>CM037869.1:17116674-18431568 GCA_021292105.1 Anadara kagoshimensis | reverse complement strand
AATATTTTGGTTTTACAATAATAATGAAGATATCAGCTGAAAACCAAAAATTGGCTTACGTTTTGTAATTACGTCATTGGATTCATGAACAATGTGTTCAAATGTTGTGGAATGATGGGAACTAACTTCGTCATGTCAGATGTGGAACCGGTAGCGTGTTTTTTGAAATAACACATATTTTGGTTTTACAATAATACTGAAGATATCAGCTGAAAACCAAAAATTGGCTTACATTTTGTAATTACGTCATGGATTCATGAAAACAATGTGTTCAAATGTTGTGGAATGATGGGAAACTGACTGTCAGTCATGTCAGATGTGGAACGTAGCGTGTTTTTTGAAATAACACATATTTTGGTTTTACAATAATAAATGAAGATATCAGCTGAAAACCAAAATTGGCTTACGTTTTGTAATTACGTCATTGGAATCATGGACAATGTGTTTCAAATGTTGTGGAATGATGGAACCCAACTGTGAGTCATGTCAGATGTGGAACCGGTAGCGTGTTTTTGAAATAACACAATTTTTGGTTTTACAATAATAATGAAGATATAAGCTGAAAAACCATAATTGGATGACGTTTTGTAATTACGTCATAAGATTCATGAAAACAATGTGTTCAAAATGTTGTGGAATGATGAACCCAACTGTCAGTCATGTCAGATGTGGAAAACCGTTTAGCGTGTTTTTTGAAATAACACTGCATTTCTGTAATAAACAGAAATAGAGTTAAAAACCAAAATTGGCTTACGTTTGTAATTACGTCATTGGAATTATCAACAATGTGTTCAAATGTTGTGGAATGATGGTAACTAACTGTCAGTCATGTCAGATGTGGAAACCGGTAGTGTGTTTTTGAAATAACAATATTTTGGTTTTACAATAATAATGAAGATATCAGCTGAAAAGCATAATTGGCTTACGTTTTGTAATTACGTCATTAGATTCATGAACAATGGTGTTCAAATGTTGTGGAATGATGGGAACTAACTGTCAGTCATGTCAGATGTGGAACCGGTAGCGTGTTTTTTGAAATAACACATATTTGGTTTTACAATATAATGAAGATATCAGCTGAAAACCAAAATTGGCTTACGTTTTGTAATTACGTCATTGGAATCATGGACAATGTGTTCAAATGTTGTGGAATGATGGAACCAACTGTCAGTCATGTCAGATGTGGAACCGGTAGCGTGTTTTTTGAAATAACACAATTTTTGGTTTTACAATAATAATGAAGATATAAGCTGAAAAACCATAATTGGATGACGTTTTGTAATTACGTTATAAGATTCATAACAAATGTGTTCAAATGTTGTGGAATGATGGAACCCAACTGTCAGTCATGTCAGATATGGAAACCGTAGCGTGTTTTTTGAAATAACACAATTTTGGTTTTACAATAATAATGAAGATATAAGCTGAAAAACCATAATTGGATGACGTTTTGTAATTACGTCATAAGATTCATAACAAATGTGTTCAAATGTTGTGGAATGATGGAACCCAACTGTCAGTCATGTCAGATGTGGAACCGGTAGCGTGTTTTTTGAAATAAACACATATTTTGGTTTTACAATAATAATGAAGTATCAGCTGAAAACCAAAATTGGCTTACGTTTTCTAATTACGTCATTGGAATCATGGACAATGTGTTCAAATGTTGTGGAATGATGGAACCCAGCTGTCAGTCATGTCAGATGTGGAACCGGTAGCGTGTTTTTTGAAATAACACAATTTTTGGTTTTACAATAATAATGAAGATATAAGCTGAAAAACCATAATTGGATGACGTTTTGTAATTACGTCATTAGATTCATGAACAATGTGTTAAAATGTTGTGGAATGATGGTAACTAACTGTCAGTCATGTCAGATGTGGAACCGGTAGCGTGTTTTTTGAAATAACACATATTTTGGTTTTACAATAATAATGAAGATATCAGCTGAAAACCATAATTGGCTTACGTTTTGTAATTACGTCATTAGATTCATGAACAATGTGTTCAAATGTTGTGGAATGATGGTAACTAACTGTCAGTCATGTCAGATGTGGAACGGTAGCGGTTTTTTGAAATAACACATATTTTGGTTTTACAATAATAATGAAGATATCAGCTGAAAACCAAAATTGGCTTACGTTTTGTAATTACGTCATTGGATTCATGAACAATGTGTTCAAATGTTGTGGAATGATGGGAACTAACTGTCAGTCATGTCAGATGTGGAACCGGTAGCGTGTTTTTGAAATAACACATATTTTGGTTTTACAATAATACTGAAGATATCAGCTGAAAACCAAAATTGACTTACGTTTTGTAATTACGTCATTGGATTCATGAACAATGTGTTCAAATGTTGTGGAATGATGGGAACTGACTGTCAGTCATGTCAGATGTGGAACCGGTAGCGTGTTTTTGAAATAACACATATTTTGGTTTTACAATAATAATGAAGATATCAGCTGAAAACCAAAATTGGCTTACGTTTTGTAATTACGTCATGGAATCATGGGACAATGTGTTCAAATGTTGTGGAATGATGGAACCCAACTGTCAGTCATGTCAGATGTGGAACCGTAGCGTGTTTTTGAAATAACACAATTTTTGGTTTTACAATAATAATGAAGATATAAGCTGAAAAACCATAATTGGATGACGTTTTGTAATTACGTCATAAGATTCATGAACAATGTGTTCAAATGTTGTGGAATGATGGAACCCAACTGTCAGTCATGTCAGATGTGGAACCGGTAGCGTGTTTTTTGAAATAACACTGCATTTCTGTAATAAACAGAAATAGAGTTAAAAACCAAAATTGGCTTACGTTTTGTAATTACATCATTGGAATTATCAACAATGTGTTCAAATGTTGTGGAATGATGGTAACTAACTGTCAGTCATGTCAGATGTGGAACCGGTAGCGTGTTTTTTGAAATAACACATATTTTGGTTTTACAATAATAATGAAGATATCAGCTGAAAACCAAAATTGGCTTACGTTTGTAATTACGTCATTGGATTCATGAACAATGTGTTCAAATGTTGTGGAATGATGGGAACTAACTGTCAGTCATGTCAGATGTGAACCGGTAGCGGTTTTTTGAAATAACACAATTTTGGTTTTACAATAATAATGAAGATATCAGCTGAAAACCAAAATTGGCTTACGTTTTGTAATTACGTCATTGGATTCATGAACAATGTGTTCAAATGTTGTGGAATGATGGGAACTGACTGTCAGTCATGTCAGATGTGGAACCGGTAGCGTGTTTTTTGAAATAACATATTTTGGTTTTACAATAATAATGAAGATATCAGCTGAAAACCAAAATTGGCTTACGTTTTGTAATTACGTCATTGGAATCATGGACAATGTGTTCAAATGTTGTGGAATGATGGAACCCAACTGTCAGTCATGTCAGATGTGGAACCGGTAGCGTGTTTTTTGAAATAACACAATTTTTGGTTTTACAATAATAATGAAGATATAAGCTGAAAAACCATAATTGGATGACGTTTTGTAATTACGTCATAAGATTCATGAACAATGTGTTCAAATGTTGTGGAATGATGGAACCCAACTGTCAGTCATGTCAGATGTGGAACCGGTAGCGTGTTTTTTGAAATAACACTGCATTTCTGTAATAAACAGAAATAGAGTTAAAAACCAAAATTGGCTTACGTTTTGTAATTACGTCATTGGAATTATCAACAATGTGTTCAAATGTTGTGGAATGATGGTAACTAACTGTCAGTCATGTCAGATGTGGAACCGGTAGCGTGTTTTTTGAAATAACACATATTTTGGTTTTACAATAATAATGAAGATATCAGCTGAAAACCATAATTGGCTTACGTTTTGTAATTACGTCATTAGATTCATGAACAATGTGTTCAAATGTTGTGGAATGATGGTAACTAACTGTCAGTCATGTCAGATGTGGAACCGGTAGCGTGTTTTTTGAAATAACACATATTTTGGTTTTACAATAATAATGAAGATATCAGCTGAAAACCAAAATTGGCTTACGTTTTCTAATTACGTCATTGGAATCATGGACAATGTGTTCAAATGTTGTGGAATGATGGAACCCAGCTGTCAGTCATGTCAGATGTGGAACCGGTAGCGTGTTTTTTGAAATAACACAATTTTTGGTTTTACAATAATAATGAAGATATAAGCTGAAAAACCATAATTGGATGACGTTTTGTAATTACGTCATTAGATTCATGAACAATGTGTTAAAATGTTGTGGAATGATGGTAACTAACTGTCAGTCATGTCAGATGTGGAACCGGTAGCGTGTTTTTTGAAATAACACATATTTTGGTTTTACAATAATAATGAAGATATCAGCTGAAAACCATAATTGGCTTACGTTTTGTAATTACGTCATTAGATTCATGAACAATGTGTTCAAATGTTGTGGAATGATGGTAACTAACTGTCAGTCATGTCAGATGTGGAACCGGTAGCGTGTTTTTTGAAATAACACATATTTTGGTTTTACAATAATAATGAAGATATCAGCTGAAAACCAAAATTGGCTTACGTTTTGTAATTACGTCATTGGATTCATGAACAATGTGTTCAAATGTTGTGGAATGATGGGAACTAACTGTCAGTCATGTCAGATGTGGAACCGGTAGCGTGTTTTTTGAAATAACACATATTTTGGTTTTACAATAATACTGAAGATATCAGCTGAAAACCAAAATTGGCTTACGTTTTGTAATTACGTCATTGGATTCATGAACAATGTGTTCAAATGTTGTGGAATGATGGGAACTGACTGTCAGTCATGTCAGATGTGGAACCGGTAGCGTGTTTTTTGAAATAACACATATTTTGGTTTTACAATAATAATGAAGATATCAGCTGAAAACCAAAATTGGCTTACGTTTTGTAATTACGTCATTGGAATCATGGACAATGTGTTCAAATGTTGTGGAATGATGGAACCCAACTGTCAGTCATGTCAGATGTGGAACCGGTAGCGTGTTTTTTGAAATAACACATATTTTGGTTTTACAATAATAATGAAGATATCAGCTGAAAAGCATAATTGGCTTACGTTTTGTAATTACGTCATTAGATTCATGAACAATGTGTTCAAATGTTGTGGAATGATGGGAACTAACTGTCAGTCATGTCAGATGTGGAACCGGTAGCGTGTTTTTTGAAATAACACATATTTTGGTTTTACAATAATAATGAAGATATCAGCTGAAAACCAAAATTGGCTTACGTTTTGTAATTACGTCATTGGAATCATGGACAATGTGTTCAAATGTTGTGGAATGATGGAACCCAACTGTCAGTCATGTCAGATGTGGAACCGGTAGCGTGTTTTTTGAAATAACACAATTTTTGGTTTTACAATAATAATGAAGATATAAGCTGAAAAACCATAATTGGATGACGTTTTGTAATTACGTTATAAGATTCATAACAAATGTGTTCAAATGTTGTGGAATGATGGAACCCAACTGTCAGTCATGTCAGATGTGGAACCGGTAGCGTGTTTTTTGAAATAACACAATTTTTGGTTTTACAATAATAATGAAGATATAAGCTGAAAAACCATAATTGGATGACGTTTTGTAATTACGTCATAAGATTCATAACAAATGTGTTCAAATGTTGTGGAATGATGGTAACTTAACTGTCAGTCATGTCAGATGTGGAACCGGTAGCGTGTTTTTTGAAATAACACTGCATTTCTGTAATAAACAGAAATAGAGTTAAAAACCAAAATTGGCTTACGTTTTGTAATTACATCATTGAAATTATCAACAATGTGTTCAAATGTTGTGAAATGATGGTAACTAACTGTCAGTCATGTCAGATGTGGAACCGGTAGCGTGTTTTTGAAATAACACATATTTTGGTTTTACAATAATAATGAAGATATCAGCTGAAAACCATAATTGGCTTACGTTTTGTAATTATGTCATTAGATTCATGAACAATGTGTTCAAATGTTGTGGAATGATGGGAACTAACTGTCAGTCATGTCAGATGTGGAACCGTTAGCGTGTTTTTTGAAATAACACATATTTTGGTTTTACAATAATAATGAAGATATCAGCTGAAAACCAAAATTGGCTTACGTTTTGTAATTACGTCATTGGATTCATGAACAATGTGTTCAAATGTTGTGGAATGATGGGAACCTAACTGTCAGTCATGTCAGATGTGGAACCGGTAGCGTGTTTTTTGAAATAACACTGCATTTCTGTAATAAACAGAAATAGAGTTAAAAACCAAAATTTGCTTACGTTTTGTCATTACGTCATTGGAATTATGAACAATGTGTTCAAATGTTGTGGAATGATGGGAACTAACTGTCAGTCATGTCAGATGTGGAACCTGTAGCGTGTTTTTTGAAATAACACATATTTTGGTTTTACAATAATAATGAAGATATCAACTGAAAACTATAATTGGCTTACGTTTTGTAATTACGTCATTAACAATGTGTTCAAATGTTGTGGAATGATGGGAACTAACTGTCAGTCATGTCAGATGTGGAACTGGTAGGGTGTTTTATGAAATAACACAATTTTTGGTTTATAGTAATAATGAAGATATCAGCTGAAAACCATAATTGGCTGACGTCTTGTAATTATGTCATTGGAATCATGAACAATGTGTTCAAATGTTGTGGAATGATGGGAACTACCTGTCGGCTATGTGAATGTAAGTTCACAAGATTTCTAGTTGACAAACAAAATTTCACTTTTTTAAATGAAAAAATAATTTAATTATTTTCATCTATATAACGATAAAATTTAGATACATATACACATTATTCACCAAACAAGAGGCCTTTAGCCTTAATGCTCACCTGATTATATCATGGATTTCCATAACACATGCAGAAAATCAATGGTCAACCATTAAAATTTTCCACAGATAGGGCTCAATGCAAGGATTAATTATTACTAACCCAATGCAAGGATTAATTATTACTAACCCAATGCAAGGATTAATTATTACTATTCTTAACAAGAGGCCCATTAGGCCTAATACGCTCACCTGATAAATATTGGCTAGATGATATATTTCAAGAAAACATAAATACTGAAACCTCAATATAAATGTAGTACATATTTGAGGCTTTTTTCGGATAATTAACCATTTCAGTATTGTTTTGCATCTGTAACCTGGACCTTTGTACCCATGACCATCATCTATATCTCAAAGTAATCAGTGTATTAATTCTACAATATTCTAATATACATGCCTATACAAAAAGTTTTTATTTTCCCATATAATTAACCTCCGTAAGTGGGAGGTCGTGGGTTCGAACCCCAACCAGGTCTGACTCAAAACTTGAAAGTGGGTAGTGACTGTTCTTTCACCAAGCACTTGGCAATACAAAATGAAATGCACGATTCTTTCTGATGGGAACTTAAAATAAACGAGGTCCCGTGTGGCACAGTGGGCTTGGCATGCTAAAGAACCCTGTTGTATAATGCCATCAGCGCAATGCACAAGCAAAATTTCTGCACCTTTGCCTATACTGGTGACATCTTGATGTAAGTGAAATATTCTTGACTGGGAGGTTAAACACTATTACTCAACTCAACTCCATATAATCAACTATTTCAGTATTGTTTCATATCTGTGACCTTGACCTTTCAACCAATGACCTTCATCTATATATCAAAAAGATCGTTAACAGCAATACCAACAATATTTTAATATACATGCCTATACAAAAAGTATAATTTTTAAGGTTATAAATAAAATCACAAAGGTCAAAATTAGGTCATGACCTTTATTTTTGACCTTGGCCCCATTTTGGTGGTAATGACATGTACAAGACTTGGTCAAAACTGGAAACCCCATGCCATTATATGATTAAATTAGTTTTGTCAATCTACAGTTTGACCTCAAACTAATTGCAATAGAATATAATTGTTTACTATTAGACATTTCCCACTTTGATATACTGCTAACTCTGACTGTATACGATATAGGATTAAGCGGGGTTCATTTCAAAAGATGTTACTGAACATATTTATTGTTGATACAGAAATGTTTAAAACAAACATGATTTACTAGTAAAACATTCATCATTTTTCTCCTTCAAATCAGGGCCCCACAAACGCCGATTATGTCATTCGGCGGTAAAAATCACCGCTAAAAAAAAAAAAAAAAAAAAAAAAAAAAAACCATTCATACCCCCCCCCCTCTTTTCATTGGTTTGTAGAGCTTTTTGGTGGAGCTTACATTTTGTCTGGAATGTTACACAGCAAAAATCTACTTTCAAATGCTTCCTTTCTTTCTTCTTTTATTCATGAAAAACTTTATTCATCCAAACAGTCACCACAAAGTCGGGAAAGACTACAGCCATGTGCTTTGTTTACTTTCTGTCACTATCATGATTATGTCCCTTTAATACATGTTATTATGCAGAGAGGGTAACGACTATTTGTCGGGTTAAAGTAAAAAAGAAAATATGGCTGTCACATGTTTTACTGCTTCCATGGTCTTAATCATGAAAATCTGGGTTTATTTAGAAGAATATTAAAGAGATCATGATTTTATTATCGTCATACAGCATTCCTATGAATAAGGAATATATAATAAGGTAATTTTGTTCATTTGCCTTGTGCAATACACATCGTTTGCCTACAGTAGCTCTGTTCCAGAACAGATGGAGATTTTCTTTTTTGTGCCGAATATTCAAATAGGATTCGAATAACAGCCAACTAATATTCAAATGCTTAATTTGGTACTCTTTTTAGCTCTTTTGTTTCACCTCGCTGTTTGAAGCATCTCCTTAAAACATGAAACAAGGCATAAATAAAACTGAGGCCTCGTAAGGTATTTTGTTTACATAGTTTGTTGAACACACGTGGTCTCGGTAATTAAGTGATTAGAGGATTAACTCTGGTGTTGATTATACACAGTCAATGATTAATTAATTATCACACCGATTGTACACCTGTGGAACACGTGGCTTCATCTTAAAGTCTTGTGTGATTTCTCGATCGTGAACTAATCTTAATTGACAAGACAAAATTTAGAAGGTTTATGGGGGAAAAAAAACCGAATGACCGAATTTCAATTCGGCGTTTTATTTGCCAATTCGGTGATTTTTAGCCGATTTTGGCGATTTGTGGGGCCCTGCTTCAAATTAAACTAAAGGTTATTCACAATACGGTTTTATGTTTGCATGGTAGATGACGTCAGATGTCATGCAGTATTTTGTACACTTTTATATCACTCTTGAACATTCTACCGGAATGAACTTTGTGAATTATTCTTTATTTTTATTTATTATTTATTTTTATTTATTTATTTATTTATTTTTATTTTTTTGAAAATAGGGTGATTTTATTTGAATTTTTTTTGTGTGTAAGGATACGTTTTGTCACCCAGAATACTTTAGTTAGAAGGAAATTGTAAAGTCATTCCTCTTAATTGATATTGCTGTGTGTGTGATTTTGATGTCGCAAAAACCCTTTCAGCTGCTATATTACAAAATGATCTAGCGGTGCCAACTTTACATGTATTGTATTTAAAAGAAAATAAAAAAGTAAATAAAAGATTTAGAAGAGACGTATATCCAGATTCAGCTTTGCACATGTAATCTCGTATAAATACCCAAGTCCAATGTCCAGCAGTGCATGGCAAATGCTGGATGTTTGAGTCCTGTTTGTCCCGACCAACTATAGCAAATAGAAAATTGTTGTTTTGCCAAGTAATTTCTGGAAATGAAATGAATAGGGTCCTCAAGATACTGTATACGTAGACCATAACATTAAAATTAAAATGTCCAGTTGTACGTTGGCAAAAATAACATTTGTTTTACAATAAACTAAGAACACTACAAAATTTTAAATCTGACTTTTTATTTATGGCTGGTAATGTCTCGATACAAGTGAAAGCAATTCACGTCAAGAAGATAAAACAATATTTAATTAGTCAATTTATTAGCTTGCTAACATAAGTCAGACAATGATAAAAATCGTAATATTATTGACTTATTATCGTACCATAAAACAAACGACTGTATACTCCATGTGCCAATGTTTAGCTTGTACCCGTATTATCAAACACGCCATCATTTACACCGATCAAAAATACATTCACATGAAACAGTCAGTTTGTGGGTTTTGATGGAAAATAGATATTATACTTCTGCAAAACTGATTAATTGTTTTGCTGTATAAACTGTTATGAGAAGGGATTCCAATAAATTTCTAGTCAGCTTTATATTAGAATGGATGGGAAAAGGCGTGACAAGGCGTGAATGTATACATCTGACATTGAAAATTTTGAAACGACCCCTCAACAGTATATCGTATAGTCAGAGTTAGCAGTATATCGAAGTGGGAAATGTCTAATATGCTCTCAAATACATGAAATGAATATAGTAAAAAGTCTACCAAAATCTGATAAGGAGAAAACAGTTTTTGGGGAGTTTTAATTTCTTATTGGGATTTCTATAGACAAGAGAGATGTCTCTTGTAAAACAGGTGCAGTTTTAGTCCCATTAAAGGGCTCTACAATGCGAGTAAAACACTTGCATTTGCGAGTAATTAATTGTAAATGCCAGTAGCTATGTCAAGTTCACTCGCCCATGTGGGAGTATGAAGTAGAAAGTCAAATCTGGATTTTACCTTTCCGTTTTTGACAACAAAATTACTTTTATCAAGCAACATCTTTAAAGTGCTTGAAATCATAAAGCTGCAATTTGTTAATTTGTTAAGCGTTTGTGTGATCATGTTTGCAAGTGTCAATGTTTAATGTTGTAAACAAAATCTGCAAATATATTTATTTTTCAACCTATGAGTACGAATAAAAAACCAGAAGCTTCGAGAATTCTAATGCTATCAATGACCATGAAGAAACAACCTCGTCTAAGACTCGGTGCCAGTGATGACTCGATGGAAAAAACAAATGTAATTCTCCAAAGCAATGACGGAAAGCCAGGTCTCTAGTTGGCCTGGAAAAGTTTTAAACCGGAAAAAATCAGTTTAAAAGATATACTGTTAAATTTTACATCTAGCTAGACAGGAGATGCTTACTTTTCTGGAGCGACTCGCCTCACACCTTTGATTTAAGTTCATGTGTTTTTAACTTAATTTGCCGGTTTTCAAAGTTTTTGCTTTGCTTTTGGGCATGCACTGCATTTTTGTGTTTAATACCACAATAAAAGTTAATGAGATACATATGGCGGGAACCAGTATCAGGACCGCTTCGTGTCTGCGGGGCAGTGAATTGCCACATTTCATTGTTGATTACGTCACTGATAACACCAATCAAAAGATGTATCTAGATCTTATAATTTTAATCTTAAATTATAAGATCTAAATAAATTTTTACTGTTTACGCATGAATTTTTAAGAAATATGCTTCCCGGAAAACCGAAGACATTGTGACGTAAATGGTGTTATCAGTGACGTAATCAACATAGAAATGTGAACAGTGTGTGGTAATTCACTGTCCTGCACACACGATACAGGCCTGATACTGTTTCCCGCCAAATGTATCTCATTGAATGGAAAATATTTTAAAAACATTGGACCCATCTAGTGAGCATGCATCAGTTTCAAAATTAAGCAGTAATGAGAAATGTTTCCAGTCTAATTGAATCTCAGTTAAATTGTATTTATAAAACAAGTATGTGGCAAGTAACATTTTTGCTCTGGCTAGTAAACATCTCGGGTTTATATACTAGCCAGGAGGCTAGTGAAAAATATAGCAATCGTAGAGCCCTGCATTATCATATGTTTTTTTTGCTGTTTGAACAAAATGTAAAGCAAAGACCCTGGCATTAATCGTTTATAATTGTTTTCATATATACATTTAACATTTCTGAGTTCATTTAAAGTTAAACCATCAGCCCATTTTAATTTGGTTGCATTTTATTTTTAATCTATCACAATCTAATGTTTCTAGTATTGAGGAATTAATGATAGAATACTCAGAGTAATGAAGTAGAAGTATAGAACAGATATGTATTTTAACCCGAGATGTACTTATTTTATCTTTTTGTGCATAATGAAATATATCTGAGGTTAATAAATCTGTTTTCTTCTCTTAAACATGCCCTTATTCAACGTTTTGCATAAAGTCTTTCAACAAAATAAATAAAATTGTTTATTACAATCTAAATAGTCTTAAATTATTTAAGACTATGCATAAATTTCCATCGATTTCTAGGCTGTTCTTCATACAGCAGAGAATACTTGAAGTTTTTGAAAATTTCTGTGTATAATTTAGGGTCACAAAACAGAGTTATCTCCCTTTTCAATAGAAAATGCTATTGGTAACTTTCATTGGCAAAAAATCAAATCAGTGTTATTAATAGCAATAATGATGATGTAAATGTCCATTATATTGCCTGAATTGGTAACAGTATAATGAAAATTCTGTAACACTGAAATAATATCTGTTCTCTAGTCACAAAAGTTCAAATTTAAAGTGGACAAGCTGACCACTTTAGGTCACTGTAACCTCAAATATAGGCCAAGGTCAACTATTTTCAAAAACTCGGTAGAGGTGCATGTCCATTTGCTATATTATATGAAGTTCTAAGCTTCTGGCCTTATTGGTTCCTGACAATAATAAGTTTTATTATTTTATTTTTACTATTTAAGGCCATTATGACCTTGAATATCAGTCTAGGTCAACCAATTTTGTGAAGATAAAAGGGTTTTCAGTACATCAAAAGCCTATACATACTATATTTGAATTAAATCATATAAATGTTTATATTACGGCTCTATTTGCATAATTCCAGAAAATCAGGTCTACAAAACATTTCTCAGGAAAAACCAGGTACATATTATGTTAAATGCCTCACTATGTACTTTCTACATTTTACATTTGAACAAAATTGATTTAAAATTTAGTGTACAATGGACATTTATGTGTTTTCACCAAGTATAGTGATGGGGGCCATCTTGGATATCAGAAACTGGTTCCATGAGCCATATTGGGGTAATTGATTTACAAATAATTTGAATCAGCAATACAAAGAAAAAGCTGGAAAATAAGGGTTGTTAATGTTTTCTATTTTGATGGTATCTGTCTACCTTGGCAAAATGTTTGAAGGTGGTATGTTATTGTTACATGCGCTGTCAAACTTATTTATTAGTTTGCCTAAACTGCCCCATGGCATTGTTGTTTGTATTAGAATAGATTCTGAATGCAAAGCCTGGGTGAATTTAGGACTGAAACGGTGGTCATCAGAGATAATTCCAAATGCAGCAATATGTAAAATGTGTAGGGCAGAAGCAAAACTTTTCTTTCTTTTAAATTATGCAATACAATATATTTATGTATTGCAATATGATCTCTGCAATATTATGAATATACTGCAACAGGGTTTTATGGGACGCGCAATTCTGCGTTTTTTAGGCAAAATAAATTATGTTGGACGCAAGAAAATTTGTCATATGCATCCTGAAGGACGCAAAAAATTCTGTTAACGAATTTGAAAAAACTGAGAAAACATGTTTGAAAATTCTGTTAATAGTCGAGGATTTTTTTAAAACTCCATCTGACTTGACATTTTAAAGAGAACGAGGGTTTTTTTTTAACAGCATGGTTAACACGGTAACTATGACTGAAATACATTGTATAAAAATGTGATGGCATGGGATTCATGCATCCGTACATCGGAAAACAATGCATTCACAGTCGGTTGTTTTCAAAATTCAACAATATTGCGACACCAGGAGTATATAATCTTAATCATATATACTTAATACTTTTAATTAAATTCACATTTGTAGGTTTGGACCCCATTTATTTTTTATTTGAGTCCCAAAAACCCACATTTTTGAAAAACTGTAAAACCCTGCTGCAATACAGTTTTTGCTGTATTGTTGCAGCTTACTATTTATGCATGTTTGCCATTTATATTAATTGCGGCCATCTTGGATATCAGACCAGGTGCCTGGTGCAAATTTTAACTATATCCTTAATTAAGGACTTCTACACTAAGTTTGGTTTCAATTAGCCTTGTGGTTTAGAGATGACAGGGCTCTTGATAAATTTGTTCATACTGTTTGGCACTGAGCCAAATAATCAGGTGTTGTGTACTTGCACCAAGTAGTTGTTACTTTGCACTATAAAAAAGTTATTTTATGTATTTTATTTAAAATTTAGTGCTACATTTTTGCAATTTAATTGGAATCAAGGATGACATGTGACAAATAATTTAACTGGCACTGGGCCAAGTATGAATTCCAATAGTCACTGGGCTGTTTCAACTTGATCAGGATGAGAAGTGCTCTTTCCGAGACCTGGATTATAAAAAATTACATAATGACGCACCAAAACATATGAAAACACACTTCGCCATGCCAAAAAACATAAATAATATATAAAAACAAATTCATATGGCTTCGACACTTTTAAAAATGAAGAAGTATAGGTAAACAACATTGACCTGTCTGTTTGACCTTTCATTAGGAATATTCATATAGGAGGGTCCAACCAATAAATAGGTAGTGTTACGATCCAAGTTAATACATACACAGTGTACAGGTGTACTCTATGAGGTGAATATATCTCATGATGTATACAGAATAAACACCTGTGTATCCTATACACAGATGTGCTTGGTCCGTGATAAATATTTAAATGAAAGGTCAAAGTTGTTTGCCTATATTAGAATTAATTTATTTGTAAATATTATTTCAAACATTTTAAATAACATCCAGTAGTGTGGTAGAAAGCCAATCCGACTATTATAACTCCTTAGCTATGTAACAGAAAGAAGAAAAAATTGCAGGGTAGGGCAGGGGATGGAACCCTGGACTTCCTGCACTATAGGCGGGTGCTCTACCAACTGAGCTACCCAGATATCACTGTACTATATTTTTTAATATTTCCCATGTTCCCAAGTGGGAAATCTCACAAATTCCCTCTGATGGACTTTTATAGCCCACAATTGCCAGTCCAACAATTCAGAGGAACATACTGGCACCAAACTGTAACAGGAAGGAGAAAAAAGTTTTTGGTAAAAAAAATAAATAACAATAATAATAATATTGTCACTACATGTATTACACAATTAGTGGATTATAGCTAAATATAATGTACGCAGCTTCAAAAGTGATAATTTATAAAAGAAATTTATCCGACCTGGGGGGGGGGGGGGCTTCTGTTTTTTAATTAATTTGCGCAATTGAAAGTGTCCAAACTTTTGATTTAAGAAAAACTTTAGTTATCCCTTATTTACTCAATAATGGAAAATAAAATAATCCTTCATTTTAGATTTACTAATACTTTCAATCAATGCAAATAGTTATCCACAAAATTATCACGCTTGAAAACTGCGTCGAGAAATTGCACGTGGTGCGCGCCATGTGCTACTTTTGAATTTTTAAGAAAAATGTCTTCAAATGTACTTTTAAATAAATTATTTTATAAAAAATTAAAAGTAGCACATGTCAGTGGTATAATAAACAAATGTACTTACCTTTCAGAGATGTCTTGTAAGTTGTAGATTTTTTGTCTTTAAATCTGCACATCACCACGCTGTATCCGGTATGTTGATTACACTGCTAAATCCAATATATAGCACATGAATATGACTGAATCACCAATAAACTGCTATTTAAATCCAATATGAATCCAATATGAATTTTAAGAATCGCCAATAAACAGCTAAATCCAAATGCACAACTCACAAACTTTATCCGACTTGTCACCCAGCCCGCATCTGGAAGTATGACGTAAGAGGTTGTTACATCAGCAACCCACGTGGTGCTGCGGCTTGTCCTAATTGGCTGAGGTTTTAAGGGGTTCAGCTGAAAGGGAAATTCAAAGATATTTTAACTGTCGCTAGATTTTAAACTTATCAGTAATTATACAAAAAAAATAAATTAGATTAAATTGAAATAAATTAAAATTTTAAAAATATATTAAAAAAACAACAACTTTGTATTTACTGATAACATTTTAAATTTTTGCATTGTTAGGTCCTCGGTCAAGATGATTGAAGAATGAACAAAAAATAAAAAATAAAGTTTACCAATCAATGAGCGAAAGATAATTCTAATACAAGGTATCGGGCTCGAGTCCCAGTTTGGTCCTATATTTTTCCCATACTGTTACATTGGATGCTCGTCTGAACCTGGGAAGTGGCCGATCAACCGGTAGAACAAGGGACCGTTAGAACCTGTAGAGGGCCCCCAGGAAAGCTGGATCCAACGGAGGGTACATTTTGAACTTTTTTTAAAATAAATCAAACATACTAGTAATGAAATGTTAATACTTTTATACATTGTACAACAATTCAAAATAGTAAATAGCACTGGTGTGTTGATCAACCGTGAGAAAATTTGCAAAAGTGATAGGATAAACACATTCTAAATATTTATAAATTAATTCGACCAAAAGCCATTTTGGAAGTGAAACACAATTTGAAAATACATTGCAAGCATATTTTTTTCCAGAAAACGGTCTTTATTTTCACAGAAATGTTCAAAATTGCTTGATTCCGACATTATAGGCAGTTTTAGTCGAAATTAAAATTTTAGTGGAGAGTACCCAATGGAATTCTTTCCGGTGTTGTAGTGGTCTGAAGTCTCTAATTAAGCTTCAATCATTCTAATTTTTGGTGGATTTTTTCTAAGAGATGTTGACCAGGAATCAAGCTTAAGTTTACCGTAAATAAAATGTTTGAACACGTTATACAGTTAAACGTGTCTATAAAGGCTAACTATGGGAACCAGTATAAATTACCTTTATGGATAGGTGGTCATTATATACAGGTTCAAATACTATGAATAAAAAACACTTGGGTTGCAATTCTACTGGCCTTTTTAAGGCAGGTATGATTGTATGATGCATAGAAATTGATACATAGAATTCTGTTCACACTCAACACTGGTTGGGATACACTTTGACCATTTAGTAATTGGACCGACTAGATGCACATTTCCAATCAAAGGAAAGTTGATAAGCTTAATATCCAAACATACCAGAAATGATGTACATTGTATAAGCTGGATGGATAAATGATTCCGGCCAATCATTAATTTATTATTTTTATTTTATTATTATTATTTTTTTATTTTTTTTAACTCCCTTTTCTGATATTTTTGCACTAAAATGTGCCCGGTTCAACAGAAGTGTTGAACAGTTGCCAATTGGTCTCAAATGCAGGGGCGGATCCAGGATTTTTTGAAAGGGGGGTGAGAATTATATCAATGATAGGTGCGAGCGCTGAAGGCCCGAGCTTCCAGAGACGAGGGTCTAGGGCAGAGCCCGATGGGTTGTTAATAACATATGGGGGTCACATCAGTCAATAGCTCGCTCGCTCTCTCTCTCTCTCTCTCTCTCTCTCTCTCTCTCCTCTCTCTCCTCTCTCTCTCTCTCCTCTCTCTCTCTCTCTCTGGTCTCTTTTAAATTTTCAAAGGGGGATGGGTGCAACCCCCGCAAACCCCCTTAAATCCGCCACTGAAATGCCACCATTTAAGGTTTAAAATCTGAAGAATTTCCGGGGGAGCAAACCCTGCGACCATAACAAGTTAGTCGACCTTCTATATCGAGACTCGTGTGTGCAGACCAATTTACTTAGCTACTGTGGCCCCTTACATTTGCATACCGTTTTTTTTTTTTTTTGTTCTAACCCATATTTAATGCTTATTGATATTAACTGATTGCCATGACCATAATATAGCCTCTTGTCATTGTGACACAGCGTACACGGGTGTATTGCTAAAGTGAGATAAAGCGCCCATGTAAACAACACGATGTAAGTTTGAAAGTTGATTTTTTATACTTTCCTGTTCATTTTAACATTCAAGGGTGTATTGATTCATCAATGGAAACACAAAAATGGTTATATTGAAATAGTAAATTGCATCCGATACACTGTTTAAACATTGACAAATTGATTGAAAGCGTAAGTGTACACCTCAGTATGATTTTGATGTCGGACAATATTTTAAATTTCTGCAATATCGATGTACGCTATACCACAGTGGCATATCCAACCGCTTCATCATATAAGTCGTTCAAAACTATATCTGATTGGCTAATGCGTGTTCACGCGTTACGGGTTTATACACATTTTTTTCATTTCTAATCGCTATACGTCACAACTAATCCCATTGAACAAAAAATAAACCACACAACATCACAATAAGGAATTAAACACATTTATTACACCCGTTTTTCTAAAAGCAGCACCATTTTAAAACTTTATTTTCAAAACAACCTTCATGCTCGTCTAACAATACAGACAGTTAAAAAGATATAAAGCATTTACCACATGAAACGCTTCATCTGAAATCAATGCGCATCTGATAAAAACTGGTTTTATTTGATTTTTAGAATTAGTATGAGAAATTAAACCAAATTATTTCAATAGATGTTATAAAAAATAGAAAAATGCGTGAGAAAGTTTGTCAGTTTGGCCCTTGTGTGAGAAAGTTTGTCAGTTTGGCCCTTGCGTGAGAAAGTTTGTCAGTTTGGCCCTTGGTGAGAAAGTTTGTCAGTTTGGCCCTGCGTGAGAAAGTTGTCAGTTTGGCCCTTGTGTGAGAAAGTTTGTCCAGTTTGGCCTTGTGTGAGAAAGTTTGTCAGTTTGGCCCTTGTGTGAGAAAGTTTGTCAGTTTGGCCCTTGTGTGAGAAAGTTTGTCAGTTTGGCCCTTGTGTGAGAAAGTTTGTCAGTTTGGCCCTTGTGTGAGAAAGTTTGTCAGTTTGGCCCTTGTGTGAAAAAGTTTGTCAGTTTGGCCCTTGTGTGAGAAAAGTTTGTCAGTTTTGGCCCTGTGTGTGAGAAAGTTTGTCAGTTTTGGCCCTTGTGTGAGAAAGTTTGTCAGTTTGGCCCTTGTGTGAGAAAGTTTGTCAGTTTTGGCCCTTGTGTGAGAAGGTTGTCAGTTTGGCCCTTGTGTGAGAAAGTTGTCAGTTTGGCCTTGTGTGAGAAAGTTTGTCAGTTTGGCCCTTGTGTGAGAAAGTTTGTCAGTTTGGCCCTTGTGTGAGAAAGTTTGTCAGTTTGGCCCTTGTGTGAGAAAGTTTGTCAGTTTGTCCCTTGTGTGAGAAAGTTTGTCAGTTTGTCTTGTCAAAGGCCGATAGTTTTCTCCACTATCCCTAAACTGACCGCCTCGGTATTTATAAGTGTAAAATCTTGACAAGAACGTTTAAAACATGTACAGTCGAACCTGTCTTAAAGGCCACCTGTATCTCAGGGCCACCTGCATATACAGGCCAGTAGAATTGTATCCCAATTGTTATTTATTCATATTATTTGAGCCTGTATATAAAGGTCACTTTTTACTGGTTTCTTAGATGGCCTTGACTGTACATCTGTCAAGTTACATGTATGGTGTCGGCATTTGTATGGAAAAGAATGTCATTTAACGTGGCGGGCTTGTAGGTCTTTACTAGAGAGTGAGTGGTACAGGTGATATTAAAAAACACAAACAAGTCCATGTCCAAATTACAATACTAAATTTTTAAAGCAACGTAAAATCTTTGAAACTGGAAATACATGTTTAATATACATGCGAGAAAATGAGGTCGGGTGCTCCGGAAATAGTCAGGGGGCAGATCTCAAAAAGTAGCCTCTTTATGACCCCCTAAACTTTTTTAGTTAAAAGCAGGAAACATGGTGGATCTTATTGTCCTATATGTACTTAGTCACGCTAGGTATGTTTCCACCTTGACTTTTTCCGTTTAATGAAAATATGGCTGCAATCCAAAGAGCGGCCGCCGAAAAAGATAATTTAAGTATAAAAATTCAATATCAAATCAAATACTTAACATTAAATAAAATTGGTATTTCATCAATTAAATATTTATACAAATTTTCTGTGAATAATTATTGGTTGTAAAATTCAATTATGGCCGCCATTTTTAAGATGGCCGACGAATAATCATTGTGCTGCATTTTAAATCAAATACGACAAAGGATGTCATTATTTTATGAGATAAAACCAATGTATCGCATTTAATATATATGTCTTAGTTAGGCTAAGTATGTTTTCCATTCTTGACTTTTTCCGTTAATGAAAATATGGCTGCCAAATCTAAGATGGCCACCAAAAAAGATAATTTTAAAAATGAAAATTCAATAACAAACCAACGCTTAACCTTTTGAGTGGAAATTTGATATTTCATCAATTAAATATTTATATTAATTTCTCATGAATAAACTGTCGTTGTAAAATTCAATATGGCCGCCATTTCTAAGATGGCCGACTAATAATCACCGCGCTGCATTGTTTTAATACAATAACTAATACAATGTATATTGAATTTGTAATATATATATTAGTTAACTGACTCCTTCAAAAGCTTTTTACACCGACATGATTCCACTAAACAACAGTGAAGTAGAATGTGTTTTTTGTTTTTCACAATAATAAAACTGCACAAACATCATAAAGATTCAACAATTCCACATTCATAAATATTGTAGGTCAGTTTCCAACTGCTCACAAGAGTTAATTGTAGTTTTTACTAGGAAAAAAATAGATTCCAAACAATTTCTGGTAATTAATGTGTTTAATGTGCATGGCCGGAACACATCTTTGTAACGTGGCAATGACGGAACATATGACAGTGAAGTTCATGAAGGTTTTTGTTGAGGGTTGGTAGTTTGAAATAGATTACAAACAAAAGAATTTACAATTGATAACAACATTGCAGACTTTATCGTATATTCATAAGCTTTCAGTTTAGAGTTTTCAAGCTCTGTGATTAGTTTGAACACTTCCCATCTATCCATCTCACTCTGAATAAGCAACAAGTCTTGAGTCTGCGTATTTATAGTTTGCACAAGGACCTGATGTATCTCGCCCTGAACTCGAGAATGTAGTATTTGGATCCGCAACCCTCCAATAACCACTGACTCTTTGCCAAGTACTTCCTTGCTCAACTCATTTGATATAAAACTAGTTAAGTCTTATTCTCCCCCATATTTATAAAATTGTTCAAATTCTCAGGCAACATGGAATTCCATCTCTCTACTGGGCAAACTGCTAACAAATGAATTGTTGATGCAATGATAGCGCAAGCCTTGGCTTATTAAGGCCCTCATAAAGTTTTATGGCTGTCATCACAATATAGTATGGCGACTCTGTATCCGAAAATACCATGGATATGTGGCGTCCCCAAAGTTCCATGTTCCTTTCTTTCTAAAAAGTGGGGGTGCTCAGTTATCCTTCAAGGTCACTTGTTCTCACTTCACTGGTGGATGTTCCTGTGTTTAAACTTCATTTGAAAGTTTCAAGATTTTTACTTTGCTTCATAATTGTGATTTTGATATGGATGGGTATGTTTGTTTTGAATTTATTCTTTTCGTCTGGTTCAAGCCTTTATAAAAGCAAACATTCTATTCTAACGCTATTTTTTAAAACGATACTTTGTGGTTGCTGCGAGGCAATCTTCAAAATGCACATTGTGGTTTTCCAATGCTGTTAACCAATGTCGTACCATATATTATCGTACAGGTCTTATATTTTTCGGTAGCGTTATGGAGTTTCAAAATCAAAACAATAATTGCTAATAATATCATTGTGCCAGTGAAAGCAGGAAGAGGTAACGGTGATAGTGATATACTGACAAAAAGACCTAAGTGTAGCTACGTAACATCATCAGGTAGTTTACGGCCAATCAACAAACATCTGATGTAGCCACAGGTTGATGATGTCATCCAGAAATGTTCAGAAAAAGGTATAAAGATTTGTACCATACTAGAGAGTATGATATTGGTTAACAACATTCGGAAAAAGCCAATGCACAAACCTTTGACAACTTTGTAGATTTGCAGATAGAACAAATGTCATTTCAGGAAAGTTATAGAGTAGATGTTTTGTTTGATTGATATTTTGAGCATTCTATAAAGTCTAACAAGAAAAAAAATAAACAAAACACAACAATCCATCCACAATTCACAATCATAGAGCATTAAAATCAGTAAGAAACAGGTGAGAATCATTCGATTAAAGAATAATACATGTACTGCAGAATAGAGATGAAAGTTTGAAAAATGGAATAATTCAATATACGTACATATGGACGGAAATAAAGAATGAATCTGATTCTTTTAGTTTTATATCAAATCAGATAAACAAAAATGGTATATGGCAAGCAATTAATGGTTCAGTTAGGTTTTTTGGATGCGAATGCTACATTCTCGAGTACTGACCGGGGTAATCAGGTCTTTGAGCAATCATAAAGAGGCTGACATAAGAATTGTTCTTTGTGCCAAAAAGCTAAAGAAACAGATATTGGTCAGACCACTTATCCTTTGTAGCCATGCAGATGTTTTTGTTATTGTCTTAGTTTTTGTTTAAAATTAATATTTTGGAAATAAAAGATTGTTATTCAATCCTATATTTATAGCTGTTGAATTGTTGAACCGGGAAAATATGTTATATTCTGATCATACTTATATATATATATATATATATATATATATATATATATATTAATATATATATATATATATTATATATCAGGGATATACGTATAGAATATATTGCTGCAAGGTGCTTTGGATGTTAATCATGTTGCTGTTAGACTTCTTTGAATGTTTGAATAAGCGAGAGGACTATTTTTTATTGCAGACATCAAAAGTCATAGCTGTTCAATCATTCAAATGATATTTATTGAAAACTTAAAAAAATGTTTCGGCTTCGTTATTTAAATTATTTAATTTACATAAAATAAGTTTAAAGAGCAATACTGATAATATTTTTCACATAATGACATCCTTGGTTGTATTTGATTTAAATGCAGCGCGATGATTACAAGTCGGCCATCTTAAAAATGGCGGCCATATTGAATTTTATAACCAATATTTTATCTTCGACAATTAGTATAAATATTTAATTGATCAAATACAAAATTTTAACTTAAAAGGTTAAGTGGTTGATTTGATATTGAATTTTCATTCTTAAATTATCTTTTTGGGTAGCCATCTTGGATTTGGCAGCCGTATTTTCATTAAACAGAAAAAAGTCAAGGTGGAAACAAACCAAGCTTAACTTAGCACATATATATATGAAATACAATACATTGGTTTTATGTCATAAAATAATGACATCCTTTGTCGTATTTGATTTAAAATGCAGCGCAATGATTATAAGTCGGCCATCTTGAAAATGGCGGCCATATTGAATTTTACAACCAATATTTCTTCTTGGAAAATTAGTATAAATATTTAATTGATAAAATACCAAATTGCAACTAAAAAAATTTAGTGGTTGATTTGATATTGAATTTTATTCTTAAATTATCTTTTTTGGCGGCCATCTTGGATTGGCAGCCATATTTTTCATTAACGGAAAAAGTCAAGGTGGAAACATACCTAGCGTGACTAAGTACATATAGGGCAATAAGATCCACCATGTTTCTTGCTTTTAACAAAAAGTTTAGGGGTTGGGTGTCACATTTTTGGGATCTGCCCCCTGACTAAAAGGTAAACGTAATGCCCGTCATTTAGTGTAATAATTTTCTTCGTGTAATGCAATGACACCTTGTTATGTAATAAAAACAACGTGGTTTCGCGTTATGTAATAAAAATTTCCGTGTAATGTAAAAATAAAATTGGGCACTGAAATTATATTGGATATTATTCAAAAAAAGACTAGAAATAACAAAACAATGGTGTGTATCCGACTGTCCGTATGGGATGATTGAGCTCAATATCGATCCACAAGATTAAAGACTTATCCGGAACCTTTTATGCTTCCTATTGATTAAGCGACATTATTTTATAAACCTTGGATTTTTTTATATTTCAAAATTCGATGGAAGTATGGGACGCTGCAACACCCTTCACCGCCCCCCCCCCCCCCAATACGCTCGCTCAAATAATCAGGCATTCAACGACATATACTCTGGTTAAAGAAGGCAGTTTTTTAATACTATTTCGATGAAACATTTAGATTTTTCTTCACAATTACGTCAGAAAGTAACCCTAAATTCTGATTGGTTTCACCGGGACAACCTACAATCGACGTTTAAATGCCTAAACACTACAAAGGTCAACATGTCTGCAAGTTCACCTATAGCTGGTGATGTCTTGATATATATCAATCAGCTACTACAAGATTATATGGAATATTTTATTTTTATGAACATCTAGCAAAAATCCCTAAAGATTAACAGTTTATTAGGATCTTTCTATTTTTAAACATCTGCTTCATGTGGAAAATAATGATCCCACCCAAGAGCCCTGCAAAAGTGCTTAAAATGCATAATAAATACACAGAAAACTACTGAAAATAGATGGTTGACCCTCATGACCTTTGACCTCAAGTGAAGGTCATTATAAAGGTAATGTGCAAAAAATTGTTTCTCTAATACAAGGGTAATTTCATATGCTCGTTTGCTCAGGTCAGAGCTATCGAAGTAAATCGCCGATCAAATAAACCAGACTTAAATCGGTGTTAACTCCGGATTAAATCCAGTTGCACATGTAAATTATGATAGAGACTTACACGAGTAATAGCTCAGACAGGTTTGAGAACTTACTAAAGCCTTATTAGTCGAGTAGGCATTTTATGAACCTAGAAATGTTCATTCCTATGAAGTTTTTTTGATGTTTTGTTTTCCTTATGGGTCCTTGAACAAAACTAACTTAGTTGCCCTTCGGGCAAATTTGGGCAACTTGCACAATATACATAAATCCAAAATGGCCGCCAAACGTCAAATTGAAATACATACTGCGATATAAAATATCTTCCAATAGGTTGTAATATATCCTTTTAGATGTTTTCAGGCATGAGAAACCCATTTCTGATGTTAATTTTTACATACGGAACACTTAACTCACACAATAAGCTATAAACACAAGATGACCGACGGACACCATCTTGAAATATTGATTTTGTACAAAAACAAATTTATAATAGATTGTTATACATCTTTGCAGGGGTATTTAGGCAGGGGCAACTCAATTCTGGCATTAGTTTTACATTAAATACCATCATGTCTATAATGACCGACCATATGTGTCAAATAACTATTCAACCTTGTGTAAAAATTTAAACACTCTCTTTCTCCAGAACAGTTACACAATTATGTACAGGATTATTTTTTAGGCAAACATGTTCTTGTGTGTTGCACTTATGATTTTTTGCCTTACATTGACATAACATGACAAAGAAGTTCTTGAGGCGCCGGGTATCCTTTCGCTATAACATGTAATGAGAATTGATCTTTGAATTTCAATCCGAAATCGGTTATCATCTCTTACTGCTCAGGAGGATCTTGGCTGTCGGTACCCTTTCACAACATTAACTAAAGGTGCGACAACAGAAAATGGTGTTTGATACAAAATTAAAACAATAAGGCTTTGGTGTTCTTTATGAAGAGCCTGAGGAAACGTCACGGTTTTCCCTGCTGGCTGGCAATACAGAACAACAAAGAATGGTTCAGATCCCATAAAGTTATTTGTGATCTTTGTTAACATCAGCTAAATGAGGAGAATAAGAGTTTGTAATTATGACGCTGTATCACAACCACTAAGAACATGCATACATAACAGCTCAAGATATCTTGAACGAAGTTCATGTCCCTAAGAGCATACATGCCTGGTAGTTCAAGATATCTCGATCCAAGACCATCACACTTACAGTGTGCATACCTGGCAGTTCAAGACATCTCGAACCAAGACCATGACACTGATAGAATGCATGCCTGGCAGCTCAAGACATCTCGAACCAAGACTATGACACTGATAGAATGCATGCCTGGCAGTTCAAGACATCTCGAACCAAGACTATGACACTGAGAGCATGCATGCCTTGCAGTTCAAGACATCTCAAACCAAGACCATGTGATAGAATACATGTCTGGCAGTTCAAGACATCTCGAATCAAGACCATGATTCTTACAGTGTGCATGCCCAACAGTTCAAGACATCTCGAACCAAGACCATGATTCTTACAGTGTGCATGCCTGGCAGTTCAAGATAATTCAAACCAAGACCATGACACTGAGAGGACGCATGCCTGGCAGTTCAAGACATCTCAAACCAAGACCATGGCACTTACAGCATGCATGTCTGGCAGTTCAAGACATCTCAGACCAAGACCGTGGTACTTACAGCATGCATGCCTGGCAGTTCAAGATATCTCTAACCAAGACTATGACACTGATAGAATGCATGCCTGACAGTTCAAGACATCTCGAACCAAGACTATGACACTGATAGAATGCATGCCTGGCAGTTCAAAACATCTCGAACCAAGACTATGACACTGAGAGCATGCATGCCTGGCAGTTCAAGACATCTCAAACCAAGAACATGACACTGATAGAATGCATGCCTGGCAGTTCAAGACATCTCGAACCAAGATCATGATTCTTACAGTGTGCATGCCGAACAGTTCAAGACATCGCGAACCAAGACTATGATTCTTACAGTGTGCATGCCGAACAGTTCAAAACATCTCGAACCAAGACTATGACACTGAGAGCATGCATGCCTGGCAGTTCAATATATCTCAAACCAAGATCATGATTCTTACAGTGTGCATGCCGAACAGTTCAAAACATCTCGAACCAAGACTATGACACTGAGAGCATGCATGCCTGGCAGTTCAAGATATCTCAAACCAAGACCATGACACTGAGAGCATGCATGCCGAACAGTTCAAGACATCTCAAACCAAGACCATGGCACTTACAGCATGCATGCCTGGCAGTTCAAGAAATCTCAGACCAAGACCGTGGCACTTACAGCATGCATGCCTGGCAGTTCAAGATATCTCGAACCAAGACCATAGTTAGTTGCATTGATGTTCAAAAACTTCTATCCTATTACTCCATCTGTACATCACATTGTTCTCATGCTTATACACCCAATACACCGGGGAAACAAAAACATCTGTGTCGTCAATCAGCACACAAATGATATCATAACCTGTCTGTGCAGCCTGGAAAACATATGATACCATAGTTATACCGGATTCATCATAGCCGAATCCACAATCGTATACATATTGCAGTGGTGGTCCCTCTGTCCTGGTTTCTTATAATATATGAGATGGTATTTGTCGAAAAACAAGATTTTCTTGGTACCAATATGACCTTTTTTGGATTGATGCAATGAAATCTGATGGGTTATCGCCATGTGATCTCGTAGTAGAAAAACTGTGAATCATTGTGATTGTGAGTTTTGGGTGAACGAACTCCACAAAACAATTTGACTAGAGCTGACTTCATTCCTTTTTCAATGACAACTATTTTCAACCAATGTCAAAAAGGAACAGAACCGATTTCAAATGCAAGCAGAAGCTAAGCTCAAACTGCCCTTGCTGTCCAAAACAACGATAACCAAAGAAACATGTTTCCAAGATCAATAACTGGCTTTGTTTTTGCATCTTGACAGCGTCGCTTTGACACGTAATGCCTTTATCATCTTTATGGAGCTAATAATGGCATTATAACACTCATTAGGTAGACTTGATTGTACTCCATCTTCACATCAATTGCAACTGAATCCACCACATTGACACATTTGAAGCAATTTTGTTAACAATTGCCTTATGTCCTGTTTTTATTTAAAGGGAGTTTGAATAAGCAACACATTTTGGTCATATATATATCCAATAAACATCGAGGATTGGACTCGTTGAGTTATGGTCCGTATCACACTCAGAATATATTCATTCCAATCGTTCAGAGAAGCACCAATCTACCCACTAAACGGATCAGGTTAGAGAGCCATGCCTTTTTCAAATTTGATAGCAGTTTGTACTCCAAACTGGTTAACCAAGACAGCATCCTAATAATCACTATGGTGTCGACATGCAATATCCTCGACAGGACACGCATGTGTTTATAGCAGACACTGAGAAAGTTTACCAGCATATTGTACAATTTCAGCATCCAATAAAATTATTTGTTGGATTTGTTAATCAGGATACAAATAGTTTTGGTGGTAAACAGTGCAAGGGTATTATTTTCTGCAGTCCAGTATAATTTATGTGTGAAACAGCAGTTTCAGGTCTAGATGTCGAGATGTTGCTTAATGGTAACTTAGGTAAGTTGAGACACCAGAAGTAAGCCAAATCTTCACTGTGCATTACCTTTTCACTTATACCACATGGATGAACATGGAAGTCTGTATTTATAACGTGTGTCTCATAGCGGCCATTTGGAGTGAAAATAGTTAATCAAAATATCAAAACTATCATAAAACCAAAAAATGAGCTCTTACTGTTCAACTCCAACCAAACAACTTTGTGGAAGGTTGTGCATTATCAGTGACAGATTTTACTGCAGATTCCCGAAACCAGAAACCATAATACTTTATTACATGACGGTAATGTAACAATGTTTATGTAAAAATCGAATCAATTCACTGCTGCCAACGATTATGTTTTTAATTTCTTATTAAAAGGAATTGTTCGAGCCTCATTTATGACCTTTTAATCAAAATGTATCAAGATGCATGGTTAAGTTACACAGCATTGAATGTGATATGCTGAGTTAATCTAATTATAATAAACCCTTGTCTGGTCAAAATTGTTAAATATGCTTTCAAAATGTCCCAAATGTTAAAAACAACAACAGAAATGAATTCCTCATCCCTAAAAACATATAAAACGGTATATGGCAAGCTATTGTAGAACAATTCTTACAAAAGATAGATTTTCAATATGGCGTCTGGCAGCCATCTTGGATATATGCAAATTAATAAATTTGCCCAATGTTGCCTTCAGGGCAACTAACCTAATTTTACTCTAGGGACCCTATAGAATACAAAACAGCAAAAAAACTTCATAGGAAAAAACATTTCTAGGTTCAAGTATTGAGTATATGGGAGTGTCAACTCGACTATATATCCACAGTGTATGAACGGAACTGTACGCAAAAAGGTAGCTGCTGTTCGTCGAAGCGAGAAGAAGGTGTATCGGGAGACGCGAGGTTGTTGATTATCTATCTTTCTAGCTCAATTTTACTGGATTTAGTTTATCCCTTTTATTTAATCCATCTTCACTATATAAAGCTTTAGTGGTAGTCATATACCCTCAGAAAAGTGTCAACTTATTTAATAAATATGATGATGAACATCATCAAACGCCGAGCCGTGGGCTTCTCACTTCTAGTTAAATGATGTAAAATACGTATTATTTCACATTGTATGTTCTTTTATCAGTACCTATATGAAGAAAAATATTCTTAGATTCCCTAAATCATGTACAGAATGTTACAAAACTCTTATTTACACTGAAAAAGCAAGTTTTCCTTCCGTGGTCGAAAGTTAGAACTGTACCGGTAGTTTTCAACATCTGTGTTGTTTTTGTACCGGTAGCTACTTTTCTCTTCCATGTCAACCATGCGAGATGGGATTTTCAGTTTGATACTAGAAATTTTTGTAATTCAATTATAAATTATAAATCATGCTTTTCTATTGAAGCAAAATATGCTATGGACAATATTAAAGACCAATAGCCCCTTAATTATAGTTCATTTTTGCAATTGCATTAAAATATATCGTATACTGTAGCATGTTTTTGGCAATTTATTACTCAAATTTCCATATTGCACGAACTGAGGGGTGATAGCTATAATATAGAAATATTATTAAACATAAGCTACTGTTCGCGACGAAAACAAGATTATTACCCTCTGAGAAGTAATCTATGTGCGTGAGATTTGCTAGTGTGTTTACTATCAGTCATTAGCAAGGAATTTAGCTGCATGGTCATTGCAAAGATTAAGACAGGAGTGGACAAGAGATTCAGGAAGGAACATGCAGGATTTAGACCAGGGAGAGGAACAACAGAGCGTCATGAGAAAAATACCGGAACAAGCAAATGAATTCAGAACTCCAATATACACATACTTTGTGGAAAAGGCATTCGACTCGGTGCATAGAAAGAGCCTTTGGACGATAACGAAGAGCTATGAGATTCCAACCAAAATCAATAATGCAATAAGTGGGATGTATTAGGAATTCGAATGTTCTGTCATTGAAGAAAATGAAACATCAGAGTGGTTCGCTATTAAAAGTGGTGTAAAGCAGGGGTGTGTAATGTCAGGGTTTCTTTCTACTAGTTATAGATTGGATGATTAAGAAAACAACAAATGGAGTGAGAAGAGATATAAGATAGGACTATACAACATTATCGTTAGGTCTCGGGTTTGCGGATGGTATAGCACTCTTATCCTCCAAATTATAACACCTGAATGATAAGACTAGGAACACGACTGAAGAGGCGTTTAGAAAAGGGCTAATCAAATTCAAAGAAATGGACTTAGAAGGATTTAGAACACCAGAAATATTGGAAAAAATACAAAGATGCACCTATTTATGACCTTAATAGGACCAGTAGAGGAGAACAACGAAAAAGGAAAGAAACGCTGCTGGATGGAGTAGATGGAACACAGCCAAAGCAGCAACGAAGGGCAGACAAAAATGGAAGGATAGCGTTGAGGCCTTATGTGCCTTCTGGCGCAGAGAACATTAAGTTAAGTTTATGGTTTTCATTGTACTATCGCACACTCAGGGCGACTTTAAGGTGCGAGTAGTTTTAAACTTAAGTTCAAGCTCAATGTCGTTAAAAATAAAAATGCATGAAGACTATTTGCAGTAACAACAATGGTAAAAAACCATTTTCGTAAATGAAAGTATTTTATTTTACGACAATCTTTTTTGGCCAAAGCATTATCACAAGTTTAAGAGGATTTGAGTTGAGTAAATGTGTTCTACGTCCCAGTCATGAATATTTCACTTATCAAGAAATCGCCAGCTATAGGTGAAGGTGCATAAATCTTGTCTGTGCGTTGCACTGATGGCAATTTACAGCAAGGTTCTTTCGCGCCAAGCCTATCATGACACGGGAGCTCGTTTATTTCAAGTTCCCATCCGAAAGAACCATGACTTTCATTTCGTAATGCCGAGTGCTTGGCGAAAAAACAGTCACTTCCCACTTCCAAGTTTTGGTCAGACCTGGTCGGGGTTCGAAGCAACGACTTCCCACTTACGGAGCGAGCACTCTACCAAGCTACCGCAGGGGTTATGTTTAAAAGGAAGTGGTGGCTGTATTACCATAATACTGATAAAACCATATGGTAGCATAATAAGCATAAAAGTCTTAAAAATCTCTGACTGGAAAAAGAGAAATTTTTCCAGTATCACAGAGAGACTGAAGTTAAAGTATCGCAATAAAAACTACCGGTACAGTGTTTCTTGAACTAGAAATTCGCTACCGGTACAGACAAAATATAAACTACCGGTACAGTAACACCTTGTCAGTCATGTCGTTTGAATCATTATTTTGAATGTTTCTGTGCCAAAGTAGATGTTATAACTATATAGACTGATTGAAAAAAAAAGTTTCTTTTCATCATGTATTTTAAAATTCTCGGATATTTTCGATTAAATGAGCATAAATCTACATTTTAGATAGGTCCAGCGTTGCTCAAATACGTGTTCATGACTGTTCTTAATGGAATATTTAATTTATTTTGAGATTCTATAACACACAAAAACGCCCAAGAAGAAGATACAAAACAACTGCTTACTTACCGTATTTGATTTCGAGTGGCTATTTACGCAACAAGAAAATAAGAAACAATTTACTCGTTGACCTCATTGTCTCTCGCTTCGCCGAACAGTAGCTACCTTTTTGCGTACAGTTCCGTTCATACACTGTGATATCGTTGTAATAAAAATGTCGAAAGGAAAAGGATGTTGTGTTTACTACTTTAAGAACTTCTTATTGAAGAAAACAAGAGTATATAATAGAAAATAAGTCGAACAATGGTAAAATTATTAAACTGGCCGTTAAACTGTTTAATGTTGAATTACGTCGCATCACTTATATCTATTGGTATATTAACCAATGCGGTAGATCAGTAGAGTGCTCACTCCGTAAGTGTCCAAGGTCGTGGGTTCGAACCCCGGCCGGGTCTGACCCAAGACTTGAAAGTGGGTAGTGACTGTTCTTTCGCCAAGCACTCGGCATTACGAAATGAAAGTCACGGTTCTTTCGGATAGGAACTTAAAATAAACAAGGTCCCGTGTCACTGTAGGTGTGGCACGATAAAGAACCCTGCTGTGTACTGCCATCAGCGCAACGCATAGGCAAAATTTCTGCACCTTCGCCTTTAGCTGGCGACTTCTCGATATAAGTGAAATATCCTTGACTGGGACGTTAAACACCATTATTCAACTCAACTCTATTGGTATATTCTTTCCAGATCTAACCCAAGGCTTGAAAATAGATAGTGACTGTTCATACGCCAAGCACTCGGCATCAAGAAAGGTGTCACGGGTGTTTGGGACGCTCGCTGCACAATCCCATCAGCACATAGCACAGGTCTGCACCTTTAACTGACTGAAGACGTCTCGATATAAGTGAAATATTCTTGATAGAGACGTTAAAACCCATTAATAAATAAATCTTATACAACTTATACTTTGAACTTTCATGGAAGTTTCTTATCCAAAGACATGCTTCTTACATACAAAATACTATTAAACCAGGTTGCTAAAGGGCCAGAGATTCAACAAGGTCATTAACGGACCTGCAATGTCAAAGATGCGTTAGCTTAAGTTAATCATTTTGTTTGTCAAATTTTGTTTTTTTTATTTACGAATCAATTTTTTTAAAATTAAAAAAATTCAACTATCAATAAGGGTCAATTAATTGTTAAAGCTTTTAATCTTAAATGATATAAAATCATATTGGTACTTTGATTTTTCACTAACCAGTTGGTTAAGGTAACGGAGGTTTGAACAATAGGGCGTATATGGGTAGTCAATCCTGCCTTAAAGGTCACCTCTATACAAGGGCCACCTGCTTATAAAGGCTAGCGATTTCTGGTCCCAACTCTTCTTTATCCTTGTTATTTGAGCTTGTATGTAGGGGCACCTACTTATAAAGGCAAATACATGCCAAAACATCACCAATTAATTTCATGAGTCGCTTAAAACTTCAGTGACTAATACTTGAATTAGTGGCGCAATGTCAACTGTCTTGTTACCAGGTCTCTGTAATGGCTCACTAATCAAATCAACCAAATATTTGACTGTTTCTTTGGATAAACGGAATCTTGAATCGCCGTAAAACGTCATTGGGTTTAATCGGTCTCTAACAACTCTCTTCCTCATTATTCTTATATCTGCCGCTTCCTCAGCATCAGCATAATAGATATAACTGATACCAATGGATAAGCCTCATCACGGGCAGGTTTGGTTGAGAACTTATTCCTGTGCAACCCAACAGTATCTTATCCGATCCACAGGTAATTGTTTAGCTGTTTCTTTAAACAGGTGAATTCTGCAAACCGACGAGCAGCGATTCATTTATAAATCGGGTTTATTGGAGTAACTACGACCTAAGCAACCGGGCAATAGTCCTTTAATTTTTCAAGTCAAGATTCAAAAGGAAACCCAGCTCAAGCTCAATTTATTACAAACATGAATGGTATTTTAATGAATGGCAACTATGATAGCTTAGTTGATGAGTACTCCCTTCGTATGTGGGCTGTCATGGGTTCAAATCCCGGCCAGGGTCCGATTAAGACTTTAAAATGTGTAGTGACTGTTCTTTCGCCGCGCACTCTGTGTTCTAAAAGCTATGGTGTCCTTCAAAAATGAAATATTCTTGACTGGCACGTAAAACTCTATTCAATCAATCAATCAATCAATCAATCAATCAATCAATCAATCAATCAATCAATCAATCTTTTAATGAATGGGTTGTCAAGATCCGATGTTACTGTATATTTAAACAACATAACACAGAAGTCATATAAACATAAAATATTTTATTGTATAGAAAGTGTATCATGTAATGTATTAACACACACACACACACACACACACACACGTTTGATCTGTAATGAAAACAATAATCACATGATAAAATACAACACAAACGCTGATTTAAAGTTTTGCCTGGCAGTCTTTTAAAGATCAAACATTTGAAAATACGCTAAACTGCCAGGTCAAAGTCATAAAAGATAACATGTGTGAGGGCAAGGTTTGTGGCAGTACGGACAGAGTACTGTTTGATGATTTGTTTATGTTGTATTACAATGGGTTATACAATTCCTCATCAGTAACGTTAGTGCTTTGACCAAAATTATGAAACCATAGATGTTGAAAAGATGCCAAATTTAGCAAGAAAATACTTTGCATTAGCGAGTATACCTTAGGTTTTGATAAATTTTAAAATTTACTGGCAATAATTTAGTCAGTAATTTAGACAATAGTATATTTCTGACAATAATACAAAATTACTGCCTATTGAGTTTGTGATAAACTCGGGCAAAAAAAAAAAAAAAAAAAAACAAAAAAAAAAAAAAAAAAAAAAACACCAGCAGAGATAGTAGTTTAAATTACATATTATACCAGTTTTAATTTTACAGCACTAGACGACCGTTTCGGAATAATATTAGTTTCATTAACTGTTATTTCTAACTTTGATTGCAATGACTCACAAGAAGTACATTCTATTATTGGTTCCATTATGCATCAGTCAATGAATTAACGGACAGCACAATACTTCCTTTAACACTGTATTGAACATAGTCCCATATTTGTACATGGATAAATAAAGAACAATATAAAATAAAAAAGTTATAGGCAAATCAGAGGGTTGACATAATTACAGGTCTGTACGACTGGCTACGTTATGTTATCTTAGTGGACAGTGCAGGACAACGGTCACTATTGTTCAGAAAGTTCTGAAAAAAAAGTTTCAATCATACACATTATTTATAGGAATATAATACAAAAATATCAACTAAACATCCATAAATTGATGTATTTTGCGGTAAAGGGTTAACTTTGAATCAGAAGTTGAGACTCGGTATTGTTACAAGACCTATTATGTGTCCCGTAGATTTCTATCCACAGGGAATGGAAAAGAAACTTGTACAATATTTCGATTTACAAAAGGCATATATATTGTAACGTTCTTTTGTTTCTATCATACTATCATATGGGGTATAGAGACAGAATGAGCTACACTCTGAATGAACTTTATACAGCAGTACAGATTCGTCGACGATTTGGAAAGACCGTTAGCAAACGCGTTGCTGCAGAAAAGTCTGCACGTTTTTGATAACTTATGGCCGTCATAAACACAATTTACTTCAAAATAGAATAAATTTATTTTGGAACATTGCTTTTTTAAATTAATGTATTTCATTTGAATTTTCATTTGGTATAGCAGACTGGTTCAGTTGGTGAATATCGAAAAGTGGGTTTTTATAAACTGTATCACTGTAAATCGTATCTCTCAAGAAATTCACAGTAAGTTTTTCTCTATATTCATACTTGATTTGAGGAGGCATATAGGAATCATCATATCTGTCTGTCAATCTAACTGTATGTATGTTTGTCCATGTAATACTGTGCCTGCTCCATAATTCCATATCTTTGAACCTTAGCAAAATGTACACCACCATAAGACAAAGTGACGCGTATCACATTTCGTATGTGTGAAGGTCAAACTCTTAGGTTACAAATTCTTATCGGAGTTTGATTATGTATTTTTATCTCAAAACACATGCCTATTTTATCGTTCCAATGTCTTGTTGTTCATCTACAAATAGCTTGATTTCACATAAAAATTTAAATGCCCTGATGTACGTCTGGTAATTTTTTTTAGGATTGTCTTAGTTTAATTTGGTAAAATAAATTTTGGTTATCCTATATGTTTTAAGTGTTTGATTTAATTTGCACAAAATCTACACAACATCTCTTTTTTCAACAGAGAAAAGTATTGGATTGTATAAGGAAAATGTTAATTATTTTACTAATTTACAATTTATAATGACATTTACAGGAGAGTCGCCAAATGATTCAAATGGTTTCTCCACATACAGAAAATCTTAAATTTAGGGATTACGTGAATGTCGTCTATCGTAGATAAGACATATTCTACAAGTTCTGCTTCATGTCAATTATAACGCCCATGAAAGGCTACATTTGAAGATAAACGACTTCGGATCTCGCAGTAACACCCATTACAGTGTGATGGTTTTTTTCTTTGATGCATTTCAATTTGTCCGGCTCATTCATGCTCATTTTTATCTTAAATCTTGATTTCTGAAATCTCCTGAGCTGCATAATCAAGACACCCCTGGTTTCCTCCCCGTTACATACCTTTTATACTTTTATCTTTGAAATAATGGTTTCATCTGTCTGATCATTGCCGTTCGCTATTTATTACATGACTACTCGGAAGAAGTTTAATCTGATAATACAGAATCTTTTAAGGGAGATAACTTCAATATTTGAAAAGAGCCAAAAAAATTCAGAATCAATTTATATCAGTCCTATAAGACACTCCTGTGGGTTATTAATTGGCATATGGAGTATTTAACCAGTATTAAATTATGTCATGGGAGGATCTATTAGTACGAATGTGATTAGATTAAAAAAGACCTGACAAGTCTTAACACTACCAGTAAAATATCCAGTAACACAATATTTAGATTAGGATTCATCTTACAACAGAAAAAAATAATTAATAGATTAAACGCATGTTTATTGTCATTCTGCCATCTATTGACAGCAATATAACAAATGAAGTGTTATTTACTCCAGTTCAGTTGTCTTTATGAGAAGTTTTGAATGGATAAAGAAGCTTAAAACTGCAGGACATAAAAATTCATTCTAGTTAAAGTTTCAATATGAATGATAAATGTATGTGGATTGCCTTGAGGGTTGATCTGAAGAAAATGATGATTTTACGACCCAGTCAAGATTTCTTTTCACTTATTTCGAGACTGTCAACGGGATAATGGATGAAACCCAGAGTTCCCACTTCCTAGAGAAAGTCACAAATCTTAGACAAACGAACTAACAAACCTCTCACACTGGGATTTATCCTGAAATGGAATCGTATCTAGGCGATGAGAAGCGTTGTAATATGTTAGCGCGGTGTTTATACAGCTGGGCCACCGAGGACCCCGGATTGTCTTCTCAGGTGACTTTTTAAACACAATGTACTTGGTTATAATTTGTTTATACATGTAGTTCTTTTAAAATTTCACTAGACCAGTGTTATGATCGATTTGGCTCAATGAACATGCTGCAAGTCAAGATTTTCAAAACTTTAAGTCCTAGTCGCATGTTTGTCAGGACTTAATTATCTTACTCAGTCCAATATCTTTAGCAAAACTTAGATCAATTTCTTTCTTTATTTCGTTATAAAAATGTCATTAAACTTGACACCACAATGAAAAAAAAAACTTACAGACATTTCAGCCTTCATTGAATAGTTTGTTTAAATTGATAACATTTAATTCAGCACACAAAATCTAACAAAAACTGTTCAGGCTCACAAAACTTGTATTTTTTACATTGGTTTTGACATGGTTTACTGTTTATTTTGGTTGATAGAATGTCGTAACTGACAGGTTCTTTCCCGCTAGTGCAGTAAGACAAAATTAAACATCATCCAAACTTGATATTGAGTGACATGTTAAATAATCATCGTTGTTTTCTCTGTTAAACTCACAGTACAGACCTATCTAAAGTTTAACACTTAGCTAACAAAAAGTGTCATTTCACGGCCCCTCGATAGCTACATGTATTCTCGACAACTTTTCGGAAGCTGCTAGCAATCTCTCAGCACGTTTTTGTTCCATACTGGCTATCTATAACTTGTTCCCTCGGTAACCGAGCTTCTACCCGATTTCGTAAGCTCAGTGTTAAACTTTCGAAAGGTCTGCACTGTAGAAGATACGTGAGGAATGGGGATGTATAAGAAGAATACTGAAGTTGATATAACATCCTCTTACATAGTTTGTCACTTAGAGTGTCATTTCGTAATTTCGTAATTTGTGAAGTTATCTGTAGCGTATATCAAAGCTGTTTAAGGCGATTTTATTTAATTTGCTTGAGCTTAAAAAGTGCTTTTTGTTTTCCTTCCACACCACAACTTAATTGATTTAAATACCTCTTGGTTTTAATTGAAATGCAATAAACTGCAAGGTTTTTTAATAAATGTATTTTTCGACAAGACACATCACGCATGCGCATGTGTCAGTGTGACAAAATGTTTTGATGAAAGTTTATGTTTTCAAAACATTGTGATAAGATGAACTGTACACATATCCCTCTGTTCTAGACAGCCTGTACCTACCGCACTTCGATATCCATTTGTCTTTATTTCACCAAACACAAACATACCACTCCACATTCAAATCACAACCCAAAAGCAAAGTAAAAACAAAAGAAGAACCAGCTAAGTAAGTAAAACATACCCTTCCACGTGATAGGTGAGGCCGGATGCTCTTAAAAGGTAAGCACTTCCTGTCTAACTATCAACACTTTTGAAATAAAAATCTAATTCGATCAACGGCAACTATAGTGGGGTTATAAAATTCGTTAGCGCCTTCATACGACATAGATACAAAGTGTTATTATAAATGGATTAATTAATATTTTTAAGTTGTGTGTTTATCCATTTCGAACACTTGGTAGCTTTGCTCGGCTAATATCAAGAAACTATTTTCACCTACATACTATATACAACCTCATATAGAGCATGTGAGTCGATAAATTAATTCTAACAACGTGATCTATTCGGTACCAGTATATACCGATATTGAGACTATTCATGACTACATTAACGTGGTAAAAGATATATTGACCATTAGTTATCTAACATTGTCTTCTTACACGGCTCTAAAGAAACTGCAGTATCGTGATATATTGAGCAACAATACCCAAAAGATTTAATCATACGACCGATGTCTCCGTATCCAAGGCCGTTCAGGATATATTTGACATCGTATTGTTCAGTGTAACTTTATTTTTAGTTTTGATTTTAAAGGTGGTATAGGTGCCTTTATTTCGTCAGTGACGCCCTTTATTGTAGTCCGAAACGGCTGTCTAGTACTGTAAAAATAAAACAGGTTTAATATGTAATTTAATTTGCAATATCCCTAATTCTTTCATACATTTGTAAAAAATAAAAAAGAACTAGACGTTAAGGCGAGCAGAACAATCACTATTTTAGTTTTATGTTTACGAAGAGGTAGGTAACACAGAAAATGTTATGTTTTTAAGATGGACATTTGCAATGGAAAAACATTTCGCAAAATGACTGAGAGTGCTTTCGTATGGCGTCAGGGTGATATGGTAGCTAAAAGATCTGCTTCTCGAATTTAATAAGTGTACATTTACCTCAAATATTTCATAAAAGTTGGAAATGCCATTAAAACTTTTCACTTGATTGAATTAATTTAGAACATTGCATTTATAGCAAAAACCAAGCCATTCTTGAAATGCACTCTCTTATAATGATAATTGTTTATTGCGTAAAGTACATACATATTTGTAGCATAGTTATATATTTGGCAGTCACAATAATGTCATAATGTTTCATAAGCAATATATGTATACAATAAATTTGATTAGATGGATAAACAGATTAAAGTGAATAGTAACTACCGGTATTCCGTTGGTACAACGTCGCATAAAACGCCATACAGGTTAACTTCTTGTAAACACCAAATCATATTTCATTGTGTATCAGAGAAGAAGATACAAAACATATAATAGGAAAACCTTTGATTTTTTTATCAACGACTCGGCTCATGTTGATGAATAAATTATAGATCTATACACATCCCATTTTAAACCGAAAATATATTTGAGTTTATGCAATTCTCTGAAGTAAGGTAAACAAATCAGTAAGTAGGACTTCCGTCATAGATGACTGATCTTCTCTTTACAGTCGACATAACAAATTTTAAGAATAATTCGCATAAAGAATTACATTTCATAACAACACAAGACGGTCGTTTTGGAATACAATTCCTCATCAGAAGTGCTTGGACCAAAAATGTGAAACCAAAATCTTATTCAAGGGGTTGAAACACTATACAGAGGACCAAAATATATTTAACCAAATGTAACTAAGGAAATACTTTATTATTATTAGGATTTGGGGACAGAACAAAGAAACATTAGTATATATAATGCTAAATTATCAGTCACATTGCCACTCCAAACAAAATCATTCTGAAGATACCATCAAGAAAATGTTAAGAGTTTTTCATAGACACCATATTTCTTGTCTTTGTTATTATAATTTTCAACAATCAAACTGCATATAAATGGGCACAAACAGTGCACCATTGCTATCTGAATTGTTCATTTATTCGTATGAAGAAGACTTTATACACAACATTGTTAAATCTGGAGAAGGCTATACACTTACAGTTATATAGGTGAAGGTATTTCTTTCAATAATCACAAACTTTTAGACTTTGTCAATGTCATATTATCAGGTTGACACGAATTCTGCTTCATATTATCATATCTCAATTATGGCACAGACGAAGGCACACCAAGGATAAATCAAACTGCGAGCCCTTACTAAGTGATTTTTAAAGAGCCCTTCAATAAAACGCTATAAAATAAGCTTTTTGCTGAAGAAGTAACCTCTAAAATAAGAAAAACTAAATACGAATTTTACACAGGGCTCGCAATTGATACAGTAATTTTGTTGCAAAAATGAAAAAAGCAAGCTAGTAGAGTCTAAGAGCATTGAGAATATAAGATTACATTTTAATCTCTAATGCATTTATATCCTCTATGGTAATTACAATATTTACTTGTGAAAAATCCCTTTTACAAAAAACAAGTCTAAGATTGAAAATAATTTCAATTTATGCGGTCATCTATCGTCGTCCTTTTGATCATCAAACAACATTGTTACAACAAACATAAGAAAACCATTTAAGAGATTTAAAGATCACAGAACGACAATAAGACTCCTTGTAATTTGAATTGAAAATTGTCTATTCAAAAAATATTAGAATAAAAGCTCTTATAATTACATGGGAGTTATATAGGATGTTCGTTATTAACTTTAGAAGATTATTGTTTAGAGCAAGCATATAATCCTAATCAGACTTGATTATATACATGGTTCTAACGTAAACAAGATAATCTAAGTGCACCAGTACTCTGTGACGAGTTTCTTATTACACACGTGGCGGGTGTAGCTAGCTAAACAGGAGGTGCTTAACCTTCAGAAGCACCCGGCCTCACTTCTCTGGTAGAAATTTACGTGTCTAACCTGACTTGTTAGTTTCAAAGTTTTTACTTTGCTTCTGGATTGTGGTTCGGACATGGATTAGTATGTTTGTTTTTGATTATCTTTTGAAGGACAAGATGGCTGATACAAGCTGAAAGTTGAAATATTTGTTCCTTGTGATACGTGTGTTTAATGCACACACTTATTGTAAATTTCTGGAAATACTTAAACATGAGTTTTGGATCTGTTGAGATTTAATAATACAAAAGAAAAAGAGAAAACGTCTGAGAAATTAGCTTTGCAAAACGTACCACAAAAATATATCGATCGAAACTTTTATCAATTCTTAAATGGCAGAAAGTCCAACATGCAGTTATCAGCTAAAATATGCTTTGCAGATAACTATTGCAAACAAGCAAGAAAAAAAAATCAAATAGACATAGACGACAAATGAACTGATAAATATACGGATCACCGATTATAAAACTCCAAAGGACACTAGATTTAATTTTAAAACAGTATCCAGTAATATGGTTATAGTACTATATGTATCGGAATACTCCATCCAACTCAACCAACAATTTTGTTGCAATCAAAGTTAATTTATTTTGCATAATCCTATTTATACTCCGTAAATATCTTACGTTATTTCTTAAATCACAATATTAATATTTGATATTTCTACTCAGAATTTGCGAAAGGGCAATTATGTTATTATTACAATACTGGTTTTAATTTCTCATCCGCTGGTTCTTCCTGTGAACAGAACAGCACCATTCATCCCTTCAGAGCGTTTCTATCCGCCTTCTTCACGTCGCACGTGCCTTCAAAGGGTTAAGCTCCGCTTTTACACGTAACACATAACCAGTCTCCGCTAGGAAGTGTTTGTTGTGTTGTACCTTCCGCGACCTGACGAGCGGTTGACAGGATGCTAGTTTACTGAGTGTAAACATTATTCCTGTCAATAGGGTTATGTAGAAGAAAATCAGCGATTGTAAATATTTAAATGTTTGCATATATGCAAACTCAAACATTATAATATTCATCTTAACTTTTCTCCAAACCTGGACGTTTTCAACTTTTATTTCAAAAAATCTCTAATCACATTCGTCCGTTGTGGACAATGTCAACAGACAAAGGTTAGTCTTGTTATTCTCATTTCATAAGTCTGCTGATGTCGCGATGTATGTCAGGTGGGATTTATGTCTGAAATCGAAAAAAAAAGTTTTAACAATATGACATATTTTGTCTACATCGAATTAGATAAATATACTGTAAATCACGTATGTCGTATAACATTGATTATTTAGAATCAGTATAACATTATTAGAAACATAAAACAAAATATCATCAATACTAAATACTTAATCAGTCAAGTGACCGTTTATTTCAGTGAGAACTTTCTGACAGAGTCAGACTTGCAGTGATTACAACTTATGGTTGGTATAATAGGTGTATATGTCAAAGAATTTATGTTTTTGTGCAAAACAGTTCATCATTAGTTGTTCTGAGCGTAAATGAATAATTTCTAACAGGAGAGTCAGACTTGCAGTGATTACAATTTATGGTTGGTATGATAGGTGTATATGTCAAAGAATTCATGTTTTTGTGCAAAACAGTTCATGATTAGTTGCTCTGAGCATAAATAAATAATTTCTGACAGGAGAGTCAGTCTTGCAGTTATTACAATTTATGGTTGCTATAATAGGTGTATATGTCTAACCATTTATGTTTTTGTGAAAAACAGTTCATGATTAGTTGCTCTGTGCGTAAATAAATATGGTTGATTACTAACGATCCGACATTTTAATTTAAACGCATGCACTTTGTTTTTATTATTTAAGGGTTTTTTTTTAATTATTTTATATTTTAAGTCTTTTTATATGTAATCAATCTGTCTGCTTGTTGGTAAAATGTTGTGTTTAAAAGCAATATTCCAATTTGTAAATAATAAAATCTACGCCATTACTCCTTTATCGAGATAGGGGGATTACTTCTTTTAAAGCTGTCATGGGTTTTATGTAGACATACTGCAATAACATGATTAAATTTACGCCTACGAAGGATAGTTTTAAAGCATCAATTTTAAGTCGATGAAACATAAAGTTAATTCAAAGTATGTTCCATGTAAAAAGTGTTTATCAAATTGGATTTAAGTAGAATATATTACCATATTGTGCATGCCATATGGCGTTTAAAAACGAAAAAATGCATTTTTAAGATAATAAAATGCAAATTGAGAATGTTCGTTTATCAATGAGATAAAAATTGTTTTGAGACGAGCTCGATATGGCATAAGCAAAAGAGAAAGATATATTGGTCTAAAAACAGATTTTAAAATCAGTACGAATATGTCAAAATGGAAAGTATTAAATAAGATATACAGTGGTTATAAATAAAAGGACGTATAATACCAGTAGACAATTAATCACATAATTATACAAATATGATGTATTTGTTATTCAACCTCATTTTGCAGCATTAGGTGGCCGTATCAGAATTTTATACAATGTATCCTTCTCTTTCATGAATGACATATACATGTCGATGGTTCATTGTTTGGTAAGCAATAATTGTGTATTATTGTCAGATATATACTATTGTCTAAATTTGCTGCTTGTTAAAATTTAAAATTTCCCAAAAACTAATGTGTACTTTCTAATGCAAAGTATTTCCTTAGTTGAGATCTTGAAAAAATTGGTCCAAGCCCTACTGATGAAGAATTATATTCCGAAACGGCCTTCTAGTGCTGTAAAATTTAAATAGTATAATGTGTAATAGGCAAAAGACTTATTTAAATAAACACTAGTGATAACCTCGACCCTCCAATATCACTATAGACTGGCTATTATCTAACGTGCATTTAAAAAGACACCTTAAATTGTGTCGTTTTGAAAACTGTTGCAAATTGGTTTTCTTCTACACTCAACAAAATTTCTAATAGGTCAGGCGACAACATGAAATAATTTTAGCATGTAAACTTATATTGGACTTGAATGCTTGTTATTTCACTGCTACCACTGCGAGCTTTTCGTACCCGTGTCGATTAAGAGTTACTCAACCGAAACGCCGAGGCCGATATCGCGGTTTACCGATCAGCGCCCGTGCGTTACAAAGATTCAGGACATTGATACATGGAAAAATATTGCCAATGCTTTCTGTTTCAAACAAAGTAGATTGCTAGAACGTCAATAGAGTAGCGTGGCAGAGCTATAGGAATGAACAAGTCGGAACACCTTTGCGACAAGTAAGCAGTTCTACGTGTCATTTGTGTTTTACATTTGGTAAATTTACGAAATTCCATTTAAATGACTGAAATTCACGCATAAAAATTAAACACCTGTTTGATTTATTGCAGGTGGCTAGAAATTTTAACAGAAGATTGTCATCGATCTAGGCCCTTTTGCAAACCGAAATTGTCACAGATTGTCCACGACGTCCAAGGTGAAGAGTGACAACCTACCGCCAAGATAGAATTATCACTTTATCGCATTTGTGTAATCGTTTCTTGAACGCTACAATGACATCAAGGTGCACAATAGGCATACACGGTCGTACTGTGTCGTCACAAACGGTGCGAAATCGTCTGCGAATTGTTGGCATTAAATGGCGTCGACCTAAAAAAACACCAATCCTCACCAACAGACATAAACAAGCACGCCTGGCATGGGGAAGAAGGCATTTGCATTTCACCAGGGCAGAATTGGAAATATTCTTTTTGTCAATGAGACAAGAATATTTTTAAACGACGCAGATGGCCGCAGAGGTGAACGCAAGAAGTTGATAGATTTGGTGGTGGTTCACGTATGTTCTGTGCAGGAATTTCAATGCATACGAAAACAGTTATTGTACCTCTTCATGGTACTCTTAACGCAACAGCGGTATGATTTTAGCACAAGACAATGCTACATGTCACACAGCTAGAACTACTTAAGCCATGTTAGCCGCGAACGGGTTCAGAGTGCTTCCTTGACCGACCAAAAGTGCAGATCTTAATCCCATAGAACAAGTTCGGGAATTTGTAAAGCAGCGCGTTATGGAACTTCCACAACAGTTAAAACATTCTTGAGCGTGATGTATTACACATATGGGGTAGCATTGCCCAGCAGTATCTCCAAAGATTTATTCTGTCAATGCTAAGTCGTTGTTTAGCAGTAATTAGAGCTCCGCACTCCATATTGACACAATGTGCGACATTTTTATTTTGTGGTCAGTCAGTTTAGACGCTAATGCAATGTTCTGTTGGTATTTATTCTGGATAATTTTGTTTTTATTGTATATGTATTTAATCAAAGCTTTTGAAATATTCAATGAAATATGTAATTTTTTGACATACTCTACAAAATAATAAAATAAAATACTGACCGATTAGAACTTGTGTTGGATGTATTTATAATCAGTAGACCCAATATTTTTTTGTCTTGTATTGTCGTCTTTAGCTGTTTTTCATTTATTTGTATTATTTTGTGTTCTTGGTTTAATTTGCTGCTACTCATATTCAGGTTATTTTCTATAATTTCTTTCTTTTATATATAGGTATAAATAGCAAAATGCATTACACTTATGTAAATATTATGACATTAGTTATTGTAATTCCTAAGTTCAAAATCTGATAATGTAAAAAACGAAAATAATGTAATAGGGCTTCGCTGTCACCATGTGATAACACTACTGGACTCCTTAACCATAGTTACTGCTTTTATACCCTTGCAAACGAAGATGGGGATAATGGAATTGTCCCGCACGTACATACGTACGTATGATATGCGTTCCTTGTCAGTGATCTAACGACTTTATTCCTTAAAACTTGATAATAGTTTATTGCTGTGTAACTGGTGAACACGTTTTGACAGAGTTATTGCTCTTTGTTTATTCTAGTTAATTTCCGATGTTTCTGTCAGCCTCTAGCAACTTTAAATTTCTCGGTAGAATTCGATTAATAAAAAAAACAAGAGTTTTGTACCCTTTATAAAACCAGACGTAATTGCTAGGGGATACGTATCACTTGTGATACCATGTTATAATAGTCAGAGGAACAAAAAATAAATAACATTTTCATCACGATCTGGTAATGAAGATATAAGCTTACATAACAACTCGTTAAAACAATTTTTATACATATATATGACAACTTTTATGTATATATGATCTAATAATGTAAACACGGCTAGACTACAAAGACATGGGAAAAATTTAAAAAAGTGTGTGTTGGTAAACAAATGCTGTCGAATTAAAAAAATAAATGGATTAGTATGTTTGTTTTTGATATATATATATATATATATATATATAACCAAGAAAATCTGATAACTTCATCACGATCATAATGTCTAGACACATTCTTGTTATATTTTGGGTTGTTGTCTGTTAGTTCTAACAAAAACATATTTTCAATTTATTGTGTAAAGAAGCTTAGTTATGATGAAACGCCGATTTGTTCCCAGTTGAATATTAAAAAAATATTTTTTAAGATGTTGTGACTGGATATTGGTAAATCTTTGTTATATTCTAATGATAGACTTTTTCTATAGAACTTAATACAGTAATTTGCACTAAAGAAGACAAACAAAATTAGATTAACACATAATTAAACTGTTGGTTATAAAACTCTACTTTAGACCAGCACTGTGTCTAATTAGATTCTTTAATATAAATCCTTTGCAAGGAGCTGTATGCATGTACCAGCCTTAGATTTTGAAATAGAAAAAAGAAGTTGGTTTGCAACTTAAATACCTGTACTTACCGTTACCAAAGTAACCAATTACACCACACAGAATATATCAATACATGTCTAAGTCAGAATTCCAAAGCAAAGTAAAAACTTCAAATCTGGCAAATTAGGTTAAACACGTAAACTGCATCAGGGAAGTGAGTCCGGGTGCTGTCAAAGGATAGGCATCTCCTGTTTGCTAGCTATAACCGTCGCATGTAAAACAGAAATTGAGGGAAAAAACCATTGGACTTGAAATATTTCCATGTTAATTTTGCATTCGGTGATGGCCTTCATAAGACTGGGCTTGCAATATCCATGTGTCAACATTTTATGTGTATGCAATTAATATTAAATTAGTGACGTTAATATTTTTGTCATTAAGTGTTAACTGTAGAGATTGTTGTTCATATGTATTTCTGGGGTAGAACTTAAGTTGTTTGACAGCTAAGGAAATAGATTTCCTTATAGATTTCAACTTCTTGTTAAAATTTGAAAAAAAAACTCTTTAAACTTGATGTTTGTCCTTGACAGTATCAATAATAACGTGTAATGATGTCGTTTAGAGGGAATAACATGTTGTTAAGAGTAATATTAAAACCGTTATTTTTTTCTGACATGTCGTAATTGAGATTAAAGTAAAAAAAAAGAAAAAGAAAAGAAAAACAAGTGGGTTTGTAAAGGATAATTACACTCGATTAATCAAAATTTATGATTCGAAACAAAAACAAGTTGGTTATATGCATTTGGAACTCATAACATTAAAATAGGGTTGTTGAATACATTCGGTTAATCTAAAGTATTACTGTGGAAATTGTACTGCTCTGCAGCTAGTCAACCAGTCCAAACAAAATAAACACGAAGCATGCCTGTATTTCTTTAACTGGTGGCATTGCTTGTGCTGACAGATGATCTATGTGAATTCTTGATGATAAAAAAACTATAAAAAGAGAAAAAAGTTGCTTGCAAAAACGGCGGGAAGAAATCTCAACATAGTGACAGAACAAACAAATAAAACAAAAATTACAAGTCCATGAAAACGCGAACCGATAGCGAAAAAAACCCCATAGAATGTCATGTATGCAGTTTAAAGTTCAAACCTACTTCGTAATGTGACGTGATTTACAACATATTCACCCGGTAAGAATAACAGCTTGCTACACGAGGTAATAAATTAGGAAATACAATAGACACAGTAAAAGTCGAAACGAAAACGGGACAACTCCAAACCCATTAGACTTTGAGTTGGCAAATAAATAGACACGTGTGCTTGTTCCACTCTACTTGTTGCTTGGTGAATTTATATTAAAATAATCCTACAATAAGAGTGTTTTCAATCTCAATAACTTATCTATTGCAATTCCTCTTGAGATTGTAGTTCTAGTTGATCCCTAAAGTGTTAAAGGGTTCCTTGTACGATCGTGAGATTTTTATCATGAGTGACAAGATAGAAGACCTAAAATCATATCGGTGATAATAAATAATAATAATGACAAGAACTGTGTCTTGAGAGCCAAATTACCCCGCCCCAACATCGACAAGGGTTTAATGTTTCCCATGGACTTAACATTTCCTATACAATTCATATTCCAATAATTCATATTAACTAAAAAAATAATATGATAACATCATATTCCATTAATTAAAACTGGTATAATATGTAATACATAACCATATTCCATAACAAAATACTTGGTTATCTGCTTTTGGCCGAAATCATTGAAAATAGTATTCATTTTACTATGCCAAACAGTAAAATTAATTGACAATTGCTGTCAATAATGTTTGGAGAATTCCCAAATGTTATAAAAATATTATTTTAGCAATTATTTACATAATTAAACGAGACACATGGAATTGAACGTGCCTTTTTATTCGAAAACTTTGAACATTGTAGAAAGCATTAAAAATAGCATCTTGAAAACAATTTTGGCCTCATAATTGTGGTCTAAGCACTACTAATGAGGAATTGTCTAGTGCTGTAAAATTAAAAACTGGTATAATATGTAATAACAACATTTATGCAGTAAACCTTATCACTCACATGATATCATCTATTACAAAAATTGAAACGGTAAGTGACTAAATCAACAATTTTTGTCATGACAATTTAGAGGGAAATTTCATGCCTATGTCAAAACGGCAAACCCCATGTCATATGACATGGGGTTTACCGTTTTGGCTTCACCAGGTGAACTAAGAATAAGTTACCCACATAGTGTTTGCCTTTTCTTGTTCTCTTTGTATAATATTTATTATTTGGTATTAACAGCATTATTTTTATAGTATTGTATTTTATATAGTTTTACGTTAATGTATTGTTTTAAATGACACTATAATATTTTTTCCGAATAAAAAAATTCACTCATTCTCTTCGTTTTCATTTTTAGGTGAGATATTTGGTTAAAATAAACAAGATCTTTAAAAATGTTAGTTTGTATTACATAATTTGTGATAAGAGTTTATTGCCCCAAATCCTCATGCCAATCAATATCCAGACGAAAAATTGACATAAATTCCTATCTGCTGAAGTTCGTTTAAGTACAGCAGTATGTACAAGACATTGGGTTTAGATTGTATGCTTTTAATAGGCAACTCGGTATGTTTGTCAGCTTCTCATAACAGTACAGTCTTGTTTTTTGACACTTTAAAAAAAAGATAAAAGGCAGAAGAACAATATACAATATTGTAGCAATTATATTGATTTGATTATTATTTCAACATCTTAATTTTGGTGTCCCAATTTTGGTCAAAGCACTACTTATTGTATTCTAAAACGACAGTCTACTGCTGTAAAATTAATACTGGTATATCATGTAATTTGATATTATACAATTATAGCATTTTTACGGCCTCGGCCATTATTACTTTTCTTTGCAGATAAAACATCATATTGCACTCACTGAACTGCTTTAATTGTTTTATTGCATGTAAACTATGTTAAAATGAGAAGACCGGTGTTATATTTTACTAATAAATATCTTTTGTCTTTTATGTTCCTACACTGGCCCCCATCACGGTACCAGAGCAGCGTCACGACAACTAATGACGTCCTAGTGTCTTTGACATCATTAAATTGTGCAATTCATTCTTTTTGCGTTCAATTCAAGTTTCAAACGATGGATTTGATTGGCTTGGTGCAATATGGTGTTTTATCACGTTCTTGAGTGCAAGATGGTGAAAAACGGTGTTGCGCGTGCAAGTAGTTTAACCAATCAAAACAAAGGTCTCAGATTAAAATCATATCATAATGTAATAAAAACGTAAATGGACTTTTTCCATTTTTGAAGCCATGCTACAATTGTTTCATGAATGCTCAACTATCACAAGTGTCAAACAGATCTCAACATGTTTCAAACGATCGGTTGGTGTCAAGATCAAAGCTAACGTTTCTATTCGAATAGACATATAGAGAAAAAGTGATTTCCCAAACAAGTGCTGGCAATCAATTGCTTAAAATATTATTATGAATCAATCAATCCCACGTTTTATAACTTAACTGATAAATGAAATCTGATAATAGCATCACGGACATCAGGAATTGTATATGGAAATCTTGATAATTTCACACAGTTCGGAAAAGTTTGTAGCTATGCCATGGTATTCGCCGTTACTATTAATATTTCAAACGGATAGTTATATGTTTGTTTTAGATAGATTAAGTTCAATATGTAGAGAGTATCTTTCTATCGATTTGGTACATGCAACAATTTCTCCCATAACGTTTTGATGGTCCGTTATCAATGGATATGTAAATTAAAAAATCTTACATACTAAACCAACTTGTGCCTTAGTAGAAATAATTAAGGTATGTGCATGGTTGCCAGATCCAGAGTTGGGTACATGGTTGTCGTCATTATAAATGATAGTAAAAACAATTAAATTGTCATCGAATATAGATTGATTAAGTATATAGAAAGTTCAGCTATACATGTCTATCAGTTTAATATATGTAAAATGTGCTTTAAATCATTTATTGTTTTTATAGTCTATTATAAGTAGATTAAAAAACAATCCCTTCACTGAACCAACTTGTCCCCTAGTGGAAATAATTAAGGTTTATGCATGGTTGCCAGATCCGGAGTTGGGTTAACGTTTGTCGTCATTTTGATTAATAGTAAAAAAACAATTAAAAACCCAGATGAATGTCCGTCGAATATAGATTGATTTAGTATATAAGAAATACAGCTGTACATGTATATCAATTTAACATATGTAACAGGTCTTTAAAATCATTTATTTGCCCGTTTTAGCAGAATAGATGCTATTGTATCTGCTGTTATATTTCGCATATATATCTGCCAAGTGAAACCAACTTATAACCATTCCTTAGAAAACCTAGTTGAATCTTAATCAAATGTAGCTTCATTCATTGCCAGATTAACTTCTTAGCAATTTAATTGTTCAATAATAATTTTTGATTTTAATGTTTGTGTTCTCTTGATTCATATTTTTTAAAGAAAATGTCATTTCACATAACAAAAACGCTGTTACTTTGCCATTGGAAGACACAATATTCTTCAATTGTGTTTTTAATTAGATGGTACGAATAAAATCATAAATAAAATCATATCGGACATGGATGAGTATGTTTGATTTTGATTAATATTTAACACACAATCATTTGTAATAAAAAAGATTCTTTAAATTTTCAAGATTTGTTTGTTTTATTTTAGATAAATTACAAACTCTTTTTGAAACAATTATTTAAACGTGATGAGCCCAAGGAAAAAAGGAGTTCCATTTTTAATAAATAAAAGTGTAGTGAATTAATGTTTTTCTGTTTCAATTTATCAATACCGTTTGTTAATTAAAATATATTGTTATTGTTACAAATTTGGGTTTAGAACTTAATTAATACAAAGTTTGTACACACATAAATGAATTTTTCAAATAGTGATACATGTAAACTAGAAAAAATGCCATTTTCTGCAAATTGCTTTATTCAAATCAGTATTCATTTGTGCTATATCATGCACTACTGATAAGGAATTGTATTCCGTATAGGCCAGTCTAGTGCTGTAAAATTAACACTGATATAATATGTAATTATTTCTGTCGTTTTTCCTCTTACCTGTACATTATATTTATCTAAATATTATTGACTGATATGTGTTTTTGGTATTTCTAATTTACATACAATATGGTCACACCACATTTCACTTTGATATTTGAAGGTATGTATGTAACTTGGTTTGCTTCACCTTAGAATAAGACATAATGTTTGGATAGTCAACATAGTAATTATAAAGTTTAGACCAATATTGTGAAACCAAAATATATTTAAAGGGGTTGAAAAAATATCAACGACCAAAATATTGAAATATTTGTTTTTAACTTAGTTTTTGAGAATTGAACTGCCTGCAATTTTAGACAGTAATATTTTTCTGACAATACAAAACTATTGCCTATTGAGATTATAATATCCTCTTGATGCTTTGTCCACCGCCAGAGGTTCCGGCGCAGTGGTTTAAATTGCATGTACTTATTCCAGTGTTAATTTTACTACAAAAGAAGTAGGTTTAATTATATTTTTTGTTATGCTTGCAATTTGTATTCTTCCAAGCTTATGCCAATATTTTGTTAAACAACCTAAATTGATGAAAACAGTGTTTACCATACATAAAAACAAAATTTAAAAGATAATTAAACTATAGTTTGCATATATTCCAATCACCGAATTTCAATTTGTTGAATGTTGCTAAACGTCGCACCAGCAACTTTTCAGCCCTTCGCGACGGGAACTATTTTATTATTTCTATGAACAAGTTTATGTACGCATGTGAAGTGCGAGTGTGTTGAATGGTCTGCCTTATATTAGCACGCACTCAGGACGACTTTAAGATGCTAGCTCACCGAGTCAGTATGCCGAAGACAAGCTTATCATCCCCAGTCCATTATACTGATACCAGGTGAACCAGTAAAGGCCAACGGCGAGGAAAATTTACTTTTCCACATGTGGTCTGAGCGGGACTTGAATTCACAGTGGTGGGAGACCCTGGATTTGTAGACTGGTGTCTTATCCATTTAGCCACGGCGGCCTATAGAGTTTCAATTTGTAATCATATATCAATTTTCCGATTGAGTACTCGTTAACATCTAAAATTGTCTAAAAACAAATATATAATGTATTTCAACTTCTTAACAATAACCGGATTGACAAAATCAATTAACTATTTCTCTTTTAATATCAATATACAAATACAAGCGACTAATCAAGTGTAATTTTAGACATTTCATGTAAACACATCCTGGTTGAGGACATTTATTCCCTGAGTAAGTACACACATACTATAACATGACATTCTATATGGATTAAATAACATAAGGCTTCTCTGTTCAGAGTTTGGTTCTATATATGTATAAAATATTACACATAATTAATGTTGTTCCTTGACGTTTAGATTGTGAATTTAACTAAGTACAAAACATTTTATTAAAGAGTCACATTCAGAGTTGTGCCTTCAAAACTTGAAAATGAATAGTGATTTGGATCTATCGTCCTAAAATCTTAAAAGAAACATGAAATTATTAAGACTAACGGTACTCATTGTTTTTGAAAGTTTAATAGTTTTTTGTTTTAAAAGCAAGTTTTATATAGAAAACCCTTACCTTATAACAAAAGTGGGTGATTAATTAGACTGATTTTATAAGAAAACTTTGAGACAACTTAAACGTCTGTAACACGTCTTTCATATTTTTCAAATACATGATCGTTGTAAACAGATTCTTTTCTTCGTTTGTGGTGTTTTGCAAGCATGTTTACCTTAGCACATGAACCTATTCTATTGTAACAGATTAAAAAGCTAGTACAGTCGACGTTTGACGAAATTATGTATAAAAATGACTACACAACACCGCAAAGTTACTAAATCAACATAAAATATAATAACATTTATACCAAGCATGGACGCCTACTCCCTTGTTGTAAGGACATTGTGGAATTTTTTTTATCAAGGCTGACTAGATAAACATCTCCTATCAAACAGGAGATGATACAAATATCGGTTGATAAATTTGTTTTATGTTCTGTTTAGATCATTTTGTAGCACTTTTTTATCTTTCTATATTGATCTTAATGTTTAGATTTTCTTGTCTTTTTCTGTTCTATCATACAATTTTATTGCAAATCAATGTTGTTTAATCCCGATTGTTAAGCCCGAATGAACGTATAAAGCATATTTGTGTGCAAAAATCAAAAGAATTTTCTATTTAAAGTTTGGTAACAATGGTTTAGGTAATTTAAAACAAAAACCGATATAAACTCTTGCATTCTTAAACCTGTTCCTAGTATCACATCGTGTAATTTTTTGAGCCCCATAGTGATTCATACAAAAAACAATATTCAACTTTCTATTTGTGGAAAAAAGATTAAGAGAATTAATGTTTTTCTTGCGTTGTTTTTAATTAAAACGCATAGTTTTTACGTAAATTATTGTATAAGATTTGGTTTGTTACTTAATTACAATGTCATGTTTGAAGTACAGAAATAAATTCACCAAATTAGTGATATATGGGAATTTGCAGTATTTTTCCAAGCAAAATTATTTCAGAATTGTTAAATAGTAACATAAAAAAATTAAAAGTTCCTTAACGCTTTAATTTCATTCAATCGCCCACATAGGTAAAAATCATAAAGATACATGTTGAATTAATTTCAAAAATTCACAAACATACGTTCCCCAATGTCTAGTGCAAAGACATCTGATTGTGATACAGTTAGGCTGTTCAGGTTCCTTCATACAAACATTGACCACAAAATGCAATACCATTTGAACCATTTGACATTGTATATACTGTCCGTCCTATTTATTACTAAACCCGTTTTAATTTTGCAGCACTTTACATTGTATAATCTCTTTTCTGAATGTGCAGTTATCTGCAATGGTTTTTAGTTAGTTTGCTAGCTACTTTAGTTCTCTTAATGTTCGAAATCCTATCCTTTCCTGTATTTCTTAGCATTAATATTATGTACGTAAAAGGGTGTACATATTAACCTCCAAGCAAACGTGTTACAATACACTAATGATCAAGTGTCCTAAAATATTGAATTGGGACGACAATATTTGTCTTATTATCGATTTATATAGTTTAAAATTCGATTTTATATTTTGAATAAATAATTGTCACTACGTGTACTAGCTCACTTTTGCCAAGTGGCAAGCATTTTTATTATCCCAAACTAAATCAAATGTGTTATCAAAGACAAACGTATGTCCCCTTGTCAAATTTTCAATATATTTGGTTCATTCTTTTTTTAATTGTATTGCTTCTATTGTATGGTTTGTTTTGTTTGTACTAAATACATCTCTATTTGAATTATCTCTTGCTTGTTTTAAATTTCTTATACTCTTTCAATCAAGTTCTCGTGTTCCCAAACTTTTTAGGTTGTGATTTGATCATATGCCAGTACTGAAAAATATATCGTTCACATTGACCCAAAAATCACCAAGCACTCAAGGTCTGAATTTGTAATAGATTTTTCAGTTTTCCTATAGAGTTGTTGACATTCTAAAATATTTTTAAAAAGAAAACACCAGCAAGAATATATTGTATTTCAACTTCTTAATAATCGGATTGACATAAACATTTACTTATTTCACTTTTAATATTAATATACAGCTACAAGCGACTAATCAAGTGTGATTTAAGACATTTGATTTATAAACATCCTGGTTGAGGACATATATTTTCTGAGTAAGTACTGTAACACTATAACATGAAATTCTACATGGATTGAATGATATAAGGCTTCTCTGCTGCATAATGTTATTTTTGATATGTTATTGTTAATGCACATGATTCGTCTTTGTTCTTGCAATTTCATTTTTAATTGAGTTGAGTACGAAAGCTTTTGTTGAAGGTTTGCATTGAAATTCATCGTTCAAAACACCAAACTGAATGCATGATCTTACAAGCAAAACAAATGACGAAGACAAACGTTACACCTAACCATTTTGGTTTAAATGATTTTGTTTTAAAAAATCAGGATACTACGTTTTTCGTTAAGAAACATAATCTTATAATAGCATTCATATTCTTGAAACATTCATGTTATTAAAACAATTACTAAATTATAGGCCCTCGATTTCTTTCCATAGCAGCATTGTTGAAAAACAATTTCTACATTTCAATTAATGTTGTTTTGAACGGTTTTCCTACGTTTGCAGCATTATTGCAAGCTAATGCATTTAATCACATAACATAAGCTAATTATAAACAGGCTCCAGTCTTAAAACCATTCCCTGACTAAGATTTTTTCTCTTGCGTAACTCTGAAAAATTTTGACAGTATTTTCCGTTACTGCAAATGAATCTTTTTTCACAAAATATTAATAACGATGTAACCAGCTTCGAACGATTTTCAAAATGACACCTAATTGGTATTTCAAATGTACAATATTTCAGGTAACGAAAATCTTAACTAAGAAATGACTTAAAAACTGTGGGCAAAATTTATATGACATGAAAGTCAGCTGATGATGCAATATCTTGCATTAAGTACTTAGCAGTATCACTAATGAACTTGTTAATTTGATTAAAAACAAAAGTATGTTTAGATTGGTTGTAGAAAAATGTCTGCAGTACAAACATGGTATTGTCAGTTATAAACCAAACCTTATAACAATTACGCTACATTTTATGTTCACTCGGATAAATTTCTTTTCTTCATAATTCCAGGTTCCGTTTTTGGATGTGGCGGATTTGGCTAGCACATCAGGTGCTTACCCTTCCGGGACACACCGCCTTAGTACGCATGATCTACTTAATTTCCCAGTTTTGAAAGTTTTTATCTTGCTTTTTGTCTTGTGATTAAAAAACGAGTTTTAAATGCTTTCTTTGCCAGTAGGTTTTTATTCAAAATTGTTCAGAAAAACCTAAGGGTACAGAAATTTATTTTAGTTTTCAGCTTAAACTCAAGTGGTAACACCTTATCATGAGTGACTACATAAAGACAAAACCGGAGATGGTACATGTACACGTTTTCTAAAGATATATATGTGTGTGTTCTGTAAAGGTTTTTTTAAACTCTTTCTTTAATATTTTATACGTGGTCTCTATGTTATTATCTTCTTGTCACATTTCGTCATTCTATCATTACCATGTAGTATCGTAAAGCAAGTCTTTAATTGTAAACTCACTTACTTGTTCAAAAGCTATACATCATATCACATAACATGGTTAACCATTCTATCAATGGAAAAAGGATAAAATGAATTAATGTTTTTCTTGGATGTTTGTTTTAATTAAAATGCTTATATTATATAATAAGATTTAGTTTTAACTTTATCAAAATGTTTTTAGCATAACAATGAATTCATCAAACATTAATCAATGTTATTTGCGTTAGATCTACAAGCACAAAACCTTGGGGATATTATCCATTTGTGTAACATGATTATTTCAAAGTTTGATAATACCTTAAAATTATGAAATCAACCACAAACATAATGCTCATGTTAAAATCATTTTAGACATAAACAAACAAGCTTGATCTGTTTCTCATTCGAAAACAAACATGTCAATCCTAAGAAAAAAGAAAGAGACAAGCAAATTAAATTAAATACGCGAACTTCCATCAGGGAAAAAAGACCTATACTCCAACAGACTAAGCAAATCCTGTTTAGCTGCGACAGCCACGTGTGTAACAAAAATGTGATTAAAAGGAACATTAAACTATAGGACGTCAAATAAACCTAGGGTAAATTCGGATACAGATAGAGCATAATTATCAGCAATGTGGTGATGATATTCACAGTCAAATTAAATATAAACCTTATAAACTTTAAAATATAACATTCGTTACAGAATGAATTTAAGCCCACTATGAGGAATTGTATCGTGAAACGGTTGTCTAGTTCTAATAAATTACCATTAGTATACTATGTAATGTTATATCTGTATAGCTGAGGGTCTTTCAAACATATATTGACCATGACATCCAATGCCGTTTGACGTTGTATTCAGTGGTCACCCTGCACCAGGTGTTTTAATATCTTTTTTATCTATATGCAGTTCTCTGGCTCGTTAATTCTTTGTTCTCTTGATATACGTTGTAATATTATTTCTTGTATTTCTTTACTACGTGCAACATAGACAATACATAAAACTTTTCGAAACTCCCAGTAGAAACAGATTGGTATGTTTGTATTTGAATTAAGTTATAATAATGATAATTATCAACAAACATACTAATCAATGTCTGAATAACAATCCAGAAGCAAAGTAAAAACTTTGGAACTTACAAGATCGGTTAGACACATCAACTTCCACCAGGGAAGTGAGGCCGGGTGATCCAGAAGGGAAATACGTCCTGTTTACCGAGTAGACGTGCTTTAATACATGCAAACCGCTGTTTTCAATCTATATAATTACCAATTATAGCAGTCTTAATTTTACAGCACTAGACGGCCGTTTCGAAATAGACTTTTTCATCAGTAGTGCTTGGACCAAAATTATATGAATTTTATATTGTGGTAAGATAATTTTCTTTTTATGTAGTGGCTCACTTCAGCTACGTAACACACGTTTGATATGCTAAATCCAACCAAACTAAACCTTAATATAAGATGTTATTTAAGCTTAAAATAGTCCAAATCACAATAAAAGGTCCCAATATGTTTTTGGCCGATTTTGCTGTCTAGTCAAAAACAAACACACTAATCCATTTCCGAATCACAATCCAGAAGCAAAGTAAAAACTTTGGAACCGACAAGTTAGGTTAGACACGTGAACTTCTACCAGGGAAGTGAGGCCGGGTGCTCCGGAAGGGTAAGCACCTCCTGTTTAACTAGCTACACCCGCCACGTGTGTAATCAAAATTGTGTGAAAGGAACATGGAACTATGAGACGTCAAATATATCCAAGGCAATCCTGGACACAGAGACATCAAACTAGTTTAAGTGATTCTTTTATTAGTGTTGTGTCTATTTTTTGGTCGTTGTTGCTGTAACCAAGTACACATTTATGTAAGTAATCAACATGTTGCTTCTGTTCTATATATTTTTCTACTTATGTATTCATTTTTTGTTTTTACTTAAATTGTCAGTTTCAAATATATAATATATTGTTCAATAGTTTCAGTCACCGTGTATTCAAACACTGAATTTAAATTCAAATATCAGTTTTCCAATAGAGTATAGTGTGTCTAATTTGACTTTGTCGTTTAGCCTTTAAATTTAGTATAAATATTGGGTAACAGACTGTGAAATAGGTATGGGTACAAACTGTGAACCACGAAAGGCTATATTTGAAACTTTATGACAAACGTGATGACTTAAATTTTTTATTGTCAACTTTCTCCTGCTTATGGTGTATTTGTTTCCCAATTTATACGCTATGATAGAGCTTCTTTCCACCACGGGGACTTTGTACAACGAAGAAGTCTGCTTGCAAATAAATTGTTGACTCAGGGATATTGCAAGCCTAGGCTTATCAAGGCCCTCAAAACGTTTGATGGCCGTCATCACAGTATTGTTGATAAGATTGATGTCTCTGTGTCTAGGGTTGCCCTGGATATATTTGACGTCCCATAGTTTCACACAATTTTGATTACACACGTGTCGGGTGTAGTTAGCTAATCAGGAGGCGCTTACCCTTCCGGAGCACCCGGTCTCACTTCCCTGGTGGAAGTTCACGTGTCTAACTTGACTTGTCTGTTCCAAAGTTTTTTCTTTGCTTCTGGATTTTGATTCGGACATGGATAGGTATGTTTGTTTTTGATGAGGTAAGACAGCATGTTTGTTGATATAAATACTCGATATCCCGTATAACTGTTGTCTAAACTTATATATCAACTTTATATAGCCCTTAATTACACAAAGGATATTTCTGTTTAAATATTCGAATTCAAGGTCGAAACGGCCAGGTCAAACTTGATACACTATACTCGTTACCATCCACAACAAGTATATATCGCATTTCAACTTCTTAACGGATTTATATATCATTTTTTCTATTTTGGTATAGCAAAAACTATATACAGCTTATAAATGGTCAGTTTACAGACATTTTAATTTTGTAGACATTTTTCTTGAAGACGTTTATAACTTGAATTAATACCAAAGTATCATTACCCTAAATTCTATATATCGATGAATAGCCTTAAGAATCTTTGCTTTATAATAAATCTGTTTAAAATGTCTATAATTAGGAATCTCTTGTAAAAGAATCCTCTTATGTTTATTAATCATAATACTATACTCAGTAGGCAATAATTAGGTATTATTGTCAGAAATATACTATTGTCTAAATCTCCTGCTAATTAAAATTTTAAATCCCTCAAAAACTAAGGTATACTCCCTAATGCAAAGTATTTCCTTAGCTTAATTTGGTAATGTATATTTTGGTCATTTGATTAACTGTTTAACATATTGAAAAAAAATTGGCTTTATAAGTTTAGTCCAAGCACTACTGATGAGGAATTGTATTAGGCACGGCCGTCTCGTGCTGTCAAATAAATAGCATATATGTAACTAAAATGAATTGTAAGTTGGAGTCAATGAAATACCAGAAAATGCTCTTATAATAAGTCCGTTTTGTATATTTAAAATTTCATAATTTAGATACATTTCTCTTTTATACTTTCAATAATAATAGATTTGGCTACATTCCTTAATGTAGATAGGACAGCATGATTCATTAATGTAAATAGTAGGTGTCCAGTATTACTATAGTTTTTTTATTATATATCAAATTTATATAGCCCCTTAATTACTTAATGGATATGTCTGTTTGAATATTAAATGAAAGGTCAAACAGCCAGGTCAAACTTGATGCACTGTACTCATTAATATCCTATATTTCATAATATAACAAATATATCTCATTACTTCTTAACAATAACAGATTTATATATCATTTATTTCTATTTTGGTATAGTAATAAACTATATACAGCTTATAAACGGTTGGTTTACAGACATTTTAATTTTCTAGACATTCTTCTTGTAGCCGTTTATTACTTGAAATAGTAATTTAGTACCAAAGTATCAATCCTTTAAATTCTTTATAAGGTGAATAACCTACTTCTCTGCCTCGTGATAAATGCGTTTTAAAATGTCTATATTTGTATATATAATTAGAAGTTGTTTCTATCTTTTCATTGAAGAAGGTAAGAAATCTTTTGTTAAAAAATCCCATAACGTTTTTTAATCATAACACTGAATAAAAATGAATTAAAGTTACAGAAATAACAGAAAATGCAATTATAATAAGTACATTTAGAATTTCATAGCTATCTAGATAATATCTTTTTATAATTTCAAAAATCACTGTCACTGTAGGTCCAATCGAGAGTAGTTTGTCTGTTCCTTTCTAAATGTTTCGTCTGGGTACCCTTATATCCTTCACTGTCACACTGACAACCTCGATACGGATTCTCAAAACATATCATTATTTCACTCCTTTGCAAATGGTAGATGAATTAGCTGTGCGATAATTAATCTGTAACAACTTTTTAAACAATATAATATATTTTACCTTCAATACATATGTGTTAAGGGATTATCTCTTAATCAGATAAAGATTAAGTGATTGATTGAATTGGGTTTTACGCCCCAGTCAATAAATTTCACTTATAAAGAGACATCACTAACTAAAAGTGAAGTGGCAGAAATGATGACCTTCGTAGTGCGCTCAAGGCAATGTGCAGAAAGGGGTTTGCCACGCTTGTCGTAACACGGATATCGGTTTTTAAAGTCTTTACGAAAACCCTATTACTTTTTTCTAAATTTCAAGTGATTGTCAAAGAACAGTCACTACCTTTTTAAGTTTTAGTTAGACCCTATCGGGGTTGAAACACACGACCTCCCACATACCTAGCAAATACGCCACCAACAGATGGTAATCAGGTTAAGACATATAACAGCAATCTGCTGAAAATTAAAACGGGATTTAATTTTAAGGACCACTAGGTTAATATTGTAAATTCTACTGACATTTTTCTATTGGACTATCTTCAAAATGTAAAATAAAGCCTGAAATCTTAGAGTATGATTTTTGAAACTATAATACAATTAAAAATGGGTTTATGTGATTAATGTCCAACAAAAGCGGATGATTTAAATAACTCCAAAAATATGACCAATTCAAACAATCTTAAATAAAGATATGTAGTAATATGTTTAAAATTTTAGACCTTCTTATCACAATTGATTGCATTTCCATTATGAACGTAATAACCTATTAGGCATCAAACTTGACTCAGGAGACACCAAACCCAATTAAAACCAAACATACGAGTCCAAGTTAAAATTAAACCATCAATTAGATCCTAGTATGCAAATTAATGATGCTGATATCTATCACAAATAAAACTCGGCCGATGTTTTTAATTAGTATACTGATAAATTTTCATCAAAATAAAAACGACCATACCAATTAATATCCGCATCACAACGCAGAATCAAAGTAAACACTTTGAAACTGACAAGTTAGGTTCAACACGTGAACTTCCATCAGGGAAGTGAAACCGCGTGCTCCGGAATGGAAAGCACCGCCTGTTTTAGCTAGCTACATCCGCCACGTGTGTCATAGGACACAGAGAAATCAATCCTATCAACAATACTGTGATGATCGTAAAATCGAATTGAAAAAAAGAAATAAATTATCTGGAACTAATAATCAATACCAAATAGAAGTGTTTTGTCACAACTCAAACAAGGAAGGTTCGCATCAATGTGCACTGGATAAAGTTACACGAAGAAACAATATTAGAATAATCACCAGCTGGAACTTCTGGAAGCCATTAATTTATTTCTTTGCAGTATGCAAAATGTCGTCGAAGTATATATGAAATATTTAAAAAACATTGACCAATAAGATTTAAATTTGCGTATATTATATACACGTCGATTTTAACAATAACCAAAATTCTTGACAACGCCAGCAGTACTCGACAAAAAGTTATTTATAGAAACAGTCCGAGAAGATAAGAGAAGAAAATGGGACCACGATTAAAAAATCCTTTCTTTGAACTCCAATTGGAATGTGTATCTCGAGTGGTTTAAATATAGTACTTACAGAGGTGGGGCTATTAATCATCCCCAAAAAATTGTAACCCAAAAAATAATACAAGTACTTTAAAAAACTATGATTAAATTTCAAATATAATCTTTTGTAAAAAATACGAGTAATTTTAAAAGAATAAAACAAATGTTCACGTTTTAAAATTTACTGAACAAACTGTATCATTAACTGGACCGACAGAAAAGTGCAAAATCGTCATGATCCGACGCTGCTGAGACAATTTTCGGGTCCAATAAAAAACTGTTTTAATGACCCTCAAAATCAATACAAAACGGAAGACCTGTATCATTGTATTGGTGCAAATTAATTTAAAGAGATTTAATGGCATCTATATATTTGGTCATGTAGATTTTAAAAGAAATAAATGACATTATTAGATTGCTGCAAAGAAAGAGATTGAAGGAAATACATGTATGTACCTAATTACATCTGATACATGCAGTGTTATTATGGCGAAAAATCTGAAAGGTGTTTACTTTCCGAAAGAATCTATTTGAATTCTTTGAAATGCCCTGCTGTGTTAAAAGCCTATGTTCGTGGAATTTTAACCTGCAGAATTTAAATGTTTAAATATAATTTCGTGTAATGCTAGCGGGTTTTCAAATGCATCAGTAATTTTATACAAAATTTCAAAACATATCAGAGACTTTGATTGATGTAGCCTAACGTTAACTTGATTAAATAATGTACATTAATCATTTGTTCAAACAAAAAGACCTTATACTCATAATATCTGCATCGCTCAACTTGTACATTTATTTGCATTTGGATTTCAAATATCAGGCAACATTTTAAAACATGTACACATTAACGAAGGATTTTGCACAATAAACTTCATTCTATTCATCCCAGGACTAGATTATATACCCCCGCAAACTAGTTCGAGGGGGTATATAAGAATCGCCATGTCTGTCTGTCCGTCATTTCGTGTAAAATCGTGTCCGGGCCCTATCTTTTAATTGGTTTGGACAGCTGTCATTAGACTACAAATAAATAATCATTATGGTCCAAATGTGTCGTAACTTTGAACCAAGGTCATATCGAAAAGCTCAAGGTCGCAAGCTCAAGGAAAACATAAACCCTTGTATACATGTTCGGGACAGCTTGTATTTGGCTCTCAAGAGACAGTTCTACCTCAATCAAATCGCAAGTAAAAACTATGTTAACATTTTTTCCAAAAGAAAACATTAATAAAATTAAATACATAAATGATGGATAGGTATTTACACTTTTCAAATTTTAATTAAATCGGTAGATAAATAATCTGACACATATGGCCACTTGCCAGTTTGTATCTAGAATTGTTGACGGACATCATGACTGATACATTTTTCACACCACCATCTAAGGTCTTTCATGGTCAATCTAATTCAAATTGTCCCTGAAGTAGAAATTGGTGTACATTATTAATGAATTTAACAAGTATTATGGTCCCATCAAATTGTAGGAAAAAATGTATTTATTACAAGTATCTTTTAGTATTGTATTTGAAGTTCTATAACTGAATAAAAGACAAATGACATCAACGAAAGTAAGACGAAAACGGGGGTATGTAGGGGGAATAATACATATTCCATATCCATTTAAGCTTTTAGAAATTCTTTGATATACATTTGTAGAATCGTTTTAATGAAAAAAAATGTATTTAAACTATCTTTCCTCGAGACAAAAACAACAACTATAGAAAAAGCACATTTTTAACAAAAAAATTTCATCATTGATTTGACCAAGAAAAATAACAAAGGTGATTAAAAATCTTTATATGAACACTAATATATAGTGTTTTACTCTTTTATTTATTCAGACTCTTGAGGTTCATCCTAAATCAGTTAAAATGTGAATAAACTGCACTATTCAAGAGTATAGAGTTTTCACAGAATTAATACGTGCCTAACGTTTTGAATCACAATTTGATATAATATTTGCCTGAAGTCTTTTATTATATTGGATTTTACTTTCTTATATGCTAGATTTATATGGTTTTCAGATTTCATTCTGATCTAGTGTACATTTTCAGAAAATTGAAACCATCATGCAAAGGTACTACATGTATGAACTAAATACTCATGTTTAATTTGTGATTTTCAAAATAATCAAATATTATATATAATCGAATTATAAAACGCAATATCCAAATATCATGATTATAATTGTATTTTTAATCGATCTTAATTAATGAAAACAAACAATATAAGTAAACATGTTATTTACTTTTACAATTGACTAAAATAATATAGATATTAATCGATATTTTGTCGGACATTCTACTAATTATAAGATCGTTTTGTTTAAGACACGTTTAAACAATGAAACATCTTACATGTAATTTTAACATTTTGTTCACAATGCATCAACCAATGATTCTTAGAACAGTGACATAAGTTAACTAAAGAATTGTTCTAAAAAATCAACAAGGGAATTCAGTCAGTCTGGGAAATTCTTATAAAACTGATTTTATTGACAACAATATATTGATACATTTGACTTAAGTATAAAAACGATGTTGTTTAACTTACATAACATTTACGTTATTTGGTTAATTGTTCCTAAAGTCACTTACATTTTTATGTATATTGTATGGATCCAGACAGTAAAAGATAAAATATGTACGTTATCTATTTAAACAATCTCAGATAGTTCTTTTCCTACAATTATTTAATTTTTGTAATTTTTTGAGTCAGATACGAGGGGTAGTCAGAAAGTTCATAGAACAGCGTATTCAGCCAAGCTGGCAAAGTCATGGCCACTGTGTTTTGGGATTCTAAGGGTGTTCTGTTAATCAATTATAAACCTGCTGGAATTTCTATCACTGGGGCTTACTATGCTGATCTAATGAAGCAGCTGAAAGCTGCTATTAAATTAAAAAGGAGGGGAAAGTTGAGCTGAGGGGTATTTCTTCTTCACGATAATGCTCCTGTGCACAAGTCAACGATTACAAAAGCGGCGATTCGTGAATACAAGTTCGAACAACTTCATCACCCACCCTGCAGTCCCGATTTGGCATCTAGTGATTAATTTCTATTTAAAAATTTGAAATCCCATTTACGGGGAATCAGATTTCTTGATGATAATGGACTTAAGGCTGCCACAGAGGCATTGTTTCAGGACCAAACCAAAGACTTCTATTTCAAAGGTATAGACAGTCTGTAAGAAAAGTGAGCTAAGTGCATTGGGGTCAATGGGGACTTTATTGAAAAATAATAATAAAATGTATGGTTTCCTGCGGCAATATATACCCCGTTCTATGAACTTTTTTCACCTCTGCTCGTAAGGTGGTTTACCTCTGCTCGTAAGGTGGTTTACCTCTCTTCAATTCTGACATTGAAACGTTTGATAAGTCTACTATACGTCTGCTTCGTCTTCTATGTTCAAGGAAAAGTTGTCGTCTTAGTTTTTAAACAAAATGCATCTCTAATTATAAGGAACCACATCAAAATCAGGTTAATTGATACAGGTAAACTGAGAATAAAATGAACTTTTATAGAGTACAACGTGCTAAAACTCCAGTAGTTCTCAAAAGTTTAAAAACAGTCATATAACATTATTAGCGATGACTTCATTTTTATGTTGCACATTTCCACGTTCAATTTCCTGGAGTTCAAAATGGTTGTGTTTTACTGGTAGAAAACTAGTGTAATCAACAAGACATTATACTGTAAAAATAATTTAAGTATTAAATTTTTTACCATTTAAAATAAAATGTTAAACAGAAAATGATCTTGACTTTTACAAGGTTGAAGGTAGAAAAAGTGGACGCTATTTACTGATGCATTACCCGAAACGACAAAATTATTTACTATTAGGTCTGCTGAAGTGGTTATTTCACATGTATTATAAAATGTGTTTTTTGCTTGCATACATATGCGACACAGCAATTAATGATTCAAACTAAAAAATTTGACTCAAATTGAAAAGAACTGTATTACGAAAATTAGCAAGGGAAATGGAAATGTCCGTTAAACTTAGTGTGAACAACAATCTTATGATGCTTCTGGCTTAAGTTTTAAAAATGTATTAATTCAACTTAAAGTTATAGCTCTTAAAGTCACTGACGTTAAGTTTTTATGTAAAATGTATGAATCTAGACAGAAAAAAGAAATATTACGTAATTCGTTTTTTGCACCATATATATTTCTTTTTAAAAAATAATACGTGTATTATATTTCTGTCAATACAAATTGTATAGTCTGTCAGAAAATTCTTTCGTATCCAGAGAAAATCACAAAAAATTGAGGTAAGCAAACTGAGAAAGATTCGAACATAGGCTTGAGGCGCTCTGATCCCTCAGAACGTGCTGAAAACTACCATTCATTTCCAATTGTGATTTGTAATATCTTGTTTTACGTCTCATCAATTATTTCATCTATTTGCGATGATAGCTGGTTTATTAGTATCTGAGAGTTAATCTTAGATGTGCATACGTCAGATTTGCGATTGTGTTTATAGTCTGTCTTGTTTTAACGCACACTCAGTCAGTACGGTGTACGTGGCCTACTACCACCACTAACAAGTCGCATCATCCTGGCACCGGGGGAACCAGATAGACTGGTGGAAAAAACATGAAATTTTACAATAGGGGGACTTGAGTGTTCAAAGCTAGCAACATAGCTGTCTTATATCATCATAGGTTAGGGGTCAAGGATCAATCTGTTGCCAAGCTGATCGACCCTTGGTTTAGTAGATAAAAGGTCAAAGGTCAGATAGTGGGTTTTTTCCCCAAAAATTAATCTTTATTAGTTTATAGCTGTCCAAATATATACTTTCTGAGATTTAAATGAATCAAATAAATCTGTTCTCATGCAATCATAGCATTTCATATATTTTAACATTGACTTGAAAGCTAATTGAGACTGTTTAGGCTAAAATTTAAATATTTCAATGTTATTTTTCAAAATTCTGACACACGCTTCAAGATAGAATAAAATAAAAGTATACATTCAACATCAAAGCATGAATCAAAATGCTAAAATATAATTCTTTTGTAAATACATAACTGTGATTAAAACAAATATATTGTTTAAACCCAGCTAATAATTTGAAATTTATTAAAAGTTTAAAATCAAAGTACTGCAAGTACTGTAATCGGCAAGGCATAGTCACGAGAATCTCTGGAATATATCAGTCACATCTAACGATTTCTTTTCATTCATCAATATCACTATCTGTGGCATTATCATTCAAAGGGTTCAACCAATCAACGGTTCAACGGTCCCATTGCAAGTGCATACAGCCACCCACTTTAAACTGTATGCCCTACATGTACATCTTGTAGTGCAACATGATTTATATTTACATTTCAGCAATGCATGACATGATTTTGGTAAAGGTTATTTTCTCATTAAATACCCCTACTGTAGCTCGATTGGTATAGCGCTCACTCCCCGTATGTGGTGAGTCCTGGGTTCGAACCCTAGTTGGGTCTGACCAAGACTTGAAATAAGGTAGTGACTGTTCTTTTGCCAAACACTCGGTATTTAATAACGAAAGTCACGAGATCCTTTGAGAGAGATCTTAAAATCCGATGCCCCGTGTCAAGGCGGGTGTAACTTTTCCTGCACATTCACTGCAAAAGTCAAAATTTCTGCCACTGGTGACGTCTTGATTTGACTGAAATACGTAAAAGCCCGTAAAACCCCATGCAATCAATCAATTTATAATTTTCTCATTAAAACTGTTTTTAAGTCACATTCAGACTCGCACTAACTTAACTGTCCGAGAATAATCGTGAACATCAGGAAAATACTTAACTTAAGTCCAAAAAGTTAAGTTTTGTTCATGATCCTTTGACCTGTAATTGTCTTAGGAAAGTTAAAGTTCAAAGTAAGATTTAAGCAAAAAATAAATATTAAGTTTAATTTGTGAAAAAAACCTCAGATTTAAGTATAAAAACTAGTATTGTTCGTGGTCCTGTTGCCAGATGACAAGACAAAATTAGTAACGAAAAGTTTATGGTGGATCACAAAACAAGGACGTTTTGAAACATAAACACAAAAGCGACATTGGGAATGGATCGGTCACACCATCAAGACACCTGCCAACAACATCACAAAACTTTGAAATGGAACAAACAAGAATAAAAGACACCTTGAGACAAGTTTCTGGAATTGAAACAGAGGGGGTAAAATTGCGCAGAACAGAGCCAGTTTGAGGGATTTTGTCGATGGACTAACCTCCACAGGGAGTTAAAGGCATACAGTACGCAAGTTAGTGAGACTAGCACCATTCGTGTCCTATAGGTGACGGGAGATCTGGAACAAATACCAGGTATAACTAAATGCAGCCAAACAGCAGTTTAATAGTGTGCACGTTTAATATTAAGGTCGGTTGCATATGATGTTGGAAGCAATTTTTTTTTCAATTGTACTTTTCCCCTGAGAGGAACAGTTTACATCGTAGATGAGAAATCTTCGCTAGGTACATTCAATGAAGGCATCTGCACTCACAAGTTCAGAAAAAAATCCCTCTGGCAAGAGTGGGAAGAAGACCTGTGTTTTCCCTGGAAACACGGAATGCTGTATTTAGAATGTCCAGAAAGTTAATTGACAGTCTTACAGTCTGTAATTGCATGGAATACTGGGAGCTTATTCCTCTCCAGAGGTGATAATTTTATGCTATGAACAGGGACGAACTTTAGATATCCCCGTCTGGAATCATACTTCCTCATTTAAAAGCAACAGAAAGAATAAGGTCATCAGTATCACGACAGACAACAACTGTTCGTTTATAGCCTTGCATGTAAGCATCAACACCATGGAAACAATTCTAGTATCGGCTTTCTTGTGCAAAGCTTTAAAAACGGTTACACTCCTTCCTCTTTATGAATTAAACATGCTGTCTCAGCTAAGCTAAGAAGTGTCTTTGATTACTACGAGATCCTATTTGTTTTCTTGGTGACTTATAACATCTTACCAATTTGATGGCAGAGGGACATTTTAGTTATCAGTAATTCTTCTAACAGAACGGGGACCTGATCCTCTTTTATCTCTAGATGGTTTCACCTTTTATGGATTAGTTGTCATATCTATCATAATGACATCAATTTTCATACATTTATCTTTCGCGTGGATAAAAACAGTTTGTGCGTTTCCTAATTCGCCGAATGTATTGATGTCTTTCCGTTTTCCCAGTATTACAACTAAAGTTTGACCATTAATTATTTTGGTAGTAATGTCTCCATGCAAACTTCTTCCTCAGGGATTTCCGACTCGTCGGCTGCAGATAACAAGGGTCCTGATGTATCAGGTATAGAAAGCGACACTGGGAATAGTTCGTGTTTCAACAGTTCACTAATACTGCCACCAGAAAAAGAGAACACACTTTATAGTATTCTACAGATACAGTCATTATAGCTAATCAAATCTTTCAGTACCACCAGTACTTTGATTTCTTTTTTTAAAAAGTGGATCTTATATAAATACGGGCAATACGATTCAGTAAAATTATTTTAACAGAAGTCTAAAGTTTTGTTAAACAATTTCAAATGCACAAATGTGTTTATACTAGTATTTATTTGCCACAATTAATCATATTTGTAAAGGTCAAATTTGTGCAAGCGTCTAATCTTATTTTTCATGGAAAACTTTGAAAATAAGTGATTGAATTAGTTGGATATGACTTTCTTTTAATTTGAAGATACCACTTACATATTTAGAAGACAAAATGTATAAAGAAAAACTTCTGTAAGCCACCTTGAATTTGTGTATAGGTCAATATGGGCATTTTCACTTGAACTTTGCACCCATTGACCTTTAGCTGCCCCCACAATGGCCCCTGGGTGAAATCTTGCTTGGCAACAAGCCGATTCTACCAAAGTAAAGTTCAAAGAAGGTTATGACATAACTTGCCACTTTTGAACACGTTGTCCTCCCTACATCGAAAAATAAGCGGTTTTTTCAAAATCCTCTACCAGACTATACTGAAACAAAGAATGGAGCAACACTAATCAACACTAATTGTATGAAAGCACCAAAAACTAGAAGACATTAAAACTAAGGATATACAGCTTAAATATCATAACAGGATATTCAACTTTTGGGGATTGTTACGCCGTGTTATGTAATAAATGCCAAGTAATGTAATACACACCTTGGAATGTAATAATTGTCTCCGTGTAGTGTAATAAGACCTTGTTATGTAATAAAAACGACGCAATTTTTACATTATACGGAAATTTTATTACATTACGCGAAACCTTGTTATATTACACGTCATTTTTATTACATAAGAAGGTGTTATTAAATTGCACGGAGAAAATCATTACACTACAAGTTGGATATTACATTAATTGGCATTTATTACATAACACAGAGTAACTAGGAATAAATGTGGCAAAGAGTTATGTCAATTGCAGAGGGAGGAAAAGAAAGTAGAGAGAGAAATGTGTGGGCATAATCAGAATGGCCTGTATAGTAAGACATAGTTATAATTATCTGCCTTTAGGATGTTAAGTTTTTACTACTGCTTTGAGACAATATGAAGAATATAACTAACCATCGTAAAGGCAGATTTTACGGCCTAAATAAGAACTAGTCTTTTCTGTTTTTTATCCTTGTTTCAGTAACGCAGAGCAACTATCTTATGTCTAACGACATCAAGCGGTTGCTACATGGCATGCCATTAAATAGTGAGAGCACACTTTATGTACAGTCCCAATAAAGACTATTACACTTATATCGAAAAAAGCAGTCTGGAATTTTGAAAAGGACCCTACAAGTTAACTGAAAAAACATTCCAAACACGCGCTTTAGATCAATTTGCCACAGAAACCCACTACTGTAGATTACTTATTTTTCGCGAGTAGAAAATTTCGCGGCAAGACCATCTTGGCCTTATTCGCGAATATTTGAATTCGCGTTTGGAATCTGACTGAATACAAAATTTCCCGATTGTTTGCAGCATAAATGTAAATAACAAAATAAAGACAAACATGACACGTGTTGAAAAAGAGTTCTTCTTTCTCTGTTAAAATGTTCCGCCGTTTGATCGGAACACCAATTGGTAGGTTAATCTCTTTAACCAATCAATAAAGACTTATAACAAATGCATATAGTTGTTTGGTTTTCTTTCTTCACTAAGGTGAGTAGTATTCACTACTGGAGTGAGTAGTATTACCTTAAACTTAGCTTGGTCAAACCACTCCACGCTAAGTGGCTCCTTCAATCGTTGAAAGAGCTGAAGGGAAAAGGTCAACTTATCAAGCACGCTTGGGATATGGCCGGTATTAACTGTTAAATTCATGACTCACAGTTGTTAGTTTTGCCAAGATCTACTAGTATTTATACAGTTTGTGACAGTTATTTGTCTATGTTCAAATTTTAGTTGGATTAATTTGTATTTTTGTATTAAATTACATAAATTAAACAACGAATTCTTTAAAGTTACGCATAAAGCATATAGGTTTTGCTCTTGAAACAAGAGGATATACGTTCAGTATACTACAGGTAAAATTCGACATATCGGAGAGAGAGAGAGAGAGAGAGAGAGAGAGAGAGAGAGAGAGAGAGAGAGAGAGAGTTTACATACAAGTACAGTAATGTACTACGCAAAGACACGGTTCACTAACCCCATACACACCTGTATAATTACCGGATTAAGATGGCTTCTGTGGCGGTCTTGTTTATATTCAAAACTTTATTGATCGATTTCATAAAAAGTATTTAATTAAACATGATAAAATTCATAAATAATGTTGATATAAAGCTCTATGTACAATAATAATTTAAACAAAATTTCAAGGTCGTACGTTAAACACAGAATTATGTGGCGTAAGTTGTATCCCATCAATTTCCCTGTATCGTGTCATTTAGTACCGGTATGACCGTATCGGAAATGTCAACATAGAAATATCTGCGTGCTGGAAATATTCGCGTGATATTTGAATTCGCGAATGAGGTAATTCGCGAATTTACGCGAAAATAAATCTCTCGCGAAATAAAAGTAATCTACAGTAAGTGCCAAGGAAAAAAACAACATTATTTCTGTCAAAACATTCATTTGCGTTCATAGAGCAAACCAACAAAGTTTAGGATTTAAAACAAGGGTTTTTACAACTCTTTCTATTTTTTTTTAATATTAGCGGGGCAAGTTGTCAAAGTTATTCTATTCAGAAAAAAAATATCTGTCACTATTTCATTGAGCGCGATTTTATTTTTATCTTGTAACTATTTTTATTTTCTGTCTTGTAGCTTGAAGCAAGCATAATCTATGTCATTACCAACCCATTGGATTGGAGAATAGCAAAAACAATTACAGTTTTGGCACCAATACATTCTATAAGCTGTTTACCTATTAGCAAGTAAGATTAACCTATACAAAGTATAAGAGTGAGGAAGGGTAATAGTGGTTAACGTCCCCATATAAATTTCTATCACGTAATGCCAAAGTTGACAGATCTGAAATGGTTAAAAAAACCGGAGAACATCGGACATCGTCGACAAGCGATGTAATAAATTTTCTCATAAAGGGATCATTCCTGAGCGGGGTTTGTTTTAGGTGCCGAGAGGTATTAAGATAAAGAGTTAAAAAGCGGTAGGCGGATAGTGTCTAACGCCAAACTCAAAATTCTTTCACTTGTGTGGGGGTGGTTAGTTCAGAAATATTTAAGGAAAGAAACCTAATTACTTTCTTACACTCCTATTTTCCAGGGTGATATTGGAGTTCATAAATTTTTAGTATAAAAATAGAATTAGTTATTTTCATAAGTTTTTATATTTTATCTTCATCCATTGTCAAATATCATAAATACGAAAAGAAAATGAAATTGTATAAAATTGCAATGAAAGTATGGATAAAAATTCATGTCATTATTCAGTTGACAGTGTATATTTTGAAAATAATGTGTTTTAGTTTGTTGACGTTTTTAAGAGTCGGGGTAATTGTCAGTGCAAATGGAACTGAATTATTGAACAGTTTTATTTTCTCGTCTTATTTCTCTCGTGAATTTCAGTTATCTAACATTAGACTTGTTTTTCTGTCTGATTTGACGAAATACAAGTTTTTTTGAATATGCATGATACAGAATCTTGTATCACCACACTGTGGTGATACAACATTGTCGGTAAAGTACACGTCCACTTTTAGTCGAATTTCGCATTGTGACGTCATTTGGGAATTTGCGATTTGTCAAATGTAAATAATGACCTTATTACTGCAAAACATATGTCATAACATAGTTCAGTGTTTTTCTGTGGTAAAACATAATTTTTTCACATTAAGTTTTGTATTTTTATTTGTTTGAATAACCTAGTTGGAAATGTTAGATAAAATATCATAAACACAGTGTGTATGTACAACCCTCCCTATCAGGTCGAGTCCTTTTTTCAGTAGTCGTATCACTACTCGTCGCGTTTGATGTATGTATTCGAAAACGGTCGCGTTTCAAAAAATTTGGAATAATATGTAAATTGTACCAAATAGAAATTATAACAAATTGTATTTGTGACCAACATTTGATGCCATAACTCTTCACCTTGTCAGGAACAATATAGGACTCATTATTTATAGTATGATTTAATCTGACGTATCGTGGCTCCTTGTACCTTTCATTCACAATTTGGATTCCACATGTTACGGGTTAGGTTAGTGAAGCAAGAGGTGTTTTCTACCTTTGAGCTTCACTTACCTTTTAGCGTCTAACTTAATTTGCAATTTTCCTTTGGCGTTGTGGTTTGTACATGGCATGGCTAATTATTTTTATCTTTTAAAAACACCTTACAATCACATTATCAGAATAGATACGCTAATTTCATATTATCATATATTTTTTTCTTTGACAAATATTTGTAAGCATCTTGTAGATATATACTATGACACTATTGCTTTCTTAACATTGAAAATGACGACTGGGTTAATTTGACAATCCCATTGCAACATCAAACATTTGATTTTACTGAATTCAACAGATTTGTTTACTATTTCACTTGCATACTTGCCGCAACAAGCATTAAATTCAACATAATGTTAAATTATCTAGCATGTATATTTCATGCCATGAGACCACTTGCTGTAAAATAAATCGAAAGGATTTTGCTCTACAAAAATTAAAAGTTCTTCCCAAATTACAATAATTAAAAGATTTGTTGGTTTATTGTCAATGATTTTTCTAAGCAATTGTTTTTTGTTCTAAATTTAATTAAAAGAAATGTTTTTTTTTAACTTTGAAGAAATCCAACGTCGAATACTACATATCATATGCGTGACTACAGCTGCAAACAATACATTGAATAGTTATGATCACGGGCGTTATGTTCTACTTTACTAATATTCTACAAACATAAATTATTTCTTTCCTAATTCAGATTAAAGACAGAAAAAAACTGTAAATACATATTGATGACTGTTATGATAATTAGATTTAAGGTTAATATTAATAGTTCATATAACAAAACTATTCGCATTTAATATAAAGAAAAAAAAATTAAAAAAAATTATAAAGTCCATTATTAAAAACTTGAGACAAGGAAATCAAAACTGGATGACGGAAACTGTCCAATATGTATCAAAAGACTTAAGATATAATTTAATCCACTAAAATAAGTCCTTTTTACATAACGGTTTTCCATAAATAAGAGTCTGCTGTAGCCACTCCGATGCTGTTGTAAATAAGAATTAAGGTAAATTCATCATAAATACATCTACAGGTAGGAAAAAGTATATTCGACATTGACGTTTAATTGATTATATAATGTACATTCATCATATGTTTCAACAAAAGACCCTATAATATCTATATCGCTCAACTTGCACATTTATTTGCAACCATGAGTGAAAAAATTATACATGTACATATGAACCAAGGATTTTGCACAATGAACATCGTTCTATTCATTCAAACGATTTTGCGATTTATAACACTTGCTGACAACTAGTATGGGCAAAATGAGTTACGTCTACAAATAACTTTAACTTTTAAAAGTTCTTTCATATACATTTTCACAACCATTTATCTTAAAATTGTATTTTTCTAAAAGAAAAACATTAAAAAGCACAATTGTTTTTACCAAAAAATTGCATCATTCATTTGACAAAGAAAAACAACAAAATGGTTAAAATTTTCTTATATTAACACTAATATATAGTGTTTCTGCTTGATATTTACTAAGACTTTTGAGGTCTATTCTTAATTAGTTTAAATGGAACACACTGCGCTTTCATAGAATAGATTGTGACAATAATACGTGCTAAACCCCTTGAATCACAATTTGAAATACATGCTGTTTTGCCTGAAGTCTTATTTTTGGTTTCTATTTTAGTTTTACATGCTAGATTTAATTTAAATTACATTGTAAGAAGGGCAATTATTTGCAGATTTCACTATAATTAAGCAACGATTTCAATGAAATTACTGTAAATTAAGGAAAGTTAATTATTCTATTGTACATTTATATAAAATGTAAATCACACAAAATTTAAATCGCGCTATGAACGTTAAACGTTAAACCTAAAATGTTCAATTTGTGATTTTTAAAACAAACGAAATAAAACGCAATATCCAAATTGCAGAAATATCATTTGATTCCTTAAAAAATAATCCCGTAAATTTATTTTTACAATCAACCCAAAAATGATCAAGGTTTTGATGGATATCTTTGTTGAACATTCTACTAAGCTTATTTTTCCAGGCGTCTCGCGTGTCTTCAATTTTCGTGTTTTGTCCACAATGCATCAATCAATGATTCTAAGGACAGTGACATAAGTAAACTGAAAAGAATTGGTTTTAAAACAATTTACAAGGGAATTCAGTCTTTGAAATGCATTTAATTAATTTTATTGACAACAATCTATTAATACGTTTGACTTTATAGTCCGTAAAGACAATGACCTTTTTTGTTTTATGTAAAATGTATGGATCAAGAAACAATAAAAGATGCAAGTTATTCATTTGAGGTTTTTTTGCGATCATTTTTTTTTGTAATTTTAAGTCAGATAAGGTGATTTACTCTTCTTCAATTCTGACATTGAAACGTTTGGCAAGTCGACTATATATCTTTCGTCTTCCATATTCAAGGGAGAGTTGTCGTCTATTTTTTTCAAAAAGCACATTTGATTATACAAGTCCGCAAAAATCAGATTTGATTGTCTCAGGTAAAATGAAAATAAACTGCTCTTTTATAAAGTACTGCGTGCTAAAAGTATTAAAAGTAGTTCTCAAAAGTCTGAAAACAGTCATTTAGCATTATCAGCGATGACTTCACATAAGCGTTGCATATTACCACGTTTTATCTCCTGTGTAGAATCCAAAATGGTTGTGTTTTACTCTAAGAAAGTTATCAACAAGACATTATATTGTATAACATATTATACAAGTTTTAATTTTACAGCAATAGACGGCCTTCTCGGAATACAATTCCTCATCAGTAATGCTTACGCCAAAATCATGACACCAAAATTGTTTTCAAGATGTTAAAAGGACCAAAATATATTGATCTAAACTTAACTAAGGATATACTTTGCATGATGGATTATACCTTAGTTTTTTGAGGAATTTTAAATTTTACTAGCAGCAAATTCAGACAATAGTATATTTAAGTAATAATAATCAATTATTCTTACTGAGTTTGTGATATCCACTGGGCCCAGCCACCAACAGAGATATTGGCTCAGTGGTTAAAATAAAATATTATACCAGTTTTAATTTACAGCACTAGACTTCTGTTTCCAAATACTTTGAGTATTAACATTTTTCATAAAACGTCAATTAAAAAGTAACCTTGGTGTTAACAAGGTTAAAGGTTTAAAAATGGACACTATTTACTGGTGCAATACCCAAAATGACAATATTATTTTTTGAAAGAACTAAAATATTTTTTGGCCTCTGAAGTGGTTATTTCACATGTATTCTAAAGTGTATTTTTAGCGTTTTGCCTACATATGCGACGCAACAATCAATTATTCAACTTCAAACACAATTTGACTAAAATTAAAAAGAATTGTATAACGAAAATTAGCTAGGGAATTTAAAATGCCTTTTTTGTGTTAACAACACTATTAATGGTTTTGCCTTAAGCCCTAAAGTCATTGACTCTTTCATGTTTTTATGTAAAATTAATGGATCCAGACAGAAGACAATAAAGATTAACGTTATGCTTATTTTGCACCATATTTATTTCTTTTCAAACAATATTACATGCATTTTATTTCCGCCAATATAGTTTGTAAAGTCCGCCTGAGTTTATAAACACGGACGAGTCTATTCTATACAAATAGGAATTAATACTGTGTTGTGTTTAACTTATATATCCGTATATTCACACCTTCATGTGTTCCTTTCAAATCCCTGATCATTCCCGTTTACATTTTACAGACTCTTCCGTGTTTATAAACATTTAACCAAACATCGCTGATATTACTGACAAAAAGACACGTGGGTAAATAAAAAGTGTTATAGGTTCTATCTCTATACTTAACATCCAATAATACAATAAGAGTACTATAGGGAATACCTCTCTATAAAGATCACCTGTCTTTAAAGTCAATATTCATTGGTTTGCTTTATGGTTTTTATTTACTTTTCATTAAATTATTGGATAAGTAGAATGTTTTGAATTTTTAATGCAGTCTCTCATAAATACTTGACTTAAACTTGTCAGTTTCAATTGTGAATTTTACGTCTTTCACTTATTACACGACGGTCAATTATGGAATTGTGAAAAATACAGTCGTATCAAGAGAAAACCACAAAAAATATTTCGACAATCGAACTGACAAACCTTTTTAGTCCCAATTTAGATTCGGATCTAGGCGTTTTTAGGCGCTGTGATTCATTAAGACCGTGCTTAGGACTACCAGTAATTTCCAATCGTAAGAAGTGACATTATTGCTGTTGTTGAAATATGTTGTTTTTTCCCAGCTATTTGCGACATTATCTAGTTTATTAATATCTGAGGTTTATTTAAGATGTGCATGCGTCAGATGTGCAAGAATTGTGTTTATTACCTGTCTTGTACTAACATGTACTCAATCAGTACATTGTAGGTGGGCATACATTAACCTGGCACCGTAGGTACCAGGCGTTATCCTGTATCTTTATTAACGAACACCAGGCGAGGAAGTAGTATCTCAAATTTTAAAATCTCATGTATGACCGGCCAGCGGGGGTTCGAACCCACGATGTCTTGCTCTCGACTCGAACGCTGTACCACTGATTTCAAATTTTGAAATGAACATGTTTTGATCACAACAGAAATTAAGAAAAATTCATGCATTTTATTTAGATATTTAACATCCTGAAACAGAGAATGGAGAAAAGAGAGGAATAAATCAAAACTAATTGTATGAAATCACCAATATAGAACAACTAGAAGACATTAAAACAAGAGATATCCAGCTCAAATTTCACAACATGATATTCAACTTTTGGGATTAAATGCTGCCAACAATTATGCCATTGCAGAGCGCAAGAGAGTTAGACAATTAAATAATAATCAGAATGATCTGTATAGTAAGACATAGGTCGAATTATTTGTCTTTACAATGTTGAGTCACTTTTTTACTACTGGTCTCAGTTTCACAATCATTTCTGAACTTAAGATTTAACTTAGTTTAAACTCAGCAAATTTTTGTAATCTCTTTTTGTAATTACTGGTGAATATTTTTGTCAAAACTTAATGCAAATGTTTTAATCTAGAAGTAATCGTAAAATGACACCTTAAATTCCTCGATATCTTGAAAATTAATAAAATTATAAAGACTTGAAATTTTGCAAGATTTAAGTTAAGGAAAATCTGAGCTAAGGAATGATTGTGAAACTGGGGCCTGTATTGCTACAATTTTGAAGTGTTAGGCAGATACTTCGGCCTAAGTAACAACTAGTCTATTCTGGTTCTTATCCTTGTTTTAGTAACTCATGGCAACTATCTGAGCAATACTATTGCATTGTCTAACGGCAACAAGCTATTTCTTTATGGAATGATATTAATAGTTAACAGCGCACTTTATGCAAAGTCCTAGTAAAGACTATGACACTTATATCTACCCATGTAGTCTGGAACGTTGAAGGAAAACACTAGCTAACTGTACGTTTTTATTATACTTCAAGGATCCGAGGGTTTGGGATTAGCAACGATAATTGCAGTGATATATAAACACGACTCCTTGACTACATAAACCGACTAAGTGCCAAGGAAATACATAGCATTATTTCTGTCGAAATACATTCGTTTACGTTCGTAGATCAAACCAGAAAAGCTAAGGTTTAATTAAAGTAAGCTTTTTCACAACAGATTCTGAGTTTTTAATGGGAATGTTATCAAACAATTCAGAAGTTATCCTATTCAGAAAAAATATATGTCTTTAATTCATTGTAACAATATATTGAGCGCGATTTTTTATATGACTGTAATTGTTTCTATTTTCTGTCTTGTTAGTTTGAAGCAAGCATAATCAATGGTATAGATAATCCACTGGGTTGGAGAATCAATAGAACCGGTACAGTTCTGGCACCAATACATTCTATTGGCTGTATACCTATAAACAAGTGAGTTTAACTGATACAATGGTTAAGAGTGAAGTAATTATAGTGGTTAACGCTCCCACATAAAATTGTAAAAGTGCCAAGGGAATACAAAGCGTTCGTAGATCAAACCAGCGAAGCTAAAGGTTGAACATAAGCGTTTTTGCAACAGATTCTAATTGTTTTTATAGCGAGGAATGGTGTCAAACAATTCAGAAGTTATCCTATTCAAAACAAAAATGGCATTAATTCATTTTAGCAATATATTGAGCCCGATTTTAGTTTTTTTTTGTATTTTTTTTATTTTCTGTCTTGTAGCTTAAAGCAAGCATAGTCTATGCCATTAACAATCTACTGGGTTGGAGAATCACAGAAACCATAACCGTTCTTGTTCAAATACATTCAATTGTCTGTATACCTATAAGCAAGTAAGATAAACCTATACAAAGGGTAAGATTGATGAAATAGTGGTAACGCCCCAAAATAAAATTCTGTCACTTATGTCGAAGATGACAGATTTAAAATGGTTCAGGAAACCGAAGTGTCGGAGAAAATCGCCCACCTTCAGCAAGCGAAGTAGCAAATAATTTAAAACAAGGATCAGTCCCGAGGGGGAATAGATTTTAGGTGGCTAAAGGTATAAAGATTAAGAGTGAAAAGCAGTAGACGGATAGTGTCTATTGTCAAACTCAAGATTTCTTCAGTGATATATTTATATTGGAGTGTTTACTTTAGAAATGATGGAGGAAACCCGATTACCAAATAAAACCCCAGGAAGCGAAATGTCAACCTTTCTTACACTCTTATCTTCCAGAGTGAGATTCGAATTCATCAAATTCCTGTATAAAAATAGAATATTATTGATTAATTATTATCATAATTTTTATTATTTTATCTTCATTCAATGTCAAATATCATGAATACGAGAAAGAAAAGAAATTGTAGACTTCAAAATTGCAAGGAAAACATGAATAAAAAATCAATATTTTATCATGACGGTTTAGTTTAAAAACAATGTGTTTAAGTTTTTTGAAGTTGTATTCTATCTTTAGCGTCGTCCGGCAATTGTCAGTACAAATGCAACTGAATTATTGAAAAGTTTCATTTTCTCGTCTTATAACTCTCGTAAATTTATTTCATTAATTAAGCTTTCATCAGACCCTGTTCTCTGATTTCACTGATTATTATTTTATTTTATACTTTAATTGCAGCTTGAGGAAAATACAACAAAATATGGTGGCTACAGCGAACAACATTGGAGATGTAAGAGGTGATATTATTATCTCCAACTGGAAATGATCCTCAGACAATTCATAGTTGGTACTATGGAAAAATAATTTGAGCCTTTCAATAGTATTTTAACCCTGCCACTGGTGATAATCTTCAGTGCCAGTACAAAGTTGGGAGTTTTATTATTATTAGTAGTAGTATTTAGCCTTGTGCGGTTTACCCCGTTTGTACATGTTATCATACAACTGTTGCGATGAACATGTTCATTAAAGTGCAATCATGATACCGTTTCTTTATTTGGCAGCAAGTTTTCATTCTCCAATTAAGAAATGGTAGATGCCCTAACGGATAATGTTTTTGTTAGACCAATGACCTGTCAAATGTTGATTGCCAGTAACCTTGATTTGTTTTATTGTTCTGTCTGTTGTTACTGTAAGTGCAATAATGTTATGGTTTCTTTATTAAGCAGAATATGAGTGTTCTTGTTTTTATGTTTTGAATTACGTCGACGTGCTTACATAATGACAGTAAACACTTAAAGCATATACCATCGCAAGAGTTATTCTAAAGGAAATTAAATGCCACTAAGGAAATAATTATATTCATTTGAATATAACATATATGTCTATACTGGTTAAATGATAATTGACATGTTTACGTGTCAACAATTTCATAGGAAGAATTACGATTTATTTTTGGTAAATAACCGTTTGCTTAATGTTTTCACAATGTAAACATCCTACTTCCCAGGGGATACTAAGCTTACATTAGTAAAATTGTTCTGTATTAAGACTTGTCGGGGTTCCATTTTGTCTGACTTGGATACAGACTGATTTTCAGAGTTAATGCCATGCTGTCATTTTATGCCTATTAAAAACATTTTTTGTGTGTTTTTAAGAATTATGTGGGATACTTAAAATTTAGTTCTATCTTTCGCATGTTAAGTTTGCTTTCTTATTACTATAATTGATATGTGACAAATATATACTGCACTTTTGTTCTATTTGGCTTTCAATCAAAAGCATACATTACAATCCATGTCCAAATTACAATCATGAAACAAAGTAAAGTGGCAATTTACACACGTGTCATACCACCTGTGAGATTTAAGTCCCAAAATGATGACGATAAAAACTCTTCCAGGAGGTTATTTTAGAATACTTTTAAAAGGGTAACACATTCTGATTAACCTACATTAAAGTTTAAGCAAAAACATGGTAATTTGACATAAGTTACTATCTTCGGTTTTATTGCAGGTTCATCTAGTCAGTCACTAGGCGATTTTCACAAACACATAGCAAGGGAGGTTATTCTTGGATATTAAAAGTATTGTGAACTGAAAATAATTATACATGTTAGCCTTGAAGCTTTTCAGAATAACAATAAAGTACCTTATCAATCAAAAAGTAAATCATTTAACATTTTTCAAAGCCCTAAGATTATAATCCATTAAACGCATGTCAAACAAATGTCAAAATTTGAAACACAATGGCCGGGTGGAAAACATTATATTATTTGGAAAAAAAAACATTTAAATCGGATTTTATATATGCAATAAGATCAATAGCTAGTTCTGCTCATTTTGTAGATAAATAGTCTTACGATCGAATTACGAAACGCTATCGAGGGATTCAATCAAGAGCGCGGGCAATAAAAGACGCCCGTCCAAGTAGAAACGTCCCTTATGGCCAAAGTTTGACATTTTCAGATTTTGCTAGATTTTAATAGAACATTTCATAACCTTTCTAATGGTATATGACATTCCCTACTTTACAAGCGTAAAATATATGTATTTTGGTCATTAAAAAGGGTTGTTTGTTGTCATTTTACATTTTTTGCCGCCATAACGTCATGATAACGTTAGGAACAATGTGCCTAATTTCAGCGTTTTGTGATAAAAAAGTGATTTATATAAATTGTAAACGGTTACTGGTCATTTATTCTTACGTCTCTTGTAACGTTTCTTATATAATTCATGATTTATGTCAATAAGCGTCTATTGTTCAATTATGAAACCAAAATTACTAGTGTGGCGACACCTTTAGGGGTTTCGCGGGAAAGAATGGAACAATCTAGAGGATTTCTATTAGTAGAGCTCATCCACAGAACTTGCCACTCAAAAGTTTAACACAGACCTAACGGATAAGTGCCAAACCTACCAATAATTTGGTAAAGAATTGGTTACTTTATTATGGGTACGAATTCAAAACGGTACGTGAAATTTATTTTGGATGATAGGGTCGACTTTAAACAGTTATTGTGGATTTTATGTGCAAGATAGAAAAAATATAAAAATACCGTCTTTTACGTCAGATCTTAAACTTTTTCGGTCAATGGACGACTTTTTCGTACAATGAACGGTTATTGAACAGGAGTGCGTTAAACGTAATTGTTTTCTGAAAAGTCCATTTTTTGCATGTTTCACCCCAAAACTAAGTATCATCCGAAGTTTTCCCAAAATTCAAATCAAGTTAGATAGCTAGATCGCATTAGACTCCATAAACTCAGAAAGATTGAGCAAAATCCTCAATTTTTTTCTCAACTTTCTAAAAAGTGCTGATATATGCGGCAAAAAAGGGCCAAGTTGTCGCCTTTATCATTTCACATCCAGAGGATGATCCGAATGAATTCGTCACTAATCCTCTAGATTGTTCCATTCTTTATTTCGAAGATGTTGAAAAGCTACACAAAGGACCAAAATATATTTTACCAAATTAAGCTAAGGAAATACTTTGCATGAGGGAGTATACCTTAGTTTTAGAGAAATTTCAAATTTTAACGTGCAGGAAATTTAGACAATTATAGTATATTTCTGACAATAATACGGAATTATTGCCTACTGAGTTTGTGATATCCTCGGGGCACTTATTCCATTTTATATTACCCCATTGAAGCATTATTATCATTCTGTGATTTACAATTAGGTGTTCTAGGCTAATTTGGATCAAAATAAATCTTTCCCAGTTAGCCTACTGAAGTTGGTTTTTTTTCATTAGTTGAGTCATTTTGCGCAGCAAAAAACACTTTCGTCTCCCGAACTTTCGACGTCATTTTCTCCGCTTACGTCACAATGCACATAAGGGATTTTTCTACTTGGACGGGCTCATATGTAATTACATATTATACGAGTTTTAATTTTAAAGCACCGGACGGTAGTTTTGGAATATAATTCCTCATCAAGTGCTTAAAAAAATTCAATCTAACATTTTAGTTTAAAAATAAATCCGCAAGCACTGAGTGGGTTGAAGGCGAACCACTACCCTATAATGGTTACATTCAAATAAACATTGAACCTGTTGGTATACCATGGTCACAAAACAAACAACAGGGTGCTTTATTAAGTTACAAGTATAAGATTCTCAGAAATATATTAAATTGTCAAAATTGTCAAACGATGCTGATGGTTAAAATGCTAAATTTCTCAAAAACTAAGGTATACTCCTTCGTGCAAAGTATTTTCTAACTTTAGGAAAATATAGTTTAGTCCTCATGGTATCTTTTCAACATTTTGACATTTTGGTTTCACAATTTTGGTACTAGCACTACTGATAAGGATTTGTATTCCAAAACTGTCGTGTTTTAAAATTAAGTTGCCATTATATGTAAATTGTACCCAATAAATTGTAACACAATTGTACTTGTGACCAACATTTGGTGCCATAATTCTTCACCTTGTCAGGAACAATATGGGACTCATTATTTACAGTATGATTTAATTTGACGTATCGTGACTCCTTGTACCTTTCGTTCTCAATTTGGAGTCCACATGTTACGGGTTAAGCTAGTGAAGCAAGAGGTAGTTTTTACCTTTGAGCTTCACTTACCCATTAGTGTCTAACTTAATTTGCAAATTTTGAACATCAAAAAATTATTTTGTTTTCGGGCTTGTGGTTTGTACATGGCATGGTTATTTATTTTGTTCTCTGAAAAGCCCTTTACAATGGCAATATCATAGAAATTTTGTAATTGTAATTTTACATTGTCATATAATATAAGAAATTATTTAAGGATCTTATAGATATATGACGTTGTTGCTTTCCAAACATTGAAACTGAAGACTCGGTTAATTTTACAATCCTATTACAACATCAAACATTTGATTTCAATTCAACAGAATAGTTTACTATTTCACTTCCATATATGCCGTAACAAAATGTTAAATTATCTAGCGTGTGTATTTGATGTCATAACACTATTTGCTGTAAAATAAAACAAATGGTTTTTGCTTTACAAAAATTATTTGTTCGAAAAGTTCTTTAAAATTAAAATATTCAGGAAACTTGTTGGTTTATTGTCAATGTTTTCTCCAAGCAAATGTTTTATGTTCTAAATTTAATTAAAAGATTTGCTTTTTTTTAAATTTGGAAAGAGATTCAACATCGAATGCTACATATGATATCAACGTGACTATTGGTGCGAACAATAAACGGAATACAGATATGATCAGGGGCGTTATGTTCTACCTCACCACGTTCATATGAACATAATTAAAAACAAACTTACTAATCCATGTCCGAATCACAATCCTGAAGCCGGTAAAAAGTTTGGAACTGACAAGTTAGGTTAGACACGTGAACTTCTACCAGGGAAGTGAGGCCGGGTGCTCCGGAAGGGTAAGCACCTCATGTTTAGCTAGCTACACCCGCCACGTGTGTAATCAAAATTGTGTGAAAGGAGATGGAGCTATAAGAAGTCAAATATATCCAGGGCAATCCTGGACACAGAGACATCAAACTTATCAACAATACTGTGATGACCATAAAACTTTTTGAGGGCCTTGATAAGCCTAGGCTCACAATATCCCTGGGTTATTTCTTTCCTAATTAAGAAATCAAACAGAAAAACTAAAAAATACATATTTATTACCATTGACGATAATTAGATTTGAGCTTGACATAATAGTTCATATAACAAATCTATTCGTATTAAATGTAAAGAAATAAATTTAAAAAAAATATGAAGTCCATTATTAAAAACTGGAGACAAGTTATTTAAAAATGGATGACGGAAACTGTCAAATACGTATCAAAAGACGTAAGGTATAATTGAATTCACCAAAATAAGTCTTAATTACATATCTGGTAATCCATAAATAAGAGTCTGTTGTAGCCACGCCGATGTTCTTGTAAATAAGAATTACAGGTAAATACATCGTTAATATATCTAAAAGTAAAAAGTATAATCAACATTGACGTTAAAATTGATTATATAATGTACATTCATCACATGTTTCAACAAAAGACCCTGTAATATCTATATCGCTCAACTTGCACATTTATTTGCAACAGTGCCTGAAAAAAATTATACATGTTTAGATGAACCAAGGATTTTGCACAATGAACATCGTTCTAACGATTTCAGGATTATTCATATTTGATGACAACTAGCATGGGAAATATGGATCAGGTGTAGAAAAATGAACTTTAGCTTTTGAAAATTCTTTGATATACAGTTTTGCAATTATTTATCTTTAAAATGGTATTTAAACCCTGTTTGTTCGAAAAAAGAAACATTGAAAAACAGATTTTTTACAAAAAATCCACATCATCGATTTGACCAAGAAAAACAACAAAAATGATTAATAATTTCTTATATTAAGACTAATAGATAGTGTTTCCGCTCGATATTTATTCAGGCTCTTGAGGTGTATTCTTAATCAATTAAAATGAAAATAAACTGTGCTTTCATAGAATAGATTGAGTAGGAATTAATACATGCTAAACGCCTTGAATCACAATTTAAAATACATGCAGATTTGCCTGAAAATTTTTTTATCGATTTTACTTTCGTTTTATATGCTAAGTAAAATAACTTTAAATCAAGGAATTTCTTTTTATTCTATTGTACATTTTTTTTATAAAATTTAAATCACGTAAAGGTTCTATGAACTTTGAACTTAAAATGTTTTAATTATGATTTTTAAAACAAAATAGATATATAATCGAATTTTATTTTTATAAAACGCATTATTCAAATTGCACGAATATAATTTTATTTTTATAAAACGCATTATAAAAATTAAAAGGAATTTAATAAATAAACCCATAAATTTACTTTTACAATCAACCCAGAAATGATCAAGGTTTTGGTGGATATTTTTGTGGAACGTTCCGCTAAACTTATCTTTCCAAGCCCTTTTCTTTTACGTTTGTTACATACAATGAAACATCTCGCATGTATTTTTCACATTTTGTCCACAATATATCAATCAATGATTCTTAGCACAGTGACATAAGTAAATTGAAAATAATTGTTTTTTTTAAATTAACTTTTATGTATAATGTATGGATCCAGACAGGAGATTATAAAAGTTGTGCGTTATTCGTTTATAGAATCACATCTACCTTTTTCTCTATATTTATTTTATTTTTATAACCTTGCAAGTCTGATAATGTGTTTTACCGCTCTTTTATCATGACATTAAAATGTTCATTAAATCCATTTTATATGTTTCCTCTTAATAAAAGTGCACCTTTGAGTATATGGAACCGCATCAAAATCAGATTTAATCGTTACAGGTAAAAGGAGAATAAACTGCACTTTCACGTGCTTAAACATAAAGGTAGTTCTCAAAAGATTTAAAAGTCATTTAGCATTATTAGCGATGGCTTTTTATGTTGCATATCTCTACGTTTTCGTCTCCTGCGTCCAAAATGGTTGTGTTTCACTGAAATACAACTACAATAATTAACAAGATAAAAATATTGTAAAAAATAATTTGAATTTAAAATCTTTTAACATTTTTTCATTAAATATTATTAAACAGAAAATAGTCTTGATGTTAAAAAGGTCAAAGGTCGAAAAATAGACATTATTTACTGATGCAGTACCCGAAATGAGTATTATTTTATGGAAGAACTAAAATATTATTTGGTCCACTGAAGTGGTATGTATATAAATGTGTTTTTCGAGTTTTGCCTGCATATGCGACGCACCAATTAATGATTCAAACTAAAAAAATCACTCAATTAAATTGAAAAGAATTTAACGAAAATTAGCAAAAGAATTGGAAATGTCGAGTAAACTTAGTGTTAACAGCAATCTATTGATGTTTTTGACTTAGTTTTAAAATACATGTATATTTTTTGGGTTCACGCACCTAAAGTCACTGACTCTTTTATGTAAAATGAATGGATCCAGACAGAAGACAAGAAATATATTTTATTCGTTTTCTGCACTACATATACTTCTTTTTAAACAATAATACATGAATTTTTTTTGTCAATTCATATTGTATAGTCTATTAAAGAATTCTGTAGTATCCAGAGAAAAAAAATCGGTAAGCGAACTGACAAACCTTTTCATATTTTTTGTACCGATTGAGATTCGAACCTAGGTTTGAAGCGCTCTGATCCCTTAGAACGTTTTTAAGACTTCTAGACACTTCCAATTGAGAGAAGTGAGTTTATAGTTGTTGTGGTTGTAATATGTGTTTAACGTCTTATCAGCAATTTTTACAGCAGATAGTTTATTAATATCCGAGGATTAATCTTAGATCTGCATAAGTCAAATGTGTGATTGTGCTGATGTCCTGCCTTGTATTAATGCGCAGTACAGTGTAGGTGGGCATACCATCACCACTTCCAAGTTGCGTCTTTCTGGTAACGGAGGAACCGGACGTTATCCCGTACTTTTAATAAAGAGAACCAGCCGAGAAAGTAGTATCTCAAATTGACCCGGCGGGGGTTCGAACCTACGATATGTTGCTCTCGAACCGGACGCTGTACACTGATGCACCGTGGCAGGGGTTACTCCAAAATTTAAAATGCACATATTACATGTTACCTGTATGACTGGTTTGCTCATTACATCGAAAATAAAAGAAACGTTATTGCTTTTTATTTACAGATATTTAACATACTGAAACAGAGAGCGGAGGAAAGAGAGAAAGATATCAAAACTTGTCTTTTGGAAGCAGCATCAACGGGACAACTAGAGAACATTTCAACTAGGGATTTGCAGCTCAGATTTCACAACAGGATATTCAACTTTTGGTAATTGAATGCTGCAAAAAGTTATGCAATTGCACAGGAAAAGAAATAAGAGTTAGAGAAGGAAATGTGTAGGGTATAATAAGAATCATCTATATAGTAAGACATAGGTCGAATAACTGCCTTTACAATATTAATTTATACTACTGTTATGTTTCAATATCAAAGAGTAACGTACCATCGTAAAGGCAGATACTTCGGCTTAAATAAGAATTTGTTTACCTTGTTTTAGTAACGCACTGCAACTATCTGTACCAGACTGTTGCAATATTTAACGGCACCAAAAGGGATTGCTACATGGCATGCTATTAAACAGTAACAGCGCACTTCATGTGAGTCCCAGTAAAGACTATTATACTTATATCGACCCAAGCAGTCTGGAATGTTGAAAGAACCCTAAAAGCTAACTGAAAAACGGTCTTATACTACTAGGATCTGACGATTTCTATTTTCTGTCTTGTAGCTTAACGCAAGCATCATTTATGCCATTAACAATCTACGGGTTGGAGAATCACAGGAACCATTACAGTTCTTGTACAAATACATTCAATTGGCTATATACCAATAAGCAAGTTAGATAAACCTATAAAAAGGTTAAGAGTGATGAAATAGTGGTAACACTCCAAGATAAAATTCTATCACTTATGTCGAAGATGACAGATTTAAAATGGTTAAAAAAACTGAAGTGTCGGAGAAAATTACCCATCTTCAGCAAGCGAGGTAACAAATCTTTTAATACAAGGATCAGTCCCGAGCGGGGATAGATTTTAGCTGGCTAGAGGTATTAAGACTAAAAAGCAGTAGATAGTGTCCAACGCCAAACTCAAGATTTCTTAACTTATGTCGGGGTGGTTAGTTCACAATTGGTGGTAGAATCGGATTACCAGAAAAATCCTGAGGAAGCGAAGTGTCAAGCTTTCTTACAATCCTATCTTCCAAAGTGAGATTTGAGGTTATAAGTTTTCTGTATATGAATAGAATTAGTTATTATCATAAGTTTTGTTATATTATCTTCATTTAATGTCAAATATTATTAGTACGAGAAGAAAATAAAATTGTAGGAAATTGCAAAGAAAACATAGATAAAAAATCCATGTCATTATTAAGTTGACGGTTTAGTTTAAAAAATAATGTGTTGACCTGAATGATTGAACATTTATTTTCTCGTCTTATTTCTTCCGTGAATTTCAGTAATTAAGCTTATATCATCTGGACCCTGATTTCTAATTTCACTGAATATCATTTTTTTATACTATATAAACAATTTGATGAAGTTACAACAAAATATGGTGACTATAGCTAACAACATTGGAGATATAAAAGGCGATGTTATTTTCTCCCATGACATTGAAAATACTCGTGGTGGATATTTCTATCTTCTATGGGTCGTGCGTGCAAATGTTAGTTGGTGGCCTCAGAATTAAAAGACAATTGCATGACATGATCATGTGGGAAACATGACGTCATTTTGCGGGAAAAGGACACCCAAGTCTTCAAAATTTAGAAATATTGAGTGCGTTACACATGTTTATTCTGGGAGTTTAGAATAATTAATGTTGTTTTGTAGTTTATGCATTTTGTATAAAACTAAATCAGTTATATTCTTTCTAATAGTGATATTAAGTAGATATAATTAGAATATTGAATAACAAAGTTATTTTTTTCCATCATGGCGTCGATGTTTATGTAAATCGACTTTGAAGCCAAATAATGCCATTTAAATGGGAGAAAAAAACATCCATAATGAACAAAGTTATTTTATTCCATCATGGCGTCGATGTTTATGTAAATCGAATTTGAAGCCAAATAATGCCATTAAAATGGGAGAAAAAAATCAATCCATAATGAGTTTACCCATGTAGGATAGGGAAATTTCACCCTCGGGTTGAACATTTCTGGTCAGAGAATCGGCAAGCCTCGTCTCTGACCCCTCGGCGAGATTTCCATATCCTACATGGATACTCATAACGAATTCTTATAATCTCCCGATGGAGATGATCTTGAGACAATTCAAAGTTGGTACTATGGTAAAATGTTTTGGGCTTTCTAATAATACTATAACCATGCCACAGTGAAAATCTTCAGGGCCAACACAAAAATGGGAGTTTTATAATAATTGGTTGTAGTATTAGCTTGTGTGGCATTCTTTGTTTGTATGTTTTATCATTTAACATTTGTCGTGTTCATGGTTGTGATAACTGTTGCTATGTACAATGTACTTTAAGTGCAATCATGTTATCGTTTCGTTATGTGGCAGAATATTTTTATACCTAAAAAAAGAAATGGATACTGTTTCTGTTAGACCAATGGCCTGTTAAATGTCGATTGCCAGTTACCTTGATTTTATTGTCTTGTCTATTGTTACTGTTAGTGCAATAATGTTATAGTTTCTTTATTAAGCAGAACATTTTATTCTGTTTATTTGTTGTTGAGTGTCCCTGACTGTTATCACAATTTTTTTTATTTTGAATTACATTACGTGGAGTTGCTTACATAATAACATTAAACACTAAAAGCATTTACTATTGCAAGAGCTATTCTAAAGGAAATTAAAGTCCACTAAGGAAATAATTACACTCATTTGACTGTTACATATATGTCTTTACCGATTACATGATAATTGACATGTTTACGTGTCAACAATTTCATAGGAAGAATTACGATTTATTTTTGGTAAATAACTGTTTGCTTAATGTTGCCACTATGTAAACATCCGACGTTTCAGGGATACTAAGCTTACATTAGTAAAATTGTTCTGTATTAAGACTTGTCGGTGTTCCAATTTGTCTGACTTGGATACAGACTGATTATCAGAGTAAATGCTATGCTGTCATTTTATGCCTATTAACAAAGCAATGTGTTATGTACTTTGTATTGTTAAAATGTAATTCTATCTTTGGCATTCTGAGATTTTGAGATTCTTGGATGTCTGAAACATACACTCATAGCGTGGTATATTATACAGTTCTTGCCTTTGAGTGAGGGAAATATGAACATTTCTTCACAAATCATGTTTCCCGTGGGCGAAGACAGAAAGAAAGAAGAAAAAGTTCATCTGGCCCGGTCTCACAATCATTCCTTAACTTAATTTTCTTCAATTCCCTCCTTCGCTAAGAATTTCCTTAAATCGCGTTGCACTATGTTTCCTTAAATTTCCTCAAATATTTAAGGAAAATCATAACTAAGGAAATTTTTGCAAGTGTACGAGCGGCCTCTTTGGAACTCTTTCGCATAAAAAACAAAAAAAGTATTAATAAAAAACCACGAAAACAGTCACAACTGTCAAAAAAGTGTCTTCTGCTTTTCAGTTATTAAAGTTTATGTTAAAATGGCTTCGGAGTTTGAGAACGCTGTCGCTGCGAAAAAAGACCGAGATCGGCCAATTTGGGCGAGTTTTAAAAAAATCTCCCTCGTAGAGAAAGTTCTACAGAATGAGGGAGATCTTTTAGGGAACTTCAAAGGCCGTAGTGGAAGAGGGAGAGAGGAGATGTGGCATGAAATGACTAATGCCGTCAATGCGTAAGAGTCTAGATGGACACTCTTTCGCATTAAAAACATAAAAAAGGTTTTATAAAAAAATCCACGAAAACACTCACAACTGTCATAAAGGTGTATTCTGCTTTTCAGTAATTAAAGTTTATGTTAAAATGGCTTCGGAGTATGAGAACGCTGTCGCTGCGAAAAAAGACCGAGATCGGCCAATTAGGGCGAGTTTTTAAAAAATCTCCCTCGTAGAGAAAGTTCTACAGAATGAAGGCGATCTTTTAGGTAACTTCAAAGGCCCTAGTGGAAGTAAACGAGGGAGAGAGGAGATATGACATGAAATCACTAATGCCGTCAATGCGTAAGAGTCTAAATGGACAATACTAATTGCGTGTTCAGGATAAGTGATAAGCTACATGCCAGAATCTCTGCCAAGGGAGCTGCCAGAAGTATATGTGGTCATTTAGTTATCGCAAGTTAAAGAATCATATGGCTTTCCACACATCTCTTTAGTCGTCTAATGTTTTGACAACATAAATATAGTGTTGCAAATATTAACTACAATAGTGTAGTTTTAACAATGTCAACTTGATTATATAAACAACTTATATGTGTATTACATGCGTTATGTCGTATTGTGCTAGTGTTTTTGTGAAAAGATAATTAAATACATAATATCGAACATATACCTTTTTAAAAAGAAAAACAAAGGTTATAACTAATAAATTCAACAAAACATAATGCAAGGTTTTATGTGATACTCCAGGTTTACATTCACAACTCTAAAATACCATTTGTTAAATTCGTTTGAGTTTGACATTTCAAACCTCCATTAACTGTTGGAATTAAATTCTAAAACTTGAGATAGAAAGACGTCTATTACTTGTTATCAACTAATGCAACATTTCGCGAATGGAATACATCTGAATGACTTTTTTGCCAATATGTTATGTTTCAAACAAATGTTTTTGTTAGAAAATTAATTTAAAAATACTGTTTTAGAGAAAAAGAAATCAAGTTAAATTGTTTTTCTCTTGTTAAATATAAATCATTTAAAGATAATTACACTTTTTTCTCCACTGTACATCAGTTTGTTGAGACACTGGATTCGTTTAAATTCAATATAAACACAAATAATATAATATATTCTTTTTAGATTATTGATTTAAGCGATTGCTAGATTGTTATATAATTTCATGTAAACCATACCATTTTAACATCTAATTATGGCCTTAATGTTGATTGTTTTACAGGGAATTTACAATTTTACATTAATCTTTAGCCAGATCTTTATTATCAAAAACTTTGATCAATTACCTAGTTCAAGGTTAATAAAATTTAATGGCGATTTTTCTCCGGGGCTGTACAACATCTAAGTTATTTAGATTACTTGTAACTTTACATTATAAAAAACTAAGCATTACTAGCGTTATAAATAGTTTTATGAATTTCGAATTATGCTAAAAATATCTATTTATCATTAGTATGTTTTCCGAAAGAATGTCAGTTGAAGGCTTTGTTTGTATTCGTGTGATTTAGTAAATCCGGTCACGTTTTAGTGTGTGTTAATGTGCGAACCTATACTTTTAAGATATTAAGAATTTCACATTTTAAGGCGTGTATACTATTAATTATTTGGATTAAACTTTTTCCATCTAATTTTTCTAAAAGGTTTTCGTGGATTTAAAGTTTATGGGATTGAAACAATAACAATATAGGTCAAGTAACTTTCTGGCATTAATAAGTCTAAGCACTACTCAAGAGGAATTGTGTTCCGAAACGGCCTTACAGGCTGTGAAATTAAAACTGGTTTAATATGTAACTTAAGCTACCGGACCTGTATTTCTGTTGGTAGATGTTTCACCAAAGATATCATACACTCAGTAGGATATAATTTTGTATCGTCATAAATGTACTATTGTCTAAATTGTTGCTAGTAAAAATTTTTAATTCCTCAAAACTAAAGTACACTCCCTCATGCAAAGTATTTTCTTAACTAGAGTTAGTAAAATATTTTTCGAGATATTTTTTAAAAATCATAAAAAGAAATTGGTTTCATAAGCACTACTGATGAGAAATTGTATTCCGAAACGGCCGTCTAGTGCTAGTAAATTTAAGTTGGTAATATATGCAATTTCAAACTCAACTTTTTAATTTCCCGTTTTAAATCAGTATTCCCGGATCATAAGCTTCACGAATAATCGCTCTCGCGGCGGACTCCTACTACCTCGCCAGCAAGACCGTTTTCAAGCATCAAGGTTTTGTATCACTATAACATCTTTTAACATTACATACGGTTCCTGGTATTGAACCCGATACAAGAATATAAAGCAAGATTAAATACTATAATTCATCGTGAATTGGCGTAATATAAGTAAAGGAAAAACTAAACGCATTGAATACTGTAATACCAAGTGTCATGGTTCTAAATTATCATAGTAGTAGTTTAAAACACGTCTCATTTTTCTACCTCAATGATATTAAATAGCATGTCTATCATAAAAACATATATAACGTATTTATAATATCATTCTCTGCAATTTATTGTACAATATGTTTTACTTTGAAATCAGATAAAACATACAAATTAGGCACTCAAGTGACAAAACTGTAGACAATATTGACATATAACATTCGTTTATAATGGTTTATCATAAATCAACAAATAATTATTGTCTATTATAGAAACGTTTGATACGCACATTTGTCAGATAAATACGTAACTTATATAGACGATATTTGTTTTTCAGACAAACAACACAAAGACTTAAATTGACCATGAGACAGGCTTATGCTTATAAATCCGCTATTTATGGATTTGTTTATCACTCTCTTTTTGGAGCTTAAATGAATAAATATTTGCAGCTTGAAAAACATATGGCAAAAGTTGAAGAAACCTGGCTGAAATAAAAAAAAACAATGATCTAGGTCCAACTTGATTCTAATTAATATGTTAAAAAAATGGTTAAGTAAACATTGTGAGGATAGGCCTAGGCATGCAATATCCTAGCGTAAAGAAATTGGTTTCATAAGCACTACTGATGAGAAATTGTATTCCGAAACGACCGTCTAGTGCTAGTAAATTTAAGTTGGTAATATATGCAATTTCAAACTCAACTTTTTAATTTCCCGTTTTGAATCAGTATTCCCGGATCATACGCTTCACGAATAATCGCTCTCGCGGCGGACTCCTACTACCTCGCCAGCAAGACCGTTTTCAAGCATCAAGGTTTTGTATCACTATAACATCTTTTAACATTACATACGGTTCCTGGTATTTAACCCGATACAAAGATTATAAAACAGAAGATCAAATACTATAATTCATCGTGAATTGGCGTAATATAAGTAAAAGAAAACTAAACACGATGAATACTGTAATACCAAGTATCATGGTTCTAAATTATCATGGTAGTAGTTTAAAGCATTCATCTTTTTTTCTACCTCAATGATATTAAATAACATGTCTATCATAAAAACATATATAACGTATAATATCATTCTCTGCAATTTATTGTACAATATGTTTTACTTTGAAATCAGATAAAACATACAAATTAGGTACTCAAGTGACAAAACTGTAGACAATATTGACATATAACATTGGTTTATAATGCTTCATCATAAATCAACAAATAATTATTGTCTATTATAGAAACGTTTGATACGCACATTTGTCAGATAAATACGTAACTTATATAGACGATATTTGTTTTTCAGACAAACAACACAAAGACTTAAATTGACCATGAGACAGGCTTATGGTTCTAAATCCGCTATTTATGAATTTGTTTATCACACTTTTTTGCAGCTTAAATGAATAAATATTTGCAGCTTTAAGCATATGGCAAAAAGTAGAAGAAACCTGGCTGAAATAAAAAAAAAGCCAATGATCTAGGTCCAACTTGATTCTAATTAATATATAAAAAAACTGGTTAAGTAAACATTCAGAGTTCAAGTACCATTGTGAGGATAGGCCTAGGCATGCAATATCCTAGCGTTAAGAATTTATTGAAAGCAGCTTGATTCGTTGTATAAAGTTTTCGTATTTGGAACAAGCTCTACCAAAGCGTACAAATTGTGAAACAAATACACCGTAAGTAAGAGAAGCAGGTATATTACTGCATGGAAAAGGAAAAATGACCATAGAAAAATTACTGTATAAAAAGGATAGGACACACATCAGACCAAGAAAAAGAAAGATTAGATCATTAGTCAAGGTAGATTTCTATCATATAGCACCAACAAGATTTGAGCACCGCATTCGCCTGTCCTGAATCCTCTGGATTTCTTATTTTAGGGTTTTTTGAGAGACAGGGTATACTGCCCTTTACCAACAGTTTTGGAATTGAAGTCTGTCATATAAAAGAGAAATAAGGAAAATTCACATGTTACAAACATGTTCTGTAGTGTCAAATTTGCAAAAAAAGATTTGTTCTTGTCATCGGATTCAACAGTATTAACTTAAAGCACATGTTATATTAATGACGTTAATCAAGTTGACAATATTTGGATATTTTCTTGTGATTTTCTTGTGATTGAAAGAAAAATTCAAATATAAAAAAAACATTCTTACCATTAAAGTAGCCGTAACGTTACTTATAGAAAATTAACACAAAGGTTCAATGAAATATATTTTCTTGTTTTTGTTTTATCAGAATATGAAAAAGGTACCGATATAATGACACACCTCATTATGTTTGTTTTCGATTTTTAATCTTTTTACACTGAATTACATTTCCAATGATAATTTTTTCGTTCCTCTCTATCTGTGGTATAATGTGCATGAATGACAGAATTATTTTACTTTTATTACCCTGGAGATATTAAAAATAATTAGTTTTTGATTTATATTTAATTACATATTCATAATTAAATCTAAGTAAATCTCTGGAGTGTAATAATTCTATAATAGTAATCGCTATATTGCGATAATTACATTACAGAAGAACAAAAGTACATCATCTTCTTCAGCGGCTTTAAGTATAATAGCGAAAACGTAATTTAAACACCATTTTATCTAAAACGGCATGGTTTTGTATTGTGGATTTTTGCATGGGGCGTTACAAATCAAGCACAAACATACTGGTTCATGTCTAAATCACAATCCTAAAAGCAGTGTAAAAACTTTGAAAACTTGGAAATTAAGGAAGAAGAGCAGGTTCATCGCTGCATAGAAACTATGAATTTTATTGTATTTATATATTTTCTTGGTAGCAAACAAGTTTCGTAAAATAGTGATTCATAATTTTAGAGAATTACTCGCGGCGAATTTTTTGGACAAAATACTATCAAAGTTTTTTCGATCTTTCGAATTTCAAAAATAAATATATTAGCTTATCTTCGAATTTCAAAAATAAATTATTAGCTTAAGACTAAGAGAAGATAAGTATCACCTCTGATTTTGGCTCCTTCTTCTACTAATTAGCATGCTCCAGTCATGTGTTTGTAAAAATAAAACTGTTTAATATTTTTCAGTCAAAGGACAATAACTGCAAGAAATGAGCAAACCAACTCAAAATAATGGTATGCGCATTTCGTTAAATGGTGCTTCATACTTTGGAGAATTACTGTAGACAAGAATTTCGGACGGACGGACACTAGAATTTAATACCCCCCTCTGTTTATGAAAGGCGGGGGTAAAACATTGATAAAATTGATGCAGATCACAAAGTCGAGTAAATGAGCATATCCAGTTCCAAGTGGAATGTTCAGCTATGATGAATAGTATTCCAGAGCAACCTTATTTAGTGGTCTAATTATGCAGAAACAACACTTGTGTAAAATGATTAATCAATTCAATAAACTATAAAACAGTTTATGAGATAATTAAAGAAAGAAAATATTATCTTGATTCTCTTAAACTAACAGCATTTGGGTATTCAAATGCACGCATAATATAAATTCATTTGTTTTAACATAATCGTATGATTTGTTCCCCAGGTACATTAAAGTTGATAGCTATTATTTTTAAACAGAAGATTTGTATAAATATAACAATATTTCAGTTAACAGCTTTAAGCACCGTTTGGGAATTGATTAAGCCATTTAGTATTTTGTTATTGACATTCCAAAATTGTTATTGGAAACAAAATAAGCAAAACAATGCGCAATATTATGTATTTATGCGTTATGTTACAACTAAAATTATTACGCTATGGTAGAGCTTGTTCCCACTACAGGGACTTTGTACAACGAAGTAGGCTGTTTGCAAATAAATTGTTATCGGGGATATTGCAAGCCTAGGCTTATCAAGGCCCTCAAAAAGTTTTATGGCCGTCATTACAGTATTGTTAATAAGTTTGATGTCTATGTGTCCATGATTGCCCTGGATATATTTGACGTCTCATAGTTCCATGTTCCTTTCACACAATTTTGATTACACACGTGGCTGGTGTAGCTAGCTAAACAGGAGGGAGCACCCGGCCTCACTTCCCTGGTAGAAGTTCACGTGTCTAACCTTACTTGTCAGTTTTACTTTGTTTCTGGATTGTGATTCGGACATAGATTAGTATGTTTGCTTTTGATAGTCAAACAACATTGAACTATCTGTATGACCTTTAATTAGGAATATTCATATTATCGTAGCTAGAACCTAAATCTGACCAAGGCAGATATTTTAATAGACTTAGGGACGAGTCCAAAGTGGTTGTGCGCTTCGCCTGCTCGGTGGTGAACGTTAGAAGGCATGCTCTCCCTGAAATTTTAAAATATCCATTCTTTAAAATGGTGCATCTTGATACCATTTTCAGCCAATTATATCTGAGTCATTGCAAATGTGTCCATTCAGTCAAATATCTGAAAGATCAACAAACACAATCAGAATAGACGCATTTATAATGACTGGATGTACATCTCTAATGCCATCAAAACACCGTAGCCACACAACAAAGGATGGCCCGACCAATAACATACCATTTATCATACATTGATGATAATGTGGCCACATTCTTTATTATTGTGAAATAGTTAGTGGCCATCAAACAAAATGGAATCATTGGTTCAACGTTACTGGAATGGGTGTTTTTGAATCAACTTTACATAGTGTGATCGGAACATTATTTTGCAAGTACTCTAAAAAATAAAAAATAGCCCCACACTGTTTATAAGAACAAAGTAATAAATGAATGGAAATGAAAACAATAAAAGAATAAAAAAATTAATCTGTCAACACTTAATTTCTAAAACTTAAAAAAGCCAGACGGCTTATAAGATCATAATGATAATTTTAAATTATATATCATTTTCATCATCCCTTGAATTTATCAGCGTAGTAATGTCATTGGTGATTTTTTTACCGAGTTGCTTCTGTTGCCTCAATGTATACTAGGAGGATCTTCCAAAAATATGGATAGTACAAGGATTCACAGTAAATACATACACAAGTATTTAGTGTTGGATAGTACAAGGATTCACAGTAAATACATACACAAGTATTTAGTGTTAATAAAATAGTAATAGTGTTTTCCTTTCTGTACTTAAGTCCCCTCTACATAAATGTACTAGTCCGTAGTAAATATTTAAATTAAAGTTAAAGCGGTCAGATCAGTGCATGTTGCCTACAATGAGGATACTCATTGTAGTAAGGAAGATCCTTACAAATGTAACTTGTTTACACAGATATATGTTGATCAAAAAATAAAAACAACGAGTATAGTACCCATCAAAGCAATATGTTTTCGATTTCTCAAGCGCATGCTTCACTCTGTGAACGTGTCACATTGAAAACAAAAATGAGGGATTTGTGGAGACATGTCATTACCAATCACAGTTTTTTTTTAAAAACATGGCCTCAAGCAGCAACAAAACTATTTAAGATCAAGGTTAGATGACTGAAAGGTTTAAAAACGATTACGAATAATTAACGCCTACTTAAGAAACTCGTAGTAGAAAAACAATCGAATGACTCCAAACAGTCTTAAATAAAGTAGCGTGTTTTTATCTTTACGACAGCAATGTACCTTCCTTAGGCTAAACTTAGCAAAATCTAACTCATTCACAACAGATTTATAAATTAACTGCATATTTTTGTTTTGCAAATATCGTGTTGGTCACATAAACATATCATTACGTCATTAATATATAACTCCATAAAGCAGAGATCGGTGTACTGTAAGGTACGTAGTTTGTAACTATAAACTACTCCTCAAAACAGATATTGTTTGTGTAAATATTTACGGTGTGTAATTTTTGAATTTTCTGAATGAATGAACTATTCAAAAAATCAATCATATGGCATTTTTTAAATATTTTATTAGACATAAAAATAGCAGTGTTTTTAGATGTGGTTGCTTGTGTAGAAAGACAGTTTTTATTTATTTTGTATACAATAATTTGTAAGTTTGTTGTTCATTTGGTGACTATATCGTATTTCTATTGATTCCACGTAAGTAAAATTTAATGTGTTCTAAGTTTTACATGGTTACCGAACGTCAGAAGATATAACGAAGAAACAAAAAGGGCGTTATTGCACAATGTAACCCTTCAAAGGAATTTCTCGAATAGCGATTGGTTAAATTGCCGGGTACATAGAATTGTGTTCGAAAATCTTTCGGGGTACACTCGCCGTTTAGCGGTAAAAAGGGAAGTAACTCGAAATTATAGTCACGGTGAATAAACATGGCGACAACGTACGTAAGTCACACAGAATACACAGTTGGAGTTATAGAAATGAAACCAGTATCGCTTTGAAAAGTTACAAAAAAGTTATTCATGATTTTGTCAGGTTATCCGGCCCCATGTACCCTGAGCTGCACAAAAATTTTCCAAGGGTACATGAGGCCGTGTAACCTGTCAAAACCCAGTATATCTTATAATGTCATAACGGCTTAAATTCGAATCAAAATGCACTTCAAATACGTCAATAACGTTTAAAGTTAAATTTAATTTAAAGTGTTATGGCAGACGATATTAAATCACGCCCAAATATTGAAGTATAAAAACAATTCAACATATTTTAGTGTACGTTTTAGAGGTTTCAATATAGTCTGGTAGAGGATTTTGAAAAAAACGCTTATTTTTCGATGTAGGGAGGACAACGTGTTCAAAGGTGGCAAGTTATGTCATAACCTTCTTTGAACTTTACTTTGGTAGAATCGGCTTGTTGCCAAGCAAGATTTCACCCAGGGGCCATTGTGGGGCAGCTAAAGGTCAATGGGTGCAAAGTTCAAGTGAAAATGCCCGTATTGACCTATACACAAATTCAAGGTGGCTTACAGAAGTTTTTCTTTATATATTTTGTCTTCTAAATATGTAAGTGGTATCTTCAAATTAAAAGAAAGTCATATCCAACTAATTCAGTCATTTATTTTCAAAGTTTTCCATGAAAAATAAGATTAGACGCTTGCACAAATTTGACCTTTACAAATATGATTAATTGTGACAAAGAAATACTAGTATAAACACATTTGTGCATTTGAAATTGTTTAACAAAACTTTAGACTTCTGTTAAAATAATTTTACTGAATCATATTGCCCGTATTTATATGTGTCCACTTTAAAAAAAAGAAATCAAAGTACTGGTGGTACTGAAAGATTTGATTAGCTATAATGAATGTATCTGTATAATACTATCAAGTGTGTTCTCTTTTTTTTGGTGGAAATATTAGTGAACTGTTGAAACACGAACTATTCCCATTGTCGCCTATACCCGATACATCAGGACCCTTGTTATCTGCAGCCGACGAGTCGGATCTTCAAAATATCCCTGAGGAAGAAGTTTGCATGGAGACATTACTACCAAAATAATTAATAGTCAAACTTTAGTTGTAGCACTGGGAAAACGGAAAGGTATCAATACATTCGGCGAGTTAGGAAACGCACAAACTGTTTTTATCCACGCGAAAGATAAATGTATTAAAAGTGATGTCATTATGGTAGATATGACAACTAATCTACAAAAGGTGAAACCATCTAGAGATAAAAGAGGATCAGGTCCCCGTTCTGCTAGAAGAATTATTGATAATTAAAATGTTCCTTTGCCATCAGATTGGTAAGATTTTATCAGTCACCAAGAAAACCGTAGTAATTCAAGACACTTCTTAGCTTAGCTGAGGGTATCAGGGGGTCCAACAGACAGCATGTTTAATTCATACAAAGGAAGGAGTGTAACCGTTTTAAAGCTTTACACAAGGAAGCCGATACTAGAATTGTTCCCCATGGTGTTCATGCTTACATACAAGGCTATAAAAGAACAGTTGTTGTCTGTCGTGATACTGATGACCTTATTCTTCTGTTGCTTTTAAATGATTTCAGAGCGGGACATCTAAAGTTCGTCCCTGTTCATAGCATAAAATTATCACCTCTGGAGAGGAATAAGCTCCCAGTATTCCATGCAATTACAGACTGTAAGACTGTCAATTAACTTTCTGGACATTCTAAATACAGCATTCCGTGTTATCAGGTAAAACACAGGTCCTCTTCCAACTCTTGCAAGAGGGAACTTTTCTGAACTTGTGAGTGCAGGTGCCTTCATTGAATGTACCTAGCGCGGATTTCTCATCTACGATGTAAACAGTTTCTCTCAAGGGAAAAGTACAATTGAAAATTTGCTTCCAACATCATATGCAACCGACCTACATATTCAACGTGCACACTATCACTATTAAACTGCTGTCATGTGCTACTTTTCAATTATATCATTTCATAAAAATTCAAAAGTAGCACATGACACTGCTGTTTGACTGCAATTAGTTATACCTGGTATTTGTTCCGGATCTCCCGTCACGGATGGTGCTAGTCTCACTAACTTGCGTACTGTATGCCTTTAACTCCCAGTGGAGGTTAGTCCATCAACAAAATCCCTCAAACTGGCTCTGTTCTGCGCAATTTTACCCCCTCTGTTTCAATTCCAGAAACTTGTCTCAAGGTGTCTTTTATTCTTGTGTGTTCCATTTCAAAGTTTTGTGATGTTGTTGGCAGGTGTCTTGATGGTGTGACCTATCCATCCCCAATGTCGCTTTTGTGTTTGTGTTTCAAAACGACCTTGTTTTGTGATCCACCATAAACTTTTCGTTACTAATTTTGTCTTGTCATCTGGCAACAGGACCACGAACAATACTAGTTTTTATACTTAAATCTGAGGTTTTTTTCACAAATTAAACTTATTTTTATTTTATTTTTTATTATTTTTTATTTTTTATTTTTTTTGCTTAAATCTTACTTTGAACCTTAACTTTTCTAAGACAATTACAGGTCAAAGGATCATGAACAAAACTTAACTTCTTAGACTTAAGTTAAGTATTTTCCTGATGTTCACAATTATTCTCAGACAGTTAAGTTAGTGCAAGTCTGAATGTGACTTAAAAACAGTTTTAATGAGAAAATTATAAATTGATTGATTGCATGGGGTTTTACGGGCTTTTATGTATTTCAGTCATATCAAGACGTCACCAGCTATAGGTGAAGTGGCAAAAATTTTGAACAAAAACATGTTACACCCGCTTTGGCACGGGGCATCGGTTTTTAATATCTCTCTCAAAGGATCTCGTGACTTTCGTTTCTAAATACCGAGTGTTTGGCAAAAGAACTGTCACTACCTTATTTCAAGTCTTGGTCAGACCCAACTAGGGTTCGAACCCAGGACTTACCACATACGGGTAGTGACGCTATACCAATTGAGCTACAGTAGGGGTTTTTTAATGAGAAAATAACCTTTACCAAAATCATGTCATGCATTGCTGAAATGTAAATATAAATCATGTTGCACTACAAGATGTACATGTAGGGCATACAAAAGTGAGTGGCTGTATGCACTTGCAATGGGACCGTTGAACCGTTGATTGGTTGAACCCTTTGAATGATAATGCCACAGATAGTGATATTGATGAATGAAAAGAAATCGTTAGATGTGACTGATATATTCCAGTGATTCTCATGGCTATGTCTTGCCGATTACAGTACTTGCAGTACTTTGATTTTAAACTTTTAATAAATTTCAAATTATCAGCTGGGTTTAAACAATATATTTGTTTTAATCACAGTCATGTATTTACAAAAGAATTATATTTTAGCATTTTGATTCATGCTTTGATGTTGAATGTATACTTTTATTTTATTCTATCTTGAAGCTTGTGTCAGAATTTTTAAAAATAGCATTGAAATATTTAAATTTTAGTCTAAACAGTCTCAATTAGCTTCCTAGTCAATGTTAAAATACATGAAATGCTATGATTGCATGAGAACAGATTTATTTGATTTATTTAAATCTCAGAAAGTATATATTTGGACAGCTATAAACTAATAAAGATTAATTTTTGGGGAAAAAAACACTATCTGACCTTTGACCTTTTATCTACTAAACCAAGGGTCGGTCAGCTTGGCAACAGGTTGATTCTTGACCCCTAACCTATGATGATATAAGATAGCTATGTTGCCATCTTTGAACACTCATGTCCCCTTATTGTGAAATTTCAATTTTTTTTTCCACCAGACTAATAATTGAAGAAGAACTGATCATACTTCATTTGTATCTTACCACAAAGACAATTAATAAAGTATTCAAAATTACCGTTTTTGTGAGGTTTCAAAATGTAAAGAAACGTGTATTTTTGTATCCATCGTATTATTCTTATAACTAACGTACAAAGGAAGCCACTTGTTGCTACATTGATGAGTTACAGATTATATGTCTTAATTTATTTAGAATGATAATGGAACTAATGTGGACACTATTGCTTTTATTTTATCTGTTGCGATTCTTTGTACTTCTAAAGCACTTTGACTAGAAATACAGCCATATGAGTTATGGGGTTCGTCAGTTTGATAAGGCTGCAATTTTAGTGATTCAAAATCAAACGAACCAATCCATGTATAAAACAAAATCCCAAGGCAAAGTAAAAATTCAAAAAAACATGACTGTGAACTTCCACCAAGCATGCGGGGTCGGTTACTTTGGAAGGGTAAACCCCTCTTGTAATGCTATCTATTTAGCCGATTTATATACTGTAATAGACCTAAAGGACCATCAGCCAGACTGCGGGTTTAATTAAATATCACCAGTGGCGTAGCATGCATATAAGCCAATAATCTTGTGCTTGCACATAATTTTTTGATAGTTAAAAAAATAATACAATCTGCCATTGAGTACAAATTACAGAGTTGTTGCTTCAACATTACATCAGAGAGCGCGATTGATTGATTGATTGAATTATGCATTTTACACGTTTCATTTTTTCTTTTTTACCGGCATATTATTTTAGATTGCAGAAAAATTCACTAAATTGCCCCATTTTCCCCAAATGTTTTCTTAGGAGCATGAAATCGTAACTCCCAGCGTGGACATGACTATGACACCAGGATTACACATTCATTCTGTTCTGGCTACGCCACTGATCACATGCACTCATGATAGCAACAGGGTCATTATACCCCCGCTTCGAGAGAAAAGCGTGGTACACTGGTTAACCTCTGTCCTTATGTCCGAAACAAAAATTGCCTTACCGTTTTCTCAGCAATTATTTATCAAATACATTTTAAATTTTGAATTCGAGTTCAGTATGAGGTCCCATATTGCCAGACATCTACTTCCTGTTCACCGACTTGTTTATTTTTCGACATTTACGGTCAATAGTTTAGTTAAAACCGGGGGTATACTAAGTAAGCAGTAGCTCACAGTTTTCTTGTTAGCTGAGACTGAATGGTCCATAAATTATAACAAATAAAAGGGGAATACTATAAAAAATTTCTTGAAAATATCATTGGCAGATTTTTAAATAAAATAGTATTAGATATAGCTAAGAAACTTGCTATCGATATGAAATCCCCTATCGCATGTAACACTAACACCTACCTGGCTATATATTCAAGAATTGAAATAATTTGTGTACAGCAACAAAAGGAAAACGGTCGAAAATTATTACAGAAAGATTGAAACGTTTTTAAGACGATTAATTTGTCATCAAAGATATCAACATCAAAACCAAAGGTGATGAAGGCATACCTTTTACAGCTAATAAGATGACACAAATGTTGTTGATTGTTTATTTCAATGGCTCGTTGATATGTACATGTGATACTACAACTGGCCGTGACTGGGAAATATTTGCTGTATAGTAAATTAAAGGACTTCAACCTGATAACTAACAAGGACATTAATAGTGATAGTAAGAAAGATGTCATATCTGTTCCTGATCCAATATTAAAATCTAAAGCATGTAACATGGTTATGAACATGGAAATTTTTGTAAAAGTATGGGTCTGTAAACATGTTTACATTAATATGTCAATCTGAATACGAGATATATGCCTTGCTTGTCAGTGAAGCTAAATTGAGAAAAATCTTAAGAGTCAGTTTATTAGAGTTGATTCACATCTTCTTTGACTACTCTGTGGTGAAAGGTCATGTTTGTCTTCTGCCATCTAGAGTGGGTTGGTTGAATGTTGCTTAACGTCGCATCAGTAATGTTTCAGCTATTCGCGACGAGAACTATTATGAATCTCTATGAGTTAATCTATGAACAAGTTCGTGTATGCACGTGATGTGCGATTGTTTTATGGTTTGCCTTGTACCAGTGCGCACTCAGAACGACCTTCAGGTGCCAGCTTACCGAGACAGTACGTCGCCGACAAGCGTGCCAAACCCTCAGTCATATTACACCGAGACCGCTTGAATCAGTAAAGGTCAACGGCAAGGAAAATTCACTTTGGGTGTCTTTCCCATATGTGGTTTCAACGGTACTCGAATTTACAGCGGCGATAGAACCTGGATTTGTAGAATGACATCTTATCCATTAAGCCACCGCGGCCTCTCATCTACAGGATGTTCAAAGCCTATTGGCTTTGTACCTGACTGTTTTCTATTTAGTTTTAAATCAATGTCTTGAAAACAAATTTGGTTTCATAATTTTAGTCGAAGCACTCCTAATGAGGAATTGCATTCTGAAACGACCGTCTAGGGAAGGTATGTGTAATTAAAACCACTGAGCCGGTATCTCTTTTGGTGGCTGTTGCCCCGATGATATAACAAACTCAGTAGGCAATAATTGTGAACTATTGTCTAAATTTGCAGCTGGTTAAAATTTGGATTTCGTTAGTTATTCATTATTTTGTCAGGTTATCCGGCCACATGTACCCTGAGCTGCACAAAAATTTTCCAAGGGTACATGAGGCCGTGTAACCTGTCAAAACCCAGTATATCTTATAATGTCATAACGGCTTAAATTCGAATCAAAATGCACTTCAAATACGTCAATAACGTTTAAAGTTAAATTTAATTTAAAGTGTTATGGCAGACGATATTAAATCACGTCCAAATATTGAAGTATAAAAACAATTCAACATATTTTAGTGTACGTTTTAGAGGTTTCAATAATTGAAGAAGAACTGATCATACTTCATTGGTATCTTACCACAAAGACAATTAATAAAGTATTCAAAATTACTGTTTTAGTTGAGGTTTCAAAATGTAAAGAAACGTGTATTTTTGTATCCATCGTATTATTCTTATAACTAACGTACAAAGGAAGCCACTTGTTGCTACATTGATGAGTTACAGATTATATGTCTTAATTTATTTAGAATGATAATGGAACTAATGTGGACACTATGGCTTTCATTTTATCTGTTGCGATTATTTGTACTTCTAAAGCACTTTGACTAGAAATACAGCCATATAAGTTATGGGGTTTGTCAGTTTGATAAGGCTGCAATTTTAGTGATTTAAAATCAAACGAACCAATCAATGTATAAAACAAAATCCCAAGGCAAAGTAAAAATTCAAAAACACATGTGAACTTCCACCAAGTATGCGGGGTCGGTTACTTTGGAAGGTAAACCCCTCTCGTAATGCTATCTATTGCGGGGTCGGTTACTTTGGAAGGGTAAACCCCTCTTGTAATGCTATCTATTTAGCCGATTTATATAATGTAATAGACCTAAAGGACCATCAGCCAAACTGCGGGTTTAATTAAATATCACCAGTGGCGTAGCATGCATATAAGCCAATAATCTTGTGCTTGCACATAATTTTTTGACAGTTAAAAAAATAATCTGCCATTGAGTACAAATTACAGAGTTGTTGCTTCAACATTACATCAGAGAGCGCGATTGATTGATTGATTGAATTATGCATGTTACACGTTTCACTTTTCATTTTTTACCGGCATATTGTTTTAGATTGCAGAAAAATTCACTAAATTGCCCCTTTTTCCCCAAAATTTTTCTTAGGAGCATGAAATCGTAACTCCCAGCGTGGACATGACTATGACACCAGGATTTCACATTCATTCTGTTCTGGCTATGCCACTGATCACATGCACTCATGATAGCAACAGGGTCATTATACCCCCACTTCGAGAGAAAAGCGTGGTACACTGGTTAACCTCTGTCCTTATGTCTGAAACAAAAATTGTCTTACCGTTTTCTCAGCAATTATTTATAAAATATATTTTAAATTTTGAATTCGAGTTCAGTATGAGGTCCCATATTGCCAGACATCTACTTCCTGTTTACCGACTTGTTTATTTTTCGACATTTACGGTCAATAGTTTGGTTAAAACCTGGGGTATACTAAGTGAGCAGTAGCTCACAGTTTTCTTGTTAGCTGAGACGGAATGATCCATAAATTATAACAAATAAAAGGGGAATACTATAAAAAAATTCTTGAAAATATCATTGGCAGATTTTTAAACAAAATAGTATTAGATATAGCATTGGATCGAAATTTAAGAAACTTGCTATCGATATGAAATCCTCTATCGCATGTAACACTAACACCTACCTGGCTATATATTCAAGAATTGAAATAATTTGTGTACAGCAACAAAAGGAAAACGGTCGAAAATTATTACAGAAAGATTAAAACGTTTTTAAGACGATTAATTTGTCATCAAAGATATCCACACCAAAACCAAAGGTGATGAAGGCATACCTTTGGCAGCTAATAAGATAACACAAATGTTGTTGATTGTTCATTTCAATGGCTCGTTGATATGTACATGTGATACTACAACTGGCCGTGACTGGGAAATATTTGCTGTATAGTAAATTAAGGGACTTCAACCTGATAACTAACGATGACATTAATAGTGATAGTAAGAAAGATGTCATATCTGTTCCCGATCTAATATTAAAATCTAAAGCATGTAACATGGTTATGAACATGGACATTTTTGTAAAAGTATGGGTCTGTAAACATGTTTACATTAATCTGTCAATCTGAATACGAGATATATGCCTTGCTTGTCAGTGAAGCTAAATTGAGAAAAATCTTAAGAGTCAGTTTATTAGAGTTGATTCACATCTTTTTTGACTACTCTGTGGTGAAAGGTCATGTGTGCCTTCTGCCATCTAGAGTGGGTTGGTTGAATGTTGCTTAACGTCGCATATGTAATGTTTCAGCTATTCGCGACGAGAACTATTATGAATCTCTATGAGTTAATCTATGAACAACTTCGTGTATGCACGTGATGTGCGATTGTTTTATGGTCTGCCTTGTACCAGTGCGCACTCAGAACGACTTTCAGGTGCCAGCTTACCGAGACAGTAGGTCGCCGACAAGCGTGCCAAACCCTCAGTCATATTACACCGAGACCGCTTGAATCAGTAAAGGTCAACGGCAAGGAAAATTCACTTTGGGTGTCTTTCCCATATATGGTTTCAACGGTACTCGAATTTACAGCGGCGATTAGACCCTGGATTTGTAGAATGACATCTTATCCATTAAGCCACCGCGGCCTCTCATCTACAGGGTGTTCAAAGCCTATTGGCTTTGTACCTGACTGTTTTCTATTTAGTTTTACATCAATGTCTAGAAAACAATTTTGGTTTCATAATTTTAGTCGAAGCACTCCTAATGAGGAATTGCATTCTGAAACGACCGTCTAGGGCAGGTATGTGTAATTAAAACCACTGAGTCGGTATCTCTTTTGGTGGCTGTTGCCCCGATGATATAACAAACTCAGTAGGCAATAATTGTGAACTATTGTCTAAATTTGCAGCTGGTTAAAATTTGGATTTCGTTAGTTATTCATTATTTTGTCAGGTTATCCGGCCACATGTACCCTGAGCTGCACAAAAATTTTCCAAGGGTACATGAGGCCGTGTAACCTGTCAAAACCCAGTATATCTTATAATGTCATAACGGCTTAAATTCGAATCAAAATGCACTTCAAATACGTCAATAACGTTTAAAGTTAAATTTAATTTAAAGTGTTATGGCAGACGATATTAAATCACGTCCAAATATTGAAGTATAAAAACAATTCAACATATTTTAGTGTACGTTTTAGAGGTTTCAATAATTGAAGAAGAACTGATCATACTTCATTGGTATCTTACCACAAAGACAATTAATAAAGTATTCAAAATTACTGTTTTAGTTGAGGTTTCAAAATGTAAAGAAACGTGTATTTTTGTATCCATCGTATTATTCTTATAACTAACGTACAAAGGAAGCCACTTGTTGCTACATTGATGAGTTACAGATTATATGTCTTAATTTATTTAGAATGATAATGGAACTAATGTGGACACTATGGCTTTCATTTTATCTGTTGCGATTATTTGTACTTCTAAAGCACTTTGACTAGAAATACAGCCATATAAGTTATGGGGTTTGTCAGTTTGATAAGGCTGCAATTTTAGTGATTTAAAATCAAACGAACCAATCAATGTATAAAACAAAATCCCAAGGCAAAGTAAAAATTCAAAAACACATGTGAACTTCCACCAAGTATGCGGGGTCGGTTACTTTGGAAGGTAAACCCCTCTCGTAATGCTATCTATTGCGGGGTCGGTTACTTTGGAAGGGTAAACCCCTCTTGTAATGCTATCTATTTAGCCGATTTATATAATGTAATAGACCTAAAGGACCATCAGCCAAACTGCGGGTTTAATTAAATATCACCAGTGGCGTAGCATGCATATAAGCCAATAATCTTGTGCTTGCACATAATTTTTTGACAGTTAAAAAAATAATCTGCCATTGAGTACAAATTACAGAGTTGTTGCTTCAACATTACATCAGAGAGCGCGATTGATTGATTGATTGAATTATGCATGTTACACGTTTCACTTTTCATTTTTTACCGGCATATTGTTTTAGATTGCAGAAAAATTCACTAAATTGCCCCTTTTTCCCCAAAATTTTTCTTAGGAGCATGAAATCGTAACTCCCAGCGTGGACATGACTATGACACCAGGATTTCACATTCATTCTGTTCTGGCTATGCCACTGATCACATGCACTCATGATAGCAACAGGGTCATTATACCCCCACTTCGAGAGAAAAGCGTGGTGCACTGGTTAACCTCTGTCCTTATGTCTGAAACAAAAATTGTCTTACCGTTTTCTCAGCAATTATTTATAAAATATATTTTAAATTTTGAATTCGAGTTCAGTATGAGGTCCCATATTGCCAGACATCTACTTCCTGTTTACCGACTTGTTTATTTTTCGACATTTACGGTCAATAGTTTGGTTAAAACCTGGGGTATACTAAGTGAGCAGTAGCTCACAGTTTTCTTGTTAGCTGAGACGGAATGATCCATAAATTATAACAATAAAAGGGGAATACTATAAAAAAATTCTTGAAAATATCATTGGCAGATTTTTAAACAAAATAGTATTAGATATAGCATTGGATCGAAATTTAAGAAACTTGCTATCGATATGAAATCCTCTATCGCATGTAACACTAACACCTACCTGGCTATATATTCAAGAATTGAAATAATTTGTGTACAGCAACAAAAGGAAAACGGTCGAAAATTATTACAGAAAGATTAAAACGTTTTTAAGACGATTAATTTGTCATCAAAGATATCCACACCAAAACCAAAGGTGATGAAGGCATACCTTTGGCAGCTAATAAGATAACACAAATGTTGTTGATTGTTCATTTCAATGGCTCGTTGATATGTACATGTGATACTACAACTGGCCGTGACTGGGAAATATTTGCTGTATAGTAAATTAAGGGACTTCAACCTGATAACTAACGATGACATTAATAGTGATAGTAAGAAAGATGTCATATCTGTTCCCGATCTAATATTAAAATCTAAAGCATGTAACATGGTTATGAACATGGACATTTTGTAAAAGTATGGGTCTGTAAACATGTTTACATTAATCTGTCAATCTGAATACGAGATATATGCCTTGCTTGTCAGTGAAGCTAAATTGAGAAAAATCTTAAGAGTCAGTTTATTAGAGTTGATTCACATCTTTTTTGACTACTCTGTGGTGAAAGGTCATGTGTGCCTTCTGCCATCTAGAGTGGGTTGGTTGAATGTTGCTTAACGTCGCATATGTAATGTTTCAGCTATTCGCGACGAGAACTATTATGAATCTCTATGAGTTAATCTATGAACAACTTCGTGTATGCACGTGATGTGCGATTGTTTATGGTCTGCCTTGTACCAGTGCGCACTCAGAACGACTTTCAGGTGCCAGCTTACCGAGACAGTAGGTCGCCGACAAGCGTGCCAAACCCTCAGTCATATTACACCGAGACCGCTTGAATCAGTAAAGGTCAACGGCAAGGAAAATTCACTTTGGGTATCTTTCCCATATATGGTTTCAACGGTACTCGAATTTACAGCGGCGATTAGACCCTGGATTTGTAGAATGACATCTTATCCATTAAGCCACCGCGGCCTCTCATCTACAGGGTGTTCAAAGCCTATTGGCTTTGTACCTGACTGTTTTCTATTTAGTTTTACATCAATGTCTAGAAAACAATTTTGGTTTCATAATTTTAGTCGAAGCACTCCTAATGAGGAATTGCATTCTGAAACGACCGTCTAGGGCAGGTATGTGTAATTAAAACCACTGAGTCGGTATCTCTTTTGGTGGCTGTTGCCCCGATGATATAACAAACTCAGTAGGCTATAATTGTGAACTATTGTCTAAATTTGCAGCTGGTTAAAATTTGGATTTCCTCAAAAACTAAGGTATACTCCCTCATGCAAAGTTGTTATATTTTGGTCTTTTAGGTATCTTTCAACATCTTGAAAACAATTTTGGTTTCATAATTGTGGTCCAAGCGCTACTGAGGAGGAATTACATCCAAAACGGCCGTCTGGTTCTATAAACTTATAACTAGTAAACATAAGTAATATCTACAAATGCCTGGCAGGCGATTTGTTGCCAGGTGAATCGTAACAAAATCGGATGGATTGATCTCGACTTGCCACAAATCATTGGAAAAACACAGCCGTCGATGTAGTTAAGGGTTACTTAGAAAATACAGATTGATTTTGAAACAAGAACGAAACCATTGGAAGATTTGTACGATACGGAATAACAATGAAGAAATGTAAAGAAAAACAAACATTTTATTTCTTGAAACTTAATATTTTTATCGGTTTATTACACACTTTAAAATAAAGAATTTGTACACGAAATTCCAATTAGGATCCCCAAATAAACTAAGTATTGCACATGGTCTGTAAAGCTAGCTACACCTGCCACACGCTAATTAAAATTAAGTTGAGAATGAATGTAAAACGGAACCATATGTCATCACAGTATTGTTAAAAAGTTTGATGTCTCTGTGTCCAGGATTGCCCTGAATATATATATTTTACTTCCCATAGTTCCATGCTCCTTTATACCAATTCTGATTACATACTTGGTGGGTTTAGCTGGTGGAAGTTTACGTGTTTAACCTAACTTGTCAGTTTCAAAGTTTTTACTTTGCTTCTGAATTGCGATTTGAACATGAATACGTATGCTTGTTTTGGTTATAAGTAAAACAACTTGGGAAAAGACGTAGTATTTTATGTAACCATGCAAAATTGTATATGCAATGTTTACAATACACTATAGATATATGTGATGTATATTTCCGACAAATCAGGTTTTTGCATATGAAGGAAGGAAGGAAGGCGGTTCGATTCTTTAAAGATGTATATTTTGAACGCACCCAACAAACATTTATTTGCTGATAAAATTATTCAATTTCTGTTTAGAACTTGATATAAATTATAAGCTCCTTGAAATTGATTTAAAAAGCTTCATCCGACATAAGGGTTTTCAAACATAAAGTCTGACGAAGTACTTGTATCCATTCTGACGTAAAAAAAGGCATTCTATTTGTGAAATAGTCTGGAGCATATGATAGCTTGATACTTTAACATAATTAAAAGCGTAACACAGATTACTACAGTAGACTCTTGAATGGTAAGTGTCCTCCATAATTCCTATATAGTTTTTCACCTTCAATTTGATACACTAGTCGCATGTTTAGCTAACACTTCTGCTGAGTAATTAGATTTTAAAATGGTCGTCTGTCATTAAATAACACGTGTATATTGATTTATAAATTCCACAAAGATGTCTTTGTATAAAATAAAAATGACCTATCAGACATTTACGCTGCTTTGAGACTGTCTTCTTGACAAGTTATCTATCACCATAAGCCATATATCAATTCTGTTTCCTATGGGAATTGGTTTCAGACGTCATGCTATTCAACACGACTTAAGCTCTATTCTTTATAAGAATAGCGATTTTTACAAAATGATCGAAATGGTTTATTTCTTTTATGAATTAAGCACAATGATCTCATTCACGGTTCCAGCAGAACAGTCATCAAGTATAGACATTATTTGTGATCATTTTTGTAAAGAGTCCAATATTAATATTTTAAACTCTGTAAGGAGCTTTATCAGCATATTGAGATGATTCACGTTGTAGCATGTGGTGTAAAGTGTCAGAAAAGGTTTGGTCGAGAAGATTTGAATCACATTTAGATAGATTTTAAAGTTATAAGCTTTGTCAGTTGCCGCTAGTAGGTGGGTATTTCCACATAATCTGTGTTCATACAACATCCAAAAGGTAACTACCCCGAAACAAGGCGAAGCATTTGTATTTTGCCGTTTAACAGTATTACAACACTCCACACGGACGATCCAATCCGTCGACATCTTTCTAGTGTTGCACCTATTACAAATGTAGGGCAGAATTCTGTTTCACAAAATGTAAACTTATTACATTAACTTATTATTATTGACATGTGTTCTACTTAATTATAAGAATTCAATTATTTGGCATTCATAAAAGTGTTTAAAGTTACATTATACACTAACGGAATGTTTTTTTGTTTTTTTTTTTAAATTTACAAAAGATGCAGAAGAACAATAACATATTTATATATTTGTTCAACTACTATCAATTTCAGACTACATGTTTATTAGGATGATGGATAATTTGTTACTAGGGGTTATCTAAAGTAATGCTTTCTCATATTCCGACAGAAATAACTTTAGCCATCAATATCAATTTAATTTAACTATTCCCCAAGCTATCCGTAAATTCCTTAAGTAATTATATAATAACATACTTTAGAATTAAATCACCAAGTTTAAACGGCCTTTCACCTAGCGACTTATGGAATTTAGAATTTGATCCGAAATTTAATCAGAAGCGTTTTGGATATTTAAGTACTACTTTTTATCCTAGGAACAGTGCTTTATTCTTTATGTTATTCTTTCGAAAAGTGATTGACTGTTGCTGTGTTACCTTTTTCTAATGCTTGCTTTGCAGTTTTTACATAAGATTAGGTCGAATAGTATTTTTTCTTTTTTTTTCTTTTTAGATTGAATTTTACATGAACATTGATATGTTACTTAAAATGACAAAGTATTATCGTTTTCGGAAATCTGCAGTAAAAAGTCACCATTGATATCTCAGGATGAATAGTTATTTGACACATATAATTAGCCATTATAGAAATGGTGGTATTTAGTGTTAAAATAATGTCAGAATTGTGTTCCTCGTGCCTAAATACCCCAACAAAAATATATTACAACGTATTATAAGTTTGCTTTTGTAGAATCAGTATTTCAAGATGGTGCCCGTCGGCCATCTTGAATTTATAGCTTATTGTGCGAGTTATTAGTGTATCATATGTAAAAATTAATACCTATAAACATATAAAAGGATATATTACAAACTATTAGAAGATATTTTATATGCCACTAAGTACTTTAATTCTTCGTTTGGTGACCATTTTGGATTTATGTATATTGTGCAAGTTGCCTAAATTTGGCCAAAGGGTAACTAAGTTAGTTTTGTTGAAGGACCCATGAAGAAAACAAAACATCAAAAAAACTTCATAAATGCCAACTTGACTGAAGTTGTATCATACAAAAATAAATGCTTACAGTATCTAGAATGAATTGCCTTGTATTGCTAGTATTTGTAAGTTCTATTGTTAAGCGGACCCCATATTTTCCGTGAACATATATATGCCGTTGATCAGATCGTTTAAATAAATCGACAATAATTGCACTTTGCTTATGGAATAGTATGTTTGTGTTTGATTTATTCTTGACCTTATAGGCATTTGTGGAAATTTCGAATTTTGTTAGAAATGCAAGATTAAGAAATGCTAGAAAAAGTAAGCGTTAGAGGTGGAGCAGTCATTCTCGCCTAAGTTACACATCTAGGTTTAGAAAATGAAAAAAAATAAAGTTCTTTTCCCCACGTTTTTGTTTAAATATTCCGAACGAGATGTATTTTAGGTGAATAGGTGGAATGTTTTGTCAACATAAGTCTTCAGACATTTGAAAACCATAGCCATGAGTAATGACAGACAACATGGTTTATTCCTAGGCTACACTTGTTTCCTACGTTACATGGCTTTTCTATGCAATAATGAACCAACATGTCGCAAATATTCGATAGTGTTTATTTTGACAATTTGCCATGATAATCAAAAACAAACATACCAATCCATGTCCGAATCACAATCCAGAAGCAAAGTATAAAACTTAATTCTCAAAATGGAACGGAAGAATTTGGGTTTGAGTAGAATAAAAATTAGTTTCCTCTATCTTAAATATTTCATTCATTTTCTTTAAACAATTTATCACATTTTATTTATCGTAAAACCCAACTGGAAAACACAAGTAATTGAAACGTACTCCTGTTTTACCTTTTATTTATAAATGACAACAAATTTTGACAGCTAGTAAAAAAAATACATGCATAAAACACCGTATCTAACTCTCCATGGACAATGTCTTTAGATAACCATCTAAAAATGTAATAATGTGATTGTTTATATCCTAATGTGTGTTAATATGCCTAGTTTTGATTCGGATGCACTTTCGTTTTGAAATACAAGTGTTTCTAATTACGTATTTTTGCGTTTATCAAGCAAATGAAGCATATGTGAAACATGAACTTAATATAACTTGAAATAGCAAATCCGACAATTGATGACTATCATAACTTCAACCGTAACGTTTGCACTATTATTTTGAAGAAAACCAACGGAAATATTTAGTGGCATTAGTAAAACAGTTGAAATTGATGACAGTTAACGTGCCAGAAGTAAATTCAACAAGGGACGACGAGTTGATGGTGTATGGGTATATGGCGGAATCAAACGGGGGGAGTAAGTGGTGTTTTTTAAGTTTGTAGAAGATAGAACGAAGAACAACACTCTTTGAGCAATTATAAAGGGTAATATTTTGCCTGAACAACAATAACAAACAATTTTGGAAATCGTATGAGTGTTTGGCAACAGAAGGATACGTTCATCTGACGATAAATCAAATTGATTGATCATAACGTTGACACCAGCGCTTGTACCAACCAACGCAATGGGGTCCGTCGCTGTACCACGTGATGCCCTCTAACGTTTGTGCGGAACACTTACTTCCAATGGATATAGGATCGCATAAAATGATGTTTTCCTGCGAAAATAGCGTCATTACGGGAATATGTGACGTTGACGTTTTCCAAAACGCTCCGCATAAAGTTTAAGAGGTTTTGATCACGTGGTACAGCGGCGAACCCATTAAAAGCACTTGGCGGGCATTATAAATCTTTACCTGTAAGTGGCACTGTTAACATACTTTGATGAATGCTGTATTTAAAAAATACAACAGACAAGATAAATTTATCAACTGATAACTGAGTGTTTTTACCTTTCTAAAACTGCGTCGGAAGTAAAACATGACTATCAAAAGTAACAACTGCAATATAAATACCATCAAAACGTCCAGTCTTGCATCAGATTAGTTTAAACAAATCGTATTGACTCCCAGTTGTAAGGTAAATTAATTCAGTTTTTATTGCTAAATAATGAATTAGCAAAGAAACTTAATATCAAATAAACGTTTACGTGCTCTTTATTTTCTGAATTGATACTATAGTCTATGTAATGTCAGAACGATGACATAACTTTTCAATTTAACTGGAAAGTTTTATATTGGTAAAAATTCAAATTGCATTGAAATCAAAGACTTATCGATAAAAATTTTAATTTGCGTTTGTATGGAAGAAATATTGATATTATTACAAGGGTTCGATTTAGTCATGTACAGCGGTACATATTTTTAGTTGTATTTGGTTATACTGGCTTTCATAATTCAATCATTTGAAACTTTAATTAAAAATTTAATAGTCTTTGATATTTATACCTCAAAACCAGTTCAATGCCAATTAATTCTGCCTAGAGTAAGTTGTTTGTGTTATTTTCGTTTTAATAACTCCGTAATTTAGGATATTTTGGGCTACTAGTTGCCAAATGTGAAACTTACTGGAGGATATTTGTACCATAGTGACCAGATTACTGACATTCCTTATTATATATACAGGGTTCTTAAAATAATAAACACACAGCAGTCATTCAAAATATATAATAGAGGATGGTCCATTGTGTGTTATCTTGAATGCAATATCCCTAGTTTATACCCACGTTCGAAAATATTGAATTATTCCTATTTCGCCATTCACAATGTGACACGCAGAAAAAACTTAGGATTTAAATTAAATTTGGCTATTCCTACATCTAAGAAATCTTTCTGACACTTTTGATGTATTTGTAACAGGACATTCTACATTTTACAGTGATATTAAATTAAATAAAGTAGTTGGGGATGGATTGGTAATAAGTCTTGGTCTTAAAATACACCACTCAAATAAAAATATAAATCCTTGCTTTAATTTTTCATTAATAATTGCAGTGAATAGTGCAATACATTTTCTTATAAAATTTAATATCTTACTGCAGTTCATTGAACTAAGGTTCTGCAAATATCCCTTGTGAAAGACAACTGATAAAATTCAGGTGCAGTATACTGTTCAAGTCATTATGTTACCGAGAGTTTGATGACGTTTAATTTCCATATCATATAATTGAAACAAGTTTGAAATTGTTGATTTGCTTGTACCTAGTCGTGACTGAAAATCTGCACATCCGCGATTGTCATAATATATTCTGCAAAAAGGAAAATGTTGGCGTTTTGTGATTTTACATGGAAGTCGTCCTTGGTGACGTCCGTCATTTGCGTCATATTATCAAACTCGTTAACGATCGTTTAATATTTTGACAAATTGTTTTGATGGATTATCTGAATATGATTCCACATAAATTATACATTCCTTGACAACATGGCGATGTGATCATTGCTTCTTTTAATAATGAAACAAAAACATACAATCTTTGTCCAAACCACAATTCCAAAACAAAGTAAAAATTTTGAAGTGGCACATTTGGTTAGAAAAGTGGGGCAGGGAAGTGAGACAGGGTGCTCCAAAATGGTGAGCATCTCTCGTATAGCTAGCTACACCAGCCACGTGTGTTGTAAAATTTGAAAAAAGGAAGATGGAAACTTAGGACGTCATTTATATCCAGGGTAATTTTAAACATAGACATCATGCATATTAACAATACGTTTTCATAAATTCAAAGTAATAAAATATAAAAATATTTAGTAAATTTTGACTTGCATCAAGACGATCCGTTAAAGGGTTGTTAAGGAAACTGAAGTGCTCTATATAAACTACTAATATCTGGCAAGCAACCTCAAATTATATTCACACATAAAGGGGGATTGGAACCTAGGTCGGAAACGCTTTGACATATACGCGCGCTTATCGTGGACTCCTAGTTCACCAATGCCCCTGTACTTCCATATACAATTATCCTTCAATAAACAACAAAATTATGTATGGGTCTGTCATTTTTAGAGTTTTACAATTACCAGTATGAATTGATGCTTTAAAAGTCGATTGTTCCGTTGTTTATATTTCTATTTTTCACGTAAGGATGGGAGACGGTTCCAAAATTATGACTTCACAATTTTGGTACACTTACATGGGACACTCATTGATACCATCGTTGATCCTCAACGGACCAATCATTATGTCTATTAAAGGCCGTATATACAGAAAAAAAATTATGTACATGTCCCTCCAAAGACACAACGAGGGGTCTGTTCTTGTGATTATTGCTATGGAAAGAGAAATGTCCGAAGATTTGGAGTACATTTATATCCGTCACCAATGTTCCTAAGGGTAAGACAAAATCTAGTAAATGTCAGGTGTATAGAAAAATATCAATAGATCAAGTGGATGAGTTAAAAAAGATAGAGTAGCGTAAAACTGAAACAACTGATCGAAAAAACCACATTAGAAAATAGAATTTAAAAAAACCAAAGAAAATACCTAAAACTATGAATAAGAAATAAATACATTAAAGGACTATAAAATGACACATAGAACCAGGTGACTATCATTAGTCCCCGAGAACTCGCGTCCTCGGAAGCGGAAATTATTTTTCAGAGGCGAGTGTTATTTTATTATTATAGATCCGTTGAATATATATGTAATACATAATGGCTTGAAAAATAAAAAAAATCTCAAGATTACTGAAGTGTGTTGCCATCAAAAGTGTACATATAGTACAATTAAAAAAACGTACTCGACTACCTTAATACCGCCGACATGCCATGGATACCTTGCAGTGAAAAGCACTATAGATTGTCATATAAAATAAATGAATTAACTATCATCAAAAGAATACACCATTCAAACTTCATATACTGCACAAAAAAATAAAAGATACGACTCTCTTTGATGTATAATTATTTATAGTAACACCAGAACAAAAATAGATCGAAATCATTGCGGTTTGTTGATATATAATTTTCTGTTAAAAGTCATGGGGTCAAATGTCAATAATAATAGTCGGAACAGATGCAAACCAAAGTAATAAACAACATATTCAGACAACTGATAATCAACATAGGACTGGCCATTGTTTTGAAAAACGTTTTGATGACGTGTGACTATTTGGGAAATTACTAAGATGAAAAAACTAATTACAACACAAAACGGAAACGATAGTGATTGGAAAAGAGAATGAAATCCTAAAGACAACAGAAACATGATAATATTTGTTTGATAGTAGAAAAAGGTTATCTATATATACAGAATAGTTAGTTGGGTTTCAGTTCGAATAGTAGACAGTTAAATTTTATAATAATATAAAAATACTGGCAGGGGTTTAATCTTGCTTCCGAAAGATTGTAATGTCTTAGCTCTTTTAATGATTATCGGTAATTCACATTGGGTGTTTCTTTTTTCGTTAAGTAAATGGTAGATCGCGAGTGGTGTCTCGTTATGAAATTGGTAATTCTATCGTACTTATTGCCAATTTTGTAAACTAAACCCGTAATGCGTTATAAAAAACATGGCAAGTAATATTGTGCAATGTCCTGATGGTAGGGTCATAAAATTGCAATATGACAGGCGTCCTAGAAATTTGGAATAACGTCTTTTTAATTTGGTGTGTCCAGTTTAGTCCTGATCGTGTTTAATTGTGCAGAGTAAATTCAGTCTTATTCAGATGTCACAATAAAAATCGTATTATTCCATGAAGTATCCAAAGTTGAAGGAAGTAGGAATTCGAAATAAAGGAAAGCAGCTCTTTTCATCGCTACATCTCATGTCCCTCTTATCCCTTTCCTTATGTTTTTATAATATTTGTCGGAAATGTCAAATTTGAAGAAAAAAAATGACTGCATTCTGCAACTTCGTTTTTCTCGAACTTTGAATCCGTCGAACTATTTTCGTTTCCCCGTGGAGTTCGAGATAACGAGAGACAACTGTACTTTTTTTCCTGGATTTTGAACATTACATTCAAATCAGCTAAAAACAATTTTGATAAAATAAATATATACTTTATACCCTAAGGCCGAATTAAACCCAATTTGTTGAAAAAGAATATCTAAAACAGTAGGAAAGAACCAAAATATCTAAAAAGGCCTTTTAACTAGGGCTATTGTTACACCGAGAACAGGCTAAACTATAACTTGTCTCGTGAGAGCCAAATACCCCCCCCCAAAAAAAAACAAAAAAAACAAAAAAAAACATTTATCTTTGACTTATGCACTTAAATTTGGTATGACACATCGTTTAATGTTAGTTTACATTTGTGCCATAATGGATCAGATCTATCCACAGAAATTGAAGATATGGAGTGGACACGATATTGAGACGGAAAACAGGGTGATTCCTATATATCCCCTTAACTTTGTGTTTCTATATACACAGTATAGTTAATTGGGTTTCAGTTCGAATAGTAGACACTTAAGTTTTACAATAATATCAAAATGCTGGCAGGAGTTTTAATCTCGCTCCCGCAAAAAGGTTGTAATGTCTTGTAATGATAATCGGTTATTCACAGTGAATGTTTCTTTTTTCGTTACTTAAATGGTAGATAGCGATAGGTGTCTCGTTTTGAACATGTAATTCTATCGTACTTATTGTCAATGTTGTAAAATAAGCCCGTAATGCGTTATAAAAACATGACAAGTCATATTGTGGAATGTTCGGATGGAAGGGTAATAAAATTACAATATGACAGGCGTCCTAGAAATTTGGAATAACTTCTTCATTTGGTGTCTCCATTTTAGTCTTGATCGTGTTTAATTGTGCAGAGTAAATTCGGTCTTATTCAGATGTCACAATTAAAATCGTATTTTTCAATGAAGTATCCAAAGTTGAAGGAAGTAGGAATTCGAATAAAGAGAAGCAGCTCTTTTCATCGCTACATCATTTATTTCGGGTACTCGATCGATCAAGGAATTGTCAAGGACTCATTCTTTTTCCTTAAGTATTTGTTGGAAATGTCAACTGCCTTTTTCTCGAATTTCGGATCAGTCGAACTATTTTCATTTCCCCGTGGATTTCGAGATAACAATAGTACTTTGTTTTCTGGATTTTGAACATTATATTCAAATAAGCTGAAAACAATTTTGATAAAAGAAATATATAGTTTATACCCCGAGGCCGAATAAAAACCAATTTGTTGAGAAAGAATATCTCTTGAGAGCGAAATACCCCCTAAAACATTGACGTTTGACTTATGCACTCAAATTTGGTATAACACAACGTCTCATGTTGGTTTACATTTGTGCCATAGTGGATCAGATCTATCCACAGACATGTATGATATGGAGTGGACACGATATTGGTACAGACAAACAGGGTGATTCCTATATCGTTTGCGGGGGTATAAACATTAACTTGTCAATATATGCAATAAGCGACACATTTTTAAGCATTGATACTGACACATGTTAATATGACTTAAAGAATAAAAAGTTGAATTAATCCATTCGGTGCAGTAAAATTTGTTGGACACTCGAGAAACTTGTTATCAGAATGTGTTTGTTTATACTGTCACAAATACGTGACCAAGGTTAAGGATATTATTAAACGGCAAGTTTGCAAGATACATGAATGTAAAAAAATGAATATCGATCGTTATGTTTGTTTTTTATTTAGTGTCTGTATCAGACATTAAAAACCTTTTAATTCAGAATTTTAATCCCATTTATCTTCATCTTCTACATACTATATAAAATCAAATTTATTAAACATATTTATATGAACGATTATGTATTTTCTATAAATGTGCGTACCAAAATGTATAAAGTGTCTAGACCTACGGCGGAAGAAAATCAAAATTTAAACTTTAATTCAAATATACCATTGTCTCAATTTTCTGCTAGTTGAAATTTGAAATTCCTCAAAAACTAAGGTATATTCCCTGATGCAAAGTATTTACTTAGGCGATTTTGGTAAGATATATTTTGGTCCTTTGGGTTTCTTTTAAACACCTTGAAAACAGTTTTCGTTTCATAATTTTGGTGCTAGCACTACTGATGAGGAATTATATTACGAATTCGAAACGGCCGTCTAGTGCTGTAAAATTAAAACTTACATAATATATAATTGCAAACAAAATCAGTTTTAACTTGTAAAGATAATGTTCCTTGATCGATCACTGTCCATAGACACCCAACCTTTCAGAATATGTAGATGTACATTGACAATACGAGATACAATTACACATTATACGAGTGTTAATTTAACAGCACAAGATGACCGTTTCGAAATAAACTTAGTAGTGCATAGAAGAATCAAAAGTGTGAAACATAAAACAGCGGAAATAATAAAACCAAATTGAGTTATCTCAAATAAGAAGTATCATATTTCTAAAAAACTCTTTTTTGGAAGTGCATTAACTTCAAACACAAAAATTAGATTTAAATGTGCTTTTATTCTAATGTAGTCGGTATCGAGTTGAACAAAACCTATAGAGTAATGGAGATTAACTAGATTAGATAAAAATGTATTAGAACCATGTGACAATTTCACACTCAATGATATTCTCTTTGGACATAAAACATTACTTAATGTTCGCTAAAAGGCAACCAAAATTAGGAGTTAAAGTATTTAATTCGATTGAAATTTAAAATCAAATATTATATAAAATTGATCATTCTAAATAATGGTCAACATCTTTCGAAAATAATCTGACTATATGTATATTTTACTAGTTAGGTGAACAGATGTGAAAAATACTGATAATCATACTAGCTACTTATATATGAATTATACTGGATTAAAACATACTAATCCAATGTTTTTGAGATACACAAGGGTCATTGGGTACCTAACTACTTTCTGCAATGATTATCACAATGTACTAATCATTCAAGCAATAGATCTGAATCATACTTTCAAATGACCCTGTGTATAGTGTACGCCCATGTATTTTGTCATAATTTAATTCAATTGTACAGATGAACAACTGTTATAATGTGCGTTTTTATTTAATTGAACATAATGATAAAGTTAAAGCAGCACAAATTGTAAATAGTGCAATAATTCTACCAGGGAATCCGTTTCTAATAAAAGAGCCAATTGCAAGTTTTTGCGTGACTTTAGTTTGACGGCCATTTTTAATAATTATTGAGTCACCGACTACGTTCCTCAAACGGATGTTTTAATAACGCATATATATTGCACTTTTAGGTTTCAGCAAATCAAAAGATATATCTTTATGTTGCCATTGTGTTAGGAATGCATTGATTCTATGAAATTACTTTTCTGAACAGCGCCGGCATACACTGGCAATATGTAGCACTTTGACTCAACAACATGTTGTCACCCAAATCAAACTGTAAAAACTTTAACACTATTATTTGTTTCCGTAAAATGCGATGGGTATATGGAAAGTCATAAAAATAACAGCGATATAACTGAAATTTTTCTTTGGTGATTTAAAATACTTATTAGAATTGTTTTAAGAGGAGTTTTTAAGAAAATATTTATTCAAATACTTGAATTCGTTAAAAAGCCAATTAACATGATAAAGATTTTGCGCTATGAGGATGGATTCTATAGAAATGCGATTTAAACAACACGTGTGCTAGAGATAAATGATAAGCACTCATATCGATTGTAAAGTGAGTTCTTTCACAGTGAAGTATATGCTTTTCCAAGCCAAAATTTATTAAATGAGAAAATTGTAGAATTTTCATTTAAATTCCTTTAAGAAATCCCTTACTCAGTAAACTGGTAACTTGAAAGAAAATGTATTATAATTCTCTAGTCTAATTCTATAATGTTTACTTAAAATTGTGAAAAGATCACTGAAAGCAAATATGTTAAATAATAAGTTTACAACATCACTAAAAATACACTATTGGGTTAATTATCAAGTTCCCTCAAAAGTAGGATGTCTATCATAGCATAATTTTTGTTCCATCATTCAGATACCTTTTTTCCTTTCAGTAGCATTCGTGATTGTCAAGTAAATACTTTTAAGTCATAGGTATGATGATAGTTTTTTTTAATAAATCAATTTTCGTGTTTAATACCAATCATTTTTATAACTTTTAGTCAACGTGATATATAATTTATAAAGAAGTTCCCTTCCCCTTGATTATGATAAAAAGCATGCATTTTGAAACCTTATTTAGTTTGCATCTGTTTCTTCACATAGTCTGCAAATTAAGGATTATTAAGAGATAAATCGTCATCAAAATATCTGTATGTTGAGTTGAGTTATTTAGCGATAGTCTTTTTCCATATTAAGCAATGTTCTGCTAAGACGATATATATTTAAAAGGAGTTTTGTTGTATTATTCAATTAAACTCAAAAGTCTGTTAAGAGGGCATTGCTTAAAGAATAATCGAGAAAATTAGTGTTAATTTACACTTAATTTTCTCTTAAGAAATCCTATAAATTGGTTTTCCATTTCAAAATAATAGACATTTTTTAAACGTTAAAGAGGATTTACAATCATAATTTATCATTGATCAAATTGGGAAATCTAGTTTTTAAAATATCTTTTTAAGCGGATTTTAAATGTGGATAATCGACAAAAAGGTTGATTTATAAATGAATATTCTATCTTCTTTGGAATTCCATTTCAAAAGCATTCCCATTCGTACGTTTTGTTATTGATGAGAAATTTTTAAAATTGCTAATATTACGAAAACAGACATTTTTCAAATTTGCCCCCTAACGTTAACTATTGTTCGAATCTGGAAGAAAAAAGATCTAAATTATCTTTATACACATATAAATGGCAATATTTTGGAAAAAGCGGGTTCTTTTTAAAATCTTCGAAATCTAAATTTTAAAAATTAATCCCTTATATGGCATATTGCTAAGAAACCTTAAGATAATTAATTTGAAAGTGCAATAACAGAGGAGTGTAACTTTTCAAAGTTCCGAAGGAAGATAATGATATATCTGCAAAGTTTTCCCTGAAGTATGAAAGTAAAGTACATTTGTTGCAAAATCTCTAAGTTGACATAATGCTGATCACGTTAGTGTAATTAAAATTATATAATCAACTTTTTATGGTTTTTGAGTCAAAAGATTGGAGGTTGATAGAGATATTTAAAGCGATTTCTAAGTATCAAATAAACCCTTCTACCTTACACATTTGTTAACCTGTTTGTGTAAACTAAACTCAAAACAGTAAAATGTGTTTTATTTGAGTGATTCAGTTCGTAAAGTGCTTTGATATGAAACCTTTACTCATGCAAAATTGTTGACCATTTATAATTCAATTATCATTCTGGTTATTTTGTCAAGCATCATACGGATTCCAAACAAAAATATACTGAAGATACCATCGACAAAATGTTGGAGTTTTTGATAGATAACATATTTGTTGTGTTTAGTAATATAGTGTTTCAGCAAACAATCGATATACCAATTGGCACAAACTGTGCACCATTGCTTGCTGATTTGTTTCTTTATTCTTATAAAGCAGAATTTATGCAGAACCTTGTTAAATCTAGAGAGAAGACTGTCATTCAACTCAACATCCAGATATATAAATGACGTTCTGTCTCTTAACAATCCTAAATTTGGAGACTATAAATGTCATCTATCCTATTGAGCTTAAAATAAAAGACACGACTGATTCCTCAAGTTCTACTTCACATTTAAACTTATACCTGAATAATGACGCACACGAAAGGCTACATTTGAAAACCTGCTTCTCCTGCTTATGGTGTATTTGTTTCCCAATTAATACGTTATGGTAGAGCTTGTTCCCACTACGGGGACTTTGTACAACGAAGTAGGCTGCTTTCAAATTAATTTTTGACTCGGGGATATTGCAAGCATAGGCTTATCAAGGCCCTCAAAACGTTTAATGGCCGTCATCACAGTATATTTGAACTGGAAAGTTAGGCTAGACAAGTGAACTTCCACCAGGGAAATGAAGTTTGGTGTTCTAGAAGAGTAAGCAACTCCTGGCTACAGTTCGGCTCGCCTCGGGAAAGTATATACATCATAAGTGTTTACATCAATGTGGATGGTAATATTTTATCTATTTCACAGTCTTGTGTTGTTCCCACTACGGGGACTTTGTACAACGAAGTAGGCTGCTTTCAAATTAATTTTTGACTCAGGGATATTGCAAGCATAGGCTTATCAAGGCCCTCAAAACGTTTAATGGCCGTCATCACAGTATATTTGATAAGATTGATGTCTGCGTCCAGGATTGCCCTGAATATATATGACGTCTCATAGTTCCATGTTCCATTTAAACTGGAGAGTCAACATAATAGCATTTATTCATGTAAACAGTTTGATTTCCATAGTTTTGGTCCGAGCTGATAGGGGATTTTATTCCGAAATGGCCATTTAGATTAGTACTGCAATATTTAAACAGTTTTAGTAATATTTAAACTGGAGAATCATCATATAGTCTCTTATTTTTTTACAAGTCGGTAATTATTACAAACAAATATACTAATCCATGTTCGAATTACAATACAGATGTAAAGTAAAAACTTTTGAACTGGAAAGTTAGGTTAGACAAGTGAACTTCCACCAGGGAAATGAGGTTGGGTGCTCTGGAAGAGTAAGCAACTCCTGGCTACAGTTCGGCTCGCCTCGGAAAAGTATATACATCATAAGTGTTTACATCAATGTGGGTGCTAATATTTTATCTATTTCACAGTCTTGTTTTAATAAAATTTCCGGAATGCATTTTTTATATAATCCATCTTCATTATCCTATATTTGCTTTTAAACGAATTTAATTTGAATAGGCGTTTATAAAAATGTTTTGCACAGCAAAGTATGTTTTTCGAACAAGTCTGTTTTACATTATGTACTACGTTATTATAGAAATGAAATATTTTTGGTTTTTTGACATTTTGAACACTGAATAAGTCGCGTAATATTTTTGTGTGCAAATTGTCCAATTCTTTCATTATTCCATAAAAAAATGAAAAATAATTTCATTTCTTATAATTCAATTTATAGAAATTTTTTAACCACAAATAAACAAGTTTAACAACATATAGCCGAAGCAAGTAAAAAATAGCAACCCTATGGCTTAGGAATGTTATTGCCTCTGCGTCAGTCATAATGAGATGGCGTTACGGAGAGACAATCCATTCACGCAAACATAACAGAAAAGATCAGACTAATCAAAATGCTTTAAACAATCAAAAACAAACATACTAATCCATGTCCGAATCACAACCCAGAAGCAAAGTAAAAACTTTTGAACTGACAACTTAGCTTACTCACGTGAACTTCCACCAGGGAAGTGAGGCCGGGTGCTCCGGAAAGGTAAGCCCCTCCTGTTTAGCTAGCTACACCAGCCACGTGTGTAATCAAAATTGTTTGAAAGGAACATGGAACTATGAGACGTCAAAAATATCCTGGGCAATCCTGTTGTAAACCTATTATATCCCCATTATACCAGAGAGGACGCTGTGGCTTAATGGATAAAACGTAAGTCTTCAAATCCAGGGTGTCTGATCGTTTTGAGTTCGAGTCACACGTTGGTTCATTATCATTAATTTTCATGACTTTGAAGTAAAATGAAATAACCGATTAAACTTTTCCTCACACGGATTATCAAAACATGTATTGAATTTACAACTGTTTTTTAGAGACACTATATATTTAACAGGAATTTTGCAAAAGTGTTCGTTAAAAGTCAGTAAGAAAGCTTAGTTAAAAGCGGAGCTTATGAATGAGAAAATTAGTTCTATTATACACGCAAATGCATAATTACTATCATTTACATTCACGTAAGAAATCCTATAAATTGGGTTTATTATGTCACATAATCAACAGAACATACCATCATTATTAATCAATTGCAAAGGTCGAATAGAGGAATCCAGATTTTAAATGCTTTTACAAGCAGATGATAAATAATAATAATCGACAAAAAGGTTTATTTATAAATGCGTTTCATAAATTTAATTTTTAAAATCTCTAATATTGAGAAAACATTTTTTTAAATTACCACCCACGGGTTCACTATTTTCGGAAAAGGAAGTCGAAATGTGTTAATTATATTTATACAGATATAAAGACAATACTTTACAAAATGAGGATTCCTCAGAAAAAAGTGTGTCTACAGGGCAATATTTGTCATATGCTTCGAAATCCTAAATTAAAAAACAATCATTGTTATATAACTTTTAAGATGATCAATTTGAAAGTACAAGTGCAATTTTTAAAATTGTCTTCCTAGTCATTTAATGTATGGATTAAAATTAAGTCAAATCATGATTAATGTTTGTAATTCTCTTAACAGTTTCTTGTTCAGGAAATATATATATGAAGTTCTTAAGAGGGTGATCTGTCAACCAACTTTTCTCCGAAAGTATGAAAGTAATGTTCATTTGTTGCAAAATCTCCAAGTTGACATAATGCTGATTAAGCAAATGTATTGGATGTGAAAATATGATAAAATCAACTTTTTAAAGTAATTCATTCAAGCGATATAAATAATCAAATAAACCCTACACACTAACTAATAAATCTGTCACAATTTATCCTACAATTACTTTGTTTTAAAATGAATTTTTCTTTACAGGCACTCCTTTTAATTAAATGATAACAAAACATGTGAAATGTGTTTCAAAACAGCGATTTAGTTTGTAAAGTGCTGTGATCTGTTTGAACTGAACATTTTACCCTCATACATATCGTTGATCATTTATAACTTGGTTAAACTTTACATTATGACAATCAGTTACAGGAACACCAATATAAATCCAAAAGGAATGGAATGTCGACAATATGTGACTGGACAAAATCTGAACGATCATCTTAGAATATGAAGAATCACTCAATTTTGACTGCAGATAGAACATTTACATATTTAATAAGGCTTATTGCAATATTTAAACTTTAAACAGTCAAACATCCTCATGAATGAAACACTTTAAAAATGTAATCTAGATAACACAACAATTGATCAAGTTAAACACGTAAACTTCAAACCTCAGAATATTGTTTATGATTTGAAAATGGATTGGTATGTTCATTTTTCTTTAATTTTTTTATTTTTTTGTCTTTATATTAAAAGTTATTCTAGATATGTTTGACTTCACACACATCCATAAAACTTTTATTCATAATTTTATTTTTACGCGTACTTGTTGTAGCTAGTTACACATAAAGTGCTTACCCTTCTGGAGCATCATTTCTCGCTTCCCTGTTGGACTCTCACGATTTTAACTTAACTTGGTAGTTTTTACTTTTTTCTTACAGATTATCACTAGGACATGTACTGGTATGTTTGTGTTTGATTATTGTTTTCTGTGCTAATAAGATGTAAATCACTGGTTTTAAAATGAATAAGAAAACCTACTAATAGATACTTGACATTTTGACCGTATTTATACAAGGCAGTCTAAATAGAAAACTGTAATTGACTAGAAGTAATACTGAATGCGCAATTATCTTGATTTTTTGTTTAAGTATGTGTTATTAGAACTTAGTATTTTGACGATATATATATTGGTAGACCAAATGTATGTGTAAATGTAATTCGGCCTTTCATCAAGCTACAGACAGACATGAGTTTATTACGAAAATGACCTTAGTATATAATTAAGTTACGTGTTACCATCATTCTTAAGACTAAAACTATTGCTTTGTAATAAACAGATTCCAATAGTTCAATCACCGGGAGACATTTTTATTTGTTTTGGATTATCGTTTTTATTGACGGAAATGGCTTCTGTTTATACATAACCTTCTATAAGGCAGAATTACTGTTTCTTGTAATGATAAGCTGTTATTTATTGTGAATACAGTACCAAAATATATACCTATTCTTTAACAAGATATTTAGTCTGCGCAGTTTATATATTCAATTAAACATACAGGTCGATTACCAGATAATCAAAATCCGAAAAACCAACGAAAACTGGAATTTGAAGTTAAACAGATTGACAAGGAAAGTAAGATAGGGTGATCCGAAAGGGTTAGTAACTCCTTTTTAGCTAGTTACATTCGCCACGTATGATAGGAATATACAGTGAAAGAAACAAATTGTCGTATTTTGGATACAGGCACCATATGTCAACAGTGTTGTGATTACCAATAAAAAAAACATGTTCACTGTCTTGATAAGCATAGGTTTGCAATATCCCGACTCAAAAGTTTTGCAAGCAGTTTGTGTCGTATGAAATTCCCTATTGGAATGAAATTTAATACACTGTAGAACAGTTATACCGCAAGAAGGAGAGACATGCATATAGCTACATAGATAAGGAAAATATAATAACTATATTAGTCATGTTGCCCTCCGAGATATACAATATAATTGTGAAGGAAAACTTGAATCAAACGTTTCAAAAATTTTTGCTTGTGGTTTGGATATTGATTGGTATGTTTGTTGTTGACTTTGCGATGTCGTTTTATCATGGACCGGTTTATTTTAAGATGAGTAAACGAACGTTTCAAATGAAAATGAAGCGCATTAAATTTTGTTTCTATAGAGAGCTACGACGAACAGAGAGTGTGAAAGGGCTTTCATTATCATAGGTTGGGAAACACGCGCCAACAAATAACAAATCAGAAACACTTCTACTACATATCCTGTCATTAAAAGCTAAAATTGGTAACCCGATGTAAAACAACAATCAAAAAAAGTCATTCTTCATTATTGATATATAACAATGGTTTAACGTTCACCTTCCCTTCATTCCGACAAAAAAGAAACCTTCAACGTAATATAGCTTTAGATAGACAAACACACTCAATGACCTTGTAATCCTTTCAGAATTGGATTATATTTTACCCTAAATGTCTATTACTTCATATTTAGACTTATACCTGAATTATGACGCACAAGAAAGGCTACATTTGAAACTTTATGACAAACGTGATGACTTCAATTTTTCTATTGTCAACTTTCCTTTTTTATGCAGCAATATACCTGCTTCTCCTGCTTATGGTGTATTTGTTTCCCAATTAATACGCTATGGTAGAGCTTGTTCCCACTACGGGGACTTTGTATAACGAAGTAGGCTGCTTGCAAATAAATTGTTGACTCAGGGATATTGCAAGCCTAGGCTTATCAAGGCCCTCAAAAAATTTTATGGCCGTCATCACAGTATTGTTGATAAGTTTGATGTCTCTGTGTCCAGGATTGCCTTGGATATATTTGACGTCTCATAGTTCCATGTTCCTTTCATACAATTTTGATTACACACGTGACGGGTGTAGCTAGCTAAACAGGAGGTGCTTACCCTTCCGGAGCACCCGGCCTCACTTCCCTGGTGGAAGTTCACGTGTCTAACCTAACTTGTCAGTTCCAAAGTTTTTACTTTGCTTCTGGATTGTGATTCGGAAATGGATAAGTATGTTTGTCTTTGATTACTTCTATAAAACAATAGTCTAATCATGTATCTTTGACGAGTTTTATCAAATTATCTTCAATTCTGTAGAAACAGGAGATACAAATCATGCGTACAAACCAGATTAATTATCTTTTAATAACCATTGAGCGGTTTTTGACCGTGTGAAAATTCTGAAAGGCATACTTAGCCATTCATATCGTGTAAAAAGCCTCTCTCCCGCTAATCACTTAAGGAATAATAGATGAAAATGTACAGTTGATGTTCAGTTCAAATAAAACAAGAACACCGCTGGACAATGTCTATAATGTAAGCAGAAATAAAATGCTATGGAAAAAATATTGGTTATCATATATTTGGGTAAATAAACATACAATTAAAACAACAACTATCAGAAAACAAGCAAAAGCCTGCCTGCAAAAGATGAAAATGTAAAATTGATATTCATTTCAAATTAAACAAGAACACCGTTGGTCAATGTCTAACGAATGCAGAAATAATAAGAGGATGTAAAAATGCTGTATTGGTGATATTATCCATACAATCAAAATTGCAGCTGTCAGACGACTAGCAAAAACGCCTGCCCGCAACTTATAAAAAGTTTAACTAAAAATAGTTACTAAAAACTTTAACAATGAATGCAGAAAATTACAAGTGAATCATGACATTAGTTTTCGTTTGTTTTGTGTAAGAGGGCTGAAAACACATTTTGTTTCAGCTTTCAGATCACCTTTTTTCGTGAGCACTTTGTTTTTCCGATATTCACAATACACAATACAATCTCGAAAATAAAGTGCCGTAATCATCTTATTGACATAAATCATGTAGTGCTTCCCATTTCATATGTTAAAAATATTCCTTTTAGTGAAACCATCCCAAATTTGAAAGGCTTTTGCATTTTCTACATAATTTCCCTATTTGACACTCAAAGGGCCTAATTCCTGTAACATTTCATGCAGAATCTTTTTACAATATACATATCTCCATATGATTCCAAATTGCAATAACATGCCAAATTTTAAAACAATCAGTTTAAAACGGTGGCACAAAGTGTACCCACAGCAAAATTAAACACAGGATACCAGTTTTAAATACAAAGAACTAAAACTCTGATTTAGCGAAAAAATGAAACGGAAAACCCGATCTATATGCTAAACATTGTTACTTGTTGTAAATCCATACTAAATTTGAAAGGTAATGAACAGTAAAGTTCATAAGATATGAACCGGACAAAAATGTTAAAATACGGACGGACGACGCCATACAATAATACGTCCCGTTACAGGAGCGAATCAAAACGCCTGTCATTTTCTCTTCTTCGGATAAAGAACTACAATAGCTTTTTTCCAAAATTTAATTTACAAGATGAGTTGCAGTTCTTGTTTCCATATAAATATGAATCCAACATGGACATGCGAGAGAAAGCTTTTAGGATAGCAAAGGGTATGCGATACTGGACATGCGAGAGAAAGCTTTTAGGATAGCAAAGGGTATGCGGCACTGCTACATCAAACTAAGTCAAAACAATGAGTACTTGGCTTCTTTTAAAAATCACCGATAATACCAATTCAGATTAACTACTATACGAACATATGTTTACATTACAAATGCATTGCCTTATATGAATCTCTTTCGAACCATTGCGTTAATTTTTCGATGACAGCAGTGTGTCGCGCGCTCTGTGTAAAGCGATACGTCAGTTAATATCTTCAGCCAATCCGCTTTCGATGTACAGCGGAGGAATACATACCACCAAGGGACTACTTATTCATTCATAATTTCCTGCGGGTTCATTCATAAATCTATCCGGCGACTGCAGGGACGCTCTTTACGAGCGGTAACAAACGTAGAAATTTGTCATACTGCACCAATTTTAAAAATGATTTGAAAATAAAAAAGAATAATAAAAACCAATATTTGTTGTCTTTTTATATCAAAATAATTTTTTAATGATTAATGTCCATTTCCCATGGCCTATAAAGATACGAAGTAAAAAAATTAGTGAGTCCGAGGACACCACATTTAAATTATGAACAACTGTTTGTTATTCGACTAAATAATTATATTCATGGTAATATCTTACCAAACAGATTATTGTTTAGTGAAAAAAGGAGAAATCGAATTTAATTTTCAAATGTGTTTTACGGAACTATATTTTACGATCGCCAAGCAACGAGACAAATCAACATGGCTGTTCTCTTTATATGGTTCTACAATAAGAGTTATCTCGCTTTAAGTGTTCTAACCACATTAATACACCGACTTTCGGAAAATTAAAAATACCTATTTGTGGGTAAAAATAATGTAAACATAAGGATTGAATGTCACTTTGAATGCTGTCATCGAGGTATGACTGCATCAGCTCACGTTCAAAGTTAACATGAATCGCTTCGCGATTCACTTACTTTGAACGTGAGCTGATGCAGTCATACCTCGATGACAGCATTCAAAGTGACATTCAATCCTTAAATGAAAGAAATCATGTCATAAGACAAATTAAGTTAACAATTTGTTTTATATAAGTTGCTCACGAAGCATAGGGGAAATATTAATTTTAATTTTGAACTGATAGTGATAAAATAAAAATTTAATTAATCAAAATGTTAATAAAGAAACATTAAATGTGCACTGAAATTGATAACTCGGAATTTGATTTTGAAAAATGTAAGAATTTATTGATGAAATATGAATTTTAAAATGAAGCTGATCTCTCTTATGGTTTGATTTGTTAATTTGTCATTTTATTCGACAGAGTTAACTTGGTACATCCTCATCTAATGATAAACGTAATGCTTTGTGTTCATTAGGATAATCCCACTGAAACAATAAGCGGGAGGAAAAAACGCGCAGATGTTAAAATTTTAAAATTTAGAATAAATAGCTCTTAATTGAAATGTCGAATAACACAGTGCTAATATAAATGCTGATAGAGTTAATGAGATATCAATATATGGACAATTAATATTGACAAAAGTGTTAAACGTTTGATTATATATTTCACATTTTATACAGGAATGGGTAGTAAAATGTTCATACATTTATTTTAAATCTTAGAAACAATAAATAGAAAAGTAGGGGGTGAGAGTGGAAAATATTACGAGGAAACCAAAAGAGGACGCAGAAGAGGGTCCACAGAAACGAGTGCCTCTCGAGTACCCTGTGGCCACAAATCTGAAAATTTGGCAGACAAGACATGCCCAAGACTTACGAACTATTGCGGTACAAAAAGCGACGAGTACAATAACTTTATGCGTGATTAATGTATTACCTACATTCGTCCATTAAACATCCATTAGATGCAGATCAGTAATACTGATAATGTTATTGAAAATAATTCAACTAGTGTTACTAATATAAATGATGTGCATTCACCAGATGTAACTAACATTAACACAACTGATGAAGTATCACAGAAAGATAAGACTACAGGTGATCAATTTTCATCTGATATAGCCAAAATGTCTATCGATAGAATGATATCAACTATTTAAATTAAAAGTTTCCACCGATATTGTGGTACCGATTATTCCTTTCCTTTAATTTGAACCCAAATCCACTTGTTATTATTCTATTGGCAAGTACAAATTAAAGTAGATCGGTTTAATTTTTTAATACGCAACGCGCTTCAAATGGGTAATATTTTATTAAAGTGACAGCAGATATGAACTATGTGACACATGAAGTTCAAAATCTCCCACCGATATTGTTGTTCTGTTTAATCTTTTCCTGGCTGTAGTTTCACATCTTGTTACCAAACTTGTTATTTTTACCAAACACATTGTAGCATTGCTTTACAAATTGCAGGTGCAACTATCTATGTAGAAAGCACCAGACCTCACATCCATCACGAAAGTTTACGCATTTAACTTAATTTGCCAAAAAACATTGCTTCGGGGTGGTGATTAGGGCATCGGTTTATATGTTTCTTTTCGATCAGTTATAAGGCATCTCAATGTTTGTTGGAGTTGAATCAGTTTGGGGTAATCCAATGTATTCTAGAAAAAAAGATGTTTTCCAGAACGTATATAAGTATAAACAATTCAAACACTAAGTTATATATCGAAAGACAATGGAAATATAGAGATGTACTTTTATTTCTTACCTTTTGATTCAGACAGGTATTTATATCAGAAAACAATAAAAATAGAAAGATGTACTTATCTATTGATGCAGACAGGTATTTAAATGTCTCTGTTTTATTTTAAGAACACTTGTAAAGAAAATGTAAAACGGAGAAGTCGAATCTTATCACTGGAAGATAAATTGTAATTTCTGAAGATCAAATAAAACGAGTAGATTTATAAGTAGTGACGCAACTATGAACACATGGCGTAATAATCAAAAGCAAACATGTTCATCCATCTAAAACGATGATATCTATTTTGTTAATCTCTATAAACAATTTCGTTTGCATGTGAAGTGCGAGTGTGTTGTATCGTTTGCCTTGTGCAAGCGCGCACTCAGGGCGACATTTAAGTGCTAGCTCACTGAGTCAGTACGCCGCAGACAAGCGTACCACTCCCTCAGTCACACTATACCGACACTGGGTGAACCAGTAAGGCCAACGGCAAGGAAAATTCACTTTCTTACATTTGATCTGAGCGGCACTAGGACTCACAGCGGTAAGAGACCATGTATTTGTAAACTGGTGTCTTATTCATTAGGCCATCGCGGCCTCGATGGCACACAAAAAGGAGGATTGGAACCTAGGTGGGAAAAGTCTTGACATATACATACGTTTGCCTAAGACTATTTGTCCACTGATGCACCTATATATCCATCAAAAATTGTCTTCTGATCAACAAGACAGTCTATTAAAAGTAATACTGGTATAATATGTAAGTGATTAAATGGTGTTTACCCTTTATTTCTTTTTAAGATGAAAGTTGATGTTTCTAACTAAATTTTGCAGTGTTTAATTTGCTTTATTGGATTGTAATTTCAAAAGGATCTGTATATTACATTTGTATTAGTTCACGTGTTAACCTTAATGTACCAGTTGCTAAAGTTTTTTTACTTTATTTTGGGATTGTAATTTGAAAATGGACCGATATCTTTCCGGTTGATTATCGTGTTATTTTGTATGTTCTCTTCCATATAATGTTTTCCAGCTTACAAACTTCATTTCATTAAAGCAAAGAAACCCAACATCAAATAAGCATTTTCATGTTCTTTGATTCTATAGTCCATGTTATATCAGAATGATTACATAACTTTTTAATTAAACTGCGAAATTTCATGGTGATAAAAATTTGGAATTGTAATCGAAATCAAAGACCTATGGATAAAAAATTTAATTTACATTGAAATGGAACAAATATCGATATTATTGTCAGGCGTTGATTTAGTCAAATTCATGTTTTTCATTTGTATCAGGTTATATTCTATTTCATTATTCAAACATTTAAAACTTTAATTGAAGATTTAATAGTCTTTGATATTTATCCCTGAAAACAAGTTCAGTGCCTATTAATTTTGCCTACAGTAAGTTGTATATGTAATTTTCATTTTAATAACTGGATATTTTGGGCTACTAGTTACCAAATGTGGAACTCACTGGAGGGTATTTGTATCATAGTGACCAGATTTCTGAAATTATTAGAAAAAATAATTAAAACAATGAAAAAATAATTAAAACAAAACAATGAAATAACTAAAGAGAAGTGACAATCGTTAGAGAACTCACGTCCTCGGAAACGGAAATTATTTTTCAAAGGCGAGTGCCATTTTATTATTATGACGGCCTCAGTAAATATTCATTTGGTCAAGTAAATATAATCTCATATCTACTTGACCAAAAGACAATAATTGCGTAAGACTTATAAGTTACGCGGTTAAAACATCTTGATCAATAACTGAATAAGTATTACGTTTGGTTTAGTAAATAAATATTTTTCAAAGGCGAGTGTTATTTTATTGTAATAGTTTAATTAAATACATGTATTACACAATTACTTGAAAAGTAATCAAAAATGCTAACAATTATTTATAGGTTATTTATTGTTTGTTGTCATAAAACTATATTAAAAATAAAAGAAAAAAGTACTCGACTACCTTAATATCACCGATATACCATGGGTTTAAAAGCACTATGGATTGACATATAAAATAAATGAATTTACTATTATCAAATCAAAAACAAACATACTAATCAATTTCCGAACCACAATCCAGAAGCAAAGCAAAAACTTTGGAACCGACAAGTTATGTTAGACACGTGAACTTCCACCAGAGAAGTGAGGCAGGGTGCTCCGGAAGGGTAAGCACCTCCTGTTTAGCTAGCTACACCCGCCACGTGTGTAATCAAAATTGTGTGAAAGGAACATGGAACTATGAGACGTCGAATATATCCAAGGCAATCCTGGACACAGAGACATCAAACTTATCAACAATACTATGATGACGGCCATAAAACTTTTTGAGGGCCTTGATAAGCCTAGGCTTGCAATATCCCTGAGTCACCAATTTGTTTGCAAGCAGCCTACTTCGTTGTACAAAGTCCCCGTAGTGGGAACAAGCTCTACCATAGCGTATTAATTGGGAAACAAATACACCATAAGCAGGAGAAGCAGGTATATTGCTGCATAAAAAAGGAAAGTTGACAATAGAAAAATTGAAGTAATCACGTTTGTCATAAAGTTTCAAATGTAGCCTTTCGTGTGCGTCATAATTCAGGTATAAGTCTAAATATGAAGCAGAACTTGAGGAATCAGTCGTGTCTTTTATTTCAAGCTCACTAGGATAGATGACATTTACATAGTCTCCAAATTTAGGATTGTTAAGAGACAGAACGTCATCTATATATCTGTATGTTGAGTTGGAATGATTTGGCGACAGTTTTTTCTCCAGATTTAACAAGGTTCTGCATAAATTCTGCTTCGTAAGAATAAAGAAACAAATCAGCAAGCAATGGTGCACAGTTTGTACCCATTGGTATACCGATTGTTTGCTGAAAAACTATATTACCAAACACAACAAATATGTTATCTATCAAAAACTCCAACATTTTGTTGATGGTATCTTCAGTATATGTTTGTTTGGAATCCGTATGGTGCTTGACAAAATAACCAGAATCCCTGTTCAGCACCAGATATTTGTATCTTGGCTTACCGTTTTTGTAGAAAAAAGACAAGTGAATAATTTCTTTAAGACGTTCTTTCAATTTAGAATGAGGGATTGTGGTGTATAGTGTAGAAAAATCAAATGTTTTTATACTTTTTACATGAGATAAAGTATTAGAAGCAAGCTGTTCAAGTAATTCTTTAGAATTTTTGAGAATCCACATTTGGTTGATTCCAGATGTAGAATATACTTTTTCTAAATAAGACTGAAGACCATCTTTGACGATTGTCAAAGTTTGTGTTAGAGTTACCGATAATGATTTAGTAGTACATTTAGATGAGCCTGCTATATATCTTTCCTTGTATAGATTTTTATGGAGTTTAGGAATCCAATACAAGTAAGGAAGATCAAGATCTTCCTCTTTAAGATTGATACCGAAAGACTCGAGAACTCCCCTATGGTTGGAAAGAACTTCATCTTTGGTAAAATTAGTTCTAGTATAAGCAGGGTTATTTGATATACTATCTTAACCAAGCTCCTTAATAAGACATTCAAGGTAGAATCTCTTACAAACGAGAATAATGTTAAAGAATACTTCATCCAAACTTCATATACTGCATAATTAAAATAAAAAATACGACTTTCTTTGAAGTATAATAGTAATGCCACAACAAAACCTTAGGGAGTGGTGTCATGATAAAATAATAATAGTGTGGGATTACATAAACGAAATCAGATCAAACATTGCGGTTTTTTATATATAACGTTCTGTTTAAGTCATGGGGTCAAATGCCGATAATTATAGTCCAACAGATGCAAAACAAAGTAAAGAAGAGATAAATATTCAGACAACTGATAATCAACATAGGACAGGCCATCAGTTTCTAAAACGTTTTGATGACGTGTGACTATTTGGGAAATTACTAAGATGAAAAAAAACTAATTACAACACAAAACGGAAACGATAGTGATTGGAAAAGAGAATGAAATCCTAATAGATAACAGAAACATGATAATATTTGTTTGATAGTAGAAAAAGGTTATCTATATATACAGAATAGTTAGTTGGGTTTCAGTTTGAATAGTAGACACAGTTAAATTTTATAACAATACAAAAATACTGGCAGGGGTTTAATCTTGCTTCCGCAAAAAGTTGTAATGTCTTAGCTCTTTTAATGATTATCGGTAATTCACAGTGGGTGTTTCTTTTTTCGTTAAGTAAATAGTAGATCTCGATTGGTGTCTCGTTATGAACTGGTAATTCTATCGTACTTATTGCCAATTTTGTAAACTAAACCCGTTATGCGTTATAAAAACATGGCAAGTAATATTGTGCAATGTTCTGATGGTAGGGTCATAAAATTGCAATATGACAGGCGTCCTAGAAATTTGGAATAACTTCTTCATTGGTGTGTCCAGTTTAACCCTGATCGTGTTTAATTGTGCAGAGTAAATTCAGTCTTATTCAGATGTCACAATTAAAATCGTGTTATTCCATGAAGTATCCAAAGTTGAAGGAAGTAGGAATTCGAAATAAAGGAAAGCAGCTCTTTTCATCGCTACATCATGTCCCTCTTATCCCTTTCCTTATGTATTTTTAAAATATTTGTCGGAAATGTCAAATTTGAAGAAAAAAATGACTGCATTCCGCAACTTCGTTTTTCTCGAACTTTGAATCAGTCGAACTATTTTCATTTCCCCGTGGAGTTCGAGATAAGGAGAGACAACAGTACTTTTATTTCCTGGATTTTGAACATTACATTCAAATAAGCTAAAAACAATTTTGATAAAAGAAATATATACTTTATACCCAAAGGCCGAATAAAACCCAATTTGTTGAAAAAAAATCTAAAACAGTAGGAAAGAACCAAAACATCTAAAAAGGCCTTTTAACTAGGGCTTTTGTTACACCAAGAACAGGCTAAACTATAACTTGTCTCGTGAGAGCCCCCCCCCAAAAAAAAAAAAAAACCCATTGATCTTTGACTTATGCACTTAAATTTGGTATGACACATCGTTTAATGTTAGTTTACATTTGTGCCATAATGGATTAGATCTATCCACAGAAATTGAAGATATGGAGTGGACACGATATTGAGACGGAAAACAGGGTGATTCCTATATATCCCCTAAACTTTGTGTTTCTATATACACAGTATAGTTAATTGGGTTTCAGTTCGAATAGTAGACACTTAAGTTTTACAATAATATCAAAATGCTGGCAGGAGTTTTAATCTCGCTCCCGCAAAAAGGTTGTAATGTCTTGTAATGATAATCGGTTATTCACAGTGAATGTTTCTTGTTTCGTTACTTAAATGGTAGATAGCGATAGGTGTCTCGTTTTGAACATGTAATTCTATCGTACTTATTGTCAATGTTGTAAAATAAGCCCGTAATGCGTTATAAAAACATGACAAGTCATATTGTACAATGTTCGGACGGAAGGGTAATAAAATTACAATATGACAGGCGTCCTAGAAATTTGAAATAACTTCTTCATTTGGTGTGTCCAGTTTAACACTGATCGTGTTTAATTGTGCAGAGTAAATTCAGTCTTATTCAGATGTCACAATTAAAATCGTATTTTTCAATGAAGTATCCAAAGTTGAAGGAAGTAGGAATTCGAAATAAAGGGAAGCAGCATTTGTCATCGCTACATCATTTATTTCGGGTACTCGATCGATCAAGGAATTGTCAAGGACTCATTCCCTTTCCTTAAGTATTTGTTGGAAATGTCAACTTCCTTTTTCTCGAACTTCGGATCAGTCGAACTATTTTCATTTCCCCGTGAATTTCGAGATAACGATAGTACTTTGTTTTTTGGATTTTGAACATTATATTCAAATAAGCTGAAAACAATTTTGATAAAAGAAATATATAGTTTATACCCCGAGGCCGAATAAAAACCAATTTGTTGAGAAAGAATATATCTTGAGAGCGAAATACCCCCTAAAACATTGACGTTTGACTTATGCACTTAAATGTGGTATGACACAACGTCTCATGTTGGTTTACATTTGTGCCATAGTGGATCAGATCTATCCACAGACATCTATGATATGGAGTGGACACGATATGGGGACAGACAAACAGGGTGATTCCTATATCGTTTGCGGGGGTATAAACATTAACTTGTCAATATATGCAAGAAGCGACACATTTTTAAGCATTGATACTGACACATGTTAATATGACTTAAAGAATAAAAAGTTAAATTAATCCATTCGGCGCAGTAAAATTTGCTGGACACTCGAGAAACTTGCTATCAGAATGTGTTTGTTTATACTGTCACAAATACGTGACCAAGGTTAAGATATTATTAAACGGCAAGTTTGCAAGATACATGAATATAAAAAAAATGAATATCGATCGTTATGTTTGTTTTTTATTTAGTTGTCTATCAGACATTAAAAACCTTTTAATTCAGAATTTTAATCCCATTTATCTTCATCTTCTACATACTATATAAAATCAAATTTATTAAACATATTTATATGAACGATTATGTATTTTCTATAAATGTGCGTACCAAAATGTATAAAGTGTCTAGACCTACGGCGGAAGAAAATCAAAATTTAAACTTTAATTCAAATATACCATTGTCTCAATTTTCTGCTAGTTGAAATTTGAAATTCCTCAAAAACTAAGGTATATTCCCTGATGCAAAGTATTTACTTAGGCGATTTTGGTAAGATATATTTTGGTCCTTTGGGTTTCTTTTAAACACCTTGAAAACAGTTTTCGTTTCATAATTTTGGTGCTAGCACTACTGATGAGGAATTATATACGAATTCGAAACGGCCGTCTAGTGCTGTAAAATTAAAACTTACATAATATATAATTGCAAACAAAATCAGTTTTAACTTGTAAAGATAATGTTCCTTGATCGATCACTGTCCATCGACACCCAACCTTTCAGAATATGTAGATGTACATTGACAATACGAGATACAATTACAAATTAACGAGTGTTAATTTAACAGCACAAGATGACCGTTTCGAAATAACTTAGTAGTGCATAGAAGAATCAAAAGTGTGAAACATAAAACAGCGAAATAATAAAACCAAATTGAGTTATCTCAAATAAGAAGTATCATATTTCTAAAAAACTCTTTTTTGGAAGTGCATTAACTTCAAACACAAAAATTAGATTTAAATGTGCTTTTATCTAATGTAGTCGGTATCGAGTTGAACAAAACCTATAGAGTAATAGGATTAACTAGATTAGATAAAAATGTATTAGAACATGTGACAATTTCACACTCAATGATATTCTCTTTGGACATAAAACATTACTTAATGTTCGCTAAAAGGCAACCAAAATTAGGAGTTAAAGTATTTAATTCGATTGAAATTTAAAATCAAATATTATATAAAATTGATCATTCTAAATAATGGTCAACATCTTTCGAAAATAATCTGACTATATGTATATTTACTAGTTAGGTGAACAGATGTGAAAAATACTGATAATCATACTAGCTACTTATATATGAATTATACTGGATTAAAACATACTAATCCAATGTTTTTGAGATACACAAGGGTCATTGGGTACCTAACTACTTTCTGCAATGATTATCACAATGTACTAATCATTCAAGCAATAGATCTGAATCATACTTTCAAATGACCCTGTGTATAGTGTACGCCCATGTATTTTGTCATAATTAATTCATTGTACAGATGAACAACTGTTATAATGTGCGTTTTTATTTAATTGAACATAATGATTAAGATTAAGTTAAAGCAGCACAAATTGTAAATAATTCTACCAGGGAATCCGTTTCTAATAAAAGAGCCAATTGCAAGTTTTTGCGTGACTTTAGTTTGACGGCCATTTTTAATAATTATTGATTTCACCGACTACGTTCCTCAAACGGATGTTTAAATAACGCATATATATTGCACTTTTAGGTTTCAGCAAATCAAAAGATATATCTTTATGTTGCCATTGTGTTAGGAATGCATTGATTCTATGAAATTACTTTTCTGAACAGCGCCGGCATACACTGGCAATATGTAGCACTTTGACTCAACAACATGTTGTCACCCAAATCAAACTGTAAAAACTTTAACACTATTATTTGTTTCCGTAAAATGCGATGGGTATATGGAAAGTCATAAAAATAACAGCGATATAACTGAAATTTTTCTTTGGTGATTTAAAATACTTATTAGAATTGTTTTAAGAGGAGTTTTTAAGAAAATTTATTCAAATACTTGAATTCGTTAAAAAGCCAATTAACATGATAAAGATTTTGCGCTATGAGGATGGATTCTATAGAAATGCGATTTAAACAACACGTGTGCTAGAGATAAATGATAAGCACTCATATCGATTGTAAAGTGAGTTCTTTCACAGTGAAGTATATGCTTTTCCAAGCCAAAATTTATTAAATGAGAAAATTGTAGAATTTCATTTAAATTCCTTTAAGAAATCCCTTACTCAGTAAACTGGTAACTTGAAAAAAAGTATTATAATTCTCTAGTCTAATTCTATAATGTTTACTTACTTAAAATTGTGAAAAGATCACTGAAAGCAAATATGTTAAATAATAAGTTTACAACATCACTAAAAATACACTATTGGGTTAATTATCAAGTTCCCTCAAAAGTAGGAAGTGTCTCATAGCATAATTTTTGTTCCATCAATCAGATACCTTTTTTCCTTTCAGTAGCATTGGTGATTGTCAAGTAAATACTTTTAAGTCATAGGTATGATGATAGGTTTTTTAATAAATCAATTTCCGTGTTTAATACCAATCATTTTTATAACTTTTAACGTCAACGTGATATATAATTTATAAAGAAGTTCCCTTCCCCTTGATTATGATAAAAAACATGCATTTTGAAACCTTATTTAGTTTGCATCTGTTTCTTCACATAGTCTGCAAATTAAGGATTATTAAGAGATAAATCGTCATCAAAATATCTGTATGTTGAGTTGAGTTATTTAGCGATAGTTTTTTTTTTCCATATTAAGCAATGTTCTGCTAAGACGATATATATTTAAAAGGATTTTTGTTGTATTATTCAATTAAACTCAAAAGTCTGTTAAGAGGGCATTGCTTAAAGAATAATCGAGAAAATTAGTGTATTATACACTTAATTTTCTTAAGAAATCCTATAAATTGGTTTTCCATTTCAAAATAATAGACATTTTTTAAACGTTAAAGAGGATTTACAATCATAATTTATCATTGATCAAATTGGGAAATCTAGTTTTTAAAATATCTTTTTAAGCGGATTTTAAATGTGGATAATCGACAAAAAGGTTGATTTATAAATGAATCTTCTTCTCTTTGGAATTCCTTATTTCCATTTCAAAAGCATTCCCATTCGTACGTTTTTATTGATGAGAAATTTTTAAAATTGCTAATATTACGAAAACAGACATTTTTCAAATTTGCCCCCTAACGTTAACTATTGTTCGAATCTGGAAGAAAAAGATCTAATTATCTTTATACACATATAAATGGCAATATTTTGGAAAAGGGTTCTTTTTAAATCTTCGAAATCTAAATTTTAAAAATTAATCCTTATATGGCATATTGCTAAGAAACCTTAAGATAATTAATTTGAAAGTGCAATAACAGAGGAGTGTAACTTTTCAAAGTTCCGAAGGAAGAAATGATATATCTGCAAAGTTTTCCCTGAGTATGAAAGTAAAGTACATTTGTTGCAAAATCTCTAAGTTGACATAATGCTGATCACGTTAGTGTAATTAAAATTATATAATCAACTTTTTATGGTTTTTGAGCAAAAGATTGGAGGTTGATAGAGATATTTAAAGCGATTTCTAAGTATCAAATAAACCCTTCTACCTTACACATTTGTTATCCTTTTACTGTTTGTGTAAACTAAACTCAAAACAGTAAAATGTGTTTTATTTGAGTGATTCAGTTCGTAAAGTGCTTTGATATGAAACCTTTACTCATGCAAAATTGTTGACCATTTATAATTCAATTATCATTCTGGTTATTTTATCAAGCATCATACGGATTCCAAACAAAAATATACTGAAGATACCATCGACAAATGTTGGAGTTTTTGATAGATAACATATTTGTTGTGTTTAGTAATATAGTGTTTCAGCAAACAATCGATATACCAATTGGCACAAACTGTGCACCATTGCTTGCTGATTTGTTTCTTTATTCTTATAAGCAGAATTTATGCAGAACCTTGTTAAATCTAGAGAGAAGACTGTCATTCAACTCAACATCCAGATATATAATGACGTTCTGTCTCTTAACAATCCTAAATTTGGAGACTATAAATGTCATCTATCCTATTGAGCTTAAAATAAAAGACACGACTATTCCTCAAGTTCTACTTCATATTTAAACTTATACCTGAATAATGACGCACACGAAAGGCTACATTTGAAAACCTGCTTCTCCTGCTTATGGTGTATTTGTTTCCCAATTAAACGTTATGGTAGAGCTTGTTCCCACTACGGGGACTTTGTACAACGAAGTAGGCTGCTTTCAAATTAATTTTTGACTCGGGATATTGCAAGCATAGGCTTACAAGGCCCTCAAAACGTTTAATGGCCGTCATCACAGTATATTTGAACTGGAAAGTTAGGCTAGACAAGTGAACTTCCACCAGGGAAATGAGTTGGTGTCTGAAGAGTAAGCAACTCCTGGCTACAGTTCGGCTCGCCTCGGAAAGTATATACATCATAAGTGTTTACATCAATGTGGATGGTAATATTTTATCTATTTCACAGTCTTGTGTTGTTCCCACTACGGGGACTTTGTACAACGAAGTAGGCTGCTTTCAAATTAATTTTTGACTCAGGGATATTGCAAGCATTGGCTTATCAAGGCCCTCAAAACGTTTAATGGCCGTCATCACAGTATATTTGATAAAATTGATTTCTGTGTCCAGGATTGCCTTGAATATATATGACGTCTCATAGTTCCATGTTTCATTTACACTGGAGAGTCAACATAATAGCATTCATTCATGTAAACAGTTTGATTTCCATAGTTTTGGTCCGAGCTGATAGGGGATTTTATTCCGAAATGGCCATTTAGATTAGTACTGCAATATTTAAACAGTTTTAGTAATATTTACACTGGAGAATCATCATATAGTCTCTTATTTTTTTACAAGTCGGTAATCATTACAAACAAATATACTAATCCATGTTCGAATTACAATACAGATGCAAAGTAAAAACTTTTGAACTGGAAAGTTAGGTTAGACAAGTGAACTTTCACCAGGAAAATGAGGTTGGGTGCTCTGGAAGAGTAAGCAACTCCTGGCTACAGTTCGGCTCGCCTCGGAAAAGTATATACATCATAAGTGTTTACATCAATGTGGGTGCTAATATTTTATCTATTTCACAGTCTTTTTTTAATAAAATTTCCGGAATGCATTTTTTATATAATCCATCTTCGTGGCGCTAAACCATTATCCTATATTTGCTTTTAAACGAATTAAATTTGAATAGGCGTTTATAAAAATGTTTCGCACAGCAAAGTGTGTTTTTCGAACAAGTCTGTTTTACATTATGTACTACGTTATTATAGAAATGAAATATTTTTGGTTTTTTGACATTTTGAACACTGAATAAGTCGCGTAATATTTTTGTGTGCAAATTGTCCAATTCTTTCATTATTCCATAAAAAAATGAAAAATAATTTCATTTCTTATAATGCAATTTATAGAAATTTTAACCACAAATCAACAAGTTTAACAACATATAGCCGAAGCAAGTAAAAAATAGCAACCCTATGGCTTAGGAATGTTATTGCCTCTGCGTCAGTCATAATGAGATGGCGTTACGGAGAGGCAATCCATTCACGCAAACATAACAGAAAAGATCAGACTAATCAAAATGCTTTAAACAATCAAAAACAAACATACTAATCCATGTCCGAATCACAACCCAGAAGCAAAGTAAAAACTTTTGAACTGACAACTTAGGTTACACACGTGAACTTCCACCAGGGAAGTGAGGCCGGGTGCTCCGGAAAGGTAAGCCCCTCCTGTTTAGCTAGCTACACCAGCCACGTGTGTAATCAAAATTGTGTGAAAGGAACATGGAACTATGAGACGTCAAAAATATCCTGGGCAATCCTGTTGTAAACCTATTATATCCCCATTATACCAGAGAGGACGCTGTGGCCTAATGGATAAGACGTAAGTCTTCAAATCCAGGGTGTCTCATCGCTTTGAGTTCGAGTCACACGTTGGTTCATTATCATTAATTTTCATGACTTTGAAGTAAAATGAAATAACCGATTAAACTTTTCCTCACACGGATTATCAAAACATGTATTGAATTTGCAACTGTTTTTTAGAGACACTATATATTTAACAGGAATTTTGCAAAAGTGTTCGTTAAAAGACAGTAAGAAAGCTTAGTTAAAAGCGGAGCTTGAGAATGACAAAATTAGTTCTCTTATACACGCAAATGCAACATTACTATCATTTACATTCACGTAAGAAATCCTATAAATTGGGTTTATTATGTCAAATAATCAACAGAACATACCATCATTATTAATCAATTGCAAAGGTCGAATAGGGAATCCAGGTTTTAAATGTTTTACAAGCAGATGATAAATAATAATAATCGACAAAAAGGTTTATTTATAAATGCGTTTCATAAATTTAATTTTTAAAATCTCTAATATTGAGAAAATATTTTTTTTAAATTACCACCCACGGGTTCACTATTTTCGGATAAGGAAGTCGAAATGAATGTGTTAAATATATTTATACAGATATAAAGACAATACTTTACAAAATGAGGATTCCTCAGAAAAAAGTGTTTCACAGGGCAATATTTGTCATATGCTTCGAAATCCTAAATTAAAAAACAATCATTGTTATATAACTTTTAAGATGATCAATTTGAAAGTACAAGTGCAATTTTTTAAATTTTCTTCCTAGTCACTTAATGTATGGATTAAAATTAAGTCAAATCATGATTAATGTTTGTAATTCTCTTAACAGTTTCTTGTTCAGGAAATATATATATGAAGTTCTTAACAGGGTGATCTGTCAACCGACTTTTCTCCGAAAGTATGAAAGTAATGTTCATTTGTTGCAAAATCTCCAAGTTGACATAGTGCTGATTAAGCAAATGTATTGGATGTGAAAATATGATATAATCAACTTTTTAAAGTAATTCATTCAAGCGATAAAAATAATCAAATAAACCTAACACTCTAACTTACAAATCTGTCACAATTTATCCTACAATTACGTTATGTTTTAAAATGAATTTTTCTTTACAGGCACTCCTTTTAATTAAATGATAACAAAACATGTGAAATGTGTTTCAAAACAGCGATTTAGTTTGTAAAGTGCTGTGATCTGTTTGAACTGAACATTTTACCCTCATACATATCGTTGATCATTTATAACTTGGTTAAACTTTACATTATGTCAATCAGCTACAGGAACAGGAATATAAATCCAAGAAGAATGGAATGTCGAAAATATGTGACTGGACAAAATCTGAACGATTATCTTAGAATATGAAGAATCACTCAATTTTGACTGCAGATAGAACATTTACATATTTAATAAGGCTTATTGCAATATTTAAACTTTAAACAGTCAAACATCCTCATGAATGAAACACTTTAAAAATGTATTCTAGATAACACAACAATTGATCAAGTAAAACACGTGAACTTCAAACCTCAGAATATTGTTTATGATTTGAAAATGGATTGGTATGTTCATTTTTTTTTGTCTTTGTATTAAAAGTTATCCTAGATATGTTTGACTTCACACACATCCATAAAACTTTTATTCATAATTTTAATTTTACGCGTACTTGTTGTAGCTAGTTACACATAAAGTGCTTACCCTTCTGGAGCATCATTTCTCGCTTCCCTGTTGTACTCACGATTTTTACTTAACTTGGTAGTTTTTACTTTTTTCTTATGAATTATCACTAGGACATGTACTGGTATGTTTGTGTTTGATTATTGTTTTCTGCGCTAATAAGATGTAAATCACTGGTTTTAAAACGAATAAGAAAACCTACTAATAGATACTTTACATTCTGACCATATTTCTACAAGGCAGTCATAATAGAAAACTAATTGACCAGAAGTAAAACTGAATGCGCAATTATCTTGATTTTTTGTTTAAGTATGTGTTATTAGAACTTAGTATTTTGACGATGTATATATTAGTAGACCAAATGTATGTGAAAATGTAATTCGGCCTTTCACCAAGCTACAGACAGACAGGAGTTTATTACGAAAATGACATCAGTATATAATTAAGTTACGTGTTACCATCATTCTTAAGACTAAAACAGATTCCAATAGTTCAATAACCGGGAGACATTTTTATTTGTTTTGGATTATCATTTTTACTGACGGAAATGGCTTCTGTTTATACATAACCTTCTATAAGGCAGAATTACTGTTTCTTGTAATGATAAGCTGTTATTTATTGTGAATACAGTACCAAAATATATACCTATTCTTTAACAAGATATTTAGTCTGCGCAGTTTATATATTCAATTAAACATACAGGTCGATTACCAGATAATCAAAATCCGAAAAACCAACGAAAACTGGAATTTGAAGTTAAACAGATTGACAAGGAAAGTAAGATAGGGTGATCCGAAAGGGTTAGTAACTCCTTTTTAGCTAGTTACATTCGCCACGTATGATATGAATATACAGTGAAAGAAACAAATTGTCGTATTTTGGATACAGGCACCATATATGTCAACAGTGTTGTGATTACCGATAAAAAAACATTGTCATGGTCTTGATAAGCATAGGTTTGCAATATCCCGACTCAAAAGTTTTGCAAGCAGTTTGTGTCGTATGAAATTCCGTATTGGAACGAAATTTAATACACTGTAGAACAGTTATACCGCAAGAAGGAGAGATATGCATATAGCTACATAGATAAGGAAAATATAATAACTATATTAGTCATGTTGCCCTCCGAGATAAACAATACAATTGTGAAGGAAAACTTGAATCAAACGTTTCAAAAATTTTTCCTTGTTGTTTGGATATTGATTGGTATGTTTGTTGTTGACTTTGCGATGTCGTTTTATCATGGACCGGTTTATTTAAAGATGAGTAAACGAACGTTTCAAATGAAAATGAAGCGCATTAAATTTTGTTTCTATAGAGAGCTACGACGAACAGAGAGTGTGAAAGGGCTTTCATTATCATAGGTTGGGAAACACTAAATAACAAATCAGAAACACTTCTACTACATATCCTGTCATTAAAAGCTCAATTTGGTAACCCGATGTAAAACAACAATAAAAAAAGTCATTCTTCATTATTGAAATATTGCAATGGTTTAACGTTCACCTTCCCTTCATTCCGACGAAAAAGAAACCTTCAACGTAATATAGCTTTAGATAGACAAACACACTCCATGACCTTGTAATCCTTTCAGAATTGGATTATATTTTACCCTAAATGTCTGTTACTTCATATTTAGACTTATACCTGAATTATGACGCACAAGAAAGGCTACATTTGAAACTTTATGACAAACGTGATGACTTCAATTTTTCTATTGTCAACTTTCCTTTTTTATGCAGCAATATACCTGCTTCTCCTGCTTATGGTGTATTTGTTTCCCAATTAATACGCTATGGTAGAGCTTGTTCCCACTACGGGGACTTTGTATAACGAAGTAGGCTGCTTGCAAATAAATTGTTGACTCAGGGATATTGCAAGCCTAGGCTTATCAAGACCCTCAAAAAGTTTTATGGCCGTCATCACAGTATTGTTGATAAGTTTGATGTCTCTGTGTCCAGGATTGCCTTGGATATATTTGACGTCTCATAGTTCCATGTTCCTTTCATACAATTTTGATTACACACGTGACGGGTGTAGCTAGCTAAACAGGAGGTGCTTACCCTTCCGGAGCACCCGGCCTCACTTCCCTGGTGGAAGTTCACGTGTCTAACCTAACTTGTCAGTTCCAAAGTTTTTACTTTGCTTCTGGATTGTGATTCGGAAATGGATAAGTATGTTTGTTTTTGATTACTTCTATAAAACAATAGTCTAATCATGTATCTTTGACGAGTTTTATCAAATTGTCTTCCATTCTGTAGAAACAGGAGATACAAATCATGCGTACAAACCAGATTAATTATCTTTTAATAACCATTGAGCGGTTTTTGACCGTGTGGAAATTCTGAAAGGCGTACTTAGCCATTCATATCGTGTAAAAAGCCTCTCTCCCGCTAATCACTTGAGGAATAATAGATGGAAATGTAAATTGATATTCAGTTCAAATAAAACAAGAACACCGCTGGTCAATGTCTATAATGTAAGCAGAAATAAAATGCTATGGAAAAAAATATTGGTTATCATATATTTGGGTAAATAAACATACAATTAAAACAACAACTATCAGAAAACAAGCAAAAGCCTGCCTGCAAAAGATGAAAATGTAAAATTGATATTCATTTCAAATTAAACAAGAACACCGTTGGTCAATGTCTAACGAATGCAAAAATAATAAGAGGATGTAAAAATGCTGTATTGGTGATATTATCCATACAATCAAAATCGCAGCTGTCAGACGACAAGCAAAAACGCCTGCCCGCAACTTATAAAAAGTTTAACTAAAAATAGTTACTAAAAACTTTAACAATGAATGCAGAAAATTACAAGTGAATCATGACATTAGTTTTCGTTTGTTTTGTGTAAGAGGGCTGAAAACACATTTTGTTTCAGCTTTCAGATCACCTTTTTTCGTGAGCACTTTGTTTTTCCGATATTCACAATACACAATACAATCTCGAAAATAAAGTGCCGTAATCATATTATTGACATAAATCATGTAGTGCTTCCCATTTCATATGTTAAAAATATTCCTTTTAGTGAAACCATCCCAAATTTGAAAGGCTTTTGCATTTTCTACATAATTTCCCTATTTGACACTCAAAGGGCCTAATTCCTGTAACATTTCATGCAGAATCTTTTTACAATATACATATCTCCATATGATTCCAAATTGCAATAACATGCCAAATTTTAAAACAATCAGTGTAAAACGGTGGCACAAAGTGTACCCACAGCAAAATTAAACACAGGATACCAGTTTTAAATACAAAGAACTAAAACTCTAATTTAGCGAAAAAATGAAACGGAAAACCCGATCTATATGCTAAACATTGTTACTTGTTGTAAATCCATACTAAATTTGAAAGGTAATGAACAGTAAAGTTCATAAGATATGAACCGGACAAAAATGTTAAAATACGGACGGACGACGCCATACAATAATACGTCCCGTTACAGGAGCGAATCAAAACGCCTGTCATTTTCTCTTCTTCGGTTAAAGAACTACAATAGCTTTTTTTCCAAAATTTAATTTACAAGATGAGTTGCAGTTCTTGTTTCCATATAAATATGAATCCAACATGGACATGCGAGAGAAAGCTTTTAGGATAGCAAAGGGTATGCGATACTGAACATGCGAGAGAAAGCTTTTAGGATAGCAAAGGGTATGCGGCACTGCTACATCAAACTAAGTCAAAACACTGAGTACTTGGCTTCTTTTAAAAATCACCGATAATACCAATTCAGATTAACTACTATACGAACATATGAAAGAAATCATGTCATAAGACAAATTAAGTTAACAATTTGTTTTATATAAGTTGCTCACGAAGCATAAGGGAAATATTAATTTTTATTTTGAACTGATAGTGATAAAATGAAAATTTAATTAATCAAAATGTTAATAATAAAACATTAAATGTGCACTGAAATTGATAACTCGGAATTTGATTTTGAAAAATGTAATAATTTATTGATGAAATATGAATTTTAAAATGAAGCTGATCTCTTATGGTTTGATTTGTTAATTTGTCATTTTATTCGACAGAGTTAACTTGGTACATCCTCATCTAATGATAAACGTAATGCTTTGTGTTCATTAGGATGATATAATCCCACTGAAACAATAAGCGGGAGGAAAAAACGCGCAGATGTTAAAATTTTAAAATTTAGAATAAATAGCTCTTAATTGAAATGTCGAATATTCTTTAACACAGTGCTTATATAAATGCTGATAGAGTTAATGAGATATCAATATATGGACTATTAATATTGACAAAAGTTTTAAACGTTTGATTGTATATTTAACATTTTATACAGGAATAGATACTAAAATGTTCATACATTTATTTTAAATCTTAGAAACAATAAATAGAAAAGTAGGGGGGGTGAGAGTGGAAAATATTACGAGGAAACCAAAAGAGGAAGCAGAAGAGGGTCCTCAGAATCGAGTACCCTGTGGCCAGAAATCTGAAAATTTGGCAGACAAGACATTCCCAAGACTTACGAACTATTGCGGTACAAAAAGCGACGAGTACAATAACTTTATGTGTGATTAATATATTACCTACATTCGTCCATTAGACATCCATTAGATGCAGATCAGTAATACTCATAATGTTATTGAAAATAATTCAACTAGTGTTATTAATATAAATGATGTGCATTCACCAGATGTAACTAACATTAACACAAATGATGAAGTACCACAGAAAGATAAGACTACAGGTGATGAATTTTGATCTCATAAAGCCAAAATGTCTATCGATAGATATCAACTATTTAAATTTAAAGTTTCCACCGATATTGTGGTACCGATTATTCCTTTCCTTTAATTTGAACCCAAATCCACTTGTTATTATTCTATTGGCAAGTACAAATTAAAGGAGATCAGTTTAATTTTTTGATACGCAACGCGTTTCAAATGGGTAATCTTTTATTAAAGTGACAGCAGATATGAACTATATGACACATGAAGTTCAAAATCTCCCACCGATATTGTTGTTCTGTTTAATCTTTTCCTGGCTGTAGTTTCACATCTTGTTACCAAACGTGTTATTTTTACTAAACACATTGTAGCATTGCTTTACAAATTGCAGGTGCAACTATCTATGCAGAAAGCACCAGACCTCACTTCCATCACGAAAGTTTACGCATTTAACTTAATTTGCCAAGAACATTGCTTCGGGGTGGTGATTAGGGCATCGGTTTATATGTTTCTTTTCGATCAGTTATAAGGCATCTCAATGTTTGTTGGAGTTGAATCAGTTTGGGGTAATCCAATGTATTCTAGAAAAAAGATGTTTCGCAGAACGTATATAAAGTATAAACAATTCAAACACTAAGTTATATATCGAAAGACAATGGAAATATAGAGATGTACTTTTATTTCTTACCTTTTGATTCAGACAGGTATTTATGTCAGAAAACAATAAAAATAGAAATATGTACTTATCTATTGATGCAGACAGGTATTTAAATGTCTCTGGTTTATTTTAAGAACACTTGTAAAGAAAATGTAAAACGGAGAAGTCGGATCTTATCACTGGAAGATAAATTGTAATTTCTGAAGATCAAATAAAACGAGTAGATTTATAAGTAGTGACGCAACTATGAACACATGGCGTAATAATCAAAAGCAAACATTTTCATCCATCTAATACGATGATGTCTATTTTGTTAATCTCTATAAACAATTCCGTTTGCATGTGAAGTGCGAGTGTGTTGTATCGTTTGCCTTGTGCCAGCGCGCACTCAGGTCGACATTTAAGTGCTAGCTCACCGAGTCAGTAGGCCGCAGATAAGCGTACCACTCCCTCAGTCACACTATATCCACACTGGGTGAACCAGTAAGGCCAACGGCAAGGAAATTCATTTTCTTACATTTGATCTGAGCGGCACTAGGACTCACAGCGGTAAGAGACCATGTATTTGTAAACTGGTGTCTTATCCATTAGGCCATCGCGGCCTCGATGGCACACAAAAAGGAGGATTGGAACCTAGGTGGGAAAAGTTTTGACATATACATGCGTTTGCCTAAGACTATTTGTCCACAGATGCACCTATATATCCATCAAAAATTGTCTTCTGATCAACAAGACAGTCTATTAAAAGTAATACTGGTATAATATGTAAGTGATTAAATGGTGTTTACCCTTTATATCTTTTTAAGATGAAAGTTGATGTGTCTAACTAAATTTTGCAGTGTTTAATTTGCTTTATTGGATTGTGATTTCAAAAGGATCTGTATATTATTTTTGTATTAGTTCACGTGTTAACCTTAATGTACCAGTTGCTAAAGTTTTTTTACTTAATTTTGGGATTGTAATTTGAAAATGGACCGATGTTTCCGGTTGATTATCGTGTTATTTTGTATGTTCTCTTCCATATAACGTTTTCCAGCTTACAAGCTTCATTCCATTTTCATGTTCTTTGATTCTATAGTTCATGTATATCAGAACGATTTTATAACTTTTCAATTAAACTGCAAAATTTCATGGTGATAACAATTTGTAATTGTAATTGATATCAAAGACCTATGGATAAAAAATTTAATTTACATTGAAATGGAACAAATATCGATATTATTGTCAGGCTTCGATTTAGTCAAATTCATGTTTTTTAGTTGTATCAGGTTATATTCTATTTCATTATTCAATCATTTGAAACTTTAATTGAAGATTTAATAGTCTTTGATATTTATCTCTCAAAACCAGTTCAGTGCCTATTAATTTTGCCTAGAGTAAGTTGTATATGCAATTTTCATTTTAATAACTGGATATTTTGGGCTACTAGTTACCAAATGTGGAACTCACTGGAGGGTATTTGTATCATAGTGACCAGATTTCTGAAATTATTAGAAAAAATAATTAAAACTAAAACTATGAAGAAGAAATAAATACATTATGAAGATTTTTAAATAACGCATAGAACCAAAAGAGAAGTGACAATCGTTAGAGAACTCACGTCCTCGGAAACGGAAATCATTTTTCAAAAGCGAGTGTCATTTTTTTATTATGACGGCCTCAGTAAATATTCATTTGGTCAAGTAAATATAATCTCATATCTACCTGACCAAAAGACAATCATTGTGTAAGACTTATAAGTTACGCGGTTAAAACATCTTGATCAATAACTGAATAAGTATTACGTTTGGTTTAGTAAATAAATATTTTTCAAAGGCCAGTGTTATTTTATTGTAATAGTTTAATTAAATACATGTATTACACAATTACTTGAAAAGTAATCAAAAATGCTCACAATTACTTATAGGTTATTTATTGTTTGTTGCCATAAAAATATATTAAAAATAAAAGAAAAAAGTACTCGACTACCTTAATATCACCAATATGCCATGGGTTTAAAAGCACTATGGATTGACATATAAAATAAATGAATTTACTATTATCAAATCAAAAACAAACATAATAATCCATTTCCGAACCACAATCCAGAAGCAAAGCAAAAACTTTAGAACCGACAAGTTAGGTTAGACACGTGAACTTCCACCAGGGAAGTGAGGCCGGGTGCTCCGGAAGGGTAAGCACTTCCTGTTTAGCTAGCTACACCCGCCACGTGTGTAATCAACATTGTGTGAAAGGAACATGGAACTATGAGACGTCGAATATATCCAAGGCAATCCTGGACACAGAGACATCAAACTTATCAACAATACTATGATGACGGCCATAAAACTTTTTGAGGGCCTTGATAAGCCTAGGCTTGCAATATCCCTGAGTCACCAATTTATTTGCAAGCAGCCTACTTCGTTGTACAAAGTCCCCGTAGTGGGAACAAGCTCTACAATAGCGTATTAATTGAGAAACAAATACACCATAAGCAGGAGAAGCAGGTATATTGCTGCATAAAAAAGGAAAGTTGACAATAGAAAAATTGAAGTAATCACGTTTGTAATAAAGTTTCAAATGTAGCCTTTCGTGTGCGTAATAATTCAGGTATAAGTCTAAATATGAAGCAGACCTTGAGGAATCAGTTGTGTCTTTTATTTCAAGCTCACTTGGATAGATGACATTTACATAGTCTCCAAATTTAGGAATGTTATAGTCTCCAAATTTAGGATTGTTAAGAGAGAGAACGTCATCTATATATCTGTATGTTGAGTTGGAATGATTTGGCGACAGTTTTTTCTCCAGATTTAACAAGGTTCTGCATAAATTCTGCTTCGTAAGAATAAGAATAAAGAAACAAATCAGCAAGCAATGGTGCACAGTTTGTACCCATTGGTATACCGATTGTTTGCTGAAAAACTATATTACCAAACACAACAAATATGTTATCTATCAAAAACTCCAACATTTTGTTGATGGTATCTTCAGTATATTTTTGTTTGGAATCCGTATGGTGCTTGACAAAATAACCAGAATCCCTGTTCAGCACCAGATATTTGTATCTTGGCTTACCGTTTTTGTAGAAAAAAGACAAGTGAATAATTTCTTTAAGACGTTCTTTCAATTTAGAATGAGGGATTGTGGTGTATAGTGTAGAAAAATAAAATGTTTTTATACTTTTTACATGAGATAAAGTATTAGAAGCAAGATGTTCAAGTAATTCTTTAGAATTTTTGAGAATCCACATTTGGTTGATTCCAGATGTAGAATATACTTTTTCTGAGTAAGACTGAAGACCATCTTTGACGATTGTCAAAGTTTGTGTTAAGAGTTACCGATAATGATTTAGTAGTACATTTAGATGAGCATGCTATATATCTTTCCTTGTATGGATTTTTATGGAGTTTAGGAATCCAATACAAGTAAGGAAGATCAAGATCTTCCTCTTTAAGATTGATACCGAAAGACTCGAGAACTCCCCTATGGTTGGAAAGAACTTCATCTTTGGTAAAATTAGTTCTAGTATAAGCAGGGTTATTTGGTATACTATCTTAACCAAGCTCCTTAATAAGACATTCAAGGTAGAATCTCTTACAAACGAGAATATTGTTAAAGAATACTTCATCCAAACTTCATATACTGCACAATTAAAATAAAAGATACGACTTTCTTTGAAGTATAATAGTAATGCCACAACAAAACCTTCGGGAGTGGTGTCATGATAAAATAATTATAGTGGGATTAAATAAACGAAATCAGATCAAACATTGCGATTTTTTATATATAACGTTCTGTATAAGTCATGGGGTCAAATGCCGATAATTAAAGTCCAACAGATGCAAAACAAAGTAACGAAGAGATAAATATTCAGACAACTGATAATTAACATAGGACCGGCCATCAGTTTCTAAAACGTTTTGATGACGTGTGACTATTTGGGAAATTACTAAGATGAAAAAAACTAATTACAACACAAAACGGAAACGATAGTGATTGGAAAAAAGAATGAAATCCTAATATATAACAGAAACATGATAATATTTGTTTGATAGTAGAAAAAGGTTATCTATATATACAGAATAGTTAAATGGTTTTCAGTTCGAATAGAAAATACGGTTAAATTTTATAATAATATAAAAATACTGGCAGGGGTTTTAATCTCGCTTCCGCAAAAAGGTTGTAATGTCTTTTAATGATTATCGGTAATTCACAGTGGTTACTTAAATGGTAGATCGCGATAGGTGTCTCGTTATGAACATGTAATTATATCGTACTTATTGCCAATGTTGTAAACTAAGCCCGTAATAAAAACATGACAATTCATATTGTGCAATGTTCTGATGGTATTATATTTTTGTCATTAACTTGAAAAAATTGGTTTCACAATTTTGACCGAGCACTACTGATGAGGAATTGTATTTTGGTCATCTAGTGCTGTAAATATGAAAGCGATATGATATGTAGTATAACAATACAAATAAAACCTTCTTGCACTTCAACGGTGTATTACACAATATTTACAATTAAGAAATAACATTCTATTTGAGTGTATTCATTCGGTATTATGAATGAGAGTCAGGAATAGCAGTTCATGTTAAATATGCTATTCCTGACTCTCATTCATAATACTGAATGAATACACTCAAATAGAATGTTATTTCTTATATTTACAGTCATAAAAAACATTGATAGCATGTACGAAATATAAAATTATCGCTACAATAATTTATTTCATTCAAGATTCCGACAAAACTACGGGATCGATGGAACAGCCTTGCTCCAAATAAGGAAAGTTACGTAGTGAGTAGACTTGGATGCTGGCCAATCAAACAATGCGTGACGTAATAGATGTCATTCTGTGACGTAATCGAATAGTTAAACGTTACGTAATCAGAGGTCATGACCCACACTGTATTCAAGAGCAATTGAATGCCAGTTAAAACAAATAGGTTCATCTTAAGAAGGTCAATTCAAATTGTAAATATTTTAAATTAAACTCTCTGTGATAAACTATTTGACGAGTGATTCAGTCTATTACAGGATAGACCGAAAACTTCACGTGCGACTTTTCGTTTCCTGAAGAAATGGTTTTGTATCGCTGGCAACAACACAAATACACGTGTCAAGTCTCCGATTATAATTCATGTCGCCGACAATAAACAAATCATCGTGTCAAAAAGCTATAAACGTAAATTACACTAATAATTGAAGTGTAAATATTAATATGAATTGTCAAAACACAGATATTTATAAAAAAATAAACCTTAACAGGTTCATCTGGTGTTGTCGTTTGTTTCAAACAGGTGGGCGGAGCTAACCCAGTTTGATCCAATTAAATCCTGTTCGCTATTCCCAAGGAATTTCCATGAAAAACGTGAATGACTTAATCTCATTTCAAAAATTTGTAACTTGTACGCGACAGATTGTAAATATAAGTATTTTGCGGTTGATGACAAGTATTTTGCGGTTTATGACAAATTATCGCGAAAGTCATTCGATCTAAACCATCATAGATCAAATGAGCACCGAGTCTTTTTGTGTCCCATGTATATCGACTCTTTGATTTCAAAGATTTTGCAAATTGGATAAAGAATAAGTTTGAAAGTACAGTTGAATCGTGTAAACTCAAACTCGGATATCTCGAGTTTTCCGATAAGTCGAACTAAATTTAGGTCCCCTGAATGGATATTAAACGAAAATAGTGTTCGTTAACTAGAACTAAAAATGTTCAATTAACTGGAACTAAAATTCTTAAGTCATAGGTTTATATTCATATTCTTTATGAATTTATGAAACCCTGTTTTGATAAAATTTATTTTTAATTACTGTCGGGAGCTTGGCACGTTCCCGTGATAAATATTTACGCTTTATATCTAAAACTGACTCATGGCTTCCGTTTATTATTGTCCTTGCAAAATCAAAACAGTTATACAGACTGAAAAGCCGCTGGACTAATTACTACCAAGATAAACATGACTCCTGACAGTTGAAGTTATATGTAATCACTACTCATTCTCAAAAACCGGAAGTTTGGGGGAGATTATAACATCCAAAGTCTAACTGGAATGTAGACAAGACGAGATGATTTATCTGTCGAAAAATAAGAAACAATATGAAATTAAGATTTTAAACTTACAGATCTTAATTAAATAAAGAAAACTACACGTAAAACGGTCAACAGTTTATGTTAAAGAGATGATAACCATGGGAGTGAAAGTACGACAGCATTCCGCTACTTCGTTTTTCTCGAACTTCGGATCAGTCCAACTTTTTTTTTATTTCCCCGTGAATTTCGAGGTAACGAGAGACAACTGTACTTTGTTTTCTGGATTTTTAACATTATATTCAAATAAGCTGAAGACAATTTTGATAAAAAAATATATAGTTTATATCCCAAGGCCGAATAAAAACCAGTTTGTTGAAAAAGAATATATCTTGAGAGCAAAATACCTCCTAAACCATTGATCTTTGACTTATGCACTTAAATTTGATATGACACATCGTCTCATGTTGGTTTACATTTGTGCCATAATGGATCAGATCTATCCACAGACATGTATGATATGGATTGGACACGATATTGGGACAGATTCCTATATATCCCCCTAAACTTTGTTTGCGGGGGTATAAACATTTACATGTCAATATATACAAAAAGCGACACATTTTGAATTGTTGATACTGACACATGTTAATATGACTTAAAGACTAAAAACTTGATTTAATGCATTAGGTGCAGTAAAATTTGTTGGACACAAACGAAACTTGCTATCGGAATGTGTTTGTTTGTGCAGCAATATACCTGCTTCTCTTCCCTATGGTGTATTTGTTCCCAATAAATACGCTATGGTAGAGCTTGTTCCCACTACGGAGACCATGTACAACGAAGTAGGTTGCTTGCAAATAAATTGTTGACTCAGGGATATTGCAAGCCTAGGCTTTTTAAGGCCCTCACAAATTTTAATGGCCGTCATCACAGTATTGTTGACACATTTGACGTCACATAGTTCCCTGTTCCTTTTACACAATTTTGATTACACACGTGGCGGGTGTAGCTAGCTAAACCGGAGGTGCTTACCCTTTTGGAGCGCCCGGCCTCATTTCCCTAGTGTAAGTTCACATGTATAACCTAATTTTTCAGTTCCAAAGTTTTTACTTTGCTTCTGGATTGTGATTCGGATATGGATTAGTATGTTTGTTTTTGATTTATAATGTCACAAATACGTGATCAAGGTTAAGAATATTATTAAACGGCAAGTTTGCAAGATACATGAAAATAAAAAAATGAATATCGATCGTTATGTTTATTTTTTAACTAGTAATCATATCAGACATTAAAAATCTTTTAATTCAGAAATTTATCTTAATCTAACACATACTATATAAAATCAAATTTAATAAACATATTTATATTATCGATTGTGTAAATCATAAAACAGCAGAAACAATAAAACCAAATTGAGTTGTCTCAAATAAGAAGTATCAGATTTCTAAAAACCTCTTTTTTGGAAGTGCATTAACTTCAAACACATAAATTAGATTTAAATGTGCTTTTATCCTAATGTAGTCAGTATCTAGTTGAACCAAACCCAATAGAGTAGTTGAGATTATCTAGCTTAGATGAAAAAAATGTATTAGAAGCATGTGACAATTTCACACTCAATGATATCCTCTTTGGATATAAAACATTACTTAATGTTCGCTTTAATTTGATTTTGAATGTTCTTGAGTCAACAAGGGCGGAATCCATAGAAAACATATTCAGAAAATTTTAGTTTAACACGTGCACAATAGATAAATGTTAAGCATTCATATCGATGTAAATTCTTTTCCAAGTCAAAATTTATTAAATGAGAAAAATATAGAAACTTCATTTAAATTCTTTTAGGAAATCACTAACTCAGCAAACTGTGGAAAATTGAAAAAAAAGAATGTATTTTAAATTTCTTACTCAGCAAACTGGAAAAATAAAAAAAAAGTTTATGTTATTATTCTCTAGTCAAAACCTATTATGTTCACTTTGTTTACTTAAAAGTGTGAAAAGCAAATATGTTAATCCAAAACAAACATACTAATCCATGTCCGAATCACAATCCAGAAGCAAAGTAAAAACTTTGGAACTGATAAGTTAGGTTAGACACGTGAACTTCCACCAGGGAAGTGAGGCCGGGTGCTCCGGAAAAGTAAACACCTCCGTTTTAGCTAGCTACACCCGCCACGTGTGTAATCAAAATAAGTTTACGAAATCACTAAAAATACACTATTGACTTAATTATCCAGTTACCTCAAAAGTAGGAAGTCTCTTATAGCATAATTTTTGTTTCATCTTTCAGATACCTTTTTTTCCTTTCAGTAGCTTTGGTGATTGTCAAGTATATGCTTTAAGTTATAGGTAGGGTGATAGTTATTTCTTTAATAAATTTATTTCCTTGTTTAATACTAATCATTTTTATAACTTTGGGTCCACGTGATATATTTATTTCATGAATAATTGTTCCCTGATACGAATGATCATAAACGTGCATACTTTATTCAATATACATCTGTTTCTTCAGATAATCTACAAATTCGGGATTATTAAGAGCTAAACCGTCATCAAAATATTTGTATGTTGATTTGAATGATTTGGCGACAGTCTTTTTTCCAGTTTAAGCAAGGTTCTGCTAAGGCGATATATATTTAAAAGGATTTTTGTAGTATTATTCATTAAAACTCAAACGCCAGTTAAAAGCGCAGTGCTTTAAGAATAATTTTCTCTTAAAAAATCCTATAAATTGGTTTTCCATTTCATAATAATGGACATTTTTTTAAACGTTTAAGAGGATTTACAATCATTATTAATCGTTGATCGACTTGGAATATCTAGTTTTTAAAATACCTTTTTAAACAGATTCTAAATGTGGATAATCGATAAAAAGGTTCATGTATAAATGAATCTTCTATTTCCTTTGGAATTCCTTGAATTTATATTTCATATCAAAAGCATTCCCGTTTGTACGTTTCATTAATGATGAGAAATTTTAAAATTGCTAATATTAAGAAAACAGATTTTGTTCAAATTTGCCCTCACGGGATTATTGTTGTTCAGATAAGGAAGTTAAAAGATAATAATTATTTTCATACACATACAAATGGCTAAATTTGGAAAAAATGAGTATTGTTATGAAAAAATAGTTAAATGCTTCGAAATTTTTATTTTAAAAATTAATTCCCTTTATGGCATATTGCTAAGAAACCTTAAGATAATTAATTTTAAAGAATTTACTCCCTAACGCACATAACGTTTGACTAATATTCAAGTCAAATCATAATTTATATTTGTTTATTCTCTAAACAGATCATTGATTAGTAACATTATCGATAATACTTCCTCAGAAGGATGATATTTCTGCCAAGTTTTCTCCGAAGTATGCAATTGAATTATACTTAATTTGTAAGTACAATAACAGAAAAGTGCAACCTTTCAAATTTCCTCCCTAGAGTCACTTAACGCATGATTAAAATTTAAGAAAAATAATGATTAATATTTGTTTATCCTCTAAACAGTTCCTTAATTAGGAAAATTATTAATAACACTTCCTTGAGAGGATGATATATGAGATATAATAATGATATATAAGTTTTCCCCGAAGTATGAAAGTAAAGTTCATTTGTTGCAAAATCTCTAAACTGACATTATGCTGATCGAATTAATGTAATTAGTATTATACAATCAAATAATTTGTATGGTTATTGGACGGAGAAATTGGAGATTTATAGAGATCTTTTAAGCGAATTCTAAGAGTCAAATGAACCCTTCTACCTTACAAAATCATCACACTTATCCTCTATTACCCTGTATGTGTTAATTAATCGATCTCAAGCGGTATAATACGTTTCATTTTATTGATTAAGTTCGTAAAGTGCTTTGATATAAACACTCTACTAATGCAATATCGTTGACCATTGTTGTTATATTTCAATTCTCATGTTTTAGTCGGATCTTTTCTGTTTCGTTTGCATGAATGGATTGTCTCTTCGTAGTTCGTAACGTTATCTCATTATGAATGACGCACAGTGGCAATAACATTCTTAAGCCATAGCGTTGCTAATTTTTATTTGCTACGGTTATATTTTTGTTAAACTTGTTGATTTCTTGTAGAAAAAATTCTGTAAATTGCAATATAATGAAAAACAAACATACTAATCCATTACCGAATCACAATCCAGAAGCAAAGTAAAAACTTTGGAACTGACAAGTTAGGTTAGACACGTGAACTCCCACCAGGGAAGTGAGACCGGGTGCTCCGGAAGGGTAAGCACCTTCTGTTTAGCTAGCTACACCCGCCACGTGTGTAATATAACAAATGAAGTGAATATTTCATTTTGTTATGGAAGTATGAATGAATTGCACAATTGGCATATTCACACGTAAAATAATACGCGAATTATTTAGTTTGCAAAATGTCCAATTCTTTCAAACTTCAACAACAAAAAGAAAAATTATTTTCTTTCTATAATAACACTTCTTTAAAGAGAATTATTTGCTGTGCAAAACATTTTCATCAATGCCTATTTAAATTAAAATGAAGATGGATTCTACAGAAAATGCTTGATAGTTCATTGAAACGATACCTGCGCAATAAATAAAAGATAAGCATCCATATTATGATGAATATACTTTTTTCAAGCCGACCCGGACTGAATATCAATTCCATGTTAAAAATGTCTTACTCAGCAACATGTGAAAAAAAGAGACTGAATTATGATTTCCTAGTGTAAATATTACTAAAACTGGTTAAATATTGCAGGAATATTCTGCCATTTTGGTGTATAATTCTTCATCAGCTAGGACCAAAACTATAGAAATCGAACTGTTTAAATGAGTGAAACCTATAATGCTGAATATCCTGTGTAAACCGTAAACCTATTTTATTCCCTTTACCATTACTATGTTTACATGACTTGTGTTCTGGTAGTAAATAAATTGAATTAATTTTCTTACAAATACACATTGGACTTATCCAGTACCCGCCAAGGTAGGAAACGGTCAGTACTATCTTCATAGCGTGCATCTTCTTTAATGAATTAGTTCATTGTCGTTTGTTTTGTTTTTATTTCAGCTGCATCAGCGATGTAAATAGTAAATAATTTCAAGGTATTAGGGAAACCGATTCCAAGTTTTTTTTCAAATAAATTAGCTGGTTTATTATGAATAATTTTCGTAACTTTAAGATAACATTAAATTACCAGTAAAAATTTTCGCCATACGGATTATCAACACGTATTGAATTTGCAACTTTTTTTCTTTTTTTCAGAGAGAGAATATATATATTTAAGAGGATTTTTGCAATACTTTTCGTTAAAACTTTCGTTTAAGAAAGCTTAGTTAAGAGCGGAGCTTGAGAATGAGAAAATTAGTTTCATTATACACGCAAATCCATAATGATTTACATTCACGCAAGAAATTCTATAAATTGGGTTAATTATGTCAAAATAATCAACCAAACATACCATCATTATTAATCAATTGGTCGAATAGGCAAATCCAGTTTTTAAATGCTTTCACAAGCAGATAATAAATGATAATAATCGACAAAAAGGTTTATTTTTAAACGAGTTTCATAAGTATAATTCTTAATGAGAAATTTTAATATCTCTAATATTTAGAAAACAAATGGGTCTTTTAAATTATCACCCACGGTTTCACTATTTTTCGGAAAAGGAAGTCGAAATGTGTTTGCTATATTTTTATAGTTATAAAGACAATGTTTGGCAAAATGAGGATTCCTCAGAAAAAGTGTGTCTACAGGCCAATATGTGTCATAAGCTTCGAAATCCTAAATTAAAAAACAATCACTGTTATGTAACTTTTAAGATGATCAATTTGAAAGGACAAGTGCAATTTTTCAAATTTCCTCCCTAGTCACTTAATGTATGGATTAAAATTAAGTCAAATCATGATTAATATTTGTAATTCTTTTAACAGTTCCTTGTTCAGAAAAATATATTAATTCGCAAAGACGGTGATCTATCAACCAACTTTTCTCCGAAGTATGAAAATAAAGTTCTTTTGTTGCAAAATCTCCTTGTTGACAAAATGCTGATTAAGCAAATGCATTTGATGTGAAAATATGATATAATCAACTTTTTAAAGTAATTCACTGAAGCGATATTAATAATCAAATAAACCCTACACGCTAACTTACAAATCTGTCACAATTTATCCTACAATTACTTTGTGTTTTAAAATTAATTTTTCCTTACAGGCACTCCTTTTGATTAAATGATTACACAAATTTGAAATGTGTTTCAAAACAATGATTTAGTTCGTAAAGTGCCTTGATCTGTTTGAACTGAAGATTTTACCCTCATACATATCGTTGATCATGTATAACTTGTTTAAACTTTTACATTATGACAATCAGTTACAGGAACACAAATCTAAATCTAAGAGGAATGGAATGTCGAAAATTTGTGATTGGACAAAAACTGAACGATTAACTTAGAATATGAAGAAATACTCAATTTTAAATGTAATTAAATCTTTAATAAGGCTTATTGCAATAGTTCAAGTTTAAACAGTCAAACGGTTTTATGAAACACTTTAAAACTATATTCTAGTTAACAGAAGTAAACCAATTAAACACGTGAACTTCAAACTATAGAATATTGTCTATGATTTGAACATGGATTGTTTTTAATTTTGTCTTTGTATTAAACGTTTTTCTGGATATATTTGACTTCACACACATCCATAAAACTTTGATTCATCATTTTAATTTTACGCGTACTTGTTGTAGCTAGTTACACTTTTGAATAAGATGTAAATCACAAGTTTTAAATAGAATAAGAAAACCTACTAATAGATACTTGACATTCTGATCGTATTTATACAAGGCAGTCTATATAGAAAACTGTAATTGACTAGAAATAATGCAGAATGCGTAATAAGTATGCGTTATTAGAACTTAGTATTTTGACGATATATATACTGGTAGACCAAATGTATGTGAAAATGTAATTCGGCCTTTCATCAAGCTACAGATAGACAGGAGTTTATTACGAAAATGACATTAGTATATAATTAAGTTACGTGTTACCATCATTCTTAAGACTAAAACTATTGCTTTGTAATAAACAGATTCCAATAGTTCAATCACCTAAGGACATTTTTATTTGTTTTGGATGATTATTCATACAGATGGAAATGAACTTCTGTTTAGACATAACCTTCAATAAGACCAAATTACTGTTTGTTGTAATGATAAGCTGTTATTTATGGTGAACACAGTACAAAAATATCTTACTATTTTACAGACTTTTTAGTCAGCAAAGTTTAAATATGCAATTAAACATACAGATCAATAATCAGATAATCAAAAACCAACGAAAACTAGCAATTGAAGTTGAACGCATTGACCAGAGAAGTAGATACGGTGATCCGAAAGGGTAAGCAACTCCTGTTTAGCTAGGTATATTTGCCACGTATGACATCATTATACAACTAAAAGAACAAATCGTCCGATTTTTGATACAGGTATCATATATGTCAACAATGTTATGATGACCGACAAAAACATTTTCATGGTCTTGATAAGCACAGGTTTGCAATATTCCGACTCAAAATTTCTGCAAGCAGTTTGCGTCGTATGAAATTCTCTATTGGAACAACATTTGCAGGACAATTTTGGATACAGACACCATATGACTAAACAATATTGTGTTTACCGACAAAAACCTTCATGGTCTTGATAAGCCTAGGTTAACAATATTCCGAATTAACAATTTTTGTAAACAGTTTGATTTGTTGTATCAGATTCTCTATTGGGATCAAGTTCCATTAACTGCAGAACAGATACACCACAATCAGGAAAAGCAGGTATATTGCTGCATAGATAAGGAAAAAGATGTCGTCATATAAGTCATGTTTTCCTTTTAATGTGATGGAACACTTGACGAATGAAACGTTTCAAAAAATTTTCTTTGTGGTGTGGAAATTTATTGATATATCTATGACTTTCGATGTAGTTTTAATATGGACAGGTTTGTTTGATTTTATTTGGGTATGAGTAAACGAGCGTTTCTTATAAAATAAAGGACATAAAATTCCTTTTCTATTCAGAGCCATGACAAACAGACTGAAAAAGGACTTGCCTTATCATAGGCTGGGAAGCACGCGCCAATAAGTAACAAATCAGAAACATTTCTACATATCCTTTCATGAATAGCTAAAATTGGTAATCCGATGTAAACCAACAATAAAATAAAGTTATTCTTCATTATTGAAAGATAACAGTGGTTTCACGTTCACCTTCCCCTCCCCCGACGAAAAAACCCTTCAACACAATCATCATAGATCGACAAAAACACTCCATAACATTGTAAACCTTACAGAATTGGATTACATTTTCCCCTAAATGTCTGTTACTTCTATAAAACAATAGTCTAATCATGTATCTTTGACAAGTGTTATCAAATTATCTTCCATTCTGTAGAAACAGGACATAAAAATCACGCGTACAAAGCAGATTAATTATCTTTTAATAACCATTGAGCGGTTTTTGACCGTGTGAAAATTCTGAAAGGCGTACTTAGCCATTCATATCGTGTAAAAAGCCTCTCTCCCGCTAATCACTTAAGGAATAATAGATGAAAATGTCCAGTTGATGTTCAGTTCGAATAAAACAAGAACACTACTGATCAATGTCTATAATGTAAGCAGGAATAAAAAGAGGAGCTTAAATGCTATTGGAAAAAATATTGGTTACCATATATTCGGGTATGGGTAATTAAACATACAATTAAAACAACAGCTGTCAGAAAACAAGCAAGAAAGCCTACCTACAACTTAAAAAAGTTTAACAAAAATAGTAACAAAACAAATTAAAAAATTGATAGTAACAGTTTTAAGTCGATCATTACATAATTTTTCATGCGTTTTGTATAAGGGAGCTAAAAACACATTTTTTGTCAGTTTTCAGATGTACTTTAATTGTTCTAGTCAGGTCACTGTAAATCTTTTTGTGAGCACTTTATTTTTGCCATATTCGCAATTTAAAATACAATTTCGAAAAAAGTGCAGTATTCATGTTATTGACACAAACCGCCGTAGTGTTTCCCATTTCATATGTTAAACGTTATTGCTTTTTGTGAAACAATACCAAACTTGAAACGATCTTGCATTTCCTAAATAATGTTAATATTTGGCACTCATAGGGCTATGATAACTGTAAAATTCCATGCAGCATCTTAATTTTGCGATATGCACATCTCCATATGATTCCAATACCACATTCCAAATCAATCAGTCTAATACTGTGGCACCAGTTGTACCCACAAAAAATTATACACAGGATACCAGATTTAAAACTAATTCTGCGGTAAAAATGCGACATAAAAACACCGTTCTATCTGTTTAACATTGTTGCTTGTTGTAAATCCAAAACGAACAACGCCATACGATAATGCGTCCCGTTACACGAGCGAATATAATAAGCCTGTCATTTACTCTTTTTCGGATAAAGAACTTCAATAACATTTTTCCAAGATGAGTTTGAGTTCTTATTTCTGTATAGATATAAATCCAACATGGACATGCGAGAAAAAGCTTTTAGGATAGCAAAGGATATGCAATACTGGACATGCGAGAGAAAGCTTTTAGGATAGCAAAGGGTATGCGACACTGCTACATCAACCTAGGTCAAAACACTGTGAATACTTTGTTTCTTTTAAAAATCACTGATAATACCGATTCAGATTAACTACAAAACGAACATATGAAAGAAATCCTGTCGTAAGACAAATTAAGTTAACAAAATTTGTCCAATATAAATTGTTCACGAAGCAAAAGGGAAATATTAATTTTAATTTTGAAGTGATAGTGATAACATAAACATTTAATTAATCAAAATGTTAATAATGAAACATTAAATGTGAACTGAAATTGATAACTCGGAATTTGATTTTGAAAAATGTAATTGTTGAAACAAAATTTTAAAATAAATTGATCTCTCTTAAGGTTTGATTTGGTAATTTGTCATTTTATTCGACAGAGTTAACTTGTTACATCTTCATCTAATGATAAACGTAATACTTTGTGTTCATTAAGATGATATAATCCCACTGAAACAATAAATAAACGATGATGTGTCATAGTAGTAATATATTTTTTTTAAATAACATAATAATTTTATAATTTGTAAAACATTTAAGAGAACGTTTTAACTTCATAATTATCTGAAAAATATGTTTGTTTAAATACATAAAAGAATAAATTAAAAAATCAAAAAACTGTAAAAACAACTAATGCAAATCATCAAATCTTTTAGATTACAAGTATAATGTTGTTCAATGTAAATTCGCATGTATGCCTGGGTGATTTAACACAAATTAATACTTTGTGAGATATTAAACTGGTTTGATAAAAAAGTTAAACCAGAATAAAACCAGAATAAACGCTATCACAATATCAGTGGGACAAAAAAACGCGTAAATGTTAAAATTTTAAAATTTAAAATAAATGGCTCTTAATTGAAAGGTAAAATATTTTTTGACAAAGTGCTAATATAAATGGTGATAGAGTTAATGAGATATCAATATGTGGACAATGAATATGGAGAAAAGTGTTAAACGGTTGATTGTATATTACACATTTTATACAGGAATAGGTATTAAAAAGTTCATACATGTATTTTAAACCTTAGAAACAATAAATGGAAAAGTGGGGGTGAGAGTGGAAAATATTACGAGGAAACGAGTACCTCTCAAGTACCCTGTGGAGGTTTACATAAAACCTGAACATAGTTGTCAGTTCGGAAGAATTGTTCCACAAATCCGAAAATTCGGCAGACAAGACATTCCCAATACTTACTATTGCGGTACAAAAAGCGACCACTACAATAACTTTATGCGTGATTAATATATTACCTAAATTCGTCCATTAGACATCCATTAGGTGCAGATCTGGATAATACTGATATTGTTATTGAAAATAATTCAACTAGTCTTACGAATATAAATGATGTGCATTTACCAGATGTAACTAACATTAACACAAATGATAAAGTACCACAGAAAGATAAGACTATATGTGATCAATTTTTATCTGATATAGCCGATAGATATCAACTAATTAAAATTAATTAAAGGAGATAGTTTAATATTTTGTTTCGAAACGCGTTTCAAAAGGGTAATCTTTTATTAAAGTGACAGCAGATATGAACTATGTGACACATGAAGTTCAAAATCTCCCACCGATATTGTGGTTCTGTTTAATCTTATCCTAGTTTTAGTTTCACTTGTTGTCACCAAACTCGTTATTTTTGCTAAACATATTGTAGCATTGCTTTACAAATTACAGTTGCAACTATCTATACAGAAAACACTTACCCTTCTAGAGCACGATACCTTACTTCCATCACGAAAGTTAACGCATTTAACTTAATTTGCCAAGAACTTTGCTTCGGGGTGGTGATTAGGTATGAGTTTGTAAGTTTCTTTTCGATCATTTATAAGGCATCTCAATGTTTGTTGCAGTTCAATCAGGTTGGGATAATCGAATGTATTCTAGAAAAACGGATGTTTTCCAGAACGTATATAAAGTATAAACAACTCAAACGCAAAGTTATATATCGAAAGACAATGGAAATAAAGAAATACAGAGATATACTTTTATTTATTACCTTTTGATTCAGATAGATATTTATATCAGAAAACAAAAAAAATGTAGAAAGATGTACTTATCTATTGATGGAGACAGGTATTTGAATGTCTGGTTTATTTTAAGTACACTTGTAAAGAAAATGAAAAACGGAGAAGCCAGATCTTATCACTGGAAGATGAATTGTAATTTCTGAAGATAAAAAAAACGAGTAGATTTATATTAGGTGTTTTCTCGTAAAAAGTAGTGACGCAACTATGACTAAATGGCGTAATAATCAAAAACAAACATTCTTATTTATCTAATACGAAAAGAACTGTTTTATTAATCACTATAAACAATTTGGTTTATGCATGTGAAGTGCGAGTGTGTTGTATGGTTTGCCTTGTACCAGCGCGCACTCAGGGCGACTTTTTAGCGCTAGCTCACCGAGTCAGTACGCCGCAGACAAGCATACCACTACCCCAGTCACAAACTGACACTGGGTGAACCAGTAAAGGCCAGCGGCAAGGAAAATTTACTTTCCTACATTTGGTCTGAGCGGCACTGGGACTCACAGCGGTAAGATACCCTGGATTTGTACACTGACGTCTTATCCATTAGGCCATCGCAACCTCGATGACACACAAAAACGGGGATTGGAACCTAGGTGGGAAAAGTCTTGACATATACGAACGTTTGCCTCAGACTATTTGTCCACAGATGCACCTATATATCCATCAAAAATTGTCTTTAGATCAACCAGATTATGTATTGGTCTGTTTTTAGAATTTTACAATTACTAGTATGAAATGATGTTTCAAAAGGCGATGGTTCTGTTGTTATTCCCACATGAGGATGAGAGACAGTTCCAAACTTTCAGCTTCACAGTTTGGCTACAAGCACTACTGATAAGGAATTGCTTTCATAAAAAGCAGTCTATTAAAATTAATACTTGTATAATATGTTAGTTATTAAATGGTTTTGACCCTTTATTTGTTTTTAAGATAAGTTGATGTGTCTAACTAAATTTTGCAGTGTTTTTTGCTTTATTGGATTCTGATTTCAAAAGGATCTGTATATTATTTTTGTATTAGTTCACGTATTAACCTTAATGTACCAATTGTCAAAGTTTTACTTTATTTTGGGATTGTAATTTGAAAATGGACCGATATGTTTACGGTTGATTACCGGGATGTGTTGTGTGTTCTCTTCCATGTAACGTTTTCCAGCTTAAAAAACTTTATTCCATTAAAGCAAAGAAACCCAACATCAAATAAGCATTGTCATGTTCTTTAATTCTATAGTCCATGTTATATCAGAACGATTACATAACTTTTTAATTAAACTGCAAAAGTTCATGGTGATAAAAATTAGGATTTGTATTCGAAATCAAAGACCTATGGATAAAAATTTTAATTTACATTGAAATGGAACAAATATCGATATTATTGTCAGGCTTCGATTTAGTCAAATACATGTTTTTCAGTTGTATCTTGTTATATTCTACTTCACTATTTGATGTTTTGAAACTTTAATTTGAAATTTAATAGGCGTTGGTAATTATCCCTCAAAACCAGTTCAGTGCCAATCAAGTCTGCCTAGAGTAAGTTGTATATTTAATTTTCATTTTAATAACTATGTAATTTAGGATATTTTGGGCTACTAGTTACCAAATGTGGAGCTCACTTGAGGATATTTGTATCATAGTGACCAGATTTCTGAGATTCCTTATAATATATACAGGGTTCTTAAAATAATAAACCAAGTAAAATAGTCATTCAAAATAGTAGAGGATTGTTTATTGTGTGTTATCATGAATGCAATATCCCTAGTTTATATCCAAGTTCGAAAATATTGAGTTATTCCTAATTCGCAATTCATAACCTGACACGCAGAAAAACTTAAATTAAATTTGGCTATTTCTACATCTAAGAAATCTTCTTGACAATTTTGATGTATTTGTAACATAACATTCTACATTTTACAGTGATATTAAATTTAATAGAATAGTTGGTGATGGACTGGTAATAAGACTTGGTCCTAAAATACATCACTCAAATAAACATATAAATCCTTGCTTTCATATATAATTTTTTATTACAAATAGTGGTGAATAGTGCAGTGCATTTTCTTATTAAAGTTAATGTCTTATTTCAGTTCATTGAACTCAGGTTCTGCAAATATCCCTTGTGAAAGCCAATTGATAAAATCCAGAATGCAGATGAAGTATATTGTTCAAGTCATTATGTTACCGAGAGTTTAATGACATTTAATTCCATATATTATTGAAAAATGTTTGATATTGATTTTGATTGCACATAGTACTGACTGAAAATCTGCACATCCGCAATTGTCATATTATATTTCTGCAGAAAGGAAAATGTTGGCGTTTTGGGGAGTTTACATGGCGACGTTTACATAGGAAGTTGTCCTTTGTGACGTTTTACGTCCGTCATTTGCGTCATATTATGAAACTATACCGATCGTTTAATATTTTTACAAATGATTCCACATAAATTATGCATTCCTTGACAACATGGCAATGTGATCCTCGCTTCTTTTAACAGTAAAACACAAACATACTAATCTTTGTCCAAACGACAATTCCAAAACAAAGTAAAAATTTTGAAGTGGCATATTTGGTTAGTAACGTGGGACAGGGAAGTGAGACCAGGTGCTCCAAAATGGAAGCATCTCTTGTTTACCTAGCTACACCCGCCACATGTGTTATAAAATAAATATTGATTTTAACAAGGTTTTATAGGACATAAAACAGTAGTGACGCAATTATGACTATAAAGCGTAATAATTTAAAAATGTTTGCCAACTATTTAATTTTCTGGAATACTAACTTGTGATTGAGTCATCTTAAAAGTCAAACCGCGTAAATTCAATCTAATTAAATAGTAGGTAGACAGAAAATATAAATTTTGTTGATGTTATGTTTGAAAAAAGCGTAATTTGTAGCTGTAAATTAAATGTTATACCAGTTATAATTTTAAAGCAAAAGTGCTTGGACCGACATGTAATAGTCAATGTAAAGAACACAAAACCAAGTAACTGAAGCAAGATTACAAAAAATTAAAAAACATACATTTCAACCAAAATCTCCCAACTTCTTTTGAAATAAATTGACATTGTGCTAATTGTTTAGGGACACTGTAAAAGTTAATGAAACTAGATGCATGCAAACTTATTGCTTTCTCGTTTCGTGACAGTATCAACACGACAAAATCATCAACAACATTAATCAACAAACATCACCACTAAAACACAATGATAATTACCAACAACGAAATCAATAACGACGACAACAACAGCAGCAAGATCATGGTCAATAATAACAACAGCAGAAACAACAAAAATAACATCAACAAATGATATATTATAATTTAATATATGACTTAGTGTTTTCATTTTCTCTGATTGGTCAATCTCAGTGGTATTCAAAAATGAAAAAAAATGTCTTAAAAAGTCGATAAATAGCTAGCGGACCACTTGAACACTATGAATTATAACAAAACGTAGACTGACCACGTTTCGATTTAAAATAGAAAAGGGACTTTCTGAAAAATATTACGTTATAATTAAAAGACGTAAAAAGATAGCACGCGCTGACGTCATTGACACCATTTGGTAGTACACAAAAAAATCTGTTTGACGACGAGTCAGCGTAAACGTTTGCGTCTGTAAGAAAATTCAGAATTAGAGGCGATTTTGGCATCAAAAGATGACATTTACACAAATGAAGTCACAGATAATGTACTTACACTAACAAGAAATAATTTAAATCGGCTATTAAAACCGGCTTTACCGACTCGATAAACGTCTGAGCTGGAATGCCAAAGTTGCGATCATTTTGCTAATTACACTAAAATTTAAATTTTTAAATGTCATTTAATATAACAATTACTATCTTTTGATATCAGTGGATATGAAATTATCCTATCTTGACCTAAATAATATTACTTTGATCAGGTCCGTATAATCCATTATACACCTCATCAAAAGAAAATAATTGTATAATAATTATAATTCACGCGGTTTAAAAAATCTTAATCACTAAGTAGAAAACTATTACGTTTGGTTTTGTACTTCATCTTCAAAGACGAAAGAATGGAATAAAAAAAACGTTCCTAAACTGCCAAGTTTAGGCTATATTTATTTCATTAAACTTAAGAAGTAGACCTGGAGAGGTGCCTCTTGGCATTGTTATTCTGAGATGTTTCTGGTCATCTACTGTTAAGAACATTAAAATGGCGACAATCAACAAACGGGGATTCTGCAAACACATCCTTTTGGATTTTAATTATCTACTATCCCTAAATCGACCGCTGCAATTTCATTAGACCTAAAAAGACGCAATTTGACATGGTTGTAAAACACGTACTTAATCTCATTACAATTCTACTACTCTCACTGATGCTGATTAACTGTAACAGCATCGCTTCGGATAATACCATTTTCGGAAACAGGTACAATACGATAAACTTACCTACAATATGAAACAACTGCGACTCCTTTCTCCCCTCATTACACCTACATGGAACATCTATTGATACCATCATGGATCCTCAACGGACCAACCATTATGTCTATGGAAGGCCCGATGTATATAATATTCTCTTCATTATATATACATGTCCTTCCATAGACATAATAATGGGTAAGTTGAGGATACAGGATGGGATAGGAAGGTGATCCATGTAGGGCTAACGGTAGGAAAATGAAGTTTGCAAAAGTCCAAACCATAATTGTACCATATGAGACAATCCGAATCAGGTTGTTGCATTTCCATTCTACCATCATTACACTTACAGGAAACACTCATTGATACATACCATCATGGATCCTCAACGGACCAATCATTATGTCTATGGAAGGCCGTATATATAGAAAGTTGCTTTTATGTATATGTCCTTCCATAGACACAACGAGGGGTCTGTTCTTGATATAGATGCTATGGAAAGAGAAATATCCGAAGATTTGGGGTACATTTATGTCATCAATGTTCCTAAGGGTTCGAAAAAAACTAGTAAATGTCAGGTGTATAGAAAATTGCAACAGATCAAGTGAACGAGTTAATGAGGATAGAGTGGGTTAAAAATGACACAACTGATCGAAAAAAAACTATAATAGAAAAAAAATTTAAAATACTAAAAAATACTTAAAACTATGAAGAGGAAATAATACATTAAGAAGATTCTTAAATAGCACATAGAACCAAAAATAGTAACTATCGTTGGAGAGAACTCGCATCCTCGAAGCGCAAATTATTTTTCAAAGGCGAGTGTAATTTTATTATTATGACGGCCTAAGTGCATATAATCTTATATCTACCTGACCAAAAGACAATACTTGTATACGAATTGTAAGTTACGCGGTTAAAAAATCTTGATCAATAACTACATAAGTATTACGTTTGGTTTAGTAAATAAATAAATTTAAAAGGCGAGTGTCATTTTAATATAATAGTTCAATTAAATACATGCATTACATAATATTTGAAAAGTAATCAAAAATGTTCACGATTGCTTATAGATTATTTATTGTTTGTTGCTGTTAAAAAATAAATATAAATAAAGTAAAAGAAAACAGTACTCGATTACCTTAATACCACCGATATACCATGGATACCTTGGGTTGAAAAGCACTATAGATTGATATATAAAATAAATTAATTTACTATTATCAAAAAATACACCATCCAAACGTCATATACTGCACAATTAAAAATCAAAGATACGACTTCCTTTGAAGTATAATAGTAATGTAACAACAAAACCTTCAGGAGTGGTGCCATGATAAAATAATTATAGTGGGATTAAATAAACGAAAATAGGTCGACATCATTGCGGTTTGTTGATATATAACGTTCTGTTTAAGTCATGGGGTCAAATGCCGATAATTATGGTCCAACAGACGCAAAACAAAGTAATGAAGAGATACATATTCAGACAACTGATAATCAACATAGGACTGGTCATCAGTTTCTAAAACGTTTTGATGACGTTTGAATATTTAGGAAATTACTAAGATGAAAAAAACAAACTAATTACAACACAAAACGGAAACGATAGTGATTCGAAAAGAGAATGAAATCCTAATAGATAACAGAAACATGATAATATTTGTTTAATAATAGAAAACGGTTATCTATATATACAGTGTAGTTAATTGGTTTTCAGTTCGAATAGTAGATACGGTTGAATTTTATAATAATATAAAAATACTGGCAGAGGTTTTAATCTCGTTTCCGCAAAAAGGTTGTTATGTTTTTTAATGATTATCGGTAATTCACAGTGGTTACTTAAATGGTAGATCGCGATAGGTGTCTCGTTATGAACTCGTAATTATATCGAACTTATTGCCAATGTTGTAAACAAAGCCCGTAATGCGTTATAAACACATGACAATTCATATTGTGCAATGTTCTGATGGTATTTAATTTTTGTCATTAGCTTGAAAAAATTGGTTTCACAATTTTGACCAAGCACTACTGATGAGGAATTGTATTTTGGTCATCTAGTGCTGTAAATATAAAACCGATATGATATGTAGTATAACAATACAAATAAAACCATATTGCACTTCAACGGTGTATTACACAATATTTACAATTTAAATTAAACTCTCTGTGATAAACTTTTTGACGAATGATTCAGTCTGTTACAGGATAGACGAAAACTTCACGTGCGACTTTTCGTTTCTGAAGAAATGGTTTTGTATCGCCGGCAACAACACAAATACACGTGTCAAGTTTCCGATTATAAATCATGTCGCCGATAATAAACAAATCATCGTGTCAAAAAGCTATAAACGTAAATTACACTAATAATTGAAGTGTAAATATTAATATGAATTGTCAAAATACAGATATTTAAAAAAAAAAACTTAACAGGTTCATCTGGTGTTGTCGTTTGTTTGAAACAGGTGGGCGGAGCTAACCCAGTTTGATCCAATTAAATCCTGTTCGCTATTCCCAAGGAATTTCCATAAAAACGCGAATGAATTAATCACATTTCAAAAACTTGTAACTGGTACGCGACAGATTGTAAATATTTTGCGGTTTATGACACATTAGCGCGAAAGTCATTCGATCTAAACCATCATAGATCAATTACAAAGTTTAATGATTAATTACCCTAACTGCACTTTATGCAAAAATTAAAACAGTACACAGTACTGTATTTTAAATACGCAATCATTCACTCACCTTCAAGAACAAAAATATTTGACAAAGTGCTCGCATAAATTTAAAAATGCGAAAAAGTAAAAACTTTGGAAGTGACAGGTCAGGCTAGACACGTTAACTACCATTAGGGAAGCGAGGCGGGATGCTCAAGAAAGGTTAGCATCTCCTGTTTAGCTAGCTACACCAGTCATCCACGTGTGTAATAGTGATCCTGTGAAAAGAACATGGAACTATGCGACATCAAGTAAAGAATCAAAAACAAACATACTAATCCATGTCCGAATCACAATCCAGAAGCAAAGTAAAAACTTTGGAACTGACAAGTTAGGTAAACAATTAATTAATTTCTGTGAAATTGAAAGGTTTCGTGACTATTTTTACGTTTTCTTGAAAACAATTTTGGTCCAAGTACTACTGATGGGGATTGGTATTCCGAAACGGACATCTAATGCTGTTAAATTAACATTGGTGTAGTAAGTAAACACAAATTCACAATTTAAGATGGCCGCTACTGCAAAATCTTGTGTACGCGTCTTTTCTAAAAACTTGACCAGTATTGCTCAGAAGTAGAATCAAGCACTACTTATGGGGCCTGATAGATAAATATATACACTCGTTCCAATATATTTAGCCCAGATCTGGGCAAGTCTCGTTCTGGACTAAATATATTGGAATGAGGGTTTGGATTATCATATCTGACAGCAGCTACATCATGTAATACAGGTACTCGATCGATCAAGGCATTGTCAAGGACTCTTATTCCCTTTCCTTAAGTATTTTTATTATATTTGTCGGAAATGTCAAATTTGAAAAAAATAAAATAAAAAGTTACTGAAAAAAAAGTTTTACACATTCGATAGAACACGAAAACTTGACAAGCCTTCCTTGAAAATGTTCAACTTACTCATTCATAACAGTTTTTGTCAAATGAGCACCGAGTCTTTTTGTGTCCCATGTATATCGACTCTTTGCTTTCAAAGATTTTGCAAATTGGATAAAGAATAAGATTGAAAGTACAGTTGAATTATGTAACCTCAAACTCGGATATCTCGAGTTTTCCGATACGTCGAACTAAATTTAGGTCCCCTGAATGGATATTTAACGAAAATAATGTTCGTTAACTAGAACTAAAAATGTTCAGTTAACTCGAACTAAAATCCTTACGTCATAGGTTTATATTCATATTCTTTATGAATATATGAAACCCTGTTTTGATAAAATTTATTTTTAACTACTGTTGGGAGTTTATATCTAAAACTGACTCATGGCTTCCATTTATTTTTTTCCTTGCAAAAACAAAACAGTTATACAGATTAAAAAGCCGCTGGGTTAATTACTACCAAGCTAAACATGACTCCTGACAGTTGAAGCTATATGTAATCACTACTCATTCTCAAAAACCGGAAGTTTGGGAGAGATTATAGCATCCAACGCATAACTGGAATGTAGACAAGACGAGATGATTTATATGTCGAAAAATTAGAAACAATATGACAGTAAGATTTTAAACTTACAGATCTTAATTAAATAAAGACAACTACACGGAAAACGGTCAACGGTTTATTTTAAAGAGATAATAAACTTGGGAGTGAAAGTACGACAGCTCCCCCATTTTTTCTGCATTCCGCTACTTCGTTTTTCTCGAACTTCGGATAAGTCGAACTTTTTTCATTTCCCCGTGGAGTTCGAGATAACGAGAGACAACTGTACTTTGTTTTCTGGATTTTGAACATTATATTAAAATAATATCTAAAACAGTAGAAAAGAACCAAAACATCTTACAAGGCCTTTTAACTAGGGCTACTGTTACACCGAGAACACGCTAAACTAGAACTGCCTCTTGGGTGCGAAATACCCACCCCCACATTGACCTTTGACTTATGCACATAAATTGGGTACGATTCATAGTCACATGTTGGTTTACATTTGTGCCATAATGGATTAAATCTATCCACAGACATGGAAGATATGGAGTGGACATGATGTTGGGACGGGCAAACAGGATGATTCCTATATACCCCCTAAACTTTGTTTGTGGGGGTATAATATTTAAATGTCAATATATGCAAGAAGCGACACATTCATACTGGTACAGTTGTGAATATGACTTAAAGACTAAAAATCTTATTTAATGCATTCGGTGCAGTAAAATTTGTTGGACACTCGAAAAACTTGCAATCCGAATGTGTTTGTTTATACTGTCATAAATACGTGACCAAGGTTAAGGATATTATTAAACGGCAAGTTTGCAAGATACATGAATATAAAAAAATTAATATCGATCGTTATGTTGTTTTTATTAAGGGTCCATATCAGACATTAATTACCTTTTAATTCAGAAATTTAATCCCATTTATCTTAATCTTACACATACTATATACAATCAAATTTAATAAACATATTTATATTATCGAATGTGTATTTGCTATAAGTTAAATATGCGTACCAAAATGTATAAAGTGTCTAGTCCTACGGCGGAAGAAAATCAAAATTTAAACTTTAATTCAAATATACTATTGTCTAAATTTTCTGCTAGTTAAAAATTGAAATTCCTCAAAAACTAAGGCATATTCCCTCATGCTAAATATTTCCTTAGGTGATTTTGGTAAGATTTATTTTGGTCCATTGGGTTTCTTTTAAACACCCTGAAAAAAGTTTTTGTTTCATAATTTTGATGCAAGCACTTCTGATGAGGAATTGTATGCGGTAACGGCAATATAGTGCTGTAAAATTAAAACTTACATAATATGTAATTGCAAACAAAATCAGTTTTAACTTGTAATGATAATGTTCCATGATCGTTCACAGTCCATAGACACCAAACGTTTCAGAAGATGTCGATGTACATTGACACTATAAGATACAATTACAAATTATACCAGTGTTAATTTTACAGCACTAGATGGCCGTTTCGAAATAAACTTAGTAGTACTTGAACGAACCAAAAGTGTGAAACATAAAACAGCAGAAACAATAAAACCAAATTGAATTGTCTCAAATAAGTATCAGATTTCTAAAAACCTCTTTGTTGGAAGTGCATTAACTTCAAACACAAAAATTAGATTTAAATGTGCTTTTATCCTAATGTAATCATTATCGAGTTGAACCAAACCCTATAGAGTAATGGAGATTAACTAGCTTAGATAAAAAATGTATTAGAAACATGTGACAATTTCACACTCAATGATATCCTCTTTGGATATAAAACATTAGTTAATGTTCGCTTTAATTTGATTTTGAATGTTCTTGAGTCAAGAAGGGCGGAATCCATAGAAAACATATTCAGAAATTTTTTATTTGAACACGTGCACAATAGATAAATGATAAGCATTCATATCGATGTAAATTCGTTTCACGGTGAATTATATATTTCTGCAAGTCAAAATTTATTAAAGAAGAAAAAATGTAGAAACTTCATTTAAATTCCTTTAAGAAATCCCTTACTCAGCAAACTGTGGAAAATTGAAAAAAAGATTGTATTTTAAATTTCTAGTCTAAACCTAATACTTTCACTTTGTTTACATGGCTTTTGTAAAGAGATTAGTGTTAGAAAATATGTTGAATAATTAGTTTTACAACAACACTAAAAGTACACCACCGACTCAATTATCTAGTTTCCATAAAAGTAGGAAGTCTCTCATAGCATATTTTTTGTTTCATCATTCAGATACTTTTTTTCTTTCATTAGCATTGACTGTCAAGAATATGCTGTGAGTCATAGATTGGATGCTAGTTATTCTTTCATAAATTAATTTCCTTGTTTAATATAAATTATTTTCATAACTTTGGGTTAACGTGATATATATTTCATAAAGAAATCATCCTCTCTAACGATGATCAAAAGCAATCATTTTGATTTTTTTTATTTGATTTGCATCTGTTTCTTCACATAATCTGCAGATATGATTATCAAAAGATAAAACATCTTCCTAATATCTGTATGCTGAGTTGTGTGAGTTAGCGATAGTCTTCTTTCCATATTAAGCAAGGTTCTGCTAAGACGATATATATTTAAAAGGTTTTTTGTTGTATTATTCAATAAAACTCTGAAGTCTGTTAAGAGGGCATAGCGTATAGTATAATCGAGAAAATTAGTTTTATTATACACTTAATTTTCTCTTAAGAAATCCTACACTTAATTTTCTTTTAAGAACTCCTATAAATTTGTTTTCCATTTCAAAATAATGGACATTTTTAAAACGTTAAAGAGGACTTACAATCATTAATAAATGATCGAATTGGGAAATCTAGTTTTTAAAATACCTTTTCAAGCGGATTTTATATGTGAATAATCGACAAAAAGGTTGATTTATAAATGATTCGTATTTCTTCTTTAAAATTCCTTGAATTTATATTCCATTTCAAAAGTATTCCCATTCGTACGTTTCACTATTGATGAAAATTTAATTTTTAAAATTGCTAATATTACGAAAACAGGTATTTTTCAAATTTGCCCCCACACTGTTAACTATTGTTAGGATCAGGAAGTTAAAAGATCTTAATTATCTTTATCTTTATAGCAATATTTTGGAAAATGAGGGTTCTTTTTAAATATTCGAAATCTAAATTTTAGAAATTCATTCATTCCCTATTTGGCATATTGCCATGCAACTTTAAGATAATTTGAAAGCACAGTAACAGAGAAGTTCAACTTTTCAAAATTCCTCCCTAGAGTCACTTAACGTATGACAAATATTTAAGTTAAATAATGACTAATATTTGTTTATTTTCTAAACAGTTCCTCGATTAGGAAAATTAATTAATAACACTACCTTGAGAGGATGATATATGAGACAAGTTTTCCCCGAAGTATGAAAGATAAGTTCATTTGTTGGAAAATTTCTAAGTTGACATAATGCTGATCAAGTTAATGTAATAAATATTATATAATCAACCTACTTTTTATCGTAATTTAATCGACAAATTGGAGATTTATAAGATGATTTAAGCGAATTCCAAGAATCAAATGAACCCTTCTACAAATTTGTCACATTACCTGTATGTGTAAATTAATTGATCTCAATAAAGAAATCCTTAGTTATACCACGATAACTAACAATACAATTGTCTTTATTTCTTCTATTTTCAATATTTCCCATGGTAACTTTAACTAACATATACAATGTATTTTTCGATGGTATTCCACTGTGTTAATGGCAGATGGAAACGCTGATACTATCAACGTAAAAATAGTACAGACTTTTCCTTCTTTATGATTTTTTATTGAATAATTACAAATTGGTTTACATTCTCGTGTTAAAAATGAACGTGCAACGTAGAATTTGTGAGGATACCTGACTAAAGTTATTGGGCGTAGTGTGAATATCTTTCAGTTTCCCCATTTTCAACGTTTCGCGCAACGTCAAAATGGAGATCTAGAAACCCGTTGACACACAGATTGTCAACAAAGCCGGAACTACTTTCTATTGTTGTTATCGGCTCATAACATATAACGACAATTAAAGTGTTATCGATGTTGTAATTATAACCGTATAAATGCGTATAATTTTAGTGATTGAGTACCTACACTGCTTTGATGTAAACACTCCAATCACGCAATATTGTTGACCATGAATGAATTGGACAATTGGCATATTCACACGTAAAATAAACGCGAATTATTCAGTGTGCAAAATGTCCAATCATTTCATACTTCTATAACAAAAAGAAAAATTTATTTCATTTCTTATAATGCAATTTACAGAATTTTTCTACTACAAATCAACAAGTTTAAAAACAATATAACCGTAGCAAGTAGAAAATAGCAACGCTATGGCGTAGGAATGTAAAATTGCCGTTGTGCGGCATTTATAATGAGATGGCATAACCGAGAGGCAATCCATTCATGCAAAAGTAAAAGAAAAAATCCCACTAATCAAGATGCTCTAAAAAATGAGAATTATACCAATGGGTACAAACTGTGCACCATTGCTTGCTGATTTGTTTGTTTATTCTTATGAAGCAGAGTTTATGCAGAACCTTGTTAAATCTGGAGAGAAAAATGTCGCCAAATAATTCAACTCAACATACAGATATATAGATGACGTTCTGTCTCTTAACAATCCTAAATTTGGAGACTATGTAAATGTAATCTATCCTAGTGAGCTTGAAATAAAAGATACGACTGATTCCTCATGTTCTGCTTCATATTTAGATTTATACCTGAATTATGACGCACAGGAAAGGCTACATTTGAAACTTTATGACAAACGTGATGACTTCAATATTTCTATTGTCAACTTTCCTTTTTTATGCAGCAATATACCTGCTTCTCCTGCTTATGGCGTATTAATTGGGAAATAAATACACTTGTTCCCACTACAGGGACTTTGTACAACGAAGTAGGCTGCTTGCAAATAAATTGTTGACTCAGGGATATTGCAAGCCTAGGCTTATCAAGTCCCTCAAAAAGTTTTATGGCCGTCATCACAGTATTGTTGATAAGTTTGATGTCTCTGTGTCCAGGATTGCCTTGGATATATTTGACGTCTCATAGTTCCATGTTCCTTTCACACAATTTTGATTACACACGTGGCGGGTGTAGCTAGCTAAACAGGAGGTGCTTACCCTTCCGGAGCACCCGGCCTCACTTCCCTGGTGGAGGTTCACGTGTCTAATCTAACTTGTCGGTTCCAAAGTTTTTACTTTGCTTCTGTTTTGTCATTCGGAAATGGATTAATATGTTTGTTTTTGATTATAAAAATTCATTTCTTTTCTATAATAACACTTCTTTAAAGAGAATAATTTGCTGTGCTAAACATTTTCATCAACGCCTTTTTAAATTAAAATCGTTAAAAAAAGACAGGATAAAGATTTAAGATGGATTCTTCAGAAAATGCTGGAAAGTTCATTGAAACGATACGTGCGCAATAGGTAAAAGATAAGCATCCATATTGATGTAAACTCTCATGATGAATATACTTTTCCGAGCCGAGCCTGACTGAATTTCAATTCCTGTTAAAAATGTCTTACTCAGCAACTTGTGAAACAATAAGAGACTGAATTTTGATTCCCCAGTGTAAATATAACTAAAACCGGTTTAATATTGCAGGACTTTTCTGACATTTTGGAATATAATTCTTCATCAACAATGACCAAAAGTATGGAAATCAAATTGATTAATTGAGTGAAATCTATAATGCTGAATATCCTGTGTTAACTGTAAACCTATTTAATTACCTTTACCATTAAAATGTTTCCTTGACTGTTGTTCTGGTAGTAAATTATTAATCTTAGAGCCACACCACTATATTATATATACATTTGACTTACCAAGTAACCGCCAAGGTAGGAAACGGTCAGTACTCTTTTCATGGCGTGTGCCTCTTTTTTAATGAATTAGTTCGCTTGTCGTTTCTTTTGTTTTTCTTTCAGCTGCATTGGGGATTTAATTATTACATAATTTTAATGCATAGGAAGGACAATTGCAAGTTTTTTTTCATAAATCAATAAGCTGGTTGATTATGAATAATTTTCATAACTTTGAGGTAACATTAAATAACCAGTAAACATTTTCCCCATATGGATTATCAACACATGTATTGAATTTGCAACTGTTTTTTGTTTTTGAGAGATAATATATATTTAAGAGGATTTTTGTAATATTGTTCGTTAAAACTCGCTAAGAACGCGTAGTTAAGAGCGGAGCTTGAGAATGAGAAAATTGTTTTCATTATACATGCAAAGACATAATGATTTACATTCACCTAAGAAATTCTATAAATTGGGTTTATTATGTCAAAATAATCAACAGAACATACCATTATTATTAATCAATTGCAAAGGTCAATAAGATAAATTCAGTTTTTAAATGCTTTTACAAGCAGATGATAAATGGTAATAATCGAAAAAGGGTTTATTTATAAATGAGTTTCATAAGTTTAATTAATAATGAGAAATTTTAATATCTCTAATATTGAGAAAACAAATTGTTTTTTTAAATTCACTATTTTTCGGATAAGGAAGTCGAAATATGTTATTTATATTTATACAGATATATAACAATATTTGGCAAAATGGGGATTCCCCAGAAAAAGTGTGTCTACAGGCCAATCTTTGTCATATGCTTCGAAATCCAAAATTAAAAAAATAATCATTGTTATATAACTTTTAACTGCATTTTTCTAAATTTCCTCCCTAGTCATTTAATGTATGGATAAAAATTAAGTGAAATCATGGTTAATATTTGTAATTCTCTTAACAGTTTCTTGTTCAGGAAATATATATATCACAAACTCAGTAGGCAATAATTTCGTATTATTGTCAGAAATTTACTATATTTGTCTAAATTTCCTGCAAGTTAAAATTTGAAATTTCTCAAAAACTAAGGTATACTCCCTAATGCAAAGTATTTCCTTAGCTTAATTTGGTAAAATATATTTTGGTCCTTTGGGTAGCTTTTCAACATCTTAAAAATAATTTGGGTTTCATAATTTTGGTCCAAGCACTACTGATGAGGAATTGTTTTCCGAAACGGCCGTCTAGTGCTGTAAAATTAAAACTGGTATAATATGTAATTTAAACCCCTGAGCCGATATCTCTGCTGGTGGCTAGTGCCCCGAGGATATCACAAATTCAGTAGGCAATAATTTCGTATTATTGTCAGAAATTTACTATATTTGTCTAAATTTCCTGCAAGTTAAAATTTGAAATTTCTCAAAAACTAAGGTATACTCCCCCATGCAAAGTATTTCCTTAGCTTAATTTGGTAAAATATATTTTGGTCCTTTGAGTAGCTTTTCAACATCTTAAAAATAATTTCGGTTTCATAATTTTGGTCCAAGCACTACTGATGAGGAATTGTATTCCGAAACGGCCGTCTAGTGCTGTGAAATTAAAACTGGTATAATATAGCACCCGGCCTCACTTCCCTGGTGGAAGTTCACGTGTCTAACCTAACTTGTCAGTTCCAAAGTTTTTACTTTGCTTCTGGATTGTGATTCGGTAATGGATAAGTATGTTTGTTTTTGATGTAATATATGAGTTTCTTAAGAGGGTGATCTGTCAACCAACTTTTCTCCGAAGTATAAAAGTAAAGTTATTTTGTTGCAAAATGTCCAAGTTGACAAAATGCTGATTAAGCAAATGTATTGGATGTGAAAATATGATATAATCAACTTTTAAAGTAATTCATTCAAGCGATATTAATAATCAAATAAACCCTACACGCTAACTAACAAATCTGTCACAATTTATCCTACAATTACTTTATGTTTTAAAATGAATTTTCTTTACAGGCACTCCTTTTAATTAAATGATAACAAAATATGTGAAATGTGTTTCAAAACAGCGATTTAGCTTGTAAAGTGCTGTGATCTGTTTACACTGAACATTTTACCCTCATACATATCGTTGATCATTTATAACTTGGTTAAACTTTACATTATGTCAATCAGCTACAGGAACAGGAAAATAAATCCAAGAAGAATGGAATGTCGAAAATATGTGACTCACAAGACCAACTCCCTCCTTTAAGGGTCTTTAAGGAATCCTTAAAGATGTCCTTAAAGATCCTTAAAGCCTCCTTAAAGACCCCTTTAAGGACCACCATCTTCTTTAAGGATCTTTAAGGCTTCCTTACAGATCCTTAATGGAACTGAAATTTTAAGGATCTTTAATGCGGCTTTAAGGATCTTTAAGGATCACCCTGACATACACATGTATTTAAATGATATAATGGTGTTTTTTCAACCACCCTGAATTGGCTAAGGATGGACCATTATTTATTTATTTATTTATTTATTTATTTGGTATATATTACACAAAAATAATTGGAGAAAAACGCGATTAAAAATAAATGTCCGGTGATAAAATTTCATGATTGTTTTCAAAGTAATTTATTTATTATTTATTTATTTATTTATTTATTTATTTATTTATTTATTTATTTATTTATATTTATAATCTATACTGCTCCGATTATTATGTACCAGCTCTAAATTGATTCAACCTACAACTTCTTATTTAATTATTTATTTTTTATTTATTTATTTATTTATTTATTAATTAAACTAAAAAGGTGTAGTTTTGACTATTTATCATTATGGATTTATGCCCATAGGTAATAAACAGATCATGGTTCCTAATTGATGATCATCAACATTTCCCCGGTATCTCATCAACAACTTACCTAACTAATTGATAACAGAAGCAAATTCAAACTCATTTTAACAAGACGATAGTATATTCTACCTGAAAAATTTACCGTATGTTGTTAATCTCTTGAATTACCTAGATGGATTTGAATTTTAATGGAATCTGATGATTAATCTACATGAGTAGTAATGTTAGGGATACTTTAGATACTTTTTACCAATTGTTATTTGTGTGTAAATAAATAAATAAATGAATAAATATTTTTAAAAACTTTAATAAGTATATGAAATATGAGAGAGAGAGAGAGAGATAGAGAGAGAGGTCAGTGCGAAGACTTGTACATCATCAGTTTTTAAACTACCATTATTTGATATTTCTTATTTCATGACCTTGAAATGTGCATTCATATAAATAAATAAATAAATAAATAATAAATAAATAAATAAATAAATAAATAAATAAATAAATTATCATAAAATTAATAAATAATCAAATAAATATAAATAATCATATAAATAAATAAATAAATAAATCATCAAATAAATATAACACTCATATAAATAAATAAATAAATAAATAAATTATCATATAAATTAATAAATAAATAATCAAATAAATATATAAATAATCATATAATAAATAAATAAATAATCAAATAAATATATAAATAATCATAAATAAATAAATCAATAAATAATCAAATAAATATATAAATAATCATATAAATAAATAAATAAATAAATCATCAAATAAATAAATAAACACTCATATAAATAAATAAATAAATCAATCAATAAATAAATAAATAAACCACAATTTCATAGACAAAACTGGTAGATTCATTTGCACTATCTTCTTCATGTAATAATTTCTCGATCGATCCAGTAAAATAACTTGTATTCTCTAATCAAGTTGTTTATGGAGAGAGAGAGAGAGAGAGAGAGAGAGAGAAACTCGGAGCTGAGAGTTGTCTATCGGAACTTTTTCCCACGAGCGAAAACTATAAGCATGATTTTCTAATCATAGAATAGGTCCGCAATCCAAGTTAACGAATTTCGGGCTAATAAAGTTGTGATTTATAATGAAACAATTAAAAGAAAAAAACATTTATATCATCGGCATTTATTTTAAGTTAATTATCGTTTTAATTTGTTTTCTTGCCGAAAATGGGGTTCTTTGTGTGTTTCCGTTTCATTAATAATCCTAGAACTGACAGCCTCAATATAACTAGCAAAATCTTGATCTCACTGTCTTGGTTCTCATCTTTAGGGAAAATCTAGTGTGAGAAAACTCGCTTGTCGAATATTGGTTCTAATCTCAATGCACTTCGATTTCTTTCACTATCCTTGAACTTAAAGTCTCTACACAAGACTATATAATTTTGTTACAAACTGACAAAATATTAAACTGGGACAGGCCATAATCTCAGAAAATTTGTCAGTTCGCTCAGGTTTTACATTCTTGGCCATTCTAGAATTCTTATTCATTGAATCAAATAATGATATAAGTGAAATAATCTTGACACAGGAATGAAACTCTATACTCTGCTATCCCGTTATCCTGATTATGTTGAGAAAAAAGTAAAAAAGTTTTCTCCAGAAATAAATCAAATGGTGTTGTTCAAACACAAAAAGATATTAGCAGTCTGCAGCTGACGTTGGAATATTGTCATATCTAGGAGAGAAAGAGAGAGAGAGGAGAGCGAATTTGGATTTGCAGTGTCGTGTACTTTTTTCGTTCTGTTTAAAAAAAAATAATAAAAAAAATGGTAAATCATGCAGTGTCAGATCCAGCGGGATGGAGGTAGGTGGGCGGGGAGGGGGGCACCCCAACATTTGCCCCTGCTTTCCGACCTTTTTCCCTCTCTCTTACCGCAAATTGTCAAGCAACCAGTGGACGGACCAGTTAATTAGTGGTACTGATTAATTAATTCGTGTACAGGTAGGTAATTGCAATCAGAGGATGATGTAATGTACCAGTTCGCTGAGGTATGAAAGAATTAAGGTAGTGCTGACCAGTCTTAGGTGATAATGTTATTTACCTGATCACTTGGGCATGAAAGAACCCAGTTAGTATTAGTAAATGACGTTAATTAGTAATACTAATTAAGACACTTCTGCCTTGTCAGAAAGCATGAATTGTAAACTGGGCTGTTATCAGTACTTCAAAAATAATTTTTATTCAAGGACAGATTCCATAAAGAGTGATTCCATTAATCATAAATGAATATTAGGACCAAGGGTCAGGGCCCAGAGAGAGAGAGAGAGAGAGAGAGAGAGAGAGAGAGAGAGAGAGCTAATTAGAATGGTACATTTTTAGCACATAAGATTATCTTTTTGTATATTTTTATAGCGCAAAGTCCTATTTTCATATAAAAGTCCCAATTTTTGTACATTTTTTGTACATTTTTTTATATATTTTAATTGGTTTTAAAAGATAAATTCCATCTCATTTGACTTTTTATTCTATCCGTCCGTTATTGGCTTTATGGAACAAATCTAAAATGATAAGTGCTATTTTCTGGTAAAACGGATTCTTGTGTGTTGCACCATTATACTGATTATTTAGTATAATAATGTAATAATTTAATTAATATAATAAAATTAACTTGAATGTTCAGATAGATGTCATATAGATAATTTTAAACAAGTGTGGAAAAAAGGGGAAGAAGGAGACCTTCCACTTCGGTAGCAGCCAGCTCGGTAGAGTGTCGACTGTCCGCTCCAGAAGTGGAAGGTCGCGGGTTTGGTCTCTGGCCGGGTCTGATCCAAAACTTGAAAAAGGGTAGTGACTATTCACTCGGATCCGCTTTTGAGTATGACAATGGTAATATTTTTTTAAAACAGTTTTACCAGATTTATAACAGTAGGAAATGTCGCTAGTTCTACTGTTTCAATTTGTAAAGAGTACTATTATTATAATGTTTAACATGTGCACCCCTTTTCTCTCTCTCTCTCTCACCGTGAATTGAATTAATTTCTGAAATTATTTTATTTAACATTCTCACTGTTTCCCTCATAAAACAGTCATTTAAGTTAAATGCGAGATTTTGAAGGATAGATTAAGATTATAACAAATTATCATTAAAACTCGTCCTTCCATTTTGTACAGATTATTAAATGTCGCTGATACAATATTATAGTTGTTTATCAAACAAGGAAATAAGTATTAGTTTTAAAACAAAAATGTAACTAAATTATAAAAGACAATTTTAAATAAAATTTACTTAAAATTATTGTTTTAATTTCAAGAATTATTGAAATATTTTAATAAAAAAGCAGTAGTATGATTAAGATTATACAAATAGGAATGGATATCTGATCGATAATTGATCTTTATAAAAGTGATGCTTGCCAGTCAGATAAATAAGTGTATTACAGGTAAAGGTTTGATATGCCCGTCTTCCTTTGATCAGAAATCTTAAGTCAGTTAAATTAACCTAAAAATTATTTCTCTCAAGAATGAAAGAGCAAACTATAATACTACTACTAATAATAATAATAATAAAATATTTTTTAAATGGAGTAAAACATTTTATTTATATATTTTATTATTAAATCTGAAAGATTTAGAGCTAGTCACGTGATCCTTAGGCTACCGGGTACTAATATAGTTTAAAAATATAAAATGCATATTCATGTCTTCCGTGGCCTAATGGATAAGGATGTAGAGTCAGGAAAGGATGTAATCTGGGGAACTAAGGGTAGTGAGTTCAAGTCCCGCTGCGAGCGAAATTAGATAAGTAAATTTGTAATAAATGATGTTAAATAATGTGTTCTTCTTTATTTGTGATTTCAGGACTACTTGCAAAACAACCAAAATTAGTATAAATTGATAAAGAAAAATGATTAAATAAATAAGTTTATTTTTTATAAATTTACAAATTTTATAATAAATAAAAAAAAAATAAAAAAATAAAATAATTTTTTTTAAATAAAACAATAAAATAAAATAAAAACAGTGTAAGAGTATAATAAGTTAAATAATTATATTTAACATCACATTTATATAAATTTAAAATTTAAAAAAATGTAAAGAAATTTGTTTTCTGTGTTTATTAAACGAATCCTTAAAGATCCTTAAAGCCGCCTTAAAGATCCTTAAAATTTCAGTTCCATTAAGGATCTTTAAGGATGTCCTTAAAGAGACCTTAAAGACACATTTAAGGTCCTTAAAGACCCCTTAAAGATCCTTAAAGCCCCATTTAATGAGTCTTTAAGGGGGCTTTAAGGATCCTTAAAGGTGACTTTTCTTCTTGTGACTGGACATAATCTGAACGATTATCTTAGAATATGAAGAATCACTCAATTTTGATTGCAGATAGAACATTTACATATTTAATAAGGCTTATTGCAATATTTGAACTTTAAACAGTCAAACATCCTCATGAATGAAACACTTTAAAATTGTAATCTAGATAACATAACAATTGAACACGTAAACTTCAAACCTCAGAATATTGTTTATGATTTGAAAACGGATTGGTATGTTAATTTTTTTTGGACTTTATATTAAAAGTTATCTTAGATATGTTTGACTTTACACACATCCATAAAACTATCATTCATAATTTTAATTTTACACGTACTTGTTGTAGCTAGTTACACATAAAGTGCTTACCCTTCTGGAGCATCATTTCTCGCTTCCCTGTTGTACTCTCACGATTTTTACTTAACTTGGTAGTTTTTACTTTTTTCTTATGGATTATCACTAGGACATGTACTGGTATGTTTGTGTTTGATTATTGTTTTCTGTGCTAATAAGATGTAAATCACTGGTTTTAAATGAATAAGAAAACCTACTAATAGATACTTTACATTCTGACCGTATTTATACAAGGCAGTCTAAATAGAAAACTGTAATTGACTAGAAGTAATACTGAATGCGCAATTATCTTGATTTTTTTGTTTAAGTATGTGTTATTAAGACTTAGTATTTTGACGATTTATATATTGGTAGACCAAATGTATGTAAAAATGTAATTCGGCCTTTCATCAAGCTACAGACAGACATGAGTTTATTACGAAAATTACCTTAGTATATAATTAAGTTACGTGTTACCATCATTCTTAAGACTAAAACTATTGCTTTGTAATAAACAGATTCCAATAGTTCAATCACCGGGAGACATTTTTATTTGTTGTGGATGATCATTTTTACTGACGGAAATGGCTTTTGTTTAGACATAACCTTCTATAAGGCAGAATTACTGTTACTTGTAATGATAAGCTGTTATCTATTGTGAACACAGTACAAAAATATCTTTCTATTCTTTCAAAAACAATTTAGTATGCACAGTTTAAATATTCAATTAAACATACAGGTCGATTACCAGATAATCAAAATCCGAAAAACCAACGAAAACTAGAATTTGAAGTTAAACAGATTGACAAGGAAAGTAAGATAGGGTGATTCGAAAGGGTTAGTAACTCCTGTTTAGCTAGGTACATTCGTCACGTATGATATCAATATACAGTGAAAGAAACAAATATATGACACCATATATGTCAAGAGTGTTGTGATTACCGGCAAAAAACATTTTCATGGTCTTGATAAGCATAGGTTTGCAATATCCCGACTCAAATTTTTGCAAGCAGTTTGTATCGTATGATATTCTCTATTGGAACCAAATTCAAAAAACTGTAGAACATCTACACCGCAAGAAGGAGAAACAGGTATATAGCTACATAGATAAGGAAAATAAAATCACCATATTAATCATATTGCTCTCCGAGATATAAATACAATTGTGAAGGAAAACTTGAGGAATCAAACCTTTCAAAATTTTTTCTTTGTGGTTTGGATATTGATTGGTATGTTTGTTTTTGACTTTGCGATGTCGTTTGATCATGGACCGGTTTATTTTAAGATGAGTAAACGAACGTTTTAAATGAAAATAAAGCGCATTAAATTTTGTTTCTATAGAGAGCTACGACCAACAAAGAGTGGAAAAGGACTTTCCTTATCGGTTGGGAAGCATGCCCTAGTAAAATAACAAATCAGAAACTTTTCAACTACATATCCTGTCATGAAAAGCTTAAATTGGTTATCCGATGTAAACTAACAATCAACACAAGTTATTCTTCATTATTGAAAGATAACAGTGGTTTAACGTTCACCCTCCTTCCCAAAAAAAAACAAAAAACAAAAAACGAAACCTCATGGTAATAAAGCTTTAGATAGACAAAAACACTCCCTGACCTTGTAATCCTTACACAATTGGATTAGATTTTACCCTAAATGCCTGTTGCTTGTATAAAACAATAGTCTAACCATGTTACTTTGGTGAGTGTTATCAAATTATCTTCAATTCTGTAGCAACAGGACATAAAAATCACGCTTACAAAACTGGACCGGGCGATGTGTTGTGTCCTTGAACAAGACACTTAATTTCACGTTGTTCCAGTTCACTCAGCTGAAAAATAAATGAGTACCAGCAAATTGCTGGGGGTTAACCCTGCGATGGACCGGCGTCCCATTCAGGGGAGAGTCTTGTACTCTCAGTCGCTTAACGCCACGAAACCGGGATAAGCTCCGGCCTGATGGGCCGGGACAGACTTTTTAACCATCGAGCGGTTTTTGACCGTGTGAAAATTTTTAAAGACATACTTAGTAATTTATATTGTGTAAAAAGCCTCTCTCCCGCTAATCACTTGAGGAATAATAGATGGAAATGTACAATTGATATTAAGTTCAAATAAAACAAGAACACCGCTGATCAATGTCTATAATGTAAGCAGGAATAAAAAGAGGAGCTTAAATGCTATGACAAAAACAATTATTGGTTATCATATATTTGGGTAATTAAACATACAATCAAATCAACTTAAAAAATTGACAGTGACAATTACAAGTCGATCATGACATAATTCTTGATGTGTTTGTATAAGAGAGCTCAACACACATTTTGTGCGAGTTTTAAGATGTATTTTAACTGTTCTAGTCAGGACACTGTAAATCACACTTTATTTTTGCCATATTTTTAATATACAAAACAATGTCGAAAATAAAGTGCAGTAAGCATATTATTGACACAAATAATGAAGTGTTTCCCATGTCACTTTGTGGACTTTGAAAAGGCCTTTGATTTAGTGCACAGAGAGAGCCTTTGGACAATCATGAAGGCATACAGAATTCCACAGAAGCTGATGCGAATGGTAAGCTCCCTGTACGAGGACTTCCAGTGTGTTGTGATTGATGAGAGCGAGACCACCGACTTCTTTCCCGTGGTGACCGGAGTAAAACAGGGCTGCTGTGTGTCAGGATTCCTGTTCCTACTAGTCATTGATTGGGTCATGAGGCAGACAGTAGAGGGTGAGAGAACTGGAATCCGATGGAACTTCACAACAATGCTGGAAGACTTCGCAGATGACATTGCTCTTTTGTCTTCAACAATGAGCCACCTCCAGTCCAAAACAACCAAGCTGGAAGACAATGCAACACGAGTTGGACTGAAGTTGAACGCCAAGAAATGCAAGGCAATGATATCCAACAAGAGCGAAACAAGCCTGAAGGTAGGAGGGAGCGAAGTAGAACAAGTGGATAGTTTTACATATCTTGGAGCAAACGTGACCATAGACGGCGGAGGCAGCATTTATATCAAAAAGAGACTAGGGTTAGCCTGTGCAGCCTTTAAGAGACTATACAACGTGTGGCAGTCAGGAGACATAAGCAAGAAGACAAAGACATCTCTCTTCAAGAGCTTAGTACTGTCAGTCCTCCTCTATGACTGTGAGACATAGAAGTTGACCAGAAGTGAGTAACAACAACTGGACGCCTTCTAAACCAAATGCCTCAGGAAAATATACAAAATTAGATGGCAGCAACACATCACCAACAAAGCAGTCCTTGAAATGGCAGAAGTGGATAAGATCAGTGATGAAGTAAGGAAGAAGAGATGGAATTGGATTGGCCATGTACTGAGGAAAGGAAAGACAGACAACTGCGTTGTTGCCCTTGGGTGGACTCCTGAGGGTAGAAGGAAAAGAGGTCGCCCTAAAACAACTTGGTGGCGGATGGTAGAAACAGAAAGGAACGATGCAGGCTGGAACACCTGGAATGCGTGCCACGTCAAGTAGCCTTAGACAGACCAACATGGAGGAATGACGTCAAAGCCCCATGTGCCTCCTGGCACTGAGAGAATTAAGGTTAAGGTAAGGTTCCCATTTCAAATGTCATAACTCCTGTAAAATTTAATACAACATGTTTATTTTACGATATATATATATCTCCATTGGATTCCAATAACACATGTGAAATCTTAAAACAATTAGTCTTAAACTGTGGCACAAGTTGTACCTGCAAGTAATACAGGATTAAAACTATAATTCTGCAAAAAAAAAAAAAAAAAAAAAAAAAAAAAAAAAAAAAAAAAAAAAAAAAGAAACGCGACACAAAAAACCCGTTCTTTATTGTTACTTGTCGTAAATCCATACTAAATTTGATAGGTATAAAATGGAAAGTAACGTTCGTAAGATAGGGGTCGGATAAAAATTGTTAATTACATATTATACCAGTTTTAATTTACAGCACTAGACAGCCGTTTCGGAATACAATTCTTCATCAGTAGTGCTTGGACCAAAATTATTTTGAAGATGGTGAAAAGCTACCCAAAGGACCAAAGGATCAAAATATATTTTACCAAATTAAGCTAAGGAAATACCTTAGTTTTTGAGAAATTTTAAATTTTAACTTGCAGGAAACTTAGACAATTAAAGTATATTTCTGACAATAATACGAAATTATTGCCTACTGAGTTGGTGATATCCGGATATAACATACGGACTGTCAACGCAATAACATAATACGTCCCGTTACAAGAGCGAATAAAAAAAACCCTAAGTCATTTTCTTTTATTCGGATTAAGAGCTACATATTCGGATTAAGAGCTACAATAACATTTTTCCAAAATTTAATTTGCAAGATGAGTTTAAGTTCTTGTTCCAATATAAATATAAATCCAACATGGACATACGAGAAAAAACTTTTAGGATAGCAAAGGGTATGCAATACTGGACCTGCGAGAGAAAGCTTTTAGGATAGCAAAGGGTATGCGACACTGCTACATCAAGTAATGTCAACACACTGTGAGTACTTGGCTTCTTTGGAAAATCACTGATAAGATTCAGATTTACTACTAAACAATTTTATGGACGAAATCATGTCGTAAGACATTAATTTAACAATTTGTCCAATATAAAGTGCTCACGAAGCATAATTGAAATATTAATTTTAAACTGATAGTGATAACTCTCAAAATTTAATTAATCAAAATGCTATTAATAAAAAATTAAATGCGAACTGGAATTGATAACTCGGAATTTGATTTTGAAAAATGTAATTAATGAAATATGAATTTTAAAATCAAGTTGGTCTCTCATAAGGTTTGATTTATTAATTTGTCATTTTACTCGACAGAGATAACTTGGTACATCTTTATCTAATGAAGATTGTAATATTTTGTGTTCATTATTAAATGATGACATGTCATAGTAGCAATATATTATTTAAAATAATTACATAATAGTTTGTAAAACTTTTAAGAGAACGTTTTAACTCCATTACTATCTTTACAATATCCATTTGTTTGATTAAAAATAAAAAATAAGAAACAGATACTGGGAAAAAACAACTAATGCAAATCATCAAACTTTTTAGTTTACAAGAATTATGTTGATTAATGTTAATCCGTATGTATACCTTAACACAAATAATATTTTGTTAGACATTTAATCTTAATGTTATCGAGCTCGTTATTTTTACCGCATTGTAACGTCCCTTGCATTGCAGGTGCAACAATCCTCACAGAAACGATACCCTTCTAGAGCACCAGACCTCAAATCCCTCGTGGAAGTTTACGCATTTAGCTTCAAAGTAAAAACATTGCTTTGGGGTGGTGATTAGGACATGGGTTTGTATGTTTCCTTTTGATCATGGATAAGTATGTTTGTTTTTTATTATAAAACAGTCTCAATGGTTCCTTTCAATCAGTTTGGGGTAATCGAAAGTATAATAGAAAATAGAATATTTTCCAGAACGTATATTAATTATAGAAAACTCAAACACAAAGTTATATATCAGAAGACAATAACAAATAGAAAGGTGTATTTTTACCTTTTGATCCAGACAGGTATTTACTGGAAAAATATCTTTGGTTTATTTTAAGCAATCTTGTAAAGAAAATGTAAAATGGAGAAGTCAGATCTTATTATTGGAAGATAAATTGTAATTTCTAAAGATCAAAGAAGACGAGTAGATTTATATTTTTCTGTTGTTAAAGATGTAATCTCAGATCAAATGAAAGTTCATATGTCTGGTGATAACCTGAACATGACACAAGAAATGGATCAAATAGGGCAGGTAAGATAATTAAAAACAAACATACTTATTAAAGTCCAAATCACAATCCAGAAGCAAAGTAAAAACTTTGGAATTGACAGGTCAGGTGAAACACGTGAACTTGCACCAAGGAAGAGAGGCTGGGTGCTCCGGAAGAGTAAGCATCTCCAGTTGAGCTAGCTTCACCCACAACCCATTAATTGAAGAAATTAAATCTCGGGCAAACACTGGGCACAATCCCAAAATATAGTTTCTGGTATGACAATTTGATAAAATACTAGTAGAAGCAATTTGTATGGAACTCAATTTAGTTTTCTTCATAAATTTATATTTACAATTTGAATTGGTCTTCTTCAGCTGAACCTATTTGTTTTACTGGCATTGAATTGCTCTTGAATACAGTATAAGACCATGATCTCTGAATACGTAACGTTTAACTATCCGATTATGTCACAGAATGTCATTCTGTTACGACATGCATTGTTTGATTGGTCAGCAGCAAGGTCTAGTCCCGACTTAACTATTCTTTTTTGCAGCAAGGCTGTTCCAACAATCCTGTATGTTGTCGGAATCTTGAATAAATACGTTATTGTAGCGATAATTTCGGACATGCTACCAATATTTTTATAATTGTAAATATAAGAAATAACATTCTCTTGAGTGTATTTATTTGGTATAAGGAATGAGAATCAGGAATAGTATATTTAAGATGAATGCTTCGCTATTACTGACTCTACTTCGTAATATCGAATGAATACATTGAAATTGAATTTTATTTCTTAAAGGAGCAGAAAGATATAAAAGTACATCTAACATTTTACGAATAACAATAAACGAGTTTCTGTATATAGTTTTATATAATATACATGCCTAATTGTTTCATTGTTCGATTGAATAATTCTTGCCGGTTTTCAGAACTTATGTTAATCAAATTAGTTACGGAACGAAAAGCCGTAAAATACATCTAGTATTTTCAACAAGTGGTTTCTTTTTAATAAATTACATGTACTTTCATTAATTTCATTTAGTTTTTTATTTGTTAAAAATTAAAAATCAAATTAAATAATCATATAAGCGTTTTAAATATAATTATTTTTCTTTCCTTTTTAAATTATTTGAGTATTCAGCCAAAAAGCTGTGTTCGCATGAGCAAATGGTGTGATTTAAACCTAACAGACTACGGTTGACTTTTGTTGATGTGATAAAATGATTATTCAATACGCCTTACCAACATTTCGATTAGACTTTATATAACATTTGTATTTAACATACACGATTATCAACTGCTGACACAAGACCAACTCCCTCCTTTAAGGGTCTTTAAGGAATCCTTAAAGATCCTTAAAGATGTCCTTAAAGATCCTTAAAGCCTCCTTAAAGACCCCTTTAAGGACCACCATCTCTTTAAGGATCTTTAAGGCTTCCTTACAGATCCTTAATGGAACTGAAATTTTAAGGATCTTTAATGCGGCTTTAAGGATCTTTAAGGATCACCCTGACATACACATGTATTTAAATGATATAATGGTGTTTTTTCAACCACCCTGAATTGGCTAAGGATGCACCATTATTTATTTATTTATTTATTTATTTATTTGGTATATATTACACAAAAATAATTGGAGAAAAACGCGATTAAAAATAAATGTCCGGTGATAAAATTTCATGATTGTTTTCAAAGTAATTAATTAATTAATTTATTATTTATTTTTTATTTATTTATTTATTTATTTATTTATTTTTATTTATAATCTATACTGCTCCGATTATTATGTACCAGCTCTAAATTGATTCAATGTACAACTTCTTATTTATTTATTTATTTATTTATTTATTAAACTAAAAAAGTGTAGTTTTGACTATTTATCATTATGGATTTATGCCCATAGGTAATAAACAGATCATGGTTCCTAATTGATGATCATCAACATTTCCCCGGTATCTCATCAACAACTTACCTAACTAATTGATAACAGAAGCAAATTCAAACTCATTTTAACCAGACGATAGTATATTCTACCTGAAAAATTTACCGTATGTTGTTAATCTCTTTAATTACCTAGATGGATTTGAATTTTAATGGAATCTGATGATTAATCTACATGAGTAGTAATGTTAGGGATACTTTAGATACTTTTTACCAATTGTTATTTGTGTGTAAATAAATAAATAAATAAATAAATAAATAAATATTTTTAAAAACTTTAATAAGTATATGATATGAGAGAGAGAGAGAGAGAGAGAGAGAGAGAGAGAGAGAGGGCAGAGCGAAGACTTGTACATCATCAGTTTTTAAACTACCATTATTTGATATTTCTTATTTCATGACCTTGAAATGTGCATTCATATAAATAAATAAATAAATAAATAAATAAATAAATAAATAAATAAATAAATAATATAAATAATCATATAAATTAATAAATAAATAATCAAATAAATATAAATAATCATATAAATAAATAAATAATCAAATAAATAAATAAACACTCATATAAATAAATAAATAAATAAATAAACCACAATTTCATAGACAAAACTGGTAGATTCATTTGCACTATCTTCTTCATGTAATAATTTCTCGATCGATCCAGTAAAATAACTTGTATTCTCTGATCAAGTTGTTTATGGAGAGAGAGAGAGAGAGAGATAGAAGAGAGAGAGGAGAGAGAGAAACTCGGAGCTGAGAGTTGTCTATCGGAACTTTTTCCCACAAGCGAAAACTATAAGCATGATTTTCTAATCATAGAATAGGTCCGCAATCCAAGTTAACGAATTTCGGGCTAATAAAGTTGTGATTTATAATGAAACAATTAAAAGAAAAAACATTTATATCATCGGCATTTATTTTAAGTTAATTATCGTTTTAATTTGTTTTCTTGCCGAAAATGGGGTTCTCTGTGTGTTTCCGTTTCATTAATAATCCTAGAACTGACAGCCTCAATATAACTAGCAAAATCTTGATCTCACTGTCTTGGTTCACATCTTTAGGGAAAATCTAGTGTGAGAAAACTCGCTTGTCGAATATTGGTTCTAATCTCAATGCACTTCGATTTCTTTCACTATCCTTGAACTTAAAGTCTCTACACAAGACTATACAATTTTGTTACAAACTGACAAAATATTAAACTGACAATATTAAACTGGGACAGGCCATAATCTCAGAAAATTTGTCAGTTCGCTCAGGTTTTACATTCTTGGCCATTCTAGAATTCTTATTCATTGAATCAAATAATGATATAATGAATAATAATCTGACACAGGAATGAAACTCTATACTCTGCTATCCCGTTATCCTGATTATGTTGAGAAAAAAGTAAAAAAGTTTTCTCCAGAAATAAATCAAATGGTGTTGTTCAAACACAAAAAGATATTAGCAGTCTGCAGCTGACGTTGGAATATTGTCATATCTAGGAGAGAAAGAGAGAGAGAGGAGAGAGAATTTGGATTTGCAGTGTCGTGTACTTTTTTCGTTCTGTTTAAAAATAATTCAAAAATGGTAAATCATGCAGTGTCAGATCCAGCGGGATGGAGGTAGGTGGGCGGGGAGGGGGCACCCCAACATTTGCCCCTGCTTTCCGACTTTTTTCCCTCTCGCTTACCGCAAATTGTCAAGCAACCAGTGGATGGACCAGTTAATTAGTGGTACTGATTAATTAATTCGTGTACAGGTAGGTAATTGCAATCAGAGGATGATGTAATGTACCAGTTCGCTGAGGTATGAAAGAATTCAGGTAGTGCTGACCAGTCTTAGGTGATAATGTTATTTACCTGATCACTTAGGCATGAAAGAACCAGTTAGTATTAGTAAATGACGTTAATTAGTAATACTAATTAAGACACTTCTGTCTTGTCAGAAAGCATGAATTTTAAACTGGGCTGTTATCAGTACTTCAAAAATAATTCTTATTCAAGGACAGATTCCATAAAGAGTGATTCCATTAATCATAAATGAATATTGGGACCAAGGGTCAGGGCCCAGAGAGAGAGAGAGAGAGAGAGAGAGAGAGAGAGAGAGAGAGAGAGAGAGCTAATTAGAATGGTACATTTTTAGCACATAAGATTATCTTTTTGTATATTTTTATAGCGCAAAGTCCTATTTTCATATAAAAGTCCCAATTTTTGTACATTTTTTGTACATTTTTTTTATTTTTAATTGGTTTTAATAGATAAATTCCATCTCATTTGACTTTTTATTCTATCCGTCCGTTATTGGCTTTATGGAACAAATCTAAAATGATAAGTGCTATTTTCTGGTAAAAAGGAGTCTTGTGTGTTGCACCATTATACTGATTATTTAGTATAATAATGTAATAATTTAATTAATATAATAAAATTAACTTGAATGTTCAGATGGATGTCATATAGATAATTTTAAACAAGTGTGAAAAAAAGGGGAGGAAGGAGACCTTCCACTTCGGTAGCAGCCAGCTCGGTAGAGTGTCGACTGTCCGCTCCAGAAGTGGAAGGTCGCGGGTTTGGTCTCTGGCCGGGTCTGATCCAAAACTTGAAAAAGGGTAGTGACTATTCACTCGGATCCGCTTTTGAGTATGACAATGGTAATATTTTTTAAACAGTTTTACCAGATTTATAACAGTAAGAAATGTCGCTAGTTCTACTGTTTCAATTTGTAAAGAGTACTATTATTATAATGTTTAACATGTGCACCCCCTTTTCTCTCTCTCTCTCTCTCTCTCTCTCTCTCTCTCTCTCTCTCTCACCGTAAATTGAATTAATTTCTGAAATTATTTTATTTAACATTCTCACTGTTTCCCTCATAAAACAGTCATTTAAGTTAAATGCGAGATTTTGAAGGATAGATTAAGATTATAACAAATTATCATTAAAACTCGTCCTTCCATTTTGTACAGATTATTAAATGTCGCTGGTACAATATTATAGTTTTTTATCAAACAAGGAAATAAGTATTGGTATTACAACAAAAATGTAACTAAATTATAAAAGACAATTTTAAATAAAATTTACTTAAAATTATTGTTTTAATTTCAAGAATTATTGAAATATTTTAATAAAAAAGCAGTAGTATGATTGAGATTATACAAATAAGAATGGATATCTGATCGATAATTGATCTTTATAAAAGTGATGTTTGCCAGTCAGATAAGTAAGTGTATTACAGGTAAACAGGTAAAGGTTTGATATGCCCGTCTTCCTTTGATCAGAAATCTTAAGTCAGTTAAATTAACCTAAAAATTATTCCTCTCAAGAATGAAAGAGCAAACTATAATAATAATAATAATAATAATAATAATAAAATATTTTTTAAATAGAGTAAAACATTTTATTTATATATTTTATTATTAAATCTGAAAGATTTAGAGCTAGTCACGTGATCCTTAGGCTACCGGGTATTAATATAGTTTTAAAAATATAATATGCATATTCATGTCTTCCGTGGCCTAATGGATAAGGATGTAGAGTCAGGAAAGGATGTAATCTGGGGAACTAAGGGTAGTGAGTTCAAGTCCCGCTGCGAGCGAAATTAGATAAGTAAATTTGTAATAAATGATGTTAAATAATGTGTTCTTCTTTATTTGTGATTTCAGGACTACTTGCAAAACAACCAGAATTAGTATAAATTGATAAAGAAAAATGATTAAATAAATAAGTTTATTTTTTATAAATTTACAAATTTTATAAATAAATAAAAAAAAAAATAATAAAATAAAATAAATTTTTTTTAAATAAAACAATAAAATAAAATAAAAACAGTGTAAGAGTATAATAAGTTAAATAATTATATTTAACATCACATTTATATAAATTTAAAATTTAAAAAAATGTAAAGAAATTTGTTTTCTGTGTTTATTAAACGAATCCTTAAAGATCCTTAAAGCCGCCTTAAAGATCCTTAAAATTTCAGTTCCATTAAGGATCTTTAAGGATGTCCTTAAAGAGACCTTAAAGACACATTTAAGGTCCTTAAAGACCCCTTAAAGATCCTTAAAGCCCCATTTAATGAGTCTTTAAGGGGGCTTTAAGGATCCTTAAAGGTGACTTTTCTTCTTGTGTGATATCTAGACAAACATATTAGCAAAATATCGTGTTCAGCCTTAATCAATTTTAGTGTTTTACTTTGCTTTTACACTGCAATTCGGACATAGTATGTTTGTCATGGTTTTCGTGACTATTGTGTGGCTGAACAGTTTTGAATCCTTATAGACCACTGCCCTGGTGGTGGAGGTCTATGTGTTTAACTTTTTTCTTTTTACTTTGTCTTGAGTTTATGGCTTTGACATAGATTAACAACACAGACCTTTTTATTGAGTAAAGCGGTCACGTGTATGCAATTTTAATCGATTGTGGTGTAAAGAGTTCTCATCAGGGATGGAGACTAACTTTCCCTCTCCAGGGGCCCATGTGGCCCACTCGAGAAAAATAAATAAGGGCTCAGCATTTATCTGAAAATATCATTTCTTACAAAAGTTAAACCACGAAATCGATTACTTGTAAATTTGGTTCTATTTGTTACACAGACTAACTAAACATGGTAAATAAAACAGACAAAAATATTAGTTTAACAGTGTATCTAACCTGTCATGATGATCTGAAACAGTCAAACAACTCGAAAAAAAATATTATCTTGTTCTAAGTCAGACTCAAAATCTGAATCAGAGCTAGAATCAAACTCTATCATATTTTCTATCTACTGTATTTCTTCCTCTAGTACAGGTGCCTCATCCTGAATCCTTATCATTCTCTACTTTCTGTCCGACAGTCTCTCTTGACTCTTGTGTTGCCATCTCAGACTCATCCTGCTCAGACACACTGACAACTATTACTTTATTCTGGTCATTTAAATGTAGAACTTCTTAATGTGAGAACGTTTTGCTATATAAACTCTGTATCTAATTGTGGGTCTTACACGAATGCTGGAGCTATTCCAGTGGTGAATAACCCTAATATGGTTAAATGCCTTTAGTTTTGCAGAAAGTAGTTTAATAGCTTAACAGTGATTTTTTCACTTAGTTTACTTCTCAAATTGGTTTTATTAGCTTTAGCTAGGAAAAGCCCCGTTCTGTTTAAGCACTAGAGGATGATAATGTAATTATAAGATAAATGATTTCCAGGATATTGTTCCCACCATTACGTTGAATAACCAGTTTCCAATCTGGGATTTTGTATTTCTGCAAGTCTCTACAATATGCAACTAAATCAAAACATTACCAAAATGACTAATTTCAATGGAAACCTCTACAATAAATTACACGAAGGTTAAAAAACCATCTTAAATAAGAATGAGTCTATATGAACAGATCTCTGGTTTAAATAAAAAAGTATTTTTTTCTTACACATCATAGCAAGGTGGATTAAACATCAATAGGAATTATAATTTTAGTCTTATATGAAAAGTAGCCGTTGTTTAAACTGAACGCGTCCCGGTTTCGCCAACGAGGCGGTGCATATGGTGTAATCCGCGTAGTAATTTTACTTCAAAAAGGTCCTCATGCACGTTAATGCTCAATGAATCGAACGAAAATAAGAATGTAGTTTCATGATAAAGTTTAAGGCTTAGATAAAATAGCAAATTTTGGCATTTTTAATTTTCATCATGCAAAATAAAAGACCTAAATTTGAGATACTGCATGTACTTCCTCGTCTCTCTCTCTCTCTCTCTCTTAATATGTCGGTATAAGGAGAACATTTTTGACTGCTTGCCAGGATAATATGACTGGAGAGAAGTATGCTTGCCTTTGGTAGACTTAACTGTGAGCTTGCGCCTTAAAGTCACCCTGATAGTAAAAGGCAGATTATAAACCACATTTAATATTTCGCGTATTTACGTATTTTTTCTGAGATTAATCCTAAGAGACAAAAACCTTCTCTATCGCTTATACCTTAAAAAAACTACTGATGTTTAAACAACATTAAAACCAACAATATTTGCAAAGTCTCTATTCGTGTCTATTCACAATGAATCAAAAATAGATAAGAATCAATACTTAAATAAATGACTTATTATTAGATTAGTTCGGATGATGTCTTTCAATGCTCCTTGTTATTTATTTTAATTGGCAAAATAACTGAAGATCAAATTATTCTGTAAGCTTTAAAGTGTGACACAGTTTTTGGTTTTAATTAATTTAATTAACAGAATGTTCTTTAATACTGAAGTTATTCAATATCAAGTAAACTTGATTGTACTTGAACGATTTTTGTAGATTTTAGCCTTGACTCTGAATTAAGATCATCGACACGTTTGAAATTGTATTAGCATTTGGTCATACTTTACTTTTATGGTACAAAAACGTAATGATGCATGATTTTATATGATTTACACAGTAAAGAGTTACTCAAAACGGCATTAAAATCACAATTCAGAAAAGAATTTAACATATTTTCCCCATTAGAAATCCAGCTTCGTAAACTGAAGATATCTTTAGAATTCTTTTGTCTAGTTATTCGTAAGCAGTGAAATTACAATATAGAGTAATATCTCGAATATATTAGATTGAAATGTAATCTCGATAGCATTTAAAAGAATGTTATTTTGATAAAAAATATATTCCAGTCTTTCTTGTAAATAAACTGAAAGATTGGAATGTACTTTTAATCGGTCTTGAATTCAGAAGGTGTTCTGAAGGGATTGTTTCATCAAAAAGCAAGGTTCATTCGTTTTGGAGGAATTGTTTTATTAGAAAGCAAGGTTTTATGGAGGGAATGCAAGGTGTTGTCGTTCTTGAAGGATTTTTAATTAGAAAGCAAGTTTTTATTGGGGGGTTCATTTAAGTTATTGTTATTCCGATATCAATCATAATACAATTTGAATAGATTAATTTATAGTGAAGGAAATTGTACAAATATATATTATAATGGCATATAGAGAGCTGTCTCTAAAGGAGACTTAACCCCCCCCCCGCAGACTCCCCATATGGATTTTGTGACAACCAAGCCATGAGCAATGTCTCATCAACTCAGTTGTCAACTTTCCTTTTTTATGCAGCAATATACCTGCTTATGGTGTATTTTTTTCCCAATTAATACGCTATGGTAGCTTGTAACGGGGACGAAGTAGGCTGCTTGCAAATAAATTGTTGACTCAGGGAGTTATTGCAAGCCTAGGCTTCTCAAGGCCCTCAAAAGGATTTATGGCCGTCATCACAATATTGTGACAAGTTTGATGTATCTGTGTCCAGGATTGCCCTGGATATTTTTGACGTCTCATAGTTCCATGTTCCTTTCACACAATTTTGATTATACATGTCTGTAGCTAGCCAAACAGAAGGTGCTTACCCTTCCGGAGCGCCCGGCCTCACTTCCCTGGTGGAAGTTCACGTGTATCACCTAACTTGTCTGTTCCAAAGTTTTAACTTTTCTTCTGGATTTTTATTCGGATATAGATTAGTATGTGTTTTTTGATTATTTTCAAATACCGTAATGTGCCGATACAAAACAAATAAATAAATGAATAAAGAATTTACTAAAAGAATAAAAAAAAAAAAAAGTGAGGACTTTAGTGACACGATATTGTAACGGAAAAAGTAAGATTTGTGACCTAAGACCTATGCACATTATTTTTGAAATGCGACACATCGTCGCATGTCGGTTTACATTTGTGCGAAGTTGGACACGAATCAATCGATAGACATGGAAGATATGGTACGGTCACGATATTGTAACGGAAACACTAATATTTGACCTCCTGACCATGGCGCACACCATCTGATGTTGGTTTACATTTGTCCTAAGTTCGATCCAAATCAATCGATAGACATGGAAGATAAGGAGCGGGTACGATATTATGACGAAAAAAATAAGATTTTACCTCCTGACCTTTGCACATAAATTTCGTATACGACACATTGTCTCATTTTGTTTACATCTGTGCCAAATTTAATCAAAATATATCCATAGATATGGAGCGAAATTTGGAGATCTTTCTTAAAGTGACTAACATTTTTAATAAAAACTGGTGGAAATGTTATAAGATTGAAATAATCTTTAAAATGACACCTTATATTTTTGAATATCTTAACAAGTAAACAACTTAAGGATTTAAATTTGCCAAATTTGATTCAAGAACAATTTTTTTAAGGAATGATTGCGAAGCAGGAATAATAACAGAGCTGTTGTTTCATGTATTTACTGTATTTCCATAAATTGAGTACACATTGTTTTTATATTTATTTCTTTTAATAGAAAATGTTTCCATTAAACTATTAATAAAATGCATTTTAAATGCATTGACCTAACCAAATTATATTTTAATTAAACACATTATTGTTCAGTTCTCCTGTGCATAGAGAAATTTTGATCAAATTTATACACCAATTGGGCCTCATTCAAAGTTACATCAGGGCATTTAGGGTCAGGTAGGTCATTGTTTTTCGGGTTTTTTTTCAGGTGTGATCATCATTAAAATTCCAATTATGACATAACGTTTATAGTTGTTCCAAGTAAGAAGCTACAGAAGGGATAATTTTGACATAGTTATATTTTGTTGTCGTTTGTTTAAAAGTTCAAAAATTGCTGTATGTACAGAATTTTCACTTATTCATGAATGAAAATTATTTTTCATATTAAGTCGTATATTTTGTATTAAGTTTTGATTTTTTTGTGAGTTTGCTGGAAAACACGACTTTATTCTTGCATTTTTCATGTGCACTGGATTTGTGGAAATACAGTAGTATTTGTTTAGATAAGTAAAGACTTAGCAGTGTATGTGTTGTATAATATCGAGGATATTGCAAGTCTGAACTTATTAAGTCCCCCTCCTCTACCAAAAAAGTGTAATGACCGTCATCACAATATTATTTATAATTATTGCGAATCGTATCCAATTTTTCTGCATATATTGTGATTGTGATTTAAATATGGTCTGTGTCTTGATTTATACTAAATACGCGATGCTCCTCATCACATAGTTCCCTGGATAAGGGATTGTGGAAAAATGTTTCTGATTGAAAGCTTCGAAAAAGCAATGCAATTTTTAATAAACGGTTTATAATGCATCTTACAAATTCATCATTTTTTTGGAGGATGTACATCGTTATTTTATTTGTACTGTCTATTTATAGCTGTATTTATAGGAAATGCTTTCTGTATATATTGTTAGTTTTGGCCCCTATATTCTAGAGACTATTAATGGTGATTATACAAAAATATCTGTTCGATTAGGTTATAGTGTAGAGACTTGAAATGTTTAAAAGCTTTCTATTTCAAATAGGATGACTTATACAAATATTGCGATTTGCACTTTTAAGAGGATGTTTGAAATTTTAAAAATTAACACCGAAAGATGTGATGACGCATCAGCAATTTTAGCTATTTGAGACGAGACCATTTTTCATGGAAGTATTTTTTTTTTGGGGGGGGGGGGAATCTAAAATAGTATAATTTTGCTAGGAGAAAAGTTTTCCACTTTGCATTGTCGAACAAGAAATAAATTTTAAAAGGGTTTATAGTTTTTACATATTTGATCGATATGCCTCCATTTATAATGCAGATACCAATTTAACCAACACCTACCCTAAGCAACTTTTAAACTTACATGTAAAGCTCCTCCAATTGAGTGGACCTGAGTGATCTGGAATTGCCTCCTTTTTTAAACAGATACATCCGCTGCCTGTCATAAAGTTAACATCTATATAAAGGTCATATGTCTACAACAACCGTTAAGACATATCCCAAATAGATTTTACCATAGAATGAACCTATTTCTAAAGTCTACCAGTGTTTTGTGATTAAAACACACTATACAATCTATTCTACGACATCGAAGGCAAGGTACTTGTTTTAAATTGTGCCACATTCGGACTCTATATTGAATTGTCATACATAGATTTTTTCCAGATACTGTCGGCAATAGAGCAATTGTAAATTTTTTTTTGTAGAATATATCATGCAATTTATAGTTGTTTATTCCAAATACTTTTTTGTTCTTAATTTTTTGACTTGGCTTATCATGTGACAATTTTCCCGCGAAAACTCATTTCGCGAATTCTGAACTTTGATTTGTCTAACTAAAATGAAGCATTGTAGATACTCTAATTCTGAGATAACGACTAGAGAACACCTTCCTAATAGTGTTTCAATATTGATATCAGAAGGCAAAATAAAAAAATCCCAGTTTCGGAGATAACATCTAGAGAACACATTTGATTTTTCTCATAATTTTAAACATCGATTCCAGGCGCGATCTCAAATTTACTAACAATATTCTGGAAGGGGATTGTAGGTCATTACTTAAATTTAATATTCAGGCTTAATTAAGATGTTGGTTTAAACAGATCAAAGTACATATTATATCTTTGTATCCCTCAAGATTTGTCTACCTATCATTGTTCAAGATTCGTTTGGAACAGGCTGTTCGTTTTTAGCTTAAATTGCTGAGTCCGATGACGTCATAATGTCCTAAATCTAGCTTGCCATCGATCCCGGTATCTGATTAGTAAAACCTCATGATTATAATAATCGTTTTAAGATTTTTATTCTACAAATATTTCAGAATACTTTTCATGCATATAGATTACAAAATGTTATTATCTTTGTGTTACCGGTTTTTGACGATGGAAACGGAAACGTACGGATGCACATACTTTTTTCCGTGAACAAAACCTGTCTCTTGATAAATATTTTAAGTCATTAAGCTAAACATGAACAGTAAACAAGAAAAATATAACACCCAAAAGGTACCCGGTCTTACTTTTGATTGTCTTAAATCAACGTGACCTATTTTCGACGATTGCATAAAAACTTCTGAGGAGGCCCAGTGGCGTCTACGTTACGATTCAATTATCAGGAAATCCTTCAAATCAATGGCAAACAGCATAAGTATTATTTTGTCTCCATTTAAAAATTGTCAATATTAAATAAATACTAAGGCGTGGAATGTTGATGAATAAAGTTAACAGAAATTTTAAGTCATCAAATGGAAACTCTTAACTATAACATATGTACACACTTGTAAGTTTCTGATACATAGATCTGGAAAATTTACTGTTTGCAGTGGAGGCAGACATGCATGTAGTTATCACAATTCCTGATAAAATGTGCTGTAGTACACTGAACCCATTTTGTACACACCACAAACCACTGGACCCCAGGCAAATGAAATTGTCCACACACAATTTTTTTCTTCTTCAGCTATTTCTTTTGAACTTTTTTTCCTTTATTCCCTTGTCCGTTTATTTTCTTTTTAGTAGTTGGTTCCCTTGAAGATCCTGATTCTTGTAACTCTATCTGTTATTTATTGCTGATTTGTTCGGTTCCTGTGCATCATAATGCTTCTAAATATTTTGCAAAACACTGTCCTCTGTTATGGGTATACCACTCACAACTTTGCTAAGAGTTTTAGCACTTTCCTGTCATGTTTTCCTATTTTTTGCCGCCCTAGGCTTTCACAAAACGTCTTAAATTAAGTAAAATTTCAAATTCGATTCTATCTCAAATGCTTAAGTTTTTTTCCAAAATATCTCAACTAAATTTGAGAACGTACTCACAGGAGAAAAATCTTAGAGAACTTCTTATTTTTTTGAGGTAGCAATGCTATTACGTAAAATTTCCCGCAATTTGTCATTTAAATCAAAACTTGACCCACAAGTGTTTTTGTACTTTTTAGCAATGTCAAATATTTATATTTCAGAAGGAAATGCAATTAATTGATGAAATAAAAACTTAAAATTCATACTTTAGGTAATAATGCAATTTTGTATGGTTTAGATAATGTGTCAAGTGCCATGTTGAATCGCTAATACATTTATTTAAAGTGTGTATTCCTTTATTCTATTGTATTATGGTTCGTGTTCAATTCATTTGAATCGTAAAACATCCTTTTGCATAGTGGTTTCTAAGGCAGTGAAAATAAGGACTAGTCGATAAAAATATTTAATTGTGTTATTTATAAATGTATAACCTTGGATATGTGATATCAATTGAAGCGTAATTAATTCATTGTTACATATTATTGAATTAAAATAAATTTTATTTAATATTCAGATATGCATTTTTTTCACTTACAATACTGTTTTTCCTGAACTAGGGATCATCTAGGTACTGAAATAAGTAACGTGTACAATCCATCCAGCCTTAAAGGCCACCTGCCCATAGAGACCACTTTTACTGGTTCCTTTGGGTGGCCTTTGAAAACAGGTTTGACTGTATATCCATCAAATGCACTTGAATTGAGAATTAATTGTGACAAAATAGATAAATGTTTAAATTTTGTTAAGTGGAGTCGGTTAGTGAGAATGATTTTTAACGCCCCAGTCAAGACTATTTCACTTATAAAGAAAAACTTGAAAGAAAACAGAATCAGTCAAGTTCATGCCGATTCTGAATTTTCGTGAGTTGTAATAAATGTTTCTGGTTAAAGCACAAGTCCTTCGTTTATAATTTTCCGTTTATTTACTTTTTTCATCCAAATTGCAGGATTTACACTCCTCTTTTCTTGTCAAGATGCCGGGCATTTTTCAGGTGTCTATTCTTTCATATGAGGAACGTTATTTATGTATTCAATTTATTGTAACCTCCCTTTCATTAATTCTTTACTGATCACTCTACACGTGCGAAAATGCAAATCATCAAATGATGCTTTTTACCGTGACAGATTCCATCTTTCAATCGAAGATTTCGAAATCAAAACAACCATGAATGTTATTAAATTTGGCATCATTGGAAAGAAAAAGTTCTCGGAATCGCACTATTATAAAGTTACTGAAATAAAACTTTGCAATAAAAGACAATTTTTTCAAGGTTAGGGAGTTTGGAAATTAAGGAAATATAGGACTACAATTACATTTGCTACTGTGACGTCACTCATTTTTTGCTGACACCTATGCCCGTGACGTCATTGATAGGCTGTTCCAGGAATTGGAATGCCATGTCGTACACGACAATGTTTTAAATTTATTTCAGGATTCGAAAATAAAAATAAGATTTTCAAAAAATGCGAAATGTAAATATAACTATTGAAATGTCTAGAAATGGCGTTTATAGTGCTATAACTTCCATTGCCGTGCAAAGCAAACTAGTCACAACGCGCGTTATTCGGGTTGCTTTGCACGGCAATGGAAGTTATAGCACTATAAACGCCATTTCTAGACAGTTTAATGGTTAAATATACAAACGTCTTGTATAGAAAATTTTTGCATATTATTATAGGCGATAAATTATAAGCATCATTTTTATGCTAATGACATAATATTAAAACATATACCGATAATTTGTTGGTAACAACAAAATACTTAATAAAGAATAACACAACACATATACATATTTAAACACATAAAGTTCTACCAGGGAAGCGAGTCCGTGTGCTCTGGAAAGTTGGATACCTCCTGCCTGGCAAGCTACAACTGCCACGTGTGTAATCAAAATTAGGAAAAAAGTATCATGGAACTATGAGACGTCAAATTATACATGGAATGGGTTGTCCTTTATCTGACCACATAAAATATAGATAAAATGCCCTTAGAAGAAATACTGGGTGCACATTCTTAATTCTTAAAAAGCTTAATTTAATAATCTTCATTTTTAAAAAGACACTCTTGTTATATAATTCATATATAAAAAACAATATTTTTTTATTCCAGTTTTGTTATACTTTTATATAATTTTTCAAGAAATTTCAAACTTGCATCTTTTTTTTATAATTATTCCAGAAATTTAAAACTTGCATTAAAACATTAAACAAAGAATCATTGATTGAACATGGATATCAAATCAAAATGATAACTGTGACCCTTAAACTTGGATTATTCAGTCAATAAATACTATCACAAGATGAACCACCATACCTTAATCATATAAATACTCGTAAAGACGGATCAACTATAGCTAATCTCAGATTAATTGCATATAACCTTGCTATTGAAACAAACCGATACAACACTTTACATTTAACCCTCGCGTATGTTTACGTTGTGATAAAAACCAAATTGAAAAAAAATTAATTTCTTGCTATCTTTCGAAAAATATCCTATTATAAAACTTAATTTCTATTCAAAATAGGTTACCCATCTTTACAGTCGATTAAGAATACTCGAGTTGAATGAACGTGGATTTTTTTTTAAATATCTATAATCTTTGAATTATCCTGTTCCGTAATGCTATAGCTGTCATCAAATGTTGATCATAAATATCCTCTGATTAAACAGTTTTCATTGGAACTCATCTACAGCCAGGTTACTGTATAGATGCTTTAATTCACTCGGGATTTGATTGCACTATATCCGCGGTTTGACTTCATAGCGCGAAATTAAATACAAAGTCAATGTATTTATGTTGCATTCATTAAACGTAGACTGAGATAATTTGTGCAGAAAATTGTTAAACTGGCCAATGAACAGCGAAATTTTAAACAACTATACAGTATGCAATCGGAACATTGAATTATCTCTGTTCATTTAGCACCTTTGGTAAAATCCAGTCTGTCAAGTAGAAAATATAGGAATAGGTTTTTTGAACAGTTCTTTTAATTTTGTGAGCTAGAGATACTGTTCATTGAGTTTATGTGTTTTATAAAAATACATCCATCTATATATGGACATTATAAATAAGAAAAAAGAGGAAACAATTGAAACATGATTGGTCTTATTTACCATCTTCTTTTATTGTAAACAGGACATATGTAAGGTTACATAAAATTGGATATCTACATTGTTATAGAAATATGGCACAGTTTACTTATGAACTGTCTTATCTTTCTTTTTTATTTTATTTTATTTTTGTTTTAAAGGAAATGCCAATGATCAATATTAAGCGTTTGCAACAGTAACTTAAAATCTTTTTTTTTATTGTAAAAAAGACAAATTGAAGATTACATCAAATTGGCATCAATAGAAATATGACACAGTTTACTTATCAACTACCTTATCTTATTTTTTCTTTCTTTTTTTTAAAAGGAAATGCCAATAATCAATATCGAACGTTTACAACAGTAAATTAAAGTGTCTAATCATTTCTTGTAATAAACACAAACCATGGGCAGCTTTATCAACACCACAAGTGATTCCTTCTATAGCATCATTAGATAATGCTTTCAAAGTGAAAAAAGGTGAACCAAATATCGACTTGTATGTTGATGTAAAGCAATCAACAGATCAATTTTTCTTTATACCTCTCTGTTGTATCAAAATGAATAACTGCAATGTCATGAATCGCTCTTATTGCACTATATACAGTGTATATTTTTACATATGGTATAAGAAGGTAATAACATCTATATAAAATCCATTGTAGACAGTCTGGCTAAACATGGATGATGATAATAGCAAACAAAACACTTCATACTCGGTAATTTGCTTGAACATCAAATAGTTTTTACTAATGTTAGTGATTTCAATCGCGATTCTACTTTATAATTATTATTTTTTGAAAGTGATAAATCATAATGTCTACAAATAATTACACATCAATACACAATGTCATTTTTTACGAACTTCTATTAAAAAAGTTTCTTCCTGTCTCCGTCATTGACTGTCACATCAATACGCACTACACGAGCTTCTATTCTGAAAAAGTTCTCTTTTTGTCTGTGTCAATAAGCGTCATTAACCGTCTTAACCAATTCTGTTTTCTTAGTCAAACTAAGCATGCCTGCCATTTTATTTATTCTGAAAGAGTCTATGTCTATTTTGATTAAAAGTACAAAGGGCATTAATCTCTGCCTTCGTAGGTTGGAGGTTACGTATTCGACTCCCACTCTGGTCTGACCATGAATTGACAATAGGTATAAACTGTTCTTTCGCCAAACAAGCGGCATTTAGAAATGAAAGTGAAAGGTTACTTCGGCAGAGTCCTTAAAAATCGATGTCCCGTGTCACGGCACGTGTGTCACATTGTCCTGAGCGCACTGCAAATGTAAAACTTTCTGACACTTCACCTATAGCAGTTTACTTCTTGATATAAGTGAAATGTTTATGACTGAGACGTAAAATTCCATTTAATCAAACATCAATCAATCGGTGAACTTTGCACACAGTTTGCTTCTGGATTGTGATTCGGACTTGGATTAGTATGTTTGTTTTTGATTACCTTTTCTTCTAGCGCAAATATCAAATTAATATCAAACCAAATAAATACCAAATTTAGTAAATATATTTTCATTGATGTTGGAGCAGGGGTCACAATATCTTTTATTTACTTTTTGGCGATTACGCCTACTGTGGTGTGTACTCAAAGTAACTATACCACCATCCCCAGAATTCCAACATGACAGCTTTGGTACATTTTTCGTGTCTATATATTTTTTCAGCATCACCATGCAATGAATATCTTTTTGTGTAGTTTTTTCGCACTCTTGTCTCGTTGTTTTAAAAATTCCAAAAATCATACAAGTGAAAATTTATTTAGTGTTGCCCTAGTGTGAAAATTATAGGCACAACACGATTTGTTAAAAAAACCAAGCGCTAGTAAAGTTTGTTTCATTAATATCAAGGTATTTATTATAGATATATATAATAGCTATGTGTATGTTAATAAGTTCATATAAATTAATGGAGTCAATTTGTATATTTTATACCGTTACAATATCCAAAATGGTTTTGTTAATTTGTCTTAACTTCGACAACATGTTTGTCTTAAAACTTTAGACAAAGATGCCGTTATAGTGGAAAGAGTTCATGTTATATAACGAACTTGCTCGGTTACTTATCTGAACTATGTCATCTGTCTTGTATTACTTACAATACTGGTGAAGTTACACTTCTTACGTGTCTACTTTGTAAACATTTCAATTATTTATAGCACGAGTGATATAAATGTTATTTGTACCAGTCAAATATTTATCAAACGTCAGGCCATACCTAGAAATATAATTAAAAAGCGAAAACCCATATAAATATTTGATTGATAAAGAAGTTTCCCAACAAAACATGACATATAATAGTCGCTTAATGAAAAGGATAGCTCATATTTTTCATTTGTAAAGTTTCAATCGATGTCACCGCGGTCGATATAGTAACAAATTACTAACAATGCTTACTCGTTCACAATAATTGAAGTTTGATCTTTATGCTCGATGTTTTTGTTTGTCATTTTTTGATAGATGCAATACTGAAAAAATACACTCGATGAAGAGAATTTGTATAGAACAAATACGGCATTTCTCGGATGCATTTATTCCTTGCCGAAACGGATTTTAGTATCGACCTAGATAACGTTACTGGCCTGTTAATTTAAGGTATAACAGAAATGTCAACATTGATTTGCTGAAGGGTGGTAGCAATTGGTTGTATTTAAACACTTATTACACAATTTGTTTGAACTTTTACCTGCATCAGATAATCAAAATACATTAAACGAATAGAAGAATAAAGCATTTCTACTTCTAGTTCTAGTTTTAGTTCGTAAAGATTTATCGGACATTTTAGTATGCAACTATCACAACAGCGCCGTGTCCACTGAATTCAGTAATAAAATTCAAGTACAAAAAAAATAATCAGTGTTTGAAAACAGTACTCTCTCTCTCTTTCCTATACATTTTTCCCTTAAAAAATCACATGTAATTGTACAAGATGGATAAATCTATACGAAATTGTAACTCAATGATTAAATAGTATGCATGTTGTATTGTCGAAACACATGTTCAGGATTACACTGTGGTCATCGCGAGCTATACATACTGTCATATTTTCGTATAGCACTTTTTGAAGGTTTAGAATGATATACGACATTATCAACATATTGTAATAAAACAGAAAAACACACGTCGCTAAATTCTTGATGTTTAACTCAATAGAGTATTAAAAATACAATAATCTTGTTCACTGAGAATACAGCAGCACACGTTAGTAAAAATCTTAAGTCATACTACTGACCTATCAAAAGTACATTTACTTTATTCCACGGGACTCCGGTGACGGCCTTACTGAACACAGGCTAACCGAGATCCTACAGATGACGATGTTAAATCTGACATCCAAGTTTTGTCTATTATTATCATTGTTATTGTATTTTTCTAATTTCATACAAATTTGTTTGAAACATCATCTCTATGAATTATATGTGAATAAAAATTTTAAAAAAGAATTCAGTAATAAAATGAGTTTATCTTTTTTAATTGCCATATCATTTTTACAACACGCAAAAGAGATGTCTAAATGACATTTTTAAAACAGAAATTATCATTTTTAATTATCACTAAAAATATGCCATCATAGCGATTCACCATGTATATCGGCATCATTGTTTACAATCGAAGCGGGAAAATGCCCTAAATAAAGTCATATGACACTTTGTCCTGAACCTTGTATCTGAGATACGGCGTTTATCTAGTAATAGAATGTCCTAGTTCCTGTCTAATAAATTTATGTACCTCTTGTTGATAAATAATTTCAAATGGACCAAAGCAGCCGACATCCATTGGTTGCAGAATATAGCTAGTGTGAGCTTGCAAGACAAATAGCATTGCATAATGTTAAAGTGCCTACACCCAACAGCAGTAAACAGTAGCAGTAGCAGTTTCTCATATCTGAAGTAAACAGTCGTGCTCTTCTCTTTGTTGTAATTATATAGTTTTTTAATCCCACTACAAGTAAGCATGACCTTTTTATCAATATTATAGATCATATGTAGCTTATCTATAAAATAATATTGATCAATATTTTTTCCAGCTCTATAAAGTACCTGATATACATTTAAGTGAGGTAGCTGCCTACTGCTCCTGGTAGAATACTGGTACAACAATAAACATCAATACAATCACTTAGGGTGGTAAGTCATACTCTAAACATCTTAGCTATCCCTATGCAGTGCACCCATGTCATCACCCTAGACTGCTGGATAGCCACTATCTAATTGTGTGGCATGATATATATATGTGTGTGTATGTGTGTTTGTGATCGAATTTTATTAATACAACAAAACACTGAAGACCACGTGACTTTTTTTTCTTTATTCCTCAATAAAAGAAATTCAGGTTAGCTTCGTCATTTTTCGGAACTGTTCCACGTGCAGAATGGAGCTATTTTTATAATTCGTTTACATATTCAATACCCATCGCAGACCTCGCAAACACAATGTTTATTGTGGATTTCTGTTGTTACTGTATTAGCAATTTGGCTTAGACAAATGAAGAAGCTACGCCAGACAAATAGTTGACTGTTGTATACCACTATGTTGTCCTTAAATTATGGATCCAAAATTAAATCAGATACATGTTTATCTTTCCTGTTTGGCTGTTCAACTGTTGTCAAGTATAATACTAAGTCTATAAAACCACCAGTTTTCGTTGGTTGTAGTACAAAATATCTCGCTGTCTTCAAGTAACAATCACCAAATCTGAATGATGCGGAATAGAACTTTGTCACATTAGATTCATAGAAAGTCACTCGTTGTCAAGCCCAATCTAACTGATTTCAATGGTTCCTCGATCGTTCCCAAGTAAGCCATACTCTCTCTCCAACAAACCGATATGATGTGACAGGTTTTCCGATTGATCAAATTTTACTTCCAGTGGTAGCGTTATGTAATGTGTTAATCTCCAGTTCGTCATTTGAACGTGTCACTTTAGAATTTACAAATTTTTAGATCCATGCAGATTCGATGTTCTCATTGCTGTGACTATTTTTTCGACACAAAAAACAGCGATCAGCCACTGATCACTGATTGGTTGTTCAACTTCATCTAAGACGTAATTGACGTTGATTATCAACTATTCTTCCGCGTTATCAACTTACATTGAACTTTTTAAAGTTTTTTCCTTCGACCTCTTGTCATGATTGTTTTCTTATTGTTAATTTCTTGAACAGACTCCTTAATTAAATTTTAAGGAATATCTTAGATTAATGTTTCATTATTTTGGTTCAAGCGCTGCTGATGAGGAATTGTATTTTGAAAAGGCCGTCTAGTACTGTAAAATGAACACTGGTTTAATATGTAATTTAATATTTTTTTTTTTATTGGTATATAAAAGAAAAAAAAATGATTTGCACACTTTACATAATGAGTGCAGTGTGCAAATCGTTTTTTTTTTGCTGTAACCACCAATAAAAAGATCACAGTTATCCTAAAATAACACTTCAACACGACTTGTTTTGTATTAAATTTATATTCACTAGGGTTTTTATGTTTTTTTACATTCTTCAGGTGAATGGTGCATTAGTAGTTGCTATGGAGTGTTACCATGACGTAATAACATAAGGGAGATAAAATTTAAATAAAGTCATATTTACAGTCAAATAATAAACAAATTCTTTTATACTCTTCCGTTTGTATTCGTATCGGCTGATACTTTTGAATAAAGACTCTTTTCTTTGCCTCTCTTTTATTTGTGTCTGAATCTTATTGTTTGCAATCGCCATGTCATTAAAGGGTTTTTATTATAATAATATTGATGAATACTGTATTTAATTGTTCTTGTCAATCTGGTAACAGTTGATTCTTTTCATGATTCGTTCTTGAATGGACGCTGAGCACAACTGATTGGCAAAGCGATTTCTGAATGAAACGGATCATAGATAGAATCAATCTAATTGACAAGAAACGGAGTTTGTTGTGATTTAACAATAGAGCTAATAGCATTGGGATCTGTTCCGAATAAGTTGAAACGACAAAAATGAAAAAAATTTCGACGGTATCAGAATATAAATGGCCTGGTAAAATCCCTCAAAGGTATTGCTGATTCATATTATAATTTTATACAACTACATTCAAAACCTATCTCTGAAGACCACGTAAGGGAATCGGTCTTGATAGTTGTCCTTAGATACTTTAGCTTCCAAAAATAAAAAAGAAATTAGGATACAATTTTATTGGCTTTAAAATTAAAACAATTAAAAGTATACGACCCTTACATAAAGGTGGCTATTGTTTTAAAATCATCTTTCAATGTTCACTATAACGACTACATTGTGAGAAATCTGTGGGCGTTTCCGGTATTTTGTTTTTTCTAGAGATGAAATGTTGTTATCCAAGGGTAAAACAGATGATCGAAAAAAGCGATAAACTTGTACACATAAATAAAAAAAAGTCTGTTCTGTTCACATGCAATGACGTAATTTCATGGGGACAGGATTTTTATTTACAGAAGCAGTGTTCTTGACCTTTGACCTAAAATCAATACTTAGATCTTGTCATAAACAACCTTTGCACTAGAATTCATTAAATCCCTTAGTTCTTAGTAACGCCATTATACGAAAACACTATTAACAGTACTATTAGCCTGAAAATCAATCCCATGCTTTGTTCTTTCATGGTCATAATCATGTGTTGTATCAAATGTCATTAAAAACCTTCAATTGCAACTGTAGTAATTATAAGGAACCCCATATTCTATTTCCAATAACATGAATTAAGGCATTGTCTGAAGTCGAACGATTCATCAGATTTAGATGTGATACGCTATTTGTGCATGATGTCTCTAGATAATATACATACCACATTTAACTGAAATGCAAATAAATCTAACATTAAAGACAAGACGTACTTGTATCAACTAACATTTTGTACTTTAAGAAATATACTATTGTCTAAATTTGCTACTTGTTAATCATGTTAATTATTTCTTAAGCTAATTTTGATTGAATATATTGTAATCCTTTAGATATTTTTCCAACGCCTTGCAACATTTTGGTTTCACAATTTTGGTATTTCGGAATAGTGTCGTATAGTTCTGTAACATAAACACTGGTATAATAGTTAACTTAAAACATGTACTTATATACTAGAGATACTTGAAGAAGCTAATTTTAAAACATGTCGATTTTACCTTTTAGTGAAAAGAGGCCGCGGACGCCTAATGAATCAGACTTCAGTCTACAATACTAGGGTCTCTCACCTCAGTGAGTTCGAGTTCCACTCAGACCACATGTGGGAATGTGAATTTTCCTTGTCTTTGGTTTTTACTGGTTCACCTGGTATCCGTATATTGTGACTTGGGGAGTGTTACGCTTGTCTGCGGCGTACTGACTCAGTTAGCTAGCACCTTAAAGTTATCCTTAGTGCGCGTCAGCACAGGCAGACAATAGAACACTCTCACACTTCACACGCATACACGAACTTGTTCATAGATTTATCTAAAAAGGATAATAAAGTACTTCTCGTCGCAAATAGGTGAAAAATTGCAAATGCCATGTTAAGCAACATTAAACCAACCAACCTTTTAATGAAAATAATGCATACAAATCTGTTTTCATTCCTTGCTTATATAACCAAAACATCCCAGCCAACGTTTAGGAGCTATGTCAAAGTGCAAAACTCTATTAAAGTACATCTAATAGCCTTGATGTTATTAGACAATAAAATGTGGCGTGTATATATAATTGACAAATAATGATCTTGCCAGCTGGAGACACGTAAATATAGTCTTTTCATAATTTTCATTATACCATCAACTATTTTCTCAGACATTGTTATACCATACCCTTTAAGCACAATCTCACTAATCATGTCCATAATGCATGCTGTCCGAGTGGCAAGTCATTCTCATCAATTAACTGGTCTATATATGGAATTATCACTTTGTCTACATTAAAAAAATTATTTGATTACATTAGTGTGTTGGATAAAAATTACATCCGATACTAAAATATGTACTATGCAACAAAAGGTATCGTTATGACTGAAAATAAATCCAATACGGATGACATATAGGAATTGATTATTAAATATTTGTAAATTAAATTAAATTTTCACACGCACACACACGAGTTTTTTTTAAAAAGTTAAAAAAAATTGACAGGGTTGTCTTGATTAACATTAGGATGGACAAAACAAGAAGCCTTAACAAAGGGAGATAACTATTTAGCCGCCACAAAATGGACTCGAAATTAAATATGCACCTGTATTATGGACGCGATAACATCTATTTGCAAAATAAAGCTCAGATGTAAGTGCGCGAAAATTGATACTGGCGATTGTACAGTATTATTAGTTTATTTATTTTGCTTCTTGATTGCAATAAGTATGTTTGTTTTTGTTTATTAACATATTAAAAGTTTATTATACTGGCTAAATATTTACTGTGAAAAAATATATCATAGCCCATTAATTAGAATACGTTTATTGCTGCACAGAAAATAAAAATAAAATTAACAGACAAATTAAATTCATTATCATACACCTTCCTAATTTGCGATTGATGCCAGAATTGGTTCAATTTTATCAGAATTTGATTTATTATATATATTTATTTTTTGTAAATTCCATTTACAGGTATTCAAAATAATCATTAAAACTGCGCCTCCATTCATCAACTTTGCTAAATAGAGCTTTGTACTAGTTGCAAAGACTCTATTGAAAATATTTTACTAGAGGAGTTTATGTTTTTATAGAGGTTTGAATAGTTCATACTTTTCCCTCTGAAGCAAAAATAAGTGCCTTTTCGAATTAATTCACATGTTTTTGTGTGGCGGGGTGGGTGGTGTGATGGATGTTCAATTTTAACCCGGGATGTTTATTGTTTATTCATATCATTCTAACGATACAACACAATGCTGTCAAAAAACAGCAATGTTCATGTAGAACTCTTCCAGAGCAAACACACTCACTTTTCTAGTGTAAGTCCATGTGTTAAACCATCAAAAACAAACATACTTATCCATGTCAGAATCACAATTCAGATGCAAAGTAAAAACTTTAGAACTGACAAGTCAGGTTAGACACTTGAACTTCCATCAGGGAAGTGAGGCCAGGTGTTCCGGAAGGGTAAACACTCCTGTTTAGCTAGCTACACCCGCCATGAGTGTAATCAAAATTGCGTGAAAGGAACATGGAACCATTTGCAAGTTTCAAAATTTTGCCTTAAATTTAAGATATGAATTGGTATGCTTTTTTGATAAATAAAAGTAGCATAGACAACACATAAAAATACTGACAAATGCTAGGAACATTAATTGTCCTGATTCAATATAATCTTGACAACGACAGGATAAAGTACCAAATAATGATTTTCTCACTTCTGATACATAACCATCATGTCCATTATTGCGTTTTAGTCACCAGCCTGATCAGTGATTGATAGTACCATCCTCTCTAACACAATTTTTCTCTCATTTTAAAATAACATTGTTTTTTGACATATATAATCTTAGAATTAAGTAACTGACCAAATTATAAATTTCTTTTCTCAGTTGTTTCGCATCCTTGGTTGTTTTTCAAAGTATTTCGTCGAACAGTTAATTTGCCTTTTTAATCGTTTGATTGATTATATGCAACGGTAGCTTGCGAGTCTTCAAAATTTTGATCCAAGCACTACTAAAGAACTGTATTCTGAAACGGTCGTCTAGTGCTGTAAAATCGACACTGGTAAAATAAGTTATTACTAGAAAAACTGTGAGCCACAAGCTCACAAAACACAAGCTCACAAAAAATACCCCCCGCTCCTCCCACATAAAAAAAATCCATCGGATCATATTTTTAAGTAGGAGGGGCACATCTACATTATATCACAAAGATTGTAAGAAAATTTTATGAAAATCCATTGAAGGGTTTAGGAGGAGTTGCGGATAAGAGATAGGTACCCTAAGGTGTAACGGAAGGTCGGACACACGGACGGACACCCCTATCACTATATACCCCCACTTTTTAAGCGGGGGGTATAAAACATGTTCCTTTATACTTTAGGTACTTGTAGAAGATAATTTTAAAACATATCAATTTTACTTTTTAATGCTAATAATTCATATAATTCTGAATTCATTCCTTGAAAAATAACCAGAACATCCAGGCCAACGTTGAGGCTCTATGTCAAAGTGCAAAACTCTTGTAAATTTCATGTAATACCGTTATGTTATTAGACAATAAACTGTGGCGTGTATAGGTAATTGACAAATAATGATCTTGCCAGCTGAAGGTAGGTATATATAATTAATCCATTATACCATCAACGACTTATTCAGACATTATTACACCATGTTCTTTAAGCACTATATCACTACTCATGTCCTTATAGGAACAGTATGACAATATTGTTTATGTTTTTACTGTGTTCTATCATTGTTTCTTAGCTGTATTTCATATATTCTGCTTCAACAAATATTATTAATTTATTACCATATTTAAAGTTTATCATACTGCCTTAATGATATTTACTGTGAAACAAATATATCATAGCGTAAGTATTAGAATACGGATATTGCTGCACAGAAAAGTAAATTACAGTGGACAAATTGAAGTCATTACCATACACCTTCCTACTAGAATTGGTTCTATTGTATCAGAACTTTGCTTTATTACATCAGTTTTTTTGGACATTCCATTTACAGGTATTTACAATCTTCAGAAAGACTGTTTCTCCGTTCACCAACTAGTTTCGGAGATTCTATTACAAAAATACTTGACTGGGGAAACTAATGTTTTCAGAGAGATTTGAATAGTTCATACTTTTCCCAACTGAAGCATTAATTCATGCCTTTTCGAATTAATTCACATGGTTTTTGTGAGGTGGGTGAATGTATTTTAACCTTTAAGTGAAATTTTAACCCGGGGTGTAAATTGTTTGTTCCATTCATTCTAACGAAACAACACAATCCTGTCAAAAACAGCAATGTTCATTTAGAACTCTCCCTGAGCACACGGGCTCACATACCTGTTAAAGTTTCATGTGTTAAACCTAATTTGCAAGTTTCAAAGTTTTAAAAAATTGAACTTAGTACTGTGATTCGGATATGAATTGGTCTACTTTTTTGACAAATTAAAGTATTATAGACAACACATGAGAATACTGACAAAATATAAGGTACTATGAACATTAATTTTCCTGATTCAATATACCCTTGACAACGACAGGATAAAGTACCAAATAATGATTTTGTCTCTTCTGATAAATGATGATCATGTTCTTTATTACGTTTTATTCACCAACCCGATCAGTGATTGATGGTATCATTCTTTCTAACTAAAATTTTATCTCCTTTTGACACGACATACATATTCTTGGAATTAAGTTACTGATCAAAATATGAGTTTCTTTTTTCTTTTGTTTTGTATTCTTGGTTGTATAATTATCTTTTCAATTTTTAATCGCACGATTGAATATATGCAACGATAGCTTGCGTTATCTACTTTGCATGTATTAGTATGTCTGTTTTGTATTGTAAACGATGCATATATTGCACCTAGAAAAAACCATCGATCGTTGGACTTTGATAGGATGCTAGATGACAAGGTCCTGTGATCTGCAGAAAAACAACAAAAACCAGAGAACAAGTCTTGGATTCGCCAGAGCTTAGGCAGAGTTTTTATAATTAGTGCTATCAGTATATGTTTCTTTCTTTTGTTGTCTTGTTATGTTCGTAGTTCTTGATTGTCTTGGATTGTATTATTATTAGGATATTCATGTATTTCTTTTGTTGTCTTGTAATGTTCGTAGTTCTTGATTGTCTTGGATTGTATTATTATTAGGATATCCATGTAAATAGCAAACCATATCCAATTCACTATTCCAAAAAGTAAAAACTGTCAATCAAGTAAAACGCATGGATTTGTATCAGTGAAATGAGACCGGATGCTCCAGAAGTGTTATCACCTCATATCTTTTTAAATATTTTTCAGTTTGGTTTTAGACATAGTTCTCCTGCTTATTGTGTATTTGTTTTCCGATTCATACGCTATGATAGAGATTGTTTTTGGAACTTTGTCCAACGAAGCAGGCTGCTTGCCAATAAATTGTTAACCCAGGGATATTGCAAACCTAGACTTATCAAGACCCTCAAAAAGTTTTATGGCCGTCATGAAAGTATTGTTGACAAGTTTGATGTATATGTCCAGGATTGCCCTGGATATATTTGACATCCCATAGTTATATGTTCCTTTCACACAATTTTGATTACACACGTGTTGGGAGTAGCTAGCTGAACAGGAGGTGCTTATCCTTCTGGAGCACCTGGCCTCGCTTCCTTGCCGGAAGTTCACGTGTCTAACCTAATTTGTCAGTTCCAAAGTTTTTACTTAGCTTATGGATTGTGACTCGGACATAGATAAGTATGTTTGTTTTTATTTAGGCGTGTAGATATTTTTATATGACCAATGTTTTTATCCACATTTAAATTTCACTTGCGCAATAAATGCATCTTTAAAACTTGTCGAATTATTTTTAACGTGCCATGTTAAAGTTTAAATGAAAATGAAAAAAACTTATTCTGGAGACAAAATTCTTGGTTCCATGCTATTTAGCATGGAAGGCGTCATAAATGGAAATAAATTTTAAGACATACATGGTCCATCAAGTACTTCTGTACGACATAAGGTGTGGAAACCTCTTAAATTTTTAAATCTTTTATATTTGATGGTAAGTTAACAACTAACAAGGAATCAATATTTTACAAATGCACTTAAAAATTATTACAAGAATATTGATCTCGATCTCAAAAACCCAGAATTCTGTACTTTAAAAACTCAGTGATCAATGATTTTAATAGCTTAACAAGACAAAACCTACTGAGACCACTAAAATAATAAGTATAACGAATTCTCTCTAAATGAACTGAAAATTATAAAATAAATACTTCAATACAGTTTCAGCTTATATTTCTGCAATAAAGACCCAGCTAATATTTTTACAATACAGATTCAGCTAATAATTCTTGAAAAGTCTGTTTTATTATTTTTGATAACGCATCCAATATCAAAATAGTTTAAGTGTTGTTGTTTTGTTAATCGTTTTATGAATTATTTTTAGTGTGCGTGCAACACAACCGAATAGGCCATTATGCACAAAATAAGTTGGTGAAAGTGTATTGTCTTGTCTTTATCTGTTTTTTTTTGTATCATGATTTTTGGTTGCGTGAGCTGTGCAGTGCCTGCTTTTTCACTGACAAATTTCTTAAATTTTGAATAATTACAAACTGGTCTTGGTTTCAAATTACTTTCAAATCTCAATATGACGTTATTTTGACAATTTGTTTTGTACAACTTTGGACGGAACTATTTTTGGTGTTTTCAAAATTTATTAAAGGGGCCGTGTTGGCAACCGCAATTCCTGGCAACTATGATAAAATAGCATGCATCTAGGCCACCCGTGTTTTCCGTTTAATATATATATATAAACGAATAAAATTTAATAAAAAAGATTTATTTAAATGCCAAAATCAAATTAAAAAATAATAATTCAATAGCACAAACAATAATAATCCAATAACTATCATCACCAGCTCAATCCCCGTCATTTTACTGTGACACGCAGAAATATTATATTATTTTTTCGGAGTCAAATTATTCCTTTTGTATAAACAGTAATATTTGGTATTAATATGCATACATTTTAGAGTGCATTTTCACTGACTTTATCGCCAAATATGCAGTAACAATGGCTGTAAAAAAAAAAAAAAACAGCGCATAGTAGGGACAATGTTCTGTTATCCATTATTCTAAGCGATGCCGGGGTTGAATTCCGACACTCGCATGAAATGAATCGTGATTCCGAAGTTTAAGTATGGACTGCTCATCTGTCTAAAAACGTAAAATAAACAATTTACTGTACATCACATATGCCATGTCTCATCAAGTCCGACATCCGTATCTGAACCCGCTCTTCAACCCGTTTCAGGTACTTTCAAAAATTCATCTTTCAATCACAGTCGTTACACAAAACATGTCAAACTAGATTACCTTTTCTATATAAAGTACATTTAAAAGTTTTCTCCATTTTGTAACATTTAGCAACTGCCAGAAATCCCTTAGTTTAGCAAATTATCCACCGACATTGTCGACGGTGTAATCTTTCTTTCTACCACTAAATTTTGTTTACATTTCTAATTTGTGATGACGTCACATCGACCTTCATCAAAAAAGTTCTTTTTTGTATGACATTCCGATAAAATGTTCAATAAAACATGTTAATGTTATAAAAAAAGAAATAAAATGTTTTTTTTTTTGGTATTTTGAGTACAAGTTTAGTTGTATGGCATGTAACAGATGGGGTTAGTGAGGATATTTTGGCTGTTGTCCAAAATGCTGTAGCCTTGGAAGGATATAGGCATCATTGCGCTTTTGTACACAAAAAGTTCCAATATTCCGTCAATTAAAATAGGAATACACAGTGTAAATTTTCAAATATACTGTTTGTAAATTTTCAAATTTATTGAAGTATAAAATGTTTTCCGTCATCGTCATGTTATACTTCAATAAATTTAAAGAAAAACGAAGAGCAATCCCGAAATAACGACTTGTCGCCTACAATAGCGGTTATATAAGATTCGTGTATATTTCCAATACTTTATTCTTTACACTTTATTCTCATGACTGCAGTTAATCAACAAGCATAACACAAATGATCTCTTAAGCGGATATATAATAGTTTTGTATTGATTTTAAAAACATCGGAAAGAATGGAGGGATAAAATTTCTAATTAACGTCTCGCACACGTGTGGGTGTAGAACACCATAAATTCTATGTTTTGTTTAAAGGAATAATAAGTCTAGAATTTAATGACCAACATAAAACCAGAAAAATATAAATATAATTATATAAAAGCAGTTATAAGACTACGTTGCTGAATGTCTTACAAGAATATAAAATGTATATTGTTATCGAAACGATTTTGTCAGTAACTCGCTCTCTCTCACATCATCTGCTTTTTAAAAATATAATACTAAATGCAACATTCAATTCTTCAACTTGCTTTCCTGATCTTATAACTTTGTGTATTTTAAGTAATGACTGTGGAGACCAGTTTACATTAGACATTGGTCTTGTTCTCGAATCCCTTTTTCATTATGTATATATGTATGTTATTATACCATTGTATTGTGTGAATGAAATATTGTTTAATCTAAACTAACATGTCAAGTACAGGAATATGTGTGTGAAAAAATTGCTTAACAAATATATACATTTAAACTGTATAATTACAAAATGGTAGCATTGCATTTCCGCATTTTTACACAATGTTATGTTTTTATTTCCGCATGATTTTTTCAGTAACGCAGTTACTACTTAAAATTACTTTAATAGGGTCAATTCAGCAGTGTATCTTATCCAAATAAGCTAAATACAAAACAAACATACTAATCCATGTCCAAAGCAGAACCCAGAAGCTAAGTAAAACATTTAGAACTGACAATCAGGTAAGATATGTGAACTTCCACCAGGAAAGTGAGATTGGGTGTTTCGGAAGGGTCAGCACCTCCCGTTGAGCTATCCGCCATGTGTGTAATCAAAATTGTGTGAAAGGAACATGGAACTATGGGACGTCAAATATATCCATGGCAATCCTGGACAAAGAGACATCAAACCTATCAGCAATACTGTAATGAAGATGAATTTGTAGTTACTAATACACTGCGAGAACTGATATTAAGTGTTTGTTTTTTGATGGTAACTCTGCATCTAATGGTGTCATAATTCACAAGTCTCGTTTACAATTTAGGGGTTGCACATTAACTCTACCTACAGTTATTGTGCATGCTACATGCTGCAACCTAAGAAATACCTGCATGTATAAAGATGTAATTTGCATTGATGTATTTCCTAGATGAGTATCAGTTTCACCTTACTCCCATGACGATATCACGTCCAGCCATAGTGTGATTGTTTTCATTTTTTTTGTTCTAGAGCCGACCTACATACAATGATGACATCGTTGCAGATATGAGATGTGTCGTTTAACATTTTATTTCCTTGTAACCTGATTCAATAAGTAGTGATATATTATTTTCTTAACATCATTATTATATGTGTAATTTTTTATGTGAATGTGTGACTAATATTGAATATTAAATGAAACAAGAACAAGCGCGTTGTGCATGCACTGAGCTAACCTTAACACTTAATGTTTAGTATCAGTATGTTCATTTATAACATGCCATTCAATTCATTTGCGCCAGCTTTTTTCTCTGTACTATGAACCAAATTTAAAATTCTTACAAATTGCATTTTTAAATATTTTTTAAAATGTTACGTTAAAGGTTATCAGATCCCGTTACAGAAATAAAATTATCAGTTCTTAATGGTGTATTGCAATCGAAATTAATTGGCTACCGTTTGTCAATATGGTAACCATTATTTCAAAATGCAAACAACCAATGAATGAAGGATTTATCATTTATCTTGAACAAATGTGAATTTATCTCTAACAGGTAGATTTAAATGTACTAGATTAGTATGCTTTTGGCCATAAGTTAAGACCGCTTTACGGTATTGTAGAAATAATTTTCTTGCACCCAGATAGAAAAGTTCATAAAAAGTGCCAGATATCTCCATCTTGCAACCCTTGTACTAGATAGCCTACATGCCATTTTTCCGCAAAATTTTAACAAAATCAGAGGTTTATCGATAAGTTGAAATTGATTTTAATTTGAAAAAAATGTACTTTCTGATGCAAGAAATGGAATCAATCACTACTTGTTAAGCCAGATAAGGAAATATCAACCCGCGTTCTAATATATTTGGTCCAGAACTCGGCAAGCCTCGTTCTGGGCCAAATATATTAAAACTAGGGTTGAGATTTCCATATCTGGCACCACAAATTGTGATAGATTCTATTAATATTTTAGCTATATAATATTACAGATTAGTAAACTTATTTTGTGATAATAATAAAGATCTACCTATTAGTGTTCAATAAGGAATTTGATACTATTTTCAATAATAAAAACAATTTATTTTTTATGGTAAAAAATTTGCGTAAAAGGCGGTATCGATTTTTATAAAGAAGAATATTTTCTGTCATAAACTCATTTTAGATAATTTGCTAATTTGCTATTTTAGAATGATTAAGATTGTGTTTTGTTTACACTGATCAAAACCAAATATACCAATCCATGGGCAAACCGAAATCCCAAAGCAAAGCAAAAACTTCGAAGCCTGGAAATTCGGTTAAAACCAGGAAAGTAACGCCTTGTACTACGGTAGGGTAAGCACCTCCTGTTTAACTAGCTATACCCGCAATGCATGTAGTGGAAATTTGGGAACAAAACGAACTTAGAACTGATGGACGTCAAATAGATCTAGAATAATTTTGGATACAGAGGCATCATATTTATCAACTATATTGTCATGACTGCCATAAAACTTTTAGTTTAGGTCCTTGTTAAGCTTGTGCTAGCAGTATCCATGCGTCAACATTTTTTTTGCAAGCAGCCTACTTCTTTGTACAAAGTCCCCATAGTGGAAACAAGCTCTTCCATACCGTATTAACAAATACACTATCAACAGGAGAAGTAGGTATATTGCTGCAAATATAAAGGAAAGTTGACAATAGAAAAATTGAAGTCATCACGTTTGTCATAAAGTATTAAATGTAGCCTTTCGTTGGCGTCATTGTGAGGTATAAGTCTAAGACCGCTTGAAGGTATTTTAGAAATGATTATTATTTGCCATAAACTATTACTTATCATTAGATCTAGTTTGTGATAATATTAAAGATCTACCTATTACTGTTCAATAAGGAATGCGACACTTTTTTCAATAAAAAAGCAAATTAATTTTTATGGTACAAAACTTGCGAAAATGGCGGTCTTGATTTTTACAAAGAAGAATATTTTCTGTTATAAATTTATTTTCCAGAATATATGCTATTTTAAAATAATTAAGATTGAATTCTTTTCTGTTGATCAAAAACAAACAAAACACTTCATGTGCAAAGCAAAACATTCGAAGCCGCAAAATGAGTTATGAGATTCCACCAGGAAACTAAGGCCTTGTACTCCGGTAGAGTTACCACCTTATGTTTAACTAGCCACACCACCACGTGTGTAGTAGACATTTCGAATAAAAAGAACTTGAAATTATTTCATGTCAAATAGATCCAGAGTAATTTTGGATACAGAGGCATCATACTTATCAACACTATTGTGATGAGGGCCATAAAGCTTTAAGCCCCTTGATAAGCTTGCAATATGCTTGCGTCAACAATTAATTGTAAGCAGCCTGCTTCGTTGTTCAAAGTCCCCAGAGGTCACAGGCTCTCTTATAGCGTGTTAACTGGGAAACAAATACATCATAAGCAGAAAAAACAGGTATAATCTTGCGTATAAAAGGAAAGTTGACAATAGAAAAAATTGAAGTCATCACGTTTGTAATAAAGTTTCAAATGTACTTTTAGTGGGCGTCATTATTGAGGTATAAGTGTAAGACCGCTTGAAGGTATTTTAGAAATGATTATATTTTAACCATTTAATACTACTGAATAATAGATCTAGTTTTTAATAATAATAAACATCAACATATTACTGTTCAGTAAGAAAAACAAATTGATTTTTATGCTACAAAACTTGCGAAAAACAAACTTTCCAATCCATGTGGAAAACAACATTCCAAAGCAAAGGAAACACTTTAAAGCCTGGAAATTAGGTTAAAACTTTCACCTGGAAAGTGATACCTTGTACCGGTAGAGTAGATCCCTTTTGTTTAACTAGCTACACCCGCCACGTGTGTATTAGATATTTGGAATGAAATGAACTTGATATTATTGAACGAAAACTAGATCTAGAGTAATTTTGAATAGAGGCATCATACTTATCAATTGTATTGTCATAAAACGTTTAAGACCCTTGATAAGCTTGCACTTGTAATATCCTCGCGTCAACATTTTATTTACAAGCAGATTGCTTCGTCGTTGTAAAATGTCCCCAAAGTGGGAACAAGCTCTTCCATAGCGTATTAACCGGGAAACAAACGCTTCATAAGCAGCAGAAGCAGGTTTTATTGCTGCATATAAAAGAAAATTGACAATAGAAAAATTGTCATCACGTTTGTCATAAAGTTTCAAATGTAGCCTTTCGTTGGTGTCATAAATGGGGTATAAATTAAGACCGCTTAAAGGTATTTTAGAAAGGAATATATTTTAGCCATATAGTATTACTTATTATAAAATCAAGTTTGTGGTAATATTAAAGATCTATTTATTACTGTTTAATAAGGAAGTTGACACTACTTTCAAAAATAAAAACAACTTTATGTCTATTTTACAAAATTTGCGAAAAAGGCGGTATGTATCGGGTGTTATAAAGAAGAATAGTTTCTGTAATATACTATCTTTTCCGATCATTTTCTATTTTGAAATGATTAAGACTGTATTTTGTTTTGTTTAAACTGATCCAAAATCAAACATACCAATCCATGTGCAAACCACAATCCCAAAGTAAAGCAAAAACTTCAAAGCCTGCAAAGTAGGTTAAATATTTCTAACAGGGGTTATGATTGTGAGGATTGTTTTTTTGGACAAGGACCGATATGTTGTTTAATTCACACAAAATTAGAATAAGGGTTTACTTAGGTTATAAAAAAATTTTTTAACTAGAAACTGTCACTATAAAACTGATGTCAATCTATTTAAAATGAAACACTATAGTACAGTCGAACATGTCTATAAAGACCACGAAAAGGAACCAGCAAAAGTGGTATTTATGAGCAGGTGTATTTTATATACAGGTTCAAATAATATGAATAAAGAATATTTGGGATACAAATCGACTGACCTTGATAAGCAGGTGGTCCTTATATAGACGTTGTCTTTAAGACAGGTTTGAGTTTGACTTTGACTGTACCTGCCTATTTCCAAAGATTTTGTAGTCTAGTGTTGTGAAATTAAAACTGGTATAATAATTATGTTATAGCAGTAAAAATAATAGGTTCCTTCACTAAACGGTCGATGGACCTGAGAAAAAAGGACTCTAGGCGTTCTGATGTTCTCTGTCATTTTATTAAAGCGAACCACTCGAAAACAATTCTGAATGGGGCAAATAATATACTTTAATCCCTTCAAGATGATTGCTTATTGTGATATACTATGCAACATTATGCTATACCATTAGATGAAGCAGCCTTGTTTACAAAGTAACTGGTTAATCTATGAGTTTGCGAGAAGTAATTAAGGAAATGAAATATTGTAGGTAAATCCTCATCTTAAGATATAATTGTTAAAACCAATCATTCAAAAGTGCTATTCAAAAGATTACAAAACCAATTCTTAATTCGAAGAGAAAAGTTTTCAATGAGTCTTTGATGGTTTAATTTTTGAAAATGAGCCCTTTAATGTAAACATATGCAGAATAATTATTATAAATCCTTGACATTGGGCGGGTCTTTCCAGACATGAATTACAGATATACAGAATCTTTACATATTTGAAAATGAATGTCAGCAAATTTTTATTTTTAACCATCCTTTTATTAAAAACATATCGCTTTATAATCTGATTTAGCAGATTATATAATATTGCTTCGTGTTTCTATATTTAGAATGTATATTATGAAAAGTTTGAAGGTTTTTTTGAACAAAACATCATAAATCGTGGATTTGACATCTCCCTTTGATTTATGTTTCTTACTACATAATAATCTATTTATATTGCTTCTGATGGTAAAATTGTTATTGAAATGCACCCTAATTTATGGTTTTGTTTAAGGCTTTTTAGATTTTCTTTTTAGTTGTTACAGCAAAAACCACGCTAGTATATCTAAATGAAAGTCCATATCACTGTTGCCAAATTATGCCATTCAAAAGATGGTTGTGCATAAACATGAAAGAATTAATTACAAGATTAGTATAAAACTCACACTCAAATAGAATTTCTTAATTGTATATATTTGGTAAAATGAATTAAAGCCAGGAATAGCATACTGAATGAACTGCTTTGCAGTTAATATTAAATATGTTATTCCTGACTCTCATTCATAATACCGAATGGAGACACTAAGATAAAATGTTATTTCTTAAGTTTACAATCATAAAAAAATATTGTCAGAAACGTAACACTATCGGTACAATAATTAATTCTGTCCAAGATTCTGACAAACATACGCGATTTATGGTACAACCTTTAACAAATAAGGATGGAATGCCGAACAATCAAACAATACATGACGTAATATGACATGCCATTCGATGATGTCATCTGATTGTTAAGGTTACGTAGTCAGAGGTCATGACCCACACCGTATTCATGTGCAAATGCATGCCAGCAAAAACAAATAGATTCATCTAGTGATTTGCAGAATAATGATTATAAATTCTTGGCCTTGGGTGGGTAACGGAGATCTTTCCAGACGCGAATTATAGACATTTGGAATTTTCATATATCAAATGAATGTTAGCAAATTTTTATGATCGTTTTATTAAAACATATCGCTTTTTTGGAATTTTACATGTGTTTCAAATTAAGTTTTGCATCGTTTGCTATATTTAGACTGAATATTCGAAATTTGAGACAGATTTTAAAGAAAAAACATCATTAATCGTGGATTTAACATCCATCCTTAATTTCTGTTTCATTCTACATAATGATTTTTTTGTGTTGAGTCTGATGGTAAAACTGTTATTGGAATGTGCCCTAATTTATGGTTTGGTTCAAGGCTTTTAAGACTTTCCTTCATTGAGTAATTCAGCAAAAACTACGTTAGTTTACCTCGTGTATCAATGCAGATCACGAGTAGTAGTATAAATAAATAAAATTGTGTCTAACTGTGGCAGTAAATTAAACCTGATACGCTATTTGCGTGCTTTGCATCTTTTGTATGTGCGTTTTCGTGATTTCTATCATTGTGACCCAGTGTCTTAAGGCGCTATCCAATTTGCGTGCTTTACATATTTTGTATTCGTCGTTTCTCTAACATAGTGACCCAGTATATTGAGGCCAAGTCGTTATGTTATTTGCTTGTTTTGCATATTTCATATATATGTAATACGTATGGAAATATTCGTGATTTCTAGGTCATTATGACCTAGTGTTTTAAGACCGAGTAGCTATCCAAATTGTGTGTTTTGCATCTTTCGTATGTAAATATTCGTGTTTAATCTATTATTGTGACCCAGTGTATTAGTCACTAGTTCTTTCCATATTTTCTATGTAAATATTTGTGGTTTCTATGTCATTGGAGTCCATTGTTTTGAGGCCGAGTCGCTATCTATTTGGCGTTTGCATATTTCGTACTCTCTGTATTTGTCGTGGTTTGTTGGCATTTTAAATCTATAACACGTATATTTTGTTTATTTTGACCCCTATTTGCATTCTGAGCACTTTAAATTTTACCAAACAGCTAACATGCCAATCCTTATTCAGATATGAGTGCGAGAAAGTTGATAATTTGCATGCTGAAGGTCGGTGGTTTTAACCGGGATTTCCGGTTTTCTTTCGTCATAGTTGAACTGACAGCCTCGATGTAAGTGAGAGAATCTTCAATTTTTACAACTCCATTACTTTATTCCACTAAAGCAATCTGTTAAGAGACTTCATTTAGTTGCATACAATTAAAGTTAATTTTTGAAAGACTGAATAAACATCGTTGATTTGCAATCAAAAACATCGAACACTGTACATCTATGTGGATAACCCGGGAATCAAAATGTCCTCGGTACATAATGCTCGAAGTTAACAGCAAGTTCATGTGACATTGCGTGGAATGCAATACTTAATTGTGAAGAAAAGATGCTTGTGATTATAGACCTTTTTCTGGACCGAGTTCTTTTTGTCCAATACAATGTACATCGCTTTGGCAAGAACTACACTTAGAAAGGCGGTATACAACTGCCTTCATCCAACAGAGCAATTGGTTGCCCGAAGCCCTATAAGAAAGGTAATAGTTCCATCAGGCCATGTTTCAAACAAAATAGCCGAGACTATATCTAAAACACCCTATTGCATTCTGGTCACTATACATTGTTTCAAACAGCTTACATTTTTGTCAAACTTTAGATGTACTGTTAAACATGTGCCTTGTTTTTCTACTCTATTTAACATCTTTAATTATATTTGACAGAGTTATAATTTCCATCATGCTGGTAAGGATCACTCTAATCTTTCTAAGTATGGGTCTATTGCCTTAACTAGCTTTTTGTCAAGCATTAGAAATGACTTGCTTATCAGCTTCACTCTAACAATCTTTCGCTTTATAAATATCAGTACGGTTTTGGGAGACTAAAGTATCACTTGTTTTTTCCTGTTATTAAAACGCATTAGGAAATAAAAACATGTGGTTTAAATATTCTTTAACCTGGAAAAGGCATATAATGTCACTTTGATGTATGGCATTCTGGAATGTCTTCAACAAGGTGGGTTTCAGGGGTCAAATATGTAATTAAATCAATGACTTAATTAATATAGTTTGTTTTAAATCACCTTACAACAATTTTGTTCCAATTTTTATCAATGCCAATTATTACTGAACCCGTTGTAATTTAAAAAATACAACAATATATTTTCTAATTTTGCAGCATTAGAGGGTCGTTTACAACTCGTTATCTATCCTTTGGGAAATAAGTTCAAATAACTGCAAAAAATTAGATCAACCTCTAATTTGTTTATTTGGAAAAAATACAAAGATCATTTTTTAAGGCTGAATCAGTTGCTAAAATCATCATTATCTAAAACCAAAGTATTAAACCGAAGCTACATGTATTAAGAATTACATAGTATAAAATATTCAAAATATAAATTTTCCCTAACAATTATAATTCCACAGCTATTTTCAGAAATAAAAGATAAAATATTTAATAAAAATACCAACTCTAATTCCTTCATTTTGGGGAATACAGACCTTAATCTACATTCTCTTTTAAATTTTTCAAGAATTCAAATGTTATACCTACTAAACCTATTCACATGTATCAAATGAGTACATTTATAGCATACTTATATCTTAGAAATTATTTGTCGAAGTTAAAATACAACTGGTTCAAACATTCTAATTTTGGGTCTTCAGGCGGTAGTACAAAAGTTATGTACATTGAAGTCAGTACCATTGTACGTATGAAAAATCTAGCCATTCATGATTTTTACACATAAATTAACACTACATATAACATTTACTTTTTCTTAGTTTTGTATCAACCTTTTATTTGTCTGATGATCAAGCTACCTCCCGGCATGGTCACCGAGAGCTCAGTTGGTGGAGAGCTCGCTCCGTAAGTGGCTGGTTGTGGATCGTCCTTTGGTCGGATTTGACCTAACACTTAAAAGGGGCAATGACTGTTCATTCGCCAAGCACTCGGCATTACGACACGAAGGTCACGGTTCTTTCGGATCGAGACTCACGGTATGCTTGCGGCACGATAAAGATACCTGCTGTATAATGCCATCAGCGCAAGGCAGACAAAATTGCTTCACCTTCGTCTATAGCTGATGACAACTCGATGTAAGTAAATTATTCTTGACTGGAACGTTACACACCATTACTCAACTCCTCAGCATGGTAAGTTTTTTTTTTGCACGAAGGTAATTTTTAATGTTTCTCAGTATTCCGAACATCCATAATGTATACTTTCAAGGATTTATTTGAATGACTGTATGCGATTTCAATTGATCTAAATCATTTTAGCTTAACTGACTAAAGCCACATGAGCTATTGTCATCAAGCATACGTGCATGCGTCCTTTAACAGCAAACCTTAACCTACTGGGCCAATTTAAACCAATGTCCTTGATAGAGTGTTTGTTCAAATCATGGCGATCGAATATCCGAGAGGGCTGCTGTTAGTTACTAAAAATAGAAAACCCCAAAATCTTCTACAGAACTATTCAGTGGATGCTAAAACTGACGTAACATTTGGATCATACATAGTCTTTCGTAAAATTTGATTGAAAAATAGGTTACGCGTTTGCGTTAAATAATGAAATTTTGAATACCGATTTAAATTGCTATATATTGACTATTAGTAAAGATAATAGCACGGCGGTTTCAGATTTGGTGTTGTCTTGACATGACCATGAAAATGAAGTCAATGTAACATGTGAAGATCATGAACTAATTTTTTACCTATCTGATTCTATTTATTGTTTGGAAAACTTTTTTTGTATAGACATGTACATTAGAATATCGAAGGTATTGATACAGAGATCATTTCTACCAACTATTTTGATTTTATACATGTAGCTAGCTTAACAGGGGTTGTTTACTCTTCCGGAGCACTTTGCATCACGTCAGTTTAAAGTACACATGTTTAACTTTAACAAAGTTTTTTTTCCTTTTGTATATGGACCGACATGTTGTTGTTCAATTGCCACATAATTATAATTTGATTTCACCAAGGTACCTTATAGTTTTTTATATATACATATATATATATATATATATAAACTGTCACTAAAAATTCACCAACTTAAACTTATGTCATCACAGTGTTGTTGATAAGTCTAATGCTTCTGTTTCCAGAATTGCCCTGGATATATTTGACAGTCCGATAGTTTCATATTTATTTTACTCAATTTTTATTACACAAGTGGCGGGTGTAGCTAGCTAAACAGAAGGTGCTTACCCTTTTGGAGCACCCGGGCTCACTTTCCTGAAGTGCATGTGTTTAACCTAACTTGTTAGTTTTATTTTTACTTTGCATCTAGATTGTGATTTGGACATGAATTAGTATGTTTGTTATAGTCAAGTCTATCTAAAAATAAATAACTAGTGCGTCTGCTTAATCCCAAAGATTTTATGCAAGTAAAAATCATAGTCCCTTTATGAAACGGTCGATAGACCTAAAAACAAGGCACGCTATGCGACCTCTCTGGTATCCGACATACTTGGAAAAAAATCTGATCTGGGCGAAAAATCTAATGTTCCATTCAAGATGATTGTTTATTTATTCTTATATACTATGAAACATATTGCCTTGGCATTAGATGAAGTAGCCATATTAACGAAGTAACTGGTTAATCTACGAGTTGGCGAGAATTAACAAAGGAAATTAAATATTGTAGTATCTTGAGACATAATTGTTAAAGACAATTATTCAAAAGATAATAATAATATCAATACTTGCTGTGCATAACATAAAAAATATATACAAGATACCGGAGATGATGACAAAACAAGGATCGAGTTTCAAGACATTTGCAATTTTTATATGATATTTGACAATGAATGTTAGTAAATTTTGTATTTTTATGACCCTTTTATTAAAACATATCGCTTTATGTCTTTATATATAGACTGAACATTAGAAATTCGAGAATTTATTTTACAAAAACATCATCAATCGTGTTTTTAACATCCATCCTTGATTTTTCATATACTATAATGATTATTAATGTTAAATCTGATGGCAATTTTTTTTATTGAAATGCGTCCTATTTTTTATGATTTGTTCAAGGCTTTTTAATTTTTTTTTCATTGAGTAATACAGCAAAAACAATTTAAGTTTACCGAAGCCGATCGCGAGTAGTATAAATAAAGATAATTTGTATCTAACTGTGGCAGTGGATTTAGCCTGATTTGCTACCAAACTTGCATGCTTTAGATCTTTTGTTTGTAAGTATTAGTGATTTCTTGTCATTGTGACTAAGTATTTTAAGGCTGAGTCGCCACCCAATTTGTGTTTGCATATTTCGTATTCTTTGATTTCTATGTCATTGTAAATTTGTAATACGTGACTATTCTTTGACTCAAATCGCATTCTGGTCACTTTTTTTCCAAACAGCTAACATTTTTGTCAACCCTTATTCAAATATATGTGCGCGAAAGTTGATAATTTGAATGCTGAAGGTCAGTGGTTTTGGCCGGGCATTCCAGTTTAGTCGTATATATTTTAACTGTAAACCTCAATATAAGTGAGAAAATCTTCAATTTGCGTAAAACTCACTCTATTATTGTTAAAAGACCTCGTTAGTTTGCATACAATTAAAAACATTTTTGAAAGACTAAATAAATATTTAAATGCCTCATACTTTTCAAACAGAAACATCGAATATTGTACATAATGTGGACAACCCGTGTTAGAAAAGGTTCTTAGTTAGGCGTAAAAGGCAGTAAATGTGACACTCAGTTTTGGCATGCAATGCAATACTTCGTGGCAAATTAAAGATGCTGATGTTTGAAGACATTTTGGACGAAGACTTTTGGTCGGAATCATCGCTTTGGTCTTAACTAAGCCTAGAAAGACGTTATACATCTACCTATATTGAACAGAGCAACAGGTCACTCAAAGCCCTATAAGAAAGGTAATAGTTTAATCAGGCTATAATTCAAACAAAATGTGTACAGTAGTACAGTAGTACAGCACAGACCTAGCGAAAGTTTAAAACTGAACTTAAGAAGGAGGAACCAAAGCTCGGCATCCGAGTGACCTAGGTATGGATAGCGTACTTCCGAGAAAGATATAAATTGTAGCTGTTGAAACGCTGACGAAATATAGGTAACCAGTCGACGAGATATGAGCTGGGGACTTGGCATTAATTCATAAGTCTATTGCCCCCGGCCTCACTTTCCTGGTGGAAGTTCACGTGTCTAACCTGACTTGTCAATTCCAAAGTTTTTACTTTGCTTCTGGATTGTGATTCGGACAAGGATTAGTATGTTTGTTTTTTTTTTTTGTTTAGTGTTAAACTCTCGACAGGCTTGTAATGTAGTTGCTATACACATTTTAAAATTTTTAAAACAAATAAATACACCAGAATTGAATAAATTATTATTTAGATTTGACAATAAATACTGAAGATTACAACAATTTATCTTATATGCACCTTTTAAAGTACATGACACGGCAGTTGGATGTACTGTTATACATGTGCCTCATGCTTGATTTTCTACTCTATTAAACACCTTGAATTTTATTTGGCAGAATTATAATTTCCATCATGTTGGTGTAACATTATAAATAACCCTATTGTTAACGCTGGTAAGGATCACTCTAACCTATCTAATTATCGGTCTATTGCCTTAACTAGCTATTTGTCAAGCATTGGAAACGACTCGCTTATTAGATTCAGTTTAACAATCTTTCGCTATATAAATATCAGTACGGTTTCAGGGGAAAAGAAGTATCACCTGGTTTTTTCCTGTTATTAAAACGCATTAGTAAATAAAAACATGCGGTTTAAATATTCTTTAACCTGGAAAAGGCATAAAATGTCACTTTGATGTATGGCATTCTGAAATATCTTCCACGAGATGAATCTCAGGGGTCATACATGTAATTAAATCAATGACTCAATGAATATAGCTTGCTTTGCAGTTTGTTAAAAATCACCTTACAACAATTTTGTTCCAATAAATATCAACGCCAATTATTACTGAACCCGTTGTAATTTAAAAAATACAACAATATATTTTTTAATTTTGCAGCACTAGAGGGTCGTTTACAACTCGTTATTTGTCCTTCGGGAAATAAGTTCAAATAACTGCGGAAAATGAAATCAACCTCTAATTTGTTAGTTTGAAAAAAATACAAAGATCAATTTTAAGGCAACACTAAAGCTGAATCAGTTGCTAAAATTATCATTATCTACAGCCACTGTATTAAACCGAAGCTACATGTATTAGAAATTGCATATTGTAAAAAATTATTCAAAATCTGATTTTTCCTAACCATTTTTTTACAAAATAAAGTAACGAAGTTATTTTTAGAAATGCAAAATCAAATATTTAATAACAATTAATTTATATACTCTTTAAATGTCTTTTGTTAAATCGGCTTTTATTGGTCAGATGTTAAAGCTTTTTATGGTCACCAGGTTTGTTTTTTAATATTAAATTTTAATGTTTTTAGTAAGTTCAATCCCAAGTATACGTTTGATTTATGCGATTACAATTTATCTAAATAATTTTGATTCTGCACTTTAAATTGTAGTGTGAAGTCATAAACATATTGTCTAGTACACAGACTGTATAATTTGTGGTCTGATTATTTTCCCACAAAATCAAGCATCTGTTTTAAATTACTTTTATTTTGTTTTTCGGCTTATTCTTTTGTAGACTAAAGACGACAAATACCTAGAGAATTAACGCACTTGGTGTGAAAAGGTTATACAGACGTACTTTACTATTCGAAAGCTAGATATGGCAATTAATGTGTGTGAATAAGTTACACCGATATAAAAACGGGTCTTAATCACAATTCGATAACGGTTAAAGAGTTAAATGGATGATTTTTTTTTTAAATTCAACAAATATTTGCCGGTTGGTTGTTGCGATGTGTTCAAAATAGCTTTTGTATTTAAAAGCAGTCAAAAGTTGGGGGAAGGGTCTAATGTTATTTTAGAAAACAACTACAGTTTTACATGATGTACAGTGGGTTTTTTCTATATATATATTTGTCATAATTGGGGACTATTGTTCTAAATCAACTTAATTCAATGTACATGTAGATCTATTGGACTTATTCCGGAAAATAGTTTAAATGCTAGAAAACTTGTGCTATCCTGAAAGAGTGTAGATATATTAAAGACTATTATCACCGTTTTAATTTAATTTTTTCTGCTAATTTTGAGGATGGTCTTTTATTGTTATATGTCGCGCAGTTATTTCATGTTAGACACAATGACATCCAAAAAGTATATCATTTTATTAGTACTAGTGTTTTCTTGGTACAGCTGCTTCAGAGAGCGGAATGCGGGGGCATCTATTTTTTATGTTATTGTTTCATTGCAATTCTTTTTAACTAGGACTCGTTTAGTAGCTGCCTGCAGAATACATTAAATATTTTATTCTTGATTTCATAGTAAACGACTCGATAATTGAACGAACTCAATCAAACCGGACATGACAAGCAATGCCGTTAAAATTACAAGTGGCGGATGTAGATAGCTAAACATGAGCTGCTCACCCTTCCGAAGCACCCGGTCCTACTTCCCTGGTAAAAGTTCACGTGTTTATTCTGATGGTTCAGTTTTAAAATTTTTACCTTGATTTGGATTTTCATTTGGACATGGATTAGTATGTTTGTTTCTTATTGTAGATTATAGGAGAATGAGATACTCGTACTTTCATACTTTCGCATGAAAACACTATAAAAAATAGATTATGTTGACTATTTCTATCCGTGAAACAATTACGAAATCATTATTGACTCAATCTCCATTCCATATATAGCCATTTTACAAAATACCCGCAGTTAATCTTTATCAGATAAAGGAGGATGAAAAATAAGCTGTTATGTTTGATATGTGAAATAGGTCAGATTTTTGACAGACGTGATTTGTCTACGCATACATTTTCGGGCTTCATCACGCGTAGATCCAAGGACAGACTCTATTTTTATACAAATATATCAAATTGACTGCTAATTGCATTTTCCTATGGAGGTTTAAGTGTATCTTATATAAGTACTACATAAAACGTTTGGTAATTCCATAAAGGTAGGCCTAATGTGTTAAATGACGGATAAATAAGTAATGTTTGATATGGAAAGCTACCACCATGAGACTTGAAAGTGAAAACAACATATAATTCATATACAAAATAAACAGATCATCTTTTTTTATCTTTCTTTAGTTTACAACAATGGTAGCTCAGTTGGTAGTGGTAGAGTGCTCGCTCTTTAAGTGGGAGGTCATTGGCTCGAACCCTAACCGGGTCTGACCCAAGACTTGAAAGTTGGAAATGACTGTTCTCTGGCCAAGAAACGACATTACTAGTAAAATCACGGTTCTTTCAGATGGATACCTAAAATGAGCGAGGTCCCGTTTCACGGTAGACATGGCACGAAAAAGTACCCTGCTGTATATACAGCGCAACACACAGGCAAAATTTATTTTGCCTATAGCTGACCATGTCTCGGTATAGGTGAAATATTCTTAACTGGGACATTAAACACCGTTACTCAACTCTCTTTAATTACATCCAATATTCTACTAATTTTAGCACTCAATTTGTTGCAATGTAGACCATGCTGTTGTCTAAATGATGAAAACCAGTTTTTGCAGACATCCATTATGTTGTTAATGATATTGTTATAGTTTTTGAATAAATAATCCATTTACAGAGCTCGTTTTAAAAGTGTTATGGCCGTCATCACAATATTGTTTGTAAGTTTGATGTCTCTGTGTCCAGGGTTGCCCTGGATATATTCCTTTCTTACAATTTTGATTACACACGTGGCGGGTGTAGCTACCTAAACAGAAGGTGCTTACTCTTCCGGAGCACCCGGCCTCACTTCCCTGGAAAAAGTTCATGTGTCTAACCTGACTGTTCAAAACTAGTTTAACATCTCCAATGTAATCGGAGATTTAGACTGTTGTCGGTATTTTTGTTGTAAGTTCGAATAAGCTCATTTCTAAGAACATTTTCTCATTTTTCGTTCTAAAAATATTATATTATTGAATAAGACATTAATGAAAAAGGAGTGACTTACGATTTTCCTAGAACTCACTACTTTTTATATTCTTTTAACATTTGTGTACTTGTCCTTCTTCTAATATTGTCTATTATCATTCTATTTTAAGAGTTGTAAATTACCAAATACGTCGTAGATTTTGAAATACAGGAAATCATTGCAAAACAAGTGTACGGTTACTTCGTCAAAACCTATTTCAAATGTGATGTAAGTTCACGTGTTTAACTGATTTGTCAGTTTCAAAATTTTTGCTCTGCTTTTGTATTGTGATTTGGACATGGATTGATATTTTCTTTTTCGTTGATTATTTTTGATCTGTTAAAATTTGCTGCAGTCTCCTTTAGATCAGTAGATTGAACAAGACAATATCCATACATTTTATGGTGAGTTTGTCTTCAAACGTAATAAAATTGTCAATACTTAAAATTTACATGCTTCCTATAGGAGTAATCGAGAACATGTGATTGGTTAAAAAATATGCTTGTATAATGTGATGTTTCTGTCTGAATTGTGTCAGATGCGGCAAGTCGGCTAATAAGATACATGTAAAAAACGAACGGAAACCTTCTTTATAAAAAAGTAGAATAAATTTCATTAAAACCAATCATTTAGTTCTTTGGTTGTTATATAAAAATATAAAGCTACACGAGCTTTAATACATTTCAGTTCACTGAGTTAAACAATACTTTGTCTCTGGAGATATACGTGCAGAATCAATATATATGTAGTACATTCGCTTGACAACTTTCCTTTTCTAATTGAAACTAAATGGGATGGATGACATGTTACTATTTCTGGCTTGTGATGTTGAGAACATAAAAGCCCTATAATAATATTCTTCCTGTAATAGGTGTGCTTGTTTGTCAATTATATTTCTGTTAATGCTACCTTACATTTATTGGTCATCATGGCTGTTAATTGACGCTTTTAAGTACAAACGGATAGAAGACTAATGATGCAATCTATATATTGTTCAAATTGTATCGTCGCAGCTGTTCTTGTAACCACCATCATGTCCAGAAATGTTTAATACAATTGATATTTTTTGCTAACTTTGAACATTTTTTTTTACTTCATAATTTAAGCATGGACTTGTATGTTTCTTTTTTATTATTAAAACCCTAATGGTCTAATAATGCAGTCTGTATATTGTTAAAATTGTATCGTCGCAGCTGTTTATGTCAACATCATCATGTTCAGAAACGCTTTAATACCATTTGTTATTTTTCGCTAACTTTCAAAGTTTTTTACTTCGTAATTTGAATATGGACTAGTATGTCTCTTTTTTAATTATTAAACGTCTAGTTGTTTAATAGTGCAAGTTTATTCATCAATTATATTTTTGTAAAGGCTAACTTACATATATTGGTCATCAATGCTGTTAATAGACGCGTTTAAGTACAAACGGATAAAAGACTAATGGTGCAATCTGTATATTGTTGCAGCTGTTCATATCACCAACATCATGTTCAGAAACGCTTTAATACAATTTGGTTTTTTTCGCTGACTTTCAACGTTTTTTTCACTTCGTAATTTGAATATGGACTTGTATGGTTTTTTATTATTAAAAGCCTGATGGTCTAATGATGCAATCTGTATATTGTTCAAGGTATTCTGTCACAGCTGTTCATGTCACCATCATCATGACAGAAACAATTTAATACACTTTGTTAATATTCGTTAACTTTCATCGTTTTTTTTAGTTCGTTATTTGAATATGGACTGGTTTGTCACTTTTTTGTTTATTAAAAGTCTAGTGGTCTAACTTACATATTGTACCAGTTTTAATTTTACAGCACTAGACGGTCTTTTCGGAATACAATTCCTCATCAGTAGTGCTTGGACAAAAAATACGAAACCAAGATGTTGAGAAGATTACCAAATGATCAAAACATATTTTACCAAATTTAGCTAATGAAAAACATTGCACGAGGGAGTATTCATTAGTTTTTGAGTAATTTCAAATTTTAACTTGCAGCAAATTTAGACATTAGTATATTTCTGACAATATTACACAATTATTTCCTACTGAGTTTGTGATATCCTCGGGGCACCACCCACCAGAAGGTTTTAAATTAAATACTGTACCAGTTTTAATTTTACATCACTAGACGACTGTTTCAAGTAATGCAAGTTAATACATGTAATGCAAGTAATTTCGTCACAGCTGTTCATGTCACCAACATCATAGCATGTACAGAAACACGTTGAGACATTTCATATCATATGTTATTTTTCGTTAACATTTCAAAGTTTTTATTTTGTTTTTGGATTGTGATTAAATCATTGACTGGTTATGTGTGTTTTGGATTAAAAGGAAAGTTGTCGTCTAGAAGCTTACAATGGATTTTCCTTTAAAAATATTATATTGATCAATAAATAAATATCATCAGTGAAACAGAAAGCGGCAAATACAATACAGCAAGTACGGTCGAATGTTTAACCCTGCGCTTACGGAAGGGAATCGAAGCTCAGGGACAAAGATATGGATAGCTTTTCGTTTCTCAGCTATTTAGGTATCTTAAAGCGCTTTAAGACATTTACTGTTATTTCGAATTTTCAACTAACAATACCGCTTAAGCTGAAAGACTGGAAACATGTACTGTACTCGCTTGCTATGTACAGAATATTGTTCCTTTATAAAAAGTTACCTTGGTTCTATTTAACGTTTCATGTTCCTTTTATTCTCAATTTTGATTTTCAGTGCAACGTACAGGCAAATTTTCTGCACCTTCGCCTATAGCTGGCGACGTCTCGATATAAGTGAAATATTCTTGACTTGGACGTTCAACCCCATTACTCAATTTTTTTATTTTACAGTAGGTGTTGTAGCTATCTATTCAGACAGTTCTTATACCCTTCCGGAGCACTAGACCTCATTTGCTTGGTAAAAGTTTACGTGTCTAAATAAATCTGCTAATTTTCAAATACATGTATTTTGTTTTGCTTTTTGGGATTGTGATTTGGACTTAGATTGATATGTTATTTGTTATTGCAGTATTCGTAAAAACGAATTAAAACATTCTCGAAACAATACGTTACAGTTTACGCGCTAACTTCTTTTTCGATTTAAATTTGAACCAACTCACAAACTTGGTTAAAAAGATTGAATAATTGGAGATATGGCGGATTTTTAGGCGTTTTTTACCTTGCCCTTTGCTTAAATATGTATACATATGATGTAATGATGCATTTTTATCATACCTGTACATGGAAATTTCGCGTGCTATCATTACACCAGGTATATTGACAAAAAATACCTTCATTTTAATAAACTTGCTTTTCCTTGAAGAACGAGAATATATTGAACAGACAATAATTTTCATTTACGATAAATAGATAAACTAAAATGATTGTTATAAAGCACTACGCAATCACGGGTAATGTGCTTAGTTTTATTGTACAACAAAAAATATCGCATGACTTGCAAGTAACAAGCATATTTTGAAACAGTAATACATGTATGTATTCATTAAAACCTAGATTTGTATTAAAGGGAAAATTGCAACAAAGATAGGACATTTCACAAATAATAAATATAAAAGATAAAAAGTTTATTGGGATCGGATTTGAACCCAAACTCAACAGGATCTCGTTACACACTGAGCCTTAACCATAGCAATGAATATCCGTGTAAAAATGTACAATCAATGATATGTTGAGTGGTCACGATTCACCGTGTCATAAGCTCAGGTGGCTTTAGCAGTATTTAATGAATTACATATAAAACAAACACATCAAAAACAAACATACTAATCCATGTCCGAATCACCATCCAAAAGCAAAGTGAACACTTTGGAACTGACAAGTTAGGTTAGACACGTGAACTTCTACCAGGGAAGTGAGGCCGGGTGCTCCGGAAGGGTAAGCACCGCCTGTTTAGCTAGCTACAGCCGCCACCTGTGTAATCAAAATTGTGTGAAAACTATTGGGCGTCAAATATATCAAGGGCAATCCTACAACAAGCAAAATGATTATGTTTACCTGGAAACATAGTGGTTCTATTAATATTATATATTAACTGTTTCGACTTTTAAAAAAATATTAAAGAGATGTTTCGTTCAGCTTAATTTTTATCATTATTTATAAAAGCAGCATAAAAAGTCCGTGCTCATTGAAATTTGATGTAAACATGTTTAAGATTATTAACAAAATTGTATGTTGTTTACATGTCAAAATTCCTGTTGCCATGTAAAGTGGATGAGATAAAAAAATTTTAGACGTTGCATGGAATTCTGTTGTAGCGATCCAAAAAACAGTCCTTTATTATTTCATTAAATGTAATAGTGTAATTAAACAAAACCATACTTAATGATGTTTGTGAACAGCTGGATACCATTGGCTTCTTGTTTTTTGTTTGATTAATATATTAAAAATAACCACCAATACAAATTGTTTACTGGCTTAAACTTAAAAAAGTATTACATAATTATGCAATTTATCTAGAATAACTATAAAGACGTGTTTAAATTTGGAAAATAAACAAGTGTTTAAAATACGGCAATTAAAATTTGATTTGGAGATCATTACGGCGATATATTTATTTAGATTTTTTTCGTTACATAGATTTCACACAAATGCATTTTAGTCTTAAAGTACTTTTTTCAGTACAAACATAAACCTATCAATACATACCCGCCAAATTTTGATATATATCAGATGACCTGAATGTGTTTGCATTTATTGTTTTGTGATTTGTTCATGGTAACCGTTTGCAAATGTGGTGTGGTATTTATTATGAACCATTGTACAAAACCTCTGAATGTGAATGTCGATTTTGCTAAATTAAAAAAAGCACGAATATCGGTAGTTACAATCGAATTTCAAAAGTGCTTTTTTAAAATTAATTTGTATGAAAAATAACAAAAGAATTATGCAAATTAGAGTTACGGTTCTTGTACAATGCAATTCTCCTTATCGGGATCAATCTAGCAATGCATTGCGTATAATACTCTTAAAATTTGCGTATTTAGCTCCGGACAAGATTTAAATATGAAAAACAATAAAGAGCAATATTTTCTAAATTATAACAAATAGGGTTATGGTTCTTATACACTGCTCCTCTCCCTATCAAAATACATCTAGCAATGAAGGTTCATGTTGATATTGCTAACAGTTTTGTGTTATGCTCCAGACAAAATTCCGACGGACTACGAATTGACGGACGAATAGAGCGGCAACTATATGCTCTTCATTCGGGGAGCATAACTAACTAACAAAATCATACAAAAATAACTTGTGTGTAAATATTTTATTTTGGATAATTTCAAAACGCCAAAAAATGACCGAACCTTACATTAAACATATTATCACTGCGCAATCAAATTTCCACGAGAATCTCTATAATAGTAGAAAATGGAAATAAAATGTCAAATAAAATAAAACGTGTCTCTGGAATGACGATCATCTGTATTACAAAAAGTTGGGCGTAGGTCAATCTCGATCGAGATCATAACGTTATTCAATCATGATTCATGAAAATTTTATCCGGAAACGATCAACAAATCAGATTCTGTATGATATAATTTATAATGTGTCATGCTTGTTACTTATCCGAATTACTAGAATTAAACCTTTATCTACTTCTAAGTCGCTCAGAGTCAACTGACGAATATTGCAATTGCTATCCGAAAACTATAGACGAATCACTTGCAGCATAGTAAATGATTTTGCGTGAATTTTATTACGCGTCAAATTCACACGAAGGCACTTCAATAATAGTATTTAATAAATAAAACTTAAAAACATTTATCTAAGCAAATGTCTTGTTATTTGTTGCATACAACTTATCTCCCTTATCGTAACTCTCTAGTGTTTCAACGATTTAAAAACTGCGTGCAACTACCAATATATATATGGGATAACAAATGTGAAAAAACATGATTTAGGTGTACAGTCTCGGTGGATGTAACATGATACACTTAGAAAGTTTTATCAAATCTGTAAAATTAACATGTCTACGTAGACTGACCAATAGCAATACTCATATACTAAAACCCTTATTTACAGAAAAAGTTAAATTAGCTTGACTAAAATCGATGATTTTGGAGATAATTTCTGTCTAGACAAGTCAAAACAAATCAAAAATGGTTTTTGTAAAGAAGTATTAATTGATTTAGCCGAATTAAAAAAACAATCTATCAATTTACTGCTCCCATACAAAATTGTGAATTATGGCACAGCTCAAAAATAAAAAAACCCAGAAAAACTGCTTACATAAAAAAGTTATATGAAAAACAAGTCAAACAGATAAAAGACCTATTAAACCCCAATTATACCTTCATGAACTTAGAAACATTACAACAAAACTTAGATATACGAATCCCATTTACAGTGCATGAAGGTCTAAAAGACTATATACTCAGTAACTATAATATGTCTAACAACACAGACAATCGCAAAAAACGAAGAAATAAATACTACTCTTGAACACATATGTAAACAACCTAAAGGAACAAAACATATTTACTCTATTTTTGTAGAATCATTATACAAAAAAATCGAAAGCCGAATTAAAATGAGAGGATATACTTAATCTTCCACAAAATTACAATTTGGGAAAAGAGTGTCAAAAGTTCCATAGAACATTTGACTGCAAAAAATTCAAATGGCTTAATTTCCGAATTATAACTCAAATATATGGCACTAAATTCCTTCAGAAAATTAATATTAAACAAGATTCAAAATGTACATTTTGCAAATTGTTTGAAGAAAATATTTCCCATCTTTTTTTCGACTGTGAATATGTAAGAGAAATTTGGAGTAAAGTTGAATCTTGGATAGGTATAAAAACCGGTAAAACAGTTATTAATAATATTAAAGATGTTATACTGGGCATACCAACCAAAGATTCAGATGCTCTAAAGCACATCATATCACTAACCAAACAGTATATTAGCTTACAACGATACCTTAATAAAACGTTACATATAAAAGAACTACAAAATCACATTACAAAATACTATCGAATCGAAAAACATAGGTACAAAGCTTCGGGATAATCTAATATTTTTTTGCAAAGATGGGGGTCTATAGATCTTTATTTGAATTATAACTAAAAACAAGCACATTTTGTACATATTGTTATATAGAATTTGTGTGCCATGAAAAAAAACGTATGAAAGATGAAAGTATGGGTGAGTGAGAGGTGTCTTTGTCTTATTATATTATGTAAAATGTAAATTTAAAAAATTGAAAAGAAAACTTTTAGCAAGGTAGATTGTCACTTTAAAACATATTTATATTCCTTTTTTAAAGCTAAAACTACATTTTAAATTCTCTTGTTATATTATTATATATTTAAATCCCGCATTTTAATTTCATGTATTGCAACTAGTTATATAGATGTTGATAGATTTTATTTGTGTTGCTGTTTATCAATTTTCCAGCCAGGTATGGATCGGGTATCAAATAATTACGTGGTTTCAACGGCGATATGTTTTAACATATGTTAATTTTATTTATAGTAAATTTTCTTTTTATTATATCTTTTCTATTTCTATTTTTTTAATTATTATTCATAACATTCACGGTGTAAAATCAACAACCCATTTTTTGTTTGTTTTTCTTCCTAATTTTTGTTTTGTTATGGAGATTCAGTAAAATGCCTAAAGTCAGGGTTAGGTGAAGGAATGCTAGACGTGTCCCAGATGTCAGACCACGACGTCGCAATGCAAACCATGCTCCAGCGCATGATGAACAAGAGCAAGCCGTACAAGATGTTGGTGCCAATTTAGCCAATCCTGGACCCGCTTATGTACAGCCTTTCGATGTTGAAGCCATTTCGCTGGAATTAACAAATGTGTTAAAGTGAATTCAACACATCCAGCCTATCCAAGCCATTGCAGCGCCTGCTAACCTTAACACGGGGCAAGGTAATACAATGCATGCTAATAACTGATTCTTTCTCCATGCTTGTATTGCAGCCATTTTGTTAATCGCGTGATCATGCAAACCTGGTTAAATACGCGCTTGGAAATTTCATGATCAACTCGTACAAAATAAAATATGGATGCCCTGAATTGCCTTATGATATTGTCACCGGAATTAAATTATTTGCCGATGAAACAATTGAATATTATTTAAAACATAAATTTCAATAAGCTTGTGTTATTTTTAAAATGTATATATAAAATGATATAAGAATTAAATTCAAATCGATTAATTTTACAATTTAAGATGCCACCAAGAAAAAATTGCAGTTGTGTAGCACATGTTACATATTCAGAAGGGAAAGAGTATAGAGTTTTTAGAATAGATTCGAAGAAGTTTAAAATTGCAGTCATCAATTATTTAAAGGGTCAAAAAGTGTTGTTTAATCACTCAACTTTTTTATGCACTGCATATGCTTCGGTGACAGAGGAAAATCTAAAATGCCAATCAAAAAAGAGGTTGGAAATAGATGATTTTTAGAAGAAGTCATTAAAGCTATAGAGTGGACTCCTTGGGGAGGACAAATTGGCAAGATTATCCATTGCCATTGGTCGTGCCATTGCCAAACCATTTTCAAGAAACAATTCAGTAAGGAACGTTGTACCAAAACGACGTATATTTACAATCATCAAATATCAAAGATAAAAAAATTTAAATACTTTTACAAAGAACTCAAGTACGTTTTATAAATTTTTAAACAGAACAAAACTAAAATATAATTTAAGTTGTTAAGGCTTTGTCGACTTTTTTGCAGTTACTTCTTCTTCCTCTTCTCTTTTTTTCTTCTCCTTCTTTCTCTTATTATTATTATTTTCATTATTTATCCAATCATTTTTTTTCGGAGACTGTTTAACCAAACTTCACAGGACGTTTGATATCTCAAGATGTGCCTTTAGTTCTTAGAAATTTCAAAATTGCGACCGTTGCCATGGTAACTGAAAAAGGCGGAAATTCAAAAGCGCTCTAAATTGAAATAAATTTCAATTTTTTGTTGAGTATATATTTATTTTCCAGATATGCATATATTCCAGGTGTCTTTAAGCCATCTATAAGCCCGCTATAAGCCACCTATAAGCTGGCTTATAGACAGTTTTTCATCTTGGGAACACCGAACAACATTACCAGAAGTTAAAATGGATGAGTCTTGTTTTGAAAATCTTTGCTCATATGAAGCTGTAGAAAAGGTAACTATACTAAAATTGTTAAATGATTATTATCGCTTATATTTGTTGTTTTATACGTCCTAAAGTTGTCACTAATTTCTTTGTCATATACATATATTTCAAAATTGTAAATGGGATTGCACCTTCAAATAAAATTTATTATTATTATTATTATACGGGTATTCGAGCCTATCATATCCACTACAATGGACAACAGTAATAGATGCTGGACGATCTTGGGCTGCGATGGATTACCCTACACACTTGGCAGTAGTATAATAGAAAATACATTTGCATGCTGTACGTGTAAAAGAGAGTTAGAAGACGAAATACTTTACCCTCAACATAAAGAAAGATCAGGACATGACGATAAAATTCTATTTAATGATGCCAGAATGTATAACAATTTGATATTGTCAATTTGATACCAGTTGAACCTTGTTTTTTTATTTAAATGAAAATTGAACACAGTTTTTATTTAGATACACTCGTTGGATGTTGAATTCGAGAATGCATATACTTTTAGTTACTTAAATAGCCCAATATTGAATTTTTTATAACTCTTATTTGCAATTTTCATTTGTCTTCCACACTTTCACTTTGTGTGATGCTCTTGTTCTTTTGTGTTCATTCACTTCATAAGAAATAAGAAATCGCTTAAATAAATACTTATTAGCAAAATTTAAGGAATGATTGTAATTGTTTTTCTATCTATGGGGTCATAGACAAAATTATTTGGTGCACGCGGCATAAAACCGCGAAGCGGTTTATGCATACGCGTGCACCAAATAATTTTCATAAGAGCATTTTCATGAAGTTTGCCTTCGTTGCAAATTTTGCAATTTTGGTTCTCTGTTCCCCCTGTGTTTAAAAAAAGACAAAGTAGTCTGGGTTCCAGACTCTTTAGTCGTAGCAGGCATAGAATGCAGTTCGGTTTCTGTTCCACTTTCCTACTCATTCCCACATAACAAAAGTAAGAGATGGTGTTAATGAAAGAAAATTTATAGAAAATCAAAATTTTATTGTAAATATTCAAAATATAATTTTATTCTTACATGCGATAAGGGTATTAGGAAATTTTTCAGGTTCGTACAGATATTTGCAGCGTTTTTGACATATAAGAAGATCCAGATTATATGTATGAATATGATTTAACAACTAAAAAACTCAGTTTCGAAAATTTATAAGAAAAAAAGGATATTTGAAAAATCCGATTTATCCCTCTACACACGAAACGATGTCCGCTAAAATCTTTGACGAAAATCTTGTGCGATTTCATGAAATCTCTAAAGAAAATCAAACAAGTTTTTTATGAAATGTGCAAAAAAAATAATAAATTGTCTAAAACAATACACTCCAATTTTTATACTTGCCGAGGAGAGTAAAAATATGATGATGTCAGTAACAAAACAAAACAAGAGCTTATCCATATTAATGAGGAGATTTATCAATATTGAATAACAAAACATTAGATGATTAGTGGAAAAAATCAAAAAGGAGAAGAAAGTTGCTATAGTGACATTTTTAAAAGAAGTGCAAGAAATGTGTGAACAGTGATTTGTATTCTATTGAAAAATCAAAATTTACTCATTTCGGACAGTATTTATAACCTTCAATAACAATGTATCTTTCCTCTTGCTAAATTCTTTATTCCGGTGCGCAGATGTTTTTTGGAAGTTTTAGTTTATCCTTGCTACCGAAAGGTTCACTGTTGTGACCTTAACCTTTCCACTTTTTGATACATGGGTTACCTTTAATTTTAAATTATAACACATTATCCATTGACACATATAAATATCCGACTAAAATATTAAATTCACACAAAATGCTATTTGTGCCATTTATTCTCAACAAATAGAAATTTACAGTTGCGATTGAAATAATCTTCCTTTATTGTATCATTTCATATAATGGTTATGAACGGTTAAAATGTTACGACTGTTATACTCGGGTTAATAGTAATGACACAAATTGGCTACCGTACATTGTTTAAAATCAGGGGTAATGAAGACTATGCATAGAGAGATCGAGGGATTTCATTGGTTAACTGCATCGAGGCGCACTTCCTTTGAAAGCGAAAGCTGTGGTATGGAGGTATGTTGAAGACCAGAAAACATGACAAGAATTGCCAAAAGAATTTGTTTTATTTAATTTAATAAAAATATGCTATGTATGGTTAGAATATTTATTTAATTATAATTAAAGTTAGACATTGCTCCAGAACAACCAAGCCTTGAACACTTGATTTTTGCCTAGTAGTACCTACCTTGTTGCGAAAATTGCCCGGTGCTTGTGAATATAAACCGCACGTACAAAGTTACTGATACCGTGGTATTGTACTATTACCGATGCAGGAGAGTACCCTCTATATCGGAGACAGTTACCGATTCGAAGGGTTTCCCGGACCTGTCCAATACTGATGATGATTTAAAAAAATATTTCTATTAAAGATGGAAATTTCGTAATTATTAATAAGTCTCGTCCCACTAAAATCACTGATATTCAACAGTGGACTGACGCCATGCTTATATTTGCCAACATTTACATCTTGGCCCATTCATTAGAATTTTCTGGTTTATTGTAATATATCCATACAGTAAGGCTCAGTGCATCACGTACACCAGGCTTTGGATAGAAATCCTATGATATTCAGTTTAAACTGAAAAGAGAACAGAACCCTGAGGTGTCCCGGGCGGTTGTCGATCAAGAGCTATGGTTGCTTTATATGTATGCAAACCTCAATGACATTACTAATACAACTACTACCCCTGCCAACAGTATGTACAAATGTTACGCCTATAAGTACAAGGGTGTTTGTAATAAACATAGATGTTCTTACTTGCATTCTTGCATTTAATGCTCTATGACTTAGATGTAGGATAGTGAAAGCTAGCAATATTAATTTTAGGTCTGGAAATCAACAGCAGCAATGGTCCTCTCGTGTGGCAGCTGTAGCCACTAGCAACGGTAAACTTGACAGTACAAATGTCGGTAAACCAGCACAATCTCGCCAATAGTCCAATTTAATTTAATTCATTAAAAAATTGTATCCAAAATTACATGATTCTAAATTGTTATATAATGGTTTTAACCATGGTTTTTAGTTGAATTATCATGGTCCTCGTCAAAGGACTATTTGGTCTAATTTATCTTCTCTAAAGAATCATGAATTAGAGGCTATGGAGAAAGTTATGAAGGAGGTTAATCTAGGTCGTGTTGCTGGTCTATTTTTATTAAATCCTTTGCTAAGTTTAAGGCTTTTTCTAATCGGTTTAGTTCCAAAGAAAAATGGTTCGTGGCGGTTAATACATCACTTATCACACCTTAAAGGGTCGAGTGTAAATGACTTCATAGATCGCAATTTATGTTCATTCAATTATACATCTTTTGACACCGATTTATTGATGTTAGCAAAAGTAGGCAAAGGTGCATTATCGACCAGGCTGGATATAAAAAGTGCGTTCAGGTTACTCCCGATTCACCCGTCCGATTTTGAACTTTTACGTAGGTTTTAAAGTTGCCAATTATTATTTCTCTGATAAAGGTTTTTCTTTGGGTGCTCCATATCGTGCTCATTATTTGAGAAATTATCTAGTACTTTTTTAGAGTGGCTTTTTAAACATAGGTCATAAAGTGATAATATAGTACGTTACTTAGATGGGTTTTTATTAGCTGGCAGGGCAAATAATGACGAATGTAAAAGCTTAATGAAATGTTTTTCAGTAATGAAGTGGGAGTACCATAAGCTCATAATAAAACCATTGGTCCATCTTCTATAATAGTTTTCCTAGGTCTTGAAATAAACACAAAAGAAATGAATGTCAAAATCCTTTCCAAAAAGCTAATTACACTTAAACATTCCTTAGTTTGTCTTTTGGGCAAAAAGAAAACAACTTTGGAAGAACTTCAGTCTGTTGTTGGCTTAATTTTTGTACCAGGGTCATTCCGCCAGCACGTGCGTTCAACAGAAGTTTTCAAGACGCTAGGACGGGCCTTTTAAGCTTTATCACAAAATAAGAATTAATCTTAAAATGAAGGAAGATATACGGATATGGTTAACATTTTTGGAGTTATTCCATGGTATCGTTAGATATGATATCTCTAAATGGGTTTCAAGTTTTGAGATCAATCTTTTTATTGATTGTGCCGGTGGGTCAGATTTTGGCTGCTCAGCAATATTCAATACGCACTGGTCATATCTGCAGTGGCCTGTACATTGGTGTGATAAGCTAATTTTAAAAGATGTTACATTTTAGAACTGGTACCGATATCGATGGCTTTCCATATTTGGATTTATCAATTACAAAATAAGAAATTTATCTTCAATACTGACAATCACGCCTTGGTTTCCATTTTGAATACGAAAACGTCAAAATCCAAGAGTCATGCATTTGCTTAGACCGTTAATCCTTCATAGTATGTTATACAATATTCAGTTTATATCGGTATACATCAGAGATAAATATTAGTTTGTTGCTGATGCTCTTTCTCGACAGCAGTGGTCAAGATTCCACCAAGCCTTTCCACAGGCGAATGCATTTCCATCACCGATTCCGCAAGGGTTTCACCAGCTGCTATTGGACGTCGAACTAAACAAATTTTAGCTGCTTCTATTTCTGTACGTACTACGAGGGTCTATATAACTGGACTTTAATCATTTCAGCAATTTAGATTGTCTGGTAAATTTTAAAGTATTTGGCCCTCACTCATATCACATGTTGTTGATTTTATATCATTCTCATCCGTCAGGGGAAATGCTCCAAGTGCAGTTAGAACGTATGTTTCTGCTGTTGCGTACCAGTCTGAGATGAACAGTGTTACTAAAGTTAATCAGTCGTTTATTATAAAGAAAACGCTTACTGGTTTGGGTCGATTAGATAAGCGTGTTGATACTAGAATGCCTTTTGCAAAATATTCTTTAATTTATTCCTCTTATTTGCGTTTCAAAATCTGAATCAATAATGTTTACTGCAATCTTTTCTCTTGGTTTCTTTGGATTTTTCAGAATTGGAGAATTAGTCGCTAGCTCACTTAGTGATTAAGGTCATTCATTGCAGAGCTATAACATTCGTTTTGTTGATTGTATCAAATCACTAGAAAAACTTCTCCCTCACTCAAAAATGATCAAGCTGGGCATGGTCATATAATACGTATCCCAGAAACACGCATGTGGACTTGTCCTGTTAAGGCCATATTATCTTATATGCCTATAAGGCCATGTAATATTGGTCCTTTTTCTGTAACTTGTCTGGTAATCTATTAACCATATATCAGTTTGTCTGTATTCGTAAAAAGACCCTTACCTTACTGTTGCTGAAATTGATTCTTCACTTTATGGGTCTCATTCGTTTTGAACTGGTGCAGCAACCACAGTTGCTATGGATGGCTGGCATTGATAATGATAACATTGCAGAATTTGGGCTTTGGAAATCTGGTTGTTACAAATCAAAATACCTAGTGTAAATGGTCTCATTTAGTAAATAAACATACTGATTCAGTCAAAGATTTTCAGGTTTACATACAAATGTTTGGATTGTTGGATCTTCAATTGTGAAGCATGCATTTATAAGAATTACCCAATCGTCATATGGTAAGGATTTTTAGCTGGAGTCTAAATATTTCTATATTATGGCAAGGCAAAGGCGGAATGAAGTGGTCGGAGGTGTTATGTAAAATCTAACATTTACTTAAATTTATTAACCCGCCAAATTTTATCATTTTGCATTGTAGCTGTAATGAAATTTGTGATTGTAAATCTTTGCAATGGATTAATAATATAATTTCTAGTTTGAAAACTATGTTGAACTTCTTCCAAATACGAAAAATAATTTGCTCACAAATTTTACCAATGATAAAATGGAGATATGAAAAAGCATGTTGCTCTTGACAAAATCATGAGTAAACAGCAAATTTGCTACCTTTTGCCTTAGAAATAAAGGCTATTATATCAGATACCCAGAAATTAGTGAACTCAATACTGGTCTCTTCCACACTGATAATGTGCAATTAAGTAAATTGGGTAATTATATTTTCCTATACAGAATTCAGCAAGCATTACAACGATTTTTGTTAACGCGAATTTATCTCCCCCTTTGTTTGAGTCTGGTCCATGGCTGTGATTTACCAAGTCTATTGGACTTGGGTATTGTTTGACCTCTGGTTTCATTGTATTGAATTGCAATTAATTATTTTTGTAGACTTTGTGTCTACTATTTTTTAAACACCAATTGGGTCTATCATTTATCTACAGTGCAAAATGTTTGTAGCATTTTTAATTTATTGCTTGTTTTCCTTTTGTTTACATTTAATTCTAATTTTTGGCAATTTAATTTCTATTCTGATGGCGCTGGATAAGATGAATCTTATCCATATGGCGGTATTTTTGCTCTCACTGGTATAGAAAAAAGACATTTCTTTTAAAAACATTTAGTTTTGAATAAATTAATACTCAGTTGGTAAACATCTGTTATCAGGGTTTATCTTTAACTCTTTAACATTTAATTGCAATGTTACAAATTGTTGAGGATGCCCTTTCAAAGACTCAATTTGAAGTCTTGGCTCCTTTATTTACACAGTCGTGGTCAGATTATGCCAACTTATTGATAAATATATAAACTACACATTATGTTGATTTTTATATCATTTAATGACAAATTTAGTACACTTTGTCCAATTATCTCCCCCTTGTGATACAATATGGTCTTAGATAATTCAATACATTGGACACCTCCGTCGTAGTAACGTTCGTTATCAACTGAAAACAACAAAACAGATAGCAGAACGTAATTTATTATACACACCTCTAACTCAACTGAGGTTCTTAAATTATTAAAGAATTACAGAAACCTATTGACCTTTCACTATGTAGTATTTTACATGCATTGACTTTGTTACAAACTACAATTTTAAGTCTTTACTTTGCTTTGGGATTGTGATTTGGACATGGATATGTTTTTTTGTTTTTGATTATGCTATTATGCTCCGTGCTTTGGGTTTTGATTTGAATAGGAACTGGTACGTTTGTTTTTGTTTATACACTATGGACACCGTAATAATTCGTTAAAATCCACTAAAATATAAGACGGGGAACATCTACCATGTAAAATGTAATTATGCGCTGATGTAATGTCAAACAGGTATCAGGGACCTACTTTCGTAAGCTAATCAATATTACAAGAGATATCAGCCGACAGACAGAGAAACTCATACTGATTTTTGCAAAACCGCAATTTATTCGGAGACCATATATCCTAAAACTCTAATCGATAGATCAGGAGTTATTTTCTGGATACGGGGAACATTTTCGAGGCGTTTCTGATCTTCGTGTGACATAAAAACCATTTGTAGACGTATCATCATGATTAAACAAAATTGCATAGAGATCTTTAAACGTTATATTACCTTATAGTATCAAAATGAATGATTAGAAGTTTAATTTACCATCTGCGTGTGATACACAAGCGTGTTGTCACACACCATTGTCGAGGCGTTTCTAATCTCCGTGTGACATATGAAACATATGTAGATTAAACAAAATTGCATATAGATTTCTAAACGTTTTTACCTTTCACCATCATAATAAATGATTTGAAATTAGATTCGCCGTCTGTGTGTTATACACAAGCGTGTCGTTACACACTTGTCAAAACAGAAAATGAGAAAGACAATGCTTGGAAAGGTAATCATTGGAACATTGCGTGACATAAATGAACTTATAATTAGAAGGTATTGAATAGTGTATTGATATCACGCTATCTTGTAGCATGAAAAAGATAATGCCTTATATAAAGACAACAATTCATGTATGCAAGAACAACTTTTTCTTTATCAACTTTGTTGCGTGAAATAGAAGGTTCTAATAAACATTAAACTGGCTAGAACGAAACCAAATTAACCAAAAGGTTTTTTTTCAACTTTTTTTATAGAAATGTGCAACGTGTTATTCGGATAATTATTCTCTTTTTTATCAAGGCCCTCAAAAAGTTTTATGGTCGTCATCACAGTATTGTTGATAAGTTTGATGTCTCTGTGTCCAGGATTGCCTTGGATATATTTGACGTCTCATAGTTCCATGTTCCTTTCACACAATTTTGATTACACACGTGACGGGTGTAGCTAGCTAAACAGGAGGTGCTTACCCTTCCGGAGCACCCGGCCTCACTTCCCTGGTGGAAGTTCACGTGTCTAACCTAACTTGTCAGTTCCAAAGTTTTTGCTTTGCTTCTGGATTGTGATTCGGAAATGGATAAGTATGTTTGTTTTTGATTACCCATTTGCTAAATGCTATTTAATATAGAAGATAATGTTGCGCGTGATAATTAATTAGTTTGACCACTATAACATAAAATGTAGGAGTTAAAAAAATCTTGCTTGACATAGTGAAAATAGGCACTAAATTTTATAAGGACATATTTTGTAGTGTTTTCAGTGTGTTACTTAATTATTAAATATCTACTTTAAATTATGAGCTCGAGAATAACATTTTGTTTAAAAACCTGCTTTTTTAACCCTTGTTTTAAGGTAGACATTTTTTTATTATTTTTAATCCACTAATACATTGAATATGATCATCATTGTACTTTTTTGAGATTTTAAACATTTACGTTGGTCGTTAGCCTTATTTGTGTATATTGCGTACTCAGTTACTTTATTTCTTTATACAAGTCATTTATAAAATTCTGATTTATGTCATATAGGCCTTTTTAGTTGTGTCTCTGTACTATTTAACTGCAGTGGAACGGATTTATGAAATAAATACTTAAAGTAAAAAGCATCGATTTATCGACTTTCTTTTGAAGTTGGCATATCTAACTAAATGAAAAATTTGCTTTCAAAGGATGCAATTATTGACGAACAGACATTTTACACAGTAATGTACATCATTTGTATCATTATCTTGTTAATGCGTGTTTGATAAATTATGCTTTTTACTTTAGTTCTGTTGTCCATATACAAATTCTAATCACTACATTCCCACACCTGTTCTAAATTAAATTGAAGATCAACATAAAACATCACTTTAAGCGGTCATTTTAGGTTACATCAGTTGTTTTTGTTACACCGTTAAAGTGTTGGAACTGCGAGTAAATAACTAAGAATTTCCAAAGTTTCATTTTTCCATATGATAAAAATGATATTGACATTGTATTGATATGAATCAAACAAGAATGTATCACAGTTAACAACTTATATGCATTGCGGGGAAATCAATGTGTTTCTATATACATCACGACTGTGGAATGTCGTTAGGTGGAACCCTGTTGCGTCTGTTCAAGGGTTGAAAAATGGTAGTGATTATTTTTTCGCCAAGTGCAACGAAGAAGGCTGCTTGCAAATATTTTGTTAACTCAGGAATATTGTAGGCCTGGGCTTATCAAGGCCTTCAAAAAGTTTTATTGATGTCATTACAGTATTGTTACGTTTGATGTCTCTGTGTCCAGGATTGCCCTGGATATATTTGATGTCCCATAGTTCCAATTTTCTTTCACACAATTTTGATTACTCGGCATTCAGACATTAAACTCACAGGATCCTTAAAAACCGTTCAAGAACGTCTCTGTATAAGTAAAATATTCTTGACTGGTACATAAAACACAAATTAATCGATAAATATTGTACCCGAAAAAATATTGTTCATTAATTTGCAAAAGATATTAGAGCAAAATTATATACAACCACTGAATATTATGTAATTATATAGAATTTTTATTTCCATAAATCAAAAAGTTTATTATAATAATTTACGTCAACCATTAATAAAATGCTACTTATTATTACTTGAGCTTTGTGTAATACTCGACAGTGATGTATATCAGACATCAGTTGTTCTAAAGTATAAGAGTGTTGAAAAAAATCAGATCTGGATGATTGAAAGAATCATAAAATCTGGCGGAAAAAAACAATTTTCCAATCAATAAATTGACAGTGAATCCCTGACAAGAATATAATTTATTAACTAAAAGCAAAGTCTCTTCTTGATACGATCTCTTATTAACACATCAACCCTAAAATTGAATCTGTACAAAGACGTCATGATTCAAGAAACATATCTCATTGATATTTAAGCCGATATTGACCAATGGGTACTAACCTTAAAGTATCTTTGACAACAATATCTGAGGCAAAACGTTGCCTTTCCAAATGAGAAGTATCACAATTCATCTTTCTAGATTTAGGCATTGTTTCAATCGAGGAAAAACGTTACTTTCCAAACGAGAAGTATCACAATTCATCTTTCTAGATTTAAGCATTGTTTCAATCGAGGAAAAACGTTACCTTTCAAAATGAGAAGTATCACAATTCATCTTTCTAGATTTAGGCATTGTTTCAATCGAGGAAAAACGTTACCTTTCAAAATGAGAAGTATCACAATTCATCTTTCTAGATTAAGGCATTAATTCAATCGATTTAGTAGACAAACATGGATATCGTGCAGACTATCAAATTACATATTTCATTTACATACATGTACATCATTTTGACGTCAATAGGTACTAAACAAACAGTATCGTTGACAAGAATCTTTTTAAAAAGTTTTCCTACAAAGCACGGCATAAACAATTTCACTTTTAGATAATATGTAATTTATTCACTGTTTCAGTTGATTTGGTAGACACACTTGCACTCCAAGAAAATAAATAATCCGTGTTTGACATACAAATAGCATGATTTTTTTTCGATTTAAACGAGATTCCATGCGGCAGACTGCATCTTTTCAAAACAAACCAATATTTTAACACATTGCATTATAAATCAGTTGTTAAACATTTTCTACTGTTGTTACTTTGAAAATAAACAGTACATGTTTGTATTTCTTCAACGTTGTCATTGGTGTACATTGCAACTGATTTTTCATTATTGCCGGTGTCTCTTTGAATGAGCGCTTCTGACTTATTTATTCGTTTCAAGAACCAGAGAAAGTAAATTTCAAAGTATACCTTTCTGAACGTCTTTCCAAAAATCGTATACACGATAATGTTAACAGAAAAACTACAGTAATACAATGTTTGCAAAAACAGATGCACGGCATATTCAATGTAATCCTGTCGATATTTCTCACTGGCAAAAGCTACAACTGTCATTTTAATCCTCAAGACATGGCTGGGTAGTGTTAACGTAATAAATATCGCCGATATAGCAAATAACAATTTTGTAACTTGACTCTGGGGATTATTTCTCCTGACAGTTCTTTCAGTTGTCTTCCCTTGTAACCTGGCCCGTCTGTGGAATGATTGTAACAACCTATAAATAATAGCTGTCATTAAAGACACTATAAGTATTATTGGTAAAGCTAAAGTAATCACAGTGTCAGCATACGTAACTACTTGATTAATTGTGGCATGCTTTACAATAGGTAAGCAAGCTAGTTTTCCGGTTTGTGTGTTAAGTTGAACCGCTGTTGTCCATAATGGAAAGTTGTAAAACACAAATGCAGCAATTGTGACGGCTACAATCACAACTATAGCCTTGTTAGTTGTGCAATATATATTTACACTAAAAGGGCGACAAATGCGAATGTAGTTTTCGAATGTTATCATAACAACCATCCATGCTGATAAACAACCACATATATAAGTGAAAAATATCACCAACTGACATAACACCTGGTATGAAATGCTGTTACTCCAACATCATCTAACCAAACGATAAACAATGAGAGAAGAAAACCGGTGTCAAAAAAACATCTTGCCGCAATGTATAAACTACACGATACTTTTCTTTGGTTTTTACTGAGGAATATGGTAGCTGAGAAAACATTTCCAAAAAATCCAAAGGTAACTATAATTGGCACGGCGATTTTCTGTATTCTAGAGGCAAGCACGTATGCGCTAGGTACCTCCGGCTCTAGATACTGTAATGATGAATCATTAGTAATTCCATAGTCATGTGTAGATGTATTCATGTCGTAGGATTAGTACTTTCCCTTTTTAAATTCAAAGTACAGCGAACCTAAATGTTTACCTGAAAAAAATAAAAAATAAAATGTTAAATATGAAACTTTTTTTACAAATATATCAAATAATATTTTTTCAATTTTCTTAATTTTTGGTAGGTTATTTCTGACATCGACATAATTTCAGTCGACATAAAATTATCTCAACATGTCGACTTAATATGATGAAAAGTTGAGATATTAAGTGAAAACGTCAAGATAACTTTATGCCGACCGAAATTATCTGGATGTCAGAAATAAGCCACCATATAAAATAAAATATATACTAAGCTTAATGTTAGAAAAATTCAAACGGCTTGTATTAATTACTGTTTTGTCCGATTTTACGAACATATCGTAACAAACAAAGTTGTTAAATGCCTTTTGATCTATTAAAACCTACTAATCGTTCCAATAAATATAAAATGTTTATAAAATAAATGAAAAAGAAAATATTCATTACCTTACCTTGAGAGTTGTTTCGTGCAAATGATTAAACATATAAACGATTGAAGTTAGCATCTACATTTCGCTTAAAATGCTTCTAATTTGATCTTAATTAAAATACCAAATATGAGCTTACGTCAACAATTGGTTTCGTAATATGATACTCTGAAGAAAAAACAAGGCTAAATAAGGAATGTGTAGTTATACTGATACGTTTAAACCAACCTAGAAAAAAATCAATGCCAAGATAAATAATACATCTTTTGTTTTTTTGGATAAGAGTGTGTAAGTTGGGATATGTCATGAAAGTGCCAGAAGTGGCAGACTAATTCATTTAATATTCATTACCGCCATCAAATTCGTCACAGTTGTTATCTTAATTAAAACAAGTCCTCATATGACTTCAAACAACGGACGGATAGCGCCGTCGGTTGATTTATTTATCGATTCCATCATTATGCGCATCGCACATAAGAATCACTTGAGGTCTGGAAAATAATCAAATTTGAAAAGACAATAGTTGGACATTAGCGAGAGACAAATACATGTAATGACATCCGCTTAATTACTAGTATATTCCAGATAAAGAGATGTTTTTGATCACCAAAACATAAACAAATTTTATCACATGCATATTTTCTGCTAGAATGTAGACGCCCTATATATAAAAAACTTATCCGTATATTACTTATGATTAGTGTCTTTTTCAACGCAGAGGTCATATATTGTTGACAAGTTTGATGTCTCTGTGTCCAGGATTGCCCTGGATATTTTGACGTCTCATAGTTCCATGTTCCTTTCACACAATTTTGATTACACACGTGGGAGGTGTAGCTAGCTAAACAGGAGGTGTTTACCCTTCCGGAGCGCCCGGCCTCACTTCCCTGGTGGAAGTTCACTTGTCAAACCTAACTTGTCAAAGTTTTTACTGTGCTTCTGGATTGTGGTTCGGACATGGATTAGTATGTTTGTTTTTGAATATTAAAAAACACAAGACTAGTATCATGCTTCATACACAAGCAGGCTGGCTCATGACCTACACAATCCCAAAAACAAAGATTTAACAATTTTTAAACCAAGTATAAACTGTATCGATTTCGGGTGCCCTGGTTTGTTTCGCTAGATACACCCGTCACGTGTAATATTAAAATCAAAATTCAGAATGATAGGAACATGGAAAAATGTAACGTCAAATATATCCAGGTTAATTTTCGATACAGATACATCATGCTTAACGACAACATTGTAATGGCGGGTCTTAATAAGCTTCTACTTGCAATATCCCTTAGCTTGTATTGTTGTATTTAGTCCCCATAGTGTGAACAAACTCGTATAAACTATAACCCAATTACGCTATACACAGGAAGAGCAGGTTTAATGTTGCATATATAATATATCCATTGGCAGTTTACACTAACTAGTAATATGTCGAATATCTGTCGTTTGATGTTGCCAAGTCCATGTCATATATTTCTTTTCTTTCTTCCGTTTACAATACAGAAACCCTATAATCAATGCCATCAAGCAAAAACATTCCGGTTGATGTTTCCCATTAGTCTCACTGGTGCTTTACATTACCAGCCCTCAATGAGAATTTCAAAACCAAGTGGCCAGCTGGCTACCAATTTAAATTTTCAGGTGGTCAGTGGAAATTCCAAGTGGCCAGGCAATCTTTTTCTTGCAAATGCAGGAAAATTAAGGCACCTTATAGGTTTGGAGTTATTAATAACAGTAATGATGATTATAAAGTGTCCATTATATTACCTGAAATGTTAACAGTATCATGAAAATTTTGTGAGGCAGAAATAATACCCGTTTTCTTGTCACTAAATTTCAAACTTAAAGTGAACAAGCTGACCAGCATTTACAACTTTTGGTCGCCAGATAACTCCAGGTCGATTTGGCCACAATTTTAATAGGCAAAATTGAGGGATGATAAACTAAAAAATGTTTTATCAACAATAACCCATTCTATCTGTCATGGTTTTATTTTCATATAGGTATAATTTATTTTACAATAGGGGTGATATGTTAACTTTTTTCTTATAAATATGTATTTGTTTAATAAAACAGGTGTGTTATGTCTGTATTACTTTCTCAATATGAATTTTTTTAACACTAATATCTTTATCGACACAATATATGTGATGTTTTGTTAAAGTAAGCTAGTTTTGTGATTAAGTTGACATAAAACAAATCCAACTTTTTTTATGAATCCCTTAATATCGTGTGCTGAATTTCTTCTCTTTTCTAAGTAAAGTGGAGTTATATGTATTGTGCGGAAACCGAAATAACTATAGTACATTTAGGACCTCCTTTATCTTAAAAACTGACATTTCAAAATGTTAAAAAATGAAAAATGCATAATAAACAAAAACAAACATACTAATCTATGTCCGAATCACAATCCAGAAGCAAAGTAAAAACTTTGGAACTGACAAGTTAGGTAAGACACGTGAACTTCCACCAAGGCAGTGAGGCCGGGTTTTCCGGAAGGGTAAGCACCTTCTGTTTAGCTAGCCACACCCGCCACGTGTGTAATCAAAATTGAGTGAAAGGAACATGGAACTATGAGACGTCAAATATATCCAGGGCAATCCGGGACACAGAGACATCAAACTTATCAACAATACTGTGATGACGGCCATAAAACTTTTTGGAGGCCTTGATAAGCCTAGGCTTGCAATATCCCTGAGTCAACAATCTATTTGCAAGCAGCCTACTTCGTTGTACAAAGTCTCCGTAGTGGGAACAAGCTCTACCATAGCGTATTAATTGGGAAACAAATACACTATAAGCAGGAGAAGCAGGTATATTGCTGCATAAAAAAGGAAAGTTGACAATAGAAAAATAGAAGTCATAAAGTTTCAAATGTAGCCTTTCGTGTGCGTCATGATTCAGGTATAAGTCTAAATATTTGCATATACCGAACTTTAAAATGATTGGTAATACAATAATTTTGTTAAGATCATATAACTTTTACCTTCAAAAAATATTGAAGCATCTCATCTAGACACTGTTAAAGGTATTTAAGCATCTCACCTGGACATTGTCGGTACAGCTATATCAAATTTTATTGGCATTATTAAAGGATCAAAATTGTGTTTATTTTTTATCATTTTTTGCTTTTTAGATTTAATTAGTATGTTTGTTGTTGATTCGTTAGTTTTTTGTTTGTGGTCTTGGTTTTGTTAAATATATCAATAGCAATGTTTACCAACATTTTAATAAATCGAAATGTTAAAATCACCCCAAAAAGTGTAATAAATGACACCCATTTCAATATGTAGGGCCAAAATAAAAAAAACAAACAAACAAAGGATGATCAACTGGACCGGACAACATAGATAGTTACAAAATTTACATTTTGCAGTCTTTTCTAAAAATAACTTGCTTTATTTTAAAGTCGGTAACTTTAAAACTGGACCGGGCCACACAGATAATTACATTTTGCAGTCTTGCTTTATTTTAAAACTAAAGCTGAAAACTGATATTGTTTCAGAAACGTGTGCAATTAACTTTATATATTATTATATATTTATCAATGACCGTGACACTCCTTTTATTATTATCTCGAAAAAGCTGAAACGACGCAAATATATTAAACTTGACTGTCCTTGCTAAAATAAGTTGAGAGAGTTCATTTAAAGATAAAAATAAATGTTATAAACGTATGTTGTTTTGATGGACGATCAGTAGCTGTTATGTTGAAACTCAGCATGAGCTGCTGATGACAGGACAATCGTTTCTATTACAAGATGATTAAAAAGCTTACTATAAAGTATCAATGATACAAACATGAACTGCTTTCAAGATCAACTGCTATTTTTGGAAAATGTTTTATAAACATAAATGATTAGAGTTATCGGCACTACAATGCGAATGTTAGAAGTATGTTTCCAATGGTTTAAAGCATATGTTTTTGGATAAAAGTGTCATCAGTCCCTAACCGCATTCATTCTCAACTAAAATTGGCTTATCTTATTGTGCAAAACTTACTAGTTCCTCTTAAAAAGCAATTTGTGTTGGGTTATTACAACCAGACCAAAACTCACCGTCTGGATAGAGCAAACTAATTCTGATGCGACCTTTAAATAAAATCACCATTATTCAACTAACTATGATCGTTTACAGACATCTTTTGATCTTGTACTACATGTATAAATCGATTACAAGCATCCCGGGGGTTACAGTAATATGAATATTACTGATGAGATAAAAGTAAGAAAGAATTAGGTACAATAACACAGCTAATTAAATCATGTTTTCGAAAGGCGATTTAAGGCATACTTATATAGAAAGTTTGTAGAACGAAGCAAGCTGCTTGCGAATAAATTGTTGACTTAGGAATATTGCAAGCATATGTTTATCAGGGCCCTCAAAAAAGTTTTATAGCCGTCATCACAGGATTGTTGATAAGTTTGATGTCTGTGTTCAGGTATTTGATGCCCCATGTTTCCATGTTCCTGACACTCAATTTTGATTACACACGTGGCGGGTGTAGATAGCTAAGCAGAAGGTGCTTACGCTTCTGGAGCATCTGGCCTCACTTTCCTGGTGAATGTGCAAGTGTGTAACCTGACTTGTCAGTTCCAAAGTTTTTACTTTTCTTCTGGATTATGATTTCGACATGGATGAGTATGATTGTTTTGATACAATAACATAGCTAATTAAATCATGTTTTCGAAAGGCGATTTAAGGCTTACTTAAATAGAAAGTAAACAAATTGTTATAGAACAAAAAACAAGAGATTACATGAGGAATCAACACGCAATTATAGTTAATATTTTACGAAATGTCAAACTTAAAAAACAGCCTTAAACAATCAGTGATTACATTGTTACAATCAGCGGATCAATAAATACCGAACCTCTTAATTACATTTCCTTTAGCAATGTCAAACAAACAAATTGACACTGATTTGTCACACGATGATTTAGGGTAAAACATGGGAAAATACTGAAAGGCCATTGATCTTTTGCAGGGTCAGACTGAGAAACAAAACAGGTTGTCGTCTTTCTGCAAAAGTACTGGTTAAGACAATGAACTGTGAATAAAGCCACAAATGATGCCTACCCTTTTCAAAAGATTAGAGTAAAAACCAAGAAGAGTTAAAACAATAAAGAATACTGAGCATTTACAAAATTGAGAATAAAAAGAGACAATTGAATCCCAATGAACTTTATAATATTGAGGATACTGTAAACGTATTTAATTTCACGTGTATTTATTTTCGCGATACAGGAAATTTAGACGTAGTCGCGTAGTTAAATTTTCGCGTTTTTGAAATAAACATTTTGACACAATAAGCATAAATAATTTTCGCGCAAAACAAATGACCGCGAAATAAGCGAAAATTTGTACACTCCGAACATAAATACGTTTACAGTAAAAGCTGACAATTTAGACCCAATGAACTTTTACAATTTTGAGGGGAAAAATTGTTTTTCTCATATCACAATAAAGAAACAATTTCAATGAAGCAAATTTTTGAAAAATTATTTAGTTAGTTGCGCCAACTGAGAAACAAAGCTAATACATTTTGAATTCATGTTTTTTCTAGATCTTAAGATTTACATTCATGTTGAAATCTCGTTGAAAGTAATTTACAAACTAGAAAAACTGTGAGCCAGAAGCTCACAAAAAATACCCCCGCTCCCCCCACATAACAAATGCATCGGATCAAACTTTTAAATAGGAGGTGCACATCTACATTATATCACAAAAATTGTGTAAAAGTTTCATTTAAATCCATTGAAGGGTTTAGGAGGAGTTGCGGATAAGAGATAGGTACCCTAAGGTGTAACGGAAGGACGGACACACGGACGGACACCCCTATCACTATATACCTCCCACTTTTTAAGCGGGGGGTATAAATATGTACCACTGACTGGAATTGTTGATAAATATAACAATAATTATAATGCCTTTAAATTGTGTAATATAATTATGTGTTTATCACAAGTAGTTTTTGAGTATTGTAATTTTAAATTTCTATAACTTAAATTGGCCCATGACGTAAGCCAAAATATAGAGAAGTTAGGGAAGTTCTGTCATGCTGGGTAATGTTATAAATGCTTAATAATGTAACAACCATCTTGTAGTGTAATAATTTTTTTCGTGTATTGTTATATTATAAGAAATTAATAAATATCCAGTATCTATTTCAAAGTTTATTGATGTGTTTTAACAATATTGTATCAAACAAAAAGTTGAAATTAAATCTCCCTGTTTTAAATACACAAAAAATTTCAATTGTGACATATTTCAGCAAGAATACACATGTTTTACAACACGGGTATAAAATGGCTGAACCACACAGGTACAAAATATTTTCACCACACAGGTGTAAATGTTTTAACAACACATGTTTAAATATCTTAACCACACAGGTTTAATATATATATATATAATTTTAGAGCCACAAAGGCAAACTAATTAACTAAAACAATTTAGACCATTCTTTCTCAAAAAATGACTATCCACACTGATCCTTCTCAGCACATGGTCTGCTACCAACTCTCACCCACAGCATGGGCAGGTAAAATTGACCAAATAAGGTTATTACTTTGTATAAAGACAAGCGCAACAATGACCAGCTGGCAGTAGAACTACACCTGTTTCACTACTACCCTCACCTACATGTACCCAAATTAAATACAATAACAACACAAAGTGTGACACAGATTTTACATTGATTTTAATTTAAAAAATAAATTGTTTGGTTAGTATAATCTTACATGCTCTGTCGATATAGACCTACATCAGGTTTGTCAAAATGAGTAACTTTTTTACATTGATTTTCTTACTAAATGAACTTTTTTTCGAAAATTCTTTTTTAAAGTTGCAGAAGATCAAAAAAGCCCAAGGTTTTGAAAGGATATTGTATTTTGTTATTTTCAATCCTTTGTTGTCAAAATGTATTTGTTGGAATATTTTTTGGTTGAAAAATACCACATTGAGTTAAGCACATATACAAATCACAAACAAATATTTTCTTGGGGAAAATAATTTCCTAAGTCGATTTTAACGGCCTCAAATTTACGCTTTTAGTGTTAGTTTATGTTTAAGGAGAACACTGTTATTTTTATATTTGTTCGTGTAATCCATAAGAGAATGGCAATCTATTTTATTACTGCCCGTTTCCTGGTAAAATATATGTGACCATTTCGATATGGTATTCTCTATCTACACATTTATCTCAGTCACGTACATATAAAATGTTTCTAGAGAATGAATAATCGTATAGTTTAAAGACAGCTTGGTGGGATTCCAAGATATATAATGACAAAGATATAATGTATTGTGTGTTTTAATGTCCTGTATAGTGCCGTACATTTGATGTATTTAATGTTATCACACCAGGGGTAATTTTATGGATGCAACCTACGTGCTAATGGTCTCATTATTGTTATATCTGGCGTTTATATCGATTATACGATCCCGTGAATGTATTTAAGCAATAGTGAATTAACAATGATGCTGTGTTGTTGTATTCCTTTGAACATTTAGCACACCTTTTCGTTCTGTTCTGGAACTCCTCTTAAAATTTATGTGAATTATTTGATGGATGGCATCTACAAATGTCTTTCTAACACATTTTAGTGTGTTATCAATCATAATTGCGATGCGGGTAACAAAAATTTGGCAATAACAAATTCACTATAGAGCACAAAACAAAAATTAAAAAAGATAAAATGTAAAGAAAACAAGGAAAGATAAACGCATTGCAAAAACTAACTATTAATTAAAAACAAACATTTTCATCCTTGCCCGAATCACAATCCAGAACAAATTAAAAACTTTGGAACTAACAAGTCAAGTCAGACACGTGAACTTCCACCAGGGAAGTGAGGTCGGGTGCTGGAAGGGTAGCACCTCCTGTTTAGCTCGCTACACTTTTGTCGATTGGTACGATGTCACGTTATTGCAGAATCTTCAATATTCCAATGTTTTAACCACCATACTAGTATATGGTAATAGATAGTGACGGATGTACATGTATATGGAAAAATTAAAAGTATACCCTACAGTTGTAAAGATAAACACATATTATGGCCTCAAATGGTCAAGATAAACACATTGTGACCTCAAGTGGTCAAGATGTACACATCGTAACCTGAAATTATCAATGCTACTAGAAGTCGTACGGTTTCTAACTTTCTCATCATAATTATATTGTTTAAAATGATACTTATAACAGTTGTTGTCTATAAGTTAATGTTGTAAAACATAAGGAGTTGAGTTGAGTAATGGTGTTAACGTCGCAGGCAAGAATATTTCTTTATATCAAGACGTCGCCTGCTATAGGCAAAGTTGCAGAAATTATGCCCCTGCGTTACATTGATGGCATTATACAGCAGAGTTCTTTATATTGCCAAGCCCACCATGACACGGGACCTCGTTTATTTTACGTCCCCATTCGAAAGGACCGTGACTCATTTCGTAATGCCGATTGCTTGGCGAAAGAACAGTCACTGCCCACTTTTAAGTCTTAGGTTAGACCCGGTCGGGGTTCGAACCAACGACCTTCCACTTACGGAGCGAGCACTCAACCAACTGAGCTACCACAGTGGTGTAAAACATATGTAATTATTACGATTAGTGAGTTTGCCTTAAAGAAAAAATAACATAAAATTGTCTGTGATGCCAACATAAATGCAAGTTTACATCATATCAATACACAATAATATTTCAAAAGGTTATCGACGATCTATAAAAGAATATTATCTAGATGATCTGTAACAATGTATTGAGATTCTTATGTCAAGATAAAAACAAAAGACTAGACTAAATAATACAAAATATCCATTACTCGGTATAAAATACTCATTAAACGTTTCAAAACAGACGGTACAGTCTCTAGCAAGAAATAAAATTATCATTGTAAAGAGAAATAGAAAGATTGTGTTGCCAATAATTGTCATACAATATTTTTTTAATGTTTAGTGTAATAACAAAGTACACAAAAACTGAAGCCAGCCCCAAGCCAAGTAAAACCTAACGTGAAACCTTTGATCTTTCACCAAGGAAGTGAGTGACGATAAAACCTGGCTATTTTTTTAGGAATTTGAAATTTAAGGAGATGATATTTTTTATGATTCATGTAATATTGCTCTGGACAGATAAACCACGATCTACCAACACGTTTGAAACGCTATAAATTACAACGCCATTTAGTTATATAATTATATAATGTTTGATTGTATTAAACTCCAGTTGAGATTAAATTAAGTTATAGGACTATAATTACATTTGCTAATGTGACTCATCTCTTGCTTACGCCTATACCCATGACGTCCTTGATTTGCTGTTCCAGCAATTGGAATTATATGCCGTACACGACGGTGTTTTCAATTTATTTCAGGATTCAAAAACAAAAAAAAAAGATTTTCAAAAATGGCAAAAATGTTAATATAAACATTGAACTGTCTAGAAATGGCGTTTATAGTGCTATAACTGCCATTGCCGTGCAAAGCAAACCAATCATAACGCGCTAGCTATAGCATTATAAACGCCATTTCCAGACAGTTCAATGGTTAAAGTATTTAAACCATTCTTGTTTCATTTACTTTATTATTTGGATATGTAGAGGTTTGTTCGTTTTCTATTACCTTTACAAAAATTGACATCTTTCAGAAACTAAAAACACGTATTCTAGAGTGTAAAACGAAAGGTGTGAAGGTGTGTAGACACATGTGTTTGGAAATCATTCAAAACATACCAATTCATGTCTAAATCACAGTCCAAAGACAAAGTAAAAACTTTAAAACCTGCAAATTAAGTTCATTCAAACACGTGAACTTCCACCAGGGAAGTGAGACCAGGTCATCCGACAGAGTAAGCGACAGAAATATTTATATAATTTGAAAGGCGCCTATGACATCTTAGCTCGAGAGCATTAACCTCTTTCTTTTCTTTTTTTGAAATCAATGAACTATTAAACTATTAAATTTATTGAAACGGGAAAACACACTTGTTTAGAGATTTCAACAGAAAACTGTAGGAGTGATTTATTTCTATGTTTTCATTTACTTAGAAATTCTATACAAGGACAGAATTAATGCTTACGTAAACAGCCAGTCTATCTGATTGTTAAATCACATTTCAATGGGAACAAAACATATTGTGTGTAGGATAAGTGATTAGATATGTTGATATAATTTCGATAAACTTCCAATTGTCACATAATTATTTTATTTTTTTTGGAATATTTTTTTAGATTTATAAATGTTTTCGATGGCAGTTTATGGGAAATTGAATACCTGTTCTTTGCACTCTTGGGTATATGTTGATCTAATTTCGATAGACTTGTAACTTTCTCACGTTTTTTTTTATAATTGCTTAGATTTATAAATGTTTTCGATGGCAGTTTATGGAAAATTGAATACCTGTTCTTTGCACACTTGTTTCAAAGGTAGATGTTGATATAATTTCGATAGACTTAAAATTTTCACATATTTATGTTTTTGGGGATATTTTCTTAGATTTATAAATGTTTTCGATGGCAGTTTATTGGAAATTGAATAACTGTTCTTTGCTCTTTCGTATCAAAGATAACATTAAGACTATCCACGTTTTGTTTTTATTTAAGAATTAACATAGTGTTTTGTGTCGTTTATGAGAAACAACGGTGAAGCACGCGCAAATTTAGCATAATCTGCGAATGTTAATTCTTATATTTACAATTTTAACAAACCATTAGATACTGTAATTCATCAAACGCAGTGCTTTCACGTTGCAATACACGTTGTTGATGTTTCATCGTGACCAATTTCAATGTTTTTCAATCATTATACATGTGCTGTTTCGGGGCCTACATTTGTTCAAACAAATAAAATAGTTCTTATTTTATATATAAAAAATTCTGAAATAAGTACCTCAGTTTGTTTATCTTAACTGTGAAACGTTATTTTACAGTATGTAAACATCGCGTTCTCGCGATATAAACAGAGACATGTGCGTTTGTAAAAATAGAAAGGTCAAAGGTCGTCTCTATTTCTGTCCCATGTATTCCTACGCTAATTGTTCTTGACGTCACATTTCTGCACTTTATGGGGAAATAAACGACGTAATTGTAACAATGTTTACATAGAACGAAGCAGTTGCAATTTTAAATATTTCATGATCAGTTTATCAGATTACGAGAGTTGAATTTTAGGCTTTAAGCAAAGAAACTAAGAGTAGATGATGGCTCTCTGATAAGATAATGAGGAATAACTGACAGTAGAGTGACGATATTTTAAATGGTTCTTTCACATAAAGACTGGTAGTTTTTAAAGATAGATTTGTGTACAAGAGTTTTCGAGATCATTTTGAATTGGCGCAAAGTGATACTTCTTGGGATATTGTAAATACAGTCAACCAATCTATAAAGGCCACCCAAGGGTATTTAGTAGAAGTGGCCTTTATGGACAGATGGCCTTTATATACAGGTTCAAATAATATGAACAAATGACAATTGGGATACAATTCTAATGGCCTTTATAAGCAAGAGGCATTTATATAGAGGCGGTTTTTAAGGCAGGTTGGACTGTACTACAAATATCCTAAATTGTTTGAACAAAAAGTAAACCCGATAACACAGATTAATCTTTAGCTATTCCATCTGTAAAATTAATTTTATCTGTTTTATTTTTTTAAAGCAGTAAATATCTTCCCACATATAAATGTATATGTCGATCTCAGTATTAATGTTTAAGCTAAGTACCAATATTGAAGGTTTCAATTACACATAAAGTATTTCCTAGATGTAATGTTACATAATGTTTGTAATTTAAAGTACCCTTAATCGTCCCATTCTGTCGGATCTTGTTCCCATCTATCTTACAGATTTCAGGGTTATATAACAAAAAGATATCACTCAGATAAACATTAAATTAATGCAAAAACGTACAAACAACGTATGCATATATATGAATTTATGGCATGGTATACGTAATGTTGCTATTTATAATGGTGATGCTCGGATGTTTAATTTTCAACTACCGGAAAATAATACAACGAAGCAACCTGCTTACAAATAAATATTGAAGACTCCGGGATAATGCATGACTGGTATACGCAAGCTTGTTAGTGCCATTTTGTATAAAAGAAAAACATATATTAATTCGTTTAAACAAGATACTAAATTGTTTGAACGAGTTACTATGATGTCTTTGTATCCAAAAAAATCCTGGATTTATTTGCTGTCCAAACATTCCTCGACATTTTCATCCTGAATTTTTATTTCACACATAATTGATGCATCGATCGAAACAGAAACTGCTTACACTTTCGGAGCACCCAACCTCACTTTAATGGTTAAAATTCACATGATTAACTTAATTTGTCATCTTCCAACTTTTTAACTTTGTTTTTGGGATTGTGATTTGACCTTGGAGTGGTAAGTTTCTGTTTTTATCTACGACTTTTTTAAAATATATGTGTTACTATTTTAGCAAGCTAACTGTCTTTAATATTAAACAAAAATAGGAGTTGAGTAATGGTATTTAACGCCTCAGTCAAGAATATTTCACTTCTATCGAGACGTCGCCATCTGTAGGCGAAAGTGCAGAAATTTTGCCTGTGTTGCGCTGATGGCGTTATACAGCAGGGTTTTTTAGCGTGCCAAGCAGACCGTGACACGGGACCTCGTTTATTTTAAGTTCCCATCCGAAAGAACTTTGACTTTCATTTTGTAAAGCCGAGTGCTTGGCGAAAGATTAATCAATACCCACTTTCAAATCTTGGGTCAGACCAACCCACAACCTCCCACTTGCGTAGCGAGCACTACCAACTTAGCTACTGCAGTGGTTTAACAAAAACAGGACAATTCAGTAAAAATATAAATATCAATACAACTCATTAGATCGTGAAGTAAATGGCGTTGCTAAGCAATTTTGTTAAACATTGTATTAATGTATCTAGTTCCTTTGATATCAAACTATCAGGTTTCATCGTTTTTAATTATGAAAGATTACACGAAAATACAATTATTTGTGACTGATAAACAATTAAATACGTTTTTTGTAGTGTATGTATCTGAGACATATTAACAGAATTTGATATTTTTCTAAAACGATATTTAGTTACAATAAAATGTGATTATCATAAATTGTATGAAGCTACCGTAAGCAATTGCACATACAAACACGACCAGAGAATGTGACAATTCTGTTCCTTAAACTCAAACGGGATACAGATTCATCGTATTTAACAATATTGTGACGACAGCCATAAAACTGTTTAGCGCCTTCATAAGTCTATGCTTGCAAAATCTCTTGAATTCAATAATTTATTTGTAAGTACATGCAGTTTGTTTCGTCGTTTATAGTTAAGATAGTCAGAACAAGCACGACCATGGTGGAACAAACACCGTAAGCACGGGAAACAGGTATATTGCTGCACAGAAAAGGAAAGCAGACAATATAAAAATTGTCTTTAATTGAAGTCAACACAATTTTCATAAAGCTTCAAATGTAGTGCAAAACCAAATTTCCAATAATAAAAAAATAATTTTAGCTCTGAACCTTGTTTTATAGTTTCTCCGATTGTCGAGCCGTTTGATGTGATTGTTTTTATAGTTTGTGATATTTTCTTTACACTCGCTGTCGATAAGTCAAACTTAGATGACTGTATCATTGAAATGTTACTAGGTGTATACAAGTACATTACAAGCATGCGATATTGTAATTACATTTCCTGTCAGATATGGGTATTTGATGAAGTTAAATTTCGATCCCAATAGGATAGACAACGTCAGATTGACATAAATGAATACTCGTAAATGTGTTCTAGGAAGAGATATGACCATGCCTCGGAATACAGCTCTAAATCAATCATGACAATTTCCTGGCTTTACAAGATACGAGTGACGGAACACAGACATATAAAATATCAAGTTTTTCCGCTTTTTCTTGTATCGATAACTTCTAAGTGTTGTATTCTTTGAATGAAATGCTGGAGATACTGACAAGCTAATCCGGGTCTATATAGGTGAAGTACGATTTCATCTACCATCACCATAATTGGATACGTTAAATAATTTGCGTGCTGGTGTTTAGAATATAATTCTAAGTTGGTGAAGTCACGCCTGACATGTGTGCTACAGGGCAGATCAGTAAATTTCACTGCAAGGATGCGAATCCCACTCCGGCCAGATCCGACATAGAGTGAGAAGGTTTGTTAATTCGCTTGTCGAAATTAAGTTGTTTTTTCCCTGTCACACTTGTTTCCTCCACAATCCCAGATTTTATTATTATTCAAGTGAAAGAATCTCTACAACGTAAAAGTGTCATTACTAAGTTCTTATGTCACAGTATTTTTGGAGCAAATTTTATTTGGTGAAATTGTTGCAATACTACTATTTCAACAAGTAGCCTTAATTTAAAATACTATGATAGCCTATGCGAATATGCTGAAAACAAGAATATACTGGCTGTTTCCTTGACATAAAATATTGACTTTGTTTATCTCAATATGTTTTCTCATTATTGACTGTACTGCATGTAATGAAAAAAAAAAATTGTGTCTGTCAAGGTTAAAATCATTGTAATTACAAATCAGTTGTCAGTTACATTACAAAATATATTATTTGATATATCAACAAAAATCATTGATTCAGAAATCTCTGCGATTTACTTGTTTATTGTAATTAGTTTTACCGTACGATCAGAATTATGTTTCATGTAAAAAGTAATTGTTTGGCTTCATCACGCCATTGTATTCCCAAAAGATGTTTTATCTAATGAGATCGTGACAATTGAATCATTTTCATTTATTTGACATTTTGTTTGTTAATTTTACTTCCAGTTAATTTCACTGAAGAGATATTAAGTCGTACAAGTGCATCACATAAAAGTACACGAATTTATCAGTAAAAATCTGTTTGTGTACTATGACACCTTGACTCATCGCCATCTTATTGATTCAAGGTTATAAATCAAGGTTTATAGAAGCATATAAACAAGAGGCTCAATAGGACTTGTATCGCTCACCTAGGCCGTAAACAGCACGAAAACACAAGAAATACATTTCAGGGGCAATAACTCTGATGTTAATATTTAGATATTTATGAAACTTGCTAGTTAGATCTTGTCATGTCATTCATTTTTGCAATTTTTACTATTTATCTTTCTCTAATAATTATCGGGGAAAAATAATCAAAAACCAGTAAAAAATACAGAAATTCGACCTCTCAGGGCAATAACTCCAAAATCATTTGTCAAATATTTTTTTTAAATCTGATATGTATCTAGAATTTACCTTACTGATTATTTTTGTATCAATACTTTTTATCTACCCCTAACAATTTTAATGAAATTAGCTGGAAACAACAAAAACAAAAAACACTAAAAGTATTACATTTCAGGGGCAATTACTCCAAGATGGATGATCATATTTTTATGAAACTTGCTGTTAAGTTAGATCTTGTCATGTTGATCATTTTATACTCTTTATCTATCCCTAATAATTCCAAGAAAATAATCAAATCTCTTTTAAAAAATGCAAAGAATATCCCTATAAGGCAATAACTCCTAAATTGTTTGTCAGATATTCATAGCTAGAATTCGGCATGCCAATCATTTTTAAATGAAAAAGCATTAAATATCTTTAGTAACCGCTAATATACAGCCAAAAACTAAAAAGTCGAAAAATAGGTCATGACCTAGACTTTGACCTCATTTCAAAGGTCTTGTCAGAAGAACATCAAACCTGAAAACCACTGATAGTGGTAAATACAAATAGTAAAGATATAGCAATTAAAATCTGTTTTAGAAAATTTGCACGCTAAAAACGCGTAACCTATATTTCAACCAAATTTCACGAAATAAACAAACTTCAACGATAGAAATCAAATATCACATGAGTTTTTGCCTCCAATGAGCGGTTCAAGAGAAGATTTTTTTCAGGTTTTGTCAATTTCAGTAACAGCCGCCATTTTGAATATCCTATCGCCATCAGAACCCAGGCAGTTTGAAAACTGTAATGATGTGGTGGCGGAGTAGAAGCATGCTCACCCACCCGCCATGTCAACTCCCAATGAAGATACTACTGTGCTCAAAGCATCATTACAGGTACATATATCCAAAAAAGTCTGAAACTATAAGCACAGTATCATAAAAAAAACCGTGTGAGGAAACAAGCTGCAACCTACTACGACTGGAAATCAAGTAACGAGGTCAAACATAAAAGGGGGCAGCTGAAAAAGGAAAACGGCCAAGAGCAGGGAGAAGGCGATACACAGAAAGGGGGTAGCATAGGAGTTGAGTAATGGTGTTTAACGTCCCAGTCAAGAATATTTTACTTATATCAAGACGTCGCCAGCTATAAACGAAAATGCTGAAATGCCGGGAGAAGGCGATACACAGAAAGGGGGTAGCATAAGAGTTGAGTAATGGTGTTTAACGTCCCAGTCAAGAATGTTTTACTTATATCGAGACGTCGCCATCTATAAACGAAAGTGCAGAAATTTTGCATGTGTGTTGTGGTGATGGCAATTTACAGTTCTTTAGCGTGTCAAATCCACCGTGACACGGGACCTCGTTTATTTTAGGTTTCCACCCGAAAGAACTGTTACTTTAATTTCGTAATGCCGAGGGCTTGGCGAAAGAACAGTTACTATCCTCTTTCAAGTCTTGGGTCAGACCGACCGGGGTTCGAACACACGACTTTCCACTTACGAAGCGAGCCCTCTACTAAATGTGCTACCGCAGTGATGGTGGGTAGCATAGGATGAAGAGAGAAAAAAGGCTGTTGAGATCGATAAGACTAGTGTTTGCAAAATTTTTGTAAGTTGTATCTATCGATCTATGAAAGTTTCGGATTAATTGGGAGGACTAGTTTTTAAAAATTTTCACTAAAGTTACATAATTATTGAAGATGAAAGGACGTTTAATATTCAGTGTATTCACAGTTTTGTTACATCAGATAGAGGTTTTTAATTATGAAAACACTAGGTTCCGAACTTATTTTGAATATAATATTTAAATACATAATGCTTTGTAAAATCTAAATATTTGTTAAGGTTTGTAAATATAGGAAATGGTTATATTCGTAGTTAAGGTTATATTAACAGTTAAGGTCTGTTTATATTAATTAAGAGTTTTTTTACCGGTACATATGATTTAAAACAAAGAAATCGCGAATAAGTTTCTTTGGAGTGTGTTTCAATAAACCATATGCATTGAGCTGTCTAGAAATGGCGTTTATAGTATCATAAATTCCATTGCCGTGCAAAGCAAACTGAATAACGCGCTCTAGCATTTTTTGAAAATCTTATTTTTGTTTTTGAATCCTGAAATAAGTTTGAAACACTGCCGTGAACAACATGCAGTTCCAATTGCTGGAACAGCCAATCAATGACGTCACGTCTAAAGGCGTGAGCAAGAATTGAGTGACGTCACATTAGCACCTATAACTTTATTTGGTCTCAAACAGATTTTAATACAATCAAACATCATAAATGTAAATATGTGTTGATAACATGTTATAGTCTGGTGGAAAAAAATTGAAATTTCACAATAGGGGGACATGAGTGTTCAAAGCTGGCAACATAGCTGTCTTATATCATCATAGGTTAGGGGTCAAGAATCAACCTGTTGCCAAGCTTATCGACCCTTGGTTTACTAGATAAAAGGTCAAAGGTCAGATAGTGGTTTTTTCCTAAAAATTAATCTTTACTAGTTTATAGCTGTCCAAATATATACTTTCTGAGATTTAAATAAATGCAATAAATCTGTTCTCATGCAATCATAGCATATTCATGTATTTTAACGTTGACTAGGAAGCTAATTGAGACTGTTTAGGCTAAAATTTAAATATTTCAATGTTATTTTTCAAAATTCTGACACAAGCTTCGAGATAGAATAAAATAAAAATATACATTCAACATCAAAGCATGAATCAAAATGCTAAAATATAATTCTTTTGCAAATACATGACTGTGATTAAAACAAATATTTTGTTTAAATCCAGCTGATAATTTGAAATGTATTAAAAGTTTAAAATCAAAGTACTGCAAGTACTGTAATCAGCAAGACATAGTCACGAGAATCTCTGGAATATATCAGTCACATCTCACGATTTCTTTTCATTCATCAATATCACTATATGTGGCATTATCATTCAAATGGTTCAACAAATCAACGGTTCAACGGTCCCATTGCAAGTGCATACAGCCACCCACTTTAAATTGTATGCCCTACATGTACATCTTGTAGTGCAACATGATTTATATTTACATTTCAGCAATGCATGACATGGTTTTGGTAAAGGTTATTTTCTCATTAAAAACCCCCTACTGTAGCTCAATTGGTATAGCGCTCACTCCCCGTATGTGGTGAGTCTTGAGAGAGATCTTAAAAACCGATGCCCCGTGCCAAGGCGGGTGTAACATGTTAAGGAACTTTTCCTGCACGTTTTCCTAAGTTCACTGCAAAGGTCAAAATTTCTGCCACTTCACCTATAGCTGGTGACGTCACTGATACACCATGCAATCAATTAATTTATAATTTTCTCATTAAAACTGTTTTAAGTCACATTCAGACTCGCACTAACTTAACTGTCCAAGAATAATCGTGAACATCAGGGAAATACTTAACTTAAGTCTAAAAAGTTAATTTTTGTTCATGATTCTTCGACCTGTAATTGTCTTAGAAAAGTTAAAGTTCAAAGTAAGATTTAAGCAAACAAAAAAAAATAATAATAATAAGTTTAATTTGTGAAAAAACCTCAGATTTAAGTATAAAAACTAGTATTGTTCGTGGTCCTGTTGCCAGATGACAAGACACAATTAGTAACGAAAAGTTTATGGTGGATCACAAAACAAGGTCGTTTTGAGACACAAACACAAAAGCGACATTGGGGATGGATAGGTCACACCATCAAGACACCTGCCAACAATATCACAAAACTTTGAAATGGAACACACAAGAATCAAAGACACCTTGAGACAAGTTTCTGGAATTGAAACAGAGGGGGTAAAATTGCGCAGAACAGAGCCAGTTTGAGGCATTTTGTCGATGGACTAACCTCCACTAGGAGTTAAATGCATACAGTACGCAAGTTAGTGAGACTAGCACCATCCGTGTCCTATAGGTGACGGAAGATCTGGAACAAATACCAGGTATAATTAAATGCAGCCAAACAGCAGTTCAATAGTATGCACGTTGAATATGTAGGTCGGTTGCATATGATGTTGGGAGCAAATTTTCAATTGTACTTTTCCCCTGAGGGGAACAGTTTACATCGGAGATGAGAAAACCTCGCTAGGCACATTCAATGAAGGCATCTGCACTCACAAGTTCAGAAAAGTTCCCTCTTGCAAGAGTGGGAAGAAGACCTGTGTTTTCCCTGGAAACACGGAATGCTGTATTTAGAATGTCCAGAAAGTTAAATGACAGTCTTACAGTCTGTAATTGCATGGAATACTGGGGGCTTATTCCTCTCCAGAGGTGATAATTTTATGCTATGAACAGGGACGAACTTTAGATGTCCCGGTCTGGAATCATACTTCCTCATTTAAAAGCAACAGAAGAATAAGGTCATCAGTATCACGACAGACAACAACTGTTCTTTTATAGCCTTGCATCAACACCATGGGGAACAATTCTAGTATCGGCTTCCTTGTGTAAAGCTTTAAAAACGGTTACACTCCTTCCTCTGTATGAATTAAACATGCTGTCTGTTGGACCCCCTGATACCCTCAGCTAAGCTAAGAAGTGTCTTGGATAACTACGAGATCCTATTTGTTTTCTTGGTGACTGATAAAATCTTACCAATTTGATGGCAGAGGGACATTTTAATTATCAATAATTCTTCTAACAGAACGGGGACATGATCCTCTTTTATCTAGATGGTTTCCACTTTTATGGATTAGTTGTCATATCTATCATAATGACATAAATTTTAATACATTTATCTTTCACGTGGATAAAAACAGTTTGTACGTTTCCTAACTAGCCTAATTATTGATGCCTTTCCGTTTTCCCAGTGCTACAACTAAAGGTTGACCATTAATTATTTTGGTAGTAATGTCTCCATGCAAACTTCTTCTTCAGGGATATTTTGAAGATCTTACTCGTCGGCTGCAGATAACAAGGGTCCTGGTGTATCAGGTATAGAAAGCGGCACTGGGAATAGTTTGTGTTTCAACAATTCACTAATATTTCCACCAGAAAAAGAGAACACACTTGATAGTATTATACACACACAGTCATTATACAGTCATTATAGCTAATCAAATCTTTCAGTACCACCAGTACTTTGATTTCTTTTTTTTAAAAAGTGGATACTTATATAATTACGGGCAACATGATTCAGTAAAATTATTTTAACAGAAGTCTAAAGTTTTGTTAAACAATTTCAAATGCACAAATGTGTTTATACTAGTATTTATTTGCCACAATTAATCATATTTGTAAAGGTCAAATTTGTGCAAGCGTCTAATCTTATTTTTCATGGAAAACTTTGAAAATATGTGACTGAATTAGTTGGATATGACTTTCTATTAATTTGAAGATACCACTTACATATTTAGAAGACAAAATGTATAAAGAAAAACTTCTGTAAGCCACCTTGAATTTGTGTATAGGTCAATATGGGCATTTTCACTTGAACTTTGCACCCATTGACCTTTAGCTGTCCCCACAATGGCCCCTGGGTGAAATCTTGCTTGGCAACAAGCCGATTCTACCAAAGTAAAGTTCAAAGAAGGTTATGACATAACTTGCCACCTTTGAACACGTTGTCCTCCCTACATCGAAAAATAAGCGGTTTTTTCCAAATCCTCTACCAGACTATTAACAGCACTACCTTTAATCAACATTTCTTTGTCAGTGGTTTTCGATATAGCTTATGATATATGTGAGAGGGTTGTGAAGTATACACTAGTGCAGTGAGACCCTGACTGCAAAAGCGACGATACAATAGTATTTTAGAGAGCCTTAAGTACTTCAGCACTTAAAACATCAAACTTATTTAACCAGCAAATTGACTGATGAATACGGTCATGATATGCCAATTAATTCAAAGCTTATCGTTTAATATTGATTTATTGGGCAATTATGGAAGTAGAATATTGTATGAGTGACGATATTCATCCTAATTTTAGTACAGAAATGCCAACAATCCTAAATCATCAATGCGTACCTGACTTGACGCGCACATTAATGTATCAACTTTAATTAACTACAATCTTTAAAGTCTTCTGTGAATTCTAAACATAAAACCAAAGTTTCACACCATCATTGATATATCCCACATCGCCTGTAAACAAATCAGTTCAATTTAATTAATTCAGGAAAAAAATTAAAGAAAAATTCCCAAAGGAATTTTATTGAATGAAAAATTGCTTGTAAAGCGTAAAGACATTCCTTAATAGGATTGGATTAAGTGTTGTAAGGCTGTTTTATGCTTCATTACGTATGACGTTCTGGAGTTGTTAATGAAGTCTTGTTTAGGATTTACACCATTATCCAAGTACAATAGACATGGAGTTGAGTTGAGTAATGTTTTAAAACGTCTCAGTCAAAAAAAATTTCACTTATATCGAGATGTCGCCTGCCATAGGCGAAAGTGCAGAAAATTGTGCCTGTACGTTGTGCTGATGGCATTATGCAGCAGGATTTTTTATCATGCCACGCCTACCGTGACACGAAACCTACTTCATTTTAAGTTCACATCCGAAAGAACCGATATTTCATTTTGTAATGTTGAGTGCTTGGCGATAGAACAGCCTTTACCTATTTTCAAGTCTTGTGTCAGACCCGGTCGGTGTTGGAACCTACGACCTTCCACTTAAGGAGCGAGCACTTTACTAACTGGGCTACCGAAGTGGTTACATTAGGCATAGAGATTTTCTTTCCTAGGCGCTGTTTAGTCGATCGATCACAGTGATTTAACATTTGTTTATTTTAAAGAGGACACAGCGTCCTAAATGTGTCCCTCGTCACGACCAACCATTCAAACGATAGAATAAAGCACTGCACAATAAAACGCAATATCTGTTGTAATGCGATGATGATGAAAAGTAATGTCCTCCAGTGCAACACATAGGATAAATATCTTCTATTGATAACGCTTGAAGAATTGCATTCATTTCAAAAGATAAATAATATATGCATCAACGCAAGCAAGTCTTTTGACATATGTGAGCAATTGGTATATCTATACCCACAGAAAATAGATTATACATATAAAATTGTGCGATAATTGTCATTATAGATTCTAATGATATATAATCTAACAGCAACAAAAACATAACAATTGATTGAATTTTGACTTATATATACATGTACCTCTTTTAAGAATTATTTGCCCGTCATCAAGTTATTGATAAGTATGATGTCTCTGTATCCAAAATTATCCTCGATGGATTTGAAATCACATAGTTCCATGTTCCTTTTATTCCCAATTTTAATACTACACGTGCCGGGGGTAGGTTGCTAGGTAACTCGTCAACCCAAAGCACCCGGTCATACCTTTCTGCACTGTCCCTTTCAATCATCTTCTAATTTACATTTATTAAACTGCACCTGAAATCCCACGTAATTTGCCGTTTTTAGTAATGTTTCAGATATCAAAGTTTTTATTTTGGTTTTTGGATTCCATATATGAATTTCCAAAATTATATTTTCATACTACTACATTATTAAAACCACGACAGTCATTTCAGGTCAGAAGTATAAAATAATTCAAAAAGAACTAAGTTGATTCTTCCCGGAAGTTAATAATTATATTAATGGGAGCAAATGAGTTTATGTTGCACATTAGACTACTTTACATGCTTGGGATTACAAGAAATGCAATAATTATATAATCTGTAAATGTAGTTATTATCGGCAAAATGAACATTTTTGTAAAAACTAAAGTCGATATATTAAGCTTTTAAAAGTTTAAGATGTCGATTTAAATCTACCAAATATAAAGTTTTCTACATGCCGTGTGTATTATTTGTTGCTCAATTAGTAAAGTATTTTTGAACATGTCATGATAGTAATGTAAAAAATAATAATTACCAAATTAAACCGGAGAAAGTAAGCTTATAAACTATTTGAAGCAATTAAACTGATGTTAAGCTTTTAAACTTTTTATTTAAAATTTCCATTTAGTCATTTACCAAGTATTAAGTAAGATTTAAACTTTTTGAAGACTTCCTTTTAATTATTTATCCAAGAGTTAAGAAAGCTTTAAAACGTTTTTTAAGACTTCCTTTCAAACATTTACTAAGTACTAAGAAGTCTGAATTTTATTGGTATCCGTCATTAGTTACAACATCACAAACACGCTATATAAAGGAATCTTAGCTTTCTCTTATTCTTAGGATCGGCTGATCACGTGCTATTCTTTTATAATGAAATTGTAGTTCATAAATCATTAGGCATCTACAGATCTAGAAAAGCTGAATGGATAACTTGATTTGGCGCGAAACCTTCTATATGCTAAGCTCAAGGGTTTTTCTATTATGCATATGTAAACGTGATTCACACAAATATAATAAATCTAATATTAACTTCGTTTTTCTTCTAATGATCATATGAAACACAGAGAGAGCCAACCATGATACAAAAAAAACAAAGCCATTTACCCATGGTGTTTCCGTTTTACTGACTTACCCCTTACTCGCCTTGTGACGTCATGCTGTGTCGTCAACAATGGAGTGCTGTAATTCCCATTCATAAAATAATTATTTCGATAGAGGTATTGTCAACAGCCCAATTATATCAATGGACCTTGTAAATGTGAACTCCGGTACATGTATCATTCGACACTATACCACGGGTAGATGCTGGTTGTTTCCTAACTAACTATATCCCCAAGTCAGTTCTTAGAATTTGATTGATCACTCCTATGATTTTACTGCGTTTTCAATAAATATAAATTAATATGTATCCAAAAAACGTACTTTGCTGAACCTAGCAATAAAGCACAGAAGAGTAATGATTAATATAATAAGGCACGTTTTATTTACATATAAAAGCTGCTGATGATTGTGGACGGACAATGGATATAATCGCAAAGTTATTATGATAAGAAGAGTAAAATTTGAATTATAGCAAATTAGATTAAAATATTCCAATTAAAGTTATGTTGTTTCATCCGCATCAGCAGTTTTTCAGTTAATCACCACGAGAGCAAGTGAAATAATCTCTAAGTGCTAATCTGAGAACAAGGTCGTGTATGCGGGAGCTGCATAAGTGTTTTATACTCTGCCATGTACTAGAGCGCACTCGCAGCAACTTTAAGATGCGCACAGAGGAAGTATATTGCAGACAAGCCCACCACCCATCCAGTCACGTTATCCTAACACAGGGCGAAACATACCGAGTACCAGGCATGGAAGCATTATCTAGAGTTTTATATATAAAGTCATACTTGACCCGACCGTCACCGGGGTTCGAACCTACAACCTAAGTCATGTTCTGGTGCTGACGCTTTACCACTGTCCCACCACGGCGGTAAAACAAATCTGACGCCAAGTTATTACTTGTTACAGCAAAGAATATCTATATTTATATTTTTTTTTTGTTCTTGATTGATTTGATCTCCAGTATCCAACGACATTTATTAATCAGTGGTCCAGTATCAAATGACCTTTATTAATCTGGTCAAGTATCCAATGACCTTTATTAATTAGCGGTCTTATTGTATGTTTTTATTCCCTGCTATGTTGTCTAGCCGAGATAGTTTTGTATCCGAAATATAATAATTTGCTATAATACTTATAAAGAAAAATTGTACTTTCACTTCATCCGCTCGTAGTGTGGTTTTATTCCGTGCTACGTTTTCTTGCCCAGATTGTTTTGTATCCGAGATGTAATTTTTCTTATTAGGAAGAATAATGCTATAGTTGATCTCACTTTATTTCATAAATAAAAAGTCGACTTTCATTCGCCTAATTGTGTTGTACATTCCACTTGATCTTATACAACCAACCTACTGCTTTTTCTAACATTTTTGAATAGCTTACAATTTATTATATTGTGTTAAGGACATTATACAATAATTGGCCTCTAGAGAAGGATTATTTTATTAAACTGAGTTATCTCCCTTGTACTGGGTTGTCCAAGGGTGACAATAGTTTTATCACATGGTTGTACCGAGAAGGGAGTAGACTGTAATGTTGTGGTTAATATCTAAATTTTTAAATGTCACGTGACTTCAAAACATCCAATAAAATGTATGTTTGGAAATTGATTGGTATGTTTTTTTAAATTAGGTATAATAATTATTATTAGTAATTTCACGCTTACAGCATTGCCCAACTTGCATGGCTATTTTATTCTTTTCTTTATTTTAATCCGTTATATATAGAGATTGTGTAACATTATATATGACAATTATAATTTGAAGCTACAATAAAAAACAAACATATTTATCTGTGTCCGAACCACACTGCAGAAGTAAAGTAAAAACTTTGGAACTGACAAGTCGTGTAAGGCACGTGAACTTTCATCAGGGAAGTGAGGCCAAGTGCTCCGGAAGGGTAAACACCTTATGTCAATTTTTCGTAAGACATGACGTTAGCATGGAGTGTTTAACTTTCCGGTGCAGCCGATCTTACTTCAGTGGTGGGAATTCACGAGTGTAACTTTAATTTTAGCCTGTTTCAAAGGTTTTACTTTACTTTTGGATTATGATCAAGACGTATGTTTGTCTTTTATCTAAAGACAAAAAAAAAAAAAAAAAAAAAAAAAAAACGAAACTGATATTAACAAACAATGTTTTCCTGTTGAAATGATTTATTAAAAACATTTTGTTTATTGTTTTAGAAAAATACATTGTTTTAGACGCAAGATAAAAAGTATAATGTGTAAAGCCGTTTCATTACTAACAGTGAATTATTGTACCACACAATAGAATAGATATTCCTCCGTATTCAGAGACAACAATTATGTTTTAATGATCATTTATTCTTCCAAAAACATTCAAAACTACTCCAGTCTATGTTTATCTAAGCAAAACGATTTATTTTTGATTTTATTGATTTGATTTTCTTTCCAAATTTACTTGCACATTCATAAGATGTACAACTTAATTGTAACAATTTTTCGAAAGACAGAATGCCATTATATTAATTTAATTTAATGTAAAACGCAAATACACCAGCTAAACTTCAATTACGGGGCGTATAAAAACAAACTGCTTCATGTCATCAACGACTTAAAGTAGGAAAACAATTCATAGACTAGCTTTGAAAATCAATTAGGAAGCCGATTTATCATCGTTAAAGGCATAATGAAGTTTAACTAGTTTTCAGCGTTTCTGTCAATGATACATGCATCGCTTTAATTTTTTAGAATCAATTAATTGACGTCTTTATTGCATGGCAAAATAAGGCTTATTTTAAGACACGAGTGGTCGGTAACCTGGTTTTGAACAGATATACACTTGCTACACACGTGACGGATCTAGCTAGCTAAACAAGAGGTGAGGTGTTTACCCTAAGTATGTGTACAATGTCCATTTAAAAGACTTGCTTTATATTTGACTAATGTGTTTTTTTATGCCTTGTTTGACTTATTGATTTTTGATACTAGAATTGGTTCACGTTTCTTGGTTGTGTTGCCCGTTTTTTGAATGATTGTTCTTGTTTGCTTTAGCCTATGTCATGTACAGGGATCACAATGTCCTCCACAGCCCCGAGTATGAGTCATAGTAGTTTCAAATATACATACATTATTCAATCCTAGAGGGTGAATCATAATATATATGAAAATTTTCATAATGCATTATTCAATCCTGAAACCCTGAGGGCTAGCCTTAATGGATAGTTTCCCCACGTTGATGACTTTAAATATCATTTTTACATAAACGGTTGCGCCAGGTTGTCATGTATAACTTTGTTATTCGCAGTTTATAGTTTTACATTTAAATAAATAGACTGTAACAAAATTTGACATGGATTGGTATGTTTGTTTTCGATTTGGCTAATACAAGATTGTTATTAATTTTGAAATCAACAAAATATGAATCGTAAAAGTTTAAAACATATTTATAAAAACTTTAATTTTAATAAACTTGGTTCTAAATTATTTTTTCATAAATAGACCTTTTGTCATACTGAACTACAGTACACATGACACGTTTCAAAGTTTATATCTACGTAAATTCATTAAATTAAAAAAGAGGTGCCAAATTTATTCTACAGCAAATTTCAGTAACGGTCTTGTCTTGACATTTGCATTGTGATATTGGCATGGTTTATCCAATATATTTGCTGTTAATGTGTTATCACGTTGAAAATGCGAGGAAATGCGTGAAAGAAATAATTAGTTTAGAACAATGTGTTGGCCTTCAACTTTGTTTAGTGTTTGTTATCTTAAACCTTGGCATTATGTCCCTTGAACTATTTACCTTTTATAAAATTAAATCAGTCACACTCTTATCATGGGGACAGTGTTTATGTTGGTTGACCAGTTATAAGTTGAGTTGAGTGATGTGATGGTATTAAACGTCTTAGTCAAGAATAATTCACTTATATCGAGACGTCCCAAGCTATATGCGAAGGTGCACCGTGAAATTTTGCCTTGCGTTGCGCTGATGACATTATACAGCATGGTTCTTTATCGTGCCAACCCAACTGTGACACAGGACCTCGTTTATTTCAAGTTCCCATCCTAAAAAAACATGACTTTCATTTCATAGTGCCGAGTGCTTGGCAAAAGAATCATCACTCCCCACTTTCAAGTCTTCGGCCAGACCTTGTCGAGGTTCGAACCCACGACCCCCTACTTACGGAGTGAGCATTCTACCAACTGAGCTACCGCAGTTGTTTATTAAGATCAAGTGACACATGGTGGGTTTTTATAAAAACATTTCTGTGTATATTATTACATTCATTAAAATAATAATACTAAAACAATCCGGTTTCAGCATTTGATACGACTATACAGGCACCACTTCTTGTAGCTCATTTAATCGTTCAGTATGTGGGAGACTGTGTCTAGCCATAATTTGAAAATGAGTTGTGACTGTTTTCTCGCCATTTAGTAAATGAAAGTATCGGTTTCTTCGTAAAATTATTAAAACCCAATACCCCGTGTTACTGTATCCTTGACATGCTAAAATACCCTCTCTACATATCACCCTGAAAACACTGCAAAGGTGATTTTTTCGTCTATTTTCGGACATAAGTGGAATATTCTTGACTTCGACGTAACCTTTTGAATCCGTCAACGTATGTCAGCCATTGAGATAGCTAACTCTTGCAAATTTGATCCCACATATTTTTAATAAAATTTTTGGTTTTTTTTCACATCACGATTTAGACGTAATGTCACGTATTTTCAAAATAACCGGCTTCTGATACGTAATTTATAGGGAAAAGCAAAATGTCAAAAAAGGCGTATGATATAACGGGATTTATCATCAATATTCAACCATTTTCCTCAAACAAACAACACTGTAATACTACATAGTTAAAAATGTGATTTAAAGTCCTAAACTTGAGAACAAACACATACAATGCACATGGTTGTTTATTATCAACGTAATGTGAAACCATGAAGTAATACTACATGTCATGGCTTTAATGCTTATAAAAGTTATATATCCACGTGAAAAACAAAATAAAAAGAAAAAAAAGCACAATAGAATACCCGTGAAGTACTATATTTAATGCAATAGCTTACTGGATATTAGAAAAATAATGACGTAACATTAATTAGACCTAAAACCTTAAAACACCTTGAACAGGAGAGCCCATACATTACAAATTAAATGCTACAGGTTATTTATTTTCCTCTCGTGTATTAGATCTTTATTAGAAATATAATATGCATTATATTGGTTTTATTAACCTTTAAGATTACGCTGTTGCCTCTTTTGTCCTCAATAGCAATTGATCGAAATATGTGACAAAAACCCTTTAAGTGTCTTGTTCAGTGTCCTATAATTCATCATATACACTTTCCTGAAACACAAACACAATGCTGCACTGTCAACGTCAACATTTTCTATAGCAGATATATAAGATTAATTCAGCATTAGATATATATTGTCCCGATACTATATTACTGAAACCAATGTAATATACAATTTGTTTCATGCCACAGTTGTACATTGGATATATATTATCCCGATACTATTAGAAATATGATATGCATTATATTGTTTTTTAATCTTTAAGAGTGTGTTGTTGTTGTTGCCTCTTTTGCCCATATAGCAATTGATTAAAATATGTGACAAAACAAGGTTTTTTATACTTTAAGAGTGTACTGTGTTGCTGTTGCCTCTTTTGCACTCAAAATATGTGACATAAATCCTTTAAGTGTCTCGTTCAGTGTCTTTTAATTCATCATATACACTTTCCTGAAACACCAACACGATCCAGCACTGTCAACGTCAACATTTTATATGGCAGTTGTACATTGAATATATATTAGCCCGATACTATATTACTGAAACCAAAGTAATGTGCAATTTGTTTCATGCCACGTATCTGTCAATATCCAAATATAATAAACTCCATGACACTCATGAACCATTGTTATGTGGTTTATTAAAATGTATAAAGAGGATAGGAATGCTTTTAACAAACAATGTTGGTTAAAATAAATAACAGAAACCATGTTATTTAAGACCCATTGCATTGTTATAATCACAGGCATTTAGAAATAATAGCATCGCCCCAAGACGACTGAGGCATTTTGAAAACTACACCTAATTATTTCAGATTAAGAGTAACTAAAATGACAATAGGTTTTTATATTCTAAATAAATTAATCATCTGGCTTATTATCTTAACCTCAATACATTCATTTATATCCATTTTACGGGGGAAAATGGTTAAATATTGACTGTTATTTTATTGTTTACTTTCAAAAGTATTTTACCCTTTTAAAAGACTAGGATGTTATTTTAGGTTCCTTTTATGACATAACTCCCATCCTGTTATTTCAAATATTCAATCTGAAACATGTACAGAAGACACGCTATGGGTAGACATGGCCAAGTGGTACTGTCGCTGACTTTCGAAGACAAGGATTGATGGTTCGAACCTCACTCTGGACTTGGAAATTCTTGATTTTTATCTCCTGTCCACACTAAAGCTGTATAAAGCCCAACACTATAACAGTCTTCGGATGAGACTAAAAACAGAGGCTTTGTGTCTCAATGCACGCTAAAGTCACCTCTAGATCTGTAGAGTTTGAAGTTTAAAAAGGGTGGGCAACGTGTGGCCGCTACAGAGGACGCTAAAGAAAGAAACAGTTGAAACATGTAAAGACTGAGCAGAGCAAGTTATACGCATGTTAAGCTGCAGCGGCTTATGTCATGATTTGTGTTTAATATATTTAGTATTCAAATAGCCTTATGTACACAATACAGACTGACTTTTAATGTATGACGAAAAACAAATGATAGTAACAACAAGACAAGAATGGTTAAGCACAACAGTTCTGTGAATCATGTACTCATCATCATACTAACAAACAACTTTGACCTGTCCGCGTGGCCCTTGATTTAAATATTTATCACGGACTTAGTACATCCATGTATAGGTAGCACAGGTGTTTATTTTGTCTACTTAATGTGAACACTTAAAATGTATCTTGAGTACATACTATTTACAAAGAATCCTACTACAAACCATTTATTGGGTGGATTTTTCTATATGAATACTCCTAATGAAAGGTCAAACGGACAGGTTAATGTTGTTTACCTATACAGTCCATTGATTGGTGTTATATCGTAAGTACTGTTATTGAACTGATAAAAATGAACTTAAATGTTCAATAGACAGACACAGGGTTAAATTTAAATAAAGTAATGTTGTTTCACGTCCCAGTCAAAAATATTTACTTATATTGAGACGCCGCTAGCTAAAAGCGAAAGTGCAGAAATTTTGCCTTTGTCTTGCGATGATGGCACAGGTGTTTATTTTGTCTACTTAATGTGAACACTTAAAATGTATCTTGAGTACATACTATTTACAAAGAATCCTACTACAAACCATTTATTGGGTGGATTTTTCTATATGAATACTCCTAATGAAAGGTCAAACGGACAGGTTAATGTTGTTTACCTATACAGTCCATTGATTGGTGTTATATCGTAAGTACTGTTATTGAACTGATAAAAATGAACTTAAATGTTCAATAGACAGACACAGGGTTAAATTTAAATAAAGTAATGTTGTTTCACGTCCCAGTCAAAAATATTTACTTATATTGAGACGCCGCTAGCTAAAAGCGAAAGTGCAGAAATTTTGCCTTTGTCTTGCGATGATGGCATTTTACAGCAGGGTTCTTTATCTTCCCCGCGTGCCCTGAAACTGGACATCGTTTAATTTTAAGTTCCCATCCAAAAGAATCGCGACTTTCATCTCGTAATTAAGGGTGCTTGGCTGGGTTAGACCCGGTTGAGGTTCGAACCCACGAGCCTCCCACTTACGGAGCGAGCACTCTGAACTACTAAAGTGGTTTCTTTAAAGGCTTCTATCTAATGTATTTAATCATAATACTATTTGTGAACTGATAAAAATGTCCCTTAATGTTCAATAGAGAAAAAGTTAAATTTAAGCCTTAAAGGGAAATAATGAGAATTTTTTTAATTTTTCGTTTAATTTTGGCTCTAGTCCATAATTATTTTCAAGATTTTTTTAATTCTGTTTTTTCGTTTTTATATCCGTACCTAATGTTAGTGTCCTAAATTTGCATGTCAATTTAAACGAAATACCAAGGTAATTATAAAGAAATCAATGCTGGAAATGTTTCCAATTTGATAATTAACCAACAGTTAGCCATTTGGATTCTCTATTTAATTCTTGTAATTTGCGACTATTTGGAAACAATTTCTTTCTTTAGGCATGAGTTTAGTCATTTTGTCTAATGATTTCTCGCCATGAAATCAGGATTAGTAGCAATCTGAAAAAGCAATTATAAGTGTAATGCTGTGTAAACCATTTACAATCTCCAAAGTAGTTCTCTTTTACATCGAATAAGGCCTGTGTTAGTTATTCCCAATAATGAAAACCTCTCTACATCAATTCATAATAATGATATTTTCCATTAGACCAGTTATAGGTAAACAACTCTGACCTGTCCATTTGACCTTCAATTTAAATATTTATTATAGGCGACTTTATTTATATATAGGAATCACATTGGTTTATTTTGTACACATACTGAGAACACTAATCACTCATCTTGTGTAGTTCGAGATGTGCAAATCCTTCTACTACCTATGTATAGGATGGACTCTTCTATATGAATATTCCTAATAAAAGGTCAACCGGACAGATCAATGTTGTTTGCCTATATATTTGCTTTCACAATGACCATTTTGTATTTCCTTATATTACATTTTAAGTTGTATAAATGACAGAAATAATTTCCTGTTTTTAACATACCCTTTGTAAATGTAATAGAAAAAAACCGTATATTTAGGTATTTACCCATGAAAACAATAAAATCCTTGAGCGTAGTTGTAATTTTTAGTTTCAAGGCTCATTTTGTATTTCCTTACATTATTTTAAGTTGTAAAAGTGGCAGCAATAATTTCCTGTTATTTATACAATCCTATGTAAATGTAATAGAAAAAACATGTATATTAAGCTGATTAACCTAAATTTTTACCCTTATAGAAAAAAACCAATAAAAACATGAGCGTAGTTGTAATTTTTACAGTTTCAAGGTTTCATTTATATTTAAGCCGCTGCTAAATATGTCTTATTTCATACATACACAAGCTTATCTTTTACTTGAATTTTATTTAGTCAATATGTTGGCACTTATAGGTCGTCCATGATCTAATGGTAAAGTAAACAGCGAGTCTATAATAATATTAGTGTAATTGTTACGAATAAAGCGTGGGCCAGCGTGGTTATATAGATATGGCGATATGCTATAGCGCGTCAAGTTTGAGCCTGCCGCTTGACTTTTAATTTAAATGTTTATTAGGAATGATCGATTAAAACGTACAGGGTATACTTGATTAAAAATAAGACGTTTGCTTTTGAACTCTTTTTTTAAAAGTACGGAAATATACTAAGTTTTTTTTTTTAAATTCACGGTATATATATAAAATGATGAAGAAAAATATAAATAAAAACGTGTATCGATAACGTTTAAACAAAAAACAAAACGATTCATTGGTTTATTTTTTGCAACCACGTTAAAAGTCAACAGCCAGAGTGGCTGAGCGTGTTAGTGTGTTGTCTACATAATTGTTAAGTTGTCTACTGGGTCAACGGTTCGAATCTTGCTAAGTCTGATTTTTTTCCTTTCTAATTTTTTTAAAATATACTTGATTTTCTTGTGTCTCTTTCACGCGTGAAAAATTCGTGCATCATTATATCTTTTTCAGTTCAGTATAAAATTCTAATGATTAGAAACATGTCCGACAGAATACGCAATGACCGAATGATGCTAGAAACATTATTTGTAATACTGCTTGTTGTTTTGAAAGAGAAGTGCATACATCTTAAGAAAAAATATAATAAAAATATATATTTAATTAAAATACAAAGTGTATAAAACGTGAAAAGTACAAGTACTGAAAAAAATACGGCGCTTCCGTGTGCTCCGAACCCTGAACGTTCTGAATACAGATTTTGAGACATTATGCCTTAACCACACTGCCATCGTGGTATATACTTTCTTGTTGCACGGTCCAAGGATTAATGCCTTTTCTAGACGCCGTGATATTTCTGATATTGCACGGCAATTTTCTTTTGTTTTGTAATCAATACTGAAAGTTCACCTAACTCTGAATGTGTGTCACTTGTATTAATTTAGCAAATAGTTATTTCCCCCTTTAAAGAAAAAAGAAAAGTTTGCAATGGGATTCGAACCCAAATACTTTTACTCGGTAAGCGACAGTATTAGACATTTCTCACTTCGATATACTGCCCACACTGACGGTATACGATATACTGTTGAGGGCTCGATTCAAAATTTTCAAAGTCCTAGCCTTCTCACGCTTTTTGTTACAAACATAAATATTTGGAATCACTTCCCAGAACAGTTGAATCCATGTGACAATTTCATCACTTTTCTTTTAGTATGATCTCTATTTTCCAACGAAACCCATAATAATACTGACGGCTTGATATAATTATATCTTTGACCGATGTAAAGCACTTTGAATGTAGACGGTGTGTTTGATACCGTATTGGCACAAAATAAACATTTAATGTTAAGGTATACATGTACAGTTTTCAGATGATCCTATTACTCTCATTTCTTAAAAAATAAGGTAAATTTCCAATGTCTTTATGAACTTGCAAAGTATAATGGGCTGTCTCAAATTTTTCCATAAAAGGCGAAAACAATTTTGAAATACAATGTTGGTACACCTTCTCATAAAATAGGTCGGGTCCTGTAAGTCAACGAAAGCATTTGACATCTGACGTCATAATGGAGCGCGTGGAGCAGTGTCTTAATGAAGTTGCAAAGTATAATTGATGTCAAATACTTTATTGAAGGAAAGATATTGCAATTGTTAATATAAATGTAGAGTACTTGGCAAAAAGAGTTTTATTTTCTATTGTTGGTCGGACCAAACAGTGGCTCAAGCCCTCATCGTTAACATGCGCTGCTAGACATTATGCTTTGAGTATTGATACGAGATTGCACGAATAAATCTTAATCATAATATGCAATTGCCATAAAACTATAAAAACAAGAGGCCCATGGGCCTTAACGCTCACCTGTGATCTTTGAACCCATGAGCTTCATTCAAATATCAAAATGATAATTCGGCCAATATTCTAATATACATCCCTATACAAAAAGTTTATAGTTTTTGAGATAAATAATCATCTCAGTATTTGTTTGTATCTGTGATCTTGACATTTGAACCCATGCTCTTCATTCATATATCAAAATGACCACTGTGCCAATAACAACAATGTTCTAATATACATGCCTATACAAAAAGTTAATAGTTTTTAAGATAATTAACCATTTAGGTATTCATTCGCATCTGTGACCTTGACCTTTGAACCCATGACCTTCATTCATATATCAAAATGATCATTAGGATAATACCTAAATATTCTAATATACATGCCTATACAAAAGGTTTATAGTTTTTGAGATAAATAATCATTTCAGACCTTGTTCACATCTGTGACCTTGACCTTTGAACCCATAACCTTCATTTATATATCAAAATGGTTGTTAGGCTAATACCTAGAATATTCTAATATACATGCATATACAAAAAGTGAACAGTTTTCAAGATAATTAACCATTCAGGTATTCATTCACATCTGTGACCTTGACCTTTGAACCCATGACCTTCATTCATATATCAAAATGATCGTTAGGATAATACCTAAAATATTCTAATATACATGCCTATACAAAAAGTCTATAGTTTTTGAGATAAATAACCATTTCAGTACTTGTTTACATCTGTGACCTTGACCTTTGAACTCATGACCTTTATTCATATATCAAAATGACCATTGGGTCATTACCTACAATATTCTAATATACATGCCTATACAAAAAGTCTATAGTTTTAGAGATAAATAATCATTTCAGTACTTGTTTACATCTGTGACCTTGACCTTTGAACTCATGACCTTTATTTATATATCAAAATGACCATTGGGCCATTACCTACAATATTCTAATATACATGCCTATACAAAAAGTTCATAGTTTTGCAGATAATTAACTATTTTGGTAAACTTGTACATCTGTGACCTTGACCTTTGAACCCATGAACTTAATCAATATATCAAAATGATCGTCACGCAATACCTACAATTAACCAAAAATCCTACATCATTATCACCAGAAATGTTTAAAAAATAGCATTTTTTATCAAAGGTCAAAAACTGGGACATGACCTTGACCTTTGACCTTGACATCAATCGGAAGAAAGTCGCAAGACAAGATCAAAAGTGAAAACTCCATACAATTATCTTCAGCCATTATGAAGTTATAACAATAAATGTCTCATTTTAAAAATTACATAATTTTACGCAAAAAACGCGTAACCTATTTTTCGTCCAATTTTCATGAAAAACACAATTTTAATGTATCTAGGTATCCTGAATCCAAATATCCAATCAAAATTTGCCTGCACCTTTTGGTTTCAGAGAAGAAGATTTTTTTGTCTTTTGGCTATTTATAGTAACGGCAGCCATATTGTTGGGCGTGGTGAAACCCCGAACACAATTTTGACAGCCTGTTACCCAGGCATAATAATCACCAAGTTTCATCAAATTTGGCTCAGTAGTTTTGGAGGAGAAGATTAAAATGTAAAGTTTACGCACGACGCACGACGGACGACGAACGACGGACGACGGACGACGGACGGTGATAGATAGCAATAGCTCATCTGAGCCTTTCGGCTCAGGTGAGCTAAAAATGCAAATAATTTAAATATGAAATTAGTCAGGTTCTGCATATATATAATGAAAAGCCATAATGTTTGAGTGTTGGAATTTTCTAAATGATGAATTTTATTGACTCTGTCTTGTCCTCACGTAGATTATCCTTTCGGTAGGTTCGCGTTGTTATTTTATTACATTTTTATGTTTTATTTCTATATCATTATTTTTAGCTTTTTTAACTCCAGACCACTTTCCATTATAAACGACGATTCGGTTCTCTTACTATACGTAATACGACTATCACTAGTGTCTTTGTTTTTTGGATAGAAGTTCAATTTCATGTTTACAAACACTCTGTCATCAGGTCATGGCCGAACTATAGAAGTTAAAAAACAGAAACCCGAGAAGTATTCACTACTAAGCAGGTTGGTAGTGATTCTAGGTTTTAGGTCCAATAAGTGCGTAAAGACACAATCAATGTAATCCGTTAAACTATAATTAATTGTATAACTACTAATTGGAGTTTGGTAAAGGTGAACAACATTGATCTGTCCGCTTGATCTTTGATATAAATATTCATTACGAACAGGTATATTAAAGTAATATGGATCATGAGTGTATGTTTCGTATACCTGATTTGAACACTAATCATGGTTAATGACAATTTGGAAATGTAATTACTGCGAATCCTATTACTACCAATGTATTGGGTGGGCCCTCCTATATGAATATTCTTAATGAAAGGTCAAACGGACAGGTCAATATTGTGTACCTACTGCGATACCCCTTACTTGCGTGAAGTGACCAAACTTAAAAGAGAACTCGGACAAGGTGTTTGTACACAAATCAGCAAACTAGATTCAAAAGCTTTCGACAGACATTTGTCAAGTAATTACTAATAGATATTAACCGAATTTGAGTAGACGATCATTAGACAGACAAACAATGTCTCCCCCTGATTATGCAATAATTATCTCCGATTGTCCAGACAGCTTAATTATCCAGTAATACCGTCACTCATTAGGTTTATAATTAGTTAATTTAAACACCACTGTTTATTAAAATGTAAGTTGTATCTTATGTTCAGGTTCCTATTTTCTTTGACAGTTCAATGATTTATTTACCAAACGTGTGTGTTGGACGCGTTTCTTCCACCATCCAACAACTAAGCGCTCTGAAAGTGACTAGGGCGTAAACATCATTAAACGACTTCATTCTCATGCGAGTTTTTAGTGTAAAATTCACGCTACTTTCACTTTGTCGATACATATCCCGTAACATATCTGCCCTTGTAACAATCTTCATTACTTTTATGTTACTGATTATTTACTTTAGTTTTTATTTAATATATGCCATTTCTATAATGTAAAGGAATATTTTTGCAAAAGATGATGGTACAGAATAATATTTTACAGCATATCTAAATAATTTTGAAGCGATTACTTCCCCTTACAATTTTTTTTACAATATTTGTTATGTTCGAATTCCATGTATTTACTATGAAGGAAAATTTCGTGCAATTTAGCACAATGACAATAGCGATGACCATTTTATTGATGAATAGAACATTAGCCATGTAAGGAACAACAACTACTATTCTAACAATCGTATAAAAACTAACAAAAAACCTCTTTCCCAATTACTAACCGCCGCGGTGGCTCAGTTGGTAGTGCTCGCTTCGTAAGTGGGAGGTCGTAGGTTCGACCCAATACTTAAAAGTAAGTAGTGACTGTTCGTTCAACTAAATACTCGGCATTACGAAAGGAAAGCCAAGGTTCTTTCGGATTGGAACCTAAACTTAAACGATTTCTTGTGTGACGAAAAACGTGGCACGATAAAGAACCCTGTTGTAAAATGCCACCAGCGCAACGCACAGATAAAATTTCCGCATCTTTCCCTATAGCTTGCGGCATCTCGATATAAAGAAAATATTCTTGATTGGGACGTTAAACACCTTTACTCAACTCTTTCCCAATTACTGTTCAAGACAAGATGTTCTTTCGACACCAGTCTCCCTGTTACAATTTTATTGCTTGATTGCCTCTGTACCAAACTCAATAGTGAAAGCTTTCTTTCTGTAGAAGAGCCCGTTCTAAGGCTAAATATTTAAATAATTAACTACAGATCGCTTTATTTGAAAGATGCCTCATTTCATGTTCATGATTTTGTCATTATAATTGTTATAATTATAAAGCAGAGAATCAAATTACTTCAACTTGCCAGCATGGTTTGAGATCATTAGTAGCCTGATTTCTAAAGATAATCACGCTATATAGATCATGTTTTACTGTTTATCATTACTAGCAGTTTCTTATTATGAATCTATACTAGCTGGCAGCACACTTCACAATCGAATGTTTAACAAGATGATATCCTTCAACTCAAGACAATCATACCATGCGTAACAAACACAATTGCATTTGTATGGTTGTGTTTCATCCTTGAAAAATCAACACATTATTTCCAATTTATCAATTCTATACTTGCTAAAAACTCATACAATCCAATTTTCCATATGTTACATTCAGAACACATGTGTACGAGCATAATTGATTGTTTTTTAAAGTTAAAAGTAGTTCATGTTAACACAGTTGCAATTTAAGTAAAATTGATGATATTGGAATATAGAATGTTAAAACTGATTAACTAGTGTTAGTGGCAGCGAAGGTAAAGCAACAAATACACACATTTGTGATCGAATTAAACACAAGAAGCAAACCCGTGTTAACACATATCGATCAGGATTATAGATTTTGTTTAATATCAATACAGGACATACAGATCCATATTGAGATAACAATCCCAAAAGGGAAGTAAAACTTCGAAAACTGACAAAAACACGTGAACGTCCACCAAGGAAATGAGTGTTAGGTTACAGAAGGGAAAGCGCCTCCCGTTTACTTAGCTACATTGCAATCTAAATTGAGAATGTAAGATACATTTGAGACGTCAAATATATACTGTACCAGTTATATTTATCAACAATATTGTGATAGATACAGATACATTATTCTTATCAACTTTATTGTAATGGCGAGCATAAGATTATCTAGGCCTTAATAAGTCTATGCCTGCAATATGCTCAAGCAAACACGTTTGGTGGGTATATAGGAATCACCATGTTGGTCTGTCCGTTCGTTTGTTCGTGGGAAATTGTGTCCATGCCATATCTCTTAATTGCTTTGGACGACGTTCATAAAACTTCACATTGACAATCTTTATGGACCAAAGGTGACATGACCTTGAACCAAGGTCATATAGGAAAGGTCAAAGTCGCATGTAAAACATTAAGCCCTTTGAGGGTATTTGGTTTTTAAAGAGACCATGAATTCTAGTTTTTCTTTGTATTATCTGTTTATTCCTTTAAGGAAATATGAGTTGGATTGAATGCTGCAAAGATACACTATGCTTAAAATGCTTCGTTGATCATTGTATAATACAAACAATTGTAAGCTCAATTAATACCTGGAGTGTAGATTAATAAAGCCAATTATCATCATTTAACTGGGTGGATATTGATTATATTGGCCAGGGATTTTAATTAGCTAGGACCCAGCTAAGAATCAGTCTTGGCACTTTAATTTGTTTACAGTTCAGCTCTTTATTACTATAAAAAAACTTTTCTTCAGAAGCGAGCTAGGCCTTTAACTCAAAATAGTCAAGCTTCCTCCCTGCTAGTGAGGACAGTTTTCACATACTATATATAAAATTACCATTTTATAGTACGCCACAATTAAACCCAAACCTTTAACAAATTTGAACATCTAAAAATCTTTCCGACTGGGCTGTAAATCGTAATTGCCACAACATATAGACACTTATATCGACCAAACTGTTTTTACGACAATGGTGTTTCCACAGTATTAGGTCGATTTGACCAAAACTCCATTATTATAGCTAATTGTGATAATGCGTGATTTTATGTGATATAGGCGGCTCTTTGCAATTAGACGACATTGAATATAAAACAATTCTGCCAGCTCGAAAAAAATACAACATAATGCTACAGGGTTATGCTGCCATATGGGTATTTTTTCTGTACTGAACTGATACCCTCATACACGATATAGCGAACGTTATTGATATATATTTGAAACAGTCCGTATAATAAACTACATTAGGGGCTTGCATCAGCTCTCAAGGTGGGTTTCAAAACTAAGTGGCCAGCTGGCTTTCAGGTGGTCAGTGGAAATTCCAACTGGTCAGACATCCTTTTTCGCGAAATGAAGGAAAATTCAGGCTTCTTTTAGGTATGGAGAACAAAATTGAACTTTTTAAAACTGACTTACAGTCACTTGCATACATCAGTGTTATTATAATGATGTAAAGTGTCCATTATATTGCCTAAAATGGCAACTGTATCATGAAAATTCCGTAACATTTCTGTAGAAAAAATATGTTCTCTAGTCACAAAAGTTCAAATTTCAAGTGGACAAGCTGGCCACCATTTACAAATTTTACGTCGCCAGAAACAATTCCAGGTGATTCCTAATACACAATATAGTGAACGGTTTTGATGTATATTCGAAACAGTCCGTATAAAAACCTACATTGGGGTCTCGCTAACAATCAGTCTGAGCCCCTAAGTTTGTAGACATCACTATTACTGTCATATACCATTTTTTGAATGTATTTTATGATTAAAATTTTAAAAAATGGTATATGACATTACTATAAAAACTTCTTTTCTGAAGAACTTTTCTTTTCTAATTTTTTGTACAACGTTAAGGTCTTTATTACTAATAAAACTTTTTTATTAAGTAAGCTGGGCCCATAGCTCAAAATAGTTCAGCTTCCTTCCTGTTATTGATAACCCTTTTTCACATTCTGTATATTTTTAAATTACTCTTATCTTATTATACTACGTCAGTACATAAGCCAGACCTTTACAAATTAGAACATCCAAAAACCTTTCCGGCTGGTACTGGCATTCGTAATTGCTACAACATATAGACGCTAATATCGACTGAACTGTTTTACCACAATGGTGTTTCGAAAACATTAGGTCGATCTGGACATAACTCCAATATTACAGCCAATTGTGATAATACGTGAATTTCTGCGATATATATAGCTAGCTCTTTGCAACTAACTGGCATTTATAGATATTCATATAATTGTTAATATCGAATATAAAAAAATTCTGTCAGCTCGAAAACAATTAATAATACAACATAATGCTACAGGGTGATGCTGACATATGAGTACTTATTCTGCACTGAACTGATACCCTAATACACAATATAGCGAAAGTTATTGATAAATATTCGAAAAGGTCCGTTATTACAAATAAAACTTTTTATGAAGTCAGCTGGGCCCATAGCTCAAAATAGTTCAGCTTCCTTCCTGTTATTGATGGCCCTTTTTCACATACTGAATATTATTTGAATATACTCTTATCTCGTACTACGCCACTACATAAGCCAGACCTTTACAAATTAGAACATCCAAAAACCTTTCCGTATGGGGCTGGCATTCGTAATTGCCACAACATATAGACGTTAATATCGACTGAACTGTTTTTACTACAATAGTGTTTCCACAACATTAGGTCGATCTGGACATAACTCCATTATTACAGCCAATTGTGATAATACGTGATTTTCTGCGATATAGGCGGCTCTTTGCAATAAATTGACATTTATAGATATTCAAATAATTGTTAATATTGAAATATAAAACAATTCTGTCAGGTCGAAAACAATTAATAATACAACATAATGCTACAGGGTGATGATGACATATGAGTACTTGTTCTGCACTAAACTGATACCCTTATACACAATATAGCGAAAGTTAATGATAAATATATTCCAAACTCCGTATAAAAACCTACATTGTAATGTCAGATGCGTAGGCTTGTGCCTATAAAGAGCTAAGTATGATGAATTAGTAAAGACAAATAACTGGACATTTTGAAACAAAGCTATGGAGTATATGATTAAATAATGTCACTAGTGGAATTATGTCATATAACGCAGCTGGTCATGATTTTTATGATGTCGTAAAAATTTAAGATTTTGATATCAATTGTCATGATGTCGTAAAATCTGGATTTTGATACCAGTTTTCATGATGTCGTAAAATCTGGATTTTGATACCAGTTGTCATGATGTCGTAAACGCTTTATTTTGATTCCTATTGTCATGATGTCGGTAAATCTGGATTTCGATATCAATAGTCATGTTGTCCTAAAAATCTGGATTTTGATATCAGTCTAATCAATACCTAACACGAAACATATGGTGTGGTAACTGACTACATGAACATCAAGCCGTCGGTCGTCCGTTAATTGTCCATCAATAAGTTCGGTATCTGATGAAAACTTGAAAGGTATCACCATCTCTTTTTATTGCAAAATGGATAATCTTGAGTCTCGCGTCAAACCCCAAAACAATTATATAACTACGGTTGCTCATATTGTTGTGTTCACTTGGTATGCTGGAGGTCGGGATCAAACCACAGCCGGGTCCAACCAAAACGAAAAAGGGGGAACAGGGCCTGTTTTTAAGCAAAGCGATCAACACTTAGAAATAAAAGTTTTGAGTTCGTCAGAAGTAACCTGAAAAAAACTTTGGCTTTTGTCACGGTAGGAGTGATACACAAAAAGAATTCTCCATGCACATTGCACAAAGCGCACTGCAAACGTGAAAATTTTCTCTAGACGTTAACCACCATTTAAAAAAAACACAACGTGTTTGTAAATAATATGCAACAAATGCAATATCATTGATAGTCTACAAACACGATGTTTTTATAATCATTGGGGGACTGGATGCGATACTGTGGCAACTGGTAATGCCACATTTTAATCCAATTTAACATTTATTAAAAATTATGCAGTATCCGCTTCTATGTAGGTAACAGCTTGTGTGATTAATGTTAAAACATTATATTACGCACTAAATGTCTCTAGGATTATTCATAATAATTGTGAAGAGTATTATACAATAATGATGCCTCTTTAGAGTGTTAAGGCTTTTATATAATTGAACGTAACAATTTCGACAGCCAACAATAATTAAAAAGCAAGGCTTTCTGGTCTATATCAAAAAGTCTCGAGAATTATTCAGAATAATTTTGAAGAATATTGTACAATAATAATATGATGCCTTTTTAAAGTTTTAACAATGGTTTTATGAAATTAGACATGGTCATTTCCTATTTGGAATATTAATTGAAAGCAAGCATTTAATATTGATTCTAGCTGGTGTGTTCTGCTAGCATCTGCCATCATTAGAGACGGAACAGTAAGTTGATATACTTGTCAACCAATCAAAAGACCACTACGATAGCACAGTGTTGGAGTGTATGTTTTGTATGTAAAAGGTCGTTGGTTCGAACCCCAGCCGGGTCTGACCGAGAAATTACTGTTGGGTTAATCGGAAGAGACCTTAAAGAACCAATGTCCCGTGTCACAGCAAGCATGACATGTTAAAGAACCAATGTCCCGTGTCACAGCAAGCATGACATGTTAAAGAACCAATGTCCCGTGTCACAGCAAGCATGACATGTTAAAGAACCAATGGCCCGTGTCACAGCAAGCATGACATGTTAAAGAACCAATGACCCGTGTCACAGCAAGCATGACATGTTAAAGAACCAATGTCCCGTGTCACAGCAAGCATGACATGTTAAAGAACCAATGTCCCGTGTCACAGCAAGCATGACATGTTAAAGAACCAATGTCCCGTGTCACAGCAAGCATGACATGTTAAAGAACCAATGTCCCTTGTCACAGCAAGCATGACATGTTAAAAAACCAATGTCCCTTGTCACAGCAAGCATGACATGTTAAAGAACCAATGTTCCGTGTCACAGCAAGCATGACATGTTAAAGAACCAATGTTCCGTGTCACAGCAAGCATGACATGTTAAAGAACCAATGTCCCTTGTCCCAGCAAGCATGACATGTTAAAGAACCAATGTCCCGTGTCACAGCAAGCATGACATGTTAAAGAACCAATGTCCCGTGTCACACCAAGCATGACATGTTAAAGAACCAATGTCCCGTGTTACAGCAAGCATGACATGTTAAAGAACCAATGTCCCTTGTCACAGCAAGCATGACATGTTAAAGAACCAATGTTCCGTGTCACAGCAAGCATGACTTCCTGCAGATCACCCTAAGTACACAGAAAAGGTAAACATTTATACTTTTCTCCTGGCTGGTATCGTCTTGATATATGTGAAATATTCTTGACTGGGATTTTTTCAATTAAAAACAAACATACTAACTAATTTTCAAAATCACAACGCTGGCTTGGTGTTAAACAACAATTTACTAGAGTCCTGATTACTATGTAAGGGCTACGGTTTTTGTATTCAGGGTGTTTGCCAGCAAGTTTAATGAAGATATTGTGGCATCTGTAGTAAACAAAACCAGTTCCCGAAAAACAAACACCATAGTTTGTCTAATCAAAATAGTAGAGGTGATCTGAAATGACTGCCAATTTCTATGCATATTCTTTTTATTTAATATTATTTCCCATAAATCAAAAAGTATACATGCAGTTAGTATTAAAAAGACTTTTCTGATGTATATTTGTTTATATTTAATATTAAATTTCATAAATCAAAAGTAAACGATGCAGTGAATATTAAAAAGGACTTTTAAACTTAAAATAAAATAAATAAATAAATAATAAAAACAACCCAGCCTGCATTTTACCACAAATCTTACATAATCCGTTTTGTCATTTCTCAACATCACATCTGAAGAAATTATGCACACTCCATATGATATTCACTAGTCCAAATAAACCAATACATATTTAGAAAATCCTAGACTTAACAGATTACTATGACCAATCAAGCAAATAATTGTATTCTTACTTGTTCTGTCATTCGTACAAATTACTGTCAGATAGGATTTTAGTCCAGTCTCTGAAAGATAATTGAGATATTAAATCTGACAAGTCCAATTCGTCATATTACACCTTTCTGTATGTATTGCTTTCTAATCCATTTGTTAAAGGATTAACCTTCTTAGCCGACCGAGATACACCAGTTTTAACAGGTTAATACACGGGTTCAATGCACATATCAATCGGGTATGAAGCAATGCGTGAACGATTCTGAAACTAGAGAAAAAGATTTTGTCTATTTGCTTGGAAAAATCTGTATTATTATTTGTGAGCATTTTAGGCTATGTATGGAGTGCAAAGTAATCATGAAGATAGTTCGTTCTCCAGTGGTGCTGTTGTAAGAACAATATATTTAGATTTTGCTTGGTGTTTTTTTGTTTGTTTGTTGTTGTTAATTTTTTATTTTTACATACACTGGGTGTTGATTGTCTATACTTTTAATTCTGTCGATAGTCAGGTATTATAGATTCAGTGGTCTACATGTTTTCGCCTTTCATTTTCTTGAATGATTATTTTTCATCGCTGTATGTTTTTTTTTTTTGTTAACAAGTTCATTTCAGTTACTACTTTCTGTCCATCGAAACTTGTAAGTTATAACTGATTAACCCAATTCTATTTATTTTGTTAAAACTTGGTATTAGTAATGGAAATACAAGTAATCCCGGTGATAATTAAAGTGTCCAAGACAGATGGTCTATATATATAATGGTATTCATTGTCTCAATCGTTCAGTAGGTCGACATAAAGGCTTAAGTAGAGAGAGAGAATCACATAACATAACAACAAAAGAAACTTAAATGAAAACGGCTAATATCGACTAGCCCTTTAAAAACATATTGAAGAGAATGAAGCTAATTGTGCCTAAAAACATCCTTGGAAGAAGCATATTTAACCACAAACACGAACAACAAAAAATAGAAGCAAACAGAAGATTGATCACTGATTATTTAAGAATTCGCCTTTTATGCAAAAATTTATGACAGCCCATTATACTTTGCAAGTTCATAAAGACATTGGATTGGAAAGCTAAAACTAATTTTATTCTTGTGTCACATTTTCCATGTTAATTTGATAACAACTTTGAAATGCGCTGTCAGTGCATTTTCTCAAAAACATGGGTTGTCTCCTGTCAGTCAACGAGAGCATTTGGCATCTGACGTCATCACGTCCGCGCGTGGAGCAATGTTTTTATGAAGTCGCAAAGTATAGTCGATGTCAAATGGTTTATTGAAGGAAAGATATTGCAATTGTAAATATATGCTTATAAAGCTCTGCACAACTGCTGGACACTGTTTTAAGTAGCACATGTTGTTTCCCTTACCTTGCGTTTAATTTGTCTAGTGCTTTTGGTTCGATGACAATTGTCAATAATGCTTTTTATACCATGCTACAAATTCTATACGAAGCCATTATAGATGTATAAAAATAAAATGACAATATCATATAAACGCTGTGTAATGGGATAATTAGCGGTAAACAACTCCGTCTGTATCTTTGTAGAATGTCAGATTATATAACGTTAATTGTCACTTATAGGTTTTCCCGTCTGCGAAGAAATTACACAATCTATGGCTGATAATGACAAAAAAGAACTAATGAAATACAAACAAGATAAATATATATTGAGACTCTAATTTAAACACTAACACACTAAAGATCTTGAATAGCCAATTCATATAATGACAAAATGTATATATCTCGAGGCGTGGTACTACAATAATTTGATGAACAATCTTGTACTATTTAAAGGAAAATTAAATGAAAAAAAAGAATTTTGCAATTGAAAAACATTGCTTTGGCAACAAGCAAAGGCAAGATCGCACCGACCGACCAACATATCACAGCCTGTGTTCAAATAACCTTCTATATAATATATTCATTTATCTGCTACGACATTCGGTTATCTAACACTTCTGCACTCATCGCCTCGATAGCAATGACGGAATCTTGACTTGGGCGTTAACATTAATCATACGATTTCGTAGCTTGGAATAGATAACTGGTTTCTTTTACTCTTCATCCAGTCCTATTTTTGTTTTTGCATGGTTAAATTTGAAACACGAAGACACTCGATCATGGAAGCTTTGTAATTTTCTCAGACAGGATATATAAATGCAACCTAAAATATACTTATAAATAACCAGGGCAACTAAGAACACGCTGCTACCAAATGAAACAAATTAGACACATGAATTTTATCGATTTGCAATAGGTTCAAACAGTCAAACCTGTCTATAAAAGCCACCCAAGGAAACCGGTGAAAGTGGCATTTATGGTCAAGTGGCCTTTATATACAGATTCAAATAATATAAATAAAGAACAATTTAGACAAAATTATACTGGCCTTTATAATCAAGTGGTTCTTGGCCCTTACCCTTCCGGAGCACCCGGCCTCACTTCACTGGTGGAAGTTCACGTGTCTGGCCTAACTTGTCAGTTCCAAAATTTTTACTTTGCTTCTGAATTGTGATTCGGACATGGATTAGTTAGTTTGTTTTTGATTGTTGGTTTACATAAAATTAACGTTAATCTCTTACAAAACTTAATTGATATCTGAAACTAGGAGCAAACCATCCCAACACTACAAGACATGAATTAAGACATCACATAACGAGATGAACAAATTAATAACCACCAATAACAATATTCCTGATTTGTGTTGTATTAATGTGCTACGTTTATTTATTTCTTTTTTTAAAAAAAAAAAGAAAACACTTACCTTTTAAAAAAAATAAAAAAAATATTAAACAAAACTAACTACCTAAATCTTTAATTTCTTAAAAAGAAAACATTTACCTCATACAAAATATTAACCAAAAATAACCATCAAAATCACACGAAAAGGAAATGAATTTAAAAATAAGATCAAGATTTGCAACAACAATTTTCTTGATTTTTTTACAGGCAAAAGAACAAAATGCGGAAATCAAATACTTTAATTTTTACCTTCCACTAACCCTAACTATTTTGTCATAAAATCCATTTATCTATATAACACTGGTAGACAGATGGATTTTATTATATTGTTTTTGTTTTAATATGTCCTTTTGAAGGAAAAACTTATATTCGTCATATATGACCAATGCTGTTAATAGGTTATAATGGAAATAATTGGAGTAAATCAGACCTTACCTTTACGTTATAAGGACTAATAAAAATGTTATATTATATTATATATTGCAAAAAAGTAACATTTATTAGAAATACATACAAAAATCTTAGGATGAGGAGTATTAATAAATACTGCTGGGTGTTTTTAGATGTTCATTAAATTCAGTCTTAGTCTATCGAGTTAATCCCTGTTATTAGTAGACGTTCTTCAGTTTTAATATATATCAAAATTATTCCCTTTCTGATCTGATCCAAAAATGAAAGGTCCAATTAAGATAAAAAAATGCATCTTACCTTCATATTCAATTCCGATGATTTTTCGCTTTAATTATATCTTCAAGGTATTGTTTTAGAATTTATCCAAATGAAATAATTATTATTAAAATAATCATCTGTAAATATATAAACCTCAACCACTCATTCAAAAGTTGTAATAATTTTCCTGAGTATTTGAACTTTTAATGTCCTCAGAAGGAATCAACAAGAATCCAGAAGTCTTTCTATAATTATTTCACAGTAAACTGTTTCTTATTTCTTACAAGCTAATATGACCCGTTTTGATAACATCACAAGGCATATGAACGATTGACAGTCAAATGAATTACCTTGCTTTTATATCAATGTATTCCTAATCGCGGAGTATTGATCCATACAGCATCACTGAATAACTCGTAACTTTGAGCCTATATAAAATTACTTTTCACTAACCGGAATTGTAATTATGATTGTAAAATAATGACGCTATTACGACTCTTTGTTTTATATATTAGTGTTTTACCCCCGAGTCAAGATTCTTTCACATACTGAGTCGTTTAGTACAAGAATGGTAGAAGAAACCGGAGTGCCCACCGATCGCCAAACATTCACACTAGGATAAGAGGATTCAAACCTAGGCGATGAGAGAAGCCGTTGTCTGTGAACGTCACTTTACACTACTCGGCAACCAAAACTCTTTTCATTGCACTTTAAATATTTTCATTGGTCAAGGGAAATTTTGAATTGCGTCTCCAATCCCTTATGTACATGGCTTTTTAGCACAATTTCTTCACCCAAAACTAACAAACATCTTCCAGGATGTCGCAGTGTATGGTTGTAACTAAATAGCATAGGTATCAGGTTAGTTATAGGTTATAACCGGTACTTCAAATCAAGATATATTACGTTTTAATTACATGCCCAGATTTTCGAAGGTCAATGTTGATGTTGAAGGTTATTTCTTGATATAAGAGACATAATTTTTCCATTACATTCACCGAATCTTCTCAATATACCCCAATTGTTATGACGTGTACTGTATTATTGTAAAGGAGGTGGGTGGTTTAAAGGACGTCCAACAACCGCTTAGGGCCACGTGACCCATACAGTTAAAAGACGTTAATATACCTAGTAATACAAATACATTTTGTTTTTTAGTAGTATTCCATTTGTGATTTATATTACCTTTCTTGTTTTCGTTTATAGAAGATAAACATAATAAGATCTAATATATCATTTCTATATTTTTATCTTATTTTATATCAGGTTTTGCTAAATCATTGGTAAACTGTTTTTGTGCGTGTCAGAAATCATTATTTTATTTGAAAAACAAAACGGATAATGAAGCCTCCACAATTAATATTTGAAATACTGTATTTGTATAACATACTTTTATTTTTTGAATGGATATCTTTATGGTCGATCGTTAGTTTATTTTTGGAAAGGTTAGCTCGTAAATACGTACCTACCTATACCACATTAAACCATGTCATTTTTGTCATTATCTTCATGTCCCCACTGCAAGTAAGTTATCTGTTGGTGGATGTTTACCCGATGATAACATAAAGTAAGTATACAATAATTGTGTATCATTGTCAGAAATATACTATTATCTAAATTTCCTGCAACATAAAATTTCTCAAAAACTAAGGTATACTCCCTCATGCAAAGTATTTCCTTAGCTTAATTTGGTAAAATATATTTTGGTGCTTTGGGTAGCTTTTCAAATAATTTTGGTTTCATAACTTTGATCCAAGCACTACTGATGAGGAATTGTATTCCGAAACGGCCGTCTAGTGCTGTAAAATTAAAACTGGTATAATATGTAATATACTACCTCATGCAAAGTATTTCCTTAGCTCAATTTGATAAATATATTTTAGTCCATTTGCGTTTCTTCAACATCTTGAAAATAATAGGTTTCACAATTTTGGTCTAAGCACTATTTATGAGGAATTGTATTAAGAAACGACCGTCTAGTACTCTAAAATTAAAATTGGTATAATATGTAATGATAGTACAATCAATCTTGTCGTTTTATTTTCGTATAATGTTGGTGCATGCTATTTGTTTTAGCTACAATTTAAACAATATAAATTAACATTATATTGCAGAGTTGGGAATCACACTTTTAGAACTTGTTATCTCCAGAGTACCGATATTTAATCAGCCAATGGAAATGAATGTCTGCCAGAAATGATCTGCTAATTAAATGCATGACAAATCACGCAAACTAAATTAAATGTGACCATGTTACATTAATGTAATTTTTTACCACACAAAGTGTAGCGTGATCTTAATAACATTAGGGAAATTATTCCGAGTGGACCTTGCTGTGTAAACATGGTGGTTTCGGCATCAATGACCTGTCGGATTGATCTTTGCATCAAATATTCATTTATCATGGACCAGTGCATTGAGGTATAGGTGACACAGGTGTTCATTTCGTCCACATCATTGAAAATGTACATTATTTACTAGTATGTATTATCCGCAAATCTTAAAACTACCTATGTACTGGGTGGGCCCGCATAAATGAGTTTCTAATGGAAGGTAAAGAGAAAATATCAATGATGTTTGTCTATATAGAATATACAAAGTACAGTCCAACCTGCCTTAAAGACCACCTCTAAATAAGGGCCACCTGCTTATAAAGGCCAGTAGAATTGAATCCCAATTGTTCTTTATTCATATTATTTCAACTTGTATGGAAAGGCCACTTGCCCATAAATACCTCATTTGCAAGTTCTATTGGGTGGCATTTATAGACATGTTTGACTTTATTTGTAATTGCATAGAAGTAATTATGGATTCATCAAATGCGCCTTCCATTTAAAATCGCTAGCATATGTTTTTCCGTTGGTATTTTGTAGTTTACATAACATAAACAACAAAGAGAGAAAGAAAATAACAACAAACAAATACACGTGTTTAAAAATATGCGTTATTCATCCCTAGAGATATAGCAAAAGTTGACTCGATTTTGAAAAAATTCAGTTTGGCGAGACCAAACCATCTGATTTGTTTTCCTACTAAAGTTCCTAAAACCCAAATTAACAAATTCTTGTAAAAAAGTATTTAAAATCGAATTCGTAATTACTTATATCTTTACTACATTTAGGAATTCTTAGAAGTTCCTGCAAATGTAGGACGTTTCGAGCAACTTAACACATTGCTATATTAAATATTTTCCCATTGCCTGTACTAATGCATGTCGGAAAGAATAATTAAAAGTAGGAACATGATAATGATTGAAATAACATGTATTTAAAATCTTAAGTCTTAGGAACATATTTTTTTCCCTTACGTAACTAACAAAACCGAAGGGAATCAAAAGGTCAACCCTAATCTTTAACTTACGTGGTAGTGAGTTGGTAAGTGGGTGAGTTTTACTTAAAATCCGTATTAATATGCTCCAAATTGACTCCTTCAGTTACTGAGGTAGTGTGTTGGTAAGTGGTTGAGTTTTATTTAAACATTATTATGATCCATATTGACTTCTTAACAGTAACTCCGGTGAAAATATAATTCAAATTATATATGATTCACTAGACTGTTCATATTTACTAATTTTCATACTACATAAGGCAATGATCAAAACCAAACAAACCGATCCGTATCCAAATCACATTTTAAAAGCAAAGTAAACACATAACCTTCCACCAGGGACGTTAGGGTAGATGCTTACAAAAGGTAAAAAAAATAATTTAAATTATATATGATTTACGGTTCACAAAACTGTTCCTATTTGCTTTTTATACTATATGAGGAAATAAGCAAAAGCAAACAAACCATATCCATATCCAAATCGCAGCGAAAAAGCCAAGTAAACACGTAAGCTACCACTAGGGAAAAGAGGTTAGATGCTTAGTAATGGTAGTAAAATTGATCAGCAAGTTTCGTTTAGTTTTCTTTAATCTATGTATTCTGAATGTAGTTACAAAGACGCAAATTCAACCAGGCATAAATTATCTTACTTTGCACAGTCAGTTTCAATTACTTTTAGTCTACTCTTTTCCGAACTCTACAGAGGTATCTGTAGCGTGCACGGAAACGCGGGACACCGGTTTTGAGTCTCATCCGAAAGATTAATAAATCTGCCACATCGTTTACAAATACTATACTATTTATCGGTTATTTTGTTCAAACAAAGCTCTTTTTCTTTAGCGTAAAACTTCTCGCTTTTATATTATCTAATTGGCAAATACTTACCGTCAAGGTGGTAAGAATAAATACAGGACCGAATATTTGAGACCATCAACCTAATGATTACCGAGTCAAAACCGTTTGTTTCAATAACAAATCAAGAAAACAAGATGAACTTTTTGCACGGTTTACTTTGTTTAGTGCGTTATTGTCTTTTCCACATTAATCTTTTCTGAAAATACTCAGCAAAAAATTGCAGTTTCTGTATGAAGAGCAGTCAGATTTGTACAACGTTCTGCATCATTTGTATCTCATAAAGTAGGGAAAAGTTACAAATATGGTTCTAAACATTAACGGTTTCTATTAAACATTGTTTTGGTATTATCTTGGCCCTGGTGATGCAGGGAAAAAGAGCAGAAATAAATTAGATATGTATATGCGACTTAAAAAGCTTAACCTTTAACATTTTGGATATAACAACCTTAGAAAAAGTAACACTGAGTTTACAATTACTCTGACTGAGATATTTTAAATTGAAGTCCCTTAAATAGCATGGAGAGAATGAAAAACAGCTAGATGTTTCATTATCATCCAAACAAAACTCGAAATTAAAATTCCTGCATTCGTTTTGTCTGGAAAAGTTGGTTTTTCGTGTCCTTAGGCAGGGATAATGTTTGTAAGTGACAAGATCAAAGTTAGCATGCTTTTAATTTATATAAATCCAACTATTATTAGTTTTGAACAAACTGGTAACATCAACGACAAGTGATGTAATCCAACTTTTATTAAATTGACAAACGTATACATATAAACGGTCTTATTGAATTGCAATTGCTTCAGGCATAACTCAATGTTTTATTATCTTAATACATTTGCTATATACGCCATTTTGTATATGCAAAATTTTGACTATTGTCACGCAAAATTATAGATCATAGACAACAACATCAGACAAAGCGGACAAATGCTATTTTGGTCTTTATCATACAAATCCTTTGTTTCTTATTTTGTAGTTTTAGCTTGCCTAAGAGATTTGAAAACCAACCTAAACCTTTTTAATTTTTTTAATGGTAGATAATGCTTTCAGCTTATTGGATCTTTTAAAATGCGAGTCCCTTTTTCGTTTTTTGAGCTTACTTAAGTGATTTGAAAACTTACATGGTACTCGTCGTTATTGGGAACATGTAAATAGTTAAATCTCTGGTCAATAAAAAATAAACATATCTAGTTTCATGTCAAAATCACAATCCCATAAGAATTATTTTTTGTATAATTGTGTATATGTTGACTGGAAATAAAGCAGATGTTAGATGACAAAAAGCCTAGATGACATGGCATTGATCATTTGTCTCTTAAAGATTTATAAAAGAATTTCCAAAAAAGTATTGATAATCTATGCGATATTCCGTCATACACATTTAAAATCAAGGCGCCACGATATATCGAAGGGGCGTAATAATAATATGTCCATATTGCACATTTTTGAGTATATGAAGTTAAGTGGATGCAATCTTTAATTTGCATTATTATTAATGTAAATCAGTATATCAAAATTTCAAATTGTGATGATGGAACACATTCAATAATAATATTGAAAAATTTCCTTCATGTGCAAAAATAATTATAACGATCTACAATGAACATTCAGTGGTATTCAAATCTCTATTCAAATAGCAAACATACTTATAAAAACTACATTTGCATCTAAAGCAGTGAATTTTTCTTTCGTCGTCACAGAAAAGTTAAAATTTTAAAAAGTTGATAGATTTTAAAGACAACAACTTACGTTGCAATTGTTACGATTTATTTGTTTCATATATGTTTTATCACTCACAATGATACAATACAGCAAGTACAAAATAGCAACGCTATGGGGAGGTAATTCAAGTATCTCTGTTCGTCGTCCATAATAAGATGACGTCAATGAGAGCCAATCCACGTTACACAAAAATATGACCAATCAAAATGTTTTTAACAAATCAGAACTGAATTATGTTTATATATGTGTGATATACGTCATTAAGTGACTATTGTCACGCAAAATGAGCTGTAAATTATAGATCATAGACTACAAAATGAGACAAAGAAGACGACAATGTTTATTGTGGTTTTTATCATACAAATCCTTATTTGTTATTCTGATGTTTTAGCTTACCTAAGAGATTTGAAAACCAACCGAAACCTTTTGAATTTTTTTTATGATAGACAATGCTTTAAGCTTATTGCATCTTTTAACATGCAAGAGTCCCCATTTCGTTGTGTTTAGCTTACCTAAGAGATTTGGAATCAAACCGAAACCTTTTGAATTTTTTAGTGATAGACAAAGCTTCAAGCTTATTGCATCTTTTAACATACGAGTCATCTTAGTGTGATTGTTGTTATTTACCTTACCTAAGAGATTTAAAACTAACATATATCTTTTGAAAACTGTTTGATCTCGTCGTTATTGGGAACATGTAAATAGGTAAATCTCTAGGTATATCTTTTTTAGTCCTTCAATAAAAAAAATCAACATATCTGGTCCGTGTCAAAATCACAATCCCAAAAGCAATTCATTTTTTATATTTATGTAAGAAGACTGGAAATGAAGCAGATGCTAGTCTTTTCTAAAAAAAAAGTCTCGGAGACATGGTATTAATTTTGTCAATGTTTATAAAAAAAATTCAATAAAATAATCTATAATTTATGAGATATTTCGTTTTATCATATACTTTACAGTAAATACCTAGTTTCTCCATGCTTGATAATGCTACAATGACGTCATCCATATCACCGACTGCACATGCTGGTCGGAAAAGCCGCATTACCGGTCTGATATCGATGTCAGACAGACTACTCAGAAAAAAATCTAATCACTATATCAGTTAGAAAATTCTCCGATGGCATTCCTACACCTTATAAAGGTCGTCGCCCGAGGAGGAATATTATGTGAAAGGAATTATTTAGGATGATACATTTAAAATAGTCTAACTGGCAGCATGTTGAATTTTTTGTGATAATTTTGTAATGCATGTATTTGATTTAAATAGTAAAATTTTAGGTTTGAGATAAACAGAATAAAACATTGGGAAATCCATATTATAAGGCATATCAGACCTCGACCAATATCAAACCTCGGGCTAAAGCCCTCGTTCTGATATGGTGGGTCTCGGTCAGAAGGCATATTATATGAATTTCATTATGATTATATATATAATATACAAATTCATAATCAAGAAAAAACCGCCATGGTAAAAAAATATATCGGAAGGGGCGTAATAATAAGCTGTCCATTTTGCACATTGTGGCGTATACAAAGTGGATGGCATCTTTAATTTCCATTGATGTTAATCCGTATAAAAAAATAAAACATGTGATGATGGATATTTCAAATATTCCCTTCACATGCAAAACAAATAAAAACAATGAACATCCGGCTGCAATGCAATTCTCCATTTTAAAAGCAAACACTATATGTTCGGCAAATTGCACATACCAGTTAATTTTCTCTTGGTGCAAGTATTTCAATTTTAAGTTTTTTTTTACATAAAACAATTTTTATATATTTTAAAGACACCTGCGTACGCAATTGTCACGATTATTTGTTTGAAATATGATTTAAACTTACTATGATTTGTTCATTCTAATTTTTGTACTTTATTCTCATTTATGAATCAAAAAGTAGGACAATTTTTTTTATAAAAATCTTATTTAGTGATGAATGATAGCATTGACATCTGGTATGTGTTAATGTATATGACAATTCTGTTTAAAGTTTAAATGAATTCTTATTCACTAACCCACTAACAGAAATAAATCTAAGAAAGGATGTAATAATATGTAACCATGGATATCGGTTGACGATGTATTATAGTTAAGCAATGGAATAAAATTAATGGATGCTTCAAAATGGACTGGTTTTTTTTAAATCTATAAGAAAAGGCGTATTCCTGAAGAAATTATCTGTAATAAATATTGACTAGTCCTCAATCACCTACAAAGTCAAACACTCCTTAGTCATACACTGATAATCGAAACGGTGCTGCAATATCCCCGCTTTTTGTAGGAAACACTTTGCAATATTTTATATAAATGTTTGTCTTGAGTGTTTTCATCTCAAGACTATTTTGAGGACGGGCCTGATCACGACTTAAAATAGGTAGCGGCAATGACTGGCATTTAGAAATAACACTAGACCTTTTGGAAAAGACTTCAAAACCCAATGTCCCGTGTCACGATGAAAAGTCTCCCTAGACATTGTCATGTGCACCCCACAATGGTAACCACCCCTGTCACTTCACCTAAACCTGATAAATCACAATTTAACCGGTAAGCGAAATTTTATTGACTTAGACGTGAAACCCCATTTAATCAATCGTTATGGTAACCACAGAAAATGGTTTTAAAGACAAACATCCACCAATCCGAATTATTATCCCCAGCCATAAACTTTAAAACTTGTAAATAAAGTTAAACACATCAACGGGGAAGTGAAGAACACTACCACGGGGAAAGTGAAGGTTGTACAACCAGCTATGGTATTGTAAGAAATGTTAGATATTAATTACATATTATTCAGTTTTAATTTTACAGCACTAGACGGCCGTTTCGAATTATGAAAACAAAATTGTATTAAGGTCTTCAAAAAGGTCCCAAATGACCAAAATAAATGTTACTAAAATTAGTTTAGGAACTAAAATACTTTGCATGAAGGAGTATACCTAAGTTTGAGGAAATTCGTTTTTTTACTAGCAGCAAGTTTCGACAATAATACACAATTATTGGCTTCCGAGGTTCGACATCCTCGGGGCACCAGCCGAGATACCGGCTCAGGTTTTAAATTACATATTATACAAGCATTAATTTCAAGTAAGCAGAAAGTGCTAGTCTTTTGAAATATTAAAATAGCAATTTTTAAAATATTTTGTTCAACTTATTTTTGTCTATTTACCATTGCCATATTTAATTTTGTCTGTTCCAGAAATGCGCAACGTCGCATTTTTTTATTCATGCATCAGCATTTAATTCAGTCAAAGATACAATAGCATCAATAACATGATATTAATGTGAAAGTACATATTAAAGAAAGAAGATACATTTCAATAAAAAGAATATTCAATTGAAATAAAACCAGTATTAATATAGATAATTTATCAATAAAAAACTAGAAGATATACTTACTTTCAATATTAAGAGGTAAAGATAGGTAAAATTTAAAAATGTGCTGACATGCCTAAATGATGTGCTTTTAGTTTAAATTTGGAGAGAAGACTTGCCAAAACATTCGTCTCTACATGCAGATAAATTTAGATGACGTTCCATCTATTATTAATCCTTAATCTGGAGATTATGTTGACACTGTTTATCTTAAGGCGTTTGCAAAAGATACAATAATTATTACATATCATTCCAGTTTTAATTTTACAGCACTAGACGGCCGTTTCGGAATACAATTCCGCAGCAGTAGGGCTTGAACCAAAATATGGAACCAAATTTGTTTTAAAGATATGGAAAGGATTGTCAAAGGTCCAAAATATATTTTACCAAATTTAGCTAAGGAAATACTTTGCATGAGGGACATGAGGGAGTATACCTTAGTTTATAAGGAATTTCAAATTTTAACTTGCAGCAAATTTAGACTATAGTATAATTTTGACAATAATACACTATTGCCTACTGAGTTTGTCATATCCTCGGGGCTCCAGCCACCAGCAGAAATATCGACTCTGGGTTTAAATTACATATTATACTAGTTTTAATGTAACAGCACTAGGCGGCCGTTTCGGAATACAATTCCTCATCAGTAGTGCTTGAACTAAAATTGTGAAACAAATTTTTAATATCAAGATGGAAAAGATTACCAACGACCAAAATATATTTCACCTAATTTTGCTAAGGAAATACTTTGCCAGAGAGAGTATACCTTAGTTGTTGATTATTAATTTCTACTTCTCATTTTGATTTATACCTTAATTATAACCCCCACGAAAGGCTACATTTGAAGCTGTATCAATGTTCTACAACATTCTTAAATAAATGTTCATTCATTCAAGGAAATGATTGCCATGTAACGTCAGTAGATGTCGCATGTTTTTGCAGGTTCCGATAAAAGCGTTTAATCTCACCGAAAACCAAAAGTGAAGACTATCACGGTTAAATAAATTGCCGTCATTTCTTGGAGTGGTTTGTTTGTGGCATTGGACAGTTCACCATACGACATTATTAGGACTACGGATGCATTTTTCTTGATGTTAAGTTCTAAAAAGGAGGTTATTGTAACCTGGTTGAGGGAACAAGGATTAGAAGTCAATAGAACACTCACCAGTCGATTCAAGCCTACATTCTCTCCAAGTGTTGCGTAGGGGAACGCGCACGCATGAAAAGATCAATAGATTAGCCCGACTGTTTTAAAGAAGACTCGTCATAGCTTATTTGTAGTCTGATTTACTCGCATCTTTTAAATGTAATAAAACAATGGTTAAATGCATGATAGACGTAATTGCAGGAGAAAACGGACAGTTGATTGTACGTTTGTCAGTGCGACATTGTGAGCTAAATCCGATTGAATAAAATTAAGGTAACAAATAACTAATTCTTCAATAAAATCCATTATTGCCAGTACTTAAATACTAATCAGAGTATATAATGTTCAAATTGTAATGGGAGTGGAACCTCTAGCTTCATCTCAGTAAACCTTATTAAACTGAATTGTGTTTTTGTTAACAATAGCTTGCATAGGCAAAATCACTTTTTACAAACAGTTTGTAATTTTTGTTATCGTTCCTTTTTTAGTTTTGCAAAGTTTTATAAAACTACTTTGAATAACGACTACGTGTATTTAACCACACGTACACACACACACACATATATATTTTCAAAAACACTCGTTTTAACATATTTCTGATCCATATAGTTTTCTTTTCATTTTAGCTGACGTGAAGAAAAAATGTATTTGCCCGAAACTCAACATTCAAGTTTAAAGTTCTTGGAAGCAAAACGACACAAAACTGTCCATAAATGGGCAAAAAATAGTTAATTATGTCATCGAAAAAAGAGAACATAAATTTTTGAAGAAATTTCTTCGTTGATTATACATGTAGACGGAGACAATGCCAGTGACGATGGTGTTGACGCTTCATTATGAGTCTGATGAAGACATGAATCAGACAGGTAGTTGACAGGAAATAAGGATCACATGGCGTAAACACTTGGACCGATGGAATACGCAGATGTGGACATGGCGCATAGTGGATAAATAAATGATACGCGCAGAAGCAAGAAGGGAGATTTTAGCTTTAACATTCATTTCTGTTTTATTTTATTGTAATAGATTTTGATCAGTTTAGCAATTAAAAAATACAACGACAGGTTATTTCTCAAACATTGGTTGAGTCCAAGTTCATATGACAAAAAGCACCAGAAATCAATTCTGTCTTGGTGACATTAGGTGTTACAAGTTGTCACCCTTCAAAGAAATTTCTATCATGCTGATTGGTCAACTTGCCGGGGTACATAGAACAATGTTCGGAAATCTGCCGGGGTACATGAACGCACGCGACGTTTAGCGGTAAAAGGGAAGTAACTCGCACATCGTGCACGTCTAGTTACGGTAAACAAACACGGCGACAACATATGCAAGTCACACAAAACACGAAGTGGAAGTTAAGAAGATCCAACTTGTAACGCTTTGAAAGGTGACAAAAACGTTATACGGGGCTTTGGCAGGTTACACGACCCAATGTACCCCGTCAAAGATGAATGTACCCTTCGCCTGTGGCTCAAGGGATACATGGGACCGTGTAACCTGCCAAAGTCCTGTATAACGTATAATATACAAGTATTCCTCAAAATCCGAGAATACTTGTGGCTAAATATTGGGTATGAAATGCAACACAAATATACACTTCCATATTGCCAAGCAAAAAATTGAAGTCATCACCGAACAAAAAGTAAAATAAAGAAGAAAAAAGTATTAAATAGAAATTAGAAAACAACACTGATCAAAACCTTTGGTCTGATTATGCAAATTCTGTTTTTAGGCTGACTTAATTCTGCAGGTGGAAATACAGCCTTAAAATAACGCATTATTTTAACTCTTAAAAAAACTAAGGTATTTCCGTAGCTAAATTTGTTAAAATAAATTTTTGACCAAGAATTACTGTATTTCGAAACGGCCTTTTAGTGCTGTAAAAAAATAAAACTGGTATAATATGTAAGTTGTCCCATTGTAAACATTAACAATAAATTTCAAACGTTTTTCTTGCTAACTGAATGTATTAGGCCGTTAATGAATAAAATTCCTCGTCAGTAGTGTTTGGACCAAAATTATGAAAACAAAATTGTTTTCAAGTTGCTGAAAAGATAACAAAACCAAAAGGATTATTGGTCTAATATTTTTTCATAACTTACTTTTTTTATTTATTTACATGTTATTTTAAAATGCATGTGATTGTTAATGTTGTTAAATATTCTGTTAGATATAAATGTAAATGCCATACGAGTATTAAGGTTAACCAAAGTAGGTTTGAGTAACCATTATCCATATTTAGCAATACACTCAATTTATATAAAACGACATTATTTTATAGTAAAACTAATTTTTTATTTTATTTTTCAATATACAACTTACCGTTTTATGTTTTAAAACCACGCAAATGTACAGTTAGACACACTTTGGATAAAAACTCTGTTACAAAAAACATTTTTTTAAACATTTTTGTTCTTCTACACTGAATAATTTGCGTCATTTAAAACAAAAACTGAAATAATTTACGAATGATAATTTTGAATACGCCATACGATATATATAAGAAATCGTGTTGTAAATTAAATAAAACATGTTATTCCTATTATTCCTATACACCACTATCCCTCATTCTCAATTGAAAGAACGTCTTAAAGAAAATATTCACTTTTCATTGTTTTACAAACGCGGTAAGCCAAGATGCTAATATCTAGTGATGAACAGGGATTCTGGTTATTTTGTAAAGCATCATACAGATTCCAAACAAAAATATACTGAAGATACCATAAACAAAATGTTGGAGTTTTTGATAGATAATATATTTCTTGATAATATAATTTTTTTTAACAAACAATCAGTATATCAATGAGTGCAAAGTGTGTTCCATTACTTGCTGATTTGTTTCATTATTCTAATGAAGTAGAATTTATGCAAAATCTTGTTAAATTCGGAAGAACATTCGCCAAATCATTAAACTATACATTAGATGGAATTTAGTCTCTTAAATCCTAAATTTTGGGAGTATGTGAATGGTACCTATCCGAGTGAGCTTAAAATAAAGATACGACTGATTTCTCAAGTTCTCCTGCATATTTTGACTGATACCTCAATTATGACGCCCACAAAAGGCTATATTTGAAACTTTATGACAAACGTGATGATTTTTTTCTAATCTCAACTTTCTTTTTCAATGCAACAATACACCATACCTGCTCATGGTGTATTTGTTTCTCAATTAATATGCTATGGTATAGCTTGTTCCCATTACGGGGACTGTGCAACGAAACAGGCGGCTTGCAAATAAATTGTTGAGCCAGGGATATTGCAAACAGGGGCTTATCAAGGCCCTTAAAATGTGTTATGGACTTCATCACAGTATTGTTGATAAGTTCGATGTATTTTGTCCTGAATTGCCTTGGATATATTTTACGTCTCAAAGTTTAATGTTCCTTTCACACAATTTTGATTACACACGTGGTGGGTGTATTTAGCTAAACAGGAATGTGCTTACCCTTCTGGACCACCTGACCTCACATCCCTGGTGGACGTGTCTAGCCTGACTTGTCCGTTGCAAAGTTTTTACTTCTTATATATTTTTGTATAACAATTTAGAATGTTGCCGCTTATTATTAAAAAATACAGTCATTTCTATTGTTACTTTTTAATAATATCATTATGTGATAATGTCATATCGATACAAAGAAAAGAAGCTTATGTATCCGTCTTGACTAGTATTAGTTCTTTAGGTTTAGGTTGAACTTCTAAATTTAGGATTAATAATATAAAATTGTAAATTATCAAGCTGATTTTTTTAGTTTTTTCCCATGAGTTGTTTTTCTTAGCACTAAGGAAATCAATAGCAATATGTGGTGCAAGTAGTTTAAAGGTACTTATCTTAAAAAAATAAGTAAGATCGCTACATAATTTTTCAAGATAAGGAACTGTTACAAGAAACCTTTTGTAAAATCAACATCACTAAAGAAAGTATCCTTTTGACTCGCGTTTGAAAGCTGTATAAGGTAATTTTAATTTGATAATGTAGCAAAGACGTGTATAATAAAGAATACAAAGGAAGCTTATATTTCATTTTTTCTACTACATGTACTTCCAAAGAATTATTTTTAGTCCAACAAAATTGGAAATTGTTATCATCGCACAGTTATGGTAACATATTGTAACGTTTCTGTAATTAAAAGAGCAGAACCTAGAATAACAAAGGCATTTAAATGCACTTTTACCGGAGGCATATATTAAGTAGAAAGAGCAGAACCTAGATTAACTAAGTCATTTCAATGCACTATTACCGGAGGCATATATTAAGTAGGAAATTACATGGTTATAGGAATATTAAAATTTTCGAGAATTTCTAATTGAAAATGTGTTTCGGTTGGGTTTTAAAGTACTAGATCCAAATTCCCTGTAGAAAAAGTCTTTTTGCTATTGCAAAATATGAATAATGGTGGTTTTTTATCCATTTTTTTGCTGTTTTCGAAAAACGATTTTACGTATTTGTTTCTTACAATAATTTTCAAAAACAAAAACATAAAAAAACATATTTAATAATAACAATCAATTGGTTGGTATCTCTAATGGCGACGTAAACATTCCCGAGTATCTGTTAACTCAGGAGGCAATATATATACATAGTACGGGAATTTCCCTTCTATAGGTAACACGTATGACGCCATAGAAAATTGCATAGACCATACGTCAAATTTATATGACACATCGCGTTCGCCAATTTTCTCAAGGTCATTGAAACGGTCAAATCGATAGGAAGCGAGCTGCATATGGGGACCTCGTCTCGTACACCCAAAATTGAAGCAAAACATGATTGTCGTGAAAATACTGTATTCAAACAAATTGTAGTTTTAAATAGGTTTTTCATATACCAAACATTTACGTTTCTTCCGCCATTCTTGTAGCGTTTCAAGATTCGCGGTGACGCGATTTCTTTTATATTCAATTGAGAGTGATAACCACTGTTAGCCAATCAGCATTCCCACTCGCCTCCATCATGATCACCCAGTAAACACTGCGGGAAGATACGAAATTTTCCGATTTCAATTTATATATAAAATGGATACTAATGGCACAAAACTTTGACGAGGTTAGCGCAACCACAGTATATGAATTTTTCGGTAAATGTTTTTATCATGTTGTCATTTAATTAAATCCAAATTTTTATATGCATGTGACAATCGCTGAATGCAGTATAAACAAAAATGGCGTTCGACAAGACAGGAGAAACGTTTCCATAAACAATCGATTAAAAAAAGTAAAATACGATTTTCAAAATAATACACAGGTAGCTTGTCTCCAAAACATTACTATTTAAGTACAGATACAACTGATTGACATTTTTTCAGGATTTGAAATTATGTGCAGTTAATACCCCTATTTGTTTACATGTGACGTGTATGCAGATATTAACAGCTGATCGAGCTGGACAGTGCGACTATTAGGTGCTGGCTTGAACTGACCGCCTTATAATATAAGAAATTAACTGGGGTAAAAACCACAAGACCCCACTTTTGGGTCTCGAAAAGAGTCGTTATAAGTGAATATCTTAATAATGATGGGTGTAAAACGATCATTTCCACTCCACCAATCACAGAGAATCTTAAATTGAGACACCATATGTTCACTTTTACATCCCAGAACATCCCGTTTCAATATAGGTGGATATTAAACGATCAAGGCAGTCAGAAACAGCATGGATTGGTATAACTGCTTCATTATTCAAATGGGACAGTCAGATTCTTGAACTGATTTTAAGAAACTGGAGTACCTTAAATCAGTAGCTTAAACAGATCCGATTAAAGTATTCATATAGTGCGGTCACGTTAATGGTGACTCCAGATGAAAAGACATTATAAATGTTGTCAAGTAGTATGGATTACTATATTCACTATATTGGGTGTTTGAATTACATTTTGTATATGTATTTATACCAAGACTCAGTTCTGTGTGACAGAATAGTATTGACAGACTACGGAAGAACTCGTCTGTAAGTACTCAGTCCCACTGCTAAATTGGAAAATATCTCATTACTGTTTATTCTAAGTTCCGTCACTTCCATATTCAAATTATAAAGAGATGTTATATTATCTTTAATGGTTATTGATCTTTTTGTGGATGTACACAAGTAATTAAAGTAGATAAATATGGACATTTTTTCCGGAATAGACGATGCCTATAGTATTTTCACATTACTTACAGATGGGCATTGTTTCGATTTAAGATATCCCTCTAGAAAATGGGCTATGCTTAATCGTTCAAAGACTTAAATAAAGCGTTAGATGGATTCGGTAAAATATATTTATGTCTTTAAAATATTTTTTATTTTCACAATTTTGGTTTCATTACTACTGATTAGTAATTATATTCCGAAACAATCGCCTAGTGTTGCAAAGATATATCGGGTTTAGCAATAATCAAAAACAGACATCCTAATCCATGTCCGAATCGCAATCCTGACAAGTCAGGTTAGAAACGTAAATTTCCACCAGGGAAGTGAGGCCGGGTGCTCAGGAAGGGTAAGCACCTCCTGTTTAGCTAGCTACACCAGCAATTAAAAATGTGTGAAAGGAACATGGAACTATGGCACGTAAATTGTAAATAAATTATTCGCTTAAATAGTTAACCTGATTTTTTAGTGTTGCGTTAATACACGTTGCACAGCAAATTTCCCTTCATAGCAAATTTTACCAGAGGTTTTACTATTATAGTCATCGTTGGCCAAGTGGTCTAAAAGCACTCGCTTACGAACCACACCACCTTTGTTAATATCCCATTCAGAACAGGTCATAGTGAGAGAAAATTTGTGAGATCGCTTGCCAAAGATCGATGTTTTTTTCTGGACATTCCGGTTTCTTCTACCATTCCTGAACTGGCCGCTTTGATATCTAATATAAAATTTCGACTGGGGCGTAAACTGAAGTCAAAACAAATTGCCAATAATTGTCTCTGAGACAGAAAGATGTTCGCACGTTTGTTTTTACGTTTTAAACAAACGAAGAAAAGACGCGATATGTCACCAAGGATATTGCCCTCGGTATAAATACATGCCACCTTTAGTCTATAGATGTGACCTTATATATCTTTCGTAATATTGATTTCTCAGTGACTTAGGTAACAATATCAATCTTCTCTGAAAAGAAATTCGTTAAATCCACTGCCACAAGGCCAGTGACATGGATACTGGATAGTAGGTCATATTGAACACAAGCAACTATTCAATTTACATTGTCTAAAGGCGCCGTTATTCCTTAATTTACCAGTAATTTGTATGTTTTAATCGTAAAATAGCTCAAGTACTACTATGTTCAACGATCTATTTCGCTTCAGGTTATGTGAAACAAATAGAAATTCTGTTAAATAACGTTGGTTAAATTTATTAAACCAACAATGCATAATTTCATTATATAGCTGGAGAAAATATGATTTACAGAAACTGTTTTCTGATTTGATATTACATTATACCACAGAAATCAAAAAAAGACCAGAACTACTCTGTCCCGATATTTCTCAAGCTTTGACATTGTTACCTTGATCTATGCACCTGAATTTGGTATGCGACATATTGTTTTATATTAGTTTGCATTAATACCAGGTTTGTTCGGTTTCCATTCAGACATAAAAAATAGAGAACTCTTGATTTAGTTTTTGAGATTTTGATTTGAACATGAATCGTTATGTTTGTTGTTGATTTTTCACCTTTAGTTTTAAGTGTTTGTTTGACAATTGTCGCGCATGATATTTATTGCACTTTTTGCAGTTTAAATAAGATCTAAACGAAAATAGCTAAAATATATGAAGACAAGATGTCATTCCTTCAGGAAATCAACTTGTTAAATAAAATTTAATCATTTTATCGTGTATAATATAGTGTTTTATTTATGATTTGTCTGTGATATAACTATATTCAGTTAAGAATTTTTTTTTAAAATATTGATCGTTTTAAGTTTTACATTTTGATAGTTTGTGTTATTGATACTATTGTATTTTTCCTAGCTGCGAAAAACTGCAATAATACTGTAGCTTTAAACAACAATTCACTCGCTCACAAAATTGTGTAAGAGTATTAATTGATAAAAATGGCATTAGCATCGGATATTTCCTCGTTAGATTAATCTGCATTTGAATGAATTCAGCAAAAAATTGATTTAATCATCGTGCATTCTTAAATAGAATTAATGAAAAAGATTCAATTGATACACGACGACCACTTATGAAAACTGCGTTTGATTCGATTCAATTATTGAGTTATTATAAGATTGTAACAGTAAATGGCAATGTATTAGTCAATTGATAAATGCATTGTATAGCTTCTTTTAAGAAATATTAAATTAGTTCCATTGTGTTAATTTAATCTGCATTTATTTAGTTTACAAATCGAAATTTTTTTCTTTAGTAAATTACAGATGCATTGTTTGTATATATCTCATAACACTCATTCCTAAAAGAATCGGGACATTGGCTATCAAAAGTCAAAACATTTGTTACCACGAACTTTATTTTTTTTAAATTTCATTTCAAAGTAAAGACGTTCGAGTAAGTCCTCAATACGGAGCACATGGCAATACAATATATACTTAACAATGAAGTTAATATTAAAAACATCCTATTGATAACTTAGCTGACTTTTTAACCATCATAGCAAGTGCGTATCGTGTAATATCAAGAGATGATGTTCCTAAAGTGCGACATTTCATCGAAGATACTGTTCCTCGATTTTCCGATGTGATCCCGTCGTCATTTTAAAATTGACGGGAATACTTTCAAAATTATTCTTCTGAACTAAGCACGAAATTTATATTCAAAATAATCCTTCAGGAAAGGACCAGTTGGTTATTTATAAACAATGATTTTTGTTCTTGTGGTATTTATCAAACATGGATTCGATGAGAGAAGCAGCTCACCTTATGGGATATCTATTTACACAGTCCATTTAACATTCCTAAAGTATGCCGAATATTCAATGTCGTTTTCTTAAGGGAAGAACATAATTGTCATTTTAATGGAGAATTAAGAGCACTGACAAAAAAGGTGGAAGAGAAGTTTAAGTTTCAGGGCACGAACCCAGGCCGCAGAATATCCGCCTTTACCATTATAAAATTTGATCTTAAAAACAAAAATTAACAGATAGTCAACCTTCGCTTCTTGATAATCTAGACGTCAATTTGGATCTCACAAAATACAAAAAGTCAGAAACAAGCCAAGACGTTTATCAACAGGGATTTGCTGCTATTAAAAATTGTTACAGTCGTTTGATTTTTTCTGTCATTAAAAAGAAACTACGTCAGTGGCATTCAATTGATACTGATGGATCAAATGTTGCCAAGCCATGTTGGTATCAAAGGCAACACAAAAGCCGATTCAGCTGCTAAAGCAGCGTTATCAAAAATATTATTACTTGTTTAATCCCGCATACATTTTAAAAACAGTTAATATACAATTATATCAATGATCAATAGTTAAGTCATTGGAATAGCCAAGAACATAATAAGACAAGTTATATTCAATTCATCTTTGTCTGGGATTTATATCTTTATCCCAGTAAAATAGACATGATAGTATTGTTCTTCGGCGTTGTAAAATCGACCATAGTCATTTTTCTTTTATATTGAAGGGAGAACAGTCTCCCCAGAGTGTCCCTTTTCAAAGTCAACAATCTGTCCAACACATTTTGTTGGATTGTGTTGACTTTGCGCCTACAAGGGATACTTTTTATTCAGCATCATCAATGCAAGGGCTTTTTAGCAATGGCAATAGAAGTTTAAACTTCCTTCGGGGAATCAACCTGTTAAATAAAATATAGTTGTTTTATGGTGATTAATCCAGTGTTTTATTGATACCTTGTCTGTGATATAACTGGTTTTTAACCAGTTTAGTAATAGTTATTCAAAACTTATGTAATATATTTTTTTTAGTTTTACATTTTAATAGTTTGTGTTATTGATACTATTGTAGCTTTAAACATTATTTCACCCACTAACTCTTTACCATTATACATCCAAATCGGGATTAAATGACCAGAATACTTAACATATACCAGTTTTAAGTAAATGTACAGAAATTTCGGCATACTCTATGCTTTAATTAATAGCACGGTGCACCGATTGTGTCCACCAGTGTACTACGCGATCAGTATTCAATAATTAACCTTTGTGCGGAACCGTTTTGAAATCGTGTATGTCGTTAATTCTTGAAATAATGTATTTTTTGTAGAGGAAAACTTCAACTAGTGTCCAATGTAAACACGTTAGGGGCATCACAGAGTACACTGGCGAACCCCATTGATTTTAATCGTTCCGCCGGAAGCGACTTCGGTTGAGAAGGTAATTTTAGAACTTATTCGAAAGGCTTGGATTTTTTACGTTACTCGCTAGATTTTAACACTTTCCATTTTTAAGTGTTTGACAATTTACCGAAATCGTTACCTGCAACTTTTTATTCTATTAACCAAGTAATTTAATATAGCATATACCAGTGAGAATGCAATGTAGACAGGCTGTACATACTTCAAGAGGTCCTACCAGTTTTGGGGTAAAAAATATAGAAAAAATAGGACTATGGGGTCAAAATTATAGGAGTTTTACAGGAAATTATAATTTATAATTATAGTTTTCACTAAAATTATAGAAATATTTTAAACCAACCGAATCCTTTTCTCCCCTTCAGCCATTCGATTTTCTCCATTTACTAATAAACATAAAATAAAATATTGGCAACTGCAATGTACACTTACTACTTTAGATATATGTAAATGTTAATCCTGCATCATATATGTGCTATATTATGCTGAAAAATGTCCCCATTCTTAAGCTATCTATGACAAAATATAGATTTTTTTATGTTATATAGGAAAATATAAGAAAGGGTAAAAATTATCGGAACATATAGGAATGGAGGACCCCTGTATTTTTTTAAATTTCTTGTAGCTTAGTTAGGTAATATGTAAATACACTATTAAATGTAACTAATGCATTTAATTGTAGATAATACAGTGACCGGATCCAGCAAGACAAAATGATATTGTAACATCATTTTAAGTATCATGTGGTTTCCCGAACATAATTGGCAAAATAGACAGAACTCAAAGGTAAATTTTAACGGGCGGATGGACTAACAGCATGATAACATTTCAAAGCGGGTGTATGAAAATGGATATGATAAAAACAAATTTGACTGTTTTTCCATATATATCCAGAAATCTGTTATATCTAGCAAACTTTTGTTTATTTAATTCTACTTTTTTACATTCATTATTTTTTAACAATACTCTCCAGAACTGAATTTTTTTTCCTGTGCTAATAATGTCTTTTATACTCCGTCCGCCATACTGATCTCGGGTTGAACTTCCCCAAGGGATAGTATTAATCGAGTCAACGCGAGTTTAACACTGGTGCGTTAAATTTTCAGTCGAGTTAAACCCTACAGACTCGATTACCCCGACGTGGACAAATCGAAGTAGGCTTAAATGTTTTCTGTTTGGGGAAGATTTGTCAGTGTTTAACCAATTTGGTTCCGTGTAAGGTAAGTAACAATCCTCAACTTTTACTGGATCAGATAAAACAAATTACATTAATATTTATTGCGGTTTTTTTGGTGAATAGAAAAGCAGTTTGTTGCAAGATGGGACTTTATATAATTTAATGATATAAAATACGGGCCTGCCACTCCTCTATATAAAGTCTGTTAATAACAATATAACAAATTTGCATTAAAATGAAGTTAAAAATTGAACATCCAGCACTTCGTAATAAACCTGTTTTACTGTATACAAACTTTGTTATCCAACAAATAGTGAACCTCGTGGAAAGATATCAGTTGTAAAATGAAGCTACACAATTATTTTATACAATTTAAGCGATGAATATTACATGTAAATATATTTATGTCTTATTTTTTTCAGGAAAAAGACCTTTAGTAACATCAAAGAAATTGACTTTCAAGCCACTAGGTAGAGAAGAACAGAAAAATGTAACAACCATGCAATACATGTATACATAAAGGTATGAGGCTTTAAACACACATGCACATCACCATCGCCTCTTTGAGTCCCCTGATAACCCTAGACTTGAAATATTCCTAGGACAACAATTTCTTTGTAAGCTTGATGAATGTAATCGTCTTTTCATGTCAAGGCATAATTTATGTTAAATATTGTTAGTATTTTCAGTGGTAATTACACATTCTATCAGTTGTAGAGCACCAGACGGCCGTTTCGGAATTCAAAGCAGTAGTGCTTGGACCAAAATTATGAAACCAATTTTTTCCCGAAGATGTTGAAAAAAAACCCCAAAGAACCAAAATCGTTGCAGTTTATAGTTTTTAAGGAAGGAAAGTTATAATTTATTTTCAATACATTTCATCTCATTGCCATTTACAAATAAAGCAAAATTAAGCTTATGTTAATACGTATTTATAACCATTTCTAGTGTATTACAAATACCAAGTGCTAATAATTTCGATTGGAATGCATTTTTAAATACGCATGTGCATTGTATCGTACACTATCAAAGCTATATACAACATAACATAAATCGACATACATTTCCATGATAACTAATTTTAAGTTTTTTATAATTGGTGATAGTAATCAACAATCAAAAACAAACATATTAATCCATATCCGAAGCACAATCCAGAAGCAAAGTAAAAACTTTGGAACTGAGAAGTTAGGTTAGACACGTGAACTTCCACCAGGGAAGTGAGGCCGGGTGCTCCGGAAGGGTAAGCACCTCCTGTTTAGCTAGCTACACCCGCCACTCGTGTAATCAAAATTGTGATAAAGCCCTGGGATGCTGTATTTGATTACATAATAACAAAGATGAGGACCAATTCTTTATAGTGGTTTTATTCTGTTGTTTTCGTCCTCTGGAGTTCATGGTGTCTTGTCCTGTGTCTGTGTGTAGATGTCCAGGTGTGTGTGTGTGTGTAGATTGAAACCTGCGACGACCTTTTATACTCTTCTGTCAGGTAACAGAAGGTTAGAACTTAGAGCATGATCTGAACCTTTTACCAAATATCATGATTTGTAAGGTCAATTGGACAAAGGTGCATACATCATGTAATGTCCAGGCTGTACGTTATTGAATAATTGACTAGAGGTAAAGGCTTGCCTGACCATTGGCTTGAAGATGACCTGAGTAATTAACCTTATATAAAATATAGCCGAAAGTACAATTTTAAAAACCAGAAAATATTTGGGTTTATTTTTATATAATTTCTTATATCATTACAAAATTGTGTGAAAAGAACATGGAACTATGAGATGTCAAAAATATCCAGGGCAATCCTGGACACAGAGACATCAAACTTGTCAACAATACTGTGATGACGGCCATAAAACTTTTTGAGGGCCTTGATAAGCCTAGGCTTGCAATATTCCCGAGTCAACAATTTATTTGCAAGCAGCCTACTTCGTTGAACAAAGTCCCCGTAGTGGGAACAAGCTCTATCATAGCGTATTAATTGGGAAACAAATACACCATAAGCAGGTATATTGCTGCATAAAAAAGGAAAGATGACAATAGAAAAATTGAAGTCATCACGTTTTAAATGTAGCCTTTCGAGTGCGTCATAATTCAGGTATGTGTCTAAATATGAAACAGAACTTGAGGAATCAGTCGTGTCTTTTGTTTCAAGCTCACTAGGATAGATGACATTTACATAGTCCCCCAATTTAAGATTGTTAAGAGACAAAACGTCATCTATATATCTGTATGTTGAGTTGAATGATTTGGTGACAGTTTTTTCTCTAGATTTAACAAGGTTTTGCATAAATTCTGCTTCATAAGAATAAAGAAACAAATCAGCAAGCAATGGTGCACAGTTTGTACCCATTGATATACCGATTGTTTGCTGAAAACCTATATTACCAAACACAACAAATATGTTATCTATCAAAAACTTCAACATTTTGTTGATGGTATCTTCAGTATATGTTTGTTTGGAATCCGTATGATGCTTGACAAAATAACCAGAATCCCTGTTCGGCACCAGATATTTGTATCTTGGCTTACCGTTTTTGTAAGAGAAAGACAAGTAAATAATTTCTTTAAGACGTTCTTTCAATTTAGAATGAGGGATAGTGGTGTATAGTGTACAAAAATCAAATATTTTATACTTTTTACATGCGATAAAGTATTAGAAGTTCAAGTAATTCTTTAGAATTTTTGAGAATCCACATTTGGTTGATTTCAGCTGTAGAATATACTTTTTCTGAATATGACTGAAGACCATCTTTGACGATTGTCAAAATTTGTGCTAGAGTTACCGATAATGATTTAGTAGTACATTTAGATGAGCCTGCTATATATCTTTTCTTGTATGGATTTTTATGGAGTTTAGGAACCCAATACAAGTAAGGAAGATCAAGGTCTTACTCTTTAAGATTGATACCGTAAGAATCGAGAACTCCCCTATGATTGGAAAGAACTTCATCTTTGGTAAAATTAGTTCTAGCATATGCAGAGTTATTTGATATATACCATCTAAACCAAGCTCCTAATAAGATATTCAAGGTAGAATCTCTTACAAACGAGAATAATATTGTTGGAAGCCTTATCGGCTGGGACAACAATATATTTGTTGTGTATGTGTTAGAATTGCCTTGATTTCTGGATCCTTGAGTACCGAAGACGGTTTAGTATTCATAGACCCTTTAAGTCTGGCAATCCTAGTTTTAACTAAAGATCTCACAACCTTTATCTAGTCGGATAAGGTATGAAGCTCAACATTTAATTTAGCCTAACGTCTGGCGTACTCTTGAACAGAATCAATGAAAAGTCTTTAATTCTGTCTTTAAGTAAAAGGTTGAGCTTCTCTATATTTAGGACCTTTTGAAAGTAAAGATCTTAATTTAGTGTTCTCAATTATATTGAAATCACCAGTTATCACTGGAAAATATTGGCGTATTTTTCTAAAATAAGGACCGGTATCGAAGATTACACTGAAAAAAATATAAACGTTTTTAACATTACACAGAGGTTTTCGATTGCTACTTATGTCGATAAATTGCAAATTTTACACATCTGACATTTTATAAACTGTCTAAAATGTAGTATTATTAATCAGTATATTGGCATAATGACACTTATATCAGTCTTAAGGTATCAAACGTTTCCTAATCCTTTGGCAAAATTAGGAACTTTGACATGACCCATATGATTGATATGTTTACTATTTATTCTCTTGCTGCCAAAAAAATCTTCAATTTTTCTTAATATGTCAGTTACAAGAGCCCTTGGAAAGATTTGGATTATATTTTCGTTTGAAAAAAATGGGGAAATTGATATTGACTTCTTTAATGTTCAAAAGGATTCAGCTTAATAGACAGAATGACAGCTGAAAACGTTAACAAAAATCAAACATACCAATTCATGTTTAAATCAAAATCCAAAAACAAAGTACAAACAGATAATTGCAGTTAAGTTAAACACGTACACTTCAAACAGGGAAATGAGACCGGGTGCTCTGGAAGGATAAACATCATATGCTAAGCCTACTACACTCACCACATGTGTTCAATCAAAATTGAGAATGAAAGAAACATAGAACTACGGGACGTCAAATAGATTCATCGTACTTATCAAAATTATTGTAATGACGAAGCTTGCAATATCTCTGCGTCAACACATGATAGTATTAGTATTAATTTTTGTAATGGAACCGCATATGGTGTATCTTTAAACTTTGCTTATGATTTTGAGATTGTGATTTAAACATGGATCGGTATGTTTGTAGTTGATATTTATACAGCTAGCTTATACATCGCTCATATACAATTATAGCATTTCAGTGAGTGCGATATGATGTTTTATTGGCAAAGAAAAGCAATATAGTCAACATTACTATTGAAATGCTATAATTGTGTTATTACATGTAACCCGTTTTAAAATGAGAAGACAAGTGTTATATTTTACTAATAATTCTCTTGTGCCTTTTATGTTCCAACTCTGTCTGCCATCGTGGTACCTTAGCAACTAATGATGTACTAGTGTCAGTGACGTCATTAAATGGCACAATTCGGGCCTAGTTTTAATTTTTTGTGTGTAATTCAAGTTTCCAACGGTGAATTTGATTGGCTTAGTGAAATTAGGTGTTTTATTATGTTCCAGATAGCAATATGATGAAAAACGGAGTTGCGCGTGCAAATAGTTTAACCAATCAAAACAAGATCTCAGAGCAAAAATTATGTAATAGTGTAATGATACATTGCACTTTTTGATGTTTAAATGAGATTTAAATGAAATCTAAACGAAAATAGCTGAAACTATGTTCAAATGATATTAAATTTGTAATTGCTAAATAATTACAACATTAAGATTCAAATATTTCTTCATCAGGTGAATCTGTATTGGATTGAATTCAGCAATAAATTTAATTTAATCATCCTACATTTTAATGTTTTTATAAATCTAGTTTTGATAATGTACAGAAGTTTCATGAAAGAAGATTTATTTGATATCTTGATACATGGCGAAAAAAGATAAAACTACGTTTTATTTTATTATTGATTAATTGAAGAATGGAAACAGGAAATATCAATGCATTACGTCAAAATGATGAATGCACTGTTTAGCTTCCTTCAAGAAATTTAAAATTATTTTCATTCTGCATCAATCTACATCACAAAGATCGAAAGTTTGTTGTTTTATTATTAAATCTTGAAAAATTTATTTTATCAAACGACACGTTTAATAATGTTGTTTCCAATTGCTATGGATACATATTATTCGCATTTTATGAAAACCATTCAATATTCAAAAAAAAACAACATACTAATCCATTTCCGAATCACAATCCAGAAGCAAAGTAAAAACTTTGGAACAGACAAGTTAGGTTAGACACGTGAACTTCCACCAGGGAAGTGAGGTCGGGTGCTCCGGAAGGGTAAGCACCTCCTGTTTAGCTAGCTACACCCGCCACGTGTGTAATCAAAATTGTGTGAAAGGAACATGGAACTATGAGACGTCAAATATATCCAAGGCAATCTTGGACACAGAGACATCAAACTTATCAACAATACTGTGATGACGGCCATAAAACTTTTTGAGGGCCTTGATAAGTCTAGGCTTGCAATATCCCTGAGTCAACAATTTATTTGCAAGCAGCCTACTTCGTTGTACAAAGTCCCCGTAGTGGGAACAAGCTCTACCATAGCGTATTAATTGAGAAACAAATACACCATAAGCAGGAGAAGCAGGTATATTGCTGCATAAAAAAGGAAAGTTGACAATAGAAAAATTGAAGTCATCACGTATGTCATAAAGTTTCAAATGTAGCCTTTCCTGTGCGTTTGAAACAAAATCCGGGTGATCCCGTTTCCATATCAACTATTTATCACGTTCTTTTGCAAAAGCGTCTCCTATCATATTCTGAGCTTGTTTGGAAGAGCGTTCTTCCTAACATTTAAATACAAAACCCCATTGATATGAACTAATAGTCCAATTTTCTATATGGAATAGATTGCAATAGATGTAGATCCATGTAGTTGAGCGAAATCTAATATAGATTACATACACGAGCGAACTATTTGGGGATTTTTTTTTTTTTTTTTTTTTTTTGCTGGAGAAAATCATCCATACTCAACAGTATCGTTTTTGATAAAAAATCACTGAAGAACAAGTAGTTATGGTTGGTTATAACTATGTCCTTCTGAGGTGTTAAGAATCCGTTCAGAGATTTTTGGGTCTTTCCTCACACAAAAATCAAGGATGGTAATCTCTGAAAGGCTACATTAGTTATGACGATACCGGTCATATCGACTCCCCTAGTGTTGCGAATTGGTTGGTTCAGTGCTTCCGATCAATCATTGGTTTTAAACTTTTAGCGGCATTTTATCACATCAGGCGTTATTACATCAGCTGTTTCATTTCCACCGACCTGTTTCTGAATAGCTGGAAAAATGAACAGCAAACAACGATAACGGGCATTTACCAAACATAAACCATTCGTATGTTCTTGAATATCTATATAGAAATACAGGTAAATATTTATATCATTCACCTGTATTTCTATATAGATATTCAAGAAATTGTATTATTTAAGGCTCCCTTTATGGTAGCATGATACCTGGTGTTCCGGGTAAAAATTGCATAAGGAATAAAATTGAGTGTTAAATTTACACCCGGAACATCCGATATCATAATAAAATTCCAATTTTTAAATCTGAAATGTGGACTTAAACCATTAACCGTATTTCATTTTTTTAAATGTACTTTTTCTGTTGGTTTTAGTCCATCAACGAAACCGTCTACCACAGACTTTCGTCATTCAAGTGACTCCACCTACTTCCATTGATAAAAAATGACTTGTTCGTTCAATTATTTTTTTTGTCAGAATAAAACGATTAAGTTGTTAGTTACATTTGCATATTTAAGTTTAAAGTACAATTTGTAAAAAAAAAATAATAAAAAAAAAAAGAATAAGAAAGAAGTCCAGAAGTGTAGGAACAAACTTGTCAAGTGGCGTACATCTGGATCAGTTAAAAAAAGTCGAGAATACGTTTCCATAGCCGATAATGTTGAGAAATAGCTTAATACACGGAAATAAGCGCTTTGTAAATATATCAAAAAGAATAAATTTATATTTTAATTATTTCAAAGCAAATAGAATGCATGGAAACCAAAATATATTAAATTATGCTATATATACAGACAAAACAATGTAAAACAATAATGTCAATATGTAGGGGTTACAAAATAAAATAAGAACGTTAGTGCATTCAATAGTAACATGGAATACAAATAACAATGGGAAAATGAACAAATAAAAATGCCTCATTTGCGCTAAAAATCGTTTAATAAGTTTTTTTCATAATGCAAACTATCCGTAACTGTTTAAAGATAGTTAAACTGTTAAATTCTTTAATATACCTCAATCCGGCTAAATTAAAATATCTGTTTTGATTAAAAAAGTGATTTTACCATCAATCAACCGATATTAAAATCACAAGCATTTCGACTATCACTTTTCGCTTCTTGTCAAATCATCATATGTATCAGCGTAATTATCACTTGAACTTGTATCACTGTCAGAATACTATGAGGAAACAAATCTGAACTTCCTCATCAACTGTTCCAGAATTTAATAACTACGCTAATAATAACAATAATGAAGTACACTTGTAACCTGAACCAGAAACGATTTTCTCTTCTACTTTCCAAGATTACTTTAACACTTTGTTTTTAAACAAGCACATCCTCCTACTGTCCATAGTTTTACATTAGTATGGTCTTTGTCATTATTTCAATGCAAATCCAATATAATTTCAAGAAACCCAACCATTCTTATAAAATGATGAGCACTGCTAAACCCGATCTTAGCCAATGATAGCCAGACTTTTCAATAGAGAATCTCGTATTGTGGACAGCAGAATTTTATGGTTATTTACTTATGACTTGCTGTTATCATAAGCTTTCTTTTAAAAGCATTTTTTAGATATACGTTTTTGTAAATGCTTTGAATGCACGCAGATGCAGTTTTCTGTAAAATAGGTTTAAGTGTGACAGCTTGTTTCCATGTATGTTGGGTAAACTGGTTATACATTAATAAACAGGAGGTGCTTACCCTTCCGGAACAAACGGCCTCACTTCCCTGGTGGAAGTTCACGTGTCTAGCCTGACTTGTGATTCGGACATGGATAAGTGTGTTTGTGTATATAACAAACAAATTAGTGAATGCTCTCTTACTATGATCCTTAAAACACTCGTATAATCACAACCAGTATTTACATAAATTGTCTGAAATAAAAGGTAATACTCTTTTTTTTATCACAAGACGTAGATATAAACCACCGTAAAAGAAATCCATAAAATTTAAATTTCTAATTTCAAAATGGAAATTATCAATAGCTTTAAACATAACTACCTTTTGTCAATGTACTTTAATAATAATATCAAAACAATGTGATATCATATGTCAATGTATTGTGGGAATATTAAGTATATTTTATAATTTACATGTAAATACATCAAGTCAGTCTAAATTATATTCTTCCGAAATAAGTCAGTCTAAATTATATTCTTCCGAAATGTTACTTGTACATTCTGGGTATATATGGATAAAGAAATTTTGATATCCAAATCATCTTTGAAAGCAGCATTTTATATACATTCTTAAAAGTCGAACATTTATCTTTAAACATGTACGGCAATCATCACTGACTGCAGGTAATATTTTAGTAGGTCTAGTTAAAGAAATAATCTAAATTCCAACTCAACATGTTCCATAGCTTTTGTATTCTATGAACTGCTCTTGGAAATTTGAAGTTGTTTTTTTAATCAAATGTAGTTCTATTTAAGCATTAAGATGTTTATCAATACTTTCTACGTAAGACGTTTTATTGCACATACCTAATAATTTACTGGTAAGGAAATGAAATGTATAAGTATTAATTATAGTCCGAGCTAAAGGGTTAGAAGTATACAATTGTACTTGCAACCATTAACTTGTAATAGTCCATACATGTGCTTCACATAATACAGTTGTTATTTTAAACTCCTTATAGCACAAAATAACAAATAAACACGAAAAATTCTTACGAATGAAGTAATCCCAAAAACAACAAATTTTAATAAAAAGTTCACATTTCACGGCAACATGAGGAAAAGTAACTATTAAAATCGTTTAAAGAAGATGTGAATGTAAACAAATCATTATCATTATAAGGTTGAAAATTCTTTGCTTTCAATTCTTTAAAATTAAAATAAATCTTGACGCTTTCTTTCTGAATAAAAATCAAAATATTTAGACAATTTATATTTGTACTGTAAAAGAAAATGTTTTTCATAATTTTAAGCAGTAAAGACAGCTGTTGCATAATTAACGTCATAGTGAAACAAATCAACTCTTTTTATCCAGCTTTCAAATATGTTTTCATGAAAAAGGCTGATAATCTTCTAGAATCTACCAAAAAGTAAGCAAGACAACGCATGAGACATGTTCCTCTTGAATTTAATATCACCAGAATCGAGAATGCTGGATATTTGTTCCTACGTATTTAGTGTATAATGTGTCTATTACAAGCTTTATAGCCTCCTTACAATCTTCATTTTCAGCCAAGACGCATCAATAAAAACTGAAGATGGTTAAACATAAATTGAATAGACTATCAAAACAAAATTATTGCATGGTTGGTAATTGTTTTTTATCGGCTTCTCAATGTAAATATATTAAACAATAATTAAATGGGTTTGCCTAAAAACTGTGAGTTGATTTTTTTTAAACTGGAGAGATTGTATTACTACTTCATAGCCTTCTGAATGTATAATATATCTCTTCAATAGCAATTAAAAGATTAAACTATTTACTATAGCTTCTGTCTTTGAAAAAATGTAAACGAAGAGTATTATTATTGTACTTGATTTTTCTTCTGTCAAAAATGATTTTTTTTTCTTAAATTTGCCAGATTGTATTCAATGTTAGCTGAGGTTGCTGCATGAATTGTTTCAAACAAAGAATGCTGCTTGTGAAACAAAGTAGTATAATTGTACTATATCTGCAGTAACTCTTTCGTCTGTTTTTCTTCTGTCATTCCTTGTTGTTTTTTAGCTGCCCAGTGGGTTTGCTGGATTGAGTCGAAAATGAAATTTTCTTTTAATTTTTTTATTTGTCTAAAACAATGTTTATTTTAAGAACCTAAAATGAATTGGTTTAAACAAAAAATTCTTCTTGTGTAACAAAGCAAATTTACATTGATGCGCATGTTCAATACTATGATCAATGATATAAAGTTTTGATCAGAATATGCAATATCACTTACTTAGCCTTAACCCCTGTTTTTGATGGTTTCTCATCTTACCATGCATCTTTAAGGATTTTTGATGGCATATCTAAAAATGTAAAACAAACATCTACTTCGAATGTTTCATCTTCAAGGCGTTTATTACCGATGTTTACATTCTCTGCTTAACATATCCTTTAAATGCTGATTATAAAATAATAATGTCTCGCATAAGGAGGCTTGAAGTGCAAGTCTGTCATTGACTGAAGTTGGTGATATACATATCTCACATGAGGAGGCTTGAAGTGCAAGTCTGTCATTGACTGAAGTTGATGATATACATATCTCACATGAGGAGGCTTGAAGTGCAAGTCTGTCATTGACTGAAGTTGATGATATACATATCTAACATGAGGAGGCTTGAAGTGCAAGTCTGTCATTGACTGAAGTTGATGATATACATATCTCACATGAGGAGGCTTGAAGTGCAAGTCTGTCATTGACTGAAGTTGATGATATACATATCTCACATGAGGAGGCTTGAAGTGCAAGTCTGTCATTGACTGAAGTTGATGATATACCTATTATGCCTTTTTTTGTGATTTTCAGGAACTTCCAACACTTCATCTGTCCTGGAAAGGAATTCTTGTTACGTGAAAGTAAACCTGAAATAATTACCCTGCATGACTGATTTATAAAACAAACATTTTGCAGTAACTCTTTCGCCTGTTTTTCTTCTGTCAAACCTAGTTGTTTCTTGATTTTGCCAGTGAGTTTGCTGGATTAGGTCAAAAATGAAATTTTGAAATCAATCGAACTCTTTATGAGTCTAAAACACAAAGTATATGTACAGTACCTAAAAATGAATACGTTCAAACAATGAGTACTTCTTGTAACAAAGCAGATTTACATTTATGTCCAATAATATTAAGGTTTTATCAGCATATAAATATCACACATATGAATATTACGTAATCTTCAAAATAAACATTCAAAGTATATAAAAAGGTATACAGAGTTGGTTTCCATTTCTATTTGGTGATGTAATAACCCCTGTTCTTATTGATGGTTTCTCATCTTATCTTGCATATTAAGGGTTTTGGTTTTATTGGTTTTGCATTTCAAATGTATACATTAACTGCGATTTTCAATCGGATAATTCCCATCTTTTGAAGGCGTTTACTACCGATGTTTACCTTCTTAGCTTAACCTATTTTTCAAAATTCCACTGATTATGAAATAATAATATCTCACATAAGCAGGCTTCAAGTGCAAGTCTGTCATTGACTGAAGTTGATAATATACATATCTCACATAAGGAGGCTTTAAGTGCAAGTCTGTCATTGACTGAAGTTGATAATATACATATCTCACATAAGGAGGCTTTAAGTGCAAGTCTGTTATTGACTGAAGTTGTATGATATACATATCTCACATAAGGAGACTTTAAGTGCAAGTCTGTCATTGACTGAAGTTGGTGATATACATATCTCACATAAGGAGGCTTTAAGTGCAAGTCTGTCATTGACTGAAGTTGATGATATACATATCTCACATAAGGAGACTTTAAGTGCAAGTCTGTCATTGACTGAAGTTGGATATACATATCTCACATAAGGAGGCTTTAAGTGCAAGTCTGCCATCGACTGAAGTTGATGATATACATATCTCACATAAGGAGGCTTTAAGTGCAAGTCGGTCATTGACTAAAGTTGATGATATACATATCTCACATAAGAAGACTTTAAGTGCAAGTCTGCCATTGACTGAAGTTGATGATATACCTATATTGCTTAGTTTTTTGTCATTTTCAGGAACTTCCAACACTTCATCTGTCCTGGAAAGGAATTCTGGTTACGTGAAAGTAAACCTAAAATTAACTCTGCATGACTGATTTACAAAACAAACGTTTCGACTAGATCCTCTTAACGATTCAATATCTGGTAAACCAGAATCATTCCCTAAATTATTAGCACCAGTATGTTATTAGTTATTCGAGATTTTCCCGGGGTATACGGGATGGTATGACCGTCTTGGGTTTCGTACAAGAAAGCCAAGACGGTCATACCATCCCGTATACCCCGGGAAAATCTCGAATAACGAATTTATTACCACTTTGGTCTGATCTTGACCAACATTTGAAAATTTAAGTTATGCTGCAGTTACTGGAATATTGTAATGTGAATATTAGTATTAAGTAATTAAATTGGAACAACTCAACAAGTTAATCTTTTCTATCAAATTTTAATTGATTGAAAATACGAAAATATTAAATTTATTAAACATTTTTGAGATAAGTTTTAAAAAATGTCATTAATCCTATTAAATTATAACTCTTCAAACTGGGCTAGCTACCCTTCATTGTACCCCTTGCGCACCTACGTAAAGAATAAATTCTTCCGTCATCATTACGTAACATGAAAGACACCGCCATTTTGTCACAATTTTTACCATTTACATGTAAACACCCATCCAAAATACGTTTTAGTGTATTAAAGGAGTTTATGATGTATGGACTAGATCGAAATTAGGATTGTTAGTAACGACTCGCCTCATGTAAGTAAATAATTAATTGATTTTTAACCGTGTCATTCAATTTTTGAAATATTAGCGTTGTTCCTTTTTCTCCAGCAGAGTAAACGGACATGTACTTTTCGTAGGAATCTACAGGACACATTGGCGTGTTTGTCAGCAGGCATTATTCCTGTGTATCTCTCTTTTTTATTTTCGCGACGATTTTTTTAACTCATCTACAGTTTTCTTCACAAATTGGCCCCTGTAGAGGATCTGTAGCCACAGAAAAAGTAGATTTCGACATTTCAGGAATGTTTTCACCACCCCGACGACAGAAATATAAACGTTATTCAAAATGTACTTTATTAAACAGTCCTGTGGGCGTATTTGGATTGATGTGAATGCTAGAATATAATTTCCCTAAATCGTCATCACTTATACAAGGGTAGTGATCTATCTGCATTTTGCAAACGACGGTTCTATGCGAGTTGTTCCCCTTTAGCCGCAGATACGAACTTTTAACTCTCGATTTTTGAATCGTCAGACACAAAATTTTAATTTTAAAATATTCTGTAATTTATAAAATTAAAAATCGTTTGTTACTTTTGATACTTTTTTGAAAACAAACAGGTTAAAATATACTGCAATACTTGAAGCGAACCATGGGGGCGGCCATAACCCGACAGGTTTGAAGCTCCGTATTACCCGATCACGTGGTATCCGTATTACCCGTTTAGGCGACCGTATTGCCTTGGAAAATTAAATATATGGGATAGTATAAATAAGATTTTAACCAATCAGATTGTAAGTATTTTACCAAAGTGGTAATAAAATAATATATTGCACCGTATCTTATTACATATTATACCAGTTTTAGTTTTACAGAACTAGACGGTCGTTTCGGAATACAATTCCTCATTAGTAGTGCTTGGACCAAAATTATGAAACCAAAATTATTTTGTAGATGTTGAAAAGCTACCCAAGAACCAAAATATATTTTACCAAATTAAGCTTAGGAAATACTTTGCATGAGGGAGTATGCCTTAGTTTTTATAAATGATGTTTGCTTTATAGAATCTTGTGCTAGCATCGCTGAAAATTATGTCACCCGGTTTTCAAGTAACAAAGACCCCAAGTATATGAATGCTCAAGTTTCAGTTCTTTAGTCACGGTGGACATGTTAGGATTTAGACATCCCCTATAATGTTAACTATTTAAATAGCGATCAAATGACTATTCATTAGGATTACTTACTGGTGCTGATTCTCACCTTTCTTTAAATTTCTCATCTTCTACTTACAGCTTGCAATTGAGCAGAGCATTTTATTATCTGGTTGATCTTAAACGTAGAAGAACGAAAATCTACTGTTAACGACTTTACAATTGTCTTGTTTATCTAATGTATACATTTCTTGGTACTTTGCAATCTGTTGACCTTAATCTCCATTGTATTCACAACTGATGCAACACTTTTTCAGTTCAAATGTAATCCATCTCTGCTGACACGATCACGCAAATATCCATCAATGTGGTTATGTAACACACATTGAAGTTTCGAATGTATCTTTTTGTCATTTTCATGAACTTCCAATGGAAGACTTCATCTGTCCTGGAAAGGAATTCTAGTTACGTGAAAGTAAACCTGAAATAATAACCCTGCATGACTGATTTGCAAAACAAAAAGTTTCGACTTGATCCAGATAACGATTCAGTATCTGGTAAACAGAATCATTCCATAAATCATTGGCACCAGTGTGTAACGAATACAATAAACCGATTTCTTAGCATCTTTAGATGATGATTGGTTTCTACAATCTTGTGCTAGCATCGCTGAAAATTATGTCTCCTGGTTTTTAAGTAACAAAGACCCCAAGTATCTGAATGCTCGCGGTTCTAGTCCTTTCATTGTGGCCATGTATGGATTAGGACTTCCCTGTAATGTTAACTGTTTAAACAGCGATCAATAGCTATTCATAAGGATTACTTACTGGTGTTCTAGTTCTAGTTTTTAGCTCACCTGGCAAAAGGCCATGTGAGCTTATGGCATGGCGAGGCGTGCGTGCGTGCGTCCGTGCGTGCGTGCGTCAGTAAACTTTAATCTTCTCCTCCGAAACTACTGGGCCAAATGAAACCAAATTTGCCATGGAAGGTCCTTGACAGACTCTAACTATAGTTTGTTCAAATCATGACGATCGAATATCCAAGATGGACGCTGTTACTAAAAATAGACAAAACCTAAAAAAATCTTCTATTGAACCACTCATTGGAGACAAAAACTGATTTGATATTTGGATTCTACATAGTCTTAACCTTTAAGTTTGTTCATTTCATGAAATTTGATTCAAAAATAGGTTACGCGTTTTTGCATTTAAATTTGCAAAAATCGTAAAATATTTTTAAATTGTTATAACTTGACTATATGACCAGATAATGACATGGGGTTTTCGGTTTTGACATATTCTTGTAATTACCTTCAAAATGGTGTCAAGGGCAATTATAAAGGTCATGACCTAATTTTTTACCTTTCTAATATTATTTATTATCTCGAAAACTATAAACTTTTTATATAGGCATGTATATTAGAATATTGTTGGTATTGATGTAATGATTATTTTGATATATAGATTAAGGTCATTGGTGCAAAGGTCAAGGTCACAGATGCAAAAGAAAACTGAAATGGTTCATTATCTTAAAAACTATTAACTTTTTGTATTGGCATGTATATTAGAATGTTGTAGGTATTGATACAACGATCATTTTGATGTATAGAAAAAGGTCATGGGTTCAAAGGTCAAGGTCACAGTAGCAAAACAATACCAAAATCGTTAATTATCTTGAAAACTATAAACTTTTTGTATAGGCATGTATATTGGAATGTTCTTGGTTTTGATGTAACGATCATTTTGATATATAGATTAAGGTCATTGGTTCAAAGGTCAAGGTCACGGATGCGTAAGAATACTGAAATGGTTCATTATCTTGTAAACTATGAACTTTTTGTATAACCATGTATTTAGAATGTTGTAGATATTGATACAACGATCATTTTGATGTATAGAAAAAGGTCATGGGTCCAAAGGTCAAGGTCACAGAAGCAAAACAATACCAAAATCGTTAATTATCTTGAAAACTATAAACTTTTTGTATAGACATGTATATTGGAATGTTGTTGGTTTTGATGTATCGATCATTTTGATATATGATTTAGGTTATTGGTTTAAAGGTCAAGGTCACAGATGTGAAAGAATACTGAAATGGTTCAATATCTTTAAAACTATAAGCTTTTTGTATAGGCATGTATATTAGAATGTTGTAGGTATTGATACAACAAACATTTTGATGTATAGAAAAAGGTCATGGGTCCAAAGGTCAAGGTCACAGTAGCCAATCAATACCAAAAAGGTTAATTATCTTGAAAACTATAAACTTTTTGTATAGGCATGTATATTGGAATTTTGTTGGTATTGATGTAATGATCATTTTGATATATAGATTAAGGTCATTAGTTCAAAGGTCAAGGTCACAGATGTGTAAGAATACTGAAATGGTTCATTATCTTGAAAACTATTAACTTTTTGTATAGGCATGTATATTAGAATGTTGTAGATATTGATACAACGATCATTTTGATGTATAGAAAAAGGTCATGGGTCCAAAGGTCAAGGTCACAGTAGCAAAACAATACCAAAATCGTTAATTATCTTGAAAACTATAAACTTTTTGTATAGACATGTATATTGGAATGTTGTTGGTTTTGATGTAACGATCATTTTGATATATAGATTTAGGTCACTGGTTTAAAGGTCAAGGTCACAGATACGAAAGAATACTGAAATGGTTCAATATCTTTAAAACTATAAGCTTTTTGTATAGGCATGTATATTTGAATGTTGTAGGTATTGATACAACGATCATTTAGATGTATAGAAAAAGGTAATGAGTCTAAAGGTCAAGGTCACATTAGCAAAACAATACCAAAATCGTTAATTATCTCGAAAACTATAAACTTTTTATATAAACATTTATATTAGAATATTGTAGGTATTAATACAACGATCTTTTTGATGTATAGAAAAAGGTCATGGGTCCAAAGGTCAAGGTCACGGTTGCAAAACAATACCAAAAGGATTTTTTGTATAGGCATGTATATTAGAATATTGTTGGTATTGATGCAATCATCATTTTGATATATAGATTATGGTCATTGGTTCGAAGGTCAAGATCACAGATGCAAGTAGCAAGTTTCATAAATATCTAAATATCCACATCAGAGTTATTGCTCCTTAAATGTAGTATTTATTGTGTTTTTGTGCTGTTATCGGCCCAGGTGAGCGGTACAGGCCCTATTGGGCCTCTTGTTTATTACTCTCAAAACCACCGGAGGTGGTACTTGAGGTTTATTTACATAATACAGTCATATATAATAATATTGCGATTGATACAATGTATAGAATATAACAAAATAATATAACATTATACCATAGAGTAATGCAATGTATAGAATATAGCACAACACATACATATAGTGTTTTAGAGTAAAGTGTTTTTGATTCTCACCTTTCTTTAGACTTATCGTCTACTACTTACAGCTTGCAATTGAGCAGAGCATTCCCTTGAGATGGAATGGTTACTTTATTATCTGGTTGATCTTAAACGTACGAGAACGAAAATATGTTGTTAACGAGTTTTCAATTGTCTTGCATATCCAATGAATACATTTCTTGCTACTTTGTAATCTGTTGATCTTAATCTATTGTATTCACAACTGATACAGCACTTTTTCGGTTCAAAGTTAAATCATCTCTGCAGAAAAGATCACGCAAATAATGATTATGTGACACATATTGAAGTTTCGAATGTATCGTTGCAATTGATTAAAGTGTATAGTCTTGTGTATTAACAATTTCCAGCAGCTGCAGTTCTGTCGTGGAAAGGGATTCGTGTAGCCAGCTTGAAATGATCATTCTGCTGGGATTCGTGTAGTCAGCTTGAAATGATTATTCTGCATCAACCAAAATACAAAAACTTCCCCATCTTCAAAACACAAACGCAAAAACAGTGTATACGGTCAAATTTAGTCAAACACGCGAATTTTACCAGTATGAAATTCGATTTACGACTCTAGTTGTAAATCGAACACCAAGATTATGACTTGATTCTAAGCACTCTAAACCTATGCTTTACTACAGTAACCCCGAATTATATCAGGGTACTGAAAATCCAACATGAGGACCGCAAGAACTAATGAAAAAGTGATGTTTGGATGATGTCAAAAATTCCACACGTGGCGGGTGTAGCTAGCTAAACAGGAGGTGCTTACCCTTCCGGAGCACCCGGCCTCACTTCCCTGGTGGAAGTTCACGTGTCTAACCTAACGTCAAATTCCAAAGTTTTTACTTTGCTTCTGGATAGTGATTCGGACATGGATTAGTATGTTTGTTATTGATTACCTTGTTACTCAAACTTTTTTCATTTTTAAACGAATTAATATATTTCTCGAATATTAATATTAAATCAAAAGCAATTTGTTCACGCGAAGTTTTTTATGAAATAATAACCATGGTAAGATTTTTTAATATCTAATATCCATCACAAATTTTTAAATATTTTGGAACGTTTTTCTTCGATAGACATAATGCTTAAATATATCGCGCAATCGTCTTCAAAACGTTCATCATCATCACTGTCCGTTAAGAAGCTTATCAATAATTATGTTCATACAATGTCCAGCATTTTGTACACAATTTTTATTGAACCGGAGCTATTCGATTTTATCCTCCAAGCATTAATTTCCGTGCATGCTCGGGCGTTTTACTCGAGTTAGTATAGTTTTCAAATCAAATGGAAGCAAGACCGGGTATTGCTGAATGGTAAACGTCTCCAGCAACTGAGAACGTGGCTTTAATTCGCAATACTTCAGTATCGTTTATATTATCGGATTTTGTGGTATAAACGTAAAACATATTTTTAATGTTACAGTAATGGTTTTTTATCAAGCCTGCATCTACAAGCAGGAGCATAATTGCGATCCACTAATCTTTAAAAAAGATTCGGAGACAAACTACAGTAGAAAGAAATTCGAATTGGCATGTTCATTACCAAAATATCGTACTCGTCGTCTTTTTATGCATCTGTGACATAATAGCTACTTGAAGCTTTTAATACATGTAATCTGAACGTATTTGTTATTTTAAAAGTTCCCTAAGCAATAATCTATATATAAAGCTAAACATTAAAAAATCGACACTGCTACCTTTAATTCATTGTAATAAACGTTTTATATGTTAGGAAAAAAGTAGAGCTATACTTTTCTGAAAATGAAACTCAATTTACTAAAAGATTGAAATAAAAGGAATGTACGCAGTTCCGTTTTCTGTTCAACAATCCAATTTGTAACTATTATTGATCAATCAATGTATTCCCTTATGTGTCAAACATCAAATCTCAAGATTTGTTCCAGTAAAAATTCTATACATCACCTTATTCAAAGTCGTAATTAACTGGAGATGTATAATCCCAGTAGTGTCCAATCTTTTTATGTGGATGAAAATCTCTTTATTCCGCTTTGTCAAACAATATATGTTGATTCAATTTTTTGAAATTTGTTCCTTTCCTCAAACATTAATCAATAATTGTAATTTTTTTCTAAGATTATTAGCTGGTAGTTGAACAAGTACATATTTTCTTGTTTCACTCGTTTGCCATTATCTTTTAAAGTCTCGATTCCTTTACAGTCATGACCAATTTAAAAGTTTCTATATTTTTTCAATATGACGATTATATAATTAAAATGTAAAGGAAATATTTTCGATTACGAAAAATCAAGTAGGTCCAACAATAGGAAAAGTAAAAAGAAAAGGAAATGATATGGGTCTGATCTATAGCCTGACGTGTAACCTAAGTTGAGTCATAACGATAGGAAAAGTAAAAAGAACAAAAATGATAGGTGTCTGATCTATAGCCTGACGTGTAACCTAAGTTGAGTCATAACAATAGGAAAAGTAAAAAGAACAGGAAATGATATGTGTCTGATTAAAAAGTAATAAAGCGTCAGGCTTAGATGATATATTGCATGAATATATAAAATGCAATGTACAATATCTGTTGCCGATTTATGTTATTTTATTTAATGTGTTAGCCAGTGGTATTGTACCTAGTACATGGCTCAATGGTATAATTTATCCTATTTTTAAGAATAAAGGCTTAGATGGTAAATTACATGAATATATAAAATGCACTGTACAATATCTGTTGCTGATTTATGTTATTTTATTTAATCTAGTGTTAGACAGTGGTAGTGTACCTAGTACATGGATCAATGGTATAATTTATCCTATTTTAAGAATAAAGGTAGCCCACTGGAACCAGCAAACTATAGAGGTATTACTATTCTCAGTTGTTTTGGAAAGCTTTTTACATCTGTATTGAATAATACATTAAATTTATATGCAGATCAGGTTAATCTTATGACAAGTTCACAGGCTGGTTTTCGAAAAAATCATTCCACACTTGATAACATTTTTATTCTACATTCAATTATTTCACTGTACTTAAATAGTGGTAAAAAATTACTTTGTGCATTTGTAGACCTAAAATATGCCTTTGATAAAGTTTGGAGAATTGGTCTGTGGCAGAAAATGTTGAGTTATGGTATTCATTGTAAAATTTTTAATGTTATATTTAATATGTATCGTTCTATTAAGTCATGTGTAAAAGTTACCGGTGAACTTTCAGAATTTTTTGTGTGTAACGCTGGTGTTAGACAAGGTGAAAACTTGTCACCATTTTTATTTTCGTTATACCTCAATGATCTTGAATAATTTTTTCAGCAAAACTGTGCCAATGGTTTGAATTTTTTAAGTGAGATTGTAATGGAAAAATTTCATGTTTTTATACGATTATATTTATTACTATATGCGGACGATACTGTTTTAATGTCCGAGTCAGAATCTGGTCTACAACACGCAATTGATGTTTTTCATTCTAACTGTAACACATGGGAACTAGAGTTAAATACTTTAAAAACAAAAATCATTGTTTTCTGTAAGAAGAAATATAAGAAGAATTTTTATTTTACTTATGATGGTGTTGATCTAGAAATTGTAGATATTTTTCCTTATCTTGGTGTTACATTTAAGTATAATGGTAATTTTAGTGATGCTAAAATGATTTTGGTAACTCAGGTGCAAAAAGCTATGTATGCACTATATGGGAAAGTAAATTATTTAAATTTGTCTGTTAATGTACAACTCGAATTGTTTGATTCCTTAGTCACTCCTATTTTATTATATTCATCTGAAATTTGGGGCTATGAAAACACTAGTTTGATTGAAAACATGCATATTCAGTTTTGTAAAAGATTACTTAAAGTTAGAAAGTCTACTCCCAATTTTATGGTATATGGAGAATTAGGCAGGTTTCCGTTATATATACAAATTTTTACACGTATGTTTAATTTTTGGTGTCAACTTGTGCAGACACAATCTACCCTTTCATCATGTATTTACATTGGTTTATATAATTTACACGAAAGTGGTAGTATTAAATCTTTATGAGTACAGCATATCAAAAAATCTTTAAATAGTACTGGTTTAACATTTTTTGGCATATGCAGCATTCTGTTGATTTATGTAAATACAAAACATTGTTTCAATCTATATTACAAGATATGTTTATTCAAGATTGGTTTAGTAACCAGGTTTCTTCTAAAGGTAGTTTTTATTTTTCGTTTAAAAATTCATTTAAATTAGAGGATTAACTGTTAAAATTAAATTATAGACATGCAATTACAATATGCAAACTACGCACTTCTAATCATAAATTTCCAATAGAAACTGGTCGCTGGTGTAATGTTATAAGAGAAGATAGACTATGTCCTTTATGTGTGGAAGCTGTTGGTGATGAATTTCATTATTTATTTATATGTTAACATTTTGAAACAGAAAGATATAAGTATATTCCTATTCCTATTTTCTTCAAAACCCAAGTGTCCATAAAATGTGTACAATGCTTTCGCAATGTAATATTAAATTACTTTCAAATGTTAGTATATTTCTGTCTTACATTTACACAATTTTTTCGTAATTCTTTTATTCATTCATCATGAAGGTAACAACCATTATATTTGTGATATCTCAGTTGTTTGCTTGCTGAATTATTATTATTATTATTAATATTTAATATAGTACATTTTGTAAATACTATAGCTATAACTGTAGTTAAATTTATTATACGGTTATAACAAGTTCTAATGTTATTACATCTATTGTTATACTTTGTATGTATATACATTGTAATGTAAATCTGTCATTGTAAATATGTATTTTATAGTATGCCATCATGTACCACTCAATGTGAGTGGCTGAGCTGTTTTGACGCATAAAATTGAATTGAAATTGATCTATAGCCTGACGTGTAACCCAAGTTGAGTCATAACAATAGGAAAATTAAAAAGAACAGGAAACGATAGGTGTCTGATCTGTAGCTTGACATGTAACCCAAGTTGAGTCATAACAATAGGAAAAGTAAAAAGAAAAGGAAATGGTATGTGTCTGATCTATAGCCTGACGTGTAACCCAAGTTGAGTCATAACAATAGGAAAAGTAAAAAGAAAAGGAAATGATATGTGTCTGATCTATAGCATGACGTGTAACCTAAGTTGAGTCATAACAATAGGAAAAGTAAAAAGAAAAGGAAATGGTATGTGTCTGATCTATAGCCTGACGTGTAACCTAAGTTGAGTCATAACAATAGGAAAAGTAAAAAGAAAAGGAAATGGTATGTGTCTGATCTATAGCCTGACGTGTAACCCAAGTTGAGTCATAACAATAGGAAAAGTAAAAAGAAAAGAAAATGATAGGTGTCTGATCTGTAGCCTGACGTGTAACCTAAGTTGAGTCATATCACATTGAGATTACACTTTGTTATTGTTTTAAAGATGTTGAAAAGATACCAAAAGGAACAAAATATATTTTAACAAAATCTTTGCATGAGGGATCATACCTTAGTTTTTGAGGAATCTCAAAATTTAACCAAGTATGAATTTAATAAAGGGATGACACCAAACAAGTTGGCCCAATGTTGGGCCGGCAGTACGCCTTTATACGATGAGCCGTATTAAAGTGGGCTGGCTGCAGTGCAGTTACCACATGTAAAAAGTCTAAGTTGTTTTTCTTGCCTCAAAAATAATTACATACACGCGATATAAGTTTAAAAATAGATTTATTAAATAAATAGAAAAATTAATGAACTATTGTACAATAATTAATAGATTAATATTAAATGTGTCTTGAGCGCAAGAGTCCGGTCATGGAGAATAAAGCGCCGTTGCTCTGTGGTGATCAAATATCATTTGCCCTCGACTGATCAACCTTCGCATGTGTGGGGGAAATGGATGAGTTTCCGCTTACGGGCAACATTCGTTCCTGGGCTATATGACATAAATAAGTCAGCATTTGATCCAAAGGACAAAAATCCTTAAATATTGACAAGAATTGTACGTAAACTACTTAAGATGACTGCATTAGTTGCCGTCATGCATTCACTATATTGAGTGAATGAGGGGTAAATGTTAAAAAGTTCCCTCAAAATAAATAAAAACGGTGTCGAAATAAATACTAATTCCCAATAAAAAATAACTAAGTCTAAAATGAAGCCTGAGCTTCAAATTATATCAAAACAAACATCATGTTGTAAAAGAAATGTAAACAAATAAAAACAGATGACGAGGAGTCGGCAGTTTAAACTGATTCTACTAAACGCACTGACGTCAGGACCTATTTATAGCGTAAAAGTACAGAGAAGCCTTTAGTACGCGCACTTCGATTCCCGGGTACAATTTACAGAATATATTCAAACACGAACTCATACTTGATCAGAATTACATGCAAAAATACAATCACTCAAAAATACCTTCATTCAAAAAATAGTCATGCAAAAATACATTCACTCAAAAAATCATGCAAAAATACATTCATTTAAAAAATACTCGTACCTTCATGCAAAAATACATTCATTCAAGAAATACCTTACGCACATTCTCATTAGACGATTATGACTACACTCTTCTTCCATATCTGCTCATGTAAGATAGGGGTTTTCCCTATGTGAGATACGCGTATCTCACATGGCCACGTGACCTTTAGTGACGTTACAATCAAAAGACAATTACATGACGTCATCATGTGGAGAACACGGTCATATTGCGGGAAAACGACATCAAATTCTTCAAAATTTAGAAACTTTGAGTGCGTTTCAAATGATAAATATTGAATTTTTTAATGAGCCACTTTGTTTTGTAGTTTATACATTTTGTATAAACCAAAATCAGGTACGATCTATCCAATGGTCATATTTATTTTAAAGTAGAATGTCGAATTACAAAGTTAGATTTTACAAACATGGCGTCGATGTCTATGTTTATCGTACTTGAAGCCAAATATTGGCACTAAAATGGAAGAAAAATAATCCATTATGAGTTTATCCATGTAGGATAGGGAAATCTCACCCTCGGGGTTGAACATTTCTGGTCAGAGACTCGGCAAGCCTCGTCTCTGACTGAAATGTTCAACCCCTCGGGTGAGATTTCCCTATCCTACATGGATACTCATAATGGATTCTTATAGTCCTCTTGCATTCAGCATCTTATATATCTCCCACAACACTTCAAACCCATCTATTCCATAGACTAAGAGAATGTACGTAAGGTATTTGTATTAGACACACCGACACTCTCCTCATACGTCCTCCTTCTCAATGTTTCAATCTCACTCCCTCCTTCACTTTTCGCTCTAACCGTTCAAGGTAACTTTCAAACCTCTCATTCTGACTCTTCAACTCTTACTCCAAATTGATACTTCTCGCATTCAATTTAAACGGTTCATTAAAATCATCCGTTTGTGCACACAGATTACAAGTAATTGACTCAACATTAGTCTGTACAGATACATCATTTGTCGAAAAAAACATAAATCAAAATAATGTTTTATTATAATCTGGTACTCACTCATACAACTCACTCACACGGTTCAGTATATTCTCACTCTCCATATCCTGTTCTTTACAGACCACTGCGGTAGCTCAGCTGGTAGAGTGCTTGCTCCGTAAGTGGGAGGTCGTGGGTCGATGCCGGGTCTGACCAAGACTTGAAAGTGGGTAGTGACTGTTCTTTCGCCAAGCACTCGGCATTACAAAATGAAAGTCGCGGTTCTTTCGGATGGGAACTTAAAATAAACGAGGTCCCGTGTCACGGTGGGCTTGGCACGTTAAAGAACCCTGCTGTATAATGTCATCAGCGCAACGCACAGGCAAAAAATGTCTGCACCTTCGCCTATAGCTGGCGACGTCTCGATATAAGTGAAATGTTCTTGACTGGGACGTAAAACACCATTACTCACACTCCTCTTCTCTACACTGCCGATGCTCCTTCTGTTCCAACCTTGTCTCCACCATACGTTCTCTTTCATCTTTGATTACATTCCTCTTCTGTGACCACATACAAACATTCTTCTATACCTTACTCTATATGGGTTCCCTTTCAGTGTCCTTGCATCTGCCTCATGATTAAACATCTGTAGCTACAAATCATACTAACATAGAAGATATCCTCTGCTTGCACGTGAACATTAATGTAATGACTTGATGCGTTTCTTCTACTCTTGCAGGTGTATTGGAATTTAGAACACTGGAAGATAGTCAGATGAAAGAAGCTTCATGATTGGTTATCTTTTGGTCCATTTGGGAATGTTGATGAAGTATGGTTTGATCCTCTCCACGTGTATAACTTCAGACTTACCTTTGTTTTTTTCTCACTAAAATTGGAGTTAATATAATTGTTATGACATATGGTCCTTCCCAGAGGGATTCTGTTTTATTGGAAAGGGTTTTAATTTATATATATATATATATATATATATATATATATATATATATAATACCACAATAATCACGCATGCAAACTGTGGTGGCCTTTGAAATTAGACTTACGATAGATATATGACTACAAAGTACATAATTAATAATCGAGTGTACTCACCCCAAGATATCACTAAACCTTTGTTAGGTGAAAATTACAAATTAATTTCTTATGGCTAAAATAACACGTTGCCAAACATTCCACACTAATTTCCGGACCCAATAACCAATCAAAACAGTCAGTACACTGCAATTATTCACGGTGTCGAACAGTGCACAATTACCGTAAACATTATAGCAATAGTACATAATTTTTATAATAAAATTATAAAAAATATAACAATGTCACTTGTGACACCTAACATCGCGATTTTAATGACATTTAAACTTGTATTATACAATATTCCAGTTACACAAATTATAAAATTATGTAACTCCAGATTCACAACAAGCTGTAATAAAAAGTAGCCTGACCGGTTTTTTATATTATTAATCAGAGGCAGAGTTCATTTGTCCTGTTTATATACTAAGATTTTAGACGGATATGTGTCCATCTCCCATTGATTGGTTAATATGAACAACACGAATATGTCCATTGCTGAGATCTTTATGTTGGCGGATACATGTCTATTGACGGATACGTGTTATAGGTTGTAAGTAGATATATGTCCCGTCATTGAAACTGTTCGGCTATGTTGTTGGAGGTGTGCAGAAAGCTTATTTAGTTACTAAAAAGGTAACATAAAGCTATTTGTGTTATCGTTTATTATTATTATTATTATTATTATTGTGATTTACATTTTAAAATCAATATATTAGAACCTAGTTGGTCTAGTCTCCAATGTTTCATCCAATAGGCGATGACAAAACGGATAGCAAATAAAGATTTTTCAGTTGCAACTTCTTTTTTTGTGATTACTGGGTCTTGGGGTATGTTCCATTCAACTTTGTTACATGGGGCGCTTTATCTTTGTCAATCCATCATGGATGTTGGTGAATATGTCTATTTGCAGACTATCCAGGAAGTCATCAATGGTCTGATCATCTTGTTTTGGGTCATCTTTTTAATGACTGCATGATTTTGGTTTCATATCTTTTAGATTTTTCTTCCTTTTGTAGGTTTTTCTGTAACAGATGGAATTGTATCTTGAAGGGTCATGAACACTTTTTCTGTGCCTGTACATATTCTAATTATGGTTGAATCATCACTTTATTATGATTCCAGCAACAGGTTCGGGTTCTTTTTTGATGATTCGCAAAATGTTCTTGAAAATCTTTAATGGATCAGAATCATAGCATATCATTTAAATGCTTAGCTTCAAATCTTTAAAATTTAATATGATATGATATCTTGTCAGTTTCTATGAATCACTTAATGCATCTAATGTCAAATTCAAACCTCTTTCATTCTATTTTTTCAAACAATTGGAGAAAGAGAGAACAACGTAACAAGCGCAATTTTGTTTGACATACGGCGGAGTAAAAACAATATTATTGATATGTCTGATTATATAAAACACAAGAACCAGTTCGTGTTTGTGTTTAAAAAGCATTTAAATAATATTTTCATGTTATATTTATATTTCAATTTTTTTTAAATATAAACACCAATTATACCTATCTTTGTCCAAATCAGAATCCAAAAGTCAAACTTTTCAGCAAAGGCAAATCAGATTAAACACATAAATTCCTGCCAAGAAAATCCAAAAGGGTAATAATGACATGCGAATAATTAGTTTTAAACGTTTTCTAAATTTAGAATGAGGATAAAGGATGTAAACTGTAGAAAAATACATTTGTTTATATAAAGTATTGGAAATAAGATGTCAAGTAATTCTTTGAATTGATGTTTTGTTAAATCACCTGTGTATGTGCAAAATTTCTTTTATTTAAGGATTGGTAGATTTTTATTGTAAATACATGTTATGCTATAAATCAGTCTTCATGATTACAGGTTCACTGGGGTGATTGTTCTTGTTGTGTTGCCTCATAAAGGATAATAAGGATGACCTAGAAGTGTCAAGTTTTAGACACAGTAGAGTCTTTGTTACAGAAAGCTGTTCATATTTTGAATTAAGTTTTATCTAGAATTTCTAGAGCTATTATGTTTACCAGTTTAGTTATGTGATTGGTAATATTGCGTTTATATATGGAAAGTTTTTATGACACTAAAGTGAAATTTCTAGAAGTTTTTGCAGAGTCATTTTATGTGTTTTTCAACTAATAACTTACTAGACTGTGTCGAAAATTATCGGAAATAACAATACTACCAAGGACTTTCGGGTACGGATATAAAATTTTAATTCAATAGTTGATGGACTTCCATATATACTCAGTATATATACTGCAAAGTCAGGTCAGATAATTTATTGGGCACTTTGTAATTTAAAAATAAAGTTAATTTTTGTTTTTTGAATTGAATGATTTACAAATAATACAAACTTTCTTTGGTTTGTAGGTCTTTTTTTCGTTTGCATTCAAGTTTATTGCTGTCTGTAACAAGATATTTTACATCTCATCCTTATTTTCAAGAGAATATAAAATTATTCCCATTGGTTCAGTTCTTGACAAATTAAGAATGAGTTGTAACCAATTTCATAAACTAAGATGAAACTAATTGAACCATACACAAAATACCTAGACTTTGAATAATGAAGCAAATTTAAGATTTGTGAACTTTGAAACCTTTTGCTATATTCCCTATGCACAATTTGTACGTTTCAAAATTCCATTATGTTGTTAAATCTAATTATATATAAATAACATCGATATATAAATGATATAAAGCTTGAACTACAAGTGATTCGTAGATTTATAATAAATTTACAACCATCAAATAGTTGATTACCATTAAAAGTTGAATTATGATCATGTTGTTCAAGACTTTCAGGAGACGGTCACAGCATTGTTGTAGAAAAACTGTTTGTTTGATTATGCACCATATAGTCCTGTCTTTTAATTCTATGAATGTATGGGGGTCTAACCTCAGAGTAATTGCAACAGAAAATATTTTATGTGAATGTTTTCAGGAAAATTTATTATTAACTATAAAAATTCTAACAATTTCAATCTAGTGGAATTTGGTTCTTTGCCAATTAAAATTATAAATATCATTTTTATTGGAAAGGGAGATAACTGCACTGTGAGCCGAAGGTTTACACAGAAATTATTCTCTGCTACTGTATGAAGAACAGCTTAGAATCAGATGTAAATTTACACATAGATTTAAATGAATCATTCAAGACAATTTTCAATGCTAATAATAACTAGATAATAACCATGATATTCAGACTAAAACCTCACCTGTTTCACAAGTTATCTCATTAAGTTGTCTATAGATACCCCATTAAGAATTTAAAACTTCCCGGAAACTGCTTTCCCCTTTTTAGATTGTTTAGATATTTTACTATAAAATACATATTATAGCAGTTGTTAATTTTACAGCACTAGACGGCTGTTTCGGAATACAATTCCTCATCAGTAGTGCTTGGACCAAAATTAAGAAACCAAAATTATTTTGAAAGATGTTAAAAAGCTTCCCAAAGGACCAAAATATATTTTACCAATTGAAGCTAAGGAAATACTTTGCATGAGGGAGTATACCTTAGTTTTTGAGAAATTTCAAATTATACATATTATCTAAGAGCATATTAGCAACTAAATATATTCTGTCGCAATTAGTTAAGAGGTCAAACTGTAGAATGACTGATTTAGTAATTTTCAGAAGTTACTATTTTCCATGATGCAAAGCCAGGAGGTAATCAAAATGAATTTACTATCCGGTCAATAATTGTAGAGACTGGCTTTAAAATAATAAAATCCGTGCAATTGGTAAAGTTTTACATGATAATGTGGTTAATAATCGTTGCCTGCCTTGTAACAGTATATTTGCTGACCAATAACATTTATGCAAAAGATGTACCATGATTTCACCTATTTCACTGCCTGTAATACTTTTGAATTATCTCTTCAAATTGTTATATCGGTTGAATCTGCTAATAAATAGGTGATATCACCAACAATCACCGCTCTGCTTTCTTCTAAAAAGTAGCAATTTGCTGTTTCTCCCAAGTATCCGTTACCGAATACCATGGAACGACTCGACTCAATTTATTTAGCAGCTCGTTTTATGTGATTATGCCCCTGTCGCATAAATATTTCTTTAATTCCAGGAGTTGTAATTATTCTGAAGCAATGCTATTATAAAATGATAATTTTGTATTAAACTAGCAAAATTCAGTAAACCGGACAAAATTTTAGATATTAAGCGAAAAGCAAAATCAACTAAAAATGTCATCAAATTCATCGCATATAGATCTGAACAGTTTCTCCAACGTTTTCGGAGAGGTAAGGACTGATAATTCCCGGTCATCTCAGTACAACCAATTTATTTTAATAGGAGTTGCCATGGGACATTGGCCTATGAGTGTTCTTGAGAAACAAATAATGTTTATTCACTCGCGTAAAAATGTATCATTAGTAGAATGAAAGTGTAATTAAGGCTATATAATGTTATGTTTATGCATAAATGTGGCATATGTCAACTGGATATAACATTTCTCTCAAATGTTCTAGATGTTCCAGACAGGGTTCACCAGCGTACATTACATATAAGAGTTTTGTTTTGTTAAACGATGTGGAAGTCTTATTTAATCGTTTGTACTGCATAACTGTCGCTATTTTTTTTTATCAGATGTCACGGATTGCAGCTCCTGTTTGTGACTGTAAACTGTCTAAATACAATTATTGATTTAAAACTACACAAATATACTGGCCGATGTCCATAACACAATAAAACATCAATGGAAACTAGCAAAATAGGTTATATGATTTTGTAAAAGTATTACAATTAAACATAGAAACATGCTGACTTTTGTTCAAATAGTAATACAAAAAATGGTAAAAAGACTTTGAAACTTGTAAATTAAGTAAAAGACATTGAACCAAAAACAAACATACTTATCCATGTACGATATACAATCCAGAAGCAAAGTAAAAACTTTTGAACTGACAAGTCAGGTTAGACACGTGAATTTTCACAAGGGAAGTGAGGCCGGGTGCTCCGGAAAGGTAGGCACCTCTCGTTTCATCATAAGTTGAAATAAAACCACATAATTACATATTATACCAGTCTTAATTTTACAACACTAGATGGCCGTTTCGGAATACAATTCCCCATCAGTAATGCTTGGACCAAATAATGAAACAAATTTTGTTTGAGATCTTGAAAAGATTAACCAAAGGACGAAAATATATTTTGCAAAATTTAGCTAATTAAATACTTTGCATGAGGGATTATACCTTAGTTTTTAAGATATTTCATTTTTAACCTAGCAGCAACTTTAGACGATAGTATTTTTCTGATGATAATACACAATTATTTCCTACATAATTCCATTATAATAAGTTGATTACAAAATATTTTTGACTCAAATGTCAAAAACTATCAATTTCTATCAAGAAAAAATTGTCTTGTATTTTTGTTCTTGATTTGATACAAAAGTACATACAATCAAAAAGAAAATTACATATTATATCCCAGTGTTAAATTTCCCGCACTAGACGGCCGATTAAATCTAAATTAATGGGTTTCGCGTGTTTGATGATTCCACTGTGCTAAAAGAAATGTGCATTTATCAAGTTTTTAAACATTTTAAAGACCTAATGATCGTCAGAAATGCAGTTAACGGGGGACTATGAACAATATGTTTGTTTTTGATTTACATGTTTTTCTCATCTATTTGACGGAGGGAGAAACACAGCTATTTTTATTGAAACTCCCTTAATGCTGACAAAACGTTGGTGGGCATTATACGCAAAAGAATGAAAACAAAAAACCCTTATTAATATAAGATAACATTAACATGGTTCTAGTGACAAATTGCGCTATGATATGATTTTTATCTTAACAAATCGTTGTTGTATAGTCATATCCTTCCCAAATTATGTTAATTATAAGTCATTCATATACATCTTTAATAAGATTTATCAAAAGTTACTTATCAAAAGTCATAATATAACCTTCTAAAATAATTAAAATCCCTTAGTATAGAGAATAAAGTATAACCCGACAATGACCAAGACTTGCAGTCAAGTTTTACCAAATGCACTTATTTCCGAATAGTGCTTAATAAATATTGCATTCAGGTATCATAGGTCGCCTTTTGGTGAATGCTTTATATGTCTCATAAAGTTACTAGCCAAATTTTAATGGGGTACTGGAAACTCTGCTTCCTCTTTTATCTTTTCTGCTGTTTATTGATATTATGACTGGATTCGATCAATGGTTTCGAACAATGAATGGTCCTCAAGGTCTATACAAAAGGTAAACTTTCTGGAACTTGTCAATTGAGGACAGTGTAATTAATTTGCTGTAATAAATAAGATATTCTCTTTATTGCAACAGTTACAAGATGTTTTACAACACACAACTAGTTTTTGTGAGACCATCATCAAAAGTCTGTGTATTATTTGTTTCCTGTAGCATAAATAATTGGACATTAAGATCCATTTAATTCACAGGATTATCCTGTGTATAGTCACCATATCGAAGCAAGTAACAGACATGCATAAAAAATTCCAACTTATATCCGTAATTGAGAATTTAAGTCATAATATTATATTAACAATATAACTGCATGTATTTTTTATTCAAAGAAGACATACAGAAGGAATTATTATTATAATTCCCGTTGAGATACATTTCGTGACGGGTATTGCAATTTGAACCATAGGAATTAAAACTTTTTATTATTGTTTTTAAAATATTGATTCAAATCACATGCAATGACACGTGGATTTTAAAAAAAAATTAAAATGAAAATGTAAGATATATTGTTAACTATAAAGGCTTCATATTTTGGATTACATTACTTCATGTATAAATTTAATTGAAAACGATCGAAATTCAGAGACGGAGTCAAACTGTCAATCAACTTTAGATACCGACATCGATGTCACTGGAAGAAAGTATTTGCGAGAATATAAACAAATATATCCTAAAGTATACTCCCTCATGCAAAGTATTTCTTTAGCTAAATTCGGTAAAATTCTGGTCCTTTGGGTATTTTTTCAACATCTTGGAAAATACATTTTGGTTTCACAATTTTAGCCCAAGCACTACTGTCGAGGAATTGTATTCCGAAACTTTTTGATCAAGTTTTTAGAATATAAATTAAGATACTCATGTTTCTCTGATATAGCACCACTGCTAAAATGCTCGCTCCATAAGTGGGAGGTCGTGGGTTCTAACCCCGACCGTGTCTGACCCAAGACTTGAATAATGGTAGTGACCGTTCTTTCGCCAAGTACTCGTCATTACGAAATGAAAGTTCTTTCGGAAGGTAACATTAAATAAACGAAGTCCCGTGTCACGGTGGGCTTGGAACGATAAAGAAACTTATATATATATATATATATATATATATATATATATATATATATATATATATATATATATTGTCTTATAGATCATCATAACATCTTCATCAACTTGTTGACACGCAAAGGTTGAAACCGGTTTGACACAGGAATGTTGAAGCTTTATTTCTTAATTTTTTCCAAAATTTAATATTCTACTGCCTTGCTTACTCCAAATTACCCCCGTAGTGCGATTGATTATTCTTTATATATGCATGTATCATATTATAAAATACTGCCTATAAATGTTCAAATGTAAAGTTCACAGATTGAAGGGAAACAACTCAAAAAATTGAAGGAAAAAATTATAAAGCGTCCAAACTATAACATAGTTTTGTTTTTATTCAAATCCACCAGCCAACCCGTATATTAAAAATTGATCTGATGTCATGACCGTTGCCTTTAACACAATACACACAACGACATTCTTGCTGCGAGTGATATGTGAGCCGTGTGTAAAACAACAAAACAAAGCGGTCATGATTATCCTACATTTTGGATAACTTACAAGCGTATACGTAATTCATACTTTTTGTAATTTCTTTTGGGAAACCTGCCAAAATGTATAATGGTTACATTTGCTTGACCCTTTTCTGGACCTTGACTCGCTTTCCTTGGTTTTACTTAATTTTACAGTATTTAAAGTTTTGACTTTATATATCTAATTACTTTTTGGATTGTAATTTAAACATGAACACATTTCTTTTGTTTAATAGATTAAGTATTAATATATTATACCAGTCTTAATTTTACAGCACTAGACGACTGTTTCGTCTCATCAGTAGTGCTTTAACCAAAATTATGAAACCAAAACTTTTTTCCAAGATGTTGAAAAGAAACCCAAAGAACCAAAATATATTGTATCAAAATCAGCTTAGGAAATACTTTGCATGAGGAAGTATACCTTAGTTTTTAAGGAATTTCAAATTTTAATTTGCAGCAAATTTAGACAATAATATATTTTTGACAGTAATACACAATTATTGCCTACTGAGTTTATGACATCCTCGGGACACCATCCACCAGCAGAAAACCGGCTCAGAAACTTGAAACTTTCAGAAATGGTATCCAGAAAAGATTATTGATCAAGTACCTTATGGTACCTAGATATGTTTTGAACAACAAAAAACAGATAAAAGTTCATATGACCACAACATATGGTCTTACAGTGAGATTCAGAGAAGCAATCAGCAGTTAAACCATTTAGTGGTGGGCAAACAATAAATACGTCTAGACGGTCTACAATTTTACAACGCTCCAGGGAATGTCATACAGCAAGAAGAATAAAACACTACATTAATATAATTGGTTTTGATTAAATTAAACAATGCTTGATTCACGGTATGATGAACAATTTGACAACAGACCACGCATGTTCTAAGTAAATTCATAATTACGGCACCTTCATAATGGATTAAAACTTTGTAAAAACTGGATGTCGTGTTTGTGTATACATAAATTATTTTTAAAAGTATGTTAGTATTTTATGGTGATTGGATTTTAATTATCGTCATATTAGTAAATTTTCAATTCGTGACAAAAAAAATTTCCCCGAATAATAGATCTAAATGACAATATCTGCGAGTTTCTGAAAATGTCTTTTAATTAAGGTCAAGCCGTTACTATAACAGCAAAAAACAAACACAGCCCATTTCTTTTACGGTGTCATTAGGTCAAGATTTGCAATTTTGGCGATCCTATTACAAAATCGTTGAAACATCATGACGGACGATTTTGCTAATTATTGTTATATTTTTATATAGATTACGTCTTTGAAGACATATAACGAATAATCGAGCAAATGTTTTCGTTAACAATTTTGGAAAATTTATATACCTTATCTTATTAGTTTTTTTTAAAAAACCTGTAAGACAATTTGCTGGGTTTTTCCTTATTTTTTTCCTAACTTTCCAAGAGCTTAAAAAATTGCAATTTCTTATTTAGCTTATGTTGAAATTTCAAGACTTCTTAATATTTTGCAGCTTTATAGCTTAAAAAGATTTTTTTTTAAAAGTGGACCCACAATTTTAGATGCCCCTTGTAAAAAACTAAAAAGTATAAAATATAATAATATTGTAGGAAACTACCCATTTGTATAATTTGCCCCGACAATCAGAATGTTGATTTATCTGGTAGCGAGCCAACCAGCAGAGGTCACAAGCCAAATCCATTTTACGGACAACTACTTCATGGCCAATGAGTATTAATCATAATCCGTGACAAAGATTAGTTTAAATTCGGATTATCTTAGGTGAAAAATCAATTATTTATAGTTAATCTTAATCTCTTTTGAATACCTTATTTTTGAGATCAAGTAGTGGTGTTTTAATAAGCTTTACAAATTACCGTCTGTTTGGTGCTTTACGTCACTTATCCTAAAATTAACTGTCCTGTGTGCTTGATATTGTATAATTATGGACTTGTGTCGAGGGCAATACATTGTTATATGGACCTGATAGGGTGATATCGATCGAGGACGAATTTCCGAGATCGATATCACCATATCAGTCTATGTGTTCTTCGAGGCGGGCGGGCATGTCCGAGTGGTACTGTCACTGGCTTCCGAAGTCAAGGCTTGTAGGATCGAACCTCATTAGGAACTTGCACATTTTCTAATGATTTGCATCTCCTGCCCGTACTAGGGCTGTGGAAAGCTAAAGTACTAGTATAGTCTTATGGAAGAGGCTCATAACCGAGGTCTCGTGTCTCAGTACACGCTAAAGACGCCTCTGTAGAATTCGAAAAAGAGTATGCTACCTGTGATCATTACAGGGGACACTTACAATTAAAAAGCTAATGCAACAGCCTGAGCAAAGTAAGGGATACAAGTTTATTATTGCAACATATTTTATTATAAAACTGACTTGTTTTTAATCTCTTCCTCCATTCCTGAATATTTTGGACGATTCAGTGAAGTCGAACGCTCTAAATACACCTATTATTTGTCACGATAACACTGGATTGTATGTTTTTGTACATAATTATGTTCTTATGTCTCGAACGTACGCAATTTTTAAACTGCGTGTTTCAACATCTGGCAGTCGTGATTTCATTGAATCTATCCCTTAAACCAAGATATTTTCTGAACATATTAAATGGCGGGTGTAGCTAGCTAAACAGGAGGTGCTTACCCTTCCGGAGCACCCGGTCTCACTTCCCTGGTAGACGTTCACGTGTCTAACCTAACTTGTAAGTTCCAAAGTTTTTACTTTGCTTCTGGATTGTGATTCGGAGATGGATTAGTACGTTTGTTTTTTATATGTTATGTAGATTTGATTACAATAACACTTTCCAGTTTAATCATAAACAGAGGAAAAATGCGAATCTACCAAACAAGTGACCTCCCAGCAGGAAGTGAGGCCGAATGCTCCGGAAGGTTGAAAATGTCTTCAGAAAAATAAGAAAAAGGGGATATGCGGATACTAAAAAAACATTGTTTTAAACATTAGAACAGACGAAAAGGCTTGCGGAAATTTCGGAAGTAGAAGTTGAAAAAATATTGGCTGCAAAAGAACCGGATAGTTTCTGCAGATTGTGATCTTAAATAGTATGATGAAGTGACTCTTGAAGATCTTTTTCTTTGCCAGTGTTGTTCCCAAAAATGGAGAACATTTTTAGATGAATTGCTTTCAGAATTCGCGACATGGCCTATGTAACAGATACTATCAGAGACGGGCATTGATATCGATGTTGCCTATTCATATAATTTTAATGGATTTTATGAAGTTAACCGTTCTGTGTTGGTTGATTTGAAGAGGAAGGCTTAGACACTACTGATCAAACCCTTGTGATTTCCCCTGAAGATATGTCACGAGTGTATGATGTGCTTATAACACCAGTAAGTCTCCAATATAAGACATAAAATTAATAACAATTTCAAACTTCAGCCTGAGTTTCAAACGTGATGACTTCAATTTTTCTATTGTCAACTTTCCTTTTTTATGCAGCAATATACCTGCTTCTCCTGCTTATGGTGTATTTGTTTCCCAATTAATACGCTATGGTAGAGCTTGTTGTGGACTTTGTACAACAAAGTAGGCTGCTTGCAAATAAATTGTTGACTCAGGGATATTGCACGCCTAGGCTTATCAAGGCCCTCAAAAAGTTTTATGGCCGTCATCACAGTATTGTTGATAAGTTTAATGTCTCTGTGTCCAGGATTGCCCTGGATATATTTGACGTCTCATAGTTCCATGTTCCTTTCACACAATTTTGATTACACACGTGGCAGGTGTAGCTAGCTAAACAGGAGGTGCTTACCCTTCCGGAGCACCCGGCCTCAATTCCCTGGTGGAAGTTCACGTGTCTAACCTAACTTGGCAGTTCCAAAGTATTTACTTTGCTTTTGGATTGTGATTCGGACATGGATTAGTATGTTTGTTTTTGATTTTAACTTAAACTTAAGAAAAATTTTCGATGTCAAAAAAGAAAAAAAAATTGATTTTTTTTCTAAAGTTGAGTAAAAATTTACGTTTCTTCCCTAGCAGACTTCAGTCAAAAATAAAAGCAAATATGGCCAGCAGGAGGCAGCGTCGTCGTCAAAAATAAAGAATTGCTCATAACAGGCTTGTAGATCGAGAAGACCCTTTGGAAATATTGCCAGAGTCGGAAATTTATAAAGGTTTCCATTTTCCACCGACATCTATTCTTTTTATCACGGGTCTTCTCAATTATTTATTTTTGGTAAGAGAAACACGAAGAAGTGTTCTAACTCCACTTCATCAGGTTTAATCGAAACTAAGGTTTTTGGCTACAGGCACATAGCCGATACGATGACGTCAATTTCTCCGTCTTCTGTCTGTAGAACAGTAAAAACGTCATGGACTACGCGAAATTTCAAAACGGTTAATAAAGATTTCAACTGGAAACAGCGGAATGGCTGTTAAATACAATAATTGAAATTCCATTTTACTCGCATTAAATCTGAAAATCTAAAAATAAACAGCAGTTCAAGTGCAACATATTTAAAAAGCTCGTATCTTCTTGATCAATCAAATATTATGTAACTATGAAAACTTTCAAACATGTTATGTAATATTTCACGTCAGCTGTTTCATCTGTAAGGAACTTGACTATTTTATTTAATAAACTCCCGCTGAATAGGAGCACCTCACATTTCAAAAACTTGTACAAAGTCTATGCAGGCAACACTTAAAAAGAAAAATGATGTGAAAATTTACATTAACTTTTAACACATTGGATTAACATAAATACCACAGGTACATGTATTTTGAATAATTTAAAATAACCCCTTCGTGAGTAATGAGCCAAGCGTGATTGATATGACTTGATACTCTAACCCTAGATTAAAATAAGATCTGCTAATTAATAGCAGCTGCAACCTCTTGCCATGCTATCTCCTTCAGTTTATTTTTCCCTGAGCAAGCAAAGCTTTTAAATTTCAAAAACAACCGGTCTGCTCTGAGGTTTACAGTCTCCACCAGTAAAAAATTTTGTTCAATTTGGTTTCATGTGCGTTTCCATTAAATCTGAGTGATTTATAAATAAACAGACGGAAACGTTGTTTTCTTTTCAGGTAGGGCCACTTAAATCTATGTCAATTTGAACTCGGTTAAGATTTTACTCAGTTACCATCGAGAAATGATATATGATAAAAATCTCGGCGAGAAGTTGAGATGAAACTTGTTTTTTTTTTTTTTTTTTTTTTTTTTTTTTTTTTTATTTGAGAAATAGGGCCTATTAAAGTTTGTTTTATCCGTGTAGGCGAGGGCGGGAGAATTTGTTGATATGACTCTTAAGTCTCTAATGACATGAATTTCCAAACATGCTTGCTTGCCTTGTTTATATACTTACACAGCATCCGTGCTTCAGCTATTACAGCTCTTGACGATGCTGGTGTTTAGGCTTGTCATATTATAAAGACAAGTGTTCACAAGTCTGAATCATCAATAAGACACTACTCCTACCTTGTGTCTGACGCTTTGTCTGCAACAAAGAAAACAAAGTACCATACTTACGACATCGTGCAGCCAATGACCATTACAGACACACGTTTCAGGAAACAATTCAGTCAATTCTGTTGCTTAAAAGACTAGGATGAATGACACTTGTTCAGACAGCATTGACAGTTTTGTGGTCAAATAGTCAGGTGGATCAGGTACACAGAACATTAGATGGACTTCTCATTCTCATTTTCACTCCAGTTGACTTTCAATCAATGCACTTCTAAACAGAGTATGTTAAATGTTTTGCCCATCTATTACAAACTGTGAAGTCATCTTTAAGTCCTATTGTTACATGCCCGGCCAGTGAGCATTTACTGAATACAATTTTATTCATTGTTTTATCAATTATATTTTGTTCACTAAAGTATTATAAACTGTCTTTTTAACCTCTATAATCCTTTGTTGTAATATTTTGCATTTTAAACAGATGACTGAAAAAAGAATACCTTTTTGTTCAAGACAATAAAATAAACAGTGCCGTTGGTTGAGGGAAATATGGAGAATTGTCTCCCCTTTGGCACTTTATCTCCCTTGTCTATCGGTTTTAGAGATAATGTTCTCTAGGAAGACAATGATATTCCATATTTCCCACAACCAAGGGCAGTATTTAAATAATATTTCATGTTTGTCTTCAATTGTATGGGCATTTGGTTGTAGACGTAAAGAACCAGGTCAGTCTGCACAGTGACTGACAGTCTATATATGAACATAAAAAGATCAATCTTCTTAAAAACCAACAGAAAAGTAATACTTTGGAAAAAACATATTATCAGAATCTTTCCGTTAAGAGGCGGTGCTTAATATGTATAGATTGTTACAAAACAAAAATAATTTCATTTACTTTTAATTAAGTTTCAAATAATCATTAATTTATAAATAAAAAAAACAATTCTACATTACATCAATGAATTGATTAAGTTGTTGAAAATAACAGTATTTCAGTCAAAGCAGTTGCTAGTGTACCATGATTTATCGAAAACCCGAACGGCGATATATATTTGTTGATTCGCAAAATGCTGCAGTAGCTATTTAGATATGATTAATTCCTTCTTTATACGAGGTGCGTATATTACGTAATCTGATCAAATACATACCGATTCATGTTCAAATAATAATCAGTTCGAAACAAAATGAAACTTTGAAGACTGGAAAATTTGGTTAAACACATGAAATCCCATCACCTGAAACTTATATAACGTTTAACACGAACTTCAAAAGATTTAATCTACTCAACTCACCTGTGATGGAACCATGAAAACTTCTATAAGCTAGCTAGAGCACCTTGACTGTTATTAACTTAGCCAGTGAAAAGTGAAAGAACTTCCTTGTGTGTCAGGACATTACATTCTGCACCAAAAAGTGCAAAACAACTTGATTTCATCATTTTAGGTGTTATATACTACTTTTGAATTTTTATGTAATAATGCACTTAAAATAGCACATACCATAGGCTTTTTTGGTCAAAATTTAAATTTCAGTGACGGGTACAACGTGAAAGTCCTTCCTGTTAAGATATATCTAGATGGTTTGAAGATTTGATCATGATTTGATTTTCACACTCATACGCCAGGCCCCAAGAATGTCACCCAAGCCAGGTTCGAAATCCGATTAAAGCCAATAAAAGAGGGTTGTCCGAGAGAGTGTTAAATTCAATGGTTGATATAATTGATTTAAATAGTTACTTGACCACATCCTGAGTAACTGTACATCAATGTGATTTATAGCCCTGAAGCCTACTTTTAAAGGACAAACACACAGAAGTTATAGTTAAATAAAATAAATTATTTATTTAAAACTGAAAACAGTCTTTTCCTCTAGATGTTCTTTCTCACAGATTTTACAAGAGTCAAAATTAAAATAGAATAAATCATGTAATTCCAATAAAAACAAATATTTCCTCTAGATTTTCTTCTCACGCATGCCATTTTTATTTTACTATAAAACTTGGTAGCAGCAGAACACAATCATCATATTACATTCATAAATTAATGACAGTTTTTTCTATTTTAATATTGTCTTAACTTTTAAACACAATGCCACAAAGAGAAAACAAAAAGACAAGTAATGGGTAAGTTTATACATAAATATATATTTGAAAACATTAAGTTTTTCCTGTTTTTTGCATACATTTTGGTATTTTAAACATATTATAAATATATATATATGTTATTTACAATTGTTTTTAATCATAAAAAATCATTTAAATAATGGATATAATTTATTTCAAATGCTTTAATATTTCCAGTTCATGTTAAATAAATTAACTCCTGTGCAAAATAAAGAATACTAGCTGTAAAATTAGGTTTAATTGAAGAATTTCTGTAATTATCAATGTATATAAAAATAAATGTGTTTTTTTCCCCCAAAATATTATGTCCATGATATTTGCAAAGAATATTTTCATGTGTTTAATTCAACATTTAAATTTTTTTTTTTTTTTAGGATTTTAAAATGGTAAATATTAAAATACAGTGCTTAGAGCATTTTGAAATTAAACAGTTTGAAACAAAAACCTAATTGCAATTGAACAGGTCATTCAATATTTAACGGAAAACAGGGTTGCATCTGACATTCAAATAAGGCATGACAAAATACATCAGGAAATTTTAAGATATGGTAGCAAAAATGTTGTTATTCTCCATGGAAAAAAATATATAACTTTTGATTCTTTGATTCAATATGTTATTAACCATATTAAAAACATTTCTGTTTGTCAAAAAATCTTTGACGACGTTATATCTAATTTGCTTACCACTGGAAAAAAGGATGAAGCAAACAGTGTGAAACACCTTTATACAGAATAGCGATTTTACACAGAAATGGAAGATTTTACCCAGGATTCTGTGAACTATTAGGTGACCTTCCATCTCCATCTTCATCCGAATCGGATTTAGTTATTCATCTTACAAAGAAGATTTCACAGATGAAGAGTGGAAAACCATTTGCTTGTTTGAAAAACATTTCAAGTTTTTTCATCAAGATGCTGGTGATAAATGTTTGAGCTATGAAGAGGAACTTAGATCAAAATGGAACTTTTTAACCCATTTAAAACAAACAAACACACTTGGCTCAGTATTGAGCAAACATTGTTCTAAAATTGTGAGTATAAATAGTCTTAGACAAGAAGCTGATGATTTTCTGCAAAAGCCTCAGTTAATTATCAGTGAATCAAATATTAGTCATTCGTTTGAACAACTAGAAGAAGATTTGAGAGTTGAGGTAAATACCATTTTTGATTTGTCTTGTAATATTATATGTGTAGATTGTTGTCAAACCGTATGTAGTCACAGAAATGGTTTGCATGTATATATTCTCAATTCAAATTCTGAAACTCTTTTAAGACATGCAAATGATATATCTACAATTGTGAGGTCAGTACTGGACAAGAATCATGGTTTGTATGTACCAGAAATTGTATTTTTCAATTCTGATATTACTGATGCCTACAAGTGTACCAATTGTTCAGGGAGGGGTGTTCATAGGTTTCATTTTCGTGATGATTTTTATACCCAGAAACTATCTGAGTTTATAATTTCCATATCAAAATCTGGTGATACTGACCAACTGTCTAGTCCAGATACATTACAAGGGAATGGGAACACATACTGTAAATGCTGTTTTAGGAAAATTGAGGCATTCATCAGTAAACCACTTAGCTGGAACAACTTTGATTTACTAAATGAATGGATAAGTGAAATTCCCCTAGATGTTCAGAATCTTCTTGGCCATATGTTCATTAATAAACGCAGTATCAAAAGATCAGAAAATACAAAAGGTATGGCAGTAGAAAAACTAGCTAGACTTTATATCTGTTTGGATGCTTGCTTAAATAATATCAACCGCAATTATACTGGAGTGATTCAACAAATGAACACAGAAGAACTCATGGTTAATTACCATGCCATTAGTACAGTGTTCAATATAACCTCGCAAGCAGGCATTACCCAAAGCTTACGATCTGCTGATAGGTGGCTGTTTAACGCAGCTGAAATTGAAACTTCATATTATGAATCTTACATAAAGCGGTACCCTTTACTTTATGAAAGAATTGGTGATATTGATGCTGAGGTACACAATATTTCAATCCGCGACTGCTTTGTTATCTTTTATCTTGATAATTTGGTGAGGCTAACAGTACATAAAGATCCTTCACCTGGACAAACAAAAACCTCACAAATATGTACCCTGCCAATCACACTGAAAGGTTTACCTCGTGATTCTACAATCATTTCTTATTGGCACAGCCAAGATTTGAAGGTGAAACTGACTGTCAATGTCTACAAGAAAAACAATTGGGAAAAGATGATTTTACTCTTTTAATACAAAACACACATGATGAGGATATGGCAATAACCAAGCTTACAATTCAAACTATTTGGGGGCTATGTAGCATTTTAGATATGAAAACAATACACAAACAAATTAAATTTGAGAGCTCTGCTACACTGAAGCTACATGATATATCTGAAGAACTAGACACTTTTAATAAAACAATCCAGTCCTTGTTTCTTGACAATGAGCTTGATATTGAAGATGTTAATGTAAGCAATGTTGGAGAAAAAGACCTTTATGAAATATCCACATTCTTACATGAGCATACATTAAATAGTACTGGGCAACTAGATATAAATGAACAGACTGTTGATTTAAGTGTTGATGAAGAGGAGTTCATCCATGGTATCAAACAAAATACTCTTGTAGATATTGAAAACTAATCCCAAGACAGTACAGACTTCTCTGACAATGATGACAACCATAATGACTACCAAGATGCCATTCAAGGTACATCTCACTCACATGCATTTTTACAAAATTTGTCCATCCAACCATTTTCAGATAACCAAGATGAATTTACTGAGCCCCAGTCAATACACGAATCAAGGTTATATGACACAAACACATCAACCAATAGGCTTGATTCATATTTATTCTGTGAGTATAATGTAAGTCCATTGCTTTGCCGCCATCCATTCCCAGGTTCAGGTAGAGATGATGACAAGTCAAACTTAAGACAAATTCTTTCTGATGTATTAACAAAATTAGGAAGATATCCATCAATTCAGGTAAAAGAGAAAATCTTATTTGCACCTGACCATAAAATTTCAAAAAATGTCATAGCACTAGTTAAAGAGGGTGGTATTTTCAAACAATTTCTTCCTGAATTTCCATTATTGCACTTGCGAAAGTCAAAAATTGTCAATCTATTTAGTGCTTACAAGGATGCAGGGTTGTTTCATCTCTTTAAATATATGAGAGATGATGAACAGGAAAAAGACTGGATGCAGCTCATAAGTGTCCAAAACATTGACACGGCTACAAATAATATCAAGCGTCTGTCAATGGGCTTACATTTAGCATTCATTTTAAGATTTTTAGAGACCCTTCCTGATACAAAAGCCAAACAATTTATTGAAGATTTCGACATTGGGGACATTTCTTTACTCAACTTTAGCTGGAGAAAAGAATTCAATTCTTTTCTAGAAAAGGGAAAGCAATGTAATGCAACTTTCTCACTACATCATGATATGATGCAACATTGCGATGAAATTATAGGAATATTGATGGCAGAAAGATTGGGGGGTCCAGAAGGTTATAACCTACTTTTAGGCTGTGTTAAATCATCATTACCTTTTTCTTTTTTAAATGGGGCAACATCATATGCAGCGTTTTGTGTGGATTTATTACACATTCATTATAGTTGTGGAAGTTTTTATCAACATTTAAAAAGTTCCCTTTTCACAACACCACACAAAGGAAGTTCTGTTAAATTTGCCCTTGATACCCAAAGAGAGATAGATCACAGAGATGCCATTAAGGGTTTTAGGCCCAGATCAACAATGAATACTGTAGTCCCCAGAATGGCAATTGTTGACAGGCTCCTTGATGCACAAGATGCAAGAAAACAAATATTTTCATTGAAAGATGAAAATGATAGCAAATTAACATTTGATGAATCAAAAAATAATGCAATACAATATGATCTTGTATCAAAAGATTTGCAATTCATCATACCAGTGGCCAAAGTTATTTTGCAAGAATCTGGATTATCTCTTGAAAACCAGACCATTCCTCAAAATGTTTATCACAAAAACAAAACACCTTTGTCTCCAGCCATTCTTGACCAAAATTCATATGAACTTGGTAAATATCTCATTCACAAGTATGCATGTGGTGAGGGATTGTTTGGACTTGAAAAAGCAGATTTAATGAATATATCAGCTGTTGAAGGAGACAAACCATTAAAACGTAAAACAAAATCTTGTAAAGGTACAACTGTCAGAAGAGCCAACATCAAACATAAAACACATAAATCAGAACATGAAAAACGGGAACAAAAACGCCAAGCAGACAATTTGAAAAAATCTAAGTTTGATGATTGCATGAGCTCAAAAATGAATACTTGTCAAGCTCTTGTTAAACCTGATTGCTCAAAACCACCAGTTAACAAATCAGCTGGAATTAAAAAATCACTTATAAAAATACTTTCATTTTTGAAAGATGATCATTCAAGTATAGAAGATGTCTTATGTAATGAAAAACTAGTGTACTTTGGTATTGAAGACATCCCTGTAGAAATAAGTACAACCATCACTTTTGCAACACTAGAGTTCGCCGGGGTAAAATTTAAAAATAAAGCTGCTTCAGGAAAAGAATATTTGTCACATATACGAAACCTAATAAATTTTAATCTTCATTCTATAAAGTTCCCAAAAATATCTAGAATTGTTATCTGTGAAGAGAAATATACTTTTACTCCAGACGATTTTAAATCTGCAACAAGAGCAAAAAGGGGCAAAGAAAAGGCATACTCCATTGCCCATTTGAAACACGGACAAGACATTTTGAGTGAACAGAGGCTTTCAAAATCAGCAGTCATTGAAACTCATGAAGGAAAATGTTTGATCAGCAATTATCTGGCCAGGAACATAAGCCAACTGGACCTGCAACAGAATATTACAATTGACATTGACAGTGAACTTGTTTTGTCAGAGGACAAGTCACATTGTACACCAATACGTGCTTTATTTTGTAAGCAACAAGGATTTGTCAAGCAACAACTTTTGAGCGACATTAGACAGTCAAAGGGTGAAGCTGAAATGTCACAAGTTGACTGGTTACTAAAAACTAAACTTGAAGAAGGACAGGCTGCTTTAAGTATTGTAACTTCAGCAGATATAGACAGTATATATATCCATCTGTTTGCACTTTCACTTTATTGGCCCAGAAATGATGATGGAACTTTTAAAAACAAAGTTTATGTCTTACTTCAAAAACCATCTGCTGACTTATATGATATTACAGGAATAATTGAAAAGCTAGAAAACCAGTATGGTCACATGATTTGTGTATCTATAGCAATATGTATGTGCATGGGTGGAAATGATTTCATTCCAAAATTCCACAATATTTCCCATGAGAAATGGCTTACTTACCTATTTTATGATGATCCTATTATGGTACAAAATCTGTTAGAGTATGAATACCAAGCAAAAGTTCCTGGAATTCCTTCATCTGGGTCAGTAAATCCAGAATTTTATATGGAAGTTGTAAAACGCCTTTACTGTCCTATGTCACTTAATAGTAACATACTTACGTATGATCAAGTGCGAGATCTGTCTATAAGATCCCTGACATCAAACACAAAGATCAAACACCCAACTCAGTGGATGCCACCTAAATCAGCCCTCACACAAATTGTCAAGTTACTCAATTACCAAATTAAATATTTATTTACCGTAGGATTTTCTGATGCAAAACTTCCAAATTTTGATGAAGGTGGGCCCTTCAAAAAAGACAGTGATGGCAAAATAGAATATGATTTGGGTCCAGAAGTTAGAATAGAAAGTGTAGACGATGTTTTATCTACAAACTTAGAGACACTGAAAAGCTTTGTCAAGAAGGCAAAACATGGGCGAAAAAGAAGACAACCAAATGTTTTAAGTGCAACTCCTAGTAAAAAACATAAAGTACCCATGGTCTCAACACCTAAGCAAAAGTAACCGGGAAACACACACACACACACACACACACACACACACACACACACTGACACACACTCACACATTGTAAGATATGTAGTCATCAGTAATGTCAGTAGAAAAATAAATCATTAAATAGATTTAACAAACTTGATACTAAATTTATTAAGTTGCATGTCTTAAATATGCACAATTGGAAATTTGTTTTTGTAAAATTTACATGCATGCAAAAGACTCAAGTTTTCTAAACTTGTCAATTTTTATTCAAAATATTTTTTTGAGATCTTAATATTTTGTTTGTATAGTGTATGCATGCCCATAATGTTTTATAAGGATTAATAATAAGTTTACCAAGTATGCAAAGTTTTAATTACTACATATGGTGTGTGTGTGAGAGAGAGAGAGAGAGAGAGAGAGAGAGAGAGAGAGAGAGAGAGAAAGTTTATCACAATGTAACAAATGAAGTATGTTGATGTGTTTAGAAAGTATGCAAAAGTTTAATTCACACGTGTGTGTGGTGTGTGTGTGTGTGTGTGTGTGTGTGATTATCATAATATATGTTATTATAAACAGATCTAGTATTTTTATGTGTTTAAAAAGTATGCAAAATTTAAATTCACACACGTGTGTGTGTGTGTGTGTGTGTGTGTGTGTGTGTGTTGATTACATATCATAATTTATTATTAGTGTCTTTTGTTATATGCTACTTTATATATTATATACTGAGTACATGAAATACATATGTACAAATATTCTTTAAAATCACCATTTCTGAATAAATACCTGATTTAAACTTAAAAATGTGTTGTTACCTGTGTAACAGTAAAATATATCAATGGTCAAAGTGGTCAACTTTAAATGTTTACTTAAATCTGTGTGAGTGGACAGGTATTGTCACTTAATGACCACTGAAGGTAATAGATTAAATGTAGCATGAAATTGAATTTTACCCGCCCCTTTTTCAGAGTTGGGGCCTGTCGTATAAGTGTTCAGTTAAAACTGGAGATTATTTATAATACAATTTTAAATTGTGGTCCATTAAACGATTTTGAAAATTATTGTTTATGTAGTGTTAAATTATTTGTAGATAGAAGCTATAGATTTGGTTAGAGTAGAATCGTGTTTCCCAGTTTATCATAAGTCCGTACCTGTGTTTTTATATAACGGTAGTGATTGATCCGCATTTTTCTATACAGATACCTGAGTAGATATATTGACTACTTATTACCTGTGTAAGGTGTAAACCAGGTAATACTAAATATACACCTACTAAGTTACACCTACCAACATCACGGTGTGTCATTTCATTGGTAGTCACAAAAACTTTTACACTATAACACGGCAGTTAAAAATCTATATAAAGCTAAATCAAAACAAATTCATTAAATATTTAAATTTTAAAGGTCATTATCAAAGGGGTCACCCAATGTTTTAAGTTCACGGAGTAACAATATTGGCACTTAGGTATTTAAGACTATTTATTGGTAACATGGATTTAAATACTTTCCATGTACTTAAATTATCCTTTTCAAATGAGTTGTTTTGGTGTTACATTAGGCATGGTGCAAATATTTAAATTTCATTTGGAAGGCGTGTGATCAATTTTTATTTTTAAGTATTAATTTCTCGAACCGGATTAATTTCGAAGACAAGTGATTGAATATCACGGGAAGTCAATTTCTTCGAACTTGCTTATCTAACCGATGACATATTTTATTTCATTGTTATTAGTTTGTATTTAGTATTAAGATATTTCTTATAAGGATACCAGAGGCTAACTGAATATGAACAATAAACATAGAGAATTACTCAGGATACACCGGAGTTTTCTGGTTCATAATATCATATGGACGGACAAACTACAGTCAAAGTTAGTGGAACAGGGATTACTACCGGAATCTCAAGTTAGAGAAATTCAAGTAAGTGTCTCTTTGATGTAGTAAGATTGATTGATATATTGAATGTTTTACGCCCTAGTCAAGAATATTGTACCTACAAAATGTATATCGAGACATCACCAACTAAGAGTGACGTGACATGTTTTACCTTTGCAATGGGGTTGGTTTTATGTGTGGGGATGGTGCTTTGGCGTGACCTTGCCTTCCGAATGACTTCCATTGAAAAAAGAAAGGGTGGTCCGACAAAGGGAAAGAGGATTAAATATGGGTAAAGAGGGTTCTGATAACATTTATTTATAATATACGGTCACACTATATATGACTATTACATTTTTCATGTTCTGTTACAAAGAACTAGTATATATGACACCAGGACTTGGTGTTCTCGTTAGTATTGGTGTGCTGTGAGGAAGTACAGAATTGTATATTCTATGAAAGCACCACTCGTGACCCCAATTTTCCTGACACAGCAAGACAACAGGTTACAAAAGACAAGCGATGTTAGATCTTATTCATGCATGTGAGTCGATGATTGCGGGTCTAAAAATTGTTAACTAAATGATATTTGTCAAACACGTGTACATGTACAGAACTTTATTGTTTGTACGCAATCGACAGGTGCCCTTTATATTATATCAAATTTAAATTAATATTGTATTATAAAATGTAACTGGACTTTTAAATTTGTAGAAACCAAGCCCAACATATAAAATATACACATAAGAAATTTTCAGTTGCATATATATATATTAATATGTAAATAGTCCCCCAAATGTCTGAATAACTGAAAATTATTTGAATTCGATATTTTCACTTTTCCGCAATTTAATATATATATATAAGAGATAAATAGCTATATAGCTACATGTATATTATAGATTATTGAATCATGTATAAATCGATATCGTGTGTCATTGTATATTTAAATTTATCATTTAAATTTTAAATTTTAATTTAAATTTACCATTAAATTTTAAATTCAAAGTTTGTACATGCAGTTTAAAACACAGAACAGTTCTTTTTTAATACGTTGTTTTTACGAAACGGTTAAGTGTCAAAATTTCTTTCAACTTGGTAGGTTTATTTAAAATTTCAAAAGAGGTGTTTGGTTTAATCCTGTGGAATTCGCATCTAAGTAACTGTTAATCCACCGAAGAAAAGCTTTGATAAAATCGGTATTGTAAAATATACGCGTGACAAGTTTTTTAAACACAATATAAATCTGCAAGTAGTTTTAAAAATGAAGCCGTAGAGTTATATGGTGACCCATTAGGGACAATTTATCATAATCAATATTTGATCTGATTGTACATGAGTATGCGACGTTCCGTTGAAGCGAAGGTGCGAGCATGCGATGTATCTTTGTTCCTTTGCGCTTGCATTTCATTTGGGTCAAAGGGGAGAAGAAAAATCGAACAAAATGGATAAGTTTGTAATATGACATTCAATTCTTAAAACGCTGTCTTCGTGACAAGAGATGTCCGATTCTTTACGGAACGGATCCATTCATATGGAAACTAGTGAATGTGAGTCGGTGTCGCATTAGTGTACATGTACAAATGCATATAAAGGAATATCATGTATTAAAGGTCCAGTATGATTTTCTGTAAAATGTTATATTAAAAATCACTATGTTTTTAGTATTTCGGTTTTAATGAAGAAAAATTTTATTTGCTTTACGTTGTGAGCGTAAAAACATCGAACTTAACGACATCTTATGCTTAAAAAGTCCATTGCGTTAAGTCCTGGATAAACTTATGACTTGAACTTAGCGGCTAGAATATGCTAACATTATAGATGTTGCGAGCAAGCTATAGGTCCTGGGAACTCTTTGCTCTCACGGCTTCTTCTACTCCGGGGTGTCCTACCTCAACTTTGGCCACTCGTATCATACATTAATACAATTACCTCCTATCTCAGTTAATATGACTAGAAATAGAACCCTGTTGCCCATTGCAAATAGCAACGATATACACGTTAACATTTTGGTATGTATGACAGAGATGAAGTGAGAAATGGTGTTTTACGTCCAATTCAAGTTTTTGTCACTAATATGGATGCAGTCTTATCAGAGATGGTGAAGGAAACCGGCGTACCCAGAGAATACCATCGACCTTCGGCAAGCGCATTGGCAAACTTTCTCACTGTAGGATGTCCCAAATAGGATTCGAACCTAGGGAGTGAGATGCACTATGATCCGTAAGCGTGTTTTAGATCACTCAGTCACAGAGGCCCAGGTATGAATGAAAGAATTTTGACTGCAACGTTAACACTTACGCTTCACATAGTCATATGCTAATAAATGAAAATAGTCAACTGAAAACACAGCCCGACACTTCCATTGTAACAATATTGATTATATCATTTACCGCCACAATTCCACTATTTTAATGTGTTATTTACTCCCATTTTGTTTCATTGTAATATTACAATGATAATCTATAAGCTTAAAGAATATTCATTTCACTACTAATTCATATTGGCTTAAAAGTAAACAGATCTGTTTTCCCTACATTGGCAAGGATAATACGTATTGTGTGCAGTACAGACCTGTCGAGAGTTTAACATCGAGCTAGCGTAAAGGGAGCCGTAGCTCGGTTGTGGAGTGGTCGAGATACATGGATGGGTAGTAAAAGGAAAGCTGCAGAAAGATAGATAGAAACTATTGATACATAAGTACATTTAGCTTATAAGGAACCGGGATGAGGAGCTAACTCTAATCGTTAGCTTAGCGTAAATCTTTCGACAGGTCTGTACTGTACCTGTGAAGTAGCATCAATAAAATCGATCTTCGTTTAGAAATTCAAAGTTTTTTTAATGTTTAGAAACCACCTCATTTTTACAAAAACTTACCTACGTTACAGGCCTGTTGAAAGTTTTTATCACTGAGCTAACGAAAAGGACTTGAAGTTTGGGTACCGTGTTACTGAGATATGGATAGCTAGTGGTCGAATGGCTGTCGAGAAACTGTCTATAAATAATTAACGAGGAACCCAGATGAACCGCCGATTCAGCACTAATTCGTAACTTAAGTGTTAAACTTTTGACAGGTCTGTGCTTTAGCTGTTGGGTGAAAACGCAAAATATAAAACACATTTTGATAGGATATACGAATTGTAGTCAGGGGGCAGATCCCAAAAATGTGACACCCCCTAAACTTTTTTGTTAAAAGCAGGAAACATGGTGGATCTTATTGCCCTATATGCACTTAGTCACACTAGGTATGTTTCCATCTTGACTTTTTCCGTTTAATGAAAATATGGCTGCCAATCCAAGATGGCCGCCAAAAAAGATAATTTAAGTATAAAAATTCAATATCAAATCAACCACTTAACCTTTTGAGTTGAAATTTAGTATTTTATCAATTAAATATTTATACTAATTTTCCATGAATAAAAATGGGTTGTAAAATTCAATATGGCCGCCATTTTCAAGATGGCGACTTATAATCATCGCGCTGTATTTTAAATCAAATACGACAAAGGATGTCATTATTTTATCACATAAAACCAATGTATTGTATTTAATATATATGTACTAAGTTAAGCTAGGTTTGTTTCCACCTTGACTGTTTTCTGTTTAATGAAAATATGGCTGCCAAATCCAAGATGGCTACCAAAAAAGATAATTTAAGTATAAAAATTCAATATCAAATCAACCACTTAACCTTTTGAGTTGAAATTTTGTATTTGATCAATTAAATATTTATACTAATTTTCCATGAATAAATATTGGTTGTAAAATTCAATATAGCCGCCATTTTCAAGATGGCCGACTTGTAATCATCGCGCTGCATTTTAAATCAAATACAACAAAGGATGTCATTATTTTATGACATAAAACTAATGTGTGTATGTTACATATTATGTGAAAATATTATCAGTACTGCTCTTTAAACTTATTTTATGTAAATTAAATAATTTAAATAACGAAGCCGAAACATTTTTCAAGTTTTCAATAAATTTCATTTGAATTAATTTAATAGCTATGACTTTTGATGTCTGCAATAAAAACTAGTCCTCTCGCTTATTAAAACATTCAAATAGGTCCAACAGCAACATGATTAACATCCACAAGCACCTTGCAGCAATATATTCTATACGTATATCCCTTATATTTATTATATAAGTATGATCAGAATATAACATATGTCCCCGGTTCAACAATTCAACAGCTATAAATATAGGATTGAATAACAATCTTTATTTCCAAAATATTAATTGTAAAACAAAAACCAAGACCATAGCAAAAACATCTGCATGGCTACAAAGGATAAGCGTTTGACCATTATCTGTTTCTTTGGCTTCTTTGGCACAGATAACAATTCTTATGTCTGCTTATTTATGATTTGCTCAAAGACCTGATTTACCCCGGCCAGTACTCGAGAATGTAGTATTCGCTCCAAAAAACCCTAACTGAAACATAAACTGCTTGCCATATACTTTTTTGTTTATCTGATTTGATATAAAACTAAAAGAATTAGATGCATTCTTTATTCTCGTCCTTATGTATGTATATTGAATTATTCCATTTTTAAACTTTCCATCTCTATTCTGCAGTACATGTATTATTCTTTAAATCGAATTATTCTCACCAGTTCTTACTGATTTTAATGCTCTATGATTGTGATTTGTGGATGGATTGTTGTGTTTTTGATTTATTTTTTTCTTGTCAGGCTTTATAGAATGCTCAAAATATCAATCAAACAAAACATCTACTCTATCACTATTCCTGAAATGACATTTTGTTCTATCTGCAAATCTACAAAGTTGTCAAAGGATTGTGCATTGGCGTTTTCCGAATGCTGTTTACCAACGTCATACTCTCTAGTATGGTACAAATCTTTATACCTTTTTCTGAACATTTATGGATGACATCATCAACCTGTGGCTACATCAGATGTTTGTTGATTGGCCGTAAACTACCTGATGATGTTACGTAGACTACACTTATGTCTATTGGTCCAGTATATCACTATCACCGTTACCTCTTCCTGCTTTCACTGGCACAATGATATTATTTAGCAATTATTGTTTTGATTTTTGAAACTCCATATCGCTACCAAAAAATATAAAGACCTGTACGATAATATATGGTACGACATTGGTTAACAGCATTGGAAAACCACAATATGCACTTTGAAGATTGTCTCGCATCAACCACAAAAGTATCGTTTTAGAAAATAGTGTTAGAGTAGATTGTTTGCTTTTATAAAGGCTTGAATCAGACGAAAAGAATAAATTCAAAACAAACATACCAATCCATGTCAAAATCACAATTATGAAGCAAAGTAAAAATCTTTAAACTTTCAAATGAAGTTTAACACAGAAACATCCACCAGCGAAGTGAGAACAAGTGACCTAGAAGGATAATTGAGCACCCCACACTTTTTAGAAAGAAAGGAAGATGGAACTTTGGGACGCCACATATCTATTGTATTTTCGGATACAGAGTCACAATACTATATTGTGATGACAGCCATAAAACTTTATCAGGGCCTTAATAGGCCAAGGCTTGTGCTATCCCTGCATCAACAATTCATTTGTTAGCAGATTCCATGTTGCCTGAGAATTTGAACAATTTTATAAATATGGAGAACAAGGATTAACTGACTAGTTTTATATAAAATGATTTGAGCAAGGGAGTACTTGGCAAGGAGTCAGTGGTTATTTAAGGGTTGTGGATCCAAATACTACATTCTCGAGTTCAGGGCGAGATACATTAGGTCTTTGTGCAAACTATAAATACGCAGACTCAAGACTTGTTGCTTATTCAGAGTGAGATGGATAGTTGGGAAGTATTCAAACTAATCATAGAACTTGAAAACTCTGAACTGAAAGCTTATGAATATATGATAAAGTCGGCAATGTTGTTATCAATTGTAGATTCTTTTGTTTGTAATATATTTCAAACTACCAACCCTCAACAAAAACCTTCATGAACTTCACTGTCATATGTTCCGTCATTGCCACGCTACAAGATGTGTTCCGGCCATGCATATTAAACACATTAATTATCAGGAAATGGTTTGGAATCTGTGTTTATTTCCTAGTAAAAACTACCATTAACTCTTGTGAGCAGTTGGGAAACTGACCTACAATATTTATGAATGTGGAATTGTTGAATCTTTATGAAGTTTGTGCTTTTTTATTATTATTGTGAAAAACACATTCTACTGCACTGTTGTTTGTGGATATGAATCATATCGGTGTAAAAAGCTTTTGAACGAGCCAGTTAACTAGTATATTATTAAAAAATTCAATATATTGGTTTATTGTATTAAAACAATGCAGCGCGGTGATTATTAGTCGGCAATCTTAAGAAATGGCGGCCATATTGAATTTTACAATGACAGTTTGTTCATTAATATAAATATTTAATTGATCAAATATCAAATTTCCACTCAAAAGGTTAAGCGATTGATTTGTTATTGAATTTTCATTTTAAAATTATCTTTTTTGGTGGCCATCTTGGATTTGGCAGCCATGTTTCATTAAACGGAAAAAGTCAAGATGAAAACATACTTAGCCTAACTAAGTACATATGTATTAAATGCAATACATTGGTTTTATTTCATATAAATAATGACATTCTTTGTTGTATTTGATTTAAAATGCAGCACAATGATTATACGTCGGCCATCTTGAAAATGGCGGCCATATTGAATTTTACAACCAATAATTATTCAAAGAAAATTATTATAGATATTTAATTGATAAAATACCAAATTTTTAACTTAAATGGTTAAGTGCTTGATTTGATATTGAATTTTATACTTAAATTATGTTTTTTGGCGGCCATCTTGAATTGGCAGCCATATTTTCATTAAACGGAAAAAGGCAAGGTGGAAACATACCTAGCCTGACTAAGTACATATAGGGCAATAAGATCCACCCTGTTTCCTGCTTTTAACAAAAAAGTTTAGGGGGGTCAATAAAGAGGCTACTTTTTGAGATCTGCCCCCTGACTATTGTAGGAAACCCTTAAAAAATCAGTACTATACATGTGAACTACAGTATAAAAAACGGGTATCGCACTATAAGCCTTAACTGCATTGTCCTAACACTCATATATTTGGTTGTTTTTCCCATGACAGCAAAAGCGTTTCGCTGATGGACACTAAACATAGAATATATATGGAATGGCCTAATATGTATGATTTAGATTTATGAATCAAGGACAGTTATACCAAATGAACGATCTATATTGTTTAAATTAAAATCAATTAAATTGTCTATATTGTTTGCCAATACATGCTTTTAACATTTCAAAAGCGTGATGAATATGAATGAAAGAAAATATGATCATCATTTACATCGATTTTTGATATGCCAATGTAACTGTTTTCCTTTACAAATATTTACAGCCTTAATATAAGGAGCCGTAGCCGTAACGTACCATCAAAATAAAAATAAAAACATCTCGCTGTTGTGGTGAGCTCGATCCCGGCCGACAGCAAGGGAGAAAATTATTTATTTCACAGGCCTTTATGGGTTTGGTCGATGTCAGTAAAATTAACAAAGTTGTTTGCGACGTTCCGCCTTAGGTTCGAACCCCACTCGAAGATTATTATGTGAGAAAGTTTGTCAGTTCGCTAACCAAAGGTCTTCGGTTTTCTCCGGACACTCTGGTTTCCTACACCATTCCAGATCTAAACATCATTACTCCATTTTATTCTTCTTGAATGTTTTTGCTATAGTCAAACTTCAATATAAACCGCATTGTTTAGTAAATCTTCTACAGACAGGACTCATATACATGTATACATAATAACGGACTATTAACAATCTATGAACTGTGTAAGCTTAAGGTAATTGTCAGTTGACCAGTACATAACCTAAACATTATATTCTTTATAAAAATTGTTTATGTTTAAGATAACACTTGTGGAAATTCAATTTGTCTTTTTTCAATTGAAAACGGATTTAAACAGTAACGCTTCGTTTATTTTCTCTAATTGAATTTGATTCACGTTCATATTAACTTGGTTGTAACATGTAATTTTGAAAGATTTAGTTAGTTTCTTTTCAACTATCTCATCTTTGTAAATCTTTTTCGATTAGGTTATTTTATTTATAATCCATGAAGCATATAATTTTATGCAGTTTTTTAATTTGTATTTTCAATATATTCACTTTTTAATAAAGCATCGGTTCACATATTGGTATTCTTAAATTTAATGAAAAAAGAGTATAACATGGAGTATTGTAAATGACAAATTCATCAATACATCATTAAAATCGAAAATTGTCGCATAGCAGATTTGTTGTGTGGTTATTGTTGTCGCATAGCAGATTTGTAGTGTGGTTATTGTTGTCACACAGTAGATTTGTTGTGCGGTTTTTGTTGTCACACAGTAGATTTGTTGTGCGGTTTTTGTTGTCACACAGTAGATTTGTTGTACGGTTTTTGTTGTCACATAATAGATTTGTGCCCCAATTACTGGGTTACTGCTGTCGCATTGACGTTCTGTGTTGTGATTGTTGTCGCATAATAGATTTGTGCCCCAGTTACTGCTGTTGCATTGACGTTCTGTGTTGTTGTCGCATAATAGATCTGTGGTCACTGTTGCCGCATAGTTCCTGGATACGGTTATTGGTCTTTGGTGCAGTTACTGTCAGCTTAAACCATATTTTATAAGTTATAAAACAAACTTACAAATAATGAATTGATAGGGTTCTTGGACAAGAGATGATTGGTTACTGTTGTCGCGTAGATCTTTGATGTTGTCGCGTAGATCTTTGATACCCGTATGGTTATTGTATAGCGGCTTTTCGGTGATGTTACTAGTATTTATATGTGGTGCATATATATAGGTAATCGTAAAATCGCCAATCTTCGAAGGGGTTTGTTTTAATAGGAAATAAAGAATATCATCAAAGTCAATTTTAAAGAAGCCAGTCGGACCTATTTTACTGAAATGTATTAAAAGCACAGGCGATTTAGATCTGTTTGATACTAAGAAATAAGAGTCATCGGTGGCCGTGTGGTCTAAAGCTTACGTTTAATAACCACAGTGTCTCAACGCCTTGGTCGAATTTCAGTGTAAAAATCTGTCCATTCGCTTGCTGAAGGTTGGTGGTTTTTACCAAACACTCTGGTTCCCTCCAAAATTCAAGAATTAACAACCTCGATGAAAATAAAAGAATCCTTACGGGGGCGTAAAACGCCAATACTTCAGTCCGCTCGGTGCAAAATATGTATCTTTTAAATAGATTTTAGATCACTAAGTATATATAAATCAGAGTACATAAATAGTATTAAACAAATACCCGATAGATCAAATACACAGACTGGGTCATCTATAGTTTGTCAGACAATAAAGGCGACAAATAATTTGTTTGACACAACGTTTAAAGATACTAATTCAGTCCCCACGGTGTAGTTACCCAGCAACAGTTGATGATTGGTACGTTTAAAGCAGACGCATACCATGACAAATATGTTGATTACGCAAACTTCTTTTGCAAACTTTTTTTTCTTTTGAAAGTATTACGTTTTCCCTTCCTGTTTGACCTTCGTCGTTGGTGAAATTGTTAGTGACGACAATGAGTGTTAAATACTGGTTGCAGTTTCGTATTCTTTGAAATTCAATACCTGGCCCTTGTTAAATCTATATCTCCATGAATTTGAAGTGACAATAAATAAATACTTGACTCTTGATGTACTTACCTTTTTTATTTATTTATTTATTTATTTATTTCCAAGAAACAAAAATCTATTATTGGGCTTCGGTGACAGAGTGTTCTAAAGCGCGACATCGCCTATCCTCGAATCCTACACATATCCTAATTTGATAATTTTTCAGTTGGCTATGTTTGGTGATTTTTGCCGGGTTTCTTCATCATCTTAGTACTGACCGCTAAGATATAAGTAAAATAATCTTGACTTAAGCCAAAAACTACATGACTCCACTCGTTGCCATTTCCTTTTCATTGAATTACATGTAGCAACAATACTTGGACGTCATTGCACTTTTGTGTTTTTTTAAATTTCGACAATAATCTTTGCAAGTTACATGTCATTAAAACTTAACGACAAAGCATATACTTGCGCATTTATATTTGGAATTCGACAATCTCTGACCGAAATTTTCAAGGAATCTTACGCATGGCCAAATAAAATTGTGTACCCGTAAATGGAATGTAAAACTCATTGATTATATTTTAATCTCATCCATATTTGTTTTAAAAGTTATGATTGAATTTATAAATATTTTTATTTAGAGGCATGCATTTAAAACAGTAAAACGTTTACTATGGGTTACTATGTGCATTGCGTTTTGAAATATATTTTTTGTAAACAACAAAAAGATCAACCAGGTCAGTTTGCTCACGCCACATGCACCTTGTTTTTTTTACATTAACAACTTTTAAGTGTCTTTTGTTAAGGAAAAGAGAAAAGCCACATGTGAAGCGATAATCTTATCTAGAATAGGCTTTTCCTTTAGACAGTTCAAAGATTGTAAATGTAGTATCTTGATTTATTTTTTAAAGATAATTTTGTTTTGCAAGTACTTGGATGTCAGTTGTTCAAAAATATTAACTTTTGTCTGTTGTTACATTAAATCCTAAACACGTGTGAATTGACGTTTAACGTCCGTGCTTTAGTCTACTTCGAACGTAATTTTAAGTTTTAAAAACCTAAGTTTTGAACACTAAATGATAACATGAACTTTGCAAATAAAAAATCCTTTTATCTTAAAGTTTAAATATGAGAAAAGATTTACAGCACATACGAAGAAATGATTTGATTTGGTGCATATGTAATGTAACATACAGTACAGACCTGTCGAAGGTTAAACACTGCGCTATCGAAAAAGGAACTGGACTTGTCTGCTGAGTGGTCAAAATGGGGATACCAAGTGGCTGAAAGCTGCTGGGAGATAGTTAGAAGCTGCCGATATAGCTAAAGAGTGGTCAGAGACAAGGTTCCGTTTTGGTACTAATTCATTATCTTAGTGTTAAAACTTCGGCAGGTCTGTACTGTAACTTAGTAACATAGAAACTGTTTGAGATACCATAAATAATGTTCATAAAAACTTTTCTTTAAGTAAGACACATAAGTCCTACCCGGATGTTTGTGTAAATGAAATAAACACGAAGTTGTGTATATTACTTTAAGTGACTGCACCCTGTTATATGTGCTATCAAAAACAAACATACAAATTACATTGTATATTGTATGTCCAAATCGCAATCCTAAAGCAAACTAAAACTAGAAAAACTGTGAGCCACAAGCTCACAAAAAATACCCCCGCTCCCCCCCCCCTAAAAAAAATCCATCGGATCAAATTTTTAAACAGGAGGTGCACATTTACTTTATATCACAAAGATTGTGTGAAAGTTTCATGAAAATCCATTGAAGGATTTAGGAGGAGTTGCGGATAAGAGATAGGTACCCTAAGGTGTAACGGACACACGGACGGACACCACTATCACTATATACCCCCCACATTTTAAGTGGGGGTATAAAAGTTTGAAATTGACAAATTAGGTTAAACACATGTAAACTTCCACCAGGAAGTGAGACCGGTTGCACCTTCTGTTTATGTAATCGAAATTAAGAGTGACAATAACATGAAACTTTGGGACGTCAAATATATCAAGAGCAATCCTGGACACAGAGACATCATACTTATCAACAATACTTCTAGGCTCTTAATACTAAAATTTAACTCTGTTTTTTGTGAATGAAAATTTATACACAAACATTTTGGTACAGTCGAAATTCAGACCTAATTCCTATTATATCATATGTAAAAAAAAAATCCTAAATGGCTCGAACTTCAATAGTTGGAATACGTTTATATGTAAAATACCTGTACAATTCTTTAACCATTCTCATTTACGATATTTCATAGTAACTGAGGTATATTTTATGAAAACGAATACCAGTGATTGTACATGGATTTTACAACCCAATCAACAGTATTTTACTTAAAGAGAAGTCGACCTTTTACGATTTAGTGGAGGGTACCGGTAATCAGGTTTCCTGAAACTTCTCACAATCCACCGACCTCCGGCTAGCAAACTGACCAACAGTACACGTTGCAATTTGTTTCTCCATTAATAAGCTGTATTAACGTACATTGGTTTTTTCTTGTACTTATCATTATTATTGTTTCATTCCATCCAGCATTCTTCGGTGCTCGTGCCGTAAGTGGGAGGTTGTGGGTTCGAACCCCGGCCGGGTCTGACCCAAGACTTGAAAGTGGTTAGTGACTGTTCTTTCGCCAAGCACTCGGCATTACGAAATGAAAGTCACGGTTTTTTCGGATGGGAACTTAAAATAAACGAAGTCCCGTATCTTGGTAGGCTTGGCACGCTAAAGAACCCTGCTGTATAATGCCATAAGCGCAACGCATAGGCAAAATTTCTGCACCTTCGCCTATAGCTGGCGACGTCTCGATATAAGTGAAATATTCTTGACTGGGACGTTAAACACCATTACTCACCCACTCACTCCAGCATTTTTCGGATCCATATTAATTATATCATCATGTTATAGACAGCTCAGTACTGTAGTCTATATATTTGTACTTCGAGTGAGTTAATTATCGTTTTTGAAACTACACATGTAATTGATTTTTTAATGGTGAATTAATTTATTCTTTACAAAATTTATACTTAATATGCCTCTTTTTGTAAAGGATGATAATAAAAAGTGTGACAGAAAACGATATTTGTATTTGATTTGCATCTTGATCTGAAAAGGATGAAAATAAAAAGTGTGTCATAAAACGATGTGCTTTGCTAATGCCAGAAGTGCCAATATTGATATGTCAATAACACGTCTATTCATTGAAGATTTAAAGTATCCAAATATAGATAATATTGCGGCTCAATTGACAGATGGGCAATTTATCTTTCATATTTTATTCTCCCATGTACATATATAACGTATTATATTAATTAGTAACTGTGAAAAACATACTAGTACATGGTTTTATTCTCACGCACACGAAGTTTGGTGTGGTACATGGAATCGTCCTGCCCGCCTGACCATTCGTCCCAATATCATGTTCGCCAATATCTTGATAAGTTAAATGAGGTTATTGGTTTAGCCTTAGTAATTATTTACTTTAACTCTTGTATGAGATCATAGATTTGGTCTTACTCAGAATTAATTTACCATTGTTTAATTAGGATTAATACGTTACTGTAACAAATTAAACCCTCCAATGTATAAGAATACCATTCAGAAGCGCATTGCATCTTGAAATACAATGTATTTCTCTTTCTTTAGTGTATGGGCGTGTTGAAAAAACCTGCATTATTCTGCTTACAATCCTGTGTATCTTGCATGGCTAGGGTAGTCTAGACCTTTGCTATGGGATTCATTTAGGTGTAATTATTGGATAGTATTATCTGCATACAAATGGAAATATGTGAATGTTTCATTATATTTTTTCCAGAACAATTTTTTAGATGATTAGTTATGTATTTTAAAAATATACAGCTCCAACAAATTTCGAATTGTCAACGATTTATATAAAAATGAAAGCACCGTAATCTTTGAGATGCACTCTGATTGTACTGTCTAGAACTCGGTCGTAATCGATCAGTGTGCATTCAGACCACATATCGTCTAACTGTGTGGATTGGACTCTGGCCCATGTAAGTGACAAAATTGTTTAATTTGTGGTATAATGGACTGAGTGTTCTGTGGTGTTTTTTCTGTGACGATATAATGTATTTTACAGGAACCCAAAGTATGCATCAACATGCTTCAATAAACTACCTAACCACGTGGACTTAAGTAACACAACGTTTTTGTTTGCAATTACAACCAATTATAAAATAAATAAAGTAAATAAGAAAAACTCGCAAATGGCAGAGAATTGCTGAGGCGACTTAAAACGCATTCAACCAACCAACCCTAAAAATTTGGCATTACCTTTAACCAAGGTTACAGACCAATCGAAAGTTTAACACTCGGCTAAAGAATCGGTGCCGAATCAGCAAGTCATATTTGCCTCTCGATAGCTAAAGGTCGGTACCTCTTCGGCAGCTGGTAGATTTTTTGTCCACTAAGCTTACTACATGTATCAGTATCTTGAACACGACATCCGAGCTACGAGTTCTTTTGTTAGGTAGTTAGTTTTAAACGTTCGACAGGCCTGTACTTTACAAACTTTCACTTGTTAGTGTGTCAATAATAAATTTCTTCTCCGATCCTGTTTGTTGTTTATAATCTCCCCGTTATTATATACAAGAATCTTAAACGACATAACATTAAAGAAATAAATCCCCATATATACATAAAACTGAAATAAAATAATTAAATCCCTCTGTATAAACCACACAAGATATGTAATTCTGGCCTACATTTCTGATTAGTGTATTACTCAATTTAAAATCAGTTTAGTTTTAATGGGAATAACTCTATTTGCACCTTCTAAATGACTTGGAAATCCTAAAATTGGTAGAATAAGAGGATTTTTTATAGATATTTCTTTGAAAAAAATGTATAATTTTTACATAAGAGTTAAATGGTTGCGGGAACAAAATATTCCTATACTTATAAATCTATAATAATTAAAGATTCTGATTATATGAAGACTGTATGGTGAAAACTGAAAAAGCAGTAAAAAACGTTACACATGTCACATACCAATTTTTGAATGTATTTTATGATTAAATTAAAAAAATGGTATATGACACACAAAAGAGACGCACAAGAACTATTCGGACAGTTTGTAAAATCCTACTCTGATTCAAATAAAACCATATATTTTCAAAAAATTATAAACACATAAATTATTTATTTTTTGGCCACATTTCCATGAATTTTTCACTGTTAAATGTAATATTTGTTGAAGTTTTTCTTTAAATAATTAGAAAAGGGAATCCCGTAGTTTTTATAGATAAATATTTCAAATTCAACAGAAAATTTCTAAAATTGAAATCTACTATTTTCTGTTGAATTTGAAATGTTTATCTTTAAAAAACTGTATTTTTTAGAAATAGATATACATGAGTTTATATGAACAAAGAAAGATTTTACAAAGTGTCCGAATACTTCTTGTACGTCTCTGTACATGTTAAACAACAATAAAAGATACGAGTGATCGTTTGGCCTTTATTTATTCTTTGCAGACCGAGGCATTCACTGTTTACTCTTTTAAACCAAGTTCACTTATACTGAGCCGTCACCATTTAAAAACATAGCACAGCAATTTGCTTACATAGCAATTGGTTATTAACAGGTTAATTTTTGTTCTCCGCCTTCCATTTCACAGCACACACAAAAGAACTCGAGACTTTTTTTTTGAAATTTAAAACCCCGGTTCACGAAAGACCATTGGGTGTCCATTTCAAAATTGACCATTGGGTGTCCATTTCAAAATCTCTTATCTGGCCAGTCCAAGAATACATCTGCCATCCCAGAGGTGTCTTCCAATTAAGCTATCGTAGCTCTATATTGAAACGACTGCATGCCACAAGTCAGAAAAAAATTGTATTTTAATTATTTCGTGATGTTTCGCAATATAAATTTTTCAACGTGTCTGAATTACAAACCGACAATCTAAAACTGTTTTAATTTAAAAATTATTTAATAATTGAGCATTGATATCGTGATATAATTATTTATTTATATCACGGGATTATATACATGTATGATTAACATAAAACATCTTGCGAAAAATCAGAATCGCATTTATTTAAAAATAAGTGGCTTATTATAAAAAAAAACCCAATATGTTACATTATTTTAATTTAATTAAAATACAATTTATCCAAAAATAAATACCTTGTTACAAAGCAAAATACAACATTATGTTTATTTAATTATATTTAAAGACCATTTAAATTATGAATTTTCAATTATGTAAAATCAACATTGATTTTTTGATATTTTATGATTAAAAACCGTTTAAATTATGAAACTTTCAATTATTTCAAATCAAAATTAAGGTTTAATAATGCAATTTTTGTCATACAGTCACTCAATACGCCTGTCTGGATGACTATATAGGTTAATTATTTCATGCACGAAATTAAGATCGTATTACATACATCCCAGTTAACATTCATTCAGTTTTATATTGAAGCGCCAATCACATATTTTTTCCGCCACTAATTTAAATTTCTGGTGTTTTAATTCCGCCAGAATCTGGAGGTCTTTTGCGCCTGTAATTCATGTTATAAATGTTTCTAGGTAAGTGTTTCAAACTTCAGATTACGCGAAGTACAAATACAAATCGAGCTGCAGTCAGGAGTCGGCATAACTCCGAGAAGGAGAACTAAATATCTAAATGGTAAAATCACTCTCTGAGACTACGTCTGTGTGATGAGCTGTAAGTTCTAGTCATTGGTATGATCGTGGATTGTATAGTGGACAGTATGTCTCGAGAAAATCATTTTATGTGGAGTGATATTAAATTATTTTAGAATTTTATCTATATATCCCCAGCCCGGATAAAGGAGGGAAACCAAAATTATCGTTCATATCTCCATCGCACTCTCTATAAAGTGAGACAGTTGGGTACTATATTGGCGCAAAAGGACTAAGGGTTTTTAAAAATGATATACTGGCGCAAATGAGTTGTGGCGGCAAAGGACGCTAAAATAGCGCAAACGGATTTCATCCAAAAAAAATGATAAAACTTTCTAACATAGGATTTATTTGGACTGGGCTACACATGTAGCGGATGTAGGTAACTAAACAGGAGGGTTTTAGCCTTCTGGAGCACCCAGCCTCACTTCCCTGGTAGAAATTCGCGTTTTTAACCCAATTTTCTAGCTTCAAAGTTTCTTCTTTGCGTTGGGGGTGGGGGTGGGGTTGTTTTTTATATGGATTAATGTGTTTGTTTTTTATTTAAAATTAGGTGGTGAGAAAACCAGTGGTTTGTAAGCTGGTGCTTTAAGACATTTAATCACCAAAGTCCCACAAGTTTAGGATCGAATATAAAAAAAACCATCAGAACAAAATAAAATACATGAATTGATTCAAGGATAAAAAATTAAGAATAATAAAAACAAAAAGTTAAGCTTTAAACACTGTTTATAAATAACATCTTCAAGATAAGCTATTAGTTGTTTACAAAAAGAGAAAAAACACCAACGAACTGTTTTGGGGGGTTTGGCTACTTTTAAGTGTTTGACTCACACTTTATAAATTTTGTTTTAATGACACATTGAAGCAGGTGCGAGCTCTGACGTAATCAAGAAATCAATCAATCTTATATAACATATATTTATATTAATCTAAAGTCAACAACTTACGCCACGTCACTTAAATGACAATAAAATAGGATAAGTCAGTTTTTAAAAGAATATTCATATGTTTTCGGTTTATCAACGATAAATATAAGGACACAAGTTTAAGAAAAATGCTTGATACACAATTCCCGGTTTTACAATAATTTCTTTAATAGAATCTTCCTTAACTTGAATTTAGAAATTTTTGACAATCCTTTTTGCAACTAAACTAAACTTTGCATTAAACTCTCTTCAAAATGACACCTTAAATCCCCTAATATCTTGAAAATTAACAAAATTATTAAGATTTCAAATTTGCCAAATGAAAGATGAGGAAAATCATCATTGTTACATGTATATAAAGAAATGATTGTGAAACTGGAGCCAGACCCGTAGCTAATGCTGTAAAATACATAGCTTACAACCTCCATTTTGATTGGAAATGTTCATCTAGTCTGTCATTATAATATCTTCAAAATACCTATTTACATTTACATGTATATTCCATAACAAACATCTAGCGCTTTAGTTTTGTTAGTTAAGACAATATGGCAATCAGAAACATTAAAAAAATATTGTATTTTTTAAATATATTTTCTCAACAACTCAATGTAGTAAATCAAATAACATGTTCATCGTAAATAACCTAATTGGTGATGCATGTTGTAGTTCGGGCGCAGGTCAGTGAAACCGACACATAATATCCGAACGCCACATTAAATGCTGAACCAACAAGTATAGACCCGCGAATAAGACTAGCCTTATATATGATTGTACAAAATAAGTAGATATGTCGTAAATCATATAGGTTTTCTTGTTGCTATCTATAGGAGTAACTTTATTAACCAATACACTACTGCCATATATCATTGATATTGGTATTAAATGTCACTTAAAGTGTTTAATACAGCTATATTTTAACAATTTAAAATGATCAATTGATTCAGATTTGTTTAATTGCACGGAAGTGCACAAAATTTATATGAGAATTTATTGAATTTCATTTCAATATCTGCGTTACGTTATTTATATAAATTTATTTAAAGTGAATCTACATTTAATATCACTTTGTTTCTCTACAATTTAATTTGTTACGTTTATTAAAAGGAAATAATGATATTTTGATGTCTGGTTTTGAGGACATTCTCTTACAGATACCGTAGGGTCTTGGTGGTCGAATGGTTGAAATCACTAGATGTCTCTTATCATTTGGGTTTGAATACCACCCCAGTAGATTCTAATGAAATAAATCTTGCTAAAGGTCGTGGGTTTTTCTTCTGGCACTCCTCCACCATAATTTCAGAACTGACAGTCTCGATATAAGTAAAATAATTTTCACCACCATTACTCTACTCCAAATCAATAAATAAATTATCGTCTTTAAAACAACATTTATATTAAGTAAAATAACTTGTATTGGTGAGTAAAGCAGGATAAGACAGCTTAGGAGTTCAGTAATGGTGTTTAACGTCCAAGTCAAGAATATTTCACTGATATCGAGACGTCATAAGCTATAGAAAAGGCACGACTTTTACCTGTCATTTGCGCTGATAGCATTATACAGCAAGGTTTTACCGTGACACGGGGTCTGGTTTATTTTAATTTCCGTCCGAAAGAACCGTGAATTTTCATTTCGTAATGCCGAGTGCTTGGCATAAGAACAGTCACTACCAACTCCCTTGTCTTGGGTCAGTCCAAGTCGGGGTTCGAACACACGACCTCCCACTTACGGAGCGATCACTCTACCAACTGAGCTACCGCAGTACTAGTGGTGACAGCGTAGAAGGAATTAATTAAATACACACCTTAATTAACAACATTTTACCAATATGTTCATTACGTCTAGTGTCCTCACATATAATTTTTTCAGTGGTGTCTGTATTTGTTTGATTCATTCAGGTTTTATTATTTGTATTTATTAGCAAAATACATAATTTGTTCAGCAGGAAAATAACATATATTATATCCATGTTCATCAAAAGTCTAGAGATTATAGCCATTGTTGGCCTCATATTTAGTGACTGGTTGTAAAGTGCGTCAAGTGATCTGGCCGTTTGATTATTAACATGAATATTCAAGCAGGCATACCCAATGTGTAGACATATCATAGTAAAATGATAGAAAGTTGATATTTGAGGATAGATGATAGTAATACTGGGTAAATCACACAGTCTATTAATCAAAGGTCAAAACTTGGCGCACCATAACAAAGTGTATTATATATATTCTGCTTATTAATGCTATAATGCATTCTGTATCCCCTCCTTTGCTTAATGTTGGCTTTTAATATTCAAGAGCGTTGTCCAGACAGTCTATTATTAGATACAATTGAATCAAGATATTATTTAACAATTTAGTAATTCACTAATGGGACAAAAATCGCCATCAGAAACCAATAAAGTATTGTAATGATAATATTCTGAATGTATGAGTTATTTTGATTGTAGTGTGCTGGCAATTGTTTCTGACTTTTCAGAATCATTTAAACATTAGTTGTCAGATATTTTCATAAAAATATTGTTTTTTCGATAAAATATATGCGCGAGAAAACATCGCCGTACCAGACTGAGTAAATACCATTATGTAATGAGAACGCGTAATTCCCTAATGTTCCTGTTTACGTTTTACTTTAATGAGGTAAATGTATTCAAAAGTAATACATGAGAATATTCATTTTATACAAATTCAGTAGCAGCAGCTAATGACATCTGTAGAACGTGGTCATGGAGACATTATATGTTTGTCGAAATTTGTAATTCAATGAATTTGAAAAAAATAATTAATTAATGAAATTTCGCTCCGGATTCAATCAATACTCTTTTACTCAATAATGAGGTCGTCAGTTATGGAATGTTGGAGAAAATTTAAACCGGAGTACTTAGAGAAAACCACTGACTTTGGAAAAGCGAACTGACAAACTTCATCACACTAGTATATGTCACGTGTGGGAATGGAACCTTGGGCGTGGACCAATATTAATGTAAACCGTGCGTGCGAGTACTTTATAATTACGTCACCAACACCCTTCTAGGAAGTATTCATAATGCTGTATACATGTACAACTTTGCAAAATTCTACTTGGATGCGTAAAAAAATTAAAGAAATAAGAAAAATGTAAAGTTAAAAGTGTGACATAAATCCTCCCTACCAAACATTGGTGTTTAGCACAACCAGTAAAACCAATGTTACATATTTAGATATTAATTTACTGTTTCCTTTTAAATCTATCAATGGAGCATACGTAATATATATGTATATAAGTTGATTTGTACACTTATAATGTATAGTGTAATGGACAATTTATTCTTTATTTGAGAGAAATCTAGAATGAGATTTGTAAAACATGGGAAATTAAATTACACCGACAGAATGAGCAATCTCAATATTTATAACCTGAAGTAATGTGTAATCTAAATGTAAAACTTATTGATAAATGTACTTTATAACACACTGATCAATCAGGCGTGGTGGTGAATAAACAGGATTTGCTTCATTTACCCTTGGCTGTATACGTGTATAGGCTAACGCAGAGGTCAACCTCACGCCTATTACTTTTAATGAGTTGAGAGTAATGGAGATTAACGTCCCAGCAAGAGTATTTCTCTTATTTCGAGACGTTACCAGCTATAGGCGAAGTTCCAGAAATTGTTTTGAAAAATTCTTCATAATGTTAGTAATTAGTTACAATTTAAAATCTTTAAATGGCACATTCAAAAACCGAACATTGTAAGTATTTCCTCTGAAACACTAAACGTTTTCATTCTAAAGGAAAATGGATCGGCGTGTTTGACTTTGATTAGTACTACATGTACACAATTTACTGCTTTTTTATTATTTTTTAAGAAACATTCTCTTAGTCGAATTATTTTGCATGGTGCCATATATACAAGCAAGGGAGTGCTGTTTTGTTTCATTATGTACCACATAAAGTGAGAGGACATATAGTGTTTATCCATCTCTCATGGCCAACAATTTGTTCGTTACTTTTCTCAAACACTTTTTAACACATCTTTATGAAACAATGTGCCACTGACTATTCGCATTTTGATGATGCACATGTTTCGGAAAACATCGATTTCCCAGATAGGGTTTGTTTGCGGAACACTTTTGAAATGACATCTATATGAAGAACACTTTTGAAATGACATCCGTGTGGAACATATTTGAAACGACATCCATGTGCAACAATATTGAAATGACACACCATTTCAGTTATAACTGCAAATATTTAAATTACAATAGCGCTAGTCATCGTTTGACCAATTGTCTGCGATATAATCGTTCTCTTTTTAAAAATAACTAACAACCACTTTTTTATATTTTTTCAGAAGGTAAGCACTCGGGATGAAAAGGTTGGAAAACTGCTGGACGCCTTGCCGGTACAAGGAGCGCAGGCTTATGATAAATTTGGTGATGTTCTGCAATCAACTGGGCATTATTTCTTAGCAGATTTCTTACGAAATGAAGGTTTGTAAATAATTTATAATGCTTTTTTTATGGTGATTACATTTGTATGTAAAATAAAAATAAGAATATTTTGAATAATGTTAAATCGACTGATGTCAATACATACACGTAAATAAGAATGTCTAAAAAATCCCTTACCAAGTACGTTATATTGGAGGTATCCATCTAGTTTGCAGACAAAGTAATGTATAAATGTTAATACATGTATTTTAATAGCACATTCCAATATCTGCAAACATGTATATACATGTACACATGTGTTGATAGTCTTATATGAAATTCAACTGTATTTTGTTTATTACCAGATGCACATCATGTTTTACGAAATGTTTAATGGGTATGACTTGTACATATTTTTAGATATACTTTCGGAGAAGCTCATTCTGACAGATTCCGTCAGGAAATTTCCTTTTATCGCCACTCGTCTACAGGATAATGAGAAGAAGGAACTAGAAAATTATCTCAAAGAAAAGGTAAATATACTTCGAATTGCGTGGATGATTGATTGAAAGTGGTATTATGTCCCATTCAAGAATATTTAACTTATATCGAGTCACCACCGGGTATAGGTAAATTTTGACCTTTGCATTGCGCTCAAAGTAATATTCAGGCAGGGTTCTTTAACCTGCCGACCTGTCTTGAAACGTAGGTTTGGTTTTTAAGGTCTCTACCAAAAGACAAAGTGATCACTTCCATTTCTATATAGATGCCAAGTGTTTTTAAATATCGTGAAAAATGTAAACTAACGATAATAAGAAATTCAAATTGCTATCATGGTGAATGTCTGTATACCTTATGTTGTTGGAAAATTTAACCTTTCACAAGAAAAAATAAATAACCACACCACAGGGTCGTGTTAAGTATAAGTGTAATTAGTTCGATATGAGGCGCTTGCACTTCCGATTTACCCGGCCTCAGTCACCTGGTTAAAGTTCATGTACATAATTTATCAGGTTTTCAAAGTTTGCTTTGCTTTTAGATTGTGATTTGGACATGGTTTGATATGTTTGTTTTTGATTTATATCAATTAAATGTCTCAAACCCATTAAAATATAAAAAAGAAAAAGTTTATAACCTAATAATCTTACCCCGACACCATCTTTCAGCCCAAGAAAGTTTTTGCTGATGCAAATTATTTTTTGGTTTTAGGATATGAAAGTTTCTATTTCACATCACAAAGAAATAACTTCACTGTTCAACGTACAAAATTTCCAGATGATTAAAACTATTAAAACGTTGGCGTCAGTGAAATTAGAATATTACTTATCCACCAAAAGTTTTTTTCTAAGTTTTAAATCATATTAGTTAATACTACTGGTTATAAAATCATTTGAAGGATTAATACCTAGCCCTGACGCCAATTTGTCGTCTAGAGTTTGGAAGTCAGTAACACGTCCATTTTTTTCATATATACACAATGCTGTCAAATGATACTGTAGTAGATTTTACAAGTTATCATGTGTAACTGGCTATCTTCTGAACTGCTTTTCTTCTGTGGAATATAATTTTTCTGAAACTGAAGTGAGCCGCCAGATTTTGTAAAACTATGAAGACTAAATTGTTACATGACCTCACCACAAGGGTCCTCCCCATTAAGAGATCAAAATCTAGAGATAACAGGCATAATCCTTCAGATAGCAAGGTATGTTAGTTTGTATTACGTGTATATGTTAGTTACCTTGTACGGAATGCATGGTTATTGTCCCGTATATGGCAATAACAATTATTTATTAAACGCATAATTTTAATCAAATTCTTCACTACTGATTTGGTCAATAAAACTTACAAAAATAACAAAAATATTATGTTCTTATATTAACACTAATTAATTATAACATATAGCGTTTTGCATTAGATCTCTCTTAGGGAAAAGGATAACAATAGCAATGGAGAAACCGTGATTTTTGTTCTAAAACGATGAGTGAAACACGGGTAATCGTCAAATAATGGGGTTCCGCTGTACCACGTGATACCTTCTAACGTGTCTGCGAAACGCTTGTTTCCAATGGACATGGAATCGCACAATATGAAAGTTTTCTGGAAATTGTGACTTTGACGTTTTCCAAAATGATCCGCACAAACGTTAAGAGGTATTGACCACGTGGTACAGCGGCGAACCCCATTGGGATATTTACATGACCCTAGCGAAAAAGTAGTAATCTCTTAAATTATGGTTTTATAGTCTTATCCTTCTAAAATTTTGGTAAAGAAAAAGTTTAATGCAGAAAATTATGGGCTCCTCAGAAGAAAACATCTTTAAATAGCTTCTGTATGTCATTCCGTTTTAGTCAATAATATATCGAGTGATACCGCTCTGTTAACGTTATATCCCTAAAAAGCCTTTGCATTGACCATAACTCTCCATTCTACCTATATATATGCTGTTAATTTGTAGTTTTAGCACGTCATGTCTTGCTAAAGACAGCAAGATGATATTAACTGGCGTTTGTTGGTAAGTGTAATGTTCTTGATGAGATGTTAAACCTGATCATATCACGTCAAATAAGTTAGTGTATCAAAAACAAAAATACCACCCCCATTTCTAAATCACAATTCAAAAGCAAAGTAAAAACTCGCAATAAGCTAAAAGCGTGAACTTCCACCAGAAAAGTGAGGCCATGTGCTCCGGAGGAGTAAACACATCCTGTTTAGCTAGCTACACCCACAACGCGTATGCCACTAGTATGTGATGTTAATATTTTTATTGTTTTTTACAGTTTAAAACAGAATCCCTTCGACAGCTTTGGAGAAATGACATCAAAGAAAAGGAAAAAGCATTGGAAGCTCGAAGCAGACAACTAGAACAAGCTTACGATTTTGAAAATGAGAGAAAACGAAAATTAGAACAGTATCACAATCTAGAAGTAAAATTAGAAGATAGTCAAAAAGAAACAGAAAACGCCAAAGCTCAGATAGCTGGTCTAAATCATAAAATTAGAGAAATGGAGGAAAAGTATAAACAAGTAACATCTTCACAGTTAAGGTATAACGATGCCAATGAGTCAGTTATACAAAGAACGAGTGAAAGACTGGAAAATTCTGAGAAACTTTTGATGGACATTCATGTGAAGGTGGTCAAAAATATACACGAGCAAAACAAACCGAAAAACCCCAGAGAAGAGATGGCTTTACAAATTGACAAGTTTAAATACATCATGGATGATCTGGACGATCTCCTAAAACAGTATCAAAATTTACTAGTAGTGAAAAAACAACACGAAGAATTGGTATCTGAAAAGGATTACGTCATGGCTCATTTAGGTCATAACCCCAACAGCTCAGAGTGTCCAAATCTGCAAACAGCATACAGGGATTTTGTTGTCAAAAATGACGAAAGGTTAACAGAAATGAAGGAGAAATTGGCAGAATATGGTGATATGTTAGAAGAACATAAAAACGATGGATATTAAGAAGAAATTCCAAGCAGGAGCAGGAGTGTGGCAATCTGCCATAATGAATGTCATGAGAAACCAGCTTAATGATCTCAAGCAGACACATCGGATAAAAGACACACGCCTACAAATGTACGAAAACGAAGCCGCAAAGCTAAAAGCCAAAGTTTTCGAACTAGAGAGAGAATTGCGAAATGTTGAGAAAAGCCAACAATCCAGAAACAGGAGACAAACTTACAGTTGCAGGGCAAAACAGAGAACACAGTAGTATGTCTATCCGTACATGTCTTAGTGATGACGTAGATGGCGCGGGAGATACAGAGAGGGCGCAAAGAAAACAACACCACATTTACCGCCCATACCAGTACAATCTAGCATTAGTCCAGGATTATCTCCCAGGAAATCACAACCTAAACCGATCGCATATGCAAAGAAACCTATTTATTCCACCTTACCAAACGGTTTAGTCACCACTCAGGTTAAATTTGAAAATCGTCAGAAACATGGCGCCCATGGATTCGGTGACCTCAAAGCTTTACATCTACATAGTAAATCTAAGTTTGAAAAGACACTAGCTCCGGCTAAAGTAAACTTTTAACGACATTTTGTCGTAGGAAAAAACAACATTTTTTCACTTTCAAATTTATTTAAATGACTGTGATATTTACGAGAATCAATGTTAAACAGGATCTAACATCAAGATAGGATACGTCTGTTTGACAAAGTGCCTGTGTTTCTATCTTCGAAACGAGATGGGTTGTTGTTATTTTACAAACCTATCATTTCCAGCAGAAATCCTTTTTACGAGTTATTGTGGTCAGTTTAAAAAGAGCTATTTGACGGGATTTTAAGTCGATTATTGTTCCGTGTTTCACGCATGATCTAGTTTGCGAGTTTAACTAAACGAGGTTATTACGCATTCAATTATGATCCTCGTTTTACTTTTTGAGTTGTTAAGCAGTTAAAATTTGGATTTATTTAATTATAGTAACACCGATATTATACAGAAAGGATTAGAACCATTCGTTGAACAAGCTTAGATATACCTATGCTCTTTTGGAAGTATTTAAATATTACATCAAGATGCTACAACCAAACACGAAGAGTAAATAATATTTTGTGTGTGCTCTAGCATATCGTATTTAGTATATATAAAATCATTATTTTCGAAATACTTTCGATTTTCGACTTCGAAAATAAAGGAATGCGTTTCTTGTGATCATAGTGATCTGCACCTACCATACGAATGATCAAGGGTTGTGTATTGACTTGATGCAGAACCACTACTGTATGATGAACTGTAATTGTGCACACTTATCTCAAGTGGTCCAGATATTAATCAGTCCGTTTGTTATGGAACTATTTTAATCTATATCGCACATTATGACATGTAAGGAACAATCGTTTTTCTCTGGGGCATCTTCACCTATTTTGTTCCCTAAATAGAGCTTTGAAATTCTCGTCTTTACATAGTCCATATACAGGGTTTCTACCTAATAAGACTCCACTACCGGAAGATGACAAAAGGCTATTTTGGAGTCAATTCCTGTTTTCGGTAGTTGTTATAGGTTAGTCAATAGCCCGACGTTTTAAGTAAGGGTTACCACCACTATTTGTGAATTTATATTATTTATGCCATTATTATAAAGATGTTCTAGCAATGAATCAAGGAAAAGGCATATGAAATATTGAAGAAAAGAGTTTCAATTTTAGGTCTCTGATTCTTAGTAAGCGAGATGACATAGCAATCAATAGGGAATCAAATACCATTTTGCCAATGTTTTGGTATGTGCATCTTAGTATGTCAATTGGACAGTTGTTGCTATTTCTACACAGATACCACCAAATTTGAAACTTCTGATTTATAATACAGATTTCGAATGTAAACAATCACGGAACAATCCATCGCAGTGCATTAACGTTTTAACTATTATTATGACATGTAACGGGTGTAGCGACTATAGTACTTAAACAGGGGGTGTTTACACTTCCGGAACACCCGATTGCACTTCCTTGATGGAAGTTCATGTGTTTAACTTAATTTGGTAATTTTCAAAGTTTTTACTTTGATTTCTAAATGTATTTTGGACATGGACCAGGTATGTTTGGTTTTGATTGCTAGAGATTTGTAAAACAAAAAAATTACATTAAGAAATTATCATGGGAAACTTGGGATCTGCGTACAGTGTATCTAATCCCGTTTGAATCATAATTATGTATTTTATAAAATGTTTTTGTTTTAGATGTGTGATGGTTGTGTCGTCTGAACTATGTGCCAACAACATTGAATATAATTTATCTGTGATATAAAGCATATTGTTACCTGTATATATAAATGCATTGTTACCTGTATATAACACAACATTGTTAACTGCATTGTTTGTTTATTATATAAAGTAAAATTATTCTTCAAATCATTTAATCTTCGCAAAACATTTTTTTTTAAAATGTACCAAAAATTATTTATATATCGAAAATCAATTTTATAAACCAGTGGAAGTAGTGTGTAGTCACTGTAATGAAGTTTTGCGTCCTGGTCACTTATATCGAGGCGGTCATATCAGGGATATTTTTTTAGAAAAAACCACCAAGCGAACTGATGTTCTTTTTCACAATAGGATCTATCCCAAGCCGGGGTCGAACCTATAAGACGAGAGGCATTGTGATCCACAAGAGTGCGCTTTCGACCACTCGGCCACAGAGACCCTTCTATAGCGCAATGAGCTGCTATTTACCTCTCAATTAACATTATTTGTAGGATTCATAAATATAAATACTGAAATACAATTTTGATTTAGCCAGAACATCAACTTATAAAAATGTTCATCAAAACAACTTGATACCAGTTGTTAGTATAGGAGATGATAACTGTGCAACTACAGTCCATAGGGATACATTGCTTCATAATAGACATTGAAAGCAAAAGTGAATTAGAATAAGCTTATATTTTTTTCTGTCTGTCTTTTATATAATAAGCCGATGGCGAGACATGTGCAACTCATGAAGTAATACAGTTAACTTGTATAGAACTGACACTGAAAATTCTAATAAATTACACGCATTGTAAGCCAATTACATTTACAAGATAAACAATTTAGTGGCTTGTTTGTTGTTTATGTTCCCGTTCAGAATGGAAAAGCGCACCTGATCACTCGCTTTTCAAATCAAGGGTTTTTGTTCAACCCCTGCATTTGTAAGTTAAATTACATATCAAGACTGCTTATGTCCTCCGAAATGAAAACTGACAGTCCACAGTACCACACGCGCACACTTTATATTGAAAAAAGCGCATTGCACACACCGATATATTTGTGCCTCTTCGGCCTTCATTCTTGACTTGGTTGATGCATGATTTATCCAATTTGTACCGTAGTTCCATTTTGAGTACAACAGATATGTGTGTATGTCTTTGACTCGTGTTCAACTATCGTTTTGAACAGGGACAAGCTTTTACCGATAGAAATGGTATAACAGTATAAAACCCTAAAGTATTTAACTAAAGTTGCCACATTGACCACACAGATTTGAAATTGGAAGCAACCATTACTTCCATAAAAGCATAAGTGATCTCAAGTTTTAATGGAAGAGGGTGTGATATTAAAATAGCTCTCATTGCGACATTTTCTATTCAACAGAACTGTCAAAGAGCAGTAACTCTTTCTAACACGCTAAGAAGTTTTGAGCAAAGTATTTATAAAAATACACGTAGGAGAAAATGTTTTAGAAATAGCGAATTACGTTCCAGTTTATCAGTGATATCGAGATATCATCAACTATAGTGGATTTGCCGAATTTATACATAAGCATCCCGCACTAAGCTTATGAACTGTGGTTTTTATCATATTATTCCGATTATAAATGGCACCCAATGTTAATAAAACTCATGCATGGGAGTGGATTGGAATAATGGTGTTTTACGCCCAAGTTAGAAAATTATAACTTATATCGAGGCGGTCAGTTCTGGGATAGTGGAAGAGACTGAAATATCCGTGAAAAACCATCGATTTTGACACACAAAATGACACAATTTCTAGTATTCATAATTATAAGGAGCTTCCGGGCCTTTATATCAAGCTAGTTGGCGAGATGTGATGTGATTTGTAATCCGATGCTTAAGATTATAAAGTTTGGACCTACTAAAAAAGTACCTTAATGATACTACCAAGCATAATGTCATTATACCCCTAATAAACGAAGTATCACCCTGTCTGTCCGTCTGTCTGGTTGTCCGTCACAATATCGTGCCCGCTCCAAACTGTATCTTCCATGTCTACTGATGAATTTTTTTTATCAAATTTGGCACAAATGTAAACCAAATTCGACGATGTGTCGCGTACCAAAAAGTGCATAGGTCTAAGGTCAAGGTCACGAGGTCAAATATCAGTTTTTCCGTTACAATATCATGTCCGCTGAAATCTTACTTTCTTCTTAATGTTTTACTCTATTACTTAATTCTTTATTCACTTATTTTTTATCGGTACATTACGATATTTGAAACTAATTGATTTATAAGAGCCATTGCTCTGAAAACAATGGCTTGTACTTCTGAAATTCGTTTGTCACAAAATCCAGTATTAGATGGCGGGTCTGAGGGGGTAATAGTCTCCTTTAGAGACAGCTCTAGTTATTACTAGTACCCACCTATCAAAGTCTTAAGTTTAAATATCAGTAGTCTCTATGTCTTTATATCCCCGCAAACTAGTGTGGTGGAGTGTATAGGAATCACCGTGTCTGTCCGTGTACAATCATATCCGGGTAATATCTTATAGTTACTGTCACAAAACTTCACAGGTCCAAATGTGGGTCATGACCTTGAACCAAGGTCATATCGAAAAGGTTAAGGTTGCAATCAAACCATTAAACTCTTGTAAATGTTAGGGGCGGGGGTATTTGGCTCTCAAGAGACAGATCTAGTTTATTATATGTTGTCTTTGTCTTGCTTCATTTTATGTTATTTGTTGTTCTTGGTTAGAGTGGCCGTGATTTGAACATTGACGGTATGTTTGTGTTTGATGGTTATTACTTGATTACATGTATACTGAACTTGAATTTCAGAATTCAAAGTCACGGGTCTTCCCTAAAAAGCCAATACGCGGTGTCACGGTAGGCATCCATTGACAGTTTGTATATATTTATGTCGTCAATCTGGTTTACAATTTTGTACATTGAATCATGATCTGCACTTTGCAGATATTCTGGAATCTCGGATTCAAGTTCAGAAATTCGGTAGGCGTTGCACTCTAAAGAACCATCCCTGCAAATTCTCCTTAGCGTATTGCAAATATTTGAAATTCCGCTATTTCACCATAGCTGACCCCTCGTTATAAGTTAATGATTCTTGACTGGGTCTTTGTAAATATCGCTTGTTGTAGCTCGCAACTTGTTTCAACAACCTGTACAATGCAGATACATGGTTCTGATATTTATTCTTCTCCAAAGGGTGCTCCAACATTAATTGTAGGGATTTCTTTGTGTGTCGACCTCTCAATATAAGTGAAATATTCCCACAGTTCAATTCAATCAATCAATCAATTATACCCTTTTATCGTCAGACAATCAATCGATACAGATAATTGATCGATACGCTGGCGAATACACATATTGTTATAGGTGACATCACGTGACAGAGTCGTATATTTTCTTTTTTCTAAATCCTGGGATATCTTATTACCTAGGACTAACCATGGGATCTACCTAGATAGTGTATAAGAGAAACAAAGAAAATGTTATTAGTGAGCACCAGTATTTGTTTTATATCTTTATCAACATTTTTATTTGAACAAGTTCAAACTACGGACTTTGAAGAGAAGGGGATAACGTTTAAAGACAATGTGGGTATGTTGTATTAATGTGATATATTGCTTGGTAATTTTTACTTCATATATTTTAACCACTTTTAACATAAGACGATAGGATCAGTTATTTTGTCAACCGTTAAAAAAAGAATTTGGACAATTGTCAAAAATTTCCATTCGTAACCCCCTGCCTAATTCATTTTATATTTTTGTCTTAAAATCTATAAAATGACATTCCTGTGAAAATCAGTATTACAAAATACCCAGCTCATTAATTTATTCATTCATTTGTTCATTCAACTTAACTAGTAAACATGGCAAAGTTATAGCTTTTTCTTGTTATTTTATATTGTTAGTTTTTACAATGAGGTCAAACGGATCAGTTAAATCTTGTCATAATACAATACCTAGTGATATTTTAGATCAAGTAATCGTAATAATTTGATAATATTTTTTATTTTGATCATGTTTGTTTAAACTTGACACATTATATCATAAGAAGAATAGTCTAGGTAAATACTAAAATTGATAACAATTCAACTCTTCTTAAGAAATACAAGTACAGACCTGTAGAAAGGTTAACACTGAACCCCTGAATCAGGGTCGAATTGGTAGCTCGATCCGTCCCCTCCGTTACCTTCGACAGTTGTAAGTTATTTATTTCTGGGCAGTTTTTTGGCCATTGACTATCCATATATGAACCACACAGTAGCCGAGCTTCGACGCCCGTTCGTTAGCTCGGTGTTAAACTTTCGACAGATCTGTACTGTAGCATGAACATGAGAAGTAATTCGAGTGATTTCTAATCGGGTTGTAAGGTATTTTTCTTCAAATTAGGACATGTAGATTTTACAATGTATTTAACACGGGGGATATAACAATACCTTGACGCATACCTGTAATTTTAGACCGTAAATTTTTTCAATAAGTTAACGGAACTAAATATCTCCCAGATAATAAAACCAGTGTAATCAAGCTGAAAAACCTTTTATAAAACATTAAATTCAATAAAAATAAATTTTCTATTACTTTCCTTCCAAATTGTCAAAACGAAAAATTTATTTAACATTCAGAGTTGTCTTTATTTTTAGTTTGAACTTATAAATATCCACCATCTATACACGAAGCCTTCCCAAACAGCAAATGTTGATCTGGAAGACTTCCAACTCCCGATTTCTCCTCCACTAAATATGTAAAGTTTTATTTTGACTGAATAAGCCTAAATAAAAACCATACTAATTATAATCCATACTAATACATGTCCAAATCACAACCCCAAAGCAAAGAAAAAACTACATGCGAGTAAAACACGTGAACTTCCACCAGGGGAGTGAGACCGGGTGCTCCAGGAGGGAATCAACCCATTATGAATTTCCCTATGATAATTTTTTCAGGACTTTAATATAGATACTAGTTGGTGGCTGGTGTACATGTATAACAGGAGTTACTACCATTCTTCCACTAAACTATGAATTTGACTGAGAAATATAAAATGTACTGAAAGAGTAAGTGAAGTTATGGAGTTTAACACTCCAGTCAAGATTATTTCATTTATATAAAGGCGGCCAGTTCAGGGATTGTGGAGGAAACCGGAGTGCCCAGAGAAAACCTCCAACCTTCGGTAAGCGAACTGACAAATTGTCCACAATACTTGGATCTGCTCCGAATGGGAGTCGAACCTAGTCAGTGAGACGCACTGTGATGTATAACCGCGCGCTTTAGACCACTGGGCTACCAAGACACGTAAAGATGTTTCCACATATAGAATCACATGGATGAAGTAAACGATTAATTCACTGAACCTTCATCGTTTTGCAAGTTAAAAGCAAATGTTTCGTTAAAGCTAGCAAATAATGGTTAAATTGTGAAATAACATGAAGATTAGTGGTTTCTTACAGATACAACAGCCTTCGAATAAAATATGGAAACAAATGTGCTGTATATATCTAACTAGTTAAGCTACATGTACTTGAGTTACAATACACCAACTATTTGCCATATTAAACGTCGTCTTTGTCATGGTCAGCTTTAAGTCCAAACGATGCCGTATTCCTAATGGTATAACACAAAACAGGATGACCAAAATGAAGACTATGAAAGTTCCTACACTTTCAATTTAGAGTTGACAAGTAGTCTAAAATACTTTTCACTATCAAGGTGTTCAGTTCGTTTGCAAGAGCTCGAGGTCAGTGGTTTCTCTGGTTATCCCCGTTTTTCTCAACATTCCAGAACTGATCGTGACTTCCTTGATGCAAAATACAAATCGTCAAAGGGGCGTAAACGCAATTACTCAATGTTTGTCTGGCAGTTCTGGGACCGGTTGTTCGAAGCTTGATTAGCTTACTGTAATCAATGATTAACACAGATTTAAAATATCAATAAAAATCATCGTATCATCATCAAATCCATAGATTTATAGCCATTTGCTTCAATTTGTTGAAATTCTATTTACTTGCGATATGCTCATTATTAATTTCAAAACAAATTTGAAATTATACAGTATTTAAATTTTGACTAATCAATTGATTAAACTAATCAGCCTTCGAACAACTGATCCCTGGTTTTAACATAGAATGGTTCGTAAACCAGATATAAAGCATTGCATTGTGATGTTTTGTAGATTGTCGTACACTCGGTGATGTGTATTTAAACGCCACAGTATGGACACCTTTACACAGGTCAAGCTGCATGAAATGTTCCTGTTTGGTAAGTGTTATTATCAAGTGACTTTGTATACATGTAATTCGCAACAAATACAGTTAAACCTGCCTATAAAGACCGTCTAAGGAAACTAGTGAAAGTATCTTTTATGGGTTGAATGCTTTTATATAAATGTTAAAAGAACGTGACTTAACAATTGCAATAAAAATGTTATTGACCTTTTAAAGCAGGTGTCTCTTCTATAAATGTTGAATTTTAGGCAGGTTTGACTGTACATGTAGATTCTGCAAACAAAAACAAGCTGACTGATATAAATATTCAACCTTTTTTAGCAAAATGTATCTTAAATATGAGTAATAGAAGAAGTTATTTTTTAAACAGATTGTAAAACAATTTCTTTTTTTAATTGATGTGTTTTAATAGTATAAATGATATGTCTTATAAATCTTTTAAGCTGGATGTAAAAGCTTTTATATATAGGAATTATGTAGTAGTTGTTTTTTTGTTTTTTTTTCAGATGTATATTGTAGCTTTTATATATGACACTTAAATAAAATATTTTGAACTTGAACTTGAACTATTGACATTTGCCATTTACACGAGCGTTTGTTTGTCTGGTTCTGTAAACAAAACAAACGTGATGAATTGACCGCTGACATTTCTGTATGTCTAATTGATTCTACAATCAGTGTAAACAGACGATAAACTGACCATTTCAGATAACGAATGACGGATAATATAGCAATAACTTAATTACATTCTAGATCGTCCAAACGAAGTGCAAGAGTTATTGTTTTGTCCCCAGCGAATGAAGTCAAGGCCGCAAACCAAAGGAAAACAGTTAAATTGGTCTTAGTTACAGGTTTTAAACAAGAGCAACTTCTTGAGAGACAAAAACACGCCCTCAACGTTGTCGAGTTGTTATTTTTAAAAATTGACCTTTTGACCTAGACTCTTGACCTATGCACCTAAACACACATTGCCTTATATTGATTTATATTTGTGGCAATTTTGAAATATTGGAAAAAGATGGAAAGACGGATTCATATTCTTAATGTCGTTTGCGGGTAGATGGATATAACAAAAACAAACATACTAATCCATGTCCGAATCACAATCCAGAAGCAAAGTAAAAACTTTGGAACTGACAAGTTATGTTAGACATGTGAACTTCCACCAGGGAAGTGAGACCGAGTGCTCCGGAAGGGTAAGCGCCTCCTGTTTAGCTAGCTACACCCGCCACGTGTGTAATCAAATTTTGTGAAAGGAACATGGAATTATTGGACGTCAAATATATCCAGAGCAATCCTGGACACAGAGACATCAAACTTATCAAGAATACTGTGATGACGGCCATAAAACTTTTTGAGGGCCTTGATAAGCCTAGGCTTGCAATATCCCTGGGTCAACAATTTATTTACAAGCAGCCTACTTCGTTTTACAAATTCTCCGTAGTGGATCAAGCTCTACTATATTATATAATAACATAACGTAGCTAAAGAAGAAACGGGGTGTAAAACTATAAAATTATTGAGGTCATCCATAACTTTAATATTTTACTTTAACATTTTAGAATGGTATAGCGGACTGTGGTTGGATAGACTGTGTTACAGAAGGAATTAACTGTAGAGTACCAAAAGCAGAGAGAAGTGAATGCTGCAGAATATGTAGAAGGAACAGAATAGAAGGAAAGAGAAGTAAACGAGTAAGAAGAGCATGTGCTCCAAAACGGAAACGGAAGAAGAAAAGAGATAGAACTGACAGAAAAGAAAGAAAGGGAAGAAAAGGAAACAGGCGAAACAAAAAGAGTAAGATTGGAATAAAATATACAATGTTTAATAGTTAAAGAATAAGTTTACAAGCCTTTTTGTAACTGTATCGTACCCTCTTTTGTACAGCGATACTTACACAGATAAACGTACACAGGGACTGCTTATGTATACTGGTCTTTTGTACCTAGAAAGAACCAAACATTGTCGCACACTTTGAGACTTTGCCAACCGGGTTGTTGAAGATAATTTTAACAAATGAGCTCTCTGCCAACGCGTCCAGGGTTTTGACTTATAAACATCGATCTAAGAATGCGTGTACCCGGTTTTAGAATTTAAAACGCCACAAATACGCATCCGCTAACAGTATCTTTCCAACTAAACAAGAATTTAAAATATACAAAAAGGCCCTTCTACACTCTTGGTAGATACTGTTCCATCTTTATTATAATAATGCAAGTATTATAACAAAGTTTAATATTGAGAAACATAGCTGGTACAAAATCATGTTTTTTTCTCATTACTGAACATTATTCAACTTAACATACCACTAAATTACATTACTTACAACCAAGCTTGTCTATAGTGGTCAGTATTAATATTACCAAGTTATTATTCATTCGTAATACATAACAGAATTTTATCTCTAACCCTGACAAAACTCAACGGAACCAAAAACATGACACTACAATTCCATGACAACAACAGACAATAAAGTCATTGGCAATCCTACAAAGTTTGACATCAGCATTAATAAGAATTACAACTTCATTTTGCAGGTAGAAGAAAAAATCGCAGAAGGAAAAACCGAAAATCCTCAGATACACAAACAGCCAATTCTACGACAGCTTCTACCATCGGTACCAGTCTCACACCAGGACGAACCACGCTACCTAACATATTTAAATCTTCTCCGGCAGAATCACTAGGGTTACAGTTCTTTAAGACTGGTCTATGTATGCCTGCCAGTGCAGACAAAGTTATATATAGACACTATGAAAAACGACATGGAATATATATAGCTTTTGATGACTTGGTCTCCAGTCATGTAGAAGTTCTCTGGTGGACCCTTACTAAAGGTATAGTGCTTCAAGTTTGACCTGGCCGTTTGACCTTTAATTTGAATACTAGATTGGGCTTATAGACTGTGTAATTTAGGTAACACAGCGTGTTTCATTACCATTAAAAGTCAGTACGCTTTGTTACTATCATCTATCCTTATTTCTATATAAACTCTGCATAGCCCCTACATTACGCAATCCATTATGTCCATTCAAATTAAGGTCAAACGGCCAGATCAAACTTGACGCACTTTTTGTTTTACTATAACAACCTCTTGTATTTGCATCAAAAACTGTTAAAGGGGAAGGTAAAAATGGATTTGGATGAATTTTCGCCTCGGACTATGACAAAATATCCAACAATAAGATATATCTGAATGAAACTTCGTAAACTCTATCAATAAACATAAAATACTTTTAATTGCAAGACTATATCCAGTAGAGAGATATGAAAATTATTATATTGAGTGCTCAGGTAAAAGTTACAGTTTGATGAGGTAATAACCTTTGCGTGAGCACGTCATAGATTTCGTTTGTACACATAGTATAAAATACTTTTCATGTCACCTGTGTGCCACCGTAATTTTGGCAAAATTGTTGTGTTTTAGTAACAATTGGGGATGTCGAACCCCTATACATGTGCGCTCTATATGATAAATTTAGTTAGAAATGTACGCCAAATGTAGTAATGTTATGACATAAAGAGGTTCGACAGAAGACTATAACATTTCATGTGTACATGTACATTAGTTCTATGATTATTGTATACATTAAGTTCTCGCTGCATAAGTGGGAGGTCGTGGGTTCGAACCCCGAATGGGTTTACCAAAAACTTGAAATTGTGTAGTGACTTTCTTTCACCAAGCAAGCACTCGGCATTACGAAATGAAAGTCGCGGTTCTTTCTGATGGGAACTTAAAATAAACGAGGTCCTGTGTCACGATAAAGAAACCTGCAGTATAATGTCATCAGTGCAACACACAGGAAAAAATTCTACAGCTACCGACGTCTCGATATTCTTGGCTGGGACGTTAAACACCATTAGTCAACTCTACTCTTTTTACTTTAGGCAAACTTGGAGCAATGCAGATACACAAGTATCCAGCCGATGAATTTAGACAAAACATTACAAGAGAAGCTATACTTGGCTCAACTACAAACAGTATGTATATAAAAGAAAAACGTTTCTTATAGTGCGCCAAGTTCGACCTGCCCGTTTGACCTTTAATTTGAATATTCAAACAGGCATATCAATTGTGTAATTTAGGGTTATATAAAGATGTTCATCTAGTTGGTAACTATGAAATCTTTGCAACGAAACATTTCTAACATTCATGGTAAAATAACCAGAATTATAAGCCGAAAAATTATGATTTCTTATAAACCATTTATCATAAATATTGAATACATTATACATGTATAACGAAGTTTTACATGGGAGTTCGTGTATGTTAAACTCCGAGCCATGTTTTATGTTTAATTATAACCAAGTCGATACATCATTGTTAACTAACAGGCAACCACAAGTTCAATATTTGTGAGAAACTTCACTCAAATAATCTGGATACACGTTATTGGGGCATGATATCATGGAAGTGTTACAAACAAGGAGTGGAGTGGATGATGGGTTATGTTGTTTTACACCAATTGTGGAGAAAACTGGATCACCATGAGAAAAACACGGACCCTCGGCCAGCGAACTGACAAACTTTCTCACTCTAGGATCTACCCCAAGTGGGATTCGAACCTAGGCACTGAGAGGTGTTGTGATCCGTAAGAGCGCTTTGGAGCACTTGGCCACCGAAAAACCTAGCAAGCTATAATATACACAAAGTAGACTAAAATACCTGACAATAAGCGTTAATGTTTCTTTGGTGCATAAAATGTCTCATTTGATTTCATACCTAATGTTTATTTCATACGTGTCCGATGTAGTTAGCTTAACAGGAAATGCTTAAACTTCCGGGGCACCTGACCTTATTTCCTTCCCTAATGGAACTTCATACATTTGACTAAATTTGCCATTTTTTACTTTGCTTTTTGTATTGTGATTTAAACATGGACCGATATGGCTTAATGTATAATTGATCACATCTTCTTTATCTTTTAACAGGTGAAATCAAGACATTTAAGAGAAGACTTACAAGACAAATGGGCGTTTGTGCAAAGGGAGACAAATGTACATCTAAAGTCATCAAACGTGCATTTTTCTGTTTTGAAATCAAAAACGTATCTTACAAATGTGGTGCACGAAATAATTAGCATACGCGTTTTTGAAGTATTGGACAATTTGTTTTACAGACAGACATTAAAATGCTTACAATTTTGAAACAGTTCATACAAGTTCATCTTGGGAAGTTGCATTTTCATACAAGTTCATCTTGGGAAGTTGCATTGGATTTAGAGTAAAGGCAAAAGGTCAATTATTGCTTATTTTCGCTAGAAAACAACCAAGGTCAGAAAGGCATAGCTAAGCATATAACTGAATAATAGAATTTCCAGTTACAGTTACAAACCTGTCTATAAAGGTCGCCCAAGGGAACCAGTAAAAATGGCCTATATATACAGGTTCAACTAATATGAATAAAGAACAATTTGGATACAATTCTACTGGTCTTTATAAGCAGGTGACCCTTGTATAGAGGTGGCCTTTAAGGCAGTTTGGACTGTATTTCAACAACATCGATATCAGTACGGTTCCGAAAACGATGAAAAGGTATTCAACATTTAATTCTCGCAAAACCTGCTGCTTATTTTGTCATGGTAACGCATGTACTTTAGATTGTATAAAATATAATTTGAATAAAATTATTTTAGTTTTATACTTTGTTTTATGTGTAGCCATATTGCCTTAATTTCATTCATATATACTTTTTAAAGAATGGATATAAATACAATTTATCAAAATAATTAAATTGTCTTTAGTTGTGCCCATCTGCAGACATATAATATCCTAACGTGTCATTATTTAAAAAGCCAATAATTTCCACAGAACTAAACATTGTTGAACCATTATATATATATTGCCCTATAATCATACTTGTCTAATTATCATGATTACGCATTTCTTATCCTTAAGCTGTCCCTTTCCGGACGTCTTTAACCTACGACTGTCTCGCTACGCACTTGTTGGCTGAATATTGCCCTTTTGTGCAGGTATTTATGACGACGGTCATTGTGTTTTTGCAATTGCAGAAACCTGTATCATATTGGGAATAAAAAATCCGCCGAATGGTTATACATGTGCATGTAGCTTATAATAACCTTGTATGGTGATATTAGTGACCGTAGGTTTTTGCAGCTTTGTGACCGAGCTTGTTAGTTAGGAACCATTTTTATTATATGACTTCATAGTTTTCTTTTCTCTTATTGGCCAATTTCAGTAGAACAGCATATATTTCGATACTTTGATGAAAATTGTCTCAAAATGTCCATAAATAGTTGACAGACCAGTTAAACACTATAAAAAGAAACACTAACGTTGTCTACCAGTTTCCCCAAACATAGAAAAGGGACTACCTGATTATAAATCAAAATTAAAGATAACATGTGTTATCGACCTTGACACGAAGGAATTCAGAAAAAAATGTCAAACGACGATCGGCTCAACCACGTCTGTAGTATGCCAAGGTCGTAGGCGATTTTGGCAGTAAAAGTTGCGTTAACTGAAAGAAATCAACTGATAGTGCAGTGAAAGAGAAAGCTTTACCGTGGATTTGATGAACATCTCCAATAATATCAGAGTTCAGGTAATAGTAACTGTGCTGATTGCACCTAAATCGGAATTTTTGATGTAATTTTGAAGTGTCATTAAACAGTTTTTTTGGTATCGGTCAATATGGGATAATAGGGATCTGACCAAAGTATTAACGACCTCGGTGAATATTGCTTTTCTTTTATGGACATCAGATGCAAGAGGCTTAAGTATTGATAAATATTGATCGAATACATTATAGAGAAAAACAGACAAAGTGTACAAGTATGATAATTAACTTTTATTAAAGTCATTATAAATCAAGTTTAACATGAAAGAAATTAAAAATTAAATAAGAAAAGATATGAATGAAAAAAGACCACACCAAGAAAGCTAAGCCATCAAATTTATACGAAGGCAAATGTTATCCGAAAAAAATGAGGGTAATGACATGTGAAATTAAGGGACATAAAACTAACCGTTATCGTTCTTGACCAACCCGAAACAATATTATTTAAAACGTTTATTTGGTAAAAATAAATTTTTTAACATTGTTAAGTGATACAAAATCACCTTCTTTGATTGGTCTAGATACGTGACGACTATGGTATCCTGACAAAACGTGTCTACTAAATATAGGAAAGTTATGCCTATCCAGTAAGACCTGCAAAATGTTTGGTAATTGGAAGCAACCCTGATGGTATGAAAAGTCCATTTTATAATAGATCTTGCGTGTAACAAAACAAATATTTATTTATTCGAAATGACATTTTTTAGACTTCACCCTTAATCAAACTAATTGCATAATGTGTTGATTACTTCTAATTAACCAAATACAAATTACTATTTATTTGCGATTCATATTTCCGTCAGGTAATTATCCAACAATGTTGATGTTGTTGCCATTAGTAGGTGAAACTCTGTGGAAAACCGGAGGGTCACTATATTCAAAATCTGTGATTTCGACTCTTTCAATGAGGCCATTGTCCTCTTGAAAGACAATGTTGCTAATAAAGAACAATTTGTTAATTATCCCGATTCCTTCGGCGGCAAAAGCATTGTGCATTGATTGAGGGTAGAGTAGCCATTTTCCAATACCATACTCCATCGTTAATCTGTTAGCAGTATTGTTAACTGTAAATTTTAACTTTCCATAAGGCTGGTTGACAAATGTACCAGTATATGATATCAGGGAATGTGTCGATGGGAGATTTTTTGCGAAAACTGCTTTGGATTTTTGTGGAGGTTTATCGAACCATGGCCGGGGATACGAACATATACCGCTCTTGTTAATATATGGATTGATATTAAGAAACACATCAGATAAAAAATTATGAAGCGTTGTTCGGTAGATGAAGTGGTCATCTTGTCCAGACATTGCTGTGAATATTCCTATATTTTTGTCTGGTATAAGTGTTATTTTTGACGTATATCCCCATGTTGTCCCTGTGTGTGTCAGGATAGGTAAACCTGAAATAAAGGAATGGACCACATGTACATGTACACAGTAAACAATACAAATTAAATATAAGAACAACATGGTTATACAAGTCCGCTTTACCTTTAATTTCATCATGAGCGTTCATATTATTAGTAGTAGTTTAAATAAAGGACCCAGAAACAATCGCCACTTTCTGAGAAAAATAAATTTTACTCGAGAAATAATTGATTTGCATCCGATCGGACTTGCTTCTTTTCAAGTCATAGTGAACTATTCCTAAGACGTCAAAATTAGCATTAAGTCGCCACACACATGCTACAAAGCTTATTTTGCAAGTATTAAGACAAGTTATTGATTTAGATTTATTCATTTGTCCTTCGTATGTTACTTTCAAGCTAGTCCAATTTGTATTTCATATTTCTAAAAACGTACCGCTCCTTTTTACATGCTACGTTTGAGACTCCAAACAAAACAAAAACAAGTCCAACCCGAAGGTTTTGGAGACCCTCTCATATAGCCTTTGTAAAGCAACAGTTTTGTCGGTCTTAGTACTTTATGTTTTGATAACTAATATTTGTCAACGGTCTGTTTTTAACTACCATGTAGACTGTTTTCCAAATTATTTAGTTCAAGTAAACTGCGAGTGGTAAAATATATAAAAAATTAACGAAAAAATACAATTTCTTTAAATATGGTGTAAATGAAAAAAAATACTGAAGAAGACTAGTTCCAAGCGATTACTAAGCATATTTGAAGAAAAACATACCATTTTATTAGTTAAAATCAAGTCTGTTTTGCAAATACATATACTGCAATATTAATATGATTTTGGTGAATTTATTTAAAGATTATTTAATTTTCCTATAGGGTCCATTTCCTACTGCACAAAGATGTTTCACAGTATCGTTTGTCGTAGAAAAAGAAGTTTGTTTTAAATCATGCGCTTTGTTTTCAATGTTTGCCAAACAGGACGTATAAAGGGAGATAACTGTTTTTTGCTATTTTTGCGCCTAATTGGCAAACTCGTGCCTAGTTATAAACAACATCCATCTTTCGGGTTGGACCTGTATGTCCTTATTAGTACCAGAAAACATACCCCTATAAAATCCATTTTGCCATCCAAATGCGTAATTACTAACACTGTTCGTAACGGGTACTTTTGGTTGTGTAAAATAGTTTTTCATAGTTGAAGAGACAATCATGTTGTGTGCTTGGTAGCTACTTTGTAGCAGATCATGGTCATACACCTGAACACCGTCCATTGATTTACCACCTGTCAGATGGAAATTCATCCACTTTGCCATATCTACTGCGTTACTCATTACACATGTAGATCCACATAGTTCACCCCAAAACCTGTACAAAGACACACAAACATTGTAAAACAAAGTACATTACATTTTCAAATATTTACATTTGTGATGAAACTCTGTTTGAGACCAAATATAATTATAGGACAATAATTACATTTGCTAAAATGGCATCACTCCTCTTTTTTTTTTTTTTTTTTTTGCTTTTGTCTATATGTGTGACGTCATTGTTTTTTCCAACGATTGAAAATATATGTCGTACAGTGTTTTGAATATATTTCATGATACATAAACCAAAATTAGATTTTAAAAAATGAGAAATGTAAATATAACCATCGAACTGTCTAACTGTTGAAATGGCGGTTATAACTCCAATTGCCTTGCAAACTAATCATAATTGCGTTAGCATGCGTTATTCAGTTTGATTTACAGGGCTTGGGGCTATTGCATTGTCAAGTGCTGATTTTGAATTTTAATGCATTCTTTGAATAAAAATTCAAAATCAGCACATGACAGCACTTTATTACTCAGATTTATGACGCATAATAAATAAATGAAATACAATAATGAATTATGAACATAATGCAACGCATAGTTTAGAAAATAAAAATATTTATTCATTAAAAATAATTACATAACGTTTTTCGACAAAACGGTCATTCGCTGTTTAATAAAATAAAGTTTCTTCATAAATCTAAATGTTTATAAATCACTTGTTGTTTAAATACTAAACCACTCTTTAGCGTGTAATTTTACCATCATACTCAGTGACAGTCAAAAGTTGGATGTTTTATAATCAGTAGATATAACAATGTTTTATTATTTCATTTCCTTTGCTAAGTACATGCCAACGACAGAATCTTTTATTCCATTTTTTGTTGTTGAAAAATTAGTCCTCTACCAGCATGATGAGAAATTTTATTTAAATTAACATGCGCGTTGACATTAAAACTCGCATTCATGCATGAAATTTATAATATACATACTCGTTTATAGCAAATGGTGAAACGACGATATTGCCCGTTTCGGCATCTGGATTGTAACCGGTTGCTATGTCATCTGTTTGTTGGTTGACTTTCGTAAGAAACTTCGAAGTACTCATACCAATGGGATCATAGAGAATTTCTTTTACGTTTTCCTCCCATGTCTTCCCAGAGAGTTTTTCAATAATTTCAGTCACAACTCCATACATTAAATTGTTGGTGACAAAAGCAGTGCGAAATGGTTTGATTGCGTCAAAATACCGTATACGACTGAAAGAGATATTAACGAATCAGCCTGCAGCGTGAAATCTTGCGATATCTAAAATCTTCACTTTTTGGTCGGATAATAGACATGTCATGTGCTACATTTGAATTTTTATGAAACAATACATTCAAAAGTAGCACATGACAGATATATCCTATTGCGAGAAAGTTTGTCAGTTCGCTTGCCGAAAGTCGGTGTCACTCCGTTTTTCTGCACCATTCCTGAACTGACCGCCTCACTTTAAGTAAAATATCTTTACTTGGCATAAAGTTCATTACTTCAATGCGAGTACATGAATAATAAAGCGGCATGAGTAATGTGACACTGACACGACGATGGTTTCTGATTTTTAAGAACGTTTTTAATCACAATGCAAGCCTATGGTACGTGTACATATCGTCGAACAAATTACGACTCGGCGTTCACATGTTACAGAATATACAATCGAACATCCATGGATAGATCTATAACATTTATTTTCGCCGCAATAGGTACTCTTTATGTTTCATATAAGAAAAATAGCAGATCATGTTAGAATAAAGTCTGAAACTGTAGAAGTCAATGTACATGAACTGAGGATGCCACAAGAACGCATTCCTAAATTAGCACTACGTTGGACATCATCTGGAAAGAGAAAACCTGGCAGACCTCGGACCACCTGGAGAAGAACCATCCTATCTGAACTGCAAGAACAGGGATACAGCCTAGGACAAGCCCAACATATAGCGCAGGACAGGGGAAAGTGGAGGGAACTAGTAATGACCTTATGTCTCACCAGGGATGAAGAGGATAGGTGAGGTGTAGAAGTCAAACGTTGTGTAGGAGGTTTTTACACCATCACTGAAATGATAATGCACACATGCGGGGTAAAAACCGATCATTTCATTTTGTCAATGACCACCAGCTAATTATTTCCTTATTATGACATCAAAATTTACCTTTTAAGGTTACTTCTTGTCAAAGTAGGATCAAATCGCATCCAGTTGTGTGCGGCTATCCCTAAAGTATGGGCTAGGAGATCTCTTATAGTCGCGTATCTATTTCGTTCATCATCTTTAAACCGGAATTCATTTCCTAGTATGTCTGCTGGTCTGGTGTAAACAGTCAAACTTCAATGAAATAAAAAAAAATCTTGTTCTGAAATTCTGTTCACTCTGAAAAAATATTTTTGTTTTTTATTTAAAATAGTATGTCAGCTGATCTGGTGAAAACGGCCAATCTTTAATGAAATAAAAAAAATCTTGTTTTAACATTCTGTTCACTCTGTGAAAAAAAAATTGTTTTATATATAAAACTAGTATGTCTGCTGGCCTGGTGTAAACAGTCAGACTTCAATGAAATAAAAAAGTCCTGTTTTGAAATTCTGTTCACTGTGAAACAAAAATATTTTTGTTTTATATATAAAACCCGTTTTCAATTCGAATTACCAAACAGTATCGCGCTAAATTCAATAGTGTTGATTTTTTCCTCTGTATTTAACATAAGTGCTTTCGTTATTTTTTTCTACACTTACTTGTGGTCTTTTAGTAGTTTAATTAATACCAAGCCTGAGAATGATCTTGTTAAGGAGGCCAAACCAAACAGTGTTGTGTTTTTCGTTTCGCGGAAACTAGACAAATCCGCATAACCGAATCCTTCGGCTATCTCCACCTTTCCATTTCTGACAACAGCAACGGAAATACCAGGGTTTTGATAATAACAAGATATCGTCTGAAATACATTGATGTACCTTTCATTATTTTATCATTTTTCTCGTGTATTAAAATACGTCTCGTGGCAGGTAAAAATTGTACAAGTTTTGAGTTTGAGGCAAAAACCTAAATTATCACCAAACAGACAACAGCAAGATACTATACTACATGTACCTAAAATATTTGATAACATTTCTAATAAAAATTGACAGGTTTGTTTTTCATTCTCTTAAACCCATTGTTCGTCTTTCATACTTAGAGACAGTCCTTAACTAAAACTGCTATACTGTCATTTGGTTTCTCATAAAATAAAGAAATTATATGTGTTTAAAAACAAAAATACTAACAAGGAATAATACAAGAAAATTTTAAATCATTGCATTTATTTCTATATATAGAAGAAGGATTCCGCAAACTTATATTGTTTATTGTCGAAGAACTAAAACACCCGTGTTGGACCCCATGTTCTAAAACATTGATATTCACGCCTGAATCACGCCTGCATCATAGACTTTAACAGTTTGTCCACTTTAAAATAAGGTGGTCCTATTCCTATTTTCAAATTAAAATACCCAAAACTTTCAAAACTACACTTTTCATGTCATTTGGAATGGATATTTCTTCTCCACGACCATGTCAAAACCAATGTCATTAAAGTGATTCGCATTTTAATTGTTGACCTTAGTTGAAACTTTTAATATATGCATATGGGGTCAACAGGGGAACATACTACAGCCGATTTATTGTAAAAATTGTAAATTTTTCTCTACGTAGGAGAATAACGGAAAAAGTAAAAGCAAAACTTTTTTATGCGCTTTTTCAAATCAAAAATTTAACAGGTGTAAAAGTTATTTTAGAAAATGTCTGTCTCTAAACATTAAAGACAAACAATAGTCATACATCAACAAGTCAAATCAGTTAAGAGTACATTTACTCTACAGATTATCAATTTGTTTACTGTACTTCAGTCACGATACTCTATGATAATCTTTTTTTAATAACAGAATTATGTCATATTGAGAGATAACAGATATATAATTATGTAATTCAGAGGACTGCCCAAGAAGAACACATTTTTGTGAGTATTCCTATTTTCTTCCTTAACTATAACCATTTAAAGAAAAGAATTCGGTTCGTTCAACAGCTTATAAAATGGTCCATACCTTTTGATATATCTGCATAAACACCATGGATATCGTGTGATACGCTAGTGAAATTTTGGAAATGCTTGTCCCGTTTTTTTTTAGTTTCAAAATCATAACAAATTAGGTATGCTGAGTGGAATGACTTGACCTAACCCAAGATTGGTACGGAAGTAGACGGTGCAGAACATTATCATGTGTAAACCCCTCAACAACTCTACCAGTACCACTACCTCTACTGATAAACTATGTGCTAAATATCCCCTTAGTTAACAAACAGCAAAAGGAACCCAGAAAACGTTGCAGCAAAACAGAATTTTAAAATTTACAAGATAGCTACGGCACAGGTCTGTCGAAAGTTTAACACTATAATAACTAATTAGACAGAATCGGCAGCTTATCTAGGTCCCTCATTAGCTACGTGTATCTCAGGAGCTGTTGTCTATTTCTCAGCAGCGTTAAGACCACTAGCTTTCAACATCTCTGCCACTAAGAAATAAACTTCGACTCCTTTTCGTAAGGTCATTGTTAAACGATAGGTCTGTATTGTACATTTGCGCGTAGCTAAGTATCAAAACTGCTACAAATCATGTTAAAGAATCAGAACAGCGGTACAGTATGCACATCTACACCTTATGTCGATTGCTTGTACTAAATATTTCAGCAGTCAACCATGCGCTTTTAGAGAGGTTGCGTACACACGACCAGTCAATTATATGGCGAAGATGTAACAAGCTTAGTGAAAGTATGGTGTTTCTGTTTCAAATTTATTCTTTGATTTCCCACATGTATTCTTTTCGTATATATATTTGTCTATAATTTTAAGCCAAAAACTTCAATTCTTTCCAATGTTTAGTATTTATTGCGTTAATAGAATTTTAAACAACGTTCAATTCAATGAGAGTAAAAATATGATATCATACAAGAAATTCATGACATGCCCCATAACATTTATTTGTTTATATACGAGAATTATATGCCTTACCTCTCGTATTACTTCTTCAGCATAATCTTTTGAGTAGCTCTCCGCGATATTAGGGAGAAATAATAGCAACGACAAACCCAATACATGTATCATGTCTGTGACGAATGGTGTAAAATGGAAGAAATGCAGGTCTTTATATCAGTAAGTCTTTAGATAAGACAAAATGAGAAAAAACAGTTCTTAGGTTTAAAATGCTATCAGATGATTCATGTCATTGCATTGACAGCAAAATCAGTTTGCAAATGCACGCTTCCAGGATTGTATGCCTTTTTTCCTAATGACAAGCCTCCTAGTTTCACTATTTAACCATGATGTTTTACAGCAAGGGACACATAAGCCTTAACGCTCACTTGAGGATATGTTCATGCATATCTAAATTCGATTTTGTTCTTGTTCTCCCCTTCTTTCAAATAATGTAATTAAGAAATATTTTTGTGCATGAAACCAAAACTCATTAAAAAAAATTACGAGAAGTGCGAGGAAGAAATGATATGATTTACTTTCTACAAAATTATATGTTTGTTGAGTATATTAAATACACATTGAGATTTTAGATTAGATTAAAAACTTTCGACTTTGTATCTAATGACAAAATAATTTTAAGAAGAGTACAGTATAACCTGCTATAAAGTCCACCTCTGTATAAAGTCCACCTGTCTATAGCAACCGGTCTGAGGTATCCCCAATGGATTTTACTATATAATGACCCTGTATATAAAGTTCACCTGTCTAATGTGAATAGAGTCCACCCTTTTTAGTCCCAAATGACTCCTCAACCTGTCTATAAAGTCCACTTTTTCAATCAACTTTTTTTAGTTTTTAGTATTTTATGATTTCCAAGTTATGGAATCAGTTTTAGCCAAGTAATTCTTATATTCTGAATGCATGAAGATAAGAGTATAATTATTATAATGAGAATTCTTTAAATTTTGTATATATAGGTACATTTACTGTAGTTAACTATCTCAGTAGTGTTTAGAAAACATTAAAGACTTCTAAATTTTGATTTATTTTATCTATCATTGTGCCAGTGCCATCTAAACTACAGTGCTAGGGAACGTCTAGTCACTTAAATACTTTATCATGTTTGAGAAGATCACCATTTTAAATGAAACCAAATATGATATAGGTTTTAAACTATATTTTAAGACACGTCCTTCTAAGCCCATTTTTCAGAAACTTTCCTTTTCTTTCCCTTTTGCATTGGTAAACGCTTATTCTGCAACCAATTTTCTCTATTCATTTAGCCGCCATGTCAACAATGTTCTAAAAGTAGAAAATGTGTGTGCTAAATAAAAAGCGAAAAATATTTATTTTGTATTTTAATATAGTCTATCAGAAGAATTCCGCCAAAATGAACAGACAATCTATTAAAAACAGTTTCCAGAGAATAACAGTTGAACCAGTAATGTTTCTGTACATGCTGGCTTCATTTCTACAGTACTCAAACTACCAAGCTTTGATTTATAGAAGAACATGTCACCTGAAATACAACAACGATACGATATGTGGACACCTTTACAATAAAACATACGAAGTTGAGGACAAACAGATACAATCCGAGGCCTCGGCATGGATCATGTATACAAACATTGCCTACTCAGTACCATCCATTCTTACCGTTTCGTTCTTTTTAGCACCCTGGGGTGACAGAAAAGGGCGTAAATTAACCATCATTATTCCTATAGTTGGGAGTATGATATATACACTATCTAACTTGATTATTTCCAATTTTCCGTCGTTAGCAAATTCTTATCTGTTGGTTGGAAACCTCATCAGTGGTTTTGCTGGAGGATATGTTGCTTTAATGATGGCAATCTATAGTTACATAGGTCATACGTCATCAGATGACGTAAGAACGGTTAAAATGGGTATAACAGAGGCTATGATTTCCCTTTCAGCCACCTTAGGGGTGTTGGTCTCTGGCGTTATGTTGGATAACACCAGTTTCACATTTGTGTTCTCATTTGTTCTCGGAGTACAATTTCTGGCGTTGGTATATACGATACTTTTTGTCAAGGAAGTGACAAATGCCGTAGAGAATATGCCACAGAATCATAATTCAATTTGTTATGGAATGTTGATTTCAATTAAACATGTATGGTTTTGTGTATCGAGATACAGGGGCAACAGGAAAAACTGTCATTTGTTCATATTGGTTTTTGTTATATTCTTATTGCAAACTTGTACTGTTGGTAAGTAGCATTCATCCATAAAGTATTAGATAGAGGTCAAATTATTATGAAAATAAGACACAAAATTATGTATTCGCCAAACTTAAAGTATGCTTCTTTTTAGAAAAATATGGCTTAATATTAAGTTTATTAATCAATGATTGTAAAGTAAATAGAGTGACCCACCAAAAACAACCGTTTTATTGCCTCAATACATGTATTTTGTTTAACTAATTCTGTGTGCATTTTTAGCAAAGTACATGTTTTTCGCTTTACTGCTTAATTATACCCACGCATCGAAGAATGGGGGGGGGGGGGGTGTGGTGTATACCGGTTTACCTCTGTCCGCCCGAAACCAAAATTTTCTTAACAGTTTTCTCAGCAAATACTAAATCAGTATGCGGTTACATGCATACCAAAAGGACCGATTTGATTTTCCCCACATTTACGGCCAATGGTTGAAGTTAAAAGCGGAGGTATACTAAGCGAGCAATAGCTCGGATTTCTTGTAATTTTTGTTTTTGGTCATACTTAGTCCAGCATGTATTTGTCAGCAAAATGTACTTACATTATATAATTCAATATATAAAATTGGCTATTTTCACGTCCTAAGATTTCGTTGCATGACCATTCATTTTGTTCGTCAGTTCGTTTTAGTCAATCCAATTTCATCCGAAATCTGTGGTCATATCATTTTTGCGAATAATAACAAAATACATGTAGCTAAAATTTAAAACCGATGTTTCTTCTTAACCAAAAGAAATCAAACGCATTCACTCGGGAAGTAAATAAACGCATTTACCTTTCCTATAAACAAGGAAAGTAAAAAAAATAATATTGTTTTTCTAAGTGCATTGTAAAACAGCAGTAATGTTATAGCTTCCTCGTGTAAAAACTAATTATTTTGACATTCTTGTATCTGACAAACGTATAATTATGTTAATTATATAATTACATGTATATCTAAAGGGCAAGGCGACATATTTTATTTATACATGAAGCTTCCAAAGTTCAATTGGTCACAGACCATTTTTGGATACAACAGTGCTTTGGGCCATTTTACAGCTTCTATCGCTGTTTTAGTGTTTCTGCCATTGCTTAGACGTTTTACAAACATTGAAGACACTACCTTAGCTGTGGCCGGTCTGGTATCAAAAATAGCTGGATTGTTATTGTTGGCTTTAGCTGCTTATACATGGCAAGTTTTCTTAGGTAAGTGGGTAATCATTTGTACTATCAAAAGTGATATTGACTGTAAACAAGCAGTTCCCTTTCTTTCTCAACCAGTTAAAATAATTCTAATGCTTATAATAAAGTTCGAAAAATCATCTACTTACTTTTGGTGAAATTAAATGGATGGTAGAACCCCCGTTAAAATTGAAGATAATTTTTCGCGTTACCAAGACGATTTATCTGTTCTCGATTGCGTATACAAATGACTAAAAGTCGAAATCGTGAATGCTGATCAGCTTGGTATCGATCAAAATGTATACTTCTTTTTAACTTATTTCGGGTTAAAATTTTCTAATAGAAATTATATCGTTTTCCATTAATACCTCTTTTCAGTTGCTACCCTGGCTATTTTATCAGGATTTCCATCCGTAGCTGTAAGATCACTTATGTCAAGTCTAGTTGAAAAATGGGAGCAAGGTGAGCCATTGTCATAAACTATCCATGTTATTATAATACATGTAGCCATTTAACTGAAAACATATTTAAAGACAATTGCATTTCACATATTGAATACAGATAACACTTCAGTTGAATTGTTCAAGGTGGTTCAAAACAAAAGTTTACTCAAATGTTATATAAGTGCTGTTACATTTTATTCAAACAGAAAATTACCGATCCATGATCAAAATAAAATCAATTTCATAAGAAAAGTAAAACCTTTAAAAACTGGCTAATTGAGCTAATCGCGTGAAGTTCCACTAAGGTAATAAGGGTAATAAGTCCGGGTGCCCCGGACCGGAAGAGAACATTCTTTATATCCCGATTATTAGCTGGAAAATTATGTTGCCAAATAAAAAAAATATGTTGTTTTTCAAAACCTCTAATATTTTGTTGATAGTATCGTCAATATATTTTTGTTTGCAGCAAGTATCGTGTCATATTATAAATTTTCTGAATGAAATATTCAAAAATTTATATGACAAGTTGTCAAATAAATTTTTGAATATTTCATTCAGAAAATTCAAAACCCGAACTTCGTATTTTAGTCATAAAATACTTTTAAAATAAAATAATATATGACAATGACAAAACAACCTAATACCCTGTTCGGCACTAGATATTTTTTATGTTTTGGAAAAAGAATGATTTGTTTCATACGTTCTTTCAATTTTGAATGAGGAACGATAGTGTAAACTGTAGAACAATCAAACCTTTGAGAGGAGATAAAGTACATTTATTTCAACATGGATGTTTAACTAATTCTTTTGAGGGTTTTAGAATCCACATTTGTTTGATGTCAGATGTAGAATAGATTTTATCTAAACAAGCTTGAAGACTACATGTACTTTGATGTCAAAATATTATCATTGATAATGATTCATTAGAACATTTTAAATGATCGCCAACCGTCGTTATCAAATACATTGTATTACCTTTAATGGAAAAAAGTCTCTAAATACAACGAATTTAAGAATGCGTGGCTTTCGTGCATCTAAAACGCCCAATTTTACAAGGTTGTTTAGTTATGTTTGAGCACATGATTTTGTTGTTTTATATATTTTTTCATTAGGTAGATTGTTTGGAATTGTTGCCAGTGTAGAGAGTGTATCCTCATTCATTGCAACACTTATCTTCAACAATCTGTATTCAGCTACAGTTGACATCAACAGTAGTATATGTTTCTACTTTGCTATGGGATTGTATTTAACAATATTGTCAGCAATACTGTAAGTACATGTATACAACTAACACTAGAAGGGGGTTTTACCGGAATAATTGCGAAAATCCGGAATAATCAGACCAAATCCGGAATAAACCAAATAAATCCGGAATAATCAGGTAAAATCCGGAATAAACCGGTAAAATCCGGAATAATCAGACAAAATCTGGAATAAACAGGCAAAATCCGGAATAATTGGACTATTTTGTTACGGTAAGTTTTCCGTAATCTAAAAATTACGGTAAGTGTCTGATTATTCCAGAAAATGACTGATTATTACGGTAAACGTCTAATTATTCCGGCAAATGTCCAATTATTACGGGAAATTTTCTAAAAAATAATAATTTTCTTCAAAATTTTTACCGTAATAATTGGACATTTGCCGGAATAATTAGATTTTTACCGTAATAATCAGTCTTTTACCGGAATAATCAGACAATTTACCGGAATAATCAGACACTTACCGGAATTTTTAGAATCCGTAAAATTTACCGTAAAAATATTCTAATTATTCCGGATTTTGACCAATTATTCCGGATTTTGTCTGATTATTTCGGATTTGGTCTAGAAATTTCGGATTTGATCTAAATATTCCGGATTTTCGCAAAGATTACGGAAAGTGTCTAACTATTCCGGAATTTCGCAATTATTCCGGTAAAACCCCCTTCTAGTGTAACATCTTTTCCAGTGCTTTCCTAATTAATCCTTTAATCCGCTTGTCGGAGGTCAGGCTATATTAGGTCATTAATCCCCAACACTTATCATACGCTAGTATATTGATGGAAGCCATGCCTTTTTTTTTTTTTTACTCCAGTGTCATTCAGAACGTCGTACAGTACTTTTTTGTAATTTTAGCGGCAGTTTTATTTTAGCGCTTAGTCTTACCGTTAAAAAACACGGTTTACAGTAACAATTTCATGGTTTTATTTGGGCATGTATTTACATTCATTACAAAAACAGATTTCCACTATATTGCTTTAAAACTGTTTTATGTTCATGAAGTTAATAAAATAACTTCTCAAAGTAAATCGAGGCTAACTTCAGGGGATAAAATAGTATGTGGTTTACACGTTTTAAAGTTATTTTCAATATACTCTCTCCACGTTCTATCGGTGACATACCTGAATTTTTTCTCAATAATAATACCTGGACTTTTTCCCAGTTTTTATGGATGATTAAATTAAATTAAAATCTGGCAAGACCAATCTGAAAACGCAAAATAATAACTGATGGCAGGCTAGGTACAAAATAGGTTTATTTGAAAATATTTATTGTTTCAGGTTTCTTCGAAGAAGTATGAAAATGGTAAATAATGAGATGTATACAAACATGGAAGATGAAATATCAAACTAGAAGGTGTCAGAATAACATGAATGCCCACTGCATGTTGACTTTTTATGTCTTGTTTATTTTATGTAAACGTATACCGCAAATTAAATGTGGAGTGGTTCATGTGAAATTTGCGCAAATGACATAAATAACCTTGTGCTTTTTTAATATATAGCCAATAGAGAGAGAAGCAACCGTTCTGTCCAAAATAAGGAATTGACAGACAAGTGAATTTAATTTTTAAGTAATAAATATCCTCGTATGTCTCGAAAATCGTTGTTTTTGTATTTTTTTTAAAAAATAAGAATTAAGTTAAAAGACGTTTAATTATAAAGATATTTAAAAAAAGAAAAAAAGATTTTACATGTGATATCAATATTGATGAATTTATGAAAGTTAATTATTAAATTGAAAATTTAATTCATCGTTTTTCTTTATTCATGTATTGATTAAATGGGGTTTTACGTCCCAGTCAAGAATATTTCACTTATATTGAGACGTTACCAGCTAAAGGTGAAGTAGCAGAAATATTTACCTTTGCAGTGCGCCTAAGGAAATGTGCAGGGAGAATTCATTACGTGTCACGCCTGCTATGACACGGGATTTCGTTTTTAAGGTCTCTTCCGAAAGGCCCTGTGACCATTTCTTAATGCCGAGTGTTTGGCAAAAAAACTTAGATTCTTGTCAATGAATTCATATTTTTCCGTCTTAAGGCCTAAATGTCCCATAAATACAAATTTGCTTCATAATTATGAAATCATAATGATTAAACTAATTTATTATTTAAAATTAGTTTAGAAAATAATTTATAATGATTTATTTCATAATGTATGTTTAATTTCACTAATCTCCATTCACAGTTAAACAAGACCAATTGTGTGCCAAATTGACAGATCGCCAGTCATGCCCACAATGTTCTGACAAAGAGCCGGCATGCTTGATTTACCTGCAAAAAGAACGAAAACGCGGCCTGAATTGTGATGTTTAATGACGTCAATGACACTAATACGTGACACTGCTTTGGTACCGTGACGGCGGCCAGTGTCAAAACATAATAAGCATGGCCAGTGATACGCCAATTAAAGCCCAAAACCTATTGTCTTACTGTTTTATTGTTATAAGCTATTGTTACACTATTGATAACTATAAAGAGTAGTATATCCAATCCAAGATATATTTATTATACACAAAATTTAGTTAAACTAACATGCCATATGATCGCTCAATATTATCATGATTATATGAAATATAAATGATTTTGTGTAGGGTAATGTATGAAAAGTACAAACATAACAGTTTATTATATCAATTTTTTTTATACCTGTAAAATGTGTTTTATCAGCATAGCATTGCATAAATTATTGCTTCTTTGGGCATTTTATGATACAATTTAAATTCATGGTTATACATGCAGGACCAATCACGATTTAATTTCTTTCCCAGGACATTTTCACCATATACCTTGATATATATGGTCCCATTTTGACTTTTTACATAAAGTAATATAACACATTCTTACAGAAGTGTTCTTTCAATTCATAATTTGTAAATAATTAACGGGAGTGAAAAAAAAACCAAACAAACTGGAATTAGAACGTTTTGACTGGCTGGTATTCTGTACAGTCATTTAATTTTTTTAAACATGGTTTTGTAATTTTTACTCAAATTCCCAAAATATTTCCATGACACTACAAAATACCACAAGTTTTGCATTCTGTGCAAACTTATTATACCAGGAAAAAAAAGAAATTGGTCCATGAATTTGAGATAATCATTCTACACTGAAAAAAACACATATGTGTTATTTGTTTTGTGTTATGCTGGTGAACTACATTAAACATTCATTATATAAGACTAATAAAAACCAAACAATTTACAATTGAACTCAGTTTTTTTTTTATTCTTTAGTCTCCTTGATTTTCTGCTACAAAGATTGATTTATGTTTTATTTGTATATTGTATATCAGGGATACAAATTAACTTGTCATAAATTATCTCCCTTTATCACTGTATATATCAGTGGAATTGATCAAATCAAAAACTCATAAATTATCCCTGTTGGTATTATAATATCAAGGGGACACACTCATGATGCTTGTCATTAGTTATCTCCCTTTGTCTATGTATTATCTGAGGAATAAACTGAAAACATGTCAGATCTCTCTTGATTTCTATTTTACCAAGGGCATTGAGAAAATGTATAACAATGTCATAAGTTAGTTATTTCTCTTTGTCACTGTAATATCGGTGGAACAAATTAACAACCTCTTATAAATTAACTCCCTTGGATACTACAATATCAAGGAAACACACTGTAGTAAACTGGGGAAACAGTAACAACCTGATATACAGTCAAACCTATCTATAAAGGCCACCCAAGGGAACCAGTAAAAGTGGCCTTTGTAGGCAGATGGCCTTTATATACAGGTTCAAATAATAAAGAACAATTGGGACACAATTCTACTGGCCTTTATAAGCAGGTGGCCCTCATATGAAGGGACTTTTAGGCAGGTTGGACTGTAGTTATCTACCTTTGTAATAATTATATCAGGGAATATTTACAATCTGATTAACACTCCTTCAATGAAGCTTCAACAACTGATTGCCTTCACCTTTGCATGAAGGAAACAGGGTATTCATGTGACCTTGATGACGTAATGTTGACCTGGTTTTTTTTTATCAATGGCAAGTGAATACATAATGTGTACTTGTATTAAGTAACACGTTTTGTAACACATGTTTTTGTTTACATTTTACAATAAAATTATTATCATGAAAATGTAAGAGCAAAAGGTTGATAAAGAATGTAATAAAACTGTACTTTGAAGGGATTACTTTTTTTGTCCGCCAAACAGCAACACTTGTCACCAAAGATTCAGGTCAACTTGCTGTTCCCACGATTTTGTTCATCCAGCCGCTATGTGTCAAAAAGATACATTGTATATTATTTAAACGACTTTAATTTTAGGTAACAGTTAATTGTCGATGAATTGTAAATATAAGAAATGAAATTGAGTTTTTGGTTTTTCATGAGGTGATGAAGAGAATGAGAAATCGCAAATTAATCAATAAAGACTTCGTCTTTCATTAAATTTGCGGATTTCTCATTCTCTTCATCACCTCATGAAGAACAAAAAACTCAATTTCATTTCTTAAATAAAAAAACACTATGCTGTACTGGTTAGTTTCTTCCTTTCTTTGACACTGAAATATAAGTAGAACCATGTAACGGTGTTTACCATTATTGTGGACCCAATGGGCAGATAACATTAGATTTAGTACCAGACCAAAATATCTGTAAACTTGACAGTCAACATGTCATTTGAATTCTTTGATGTTTGATAATTAACAGAACAGCTCTTAAATTTTATTAATTGTGGTATTAACTCCTTAATTAAAACAAATTAATTCATGTATCATTTATGTCTAAAATAAACAATTCTTGCAATGTAATGGTTTCATATTCAAATTTTTGAGATCATGAGACAGTTATGTATCAATCGCATGTATACATCAAGAACCATTAAAGTTACCATGGCTAACTAACTAATAATCCAAAAAGTTTTGGGACCATCAAGTGTTTATGTAGACCCAAAATTTTATGAGAGTTCATGATCCTGGGTTCACCATTTCATTCCAGATGCACAGCAATAGCTTGAATTAAGCAATCCCCTTTCATCCTGATATACAAAATCTTTTGAGACCACTAATTTTTTTATGAGGACCACCAAGTTTATATAATATCATGGTCCTAGGGTCACCATTTCATTCCAGATTGTTTTATACAATGCATGGTAATTGTTTAAATGAGTTATCTCCCTTTGACCCTGCTACAAAGAAACTTTTGGGACCATCAAGTTTTTATGTAGCCCACCAAGTATATAAAAGTTCATGGTCTTGTGGTTACCATTTGGTTCAATCTTGTTTCATTCACTGCACAGTAATCACCTTATTAAGTTACCTCCCTTTTACCCAGGTAAGGAAGGCCTTTTTAAGTTACACAGACAATGATACTGCAGTATCAATGGAAACAGTAACACCTCTTCCTCTGTTAAATGTTCTTTAAACCTGTCAAAGTTGTCTCCCTTTGTCATGAATTCTGATAGGATATGTGTCAGCTGTTTGAGTCGTTTTTGTCCCATCAGTTTAATCAGTTTCATGTAGATGTAATCAGCTGCTGTATGACTGCTCTTTCTGGCTTCCATTGTTGTGTTGTACAGAGTCCTTGCATTAAACATGAAAACTTTCTGAATTTTTGGTAAAGATGCAGCACCTGTAAAAACCCAAGAATTAAACATTATCAAAAGCCTTGATGTACCATGTGTACAGCATTTTTTCACAAATTTAAAATTATCGGTCAAATTTAAAGTATGTGTGAAAATAGTCTTTTTTATCACAAATTTGCTAAATTAAGTCAATTTTTGAAAACATTTCTAAGAAATTATTAGTCAATGACAATTTTTGACAGGTTTTCAGTAACAATTTATTTGTAACCAGTGTTTAAAACTGAAGTCTGTCTTGCAGCTACATGATCATTTGTTGCTGTGAAATGAGTTAAGTAATGATTTTTAACATCCCAGTCAAAAAATTTCACTTATATTGAGACATCGCCAGCTATAGGTGAAGGTGCTGAAATTTTCCCTGTGTATTGTGCTGATGGCATTATACAGCAGGGTCCTTTAACCTGCCACGCTTACCATGAAAAAGAAGCTTGTTGATTATTTTTAGTTCTCATTGGAAAGAACTGTGACTTTTATTTTGTAATGTTCAGTGCTTAGAGAAAGAACATTTACTACCCACTTTCAAGTCTTTGACCCACAACCTTTCACTTGGGGGGCAAACACTCTACCAGCTGAGCTACCTGCTGTGAAATGAAAAACCAAAAGTATGAAACTCCCTCAGACCATCATTAAATAAACCCTCAGTATTTCTGCCAGTATATGTTCAGCTGCATGGATCAACTAGAATTCTATGCCTTTTTCAAGAACATGCTGGGGTTTAAACACAAATCCACTCAATCATCATTCTGTGGCCACATCTCTTAACTATGCCATGTATACTAACCGGCAATAAGTGTCGGGTTCACAACACTGTAAGTTCTAGAATTAACAGAATCAGAACTCTGAGGCTCTACACATTCCTCCTTAGAATCCTGTGTCTCCTTGGAGCTGTATATCTCTTCATCATTGTTATTTTTGTCTTTACAAGATGATGGTGCAGCTTCCTGCATAAAAACGTCGTCTTCATTATTAGAAATTTCACTGCCACTTCTCAGCTGTAGACCTGAACCAATTCTCTTTTTCTTGAAATTTTCAAATAGCTTATGCTTTGGATCATCCTGCAATATCAGAAGAAAGGAATGTGTTCAATGGGGTCTAATTTAAATTATTGATATGTAGGGAGTTTTTGGCCAAATAAAATAACAAATGAAGACCTAAGAGAAAGAACGCAAACAACATCAGTAGAAAACACAATAAAATCAAAGCGATGGAGATATATAGGGCATATATTAAGAAAAGGAAACTATGAAAAAGAAAAAATTGCATTGACCTGGGCTCAAGAAGGAAAAAGAAAGAGAACAACAGAGAAAGAAAGAAATGATATGGGCTGGCCAAGTTGGAGAACGGCAGAGAACAAAGCCTCAAATAGGATGAAGTGGAGAGATCTGTGCCTCGCCTTATGCTCCACTAGGAGCGAAGAGGATAGGTAGGTAGGTATGTAGGGAGTTTTCTTGTGACTTGGGGAAAGGGGCATTGGAATAAAATTAGGGAAAATTTATATTATGGGAAAAGGAAGATACTTATTTTCACATCTCGACAACTTGAATACACATCACTGCATGCCTAAATGTGTGCAATTAGTAAGATATACAAGATATGCTGAAGTATGGGCTTTTTTTTTTTTTTTTACTTTAGTTGCCCACCTCAATGGATGTGCAAAGTTTACCCGCAAAAAAAACTTGTTACTTATTGGCATTTGGAATCAAACCTTTTTACAGACCCTGTAAATGGTCAGGACAATCCCTGATATGAAAATAAAAATGTTTTTTCACAATATAATGTCAGTAAACAAATTTTAATGTTAGTTAAGTAAAAGATTCATTTTGATCTTCGTAGAAATATTTATATCAATCATAAGATTCAACATTGAGTGTATACTTACTCATAAGTTATATTTAGTTTGTCAGACTAAATTACTGGCCATGCTGGTAACTCACTCATATTTCTTGAGTCAATGAATACAATTGTTTTGCCAAAAAATTCCTTAATATTTACATGCAAACTATAGCTGTTTCTTACTCTACAGAAAATTCTGTAACATGCACTGAAACCCAGCTAGGTCTTTACTTTTAGTCTTACCTCAAAGAACCATCTTAAAAGCAATCATTTAATAGCTATATGATGCACACAGGAGATGAACAAATAACCTAAGAAAATATTCAAATTCCCAATGTTGTTTTAGCCAACAATCCATCAAGTGCTAATACCAGTAAGTGCCGACAAACCATGGGTTCAATATAATGTTTTGTAATGGAAGAATTAGGACCTTTTGCCTTTATTTTTGGCAGGTCCCAAGTCCAATATCAGCATTAAAAGGTCCATGTGTAATTGTGTTATCATATACAACAAGAAATATCATCCTGATAAAAACTGGCATCAAACTTTAACAGTTTTAAAATCAAGGGTACCAAGTAAAACCAACAGGTCCAGGACCTCAGACCTGGGGAATTTTTAACCCCTGCAAACAAGTCCACAGCTAATGTTTATGAAATCTATTCTAAAGCCATATATTACCTCATAGTCTGCACTCTTTTTATCATATTCTGCTGATAGAGTAGCTCTCTGTCGAGCAACTATCCCTCGTATCCTTGGAGTTGCCAGCGAAAGTCGTCTAAATTTTGGATTTTTAACTTTGTATGTTTTCCCAACTGGTCTATCTTTATTTTGTTCCTGTGTGTAATATCAAATCAAAACACTGTAATTGTTTATTGGAATAATTATACTTTTACTGTAGTTATATTTGTGGTGTACTAATATTTGCTTATTTCATAGTTGATTTTTTTTAATTGAAAGTTTCATCACTGGGAAAAGGTTTGAAATTAAACAGACCCTAAAATTTGACACTGAAATAAGTAAATTTAAAGTAGTCTCAGAGGGCCTAAAAGGCCCAAAGGACTAAAATTAAAACAGAATTTAATACCATCTCACTGATTTACATATAACAGAGTCCTATATCAACAAGCATTCTGAGAGTATTGCAAAACAATACATAGTCCCCTACCGGTCGCATATTTCACTAATCCCAAAGTTTTAGGTAAAATGTACATTATTATATGGTAAATAAATTATACGTGTTGTTGATGAAAGCAAAACTTGATCATAGTAAAATCAAAAACCAGCAATGAAGTTCTCATAAATTCATTATCTGCAAGCATGTAGAAAAAAGTGCAAAAAAATGAAATTTCATTGAATTTTCAAAGTTCAAAGGTCCATAATTCCTATAAAAACTAGTGGAATGAAACGAAACGTAAACTTGATCTGTAACTCGTCATGGTTGACCTGCATACCAAAAAACAATTTATTAACTGCAAACGTGTAGAAAAAAAGAGCAGAAAACTGAAATTTCAGTGAATTTTCAAAGTTCAAAGGGCCATAACTCCTGTAAAAATTAGCAGATGGAAACCAAACATAAACTTGATCTGTAACTCATTATGGTAGAGTCATATACCAAACATTAAATCCATTTCTGCAAGCGTGTAGAAAAAATGTGCGGAAAACTAAAATTTGTGTGAATTTTCAAAGATCAAAGGGCCATAACTCCGGTAAAAATTAGCAGATGGAACAAAACATAAACTTGATCTGTAACTCATCACGGTAGACTCATATACCAAAAATCAGTTCATTATCTAAAAGCATTTAGAAAAAATGTGTGGAAAACTAAAATTTCTGTGAATTTTTAAAGTTCAAAGGGCCATAACTCCGGTAAAAATTAGCAGATGGAAACGAAACGTAAACTTACTGTAACTCATCATGGTAGACTTATATACCAAAAATCAGTTCATTATCTAAAAGCATTTAGAAAAAACATGCGGAAAACTAAAATTTCTGTGAATTTTCAAAGTTCAAAGGGCCATAACTCCGGTAAAAATTAGCAGATGGAAACGAAACGTGAACTTGATCTGTAACTCATCATGGTAGACTCATATACCAAAAATCAGTTCATTATCTAAAAGCATTTAGAAAAAAAGAGCGGAAAACTGAAATTTCAGTGAATTTTCAAAGTTCAAAGGGCCATAACTCCGGTAAAAATTAGCAGATGGAAACAAAACCTAAACTTGATCTGTAACTCATCATGGTAGACTCACATACCAAAAATCAGTTCATTATCTAAAAGCATTTAGAAAAAAAGTGCGGAAAACTAAAATTTCAGTGAATTTTCAAAGTTCAAAGGGCCATAACTCCGGTAAAAATTAGCGGACCACAATGAAACGCTAACTTGATCTGCAACTCACCATGGTAGACTCACATACCAAAAATCAGTTCATTATCTACAAGAGTTTAGAAAAAAAGTGTGGAAAACTGAGGTGTGACAGACGGATGGACAGACGGACGGACAGACGGACGGACGGACGGACGGACGGACGGACAGACAGACAGAGTGCAAACCTAAAGTCCCCTTCGGCTTTCGCCGGTAGGGGACTAATTAAAGAGCCTAATAATATCTGATTTGTCTTTGTATCCAAGGTTGTACTGACTATATTTCACATCCCATAGTTCCATGTTTCTTTTTTCCAATTTTGATTTCACATGTGGTAAGCGTAGCTAGCTAAACGGGAGGTGCTTACCCCCTTACCTTTGTGTGAAGTCACTACGGAAATGATAATATCCAAAAAAACAAATTATTCTAGACAGTAGCAACTCACCAGTTCATCATTAGAAACCTCACTCGAACCTGCTCTTGGCCGTTTCACATTTTCTTGATCATTTTTCATTTTCGGCCTTGCCCCTTTATCTTCTCTCTTCTCTACTGCCTTTTCAGATATTTGTTTCTTCTCTCTATCTTTGTCATTGTTACCAGCCATCTTTAAAGCAAACATTTTATCCAGTGTGTCTTGCTCCGTGTGTCGTTTGACGTAATGCCTTAACTCTGGTAAGGACAGAATTCTATCAGCTGATAAACGCTTTTCTGGAAGAACATCTAAAAGTTGGGCAACCAAAGTACACAAAGTAGTTCCAAAATATCTGGAAATATAAACAAAAGTTGTCAGAACAAGTTATCTCATCAAAAGTGACTTCATAATGGCTGGTCTGGTCTATCTTTTGTAAAACAAAACAAAATGTACAAGATTGGAGCTTTAGACAAACAGGCAGACAGAAAAAAACAAAAGAATGTACAGGCCCCAAAAAAATTAATAATCGAGTGTACTTCATACAGAAAAAGTTTTAACCGAGATGGGCTGTAACTGGTCCAAAAGGGAAATCCCGGACCATGTGCATAATCAAAATACAAATTACCAATGGCACAACTACTTTACCCAAAAATTGTTCCTATGAAGTTTCATAAAGATTTGGTAATGTTTTTTTTTTTTTAAATTGAGGGACAAAATGTTTACAGAAGAATTGAGTAAATACTATATCATGTATATGTGCCCAATAAATTAGACTTACTTTGGTAAAGGTTCATATTTTCCCTGTAATATCTTGATGGTAAGTTCCTGGAAATCTCTGGCATTAAATGGTACATGTAGGCAACATAACTCATATAGAACACATCCAGCAGCCCACATATCACTCTTACTGTTATAGCTGATAGAACTACATTAAGGAAATATGTAACGACAAAAGAACCATAGGCCTTTACGCTCACCTGAGGATATGTCCCATAACTCATGAAGAGGTTCAATGGTTGATTATACCTATTATTAATGTATTAAATAAAGAGTATGTCTAGATTTTTTTCAATTCGAGCAAATATGCAAGGACATTTGCTTTTGGCTCAGGTGAGCTACAGATTCATGTTCAATACAGTAAAATCTGAATACACTGTCATCAATAAATCATCACACATGTTTAAAACATATTATTAGAGACTAAAATCTTCACAAAATCAAATTGTTGAAAATGTCATCCTGCTAAAGCTGATAGTGAATTTTTAAGCTGAAATAGTGTTTTTATCTTGAAAATATATTTTCGCCACATATTTATATTTTTTCCCAAAATTAAAAAAAAAAACAAATTAAAGGTGTTTTCAATATAATTGTATTAATTGTTATATTTTAAAAAAAACCTGACATACTAAAATAGCTGAACTTTATAATATAAAAAAGACTGTTCACTTGAATTTAAATTTTTCAGCTATTTTATAAATTTTTCTTACTAAGCTCAAGAATTACCTAAAGAATTGTGTTCATACTTCACATGGTATGCATGTCTTCAGTGAGTGCCTTCAATCTAGTTTAAACTGGTGAAAACTTTGGCCACTTGAAACTTACAATCTTAACTTGATAGTGTTCAATCTAAGAGTTTTTCAGACAGGGGGAGGGGGGGGGGATTTAAAAAAACTAATTGTCTAAAAAACATAACATCAATATTTTAGCATCCATGTAATGTTAAATATGACCCACTAAGATTTCAACATTGGGGACCTTTGGCAAAATAAGGGGCCTATGGCCTCTTTTAAAATGAACACTGGTTAGATAAACTGTCACCCAAAAGCATAAATTCTGTTTATTGGAATACATGTATTTAATTTCACATTGATTTTATTTTTTTGCATAAATTCACAAATCAAATCAATATCTAAGCTTTAAAAGGATACGGTTTTCTCTGGCAAATCTCTGGACTGATGTAAAATGGTGTTCCTATTACAGTCATTGCATGATCTTCATTAGCTCCCAAGATGCGAGCAATTCCAAAATCACCAATTTTTATAACATTACCTGTCCCTAAGAAAATGTTCTGTGATTTCAAATCTGAAAAAAGTAATAACCTCTGGTCAACAATGAGGAATGTTTTGCAGTATTGGCTATGTGCAGTGAGGAAAGAGTGAATATATCAAAGTTATCTCCTTTTTTTTGGAACAGAGCTCTGGAAATTGGGAATTTGTAGGGGTGAAACATTTTACCGATATACCAGTTGACTGTGGTTTGTAACCTTGACAATATGATTCTCTTAAACCAGATTTTTTTTCCATAAATCTAAGCAATGATATAAATTATGTTACTTTCTATATTAAAATGTGGATGACAAAACATAGCAGTTGCTCCGACATGTTGACAATTATTATGTGACAGTCAGTATATTCCAGGTGATTGAAACATGCTATAGTCATGTTGCGACTATTATGTGTAGCTCGAGCAAGAAATTGTGTCATTAATAATCTGTTTGATTACCAAGTTTTAATAAAAGAAAACAATTCCTCTGTATTGCAATATAGGTTTGGTAAACTGCAGTATATTGCAATACGGTTTTTGCCGTATTGTTACACCCCTAGCAATTTTGGAGAGTAACAATCAAAGTTAAAATACAAAAATGATCACATTTCTTAAGATTTTCATTTAACGCAATACAAAAACATTAAAAAATTCAAACTTACAGACCTATTAATATGAGAAGTTCTGTAAATCATGGATAGTAAAAAAAATCAGAAGTTCTACCATAAATAGTGATTAAAATTAATTAAATAGTTTTAAGTCCCAGTCAAGAATATTCCCCTTTTTATCCAGATGTAACCATCTATAGGTGAAGTGGCACAAATTTTTACCTTTCATTAACAGTTCTTTAATGTGCCACACCTGTGGTGACACGTCTTTTCCAAAAGAGGCTGCAATGACATTCATTTCTAAAATGCAGAGTGGCTGACAAAAGAACAGTTAATACATATTTTCAAGTATTAGTCAGACTCTGGATTAAATATTCAAAACCACAACCTGCCACATTTGAAGTGAGCAGATACCATAATTGCTTGACAAACCCCTGTATTACAAAATATATTTAACAATGTTCTGTATTACAGACTAACCTCTGTGTAGTATGTTCCTCTCATGAATATATTGTAACGCTAGACAAATCTGTACAAACCAATCAAGTATTACCTATAAATCAAACATTCTTCACCATTAATAAAAATATACACTAAAATGTATCCAGTATTGAACACAATTTAATGGATGTTTAATCAAAGAAAAACCAGTTGGTTGATTGATTTTTAGAGTGGAGCTTTATGTTCCAGTCAAGAATATTTCACTAATATCAAGATGCCACCAGCTATAGGTGAAGTGGCAGAAATTTTTATGTTTGCCGTGTGCTCAGGGCAATGTGTAGGGAGGGTTCTATAACGTGCCACACCTGCCTTGACATAGGGCATTGTTTTTTATGGTCTCTTCAGAAGGACCCCATTACTTTCATTTCTAAATGTCGACTGCTTGGCGAAAACAGTCATTAACTATTTTCAAGTCTCAGTCAGACCTGGTGGGGGTTCAAACCTGCAACTTTCCACATATGGAGCGAACACTCTACCAACTGAGCTACCATAGTGGTCAAGACCAGCTGGGCTAGTTGATACTAGAAAATTTTATAGTGTTTTTCTAAGGATTCCACCACTAAATATAAAATTTGATAAGTTAAACATGCACATGTAGTTCCATGCAACAAGTTTGTGCACATTAAAATCCATACAGTAGAACTTCAATAACTCGAACTTCGATATCTCGAATACAACGGATAACTCGAAGTCATTATTTTGTCCTGACCGGTTTTCTATATAAACTATATAAACACAACTTCGATAACTCAAACTTCTATAATTCGAATACCCCCGATAACTCGAAGTAATGTTAAGGTCCGAAGTTAAAAATTGTATTACAAACATTACCCAAAAAATCGAAGTATTTTTCAACAATGAGTGATCACTGACCAATTAAATAGAACGATCAATAGGTCACGGGTATTATCATTAATTTAGCTTCTGTTTAATCTGATTGGTGTAGCGATCAAGTGTTCAGCTACTGTATTAATTAGTGTTAATTAAAGGGTTAGTACACCATATTGTGATGGGTGATGAAGTGTAGCGTTGTACAAGCCGAGTTTCGTGCCGCTGGCGATAACAGTGAATTTTCAATTGATTTATCAAAGCTAATTTTAACGAGACAAGTGGTACTCACACCTGTACTGATCTATCGGTAAATTACAAGCCGAGATGAGTGCTGTTATTGACAACGGCAGAATTTTTAATAAATTATTTGTTTCTGTTTTAATTCATTTATTATAATTATTTACGTATTGCACTAGTGTATCGGTTACCACATTAGCGCCGGTCAAGATTTTTCTCAGAAATGAAAGTCTATATTGTGACATCATACTTCAACTTCAACTTCGAAAACTCGAACACCCCGATAACTTGAAGTCATCACTGAAGTCCCGTGCACTTCGAGTTATCGAAAATTTTGTAATACTCTGTTATACAACTGTTTTATTCCAAAACTAAAAATTATGTTCTTTGGATTGTCTGGTGCAGCAAAAGAAATTTGGAATTAAGACATGTTATTTCTATGTATGAGTTTGTTAATCAGAACAAGAATTTCGGATGGACGGAAAAACTCAAATTTAATATCCCCCGCCTTTCAGAAAAAGGTAATGGATATTAGAGTACACAAACTTGTTCCTATAGTGATGGTATAATTTGTAAATTTGGGATTTTAAGGAATGTGCAATTTATGTGAGTTTTTATGCAAAATGAATTATTGTCCGATACATGATTTTTATAAAATACATCCTGTAGAACATCTGATTGTTTCATAATATTTTTGTTTTGATAAAGTTAAACACATGGCACCGATGTCCAGTGTCAAGATTCTTTGAATGATATGGGATGAGTTGGTCAGTAACTTATGGGATGGTGTCGGAAACCTGTGTACATGGAGAAAACTATTGACATTCAGGAAGTCAACTGACAAACCCTCTCATGCTAGGACATGCTGGAGTGGGATTTCAACCTAGACAGTGAACTAACTGAAAAGACATGATATTTCTCAAATCAAGATTTACTGTCTATCATAATCTGGTTAAATTTTTGGAAAAATAATCTAGAGATAGGCGAGTGGAACAAATTGAACTACAAATTCAGTATGGTAGAATACAATTGGCTACTTTTTAAAAATTTTAACCCCCTATCCTTTTTTTTTTTTTTTTTTTTTTTTTTGATAAAAAGTGTAACTTTTCCAAATTTAAAAAACAGAACGTAGTAATTAATCAATGTAAAAAGTAAAGTTTTAACAATTTCATTACTTTTTCAACATTAAATAATGCATAAACACATAACCAAAATTCCGAAACTCACAAAATGAACAAATAAAAGGCTTAAGAGTCATTCTCTGTAAGGACCAAACTCCTCTGGAAATTGCATGTCACAGATTTTGACAATATTTTACCTAAACAATGGCTACATATAAGAAACCAAGAAAAAATGATCAAACTTAGATTTTTATATATTGTTTCCATGGTAACCAACCACTATGAGGCCAATATCTGGAATTTCAGTCAATTTTGGATACATATCAAATATGCCACTAGAATATGCCATTTATGACAGTGAGCTTGCATATTTTGTTTTTATTAGGAACTTTGATGGTCATTCTTATCTTTTTCATGTCATTTATTAAACTGTATTTATTTTACAAGTTTCATTTATTTTGAGTCACTTTTATCTAAAAAAAACTGTATAAAATGACCGAAACTAGCTGAACTTTGAGATCGATTATTTTGAAAATGCGGGCACTGGGATTATATCACAAACATTTTAGTTATTGAGGAAAGTGGGCTAAACAAAACATAAAAAAATTAGACATTTATTTGGCATGGCATAATATTGGGCCTAAAAAAATTGTTTGGTTCTGGTAATGTGAAAAAAAATCTAGGTAGGTTAGGTAGGGTTGTTTTTTTCTTTTATTATTTATTGAAAAAATATATATCTTTATACAACAAAGCAAGAAGCTACAAATAAATTGTTGACACAAGGATATTGCAACCTAGGCTTATCAAGGCCCTCAAAAAGTTTTACAGATACAGATCAAATGTTGTTTCTCAATCCGGCACGGGTCAGACAACACAAAAAACGTCAGGGTCGGGCAAAATTTGCAGGTAGGATAGGATGACCCAAAACCAAACAATTTTATTCAGGCCTTGATGAGGTCACTAACTTCTGACAAGGTGTAGGACACCTGTGTACTTGGTAATAAACATTGACGTTCAAGAAATGAACTGACAAACCTTCTCACACTAGGAGGTAAGTCAAAGCAAGGCAAACTAAAGGATGTTTGATCATATAGGGACAATGACACACACACTGCAATTAACACAATTTATCTCAAATCAACTGTAATTTACAAACATATGTGACGACTCCTCTTGTCTAACACCTATTTTTTCAAAGGGCAAAGACATTTTAAATTGAAATCACAAGCATACCACATGATACAAACAGTTATTACAGGAATTACAGGGATGAAGGTTAACAATTTTCAGTTAGGAGCCCACCTCACCTCAGAATTTAAGTAGTTGTAACAGTAACATGAGTAATGAACTACAAAATGTGTAAAAATTTAGGAGCCAAGTTTTAATTTTAGGTGACATAGGCTACCAGGTCCCTGCTAATCTTAAACTCTGTATTAGCATCTGGAAACCAATGACCACTTAAACTGAAGTAAAAGCTAGCCTAATCCACTATTTATGAATTTTGTCATATCTTGAACGTAAAAAAAAGCAAAATAAATAAGAAACAAACTGACAAAGTATCTTGGAAATGGAATGATCTAGAAACAACCAATCTACCGGGTTGTTCCATATGTAATGTGTATTGTACAATATGTCAAACGCATTCGACTCAAATAGCGAAATAAACATAACATCCCTTCAAAGTATTCTCCTTTGTTTGAAATACATAATTTACATCTCAATCCATTTCTTGAATGTGTGACAGTACACAGATTTCAGTAGACCTCTGAACACTGTCTGATCCTTGAAACAAGGGCTTGTCTGGACTTGTAACCATGACCAGATAAGAACTGTTTAAGTTTTGGAAATAGGAAAACGTCGCATGGGGCTGAATCTGGAGAGTATGGTGGGTGTTTTAAGACAGTAACATTCTTCTACTTCAAAGACTGCTTCATTAGCCCAGAATGATGTGATGGAGCATTATCATGAAGTGGATGAAATTTCTTTCTCCACCTAGGAACTGTCTCATAAGATACCTTATCAGACCCACAAACTTCTACAAATTCACCAAAAATTTTATATAAGCTCTTATTTCTTCAATATTCTCAACCTGTTTCCCAACCAATTTTACAACAGTTATAAACAACTAGCTCATTTGAAATGACTGTAATGGAGATGAAGACATGAGCTTTTACTATTGATAAGGTATTTCTAGGTTTCCAGAAATTTAAAATTATTAGTAGCCAAATTTCTAAAATTTGTGAAAAAATAGTCTTTTTGAAAGTATTTTTCCACAAATTTGCTAAAATAGGTTACTTTTTGAAAGAAATTCTCAAGAACTAGTAGCCAATGGCGATTTTGGCTACCAGGAACGGAAACATAGGTATTTAATAGAGCTATTCAGGGGGGTATCATCATCAAAGTAATCATGCAAAGTGTTATCGGGCTGTGGTACAATACATATTACATATCAAACAGCCCTCCTATATCAGACTGCAGCAGTATACATATCAATAAACTCTGTAAACTTGGTTACATATCTGATCTTAATGGTTATATATTAGCATATCCATGAACATAACAGGTGGGAAGGTGATAAGAGTTTTGTTTACCTAGTAAAAATTGCTAATCAAATTAACAGTGCTGCATAACAATACCTTAACTTTCAATTATGTATATATAGGTGTAAATATATCAAGATTTGAAAACAAACAATGGTCAGTGTCCTTAAAGAGGATTAAACTCTTAGTACACAATCTGGAGTAGAAAGGACATGGTGTTCAAATCTGGCAACCCTCCCAATATGAACGGTAGATTTATCACACTATGACAAAAATTTTGGTTTCTCCAGCTATCCCTACCACTCCCACATGGAACAGGATTCTCTCTCATTATTTTATGAATTGGGCTGAGCGGCAGAGCCCCTTGCAATTGTCAAAAAAGCAATAATATTGTTGGCCAAAGTTGTGAAGGAAAAACTACTAGTGCTATAGAACTATTAAATACCTTTTGTTTTTAAAGCTGAAATTTCAAGAATATATTGTGAAAATTGGAAAAGTGTTTGTGTAAAAAGCCACAAGATTTTGAACTGTGAATGGGACAGAATATTGGCCCCAAAAACTACTCATTGAGAGCCCTGCTGGAGGTCAAAATATCCAGACTTTTTAAATAAAATTGTGACCCCACTTTTGTAGTTTCCATTGGTTGATATGTATGGGTGTTTTAATACATCCTGAAACAAGATTATTATCAAGGCAGTCAATCCTTGGTTGGTAGAGAAAACTAGAGTACAAAGAACACAACAAGCAAACTGGCAAACTTTCTCACACTAGGATCATGCTAATTTGGGACTCAAAACTAGGCTATGATAAGCTCTATGATTCTTAAATAAAATGCCTATGACCATTTGAACAAAGACTTCCTGTTACCTGTAAAAATTGCAGAGGACATTCAGGGATCACTATATGTAATATACTTTATAATAAATACTTGACAGGGATAAAGCTTAACAATTTTGAGTTGGGAGCCCAGCTCACTTTTCAAGAGAAGTTGCAATAGCAATACATAACAAATATCTTTAAAACTTTGGGAGCCAAGAAAAATTTCTGGGGGCCATGGGTTACTGGGCCCCTGTTTATCTCCATCACTGCTTTATAATTGTTGAGTTTGAGTAATGATGTTTAACATATTTAAGAATATTTCACTTATATGGAGACATTGCCAGCTATGGGCGAAGGTTCAAAAATTTTACCTGTGGATTGGGCTGATGGAATTATACAGCAGGGTTCTTTATTGTGCCACACCTACCGTGACAAGGGACCTCATTTATATCAAGTTCCCATCAGAAAGAACTGTGACTTTCATTTTGTAATTCCGAGTGTTTGGTGAAAGAACAGTCACTACCCACTTTCAAGTCTTGGGTCAGACTCAGTCTGAGTTCGAACCCACGACTTCCCACTTACGAAGCAAGCACTCTATCAACTGAGCTACCACAGATGTTATTTCTATAATTATAATCCTCTGATTTGAGACTGGCAATTACCTCCCTTTTTAGTTTTTACAGCCAACATTATTATCCCCACTAATAGCAGTCATGGTAGAAAAGTGATAAAGTCTAAATTGTCAACCAGCCTTGTCTTGATAATTACAACATTTTCTGTTGTAGTACTGTAAGAGGATAATATTCAAGGGGTGAACGTTTGGTGATTTCTGAAATCTGGCATTTCCTGTGGGTGTAATTTTCATGTCACCAATATATTCTATATATACATTAACCTGTATGGTAGACATTTTCCCATGGGTACAATTTCGGCAATTTTTAGCAGGAAATGGGCGAAAATTTTACCAATGTGAAAATTATACCCTTTACAGTATATAGTTGACTATTGATAAAGTAACTAAATCGTCCCAAAAATTACCAGTCTCAGACTGTGGGAATGGCTGTTATTTTTAACACTGGATAGAGTTACTAAGTATGTATACGTAAAGATATCACCTGAAGATTACAAGATGTTGTATATTAAGTGCTAGTGAATTAAATAGAAATGATATGTTGCTACAGTTATAGTTTGTATTGAATTCAATTATTCTGGCAATCTAAAATTTTATCTTCAGATGAATACAAAGCCTCAATAGCCTAGTGTTCTAAAGCAAGGTTTATATAATACATTTCATCACCACTCACTACTTACAAATTTTAATCTCACTTACGCCAGATCCTAGAGTAAGAAATCTTGTCAGTTTGCTTGCCAAAGGCTGCTGGGTTTTTTTTTCGAGGCACTCCAGTTTCCTCAACCACCTCGATATAATAATAAGTGAAGGAATCCTTACTTGGGCTTAAAACTCCATTGCATTGTCTCACTGTCTGCTCGACTTTCATCAGGAATGGGGAACCACTCAATACATACATAGTGGTAGGATTTAGAGTAGACAACAACAGAACACTCAGGTTTAATACTTCTGAAAATTCTGTTACAGATATTTTTTATAAAATAAACATCATCTTTTGTTAAATATTAAAATTAAATGTCAATCAGACAGGTCAAGTTATATATGCCTATATTGGTTTATCCACTTACCGTGATGTGTGATGCCCTTGACATTTGTGTTCAAGAGCCATTTTCAATGGGAATGCTATTTAAATTGGATTATTTGCATGGATTGAGATTAACTGGGGCCAAGTAGCCCATGGCCCAAGCAATTTGTCTGGGCCCCAAAGGTTTGAAGATTTTTGCCATGTATTGCTAAATTGCAACTTTTCTTCAAAAGTGACATGGGCCCCCAACTCAATATAGTTAAGCTTGAACATTCCCCGTGTTTGACAATTTTTATGTAAACATGATTCGAAAAAATTGTAACAGAGAGATTTTCCACAACTAATGGAAGAAACAGAACATAATTACATATTTTGTAGTTATCATGTGGTAGTCAGTTGAACTCAATCGACTCACCTCTCGTCCAAAATGTATACCCTTCTGCTCTGTAATTTTCCTATGTAAATCACCTGAAATGAAGTTAATATGATATTCTGTAATTTTAACACTTTTTAGCCTATCTACATCACAATTTTCCGGTCATGCATGAAACGAGAAAGGTATATAGCTATTCCGGCGGATCGGGCCCGGGCAGGTGGCTGGTTGTCTCAGATAGTAGTACATTATGTTAGTATTGGACAGGTCTGGGGTTCTGGGTTGGCCACTGCATTTTTCCCTTTCTTATTACATTTGGGAGCTTGTTCAACCCTGAAAATTGGCAGGCAAACAGATTAGATGGGGTTTTATGTCTTAGTACAAAATATACCACTTATATCAAGACATCTCCAGCTATAGATTAAGTGCCAGAAATCTTTACCCCTGCAGTGGGATCAGGGCAACATGACATGTCTTATGACAGACCTTGTGACTTTCATTTCTAAATGCTGAGTGCTTGTAAAAAAACAATCTCTACCTATTTTTAAGTATTGGTCAGTCCCCAGGTGGGGCTCGAACCCACAAACTACAACACACATGCAGAGCTACCGTAGAGGTGGAACATAGTAGGAAGGATATGGTGGACTGGGGTCAATGAAAGGCGACAGAGCATCCCGCTAGTATTGGGAGTATATCAGTTTATCTGGTTTGTCTGCTGCTTTTTTTCCTCTCGTTACACGTTATGTTATTTGTCAACTCCTAATTTGTGGCTGTCAGATTATGTGACTAGATACATAACTTATTTTTTTTAAGAAAAAAAATGTTTTAAATATTCTATTGCATTAAATACATACTAACCTCCCTCTGCGTATTCCATAACAATATTAAGTGCAGATTTGTCAACAAAGGCATCCTTGTAAGTTACTATGTTTCTGTGTGTGCATCTTGCTAAGACTGTCACTTCAGTCAAACACTGGTCTAACTCTTTCTGTGATAGTTTCTGTATTTTGATGACTTTTATAACACATTTCGATTTTGTAGAAAGACATTTTGCTAGCCAAGCTTCTCCAAATGTCCCAGAACCTATCACATTCAGCCATTCAAACTTTCCCGCCATTTGTCAAAATCTGAATCAAAACATTGGGAACTACTCTGTCTTTCACAAACGTAAGCTATAGTTGTCTTTCCGTCAGGAAAATTTGAAAATTTTCAGTGTGTACAATAAGAAAGAATATCAAAGTATTGTCACTGACATAGTTTGACGCCAAATAGGAACCGCATGCTCTCTCAGGCTGTCATGAAATTCCCGACGAAAACGAAACCGGAAGTAAATATTTTCGTGACCTACATTCGGAATATCAGAGTTTGAGATGTGGAACGTACAGAATGAGATCGGGAGCATTACAGAGGCTTCTTATCAGAAAGTTCTCAGATTTAACAATGTCCAGAGATATCCTGATACCTTACACGTGTCCAAAGTTTGCTGAACAGCTCAAAATAAAGCCCAAATACAGAGTCAAGGTAAGACATAGCTGCTTTAAGACAGTCAAACCTGCATATTAAAGTCACCGCTATAAGGACAACCTGTTCTTAAAGATAGTCTGGTCTGCACCTCGTTGGACAGGCCACATCATAACATGATTGTAGAATTTAAACTCTAACAATCACCATAACGTCTTATTTGCTCTTTATTCATGTTATATGATAAATTTTTAAACTTGATAAAGGTCACTTTTACTGGTTTCCTAAGAGGGCTTTATAGATAGGCTTGAATGTATTGTCAAAATCAACATTTAACTGTTACTATTGAAAATAAATAATAAACAAGATAAATGGTGTCATGTATAGGTATTCTTAAAAAGAATTAATAATGTAACAAACACAAGTTAGTGTGCTATAGACACATGGTTATTTTGGGACAATTTGGGTGATTGATAATGTTTAAACATCAGTAAAATAATTGCAAATATAAGGAATGACAATGTTTTAGATAATTTTTTTCTAGTAAACAGAGGGAATACTAGTCAACTCGTTCCAACTGATTTTTGCCAACTCGTTCCACTTTTGACTACCAACTCGTTCCAACTGCATTACCAACTCGTTCCAACTTTTTTCGCCAACTCGTTCCAACTACCAACTCATACCAAATTTCTCAATTAAGTTGATCTACATGCGTTTTTATTTTATTTTATTGTTTATATATTTTACTTTTATGTTATCTTATTTTTATATTTTTAATAGATAAATATTCCCCATAATTTCCTTTATTTCAAGTGATTATAAACACACATTATTAAACCTGACGCACTAAGAATAGCATAATATAGATAAACAATTAAATTAACAATAAATTATATAACAGATAAATAATAAATAATATTATGTATTGTGATCACAATTAATTGCTCTGTCTTTGTTTATTAGCTCACCTGACCAAAGGTCATGTGAGCTTATGGTATGGTGCAGCGTGTGTATGTGCATGCGTGCGTGCGTGCGTGTGTGCGTCGTTAACACACATTTTCAACTTCTCCTCTGAAAGTACTTGGCAGATTTCAACGAGACTTGGTCAGAAGCATGTCTGGGTCGGTGCAATTCAGATTTATTCGTGGCGTTGCCATGGCTACCATAACTAGGTCAAGGTGACCTAGGGGTGCAAAAATCTTAAAAAATCTTCTTCTCCGAAAGTATTGATTGGAGAAAAAATCTGATGTGATATTTGGCTTCTCTAGGGTCTTAAGCCTGTAGTTTGTTCATTTCGTGAAATTTGGTTGAAAAATAGGTTACGCGTTTTTGCGTTTAATTTTGAAAAAATCGTAAAATAGCTTCAAATTGTTATAACTTGACTACTTGACCAGATAATGACATGGGGTTTTCAGTTTTGACATCTTCTTGTTAGTATCTTCAAAATGAGGTCAAGGTCAATTGTGAAGGTCGTGACCTAATTTTTTTTACCTCTGATTATAATTATTATCTCGAAAACTATAAACTTTTTGTATAGTCATGTATATTAGAATGTTGTAGGTATTGATACAAGGATCATTTTGATGTATAGAAAAAGGTCATGGGTTCAAAGGTCAAGGTCACAGATGCAAAACAATACAGAAATGGTTAATTATCTCGAAAACTATAAACTTTTTGTATAGGTATTTATATTAAATTGTTGTAGGTATTGATACGATGATCATTTTGATGTATAGAAAAAGGTCATGGGTTCAAAGGTCAAGGTCACAGATGCGAAACAATACCGAAATGGTTAATTATCTCGAAAACTATAAAGTTTTTGTATAGGCATGTATATTAGAATGTTGTAGGTATTGAAACAACAATCATTTTGATGTAAAGAAAAAAGTCATTGGGGTTTAGTATTTATGTTTACTTTAAGTCTATTAGCTAGCAATTAGTTATCAGGTGAGCGTATAAGGCCCATGGGCCTCTTGTCAATACTGTCAGAACTATTAGGTAGATCGGCACCATAAACAGATAAACAGATATAGTTTGTCTGGCTAACAAGCGTATTAGCAGCGCATCTTTTATTTTTTAAAGGAATTTTAGTTTCACAAATAAACCCTTTACTTGTTTTATAAACATTAGTGTGCGATTAAAAAATTATGTTATTTTTTCCTCTTTTTACCGACAAGTGTGCGTGAAAAATACATGAAAATGGTTTAAAAACACAAAGTATTCTTAAACAAGATCAAACGAATCTACGAAAACTACTCACGATAACAACGAACCAATCAGAATGAATAAAATAATAAACACAATAAGAAAGGAAATGAAGAAAGATACAAAAGAAATAAAAAGGAAGGAAATATAAAGAAAAAATGTAACATTAAAAAAAACCCAAATCTCTGCAATATATATTATCTTTTGGAACTCTGGACTATTATGGCTTTTGAAGAGTATACCTCTACGTAGTTAGAGCTGGGCAACGTTGTGATCAATTAAAAATTAGAAGATCCCTGATTTTTAAATCATCTTATATAAAATTAATTATTTAATTATATTAAAAGTTTGAACCAGTTGGTAATGGCTAAAATCATTAAAAATTCTTAAATTTGGAATGAGTTTGTGAAAAAGTTGGAACGAGTTGGTAAAAAAGTTGGAACGAGTTGGTAATTTAGTTCGAAAGAGTTGGTAATTAAAACACAGGTGTAAAAACCCTGCATAAAAAAGTGGAACGAGTTGGTAAAAAAGTTGGAACGAGTTGGCGAAAATCAGTTGGAACGAGTTGGAATTGGAACGAGTTGACCAGATACCAACAGAGGCAGGTGGTTGCTCAACATTAAAACTTTGTCATATCGTATGCAATATCTTATTTCTGCAACAATATCAGCATATCATGTACCTCAGACAGGTGGGTTTGATTGGTGTCTGTGTGGCTTGGTTTTTAGAGGATCTTGCTAGTGGCACTTTTAAAGCAATACTTTAGTTTTTAAAGATGCATGTGCCTGTCAGTGTAAGGGTACAATTTCATAGTGCAATCTATCTGGAGGATTAAATATAACAGCTCATTTAATACACAAAATATATTCTATGAATAAAATTTACAATACAATACAATAAACTTTATTTATAGTCGATACAATTTAACAAACAACATAAGTGCTGTAGAGCTTTTACAATCAACTTACATAAATTAAATAGCACACATTTACAACAAAAATTATACAAAGCATACAGGTATTTATCTTTACTATTTTTGAAACACATTCTGCAGCATGAAGAGGAAAACACCAGTCAAAAATAATCCACATTCTCAGGGTGAGCAACCAGACTGCTACAACAAGTATTATCTTAGAATAAAATATCATGGGGATAAATTAGACTGTTACACTGGTGCTGGAGAGGTTTTCTGTCCTAGTCTCAGTTTGGCTGCCATTGCATTTATCCATTTTTTCACTTCTCATTATTACATTTTGGGTCGCAGCACAAAAGTCTGCACATTGCATATGATAAGAATATTATTTCAGAATGAATTTAAATTTGTTTTATGTTCACTAATTTTAGCTTGCCAATCCTGATACCCCTATACATAAATGGAGCATACCTGGTATACCCGGAGATTTCAGTATTTCTATAAAGCGAGATGATATGACAGGGAGCACTTTGTCTGGTAACAAGGTAACTTGCAGTCAGATTAGGTCAAAGAAAAAAATATGTGTTTCTGCTAAAACTGTTAAAAGAATTAGGGTTTGTAAACAGGCAATTTTTATTTATTTTTTATATTGACCATATGAGATAAGGTTGCCAACTTTAGCAGTGCTTGTCAAAATACAAATTTACTGTCATATAAACTTTAGCCATAAATATATAGGGTCGGTCAGGTGAGGGGAAACAAATGAATTATTTAGGCATTTCTCTAGTCTCTTCAGGTTAGATTTGAAAGGGAAATGGCCGAAAGAAATGTAAGCTTGAAGTTAACCATTTCAGTTAACTGTCCATGGAAAGAGGGATGGAATTCTTGCTTATATACTCTCTTGCACACCACTTAATTTGTGATTCTTTGACATATGGTCCTCAGGTGCTGAATAACTCTTTCTTTTTTAATTGGTAATTTGTAGGTGAGGAAATTAGAGTTTATATTAGCAGAAGCTCTTGATAAAGGTTGTAAACATGTTATTACCTGTGGTGGCATACAGTCTAATCATTGTAGAGCCACCGCTGTGGCAGCCAGACAACTAAGTCTTCAACCACATCTACTACTTAGATCAGATGTCAAGGTAGGTACTGATACACATTGCCATCCATAAATTTATATGATAATTTAATCATCATTTCAAATTTCAGTTCATAGAATAGAAAATTGAAGTTTTGCAGTACATGTATTTGAAAGTGATATCTTAACTTTATGATCTAAATGTAAGCAACAAATTTTCCTCCTTGAAAAACAATTTTCTTGGAATTTTAAGAAATTTTGGGGTAAAAATAAAAATGTTGAATAATTTTTTCAAGATAAAAGCACTTTAGCTGAAAATCATTCAGCAGCTTTAGCAAAATGATGTTTTCAACAATTTAATTCTGTGTTGATTTTCAGTCTGTAATGGTATGGTCAGATTTAAATATCTATACTGGGTAATAATTTATGGATAGCAGTGTATTGTAGTCCAAACATAAAAATAAACATTCCAATCCATGCCCAAACCACAATCCCAAAGCAAAGTAAAAACTTTCAAGTTGTCAAATTAGGTTAAACACATGAACTTCCACGAGGGAAGAAAGGTTGGGTGCTCCCAAAGGGTAAGCACCTCCTGTTTAGCTAGCTACACCCACCTTGGGAATGAAAGGAGGTTGGTATTACTATCATTTGGTGTGCTCAAGGCATTGTACAGGGAGGATTCTTTAACATGCCATGCCTTTGGTGACATGGGACTTAAGTTTTTAAGGTCTTTTCCGAGAGATCCCATGACTTTCATTTCTAAATGCCAAATGCTTGGCAAAAGAACAGTCACTACGTACCTATTTTCAAGTCTTGGTCAGACATTGCAGAGGTTTGAACCCATGACCACCCACATACAGAGTGAGCACTCTACCACTGAGCTACGGTATTGGTTTAGTATCTTTAAAAGTGAACTAATAATTCTGTAATTTTTGGGCATTATAAGTTATACAGGGTTTTGGCAGCTTACACGGCCACATGTACCTTGTCAAAGATTTATGTACCCTAAGCTGCAGGTGAAGGGTACATTGAACTTTCACAAGGTACACAGGGCTGTGTAACTTACTAAAACCCTGTATAATGTTTTTGTCACCCTTCAAAGCAGTAATAGTGTGTTCTGTATAACTTTGATGTCGTATTCTGTGGGACTTATGTATGTTGACGCCATGTCGCAATGTGCAAGTAATATCCCTTTTACCACTAAATGTTGTGTTTGTTTATGTACCTCTGCAGATCTCCAAACATAGTTCTATGTAACTAGGCAAGTTTACCAATGGCTATGTGAGAAATTTCTTTGAAGGTTGACTAGATCATAGAGATTTTGATTTTATTTTGACAGAGTATAGAGGAAGTTGGCTGTGAAGGTAATCTACTATTGGACAGGTTGTGTGATGCTAAGATTTACATGGTACCAAGAAAATCACCTTATGAGACAGAACTCAAACCTAGAATGGAAAAACTTGCAGAAAAGATCAAGTGAGATGATATTGGACTCGTAAAAAAAAATGTACATACATGAAATTAAACAAATCATTAATGGTCTCCTTGGATCATGTTACCATGGTTACATGTCAACTTTAACTTTGAAATGATTAAAAAAGAAGGTTCTTTAAATTGTTTTAATGGAATCAGGCCCCAGCTTCAGGAAAAAAAAACAAAGTGAAAAGAAAATTGAACCTCTTATGTTAAAAAATATTGAAAGACTTCTTGAGGCTTGCAGGTTAAACAATGTTGTAATTAAAAATGTGCAAATATTGCCCTAGATATTTTTGACGTCCCATAGTTCCATGTTCATTTCACACAACTTTGATTACACACGTGACGGGTGTAGCTAACTAAACCTTCCGGAGCACTCAGCCTCACTTCCCTGGTGGAAATTCGCATGTCTAACCTAATTTGTCAGTTCCAAAGTTTTTACTGTGCTTCTGAATTGTGATTCGGACATGGATTAGTATGTTTGTTTGTGATTATATTTCTGAACAACTTATAATAAAACCACTACAGTAGCTTAGTTAGTTGAGTGATCGCTTAATATTTGGGAGGTTGTGAGTTCAAACCCCAGCCAGGGTCTGACAAGGACTTGAAAAAAGGTAGTGACTGTTCTTTTGCCAAGCACTCTACATTAAGAAGAAATGGAAGTCATGGGGGTCCTTCAAAAGATACCTTTAAAACTTTCGTCCCATTTCACAGCCAGTGTGGCATGTTATAGAACCATCCTTGCCTTGAGCACACTGCAAAGGTTAAAATTTTTGCCAATTCACCTATCACTGGTGACATCTCAATATAAGTGAAATATTCTTAACTGGGACATTAAACCCCATTCAATCTATAAACTACAGATAAGACAGATACAGTAGTACACTTACACTGGTTATATAGGGCCAAGTTAGCCACCTCTATATTAGCTCCACCTGCTTTTTGAATGCCAGTCAAAGTTTTATTCCAATTGCTCTTCATATCATTTGAACTTGTATATATTTAAGAGCCACCTTCCATAAAGGCCACTTTTATTGGTTCCCTTGGTCAGCCTTTATTGACAAGTTTGATTGTATTCTAGTCATTCTTTTAACTCTTGTGCATAAAGGTAAATACATTTCTTCATCCTGTTACAAAAATATATTGTATGATAAACATGTATCTTATTCCCGTCACCTATCCTTTTATGGAGTGGCACATTAAAACGTCAGACATCACATTCTGAGAAACATTTGTCCGAGTGTTGGATTCTGTTATTCTGACTTTAATGGAGTGGCACGTCAAGATGTCTGAAATCACATTTTGTTGTGACTGTTGCTTTTCTGTGGTTTATGGTTTGGCACGTTGGTACTGTAATTGCTTTAGTTTCATCTCAACTTAAGTAAAAAAAACAAAGGGGGGGGGGGGTCACACCTAGTTGCCCTTGAACAATCAGGCCCTTTGGATCCAAAGCTGATTTTTTTCTATTTTATAAATAGTGTAGTTTTCCCCAATACCTAGACCAATCCATGTTTACTCTAGGTATTTTTTTTGGATTAGAATAAAGTTTGTCCGCCACTTCCAATAAACTTACATTTTCTGAAAACATTTTACAGTTCTTATTGTTCCATAGTTGCTGCCTACTTTAAAAAATTTGTCTTGTACTTTACTGTAGGGCTTTATAAATGTTTTTATGCACTTTTACCTGTTACATTAATATGAAATGAAAAGAAATAACTCAATCACTTTGTGTGTTGTAGAGCTGAAACTGGAGAAAGTTCACTTCTGATACCAGTCGGAGGTTCTGATGAAATCGGATTATTTGGTTATATAAATGTGTTTCAGGAAATGATTACACAGGTAAAATACACTGCCATCTATAATAACTATACAAATTTATATTTGCCACATGTTATAAAATATCACCATGTCAGTTATTATTCTTAGAATTGAAACATTGAGTTGAGTTGAGTGATGGTGTTTAACGTCCCAGTCAATAATATTTTACTTATATATATTACCACTTATAGTGGAAGGTGCAGAAATTTTGCCTGTGGGTTTTGCTTACAGTAGGGTCCTTTATCCAGTCACCCCTACCATGACACATGACCTCGCTTATTATAAGTTCTCCACCTAAAGAACTGTGACTTTTATTTTGCAATTCAGGAAACAGTACTACCCAGTTTAAAGTCTTGGGTCAGACCTGGTTGGGGTTCAAAGCATTGACCTCCCACTTATGGAGCGAGCACTGAGCTACCGCAGTGGTTAATTGAAATATTGAAGTATCTACAGTATTTTATGAAAATGTATGCAACAATGTTGCTTCTCTTGAAAAACAATCAATTTCTTAGAATCTTTTTAAATTTTGAGGAAAAATTTAAAAATGTTGTAAAAATATATTGTTCAAGATAAAAACACTTGATGGAAATCACTCAGTTGTACCTTAATTGTGTTTTTGCAAAGACACAAGTCAAAAAATGTTTATGGGATTTGGGAATACAGTTACTACATGGAGTATTGGACAGTACCAACAATATAGTTTTTACCTGATCTATTTATAGGGATTACTGGAGGATTTTGATGATATAGTGTTTGCCTGTGGTAGTGGTGGAACAGCAGAAGGACTATGTATAGCAAACTATTTGACAGGACAAAAGTTGAAGTTAGTTTACTGTTTATATTCTTAAAATTTTTGGATTAAAATGCGATGTACTAGTACTTAAAATTTGACCCAATCTAACAATAATTTTAAAGATCAAATTCACTGAACATAGGAGATATGTAAGCTATTAGCTTAGATATTTCACATACAGCAGACTAGACTTGGGACACTTAGTTTCAGATTTGCACAATTCAAATCATAGCTCAATATTTCTTTCTCAATATTTTTACACTTATGGCACTGCAGAGGCTCATTGGGTCTCTTGTTTTCTAGGATCCAGTTGTTCAAAACTTGATTAGTATAATCATTGATTAACAAAAATTCGAAAACTCAATAAAAATAAAAATGACATTATCAAATTGATAGTTTTATAATGATATGGTTAAGTTAGATAAAATTATATTCACATTAATAAATTTTAACATTCATTTCACAATATATCTAAAATTATGGGAAATTCCAATTTTGACTGCCGGTAATCAATTAATTAAACTATTCAAGCTTTGAACAAGTGGTCGAATGTTAAGACATGTTAGACAGAATCCATGTTTTTGTCCGAAACTGTTTGATTTTCACATGATCGACTTCACTGATTGGTTGTTCTACATGTTCTTTACTTTGTTATGTTTTGTAGAATTCATGGCATCATTGTAAGTGATGATAAGAAATATTTCCATGATCATGTAAATAGCTTATTGGAGCAGATGGACCTAAACGTCTCGTCCCAGGATATACTGAATTTGATAGATGGTTATAAAGGAACTGGATATGGTCTATCTACTCAAGAAGAAATTGGTAAGAAAATAGCCTTGAATTTTTATTTTATTCCCTGTGTTTCGAAGAGAGAAGGTGATATTAAATTGGTAAGAAAGTATGCTTGAATTCTTATTGTATCCCCTGCCTTTCGAAGAGAGAAGGTGATATTAAATTGGTAAGAAAGTATGCTTGAATTCTTATTTTATCCCCTGTGTTTCGAAGAGAGAAGGTGATATTAAATTGGTAAGAAAGTATGCTTGAATTCTTATTTTATCCCCTGTGTTTCGAAGAGAGAAGGTGATATTAAATTGGTAAGAAAGTGTGCTTGAATTCTTATCTAAGAAAGAGGGCTACTAAAGTAGAAGCTCCTCCTTTTTGAGGGACCATACACACTCGTACTTTACATGCATACATGAAACTGTTCATAGATTAATTCATAGAGATTAATAAAATAGTTCTTGTTGCAAATGACTGAAAATTGCTGATGCGACGTTTAGCAACATTTAACCAACCAAGCAACCTTTTTGAGGGACATAAAGTATACAAGTGTACAAAAGAAGCCAGTATTACCTCTAATGTTTGTGGTAAAAATGCAAAACCTGAGTAAACCAAAAACCTGCTAAAACTGAACAAAATATTTGTCTGAAGAAAGTTCAGTTTTCATGATGTCTTTGACTACAATGTTTTAATTTTTTATTTTTAGTGTGTCATTTATTTGATATTATAAGCAAAAAGTATTTCTTCTTCTTCTTTTTTTTGGACAATTTTACTTTATGATATGTATTCTTACAGATTTTATAGTCAGGATTGGGAGTACGACGGGGATAATGCTAGATCCTGTTTATACGGGTAAAGCAGTCAGAGGCCTGGTACAAGAACTTAATCAAAATCCAAGTATATTTCAAGGAAAGAGAATTCTGTTTCTTCATACAGGTAATTATAAAATTAAAAAGTTCTTGCTTTTAGTGACTCATCCAAAAATTATCAAATTTAGCAAAGCTTTTTTACTATGAACTACCTTTTATTTTTTCCTCAAGATGCTGGAGAAAATGAGAAACTTAGTTGTTCAAATTTGACTTTATAAAAAAATTAATTTATATGAAACCTTAAATAATGGGAGAAAAATTAACAAATTCCTCATTAGTGAAATGGAGTCATGGAGTATTACACTCCAGTCAAGATTCTTTTATTTATGTTGAGGTGGCCAAATCTTGGATGGTGGAGAAAACCATAGTGGCCAAAGAGAACCACTGACTTTTGTCAAGCAAACTGACAAACTTTCTCACAATAAGATGTGTCCCTAGTGGGATTTGAACCTTGGCAATGAGAGACAATGTGATCTTTAAGTACATGCTTTAGACCACTTGGCCACTGAGGCCCTTTTTAAACTCTATAGTGTTTAAAAGTTATAATACCATCATAAAAATGTCACCCCCATGACTTTTCAATTCTTTTTTATCTTCTCTTTATATGAAACATTATCTTGATAATTCGTTTATCCATCATTGGCAAGTATTTGATATTGTATTCAATAGAACCTCATTTGAGATGTAACCACCGTAGCTCAGTTAGTAGAGTGCTCACTCTGTAAACGTGGGGGTCATTGGTTTGAGCCCCAACCGGGTCTGACCCAAAAATTGAAAGTGGGAAGTGACTGTTCTTTCGCCCAGCACTCGGCATTACAAAATGAAAGACACGGTTCTTTCAGATGGGAATTTAAAATAAACAAGTCCAGTGTCACGGTGGACTTGGCATGATTAAGAATCCTGCTGTATAATGCCATCAGTACAATGGACAGGCAAAATTTCTGCACCTTTGCCTATAGATAGTGACGTCTCAATATAAGTGAAATATTCTTGACTGGGACGTTAAACACCATTACTCAACTCAACTTATTTGAGATGAATGTATTTTACTACTTGAACAGTATTCCCTTACTTCAGTCTTAAACTTGTTACAGGTACTCTTTACTAAGATCATATGTTTTTATTATGAAAGATTTTGTGATATCAAGCCAAACCCATTCGTTTTTCTTTGTAACATTTCCAGACAAAATGACATAAGGGTATAATGGTCACTTTCTTTTTGAATGAACACCTGTTATAATTATGTATAGCATTATCTTGGGGTTCAGTTTTGCTGCACATACTTTACAGAAATACACATCTAAATTTTATACAATCTATTATTGAAATAAATTGTAAATGTCAATTGCTGCCTCAGAATTCGAAGCGACATGGGGTAACATAAACTAACAGTCGATGGTACACCTGACTTTCAATTATACTTCTGTTTATCAAATTAAAATTTTATTGTGCATTAGTTAATAATTTTATTCAGATGGTTATATACAGATCCATTAAAAAAATAATGTCATCCCTAAATTTCCAAAAAGAAACATCACTCCCTTGTCTAGAATCTAAAATAATTTGTTTCATTATTTTACTGCAAAAGGTGTTACAAACTAAGATAAACCTTTTATTAAGACACTAAATTACGTATAAATGGTATACACAATGTTTAATCCACTTGTTGACAGTAGACTTAGTTTCCATGACAACTACTTGATATCATTTTATCACAGTTCATTCAGTTTCCATGACAACTACTTGATATCATTTTATCACAGTAGCCTCAGTTTCCATGACAACTACTTGATATCATTTTATCACAGTTCATTCAGTTTCCATGACAACTACTTGTTATCATTTTATCACAGTAGCCTCAGTTTCCATGACAACTACTTGATATCATTTTATCACAGTAGCCTCAGTTTCCATGACAACTACTTGATATCATTTTATCACAGTTCATTCAATTTCCATGACAACTACTTGATATCATTTTATCACAGTTCATTCAGTTTCCATGACAATTACTTGATAGTCATTTGATCACATTGCACTCAGTTACAATGATGATTACTTGATATCATTTTATCACAGTAGGCTTAGTTTCCATGACAACTACTTGATATCATTTTATCACAGTTCATTCAGTTTTCATGACAACTACCACAGCACGAAATCGCATCTTTATGCATGCATAAAGATGGTGTAAATATGATATAATGGTGGCATAAAGATGTCTTTATGCAGTCTTTATGCCATCTTTATCCAATCTTTATGCCATCTTTATGCATATGCATAAAGATGCATAATGTCCAAAGTTCTTTATGCCATCTTTATGCCATCTTTATGCATCTTTATGTTAAATTCAGATTTAGTTTGGTTTTTGTTGTACAATTAATATATATATAATTCAGAGTAAAATTTTTAAATTATATAAATATGATGTTAAAGATAGTTTAAAAAAAATCAAAATTATTTATGCAATATTTCACTAAATAATTTTTTATTTATGTTTAATAATTTTTATTCAGCTATGGATGTATTGAATTTTTGTTATATTATATATCCTATTTCTATTTTTTATATTTATTTATTATTTTATTATTATTTATTTATATGCATTTTTTCCCCTTCAATTTATTTACTATATGCTTGTCTTAATATTAATTTTACCTTCTTACTTAATGTGTCCTCAGCGGGACTGGAACTCGCGACCCTTAGGTTCCCAGACTATACTTTCTTATCTGACTCTTCATCCTTATCCATTAGGCCACGGAGGAGATGATTCACAACCTTATAATTTATTTATAAGTTAGCTATAAGGATGTGTGATCACGTGACCAGCTCTAAAACTTTCATATTTTAGATAATAATTTAAAAATATATGCATATATGTCATTTTACTCCATTTGTTAAATATCTTACTTAGAATAATAATAATAATAATAATATTATTATTATTATTATTATTATTATTATTATTATTATTATTATTATTATCTGTTACAAATAGAAAGGAGACACTATCTTAAATCCATTTCAAATTTTTATTATTATTATTATCTGTTACAAATAGAAAGGAGACACTATCTTAAATCCATTTCAAATTTTTTTAATTCATTTATTCATTTATTAATTAATCACTTCAATTTTTCAATATGAAAATGTAATATTCTGGGTTTTTTAATCTTTATGAAGTCATTAATTAAAGTACGGTATCTGAGAGCTTTATTTCACTTTGGTTTAAACAATATTTTATTTATGTTTCCAGTACAATTTACAAATAAATAATATAAAGAGGCTCCCAGAACAAGAGTAAAGTCTTATATAAACCGGTTTCCTAGACAATTATTATATTACAATATTGTGCATGTCACAGAAAAAAAAAAATTTTTATAACTAAATAGATGAATTAGTGAACAATTGAATAACTTAATTACTTTAATAAATAAATAGTGGGTGGTTTATAAATAATAAATAAATAATAAATAAATAAATAAATAAATAAATAAATAAATAAATAAAGTGTGTAGGTTATAATTTATAAAAGAGAAATGAAAATTTATTTATTTCACTTTATTTGTTGAATGTGCATTAAATTCTGTGAGTGACTAATTGTAAAATGTAACTTACGTTAAACAAAATTAGAAAATAATAATATACAAGTGATGGTGATGAGAGAGAGAAAGTACTTTTTATAATGATAATCTGCACTGCATACCTTATCAACATATAAGGTAACTGGTTGATAACAGAAGCAAATTCCAACCAATTGAACCAGACGGTAGTATATTCTACGTGAAAAATGTACCTGCATGGTGTTAACCTCATTGACAGATTAATTACCTATATTTATCTAAGAATTACCAGTACTCACACCATTTTTTTTTTATAAATTAATACTTCTATAATTTCATGTGAGATTAATAATTATGTAAACAAATAAATAAATTAATTAATTAATTCATTCATTCATTAATTCATTCATTCATTTCATTCATTCATTCATTCATTCATTCATTCATTCATTCATTCATTCATTCATTCATTCATTCTAAACTTTGACATTGAACCAGTGATATGCATAAGATTAAAATAGATCAGGCAGGTACAACCTGATATTTCAACTCCAACAAAAAATGCTTTTTGTGTGATTTATTTCTTCGGTTTAAGATAATTGTTATTATCCTTTCGATCTCGGGACGGTTCTGACTAAGAGATGAGTAATGACTGTACTTTTTTCAAAGCCGACATTTAGAAATGAAAGACACGGGTCTTTAGGACGAGACCTCAAAAACCAAGTTCCCGTGTCAATGCAATTCTGCGTCTTTCCCATGAAGCTGGTGACTTAACGATGTAAGTAAAATATTCTTGACTGGGACTTTTTACCTATTTAATCAATCAATCATACAGAGATAGCAGTAAAGTCGTCATATGCCATTTCAATATTTTAATAATTAAAAAAAAGTTTACGACAATGTAAACCCAACCCCTCTTTCTCTCTCTTTTTCTCTCAGATCTGGCAATATTCTAAGATGTGACTTGATAATTTGATAATAAAGTTTATGAATGTTTTCGGCACTGTAACCCCTCTCTCTCTCTCTCCTCTCTCTCTCTCTCTCTCTCTCTCTCTCTCTCTCTCTCTCTCTCTCGTAGACCTGACGGTATTCTAAGCCTTGAAAATAACTTATTTTGTTCGGCAAACACCATTTAATACGTTTCTGGGGATTAAAAGTTCCATGCCTTCACTTAATTGTGTTCTAGAATGGTCGAAAATGTAAAACCCGAGTAAACTGACACTAGAGCCTGTCCCATGCAGTTTGATGCAAACCTTACCAGAGACGCTATGATCGACATAAAATTTACGAGGTCAAGATTTTGTCAGTTATGTTGACACGACCAGTTCTAGGATAGTTTAATCAAGTAAACAACTTTTTTCTGCAAACTAGGATTATTCTCATTGGTAGCTGATTGGGATTCAAATCTAAGCGTTGAAAGGTCCGTCAACGCACGCTTTAGACCAATTGGTAACTGATCATGAGGCCTATGTCAAAGAAACGTGTTGAATTAAATAACGCGTTTGAATGCCATCAGCGTATCTTTAATTTGAGCAGGCCACAAATCATCCCAAGTTTTAATCCTGGGGCCGGTTTTTCGAAGCTATCCTAAGTCTAAAATTTGTCCTAACCTGGTCCTAAGACATTTTTTTCGTCCTAAGTCAGTTTGTCGAAGGTGTCTCAATTTGAGACAAGTCCTAAATATGATCCTAAACTTAGGACACGTATATAGGTGTCCTAAGACCATCTTAGGGTAATCCTAGTTTTAGGATATTTTAAATAAATCAAGATGGCAGCTGTTTATTTACATGAAATCAAAACATACGTCGAAATCGGGTTTTTAGAGACAGAGCCAATCCATTAGATTTTTTTTTTTTTAATTATTATTATTATTATTTTTTTATTTTACATCAGAGTCGGAATCATTTAGGGAATCTAAATCACATTAGAAATACATTTACTCTCTCTCTCTCTCTCTCTCAATTTAAAGCCCCCCCCCCTTAGGGATAACTGAAAGAAAATACGCAAATAATTTTTTTTTTATAAAATTCACTATATTTTGAAAAATGCATGTAATCAAAATTAAACGTTTATAATATAATTAAAAATTCATGCTAGATTTCCTGAAAACGTTATTGTGCGTTAATGTATCATACGATATATCGAATGACTCTCTATGCACGGGAACCACTGCGGTAGCTCAATTGGTAGAGTGCTCGCTCCGTAAGTGGGAGGTCGTGGGTTCGAACCCCGGCCGGGTCTGACCCAAGACTTTAAAGTGGGTAGTGACTGTTCTTTCGCCAAACACCCGGCATTACGAAATGAAAGTCACGGTTCTTTCGGATGGGAACTCAAAATAAACGCGGTTCCGTGTCTTGGTAGGCTTGGCACGATAAAGAACCATGCTGTATAATGCCATCAGCGCAACGCACAGGCAAAATTTCTGCACCTTCGCCTATAGCTGGCGACGTCTCGATATAAGTGAAATATTCTTGACTGAGACGTTAAACACCATTACTCAATTCAACTCTAATGCACGGGGTTCATTACATGGCACGTTTCAAAACTTAAACGCACCCTATAATGGAGTGAATTATCTTTAGATATATAATAATTTTGTCTTTTTTAAGAACTAGCGTTATTCCATGAAATTTTCAAAAAGTCGAAATTAATTTAATTTAATTCTTCGACGGTTCTTTGGTGTGACGGTGTATTGGAGGAATTAACTTTTTCACATATATTCTCCCAAATTTTTCTTTTTGAATTGTTTGATATAGTGTTTAAAACTTTGGAAAAAAGCACACTCTTATGCTTGCCGATCTCGTTCAATAAAATCTCTACCTCCATATCGCTGAAATTTGGGTTTCTCTTCCTGCTCATTATAACTTTTTATACTTTGACTCACTCGGCAAATGTCCTTATGTATGTTATTGCATGATTTTACCCTATGACCCCATAGAAATAATGAACTTCTACAGGAAGCGTGTTTTAATGTATATATCGTTTACTACCTGTGAGTATTAAATATGTACACGAACGCATTTACTTTCAACAGAAAAGTCTTACGAGACACAATACAAATTAAAAAAAATCATTCACAGTGATTTCACATATAATTAAAATTTCTCTTGAATATATTTCTTAATTAATATCATTTATCTTAATATTTATTTGTCATATATTTATAATATTAATTTAGATTTTTTACTACTTTAATTCTGCGTTAAAAAGTCATATTTGTACTGACAACATGTATAAATCTGAACTTAGGATAAGAAATAGGATATACGACCGAGCTGAGACACCTTCGAAAAACCGGTTATGATTTTCCTAACATTATCCTAGCCTAGTCCTAAAATTTATCCTAGGACATATCTTATGACAAAATTTAGGATAGCTTCGTAAAACAGGCCCCTGCTCTCTCTCTCTCTCTCTCTTTCTCAGGGAGTTCTAGGATAATGGAGGAATCAGAGTAACTAGAACATTACCGTAATTAAAGCTCACAAAACAAAAGAAACTAGCATACATGCTTTCAAAAAGCAGCGCGAGGCAATTCTGCTGTTGAAATCTTCATTTTCTTTACATCATCAAAAGCAGCAGACAATACAACTAGTCCAGCAGTTTTAGGATCAATCAACTATGCTTAGCAGTCAGTTATTGGCTATCTTATCTCTGATTTGTTATATCTGTCCGGTACAGAATTAACAAATGTCTTGATTACAAAAGACCAGTTCTGCCAAAGCTGGTATTCTCAAATTGAACAGTCAAACAAAGCTATAATATACAGAATCTATAAGGATAAATTTGGTTTTGAAAATTATCTTAATTTTTTACCTGTTAATTTTAGATTAATCTTTGTAAGGTTCAGAACTACAAATCATTGTTTACCGATAGAAAAGGGAAGATGGGAAAAAATTGATAGAAATGAAAGAAAATGTAAACTTTGTGACAAATCTTGCATTGGTGACGAATATCATTTTGTGTTGGAATGTGACAATTTTAACGGTCTTAGAAAAAAATATATTAAAGAAAAATACTATACCAGACCAAATACTTTAAAATTAGCATCTTTATTTAAAAGTGGAAACAGGGAAGATATCATTAACTTATGCAAATTTATTAAGGAGGGTCTAAAATTCTACAGCTAATACAAGATGTAATATTCTGGTTTATTTATATATATATATAACTGTTTTGGATAATAAGAACTGCAGTTTGTACTTGTTGGTGGGGGCATTTCCCAATCACTCGTCGTATTGCTCTGCTTATTATCCAACCAAATACCATTATTTTATGTTAATTCTCTGGTAAAGTATTCTAACACACTTTATGTATATAGTTTATATGATAGTGTTGTGCTATATTCTATTACTTTATGGTATAATGTTATGTAATATGTTATTCTATACATTGTATCAATCGCCATATTATGTATAATTATGTATATAAACCTCAGGTACCACCTCCGGTGGTTTTGAGTGTAATAAAGAACTAGAACTAGAACCATACTTTAAAAAAGTCGACAAAACAAGTGTTACAAGTGATTTACCTGCACTGTGTCTTGTTAAGAGCCAATGTTGCATTCTTATTCAGGTTTTTATTTGATTTTATTATATTTTATTTTTAATTATTTTTGTAATTTTACATATAAAGACTATTGCCAACTACAAAAAAATATTGCCGAATACGAATTTCTTATTTCGACCAGTGACATATAATAGTGTTTAAATAAATAAATAAATAAATAAATAAATAATAAATAAATAAATAAATAAATATGATTTTGAAAATTTTCAGTCTGACAAGAACCAAGATTTCCATACAATGTATTTCAAAGGCAATTTTTCCCGATCATGAAGAAAATGTATTTAAATGCATCTTTGATTGAATATGTGACCAAGAAACAAAAGAAAATTATTTATTTATTTATTTATTTATTTATTTATTAATGTTTGACACTAATACATAATCGGTAAAATGATGAATAAATGATTAAAAATTTAATAACCGGTGGTAAAATTTTATTATAGTTATTTTTTAAAATAATTGAATTCTGTCATGCGCCCGTTGTCCGTTATCAGTCTATTCATACTCCCGTATGCATAATATTTTCTTTTCACAATCAGTTCTAATCCAAGACAACATCAAACGATTGGAGTAGTATATTTCGAGGTGTCATGAAATCCTGCTATCTGAACACCTGTCAATCAATTTTGTTAATTGTAAGAACACTTCCTGTTGATTAAAGGTATGGGTCTCAATCTAAGGAATGTCTAATAAACAAACTTTTTATCAAGGTGGACTATTAAAATAAAAATAATTATCTCAGAAGCTGTGGACCAGCTATATTTCAAAGATGGTATATAACGTAATAATCTGTAGTAATTGTCGCTGATAATAACAATCAATAATTCTTAACCCAGAGACGTTATTTTGTTACAGAGAAACTTCCGATGACTGTCAGGTTTATTATTATTAATAATAATAATAATAATAATAATAATAATAATCAGCTTCTGTTTCTCGCCGGAATAAATTATTTATTGTGATTCTGACATGCAAGAAAAATTAAATAAAGAAATAAAGAAATAAAATCAATACATGAAAATAAATAAATAAATGAATAAATAAATAAATAAATAAATAAAATCAATATATAAATAAAATCAATACATGGATAAATAAATAAATAAATAAATAAATAAATAAATAAATAAATAGGAACATAAACAAACTAGTAAATTTATTTATTTATAATATTTTTATTGTTATGAAATGCATATTTAGGAAATAGACTATTTCCAGGTGTACTGATCTCGGGTAAAATTTGGCGATTTTAAAATATATGCTAAACGAGACTATGATTTTTTTAAATGTATGGATAAGTGAGACTAAACCATAAAAATGAAAATATACAGTTACCTGTATAAAATATTTTCATGCATAAAGATGGTTTAAAGGTGCATAAAGGACTTTGGACATTATGCATCTTTACGCTATGCATAAAGATTGCATAAAGACCATCTTTATGCCATCTTTATGCAAAGCTTAAAGATGTGATTTCATCCTGTGTACTTGATATCATTTTATCACAGTAGCCTCAGTTTCCATGACAACTACTTAATATCATTTTATCACAGTAGCCTCAGTTTCCATGACAACTACTTGATATCATTTTATCACAGTTCATTCAGTTTCCATGACAACTACTTGATAGTCATTTGATCACATTGCGCTCAGTTACAATGACGATTACTTGATATCATTTTATCACAGTAGGCTTAGTTTCCATGACAACTACTTGATATCATTTTATCACAGTTCATTCAGTTTCCATGACAATTACTTGATTATCATTTGATCACAGTTCATTCAGTTTCCATGACAATTACTTGATTATCATTTGATCACAGTTCATTCAGTTTCCATGACAATTACTTGATAATCATTTAATCACATTGCACTCAGTTACAATGATGATTACTTGATATCATTTTTTCACAGTAGGCTTAGTTTCCATGACAATTACAATAGAACTTTGATAACTTGAAGTACACGGGACTTCGATGATGACTTCGAGTTATCAGGGTGTTCGAGTTTTCGAAGTTGAAGGATGACGTCACAATATAGACTTTCATTTCTATGGGAGAAATATTTGATGGTTATAAACTGCTTACCGATACACCAGTGTAATATGTATGCATAAAATGATACTAGTAAATAAATTAAAATTAATTTATTATGTTTTTATAAAGATATGATGATGACGACAAACGCATACATAAAAAACACAAAATGTGTAATACAAGATGTACATGTATTTATTACTAACACATTATCACAATGCATTCAAAGAACTGAATCGGATAAACATAGCCATGTACCTTGTATGTAATAATAATAATTACATATGCAAACAAGACGCACGGTTTATAAAAATAATAAATTTATTGTGCGTACCACGTGCAAGTCATTAAAATCCAGCTAGGATAAATCATTTGCTGTTATTGCTAGCGGCACAGAACTCGACCACTACTATGAGAGTACGTGGTTACACTACATTGCCCTTTACGGGACGGAGTACTAATCCTTTAATTGATACTTATTATTACAGTAGCAGAACCTTTGATCTGTACAACTACTACTTTTATTAAACAGATTATACACAAGTCTATAGCTGATGACTGATTAACTCCTGTGATTTCACTGATCGTTCTATTGATCACTCACTCAATGTTAAAAATATTTCGAGTTTTAGAAGGTTGTTTGTCATACAATTTATAATTTTGCACCTTAACATTACTTCTAGTTATCAGGTGTATTCGAATAATAGGAGTTTGAGTTATCAAAGTGGTATTTATATAGTTTATATAGAAAACCAGTCAGGACAAAATACCGACCTTGAGTTATTGGTGGTATTCCAGACATCGAAGTTTGAGTTATCAACGTTCTACTGTACTTGATATCATTTTATCACAGTAGACTCAGTTTTCAAGATGATTACTTGACAGTCATTTTATCCAGTTGACTCAGTTTTCAAGATTATTACTTGACAGTCATTTTATCCAGTTGACTCAGTTTTCAAGATGGTAACTTGACAGTCATTTTATCCAGTTGACTCAGTTTTCAAGATGGTAACTTGACAGTCATTTTATCCAGTTGACTCAGTTTTCAAGATGGTAACTTGACAGTCATTTTATCCAGTTGACTCAGTTTCCAAGATGGTAACTTGACAGTCATTTTATCCAGTTGACTCAGTTTTCAAGATGGTAACTTGACAGTCATTTTACCCAGTTGACTCAGTTTTTAAGATGGTAACTTGACAGTCATTTTATACAGTTGACTCAGTTTTCAAGATGGTAACTTGAAAGTCATTTTATCCAGTTGACTCAGTTTCCAAGATGGTAACTTGACAGTCATTTTATCCAGTTGACTCAGTTTCCAAGATGGTAACTTGACAGTCATTTTATCCAGTTGACTCAGTTTTCAAGATGGTAACTTGACAGTCATTTTATCCAGTTGACTCAGTTTTCAAGATGGTAACTTGACTGTCATTTATCACATTAGACTCAGTTTCCATGACGATTACTTGTCAGTCATTTTATCACATAAGACTCAGTTTCCATGACGATTACTTGACAGTCATTTTATCACATTAGACTCAGTTTCCATGACGATTACTTGATAGTCATTTTATCACAATAGACTTGGTTCCCGTGACGATTACTTGACTGTCATTTCATCTCTATATTTCTGTATTTCTTGTACTCAAATTGACAGTATTAGTAGTTGGGCTGTTGTTTTCTTTTATCAGATTACAGTAAAACATTTGTTTGAAACATTTCCGATAGTTCCTTACAAAAGCAATAAAAGGGAAAAAATTAATTGCACTATTCAACGGAATCAGAAAGTTTCTTACAGAAGAGAGTACATTCCAGCCAGGAATCAGATGAATAGAATCAGTCTCTGCTGCATATGCAATGTTATATATAAGTGGTGGGATGTGACAAATCATATACAAAGCTACTATGGCAACAGCTAATTTTGTTAGACTGTTTTCATGAAGTTGTTTTGAATTCATTTGTCTTCGAAAATTATTAGACTTTTTAAGTGTTCTGATCAGAATGGCAGTAAGAGTGGCTAAAACTGACACGGGAGCAAGAAACAAAATAACAGAATACAACCATATGAAATAAATTGTTTGAAACGTTTGATTTCTTCCAAACGCTGTTAGATTGTATGTCAATAATAATGTTGTATTATGGTCTGGGGACTTATGATTTTCTTCAACAATTTCATACTCAAACCATCGGCATATATTAAACAGAAATGAAACCAGAGATATGATAACAATGAGAAGTCTAGATTTCCTGATGTTACACATGACCTTTGCTTGAAATGGTTTACAAACAACAATATACCTGTTAACTGTCATGGCAACAGTAATCCATAGAGTGGCTGTTTGTGAAACCAAAGCTAATGGATATACATACACCACAATATATGGAAGCACGTTGTTATGGTAATTTGTCGATAACAATGGTAGTGTAATAAGTAGGAGAGTATTCAAAAGAACCAAGGTATCCCAGGTAACCAACCCTGTAAGGTAACAATTACTTGACGATGGTTTCTTTTGTTTTGTCAACACCTTTATTGTAAGGGCGTTTCCGACGACACCCAGTACAATAAGAACTAGGGTTGCTATACCATTTAAACCCATCTCTAAACCACTACTAGATCCTATACTGAAATCCTTTGGATACTGTTTGTTGTCTGTTGTTGATGAATTGTGAAGCATACCAACCAGTTTACAATAATGTCTGGAACAGTTTGATGACATTTTTACTGTACTTGGTTTGTGGATCAGTCTGAAAATATCAAAAGTCTGTAAATTGGTGGGAAGTTGATCTGTTAAAAAGTTTTTTAGATCAAAATCCTGTAAATTGTTGGAAAGTTGATCTATTCAAATGTTTTTTTGATCAAAATCCTGTAAATTGTTGAAAAGTTGATCTATCCAAATGTTGTTTTTTTTAGATCAAAATCCTGTAAATTGTTGGAAAAATGATCTATCCAAATGTTTTTTTAGATCAAAATCCTGTAAATTGTTGGAAAGTTGAACTATCCAAATGTTGTTTTTTTAGATCAAAATCCTGTAAATTGTTGGAAAGTTGATCTATTCAAATGTTGTTTTTAGATCAAAATTCTGTAAATTGGTGGAAAGTTAATGTATAAAAAAGTTTGTTTGATCAAAATCCTGTAAATTGTTGGAAAGTTGATTTATCCAAATGTTGTTTTTTAGATCAAAATCCTGTAAATTGTTGGAAATATGATCTATCCAAATGTTGTTTTTTTGGATCAAAATCCTGTAAATTGTTGGAAAGTTGATCTATCCAAATGCTGTTTTTTAATCTGATCTGTTCGAATGTTGTTGTTCTTTTTTATCAAGAGTCTTGGAGTCTGTAAATTGTTGGTAAGTTTATCTGTTCAAATGTTCTTCAACAGCAGTCAATTCTTGAATGGTAGAGAAAACTGAACTACCCACCACAGAGATCAGCTGGCATCAGGCAAGCTAATTTTAAATTTGTCAAAATTTGTTAAACCTAAGGATCAATGCATATGAGAATGTTTGAATTGATCTAAATGTTCTGATGTATAATTAATGATATATCTATGCTCCTCTATAACTATGTTGTAAGACTGCAGAGATAAGTTTTACATTGTATTGTTGTTTCAATGTCTTCCTTAAGTCTTCATTGTTGCAGTCTGAAATAGGAAACAATTGCAGAAATAAAAATAATGAGAAAACAAAGTTGCAATAATTATAACAAATGCAAACATAACAGGAGATATAAAAACATAATTATATATATATTTAAATAATAGGAAAATATTGTTAATAAATTAAATTACAAAGGAAAACAGCAACAGGAGAAAGGTAAAAGAAGTAGAACAACTGGAAAGATGTTGATGAATGAAATTACAAACACAATTGAAAATGACAGCAGTAAATAAGTATGCCAAACTACACACACACACACACACACACACACACACACACACACACACATATATATATATATATATATATATATATATATATATATATATATATAAACAGAGGTGTTTATGTTAAAATCTTCTCTCATTGTCTACATGGTCTAAGGTCAAATCTCACTCTGTGCAAAACATTGTGTTGTTTGACATTTACATAAAATAAATTTTTAAAAACATCATTCCACAGTACTCTAAAAGTCAGACTATTAAAATATCTGTCTAATGCAGAGTGTCATCTGCTGTGGACTGCAACACTGATGATTTCTACTCAAATGTTGTTGTTTTTCAATATTGCTTAATGTCATATCCGTAATTTTTCAGTTATTCACGGTGAGAAGTACCTAATTATCTCTATGGATTAATCTATGAACACGTTTTTGTATGCATGTGAAGAGGATGTGTGTTTTATGGTCTACCTAGTACCAGTGCACTCAGGGCAACTTTAAGGTGCTAGCTCACCAAGTCAATATGCCACAGACAAGCGTATCACTCCCCCCTTGTCACATTATACTGACACTGGAAGAACAAGTTAAGGCCAATGGGAAGGAAAATCACTTTCCCAAATGTGGTCTGAGCCGGGCTCAAACTATACTCAAATATGATTATTTCATTATTATGCATTAAGTTATCACATTTTTATCACCATCTAAATTGAGAATGTCTACCAAATAGTTAAACAGTAATTATATAATTAAAATGCATTATGTATCAATAAATTGATCAATTTTAAATACATTTTACCAATTAACTCCATATTAAAATATGATCAAAAATGGAACCCCCAAAAATTAAAAAAATTAAAATAAAAAATAAAACAGATGTTAAAAAAAAGTCACTCATGTTTAAAACTTTCAATAAAAATTTGTGATATCTTACATTTAAAAAACGTCAGCTGGCCCTGTTTGAATTTCTTCCATCAACAACTGCTGTAACTGTAGTAACAACTGTAGTTCTGAAACTGTTAGACAATGGCATTTACAATGTCTGGTATGAGAGGTCAATAACACACCATCCTGTCGTAGAGAAAAGGTTGGCAATCCACAGACTTGTGAAAAGATGTGAATAATGAAAAACAGCAACAGAGTCATAACCTTATCTAGGATTTTATTAAAAGTTTCTCTAACTCTGATTGGTTTTGTAATACAGCTTTGTCATCATGCGTATTTGCTGTGTATGTGGGAGTTTAGTCCACCTGTACATTGTAAAGAAGGCCTTAATTAACTCCAAGCACAAACTTCAGCCTCTTTGTTCTGTGTGAGTCATCTTTTATCTTAGTCATGATAACATATTGAGATCACTCAGGCTTAGTTGGTAGAGTGTTTGCTCAATATGTGGGTGGTTAGGGTTTGAATCCTGGGTCTGACCAAGATTTGAAAATAGGTTGTAGATGGTGTAGCTAGCTAAACAGGAGGTGCTTACCCTTCCAGAGCGAGCACCTGGCCTCACTTCCCTGGTGGAAGTTCATGTTTCTAACCTGACTTGTCAGTTCCAAAGTTATTACTTTACTTCTGGATTGTGATTTGGACATAGATGAGTATGTTTGTTTTTTATTGTGGCTATTCTTTGTTCTTTGGACAGAAACTTTAAAATCTGATGACCCCTCTCAAGCTAATGAACCTTGTAAAAGTATATGCTACTTCGCCTGTAGTTGGTGATGTCTCAATATAAGTGAAATATTACTAAAATGCAAAACAAAATTCAATCAATCAAATCTTGAATCAACAAGCAAGAACATAGCATTCTTCAAATGGGACTTTGAACAATATGCATTTGAACAAAAATGTAATTCGTAAAGGCCAAAATAAGGATTGATTGATTGATTTAATGGGGTTTTACATCCCAGTCAAGAATATTTCCCTTATATTGAGACAACACCAACTACAGGTGAAGTGGCAGAAATCTTTTTCAGTGCACAAATTTTGTATGAAATGGTAAAATAACAGATACTGGTGCCTTGCAAGATTCAAAAGTTCCAAATTAATATAACAGAAGTTCACCATGTAACCAAATATGCATATTGGGATATATACTAAGATAAGAAAAAGAGAGCTCACTTTAACATAAACCAATCAACTTTAACATAAGGCTAGCACAAACTGAAAAAATGCAAGAACATGTCAACTTAAACTAATATTCAAGTCCTTATCAAGACTAATAAAATGAATGGTCATGTCACCACCCTCATCAAATAATGATTCATTTGCCACTTATTTAAAAAATTAAGTATTGTCTGGGTCACATAGGATGTTGGTGTAACACCCCACAGAGTTTGTCACAACTGAGCCATTTCTGTTGGTCACTATGAATTCATGTGTATATGTATTATCACCTGTATGCCTGGTAAAATAATACATTGTACTTTGGACCAGTATCCACCTTCAGTATTTTCAGATGCAATTATTAGTTATTACTAAGCCTGTTTTTTAATTTTGTGATTAATTTTGAAAACAGTTCTGTTAATTTGCAATATTGTAGAACTGGGGGTGTAATTTAGTATTTAAGAAATGGTAATGCAAGATAGTGTGGCGCATGCCAAATTCAATGAAGGGCAACATTTTGAATTTGGCAAGTGCCACACTATCTTGCATTACCCCTTGAAATACCATGAGCAGGAATGTCATTACTTATATTTACAATTTTTTCTTTTAATAAATATTTTGATTTGTTTTAACCATTGGCACTATTTCTTTCATACCTGTTCATGTGAGATAGGGTTTTAAGCCACACAAGATCGGCATATCTCGCATGACCCCCTGTTTGTTGCATGACATAACATTGCAGGAAAATTGATACACATCAAGGGTCATGACCCCAATTGTCTTTCAACCGGAATTGCAATACAATTGCTTCTGCATGTTTCATTGAAGAGAGATACAGTCATATTGTAAATATTTATTGTTGAAAGACATATGCAAAAAAAGACTAAAACTGTTTAACAAACACATGTGCCACATGGACTTGTGTTTAGATAAAATTTTCAGATTGATAAAAAAGTTTGTCTCATTACAAAGAACTGAAATAGTGCTCATGTGAAATGGAACAATATAAAGCCAACCACTAACTTAATATTGTCACCTGAGGGCATTGATTTCCACATACCTAGAGGACAATTATTATTGTACCTAGAGGACAATTATTATTGTACTATGAAGAATTATCTCCCTTGTACCTTATTGTCACAAGATAACAATATAGTATTATGATATGGCTGTGCTGAGATGGTAGGATTGTGCTGAGATTGAAGGCATAGGCAAACAACATTGACCTGTCTGGTTAACCTTTAACCAGTCATATTCATATAGAGGAGCCCATCCTACACATGGGTAGTAGTAGGATTTGCAGTTACTAATATGTAAACAAGACTTAAGTGATTGTGTTTGCATTATGTACACAGAATATACCTGTATGATTTCTATAGGTAAACAACATTGACCTGTCCGCTTGACCTTTAATCTAAATATTTATCATGGATCAGATCATATATGTGTAGGGAACTCAGGTGTCCTTTTCGTGTACTACATCACGAGTGGCACTCACTTTATAGAGTATTCACATCAACTGTGTTTGCATTTACATACATCGTAACACTACCCATTAATTGGATGGATCTTCTTGTATGAATGTTTCTAATAAATGGTCAAGCGGACAGGTCAATGTTGTTTGCCTATGTATATATATATAAATGCAGTTGTCTAAATTAAATGTTAAACTGACAGGTCAAAATTGTTTGCCTATGGAACCTTTGGTTTTATTTATCATGATATACAATAGTTCCCCTGTAGGTATGTGAACAGCCACAATTGCCACCTGAGGACATTGATATTGTATTACAAAGAGTTGTCTCCCTTGTACCTTATTGTTACAAGATGACAATAATATAATCACATGGCTGTGCTGAGATGGTAGAGGTTGCCACACAGTGACAGTAATTTAGTGGTAAATATCTCATTAGTTCAAGTGATTTGAAAACATCAAATTAAATTTGTTTTAATATATATCAGGTATTATAAGAATCCATTATGTATATCCATGTAGGATAGGGAAATCTCAACAGAGGGGTTGAACGTTTCAGTCAGAGAAGAGGCTTGCCGCATCTCTGACCAAAAATATTCAACCCCAAGGTTGAGATTTTCCTATCCTACAGTGATAAACTCATAATGGATTGCTTTTCTTCCATTTTAATGCCAAAATTGGGCTTCAAATTCTATTTACATAGATATTGATGCCATGATGGAAAAAATCACTTTGTTATTCAACATTCTACTTTAAAAACAATATTACCATGTGAAAGAATGTACCTGATTTAGGTTTATACAAAATGTATAAACTACAAAACAAAATTATTTATTCTAAACTTCCAGAATGAACATTTGAAACACACTCAAAATTTCTAAATTTGGAAGACTTGGGTGTCCTTTTCCCACAAAATGATGTCATGTTCCCTACATGATGATGTCATACAATTGTCTTTTGATTATGACGCCACCAGTGCTAATATGCATGCATGACCCATAGACAATAGAAATATCCACCATGAGTATCTATATTTCTATATTACATGACTTGTCATGGGAGAAAATAATATTTATCATGATAAACAATGATAAGCATGGTGTCTACCTTCAGGTGATATCCCTTCTGAAGGATGGCAATTCTGGATGTCCGCATGTACCTAAATGGATGATAAAAATACAATGGTGTCTACATTATTATTATTATTCACTGGCTTTCAAAGAAAGAGAGGGATATTAATTTCAAGTTTCCATCAATCTGTTCTTCCTTCCATCCGTCCAAAATTCTTGTCTGTGCAAATCCTTCAAAACTATGATGCACTATTTCATGAAACTTGGCGCAAAGTAAGATGTGCATATCATTAACCTGAGTTGGTTTCTCATTTTCCTTGGAGTTATTGCCCTTTGAACACAAGTGCAAATCACAAGGGAAGAACCTGTTTTGGTGATCCTAATTCACTGAATTGACTTGTTATTATTAGTAGTAATAACAGTATTAATTTACACCTTTATGTTTATTTTATAGGTGGAATATTTGGACTTTATGACAGGAGGATAGATTCAACTTTAAATTTGCAGAGAGACCAAGTTATACAGATGTGGCCATCTAAAGATGATTATCCCTCCTGATATTAAAAATGTAAAATTGTCTCAATAAAATATAAAACCAAAATACCTTTTACCTTTTATATGTTAAGAATTATGAAAATTCTTCGATTTTATTGGCTGTGTTCATCTAGTTAGTCACTATGTAAAACACTGTTTGTAATTTAAGCATTCTTCAGTTTTGTTGGATGTGTTCATTTAGTTGGTCACTATAGAATAAACAGTGTATGACATCAATACATTCTGTTGTTATATCCCTACTTAAAAAGTGGGGGGTTTATAGTGATAGGGGTGTCGATCCGTGTGTCCGTCCTTCCGTTACACCTTAGGGTACCTATCTCTTATCCGCAACTCCTCCTAAACCCTGCAATGGATTTTCATGAAACTTTCACACAATCTTTGTGATATAATGTAGATGTGCACCTCCTATTTAAAAATTTGATCCGATGGATTTTTGGGAGTGGGGCTATTTTTTGTGAGCTTGTGGCTCAAAGTTTTTTCTAGTTAGTAACTAGTCTCGTAAGAGAAGCATAATTGATGTGGTAGCTATTGCTCTCCCAAAATTACTACACCCTGAATAGTACTCCATGATGGTACTACAAGCGTCTGATAATGTTATATGTGGGATAGTCAATAAGTGATCAACTATCACATTTCAAATTTTGTTCGACACAGTTATGATTTTCATGCTTTGTTTCATATCTGGATACAAAATTGAAGGCGTATCAAGTCATTCTTTAATAAGGTACTGAACCACAAACATGACTATTGCCACAAAGGCATGCTTTTCATCTAAAGTTAAGTACCATGCTATACTACAGTTCTTGTATTTAAAAGGTAAAAATGGCAAAAAAATAAAAGGCCAGTTAGCTGATGCTAATGGGTCTTCTGCACCTTTTTATGCTGAGGTTATAAATTCTGGGTAAGGGGATTGAAACGCGGTAGAACATATTTAGAAGATGAAGCCAGGTCTGGACGCCCACGGGATGCTATTGATGAAGATTTGTGTAACAAAGTTTGGGATCAGGTATACTCTGATATGCAGATCCAAGTGGAGTAAATAGCACACATAAGCTATTACACTTAGTACAATCTTACATGATCATTCTAGTATGCGCAAGCTAACAGTCCGTTGGGTCCAGAAATCTCTTAGCAATGAACACATGGCAACCAGAGGATTGGTTTGCAGCGCCTTGTTGACACGAAAGGTCAAGAGATGAATTCCGTACGCGTTTTCTTTTTTTTTTGGCTGTAGATAAGACTTTGGTTCATTATTAGCCATAGAATAAAGCTCAAAGTCGTCAGCTGGTAGGGTCTGGGTACCCGAGGGGACAGAAGTTAAAGACACAACCATCTGTTAGCAAGGTGATTGCCACAATATTTTATAGTACACAAAATGTGTTATTATGTTGGACTTTTTACAAAAGAGATGTACAAATACTTGAGTGTACTCTGCAAGCTTGCTAGACCATCTGAGAACAGTTATTCGTGAAATACGCCAAGTTAAAGTATCTAAAGGTGTTTTGCTGCAACAGGACAACTAGAAAGTTTCAATGGATACTGTAGAGCGAGACGGGTATAAATTAACACCTGGTCCTGCTGATATACCTGACATATTAGCTTCTAGCGACTTCTTAATATCCCAAAATTAAACATTGATCCGTGGATGTCATTTTCGGTCTGACGCACCTTTGAGGAGTGGGTCAATGGAAATGGATCCAGAATTTTTTTAGTTCTTGGTTGATGACACTTCAATGTTCAACGTTGGTCTAAGTGCAACATACAATCTAGAAGGAAATAACATCGAAAATAAACAGGTGGATCTCAACCGGAAAAGTAGGGTTGGCTACTTATTGGCTTGCCTTCGTATATAGATATACACTTATAAATTCCTATTTTGTTAACATAATTGTATTTACAATTTGGTATACATAAACATTTTTTACCACAAGTGGAGCCCGCCCAAAGCCAGTTTATTTAATCAAAATGCATTGTAAACAAGTGCAGTAAGTACCACTCTATAAGAAAATAGTTGATCATGATGTTGTAATCTTACTTAACCAGCTTTATGGAATAATTATATTACCATTTTAAGAGGTTTAAGGTTCATGTATCTCTTGTTTTTTGTGTCACCCGTCTCCATGATTAATCCAGTTGTTTTCCCGTTGTCCTACCTGTTTCTATTCATAACCTCTGCAAACAATGTTTAGGGGGTATATAGGAATCAACTTGTCTGTCCGTCTGTCAGGTCGTCCGTCCCAATATCGTTTCCGTTCCATATCATCCGTGTCTATGGATGGATTTTGATCAAACTTGGAATAAATGTAAACCAACACAAGACGATGTGTCGCATACCAAATTTATGTGCATAAGTCAAAGGTCAAGGTCAGGAGGTCAATATGGGGTATAAGGCTCTCAAGAGACGGTTCTAGTCTTGACTGGTCTACACCCTTTTATTTTCACTTCAGAGGCGCTTGTGATCCTTCGAAGAGACCTTACAAGCCGATAACCCGTGTCAAGATAGGCGTTGCACTTTACAGAACCCTCCATGCACATTGCCCTTAGTGTTCTGCAAAGATATATATATCTGCTACTTGTGATGTCTCGATATAAGTGAACATTTTTTTGTAAACCCCATTTAGTCAATCAATCGGGCACTTGCCTACGGATCCGTATACCATACCAAGTGTGTTGGTGGTTCAAAAGATACCAATGTCCCGATAATTGCTTTATTTTGTTTCCCTTATCCAACAATCTCTATTTCTTCACTTTTGCCCTTCTCTTCGCTGACATGTTTATTTATGCATGTTCGTCTCTTCATTATCTAAGACATCTTTTCCAAGGTTATTTGGGAGTTGTTGTTGTCGTCGCCGCTAATTGTCATATGGTAAGGTAAGATTAAATTTACCTTGAAGTTGTTGTTGTTGATTGCTATATGGTTAGATAAGATAAGTTGTTGCTGTTGTTTTCGTTGCCGTCATGGTTGTTGTTGATTGCCATATGTCAAGGTATGATTTAAAATCCAAATGTTAAGTTTGGTTGTTTACATGACTAGTCCAAAGCTCGGTCGTGTATTTACATCTCAAATTATATAGGCAAACAACATTGACTTGTACGCTTGACCTTTCATAAGAATGACCCATCCAATTAACAGGTAGGAGTAGGATCCACTGTAAATAGAATGTACTCAAGGCACATGGTAAGTGTTCACAAAATGTAGACAAAATAAACCCACGTGATTCCTACACACAAATGCATTTGTCCACAATAAGAATTCAAATTAAAGGTCAAGCGGACACGTCAAAGTTGTTTACCTATGGCTGCATTTTGTGAACAAACACCTTGTAATGTATTTATTATCACTTCTATACGTAGTAAAAGTGACAATGTTGTCATAAACAAATATAATGGTCTTAACAATGACGCAGTGACAACAGTCAAATGTTTTTTAGCAGCATGTAAACAAATGTAAGATAGATCACTCTTATTTCGAAGCTTGCTAACAAAGTCACTGCTTTCATTGTAAATTAAGAAGGAAACAGACGATAAGCTTATGTTTGATGACATAGATTTATGGATTTGACTTGTGGGGCACCCTATATTGATTGGAGTGTTCGATGCTTTTGCTGGTATATCGTATTAATGTTATTGTTCACACACACACACACACACACACACACACACACACACACACACTGAATCAATAAAACGAAAAAGCTTACCATGTTTACAGGGATTTTGCAAAATCAGTTTCTAACCCGACTCTGTATGTCTGCACATTTGTAACTAGTTTCAAACATGTTACAATCACAATCTAAAAAAGCCATAACTTTGAAAAAGTGTTAAAACAGGGGAAAGGGCCACTTGTATTTGATAGATAAAAATGTATATTCTTTATTGTAGTAAATTTAGTTAAACAAGTGAACTGTCACCAGAGAAATGAGGCCGGGTGCTCTGGAAGGATAAGCACTTCCTGTTTAGCCAGCTAAATCTACCATTTGACATAGATGCACTCTCTTTATTAACGTTGTCATATTCCGATTACAAATATAAAATTATATTATGGACTGGCAATTTATAGCAAATTTGTTATTTTTTTAATTAATGACTTCTTGATATCAACTATTTATACAATAATGTTAACACTATCGGCATACATGTACGTGAAATCAAGAATTCTTTGCGTTATCCAATTGACGTATCGTCGGTCGTGCTTTAATGTTCCGACGCTGGCCGCAATCACGGTACCAAAGCAGCGCCACGGCAACTTATGACGTACTAGTTTCAGTGACGTCATTAAATGACGCAATTCAAGTCGACTTTTCATTCTTTTTGTGTGCGACGATTTAAGCATACGGAACATTGTGGGCGTGGCCGGCGATCCGTCAATTCCTGTCAACAAATTTATAATTTTTTTATTGTAATTTGTCTTACCATACGTTGTCGTTATGTACAATCTTTAAATCACTGATAGTAGGTAAACACATGTATACTATTTCTGAAATTAAGCGATAAACTTTTTAAAACCGAAACCAAAGGAAAATCCAACTTTTTAAACGATTTATTGAAAATTAAATTGAAAATAAGGGCGCATACTGCGGTAATGCGTCGTTGACAACCGAAAAGTCTGTGTACGTGCACATATACCAGTAACCTATATAGACATAATATACGTACATTTGTAAGCACCGATCTGTCATGGGGAAAAGAGGGAGAAAGCGGAATAGGAATGGTAAGTATTTTGATGTCATTTTTTCAGATCTATTATTTTGTGAGCACCATTTAACCCCCCCCCCTAAGATCTGCTATGGAGAAAAGAGGGAGAAAGCAAAATAGTAAGGGTAAGAATTCTATTTTGATGTCCTCAATTCTTTATTATTTTCTCGATTTCGATTTGTTTCAAACACCAAAAACCCGTATTATCAATTTAGCCGTAGTTTATGTTTGTTGTGGAGACTGTCAAGGTCATCCTTTTTTATATTATCTTTTCAATACTACAAGTTCCAAAATCTGGAAACTGAATAATTTTCCAATTGTGTCTGATCACATCGACATCAACATATTGCTTATATATAACAACGGTTAACCTTTGGAATAGGAACAGTGCATACAATTACAAAATGGTGGCTCAAGTTCTTTAAAACATGACAATACTGATTATAAAACGTACGACTTTGGAATATTGATAATAAGGGTGCCCCAAGTTCTTCAGAAGATTGCACCATTGTCATTGACTTCCTACTTTGTAATGGTAATTACAGTTACAAAATGGTGGCCCAAGTTTTTAACAACATGACATTACTGATTATAAAACTTTCGCTTTTTGAATAGTGGTAGTATTTACAATGACAAAATGGTGGTTCATTTCTTCACAGGCCAATGTCATTGATTATTAAACTTCCGACTTTTGAACAGGGGTAGTATAGTTATGGTGAGAAAATGGTGATTCATGTTTTGAAAAAAAGGACGTCACTGATTATAAAATTTCTGGCTTGGAATAGTGAAAGTAGTTACAATTATTAAAGGATATCTCAAGTTCTTTAGAAGATGACCCTGGCGTCATTGATTATAAAAATCCCGACTTAGGAACAGTGTTAGTATATTTATAATGACAAAATGGTGGCCCAAGTTCTTCAAAGTATGGCATCCATAATTTTATCATTCCAAGCTTGGAATAGTGAAAGTAGTTACAATAACAAAAGGGTGCATTTAGTTCTTCATAAGATGACATCACTGATTATAATTTTTCCTACTTTGAAATATGGGCAATAAATAAGTTTATTTATATAGTAAATAGCCAACGTTATCGAATCTTAAGATCGATTGGGATTTTTCAGTTGCTATGTTTAAATAGGTCTTTAAGTTTACTACTTTAAAATATATTAGAGTTTTACTCCCGAGGAGGTTGCAGGTTATATTCCCTCTATTTATTTGAGTTATTGGTATTTCATTTTTAAATTGGTAGAAATGTGTATCAAGCATATATTTTAATTAAACAAGCCGCAGGGGACCAAGGTCCTACAAAACTGCAACCTATATTAAGCTTCTTTATACGACGTGAAAAAACGACTTCAAGATCAAGAGATTTATTCCTTATGTCATGAGCAATGCTTTGAATGCATTATTTTATGGAAAAAAATCAATAGTGTCATGACACTTACATAGACCACTCAAAACGAAATTTAAAAGACTGAGAGTCATTTCGAATGAGATAGATTCATTTAGATTTATCTGATGTCAGAAACCTGACAGCAGAATTGCAATGGTAGCATAACCAAAGGGGTGCACGCAGAAATAGAATCCATACTTTTATATATGATGAATAATAGATGTTTTCTAAATAATCAATGATATATTACCTAGTATAACCACAGCGTACATTCAGCCCTCAGTGGACTTAGTCCATGAAGATGTATCCCAGCTATGGAATATATAGTATGCATATGTGGATAAGAAATCCAAGAATATAACAAGGGGGTAATCCTGATACCACATACTTTATTTCCATTGGAGTATTCTGTCATTTTTATTTCCGACCAAGTAATTACAAAATGATATATTTTGGTTGTTACGCTTTATGAAGAAGATTTTAATGTCATTTGGTCATGACAAAACTAGGACCGATAGCAAAAGGCCAGTCGCATTATACTCGATGGAATGGAACTGATTCCATTAAATTTGCAAGAAATAGACATATTTTAACGTACCTGAAACATTTCCTTTTTTGCATGTGCTTTTGTTGAGGAACGTGTTTTAATAAAACGGTTTTGGATTCAATTGTTGTTTCAAAAGTCTCAAGAAATGTGTATATTTCTTTTATAAACTCATGAAAACAGAAGCTTTTCTTTGAGTACTCCGATAGAAATTAAATACGGTGTATCAGAATTACCCCCGAGTACAAGTAGAGAGAAATACCAAGCCTACTAAAAGGTTACACTTTACACTGGGAGATTTAGGTAGTACCGCTCAGCTTCGACATGCTTTTATAAAAGATTATGAAGAGAGAGGAACGGTTTTTTCGCGCATGGAAACTATTTAAGTGGTTTAATATTCTAGTTTTTTAAATAACTAATTATGATTTCGAACTTATAGAAGGTTTGTTCTTTGAATCAAAATCAATCACACCAATCCATGTCCAAATCATACTCCCAAAGCTTAGTAAAAACTTTATTTACTGTCAACTTAAGTAAAAAGTGATCATCTAATACGGAAGTGAGGCCGGGTACTCATGAATGACAAGCACCACACGTTTAGCTAGCTACATCCGTGAAAGTGGGTTGCAGAAACCCTGTCGATTTGTGGAAAGTGGAGACGGTACTTGAACAACGTACACCTTAAACTACGGAGCCCCTTTGGTGACACGCAGACATATATTTTTAACTCGTGCGCACGACTTGTAAAACTCGTGCGCACAACTTTTTAACTCGTGCGCACAACTTGTAAACTTTTTAACTCGTGCGCACGACTTGTAAAACTCGTGCGCACGACTTATTTAACTCGTGCGCACGACTTGTTAAACTCGTGCGCACGACTTGTAAAACTCGTGCGCACGACTTATTTAACTCGTGCGCACGACTTGTTAAACTCGTGCGCACGACTTGTAAAACTCGTGCGCACGACTTATTTAACTCGTGCGCACGACTTTTTAACTCGTGCATACGACTTTCAAATTGCGTTGCAGAACTTGTATTTTCGGCTGTGCTATAATTGCCTCTATTTCTTTCCCACCTTGCCAGGACGTAAGGGTAGGTATATGATTAAGGTGAACTAAAAGATTTGATACGAAATTTGATAAGATTTTTTTTTCGGCAACGCGGAAGTAGTGTTAGCCCTATAGTATATTTCGAGGCCCCTGATTCACAATCATTCCTTAACTAAGATTTTTCTTAACTTAAATTTAGAAAATCATGTTTTAGCAATCTCTTTCGGAACTACAAATATCCATTTTTGTTAAAACTAAATACATATGAAATAAGCTTGAAGTGATCTTCGAAATGACATATTAAATTCCTTAATTATTCAGATTTAAAATTTGTTAGATTTAAGTTAGAGAATGATTGTGAAACTTGGGCCAGATACTGTATGGTGTATATTTTTAGCCCGCCTATGCGAAGTACAGAAGGGCTTATGTATTACCCCCGACGTGAGCGTCAGCGTCCAATGTTAAAGTTTTTGGTTAAAGTTTTTCATTTCTACAGTTTTATATGTCTTATCAATTGGATTATCATCCCAGTAGCTACATATGTTTGTCACTACATTAAAAGTCATTGATAAAGTTGCAGAGGCTGAAGATCAAGGTCAAGGCCCGCCTGTACGAAGTACAGAAGGGCTTATGTCATACCCCTGGCGTTAGCGACAGCGTCAGCGTCCAATGTTAAAGTTTTTGGTTAAAGTTTTTCATTTCTACAGTTTTATATGTCTTATCAATTGGATTATCATCCCAGTAGCTACATATGTTTGTCACAACATTAAGAGTCATTGATGAAGTTGCAGAGGCTGAAGATCAAGGTCAAGGTCATCTGTATCCAATGTTAAAGTTTTTGGTTAAAGTTTTTCAGTTCTACAGTTTTATATGTCTTATCAATTGGATTATCATCCCAGTAGCTACATATGTTTGTCACTACATTAAGAGTCATTGATGAAGTTGCAGAGGCTGAAGATCAAGGTCATCTGTATCCAATGTTAAAGTTTTTGGTTAAAGGTTTTCAGTTCTGCAGTTTTATATGTCTTATCAATTGGATTATCATCCTAGTAGCTACATATGTTTGTCACTACATAAAGATTCATTGATGAAGTTGCAGAGGCTGAAGATCAAGGTCAAGGTCATCTGTATCCAATGTTTTTGCCTGTTTATCGACCTAGATGTGCAGGCGGGCATTCTGTTCTTCTGACAAGTCTTGTTAAGAAAATGGAGTCATACCATTGGGCACAGGAACCTCAGTTTCGAGCAAGGAAAGCAATAGAGAAGAAGGGGTTTTAAGACAAGAAAGATACTAAATCGGAAGTGTAATGTGATCGATATCCTAGTACAATTTTTTAAAATTGTTTAACAAATATATTCAGTGTAAGTTTATTGACATTGCTTCGAGAAGTCATTGGTCGTATATGTCCTAATAAAATAGGAACCACGAGAAGTATCAACACGCAAACTGGTATCCGACTGGTGACCTTCCTTTTGTTTATGTAACGGTAACAGTATACAAAATAAGTACAACTTGTCACATATAACCGGTAAAATTTGTATAGCAAATCCAAAGAATACATTGATACAAAGTTGCAATTGATTGATTGTTGATTTATTGATTGATTAATGATTTAACGTCCCAGTGAAGAATATTTCACTTATATCGAGACGTCACTAGCTACAGATGAAGATGCAAAAAATTTCACCTGTGCTTTGCGCTGATGGTACAATGCAGTGAGGGTTTTCTATCGTGCCACGCCTACCGTGACATGGGTCCTGGGTTTTTTGGGTCTCGTCCGAAAGACCCATGATTTCATTTCTTAATGCCTAGTGCTTGGCGAAAGAACAGTAACTACCCATTTTTTAAATCTTGGTTCAGACCTGGCAGGGGATCGAACCAGCGACCTCCCACTTGCTTTTATGTATGTGTGAAAAGGAGATCTCATTGGCTTTTTTATCTCAGAGATTCACAAGCTGTTAAAGTCGAAGATTTATCCGCTTTCTTTACTCTTACCATTTAATACCAATTTATCTTAATGACCTGAAATGATATTGCCCTCTGCATAAGTCTGCTGTATTCGAGTCAGTTTTTCACGCATCGTAGGCGAGTCTTCACTGAGAGTAAAAGATGCATACACGGATACCTGGCAATTGGTTCCCCTTTTGGTATTAATCAAAAGCTAGTTAATCTGATTAGGTTAATCTAATAGTTTCACCTTTAAGTTAACAGTGTCCGAGTGGACTAAATTGCGGTTTACGGGTTACAGCGTCTTTCACATATGAGGTTGCTAGTTCAAGCCCCAAAGCTAATATCACACCATGTGGGAAAGTTTGTCAGTTTAGATGCTGCAAGTTGATGGTCTACTCGATAACGATTTTTTTATGCCAACACAACGAATGTCTGTAACATTTCATTTCGGTGACTCGTTTTCCGAAACCAATTTTGTTCAAACTCCACACATTAATTTTGATGGCCTGTGTCAAAGGTCAAGGTGAATGTTATTTCATATATAATTTTAGTTTCTACTTACTTACTTAAGCAACCAATTGATTGTGTTCAAACTTCACACGGTGACAGTACTTCATGAGAGGAAGACATCGATTAGATTTGGTGACCTTGGGTCAAAGGTCAAGGTCTGGTGTCCACACTAACTTCTTTTTTAATAAAAGGATTTTTTGTTGAAACCTTACTCATTAATTGTGCTTGATGATGTGGGTGGCATATAGAATTTGGCCTGTCTATCTGTTCGTGGGTCCATCCGGCTGTCTTCATCTTTCTCTTGTTTTTCCATGTATTAACTCAATTAAAATGTAAGAGGAAGAATTCTGTTGATTTTGTGACCTTGGTCAAAGTCACTGTTGCTTAATATTTTGGTTTCTCTATTCTAACTTAAGTTAAACACACAGTGTTTGCCTTCACAGTGGTTGGCAATTGATTTTTGTGACCTTTGGTCAAAAGCCAAGGTAGCTGGTATTCCAAATTTTGGTTTTCTTGCGCTAACTAAAGTTTTAATGGGAGGATTTGTTGAAACTTGATATAGTGATTGTACTTGATGCAAAGTACAAACCTATTGACTTGGGTAAAAGACAACGTCACTTTATTCTAAATGGAATTTTATTTCCAGAATCTCCTTTTAAGTTTGATCTAGTCATCAATTAATTAATTAATAAGGACTAATCCTTGTTTCACAAACATCTAGTTTATCCTGATATGCTATCTGTATTTATGAACGACTTTGATCACACACACACACACACACACACACACACACACACACACATATATATATATATATATATATATATATATATATATATATATATATATATATATATATATATATATATATCTTTGTTACAGTCAGCGCAACATGGATGACCGACAACTGGAAGATAGGGACCAGCTCATCTTTATTTATTTTCACTTTGGCCTGACCTACAAGGAAATCCAGGAAATGTTAGAAATTAAGCATGGAGTTGTTTTGTCATTACGCCAATTAAAAGAAAGTTGGCATTGATGAGACTTTTCAGGCGGAAGTATTATTCGGATATAGAAGATGTGGCAATGTTTATTCAACGCCAACAGGAAACATCCGGCCAACTTCATGGATATAGGTGGATGCACTTGAAGTGTATTAGGAATGGATTGACTGTACAAAAAGAGATTGTTCGAATATTAATGAAAATACTTGATCCAATTGGTGTTACGTTAAGACTTAAAAGAAATCTTAGAAGACGCCAGTATGGTGTAAGAGGGCCAAATTCTCTGTGGCACGTCGATTCCTATGATAAACTAAAACCTTATGGTTTCTGCATCAATGGATGCATTGATGGGTATTCCCGATACATAATCTGGCTTCATGTGAATACAACAAGTAGTGATCCCCGAGTGATCGCTGGTTACTATACACAGGCTGTTCTTCAAAAAGGCGGAGTGCCGAATTCAGTGCGCAGCGATATGGGGACCGAAAATAGCTACCTAGCAGAGATGCAAACTTTCTTGCGTAGGCATAGAGATGAGGATCAAGGAAAAGCGTTTTTATATGGGACTAGTCAGCATAACCAGCGGATTGAGAGTTGGTGGGGCGTACTTAGAAGGGAAAATTCAGAGTTTTGGATTTCATTTTTTCAACAGTTAAAGATAGATGGATATTTTTCTGGCGACTTCATAGACAAAAATTTGCTGCAGTTTTGTTTCATGCATCTAATCAAGGTAATCTGAATAAAATGTTATGTTTTAAAAAACCTGAAAGGCATTTTTTCTAAACGTGCACTATAATATAACTGGTCGGTTAAGATATTGCCATCCGATACAAAAGTACCAATCCGTTATTCCAAGCGAAACGTCCGTGTAGATAAAGTAAAAAAAAATGCATAATTGAGAGTAATTGTACACGTGAACGCCCAACAGAACTGGAAGTGAGGTCAGGTGCTCCGGAAGGGTAAGTATCTCCCGGCTCGCACGTCACGTTTACTTTGTAAAATAAAGAGAAAACGGTTTGAAAAATAGACTAAGCAGAATAATTACAAAGTGTATTCCAAACCTTACCATCTCCGGATTTATTGGAGATGCTCATCTAGTTAAACATTGAAGTGAAGACAACCATGTAGAAACTTTGTGGTGCGGAAAATATCTAAAATAAGTTTAGATACAGATACACCGTATTAATTGATAAGACAGCAATTTTTTTAATGACTTTGATGAATCCGAGCTTTAAATAACCCCGTAACTCATAACAATGTTCTTTACAAGAACTCGGATTACATTGAACGTACAAAGACTTAAATCTAGTCTTGAAAAACAAGACCGTGAGCATTTGATATTCGGAGAAAGTCCAAGTAGAACAGTTGATATGGTTCATTAACATACTTAGTATTTGAATATCACAACATCTGTGCATTTGGTGGCTATTAACTAACTCACTTACTTGGCCTTTGATAGTCACTCCTAACGCAAGGTAACTGAAACGGTCAAATCGACAAAAACACAACCACTAATTATTGTTAACACGGGATCTGAGGCATATATTTAGCCGAAAATGCTGCTGCTTCCCCACGTAATATAACAATTACTTTCTGTTTATTGGAATATTTTCCTTATATTTCAGTCTGAACTCCAGGAAGTGAAAGATATATGGAACTCACATAGAATTCGTCCATCGAACAGGGGCTTTAGTGGACGTCCAGTTGTTTTATACGATTTGCCACAAATTCGGGGAACAGAGGATTTTCTTTGCCACGTTGACAATCGAGAAATATTAGCTTGTGTAGAAGAATGTGTATTCCCAGAAGAAATATGTGACACTGACGTTTACAATTTGGCATCAGTTTATATGTTTGAAAACCATTTACAAATGCCAAATGACGCCTATGAAGCTGCTAACCTTTATGAAAGGTTAAGAATGTTTTTTTTTGAAAATTTATTTGCAAATTAAAAAAAACAAACATTTTTACAAATAAATGTGTTCTGAATACTATTGTTCAAGTATTATTACAATAAGATCAAAATGACCATATGTGGTAAAATCTTTACACTTACATGTAATTACCAAAATATGTACTCGCGTGAAACGTGGATGTGTAGCTCTTTCACGAAGTTCAAAGAAACAGTATCCTTGACCTCCGTTTAAGGTCACAATATTCATATATGTATTGTTGTTGTTGTTGTTGTTGTAATGTTGTTTTACGTTGCATCAGCAATTTTTCAGCTATTCGCGACGAAAGCAGGTTTATTAATCTTTAAGGATTAATCTAAGAACAATTCATGTATGCGTGAGATGTGCGAGTGTTTTTGGTCTGTCTTGTACTAGCGCGCACTCAGGGCGACTTTACCGTGCTAGCTCACAGAGTCAGTACGCCACAGACAAGCGTACCACTCCTCCAGTAACATTATCCTGGCACCAGGTGAACCAGTCGATACTCTATCCTCTTAATGCCGAGCGCTAGGCGAGGAAGCAGTATCTCAAATTTCTAAGTCTTATGTATGACCCGGCCGGGGTTCGAACCCGCGACCTCCCGCTATCGAGACGGCCGCTCTACCACTGAGCCACCGAGGTGGTCATATATGTATGTTAAAGTGTATAAAAGTAATCTATCAAAGGCTAAAAAATCATTTCTCTCTCTCTCTCTCTCTCTCTCACACACACACACACACACACACACACACACACACAAGAATTTAAGAAATAATCGCATCTTCTCGTTTTATCGTCGAATAATACACGGACCGGAGTTCACATGCGTTAGAAGCCACCGAGTGATATATTCGTCGCTATCATCGGAACGACGGCTCGTGTATTATTCGACGATAATGCACGGGTAGATATTGGTTATTTCAATTTTAATGTGACCAAAATTACGTATTTAAAAAAAAAAAAAAAAAAAAAAAAAAAAAAACTAATTTTTCCGAGATAAATTTTGAAAACTGTAAACAGGCTTTAATGACGACATCATTAGACGTCACAATAAACTTTGTACCCGCCATCCGAATAGTGATACACAACCAGCCATATTTATCGCTTGTTTTAACACGATTGGCTCTCTTCATGTTTCATATGAAGGAAAACTCAAGTCATGTTAGAATGTTTGTTTATTGGTCCCGTAACCTATTCCAACCAAAACATATATCAAGAAATTATCTGCTCAGTTGCTTAAAAGGCTCGATCAGCCGAGGCAATCAAAAATTCACATTTTACAATTATGATTAGTGTGAAAATGATGGGATTGTTAGAACTTTGATAAAACATTGCATAATACGTTTAAATCGTCATTTTTAAAATATTTTAATCCATATACTTCTATAAAGGTAATGATTAATTCAATGTAAGAATCAACGTTTTTATTAAATACACAAAGAGGGCATCTCTCCCCATCAAATATCTTGCTATATAGAAATTGTGCTTGACTCGTAGGGTGATGACTGGTGTTGAAATTTTGGGATTTTATCTTCGGTAAATGTAAATTTATGGTTGATTGATATTAATGCGCTGTTGTTGAAACTTGGGGATAAACAAAAAAATTTCTTCAAATAATCTACATACTTAACAGCCAGTCTGCACGTGCAACTAAACATGAAATAATAATAACAATAACAAAAAAAAATTACAAAGAACTCATTTATTAATTAAAACTGCCAACCATTATAACATTGGACAAGCCATGATACTACAATAAATTTAAAACCTATTTATAATCAGACAATGGAGTCCCACAACAAAATTGTTATTTCCATGTTGTCATGATTAGCAGGCTTAAAGTACAAACCAATACCAGATCTAAGGTAGAATAATAATATTGTCACTAACACAATAAAACATGGAAGCTGCAATGTACCAAATTTGATCATGTCGGTCCTGAGTCTCTATTCTTGTTTGGCAACTTTTATGTCATGTGTGTTTCTTCTGAAAACGAAAACAAAAATTTACATAACAATGTCAATTTACAAACCATTCTTAACTGAACTGTCTAAACCAAGACATAACAGGAATATACTGTAAAAGTGTAAAACGTTCAAAATTAAAATAAAAAAAAGTGGGCATATTTAGATACAAAAGGTAGAACAAACATCTCGGTACCTAAAAAGCCGAATATAAGTACATGTATATATACTTCAATCATCATAGCTCTACTATTGAGTATAAATCACTAACAATGTACAGCTAATTAAATGCTTATATAAAAATGTCAAATCCTGTTTTACCTGGTCTCGTGAAATTGTATGTTAATGAGAATGAATAATTTGTCTTCTATCTAATTATACTTGATGAGTCATCGATCTATAATAAATCTGGAAAAACTGTATCATTCAATGAATTTGTAATCCAGCCCTATTATATGGAGCAGACAGATATGTAATTATATAACTTAAAGGTACTGATGAATAAATGTGAAATGACTAAATCAAGTTTCGAAGTCCAGAAGAAGTTTCAAAAATTTGTTAAAATTCTCATGACAATGATACAAATATATGGTAAATATAATAAATTCAAAAATTGAGATCAAAAAGTACTATACAGAAATGTGTTTATAACATTCAAGAAAATTCCCATGCTTATGCACCCTTTAATGTCTTGATTTGAGAATATATGTACTTAATTTAAATGTATCGGAACATTAAAAAAATCTGTCAAAAAATTTGTTATGCTATATATATTTTTTACATTGTAAAGCTAGGTGAAAAACATGAATGAAGGTAATGGCCACTTGTAATTCCTCTGAATCAAACTTGATAAACCAAAGTTATACATGTTTAAAATAACCAAATGACAATGAGACTTTAAAACAAATTTAAGGTTATTCAAATCAATATATTGTCATTGTATGTGGTGTATTACAGATGTTATTTTGCCTGTAATTTTTTACATGAATAATATGAACAACTCCAATAACACAACTTTAAGAAAATTCAATATAAGCAATCCTGGCGAAATGTCTGCATTTTATAATCCAATGCTATTGGATTAAGACAATAAAAAATCATAACAATCCCATTTCACAGGCATATAAAAATAATGTGAAAGAGATACACAGAGCATTTGACCTCAATACTCAAGAAGCAAGAAATGATCTCACAACTGTGAGAAGTCATACTGATATTCATTTATGACTGCTACCTGCAATCAAAGTATAAAATCCACAAATCCTAGAAGAAATGAACATAAATATAACTTATAGCTTAAACAACATCCATTACCCAGATGTCACTACTTAAAATGCTGTTAAACTCTGCTCTGAAAGTTGGGAAATTTTCGTAAGTATTGGACAATTTCAAAATACAGCTACAAGTACTTGCAAATGGTGTTCTAGCTAGACCCTCTGTATTATTAAATTCAATAGATATGACATTTATACTTGGCAACAATAAATCTGCACCTGTACAAAACCTGAGAAACAATTTTAATTTCTCTTTATCTGACTCCTTTATGTATTGTCTAAGATAGTGCATGATGTTTCTGTCATCAGAACTTAGGTTTGAGGGAAAACTGAGCATAGAAAGGACACCTTTCGTGTTTGGTTGTAAAGCAATATGCATTCGCTGAAGCTTCTCATGAGGTAATGTATAACTTAGGTCTTTCAATACTACAGAAAAACAGTCAACAATATATTTGGGCTTTTGGACCAAATCCTTGTGTGCCAGTTCATGAACAATGGACTGAATATTTTCAGCATTTGGTATTTTCCTACAGTCATGTGCCTCAAGAAATTCCATCAAGTCCTCGTTGTCTACCTCTTGAAAGTTTGCAAGGCTAGAACGAACAGTATCCCTTTCAACTGGAGATAAGAATGTAAGAAAATCTTCTACAAGATTTGTGAAATAATTTCCATACATTGCTGATTCTAGTATTACAACTGATAATTGGACTGGTAAATATTCAAATTCTGTGAACCCTTTTTTAATTATCCTTGCCACAGCTGTCCATTCTTCCATCTGGTAATCATGTCTTATGAAAGGAACTTTAGTTTCACTTCCTAAAGTACACTGCTCATAGAACTCACCCCACCATGCTGTTAAGCAGTCTCGAAAAACTCCACCACCCTGGCCTCGTTCACTTACACCATTTGGCAAAATCATTTCAACTTCAACATTAGTTTTTAATATTTCTGGCGTCTTAAAGCTGTTCATTAACTCATTAAGAATGTTAGATCTATGGATTTTTAACACAATGGTTTTATTTTGACTTTCTATTTCAGATTCTAAAGGTATAGTAGAGTCTAAACTTGCACTGTCATAATCCAAGAAAGGCCCAAAAGCAACTTCCTCATCCACTGACATATCATTGATGGATGTTTCTTTAGAAATTTTTACGTTGGGTGGAAATGTTTCATATGATGCAACATCATCAATAATTGTAACTGGAAGCATGGAAGCCTGTAATGCCTCAGAAACTATATCATTCCCAAAGCCTGGGACACTTTTGGATAAAGAAGAGTGTAATGAGAAGTTAACACTTGAGTCATCTTCAGCAAGAATCTGACCTGTATTTTTGACAATTGACTCTGTTTCAAAGACTATGCTTGCTTGATCTGACTGACAGAATGTTCCTTCAGAGATTTTATAATCTGCTTTGGACTGAGTTGTAAATGAATTTAATTTAGGATTTTCATATGACAAATATTGATGGGGATCTTTTACCGGTAGTTTGTTAGTTTCTGATTGTGAACATGTGTTTCCTGATTCATCTTCACTTTCTTCATCCTTGAAACTGGCTATAAAGTTGAATCTTAGTAGTCTCATTTTCTGTCTATCATAATACGATTCTACAGTTGCATCGTCTTTTACATCGCAGAAGTTTACATCTGACAACTTTACATTAAAATCTGTGAGCATTCCTCTGCAAGACTCCCCATCTGTAAAGTATAATTGCTTTGCTTTCTCCAGCAACTGCTGCATAGTAGTTGTTTTAATAACTTCCATACTTCTAGTTCCCCCTCCAGAATTTTTTCGAACTTGTTTTATAGTTTTCGTTTTAATGTCCTGGTGAAAATAGCTTAATTCTATCTTTCTGGTTTTCTTTTCTGCTGATTTATTACCCTTGTGTTTTGAAGGCATATCTGTTGTGTCATTCTCTGAACCCTTTGAAAAGGATTGGATTCTTTTCCTTAATCTTGCCATCAAAGTAGAAGATCTACTGTGCAGTTTTGGCAAAGGTGCCTCTTCCCTTCTGCAAAACTCTTTTATTGCAACCCTGTCACCATAAGACGGCAGATATTTCTTGAGTTGTTCATCATTCATCAACAAAATCACTTTACAGTCAATCTGAAAAATAACAAACTTATTTGATAACTCTATGCATATTTTTAAAATATTAAATAAGAGGGTCATGAGATGCTCACCTGAGTGTATGTTTCACCTATAAATGATCTTGACCTAGCTTTTGGAGCAAGTTTGAAGAAGACTGGACGAAAAATGTGACCTCTATAGTGTTTACAAGGTTTTTCTATTATTTGGCCTAGTGACCTACATTTTGACCCAACATGACTAATATACAAACTTGATCTAGGTTTTATAGAGATGGTCATTCTAGACAAATTTGATGATGATTGGACAAAAATTGTGGTCTCTAGACTGTTAACAAGTATATGTTGATGCATGACACATGAAGTGCGACAGACAAAGACTGATCATAATAGCTCATTTATACACTTTGTACTCAGGTGAGCTAAAACAAGATGACCACCAGCCTGGATACCTGAGACTAAATGTGTTTGATTGTACATGTTAATTTTCGGTCAGATTTCTAGTACATTATATATTCTTACTAACAATTTTTCAAACTTTTTCACACTTGTATATCATTTTTTACAAGATCTATTTCTATATTTCAAATTTGAACAAAACATCTTAAATAGCCATTTATTGTTTTTTCTTGTTATAGTAATAGCGGCCACCTTGGATGCTGGAGGCGTTGCCTGGTATAAACTTTAATTAAGTCCCACCAAAGACCTTCCACACCAAATTTGGTTCAAATTTGCCCAATGGTTTCAGAGTAGAAAACTAAAGTTTGCTGACACATGCATGCATGCATTCTTCACCATTGCAAAAGCTCAACTGGCTATAGCCATTTGAGCTAAAGACTTATATCTGTGGCCTGTTTTTCTGATTGGTTCATTTACTATTTATTGACATAGGACATAGAACATTTCTATTTGGTTATTCTTATTGCACAAGTCTTCTACAATACATTTTAGGTGGGTTTACACTTTAAAGTCGGTCTTTTAATATAACATGTGGTGTAAACTGGCCTTAAAAAGTAAAGTTTAAATCTGGCTGATTAAAATTACATATTCTCATGAAGTTTTAGGTGTCCTAGAGAGATAATTTTCATGTACCTTTTCATCCATCATTCTGTTGATGAATTCTTCAGGAACATCTCTTTGTAATAAAAAACTTTAAGTTCCTCCATATTCTTATCACTTTATATCTTTAAAGTACAAAACGCCTGTCACTGTTATTTCTCTGAAACATAATAATATTAAAGACACCATGAAGATACTACATAATTAATTTGAGGCATGAAATATATTTAAAAAAAACAAACAAACAAAAAACCAACATATAAATTATATAAATTATAATTTGGAAAATCAGAAATGTCAGCATAACAATTATTGGAACTTTATCAAGATATTATGTTCAAAAATTCAAAAGAATTGATAAAGTCCATAGTCCATGGAAAGCATGATTTGCACATTTCTGAGTATGATAAAGGGAATAACTCATATAAAACTGGTCATATGTGACTTTAATTCCAACTTGCTCAAGGTATTGTGTTTATTAAAGCCTAATACCACATTTCAATACTTTGCATCAAAATAGGTTCAAATATAGGTAATATTTCGCATAAACACAAGGTCAAAAACGTGATCACGACCTTGATCTTAACCTCATTTTGAAGCCTGATTCAAGATCAATATTAACACAAAGTTTATAAATGCAGACAAGAAAAAGGAAAAAAAAAAATAATGGCTTCAAAAAAGGTAAAAAAAAAAAAAAAAAAAAAAAAAAAAAGCAGATTCACAAACAAAAATCAGAAAGTAGGTCCTGACCTTGACCTCATTTTGAAGTCAGATTCAAGAAAATATAAAAACCGAAAACCCATGTCATTATTTTCACAAAGAGTCATGATATAGCAATTAAAGGCAATATGCAAATTTTACGAAGGTTAACGCAAAAACGTGTAACCTTTTTTTTCATGAAATTTAACGAAATGAACAAATTATTTGTTTAGGCAGATAGAAAATATGAATATCACATCAGATTTTGCCTCCAATCATTTGTTTCAAAAAAATTTTTTTTTTTAAGATTTTTTAGTCAATGGGGTATAACTCTTTAAAAATGGTCGCACGTCACCCAAATTCGAACTTGCAAGAGATACATGTATTTTGGTCAATAAGCTATATTTTAAATTTAATAAAAAACTGTGGACTGACTGATGGACAATGGTGTAAAAAAATTCTTCCGTTTGAAAATTAATAAATGATAATTTTGTAAGGATTATTGAAAATGAAGTGGAAAAAATTATCTCATGAGACTAATGAACAGCAAGGCACTAGCAATATATTGTACAGGCACCTTATGAATTCCTTTTATGTATGCCACAGTTTATTTAAAAGTATGCTTTATGTGCAATCAGCATTTGAATTTCATTTGATGTCATTTTTTATTTATTTGGCCATCTCTTGGTATCATATTGGAATTTTTTAGTCATCAAAATATTGCTGTTGTCATCCTGTTTATTTACTGTCTGTTTATCCATTTCTGGAGAACTTAAAAACATAGATTTCAGATAGTTTTTAATGGAATCGTGCAAGAATTCACATTTGTTTTCTTACCAGGGTGGAAGTTAACATTGTTGTGTTGTTGTTTTTGCCAAAAAAATGGCAGTCCTTTTGACATGATGTAATGACGACAGAGGACATGTTTAATATGTTACATAGCGTCAGTAATAATGTTTTATATCTTCAAACCCTTGACATTAATTATTTTGGAGTTTAAACAGTACATTTACCCACTCAACGCGATGTTTGATATTTCTATTTATTATTCTAACTGATAATTCAAATCAGAGAAAGTTCTCTGTTCAAATTAACATTGCATACTAGATGAGAAATGACCAAATGTAGGAGCTGAAATGACTACTTTAGTGTGCTGTAAGAAATTGTGATTGCAAACTATTTAGCAAACAAACTGACATTTATATGTGTTAAGTTGACACACAAAACATGTTGTCAAACAAGCCGCAGCGAGTATTGAAACGTGTATAATTATAAGCTTGCATTCAGTGTTGGAGGGTCATAGTATAGCGATTTTATTCCATACACCGAAAGAAACAGACTTCAAACAGTTTACCCCGGCAGTTTACAATGTATACATGCCTAACAAAAAATTGTTACCGACTTGCCTAGTCCTGAAAATCATGACTCTTAACGGCTTTGCTATAATATGTGCCGTTACAGCACATATCAGTATAGCAAAGCCGTTAAGAGTCATGATTTTCAGGACTAACGACTTGCCTTACTCGTTACTCACACTACTAACAGAATTTTATACCGTAATGTGAGCAAAATCTAATTAATATCAACTGTATCATTGAGAACTAGTCCTGAATTACAGAATATCACGACCCGGTACCATTATCCGAATAGAAGAGCTGTTAAAGAGTCATGATTTTCATATTACCTTCACGTTTGGTCTTCCTACAGGGCACAGAGGGAAGTCGGTAGCATAATGTAACATGAAAAATAGGAAAATGAACGCTTGCCGGAAAGTAGTAGATAAAGTATTTTGGCAAAACTCATTAGTTGTCAGCGTCTCAGAGTCTGATGATTCCAAAAGCTAAGAGGGGTAAGCTAGAAATGTGAGATGTGTTGAAAAAGGGGTAAATTTGGGGAGTCGGGAAAATAAGATAAACTAGACGAATGCAATTAGAGATATGCAAATACCCACACTTTAGCAGAATTAATTATAATGAGGATAATGATAAAGAAACAACAAATAAAATTTCACTTATTTAAACTGAAAATGTGAAACGAAACCCAGACAAACATTTTCTAAAACTACCCAAAAATTGACATTTTTTACACTGTTTAAACAAAATTGATAACCGAGCCAAAAACCCGTTCAATATGTTTTAAATTATTAAATTTTTTATTTACATACCAAATTATGATATATTATGCAATTTCATTAAAAAAATAAAAGATTTCTTACATTTTCTCAAAATACCTCAAAATTTCCACTCCAAGGTTCTGAACCTTGCATACTTCATATGAATGCACATTTACACATCCTAATGACTCATTCCACAAAGTTTCAAAATCCTCAGGGGAAAAATGTAGGTGGAGTTCGCTTGAAATGAAACACTGACGGACAGAATGACAGACTGACAGACGGACGACTTGCTTCACAATATACCCGCTTTTCCTCGAGGTATAAAAGCGGGATGTAGGGAAATTCGGTAGTATGTCACCGTTCCTCAGTAGGCTCTTCACATATCACTTGTATATATTAAATCGTGCTTAGATGAGAGGCAGAGATTATTGACAAATACTTAGAATTTTTAGCTCATCTGAGCCTATGGCTCAGATGAGCTATTGCGATCTATCTCCGTCCGTCGTCCGTCGTGCGTCGTGTATAAACTTTACATTTTAATCTTCTCCTCTGAAACTACCAGGCCAAATTTGATGATATTTGGCAGTAATGATGTATAGGTGGGGGCTTTCAGATTTGTACAAATGAAGGGGTCATGTCCCCTTGGGGCCCCATAAAGGGGGAAATAGTAAAAATCTTTAAAAATCTTCTCCACTGAACATACAAGAGGTATAGTTTAAATATTTCATATATAACATTCTTAGACTACCTTGTTTCTAATTTGTACATATCATTTTGGTGTGGGTCAAAATGGGGAAATGGCAAGGTACTTGAGGGAAAAAAACTGAATAAAGCATATTTGTCAATACATGTATATCTGAGAAACTATCAACTTTTTGTATAGGCATGGATATTACAATATTGTAGGTATTGATGTGACGGTCATTTTGATATATAGTTCAAGGTCATAGGTTTAAAGGTCAAGGTCACAGATGCTTAAGAAAACCGAAATGGTTAATTATCTAGAAAACTATAAACTTTTGTATATACATGTATATTACAATATTGTAGGTATTGATGTAACGGTCATTTTGATATATAGTTCAAGTTCATGCAATCAAAGGTCAATGTCACAGACACTTAGGCATACCAAAATGGATAATTAACTGGAAAACTATCAACGGTCATTTTGATATATAGTTCAAGGTCATGCTTTCAAAGGTCAAGGTCACATATGTTTAAGAATACCAAAATGGTTAATTATCTAGAAAAATATCAACTTTTTATATAGGCATGGATATTACATTATTGTAGGTATTAATGTAACGGTCATTTTGATATATAGTTCAAGGTAATGCATTCAAAGTCAAGGTCACAGATGTTTAAGATTACCAAATGGTTAAATATCTAAAAAAAAACTATAAATTTTTTGTATAGGCATGTATATTACATTATTGTAGGTATTAATGTAACAACCATTTTGATATATAGTTCAAGGTCATGCTTTCAAAGGTCAAGGTGACAGATGCATAACAAAAATAACTTGAAATCTATAACATTGCGTATAGGCATATATATTAGAATGTTTAAGGTATTGATATAATGATCATGTTGATATAGAGTAAAAGGGTGTGGGTCAAAGTTCAAGGTCACAGATGCGTTACAAACCAAAATAGTTAATTATCTGCAAAACTATAAACTTTTTGTATAGGCATGTATATTAGAAAATTGTAAGTACTGATATAACAATCACTTTATATATAGTTTAAGGGCATGGGGTCAAAGGTCAAGGTCACAGATGTGTTACAAAACCAAAATAGTTAATTATCTAGAAAACTATAATTTTTGTATAGGCATAGGGAAATTTTGAAAGTCATTGAACTTTAGCAGAAAATATCAGATCATCAGGTGAGCGTTAAGGCCCATCATGGGCCTCTTGTTTATTATTAATATAAATCTATAGCACAGCTTCATTATCTTCCAGGTTCCTCATGTGTGAGGTTTAATATACCTCTATGGTCTATTATAATATTTTAGGTGTTTGATTAGTTTATCTGTTTTAGTTATGTATTATGGGTTATAACCATTTATTGTAAATGTGATTAGACCAATAAAATTATTATTATTATTATTATTATTTTTTTTTTTTTTTTTTTTTTTTTTTTTTTTTTTCGTTATAACTCTTCACAGGGAAAATCGACCAAAGAAAGTTTTTTAGGTTTAGTTCTATGTATAACCTTAGGGGCTACAGGACAATGTTTACAAAAGTAACAACTGCTTGAAAATCTCAAAGAATTCAATTAAACATTGAAATCCATGACAATCTCTAATGAGCTCCGATAGAACTGATAGCAAATTATCATGTAAAATTCACACAGACTAACGTACTTACATATTCCACACCATATGAAGTAACCTCTTTCTTTCTGACGTCTTTGTATGTAAAAAGCCGTTACAATTCATTCGCACGAGTTATATAAGTCGTGCGCACGAGTTTTACAAGTCGTGCGCACGAGTTAAATAAGTCGTGCGCACGAGTTTTAGAAGTCGTGCGCACGAGTTAAAAAAAAGTTGTGCGCACGAGTTAAAAAGTTGTGCGCACGAGTTTTACAAGTCGTGCGCACGAGTTAAAAAGTCGTGCGCACGAGTTAAAAATATATGTCTGCGTGTCACCAAAGGGGCTCCGTATTAAACAGTACCAGAAGTAGTTGTAAAGAGATATCAGTGGCTTTACAAGTTTTTAAGGTATCTATTTAAATGCTTGACGAAAGAACAGTCACTACCTATTTTCAAGTCTTGATTTGATTCGGTCGGGGTTTGAACCTACGATCTCTCACATACATGTACAAAGTCGGCATTCTATCGATTGAGCTACCGTAGTGGTAAACAAAGCTTCAACGTAGGGCCTAGATCTAGTATATCGTTATGAAAATATCTTCTTGAATGTTCGTACAAGGATAAATATTTTCCTTTCGCTTCCAGCTTTGTTGTTTGTTTTATTTTTCAATTAAAATATTTAACTTTATTTTATGTTTTGATAGAGCCGGATAAAAATGTAAAACCAAAAGGAACAAAAAGTCAATCAAAAGTTAAAAAAACAAAAGAAAAAGAACAAAAGTCAGGATGGACAGTCGATTCGGGAATCTAAGCGCAGAAAACCAGTAAAACTCGTTAACCCAGAAACAGAAACGGAACAAGAACGATTTGATTTAGCTGTCAGTTTGGTAAAGATTATCTGTAAGGCAAACGGTGAAATCCCATTATATGATTTACAAATGAAGCTTCACGAACAAAGGAATATAGCACTTACAAATTATAATGTGTTGAGAAAATTTTTAATTAACTTTAGTGAGAACTTTGAATTAAGTTTAGACGGAAATAAAGTTAAATGTAATCGGAACGTCAGTATTTGTCCAACTCATACATATAATCCAGGCAGCTGCCAGAATAATTGTGAATCGCTTCATGTATGTAAATTTTTCCTCATCAGTGAATGCAAAAATCAGAACTGTGAGTTTGGTCATGATCTTTCTGATCCACATAATGCAGATGTTTTGAAAAAGCGTTTGCTTTGCAAACATGAACTACAATGTATAAGGACCGTTATGCGAAAATTTCGATGCAAGGTTACAATTCCGTCGGCGTGCATACACTACAATAAACCAGGTGGATGTAGGAACTCGGTAACACAACATAGTCAGTCGCCGTGCCAGTATTTACACGTCTGTAAACATTTCATTAATGGAGATTGTAAATTTGGAAACGCTTGCATGAGATCACATAGATTGCATTCAGGCAAACCAAAAAGTATCTTCATACAGTACGGTTTAAAAGATATAAGAATACATGACTTACAAAGAATCATTGAAAATGCAAAGCAAGCAAACCCATGTAAGCCAATTGGAGCATTTAATTATTACAGACGCTACAGTGCCGAAGAAGCAACAGAATTTGAAAGGGAAGTAACCTTGTCTGCTGTTGGACTTACACTATCAAATCAACAAAAAAGACTGTATAACCACGACACGTTACATGGTAATGACTGTACATGTAACCTCTGTTAGGTGGGAACGGGAAACACCCAATGGCACAAGTGGTCTCGATCAGGAACACCTGAATAATAATAAGATGAGAGCAGTATTAAGTGTTGGCGCTTTATTCTGGAAGCATGGCACTAATCATAATGATTTTCCAGCCTCCCTGAATAAAGAGCGTCACATCACAGTAACGAGTTACTTCCCCTTGACCGTACATTAAAAAAATTAAGGGGGTGCCTATTTTTGCCAACGGTAACACTCTCCCCTCCAAAATAAATGGTGTCCTCACCATTTGTTCTACAAGTAATATACATGTTACACACTAATACTCTATGTCAACCAAATAGATAAAATGTCAGAATATTCAATATTCAACTATATAGAGATTGGCCAGTCTGCTATAACATGGCAATTATACCATTATACATTTACCTATAAAGTACATCAGTTTAAACTTAACCTTTATCTACCATAATCACCTCTGTATATTACTCCCATAAACTGTACTTGATATTATTTGGTAATTATTTCAATTCCTCACCAGTAGTTATATCCTTACATTGTCATTATTAAACCACACTAGTTAAACAACAACATTTATAACAAAATAACAGTCAAAGAAAAATAGTGTCCAACATTTATCTTTTATACAAAAACTGGATTTCTATAAACACATTTGGACCAAACATATGTTGAAGGTTTTCCAATTGTGTCATAGGTGAAACGTTTTGGTACTCTCCTAATCCTCTTAGGTCTTGATGAATGCGAGATATCGGAGTCTGATTCCCCGCTTGCATCATGTCCACCATCCGATCCCACATTGTTTATGTCTTCTGCATCTGAAAGCGGTTCGATAACATAATCGTAGTTAATAGTAGCTTCACTGTCATTAGTAGCTTGTTCTTCACTAATGGTGTTGTCAACAGCAGATGACTGTGGAACATACGATTCAGCTAACGGATTCAAAGTACCCGATGGTAAATAAAGTTCCTCAGAATCACTAGATGAAACTTGCTGAATGTTAACATTTTGGTTACTACTAGTTTGTGGCTGAACAGTTTGTTTCTTCTGTTTGCTTCCCTTACACACAGGTTCGCCATTTAATGACAAAGGCAAGTCATTACACTGTAGTAACAAGTTCCGGTGTATTTTTCTAGTGTTTCCCTTTCCATCTTCCCGTCTTAATTCATATACTGGGGAATTTTCTGCCATACATTTCACAATCACATAAATTTGATCTTCCCAGTATGAACGTAATTTTCCAGGTCCACCCCGTTCTGATAGATTGCGAACAAGAACCCGATCTCCTGGTAAAAGTATTGCACTACGTAAGTGCTTGTCATGTTGTTTTTCCATGTTGTCCTGCCTTGATTGCATATTTTGATGCAATTTCATAAGCTTCCTGCATGCACGTTGACCACTTCTGTACATAATTGTCATAGTCTACTTGTTTTTCTTGTGATGCAACATTGAAAATTAGGTCAATCGGTAGTCGCGGCTGTCTACCATACATCAAGTAAAACGGACTATAACCTGTAGAGTCATGTTTTGTACAATTATATGCATGGACAACTTTTGATAGGTGTGCTTTCCAATCAGCTTTATACTCCTTTGGTAGTGTTCGTAACATACCCAACAAAGTACGATTATATCTCTCAACTTGCCCGTTCCCTTGGGGGTGATAGGGAGTCGTGCGAGACCGGCTAATTTTACACAATTCCTGTAGACGGTGAAAAAGTTGATTTTCAAATTCTCTCCCTTGGTCATGGTGTAACCGATATGGGAAACCAAATTTCAAGATGTAATCATTGAAAATTTTGTCAGCAGCAGTTCGTCCAGACTTGTTGCGTGTTGGATAAGCTTGTGCGAAGCGCGTGAAATGATCCACAACAACCAATATATACTCATAACCACCCTTGCATCTCTCCAAATGTAGGAAGTCTATTGATACCAATTCAAACGGGAATGACGATGAAATGGGTTGCAAAGGAGCCTCAGCTCTTCTCACTGGTCGTTTATCTTTTATACATGTACATTTATGTGTTACAAAATGTTCAATTTGTTGAGCCATCTTGGGCCAATAAAAACGTTCTCTCACAAGATTTATTACACGTTCACTTCCAAGGTGTCCCATTTCCACATGTAATTCTTTGTACACTAACTCATGGTATTTTGCAGGTAAAATCAATTGATAACGTCTCTTATTGTCAGGTAAATTGCATACTCGACGCAACAATCCATCCTTGTCAATTTGCAATTTAGTCCATTCATTTAGTAGAAGATGTGTGTTCCTAGAATATTCGCCACCTCGATCTAACTTTGGCTTCTTATTATCTCGAACAGCTTGATATACTACACCAATACATTCATCATCAATCTGTGCCTTGATTAACTCTTTAACTGGTATGGACTGAACAAAACTTCTGTTCTCTAGACTTACATCAGCTCTTGTATCAACTTCTTTTAGTTGTGTATTCTCTGTATGATTTGAACTCTCAAACTTCTTTGTTCCTTGAGCATCCAAATTTTCACGTGTTGGAATAGACAGAGAAACTGTTTTATCCACACTTTTTGGCTCCGGTGGTTTTATGGATGTAGAAAAATCGGCTATTTGAGACATAAAGTTTGTAGATTGAAGGTTCAAAGCATTTACATGTGCAGTCATCATATCTGGTGAAACCTGTTCGGTTGCCTCCTTGACTATTTCATCAATATCTAGTGGCATCCTACTGAGACCATCAGCATCATTGTTATTACGACCTGGTTTGTAAAATACCTTGAAATTAAAGTCAGAAAGTTCAGCCACCCATCGGAGTCTTGTTGCATCCAATTTTCGTGTAGTGAATAAGTACTGTAAAGGGTTATTGTCACTGTAAACTTTAAACTCTTTGCAATAATATAGGTAGTCTCTAAAACGATCTGTAATAGCCCATTTAAGTGCAAGAAATTCTAATTTCCCAGAATGCATGTGATAGTTTTTTTCAGCTGGCAAAAGTGTCCGTGAGCCGTAAGCAATTACTCGCTTTCGATCGTTTTGTTGCTGATACAAAATCGCTCCAAGGCCTTCTTGCGATGCGTCCACATGAACAATGAATGGTAGATTAAAGTCAGGGTAAGCCATAACTGTATCTTGTAATAGAAAATTTATCAATTCACTGAGTATATCACTGTGATTATTTGTCCATGTAATAACTTGCGAAGACGGTGCTTGATTTTGTTTCACATTTTTACCCCTCTTTGAGCATCCTTTCTTTGGTGCTTTTGTCTCAGTCGGCTTTACCTGAAGCATATCATACAATAACTTGGCTCGTCGCGAAAAGTCTGGAATATAACGACGATAGTAACCAAGAAATCCCAATAGTTGTCTCAACTCGCCAACATTCTTTGGACACTTATCCTTCAATTTTAATACTGCTTCCTTATCTTTCGGATCCATCATATAACCATTTTCTGTCACGATACAGCCAAGATATCTAACTTTGTTTCGAAAGACTTCACATTTTCTTGGTTTCAACTTGATGCCTTCTTCCCTTATTCTTGTAAGAACTTGTCTTAGATGTTCGATGTGCTCAGAAAATGTCTTACTGTATACTAACAGATCGTCAAGATACGGAATACAGAACTTATTTATAAACTCTTCAAAACAGTCATTCATAAATCTCTGGAAGCAACTAGGTGCACCAGTAAGTCCAAATGGAATACGAATCCATTCGTAAAGACCCCACGGAGATACAAATGCAGTGAAAGGCCTACATTCTTCTTTTACGAAACCCTGGTGATAGGCCTTGCCTTAATCCAATACTGTAAACCAACGGTTACCACCTAAGCTATCCAACGTGTCTTGTATTCTAGGTATTGGCTGTCGGTCCGGAATAGTCTTACTGTTAAGCCGTCGATAGTCAATGCATAGCCTAAGCGACCCATCTTTCTTCCGAACACAAACAATAGGACTACAATACGACGACTTTGATTTCCTGATCCATCCCTTAGCGATCAAATCCATGAGGTAATCTTGTACTTCTTGAAATAATGGACGTGGTATTGACATATATGAACTTTGAACCGGAATTGAATCAGATAAATTAATATTAATCTCTAGTTTGGGTGCTGTTCCAATATCATTATCGTCTTTAGAAAACACATCAGCATATTCATTAAACAGTTCTCGAACTTGAGCCTCCTGATGTGAACTCAAACTACTTTCAGATAACTCTATTGATGGTGTCCAGTCTGACTCTTTACCACAAGTCTCTTTAGTTACTTTTTGACTGTCGTTTTCTGTAGACTTGGTGTTTTCTTTCTCACATGGTACAGTTACTACAGAATTTATTGTTTGCAGTGTTCCAATGATAGTGCGCATTGGTAGAACAACTGGTTTTGTACGAGTATTCTTCACGGAACACTTGAAATTTTGTGTTTTATCTCCTTTTATGTTGACAAGTGCCTCACCCATTTCTAATCCCTCCGGCAAATTCATTAATGATGGAGTAAATAACATCTGATTGTCACTTCCACTCCTACCTAAATTCACATGAACTTTGAGAACCACATCCTTTCCTGGTTGAATCAATGTAGCTTTTCTGGTTGTCCTTACATCAAACATCTCATTGTCATTCAAGTGAACATGCTGAACAAGTTCTTTAAATCTATTGTCAGAAATATTTGGTATTGCCTGTCTTAAATCTTGTCGAACATTTTTGAAATTTGGATCTGTTAACAGAAACTCTATAACATTATATCCCAATATAGGCAACTCTTCACCAGCCTCAAAAACAATAAATGGTACTTTCACACACTCATTTCCTACCGAAAAATCAAATATAGTGTACCCCTTCACCGATATATCCCCTCCATTTGCAGCTAGTAACTGGAAATTTGTAGAGTCAATATCGAAGTCATCTAAGCCATTTACATTAATTTCCGGAAAATGTGTCTTTAACCATCCACACGAGACTAGTGATACTTGAGCACCTGTATCCCAGATCATTTCAAACAATTTATCGTTTAATTTTGCATGGATCAAACATTGATTTCCAACCAGTTTAACTAAATTATTCTTTAACTTTGGTGAAATCTTGTAAACTCTTCCCTTGATAATTTCTTTGTTTTTCCTACCATCAACACTACGTAATTGGGACACTTGATCTTGGACCTCCGCCTGTCCCCTTAACGGGATCCAGTTCCGTTTCCCTGACGACAGCCTACCTTGTAGTGTTCGCTACTTCCACATTTCCAACAGTGGGTGCATCTAGTATTTCCACTTGTCTGACAACTAGCGCAGCCCCTCCTGTGACCGAGCCCAGTGCTTCTTGGGGAATGACCTATTGGTCCCACATTCTTCGAATTTTCAAAAACCTGCTCTTTTAAAGCCGCTATTTCTGCTCGCAGAAGTTTAACTTCCCCCATTAATACACCTTCCTTCTGTTTTTCTTTTGCATTATCTATTTGTTTCGCCATATCAACTTGACTAACTTTTATTTTACTTGTGTCCTTCTTTTTACCAAATTTGTGTTGTCTCTCGCTTTCCTTCAGTAATATCGAACTTAATTCTTGTAACAATTCTTCATCCTTTATTTCTACTCCACATTCCAAATATTGCTTCATTTCATTTCTTATAGTCTCATCGCGAAAGCCAGTGTAGACGGCACGACAAAATACATCCTTTACCATTTTCTCTTCATATTTCACATCCTTAGTGTTTACTTTTGATGCAAAAATTACTCTCTGTTTCAGGTCTAATGCCCGTATTAAAAAGTCGTGAGTATCCTCTGATGTCCCCTGGACAAGGCTACTAAGTTCCTGATATAGTTCTGTAGCTCTTTTCTCTTTATAATGTGCTCTCAGAATTCCATATAGTGTAGTTAACTCCATTTCCGGTCGCCCTTCTAGATAACTTCTAAGTTTGAGCCCAGGCTGTATAGATTTAATAACACCATCAATCACCTCCCCTTTACTGTATCCCTTTTTCAGACCACTTTCAATTTGTCTGGATAAACTGATAAATCCAACACATGTTGCAGAAGTCGGGTCACCAATCTGTCCCGATATCTTAAAATCACGCTTCCAAAGAGATAACGGCACTTTTTCGTTTTTCACAGTTTCAGTGTCTGTTACTTCCTCCGAGCTAACATCTTTGGGAGTTTCAGCTGGCACAGTTGGTGGTGCAATTTTTATGAAAGTGTCATTTAAAGTTAAAAGCTTAGTTAAACCATTGTCCTCATCAGCCTCCCAGGATGTTATCTTCTTTTCTAGTAACTGTAGTAATTGATTACGATTTAATTCTGTAATGTCAGTTCCGTCATCTATTTCCAGCACTGCAGTTGACAAGGCCATTTCATCGCACATGTACATCCTTCCTCGCACTTCTGCCAGTGTCTCAAACAATGCCATTTTAGTGATGGGTGTGCCCCACGTTGGGCGCCAAATTGTAACCTCTGTTAGGTGGGAACGGGAAACACCCAATGGCACAAGTGGTCTCGATCAGGAACACCTGAATAATAATAAGAGAGCAGTATTAAGTGTTGGCGCTTTATTCTGGAAGCATGGCACTAATCATAATGATTTTCCAGCCTCCCTGAATAAAGAGCGTCACATCACAGTAACGAGTTACTTCCCCTTGACCGTACATTAAAAAATTAAGGGGGTGCCTATTTTTGCCAACGGTAACATACAGCATTAAATCAACAACAAAGACTGTATAACCACGACATGTTACATGATAATGACTGTACAGCATTAAATCAACAACAATGACTGTATAACCACGACACGTTACATGATAATGACTGTACAGCATTAAATCAACAACAAGGACTGTATGACCACGACATGTTACATGATAATGACTGTACAGCATTAAATCAACAACAAAGACTGTATAACCACGACACGTTACATGATAATGACTGTACAGCATTAAATCAACAACAAGGACTGTATGACCACGACATGTTACATGATAATGAATGTACAGCATTAAATCAACAACAATGACTGTATGACCACGACACGTTACATGATAATGACTGTACAACAATAAATCAACAACAAGGACTGTATGACCACGGCATGTTACATGATAATGACTGTACAGCATTAAATCAACAACAAGGACTGTATGACCACGACATGTTACATCATAATGACTGTACAACATTAAATCAACAACAAGGACTGTATGACCACGGCATGTTACATGATAATGACTGTACAGCATTAAATCAACAAAAAGGACTGTATGACCACGACACGTTACATGATAATGACTGTACAACATTAAATCAACAACAATGACTGTATGACCACGACACGTTACATGATAATGACTGTACAGTATTAAATCAACAACAAGGACTGTATGACCACGACACGTTACATGATAATGACTGTACAGTATTACATCAACAACAATGATTGTATGACCACGACACGTTACATGATAATGACTGTACAGCATTAAATCAACAACAAGGACTGTATGACCACGACACGTTACATGATAATGACTGTACAGCATTAAATCAACAACAAGGACTGTATGACCACGACACGTTACATGATAATGACTGTACAGCATTAAATCAACAACAAGGACTGTATGACCACGACACGTTACATGATAATGACTGTACAACATTAAATCAACAACAAGGACTGTATGACCACGACATGTTACATGATAATGACTGTACAGCATTAAATCAACAACAAGGACTGTATGACCACGACATGTTACATGATAATGACTGTACAGTATTACATCAACAACAAGGACTGTATGACCACGACATGTTACATGATAATGACTGTACAGCATTAAATCAACAACAAGGACTGCATGACCACGACACGTTACATGATGATGACTGTACAGCATTAAATCAACAACAAGGACTGTATAACCACGACACGTTACATGATAATGACTATACAGTATTACATCAACAACAAGGACTGTATGACCACGACACGTTACATGATAATGACTGTACAGCATTAAATCAACAACAAGGACTGTATGACCACGACATGTTACATGATAATGACTGTACAGCATTAAATCAACAAAAAGGACTGTATGACCACGACATGTTACATGATAATGACTGTACAGCATTAAATCAACAAAAAGGACTGTATGACCACGACACGTTACATGATAATGACTGTACAGCATTAAATCAACAACAAGGACTGTATGACCACGACATGTTACATGATAATGACTGTACAGCATTAAATCAACAACAATGACTGTATCACCACGACACGTTACATGATAATGACTGTACAGCATTAAATCAACAACAAGGACTGTATGACCACGACATGTTACATGATAATGACTGTACAGCATTAAATCAACAACAAGGACTGTATGACCACGACACGTTACATGATAATGACTGTACAGGATTAAATCAACAACAAGGACTCTATGACCACGACACGTTACATGATAATGACTGTACAGCATTAAATCAACAAAAAGGACTGTATGACCACGACATGTTACATGATAATGACTATACAGCATTAAATCAACAACAAGGACTGTATGACCACGGCATGTTACATGATAATGACTGTACAGTATTACATCAACAACAAGGACTGTATGACCACGACATGTTACATGATAATGACTGTACAACATTAAATCAACAACAAGGACTGTATGACCACGACATGTTACATGATAATGACTATACAACATTAAATCAACAACAAGGACTGTATGACCACGGCATGTTACATGATAATGACTGTACAGCATTAAATCAACAACAAGGACTGTATGACCACGACATGTTACATGATAATGACTGTACAACATTAAATCAACAACAAGGACTGTATGACCACGGCATGTTACACGATAATGACTGTACAGCATTAAATCAACAACAAGGACTGTATGACCACGACACGTTACATGATAATGACTGTACAACATTAAATCAACAACAATGACTGTATGACCACGACACGTTACATGATAATGACTGTACAGTATTAAATCAACAACAAGGACTGTATGACCACGACACGTTACATGATAATGACTGTACAGTATTACATCAACAACAAGGACTGTATGACCACGACATGTTACATGATAATGACTGTACAACATTAAATCAACAACAAGGACTGTATGACCACGACATGTTACATGATAATGACTATACAACATTAAATCAACAACAAGGACTGTATGACCACGGCATGTTACATGATAATGACTGTACAGCATTAAATCAACAACAAGGACTGTATGACCACGACATGTTACATGATAATGACTGTACAACATTAAATCAACAACAAGGACTGTATGACCACGGCATGTTACACGATAATGACTGTACAGCATTAAATCAACAACAAGGACTGTATGACCACGACACGTTACATGATAATGACTGTACAACATTAAATCAACAACAATGACTGTATGACCACGACACGTTACATGATAATGACTCTACAGTATTAAATCAACAACAAGGACTGTATGACCACGACACGTTACATGATAATGACTGTACAGTATTACATCAACAACAAGGACTGTATGACCACGACACGTTACATGATAATGACTGTACAGCATTAAATCAACAACAAGGACTGTATGACCACGACACGTTACATGATAATGACTGTACAGCATTAAATCAACAACAAGGACTGTATGACCACGACATGTTACATGATAATGACTGTACAGCATTAAATCAACAACAAGGACTGTATGACCACGACATGTTACATGATAATGACTGTACAGTATTACATCAACAACAAGGACTGTATGACCACGACATGTTACATGATAATGACTGTACAGCATTAAATCAACAACAAGGACTGCATGACCACGACACGTTACATGATGATGACTGTACAGCATTAAATCAACAACAAGGACTGTATAACCACGACACGTTACATGATAATGACTGTACAGTATTACATCAACAACAAGGACTGTATGACAACGACATGTTACATGATAATGACTGTACAGCATTAAATCAACAACAAGGACTGTATGACCACGACATGTTACATGATAATGACTGTACAGCATTAAATCAACAAAAGGACTGTATGACCACGACATGTTACATGATAATGACTGTACAGTATTACATCAACAACAAGGACTGCATGACCACGACACGTTACATGATGATGACTGTACAGCATTAAATCAACAACAAGGACTGTATAACCACGACACGTTACATGATAATGACTGTACAGTATTACATCAACAACAAGGATTGTATGACCACGACATGTTACATGATAATGACTGTACAGCATTAAATCAACAACAAGGACTGTATGACCACGACACGTTACATGATAATGACTGTACAGGATTAAATCAACAACAAGGACTGTATCACCACGACACGTTACATGATAATGACTGTACAGCATTAAATCAACAACAAGGACTGTATGACCACGACATGTTACATGATAATGACTGTACAGCATTAAATCAACAACAATGACTGTATAACCACGACACGTTACATGATAATGACTGTACAGCATTAAATCAACAAGGACTGTATGACCACGACATGTTACATGATAATGACTGTACAGCATTAAATCAACAACAAGGACTGTATGACCACGACATATTACATGATAATGACTGTACAGTATTACATCAACAACAAGGACTGTATTACCACGACATGTTACATGATAATGACTGTACAGTATTACATCAACAACAAGGACTGTATGACCACGGCATCTTACATGATAATGACTGTACAGAATTACATCAACAACAAGGACTGTATGACCACGGCATGTTACATGATAATGACTGTACAACAGCAAATCAACAACAAGGACTGTATGACAACGGCATGTTACATGATAATGACTGTACAACAGCAAACCAACAACAAGGACTGTATGACCACGGCATGTTACATGATAATGACTGTACAACAGCAAATCAACAACAAGGACTGTATGACAACGGCATGTTACATGATAATGACTGTACAGTATTACATCAACAACAAGGACTGTATGACCACGACACGTTACATGATAATGACTGTACAGCATTAAATCAACAACAAGGACTGTATGACCACGACACGTTACATGATGATGACTGTACAGCATTAAATCAACAACAAGGATTGTATGACTACGACACGTTACATGATAATGACTGTACAGCATTAAATCAACAACAAGGACTGTATAACCACGACACGTTACATGATAATGACTGTACAGTATTACATCAACAACAAGGACTGTATGACCACGACACGTTACATGATAATGACTGTACAACAGCAAACCAACAACAAGGACTGTATGACCACGACACGTTACATGATAATGACTGTACAACAGCAAACCAACAACAAGGACTGTATGACCACGGCATGTTACATGATAATGACTGTACAGCATTAAATCAACAACAAGGACTGTATGACCACGACATGTTACATGATAATGACTGTACAGTATTACATCAACAACAAGGACTGTATGACCACGACACGTTACATGATAATGACTGTACAACATTAAATCAACAACAAGGACTGTATGACCACGACATGTTACATGATAATGACTGTACAGCATTAAATCAACAACAAGGACTGTATGACCACGACACGTTACATGATAATGACTGTACAGCATTAAATCAACAACAAGGACTGTATGACCACGACACGTTACATGATAATGACTGTACAGCATTAAATCAACAACAAGGACTGTATGACCACGACATGTTACATGATAATGACTGTACAGCATTAAATCAACAACAAGGACTGTATGACCACGACATGTTACATGATAATGACTGTACAGCATTAAATCAACAACAAGGACTGTATGACCACGACATGTTACATGATAATGACTGTACAGCATTAAATCAACAACAAGGACTGTATGACCACGACACGTTACATGATAATGACTGTACAGCATTAAATCAACAACAAGGACTGTATGACCACGACACGTTACATGATAATGACTGTACAGCATTAAATCAACAACAAGGACTGTATGACCACGACATGTTACATGATAATGACTGTACAGCATTAAATCAACAACAAGGACTGTATGACCACGACATGTTACATGATAATGACTGTACAGCATTAAATCAACAACAAGGACTGTATGACCACGACACGTTACATGATAATGACTGTACAGCATTAAATCAACAACAAGGACTGTATGACCACGACACGTTACATGATAATGACTGTACAGTATTACATCAACAACAAGGATTGTATGACCACGACACGTTACATGATAATGACTGTACAGCATTAAATCAACAACAAGGACTGTATGACTACGACACGTTACATGATAATGACTGTACAGCATTAAATCAACAACAAGGACTGTATGACCACGACACGTTACATGATAATGACTGTACAGTATTACATCAACAACAAGGACTGTATGACCACGACATGTTACATGATAATGACTGTACAACAGCAAACCAACAACAAGGACTGTATGACTACGACACGTTACATGATAATGACTGTACAGCATTAAATCAACAACAAGGACTGTATGACCACGACACGTTACATGATAATGACTGTACAGTATTACATCAACAACAAGGACTGTATGACCACGACATGTTACATGATAATGACTGTACAACAGCAAACCAACAACAAGGACTGTATGACTACGACACGTTACATGATAATGACTGTACAGTATTACATCAACAACAAGGACTGTATGACCACGACATGTTACATGATAATGACTGTACAGTATTACATCAACAACAAGGACTGTATGACCACGACATGTTACATGATAATGACTGTACAACAGCAAACCAACAACAAGGACTGTATGACTACGACACGTTACATGATAATGACTGTACAGTATTACATCAACAACAAGGACTGTATGACCACGACATGTTACATGATAATGACTGTACAGTATTACATCAACAACAAGGACTGTATGACCACGACATGTTACATGATAATGACTCTACAACAGCAAACCAACAACAAGGACTGTATGACCACGACACGTTACATGATAATGACTGTATAGTATTACATCAACAACAAGGACTGTATGACCACGACATGTTACATGATAATGACTGTACAACAGCAAACCAACAACAAGGACTGTATGACTACGACACGTTACATGATAATGACTGTACAGTATTACATCAACAACAAGGACTGTATGACCACGACACGTTACATGATAATGACTGTACAGTATTACATCAACAACAAGGACTGTATGACCACGATATGTTACATGATAATGACTGTACAGCATTAAATCAACAACAAGGACTGTATGACCACGGCATGTTACATGATAATGACTGTACAGCATTAAATCAACAACAAGGACTGTATGACCACGACACGTTACATGATAATGACTGTACAACATTAAATCAACAACAATGACTGTATGACCACGACACGTTACATGATAATGACTGTACAGTATTAAATCAACAACAAGGACTGTATGACCACGACACGTTACATGATAATGACTGTACAGTATTACATCAACAACAAGGACTGTATGACCACGACACGTTACATGATAATGACTGTACAGCATTAAATCAACACAAGGACTGTATGACCACGACACGTTACATGATAAGACTGTACAGCATTAAATCAACAACAAGGACTGTATGACCACGACACGTTACTGATAATGACTGTACAACATTAAATCAACAACAAGGACTGTATGACCACGACATGTTACATGATAATGACTATACAGCATTAAATCAACAACAAGGACTGTATGACCACGACATGTTACATGATAATGACTGTACAGTATTACATCAACAACAAGGACTGTATGACCACGACATGTTACATGATAATGACTGTACAGCATTAAATCAACAACAAGGACTGCATGACCACGACACGTTACATGATGATGACTGTACAGCATTAAATCAACAACAAGGACTGTATAACCACGACACGTTACATGATAATGACTGTACAGTATTACATCAACAACAAGGACTGTATGACAACGACATGTTACATGATAATGACTGTACAGCATTAAATCAACAACAAGGACTGTATGACCACGACATGTTACATGATAATGACTGTACAGCATTAAATCAACAAAAAGGACTGTATGACCACGACATGTTACATGATAATGACTGTACAGTATTACATCAACAACAAGGACTGTATGACCACGACATGTTACATGATAATGACTTTACAGCATTAAATCAACAACAAGGACTGCATGACCACGACACGTTACATGATGATGACTGTACAGCATTAAATCAACAACAAGGACTGTATAACCACGACACGTTACATGATAATGACTGTACAGTATTACATCAACAACAAGGATTGTATGACCACGACATATTACATGATAATGACTGTACAGCATTAAATCAACAACAAGGACTGTATGACCATGACACGTTACATGATAATGACTGTACAGGATTAAATCAACAACAAGGACTGTATGACCACGACACGTTACATGATAATGACTGTACAGCATTAAATCAACAACAAGGACTGTATGACCACGACATGTTACATGATAATGACTGTACAGCATTAAATCAACAACAATGACTGTATAACCACGACACGTTACATGATAATGACTGTACAGCATTAAATCAACAACAAGGACTGTATGACCACGACATGTTACATGATAATGACTGTACAGCATTAAATCAACAACAAGGACTGTATGACCACGACATTACATGATAATGACTGTACAGTATTACATCAACAACAAGGACTGTATTACCACGACATGTTACATGATAATGACTGTACAGTATTACATCAACAACAAGGACTGTATGACCACGGCTCTTACATGATAATGACTGTACAGAATTACATCAACAACAAGGACTGTATGACCACGGCATGTTACATGATAATGACTGTACAACAGCAAATCAACAACAAGGACTGTATGACAACGGCATGTTACATGATAATGACTGTACAGTATTACATCAACAACAAGGACTGTATGACCACGACACGTTACATGATAATGACTGTACAGCATTAAATCAACAACAAGGACTGTATGACCACGACACGTTACATGATGATGACTGTACAGCATTAAATCAACAACAAGGACTGTATGACTACGACACGTTACATGATAATGACTGTACAGCATTAAATCAACAACAAGGACTGTATGACCACGACACGTTACATGATAATGACTGTACAGTATTACATCAACAACAAGGACTGTATGACCACGACACGTTACATGATAATGACTGTACAACAGCAAACCAACAACAAGGACTGTATGACCACGACACGTTACATGATAATGACTGTACAACAGCAAACCAACAACAACGACTGTATGACCACGGCATGTTACATGATAATGACTGTACAGCATTAAATCAACAACAAGGACTGTATGACCACGACATGTTACATGATAATGACTGTACAGTATTACATCAACAACAAGGACTGTATGACCACGACATGTTACATGATAATGACTGTACAGTATTACATCAACAACAAGGACTGTATGACCACGACATGTTACATGATAATGACTGTACAGTATTACATCAACAACAAAGACTGTATGACCACGACATGTTACATGATAATGACTGTACAGCATTAAATCAACAACAAGGACTGTATGACCACGACATGTTACATGATAATGACTGTACAGTATTACATGAACAACAAGGACTGTATGACCACGACACGTTACATGATAATGACTGTACAACATTAAATCAACAACAAGGACTGTATGACCACGGCATGTTACATGATAATGACTGTACAGCATTAAATCAACAACAAGGACTGTATGACCACGACACGTTACATGATAATGACTGTACAACAGCAAACCAACAACAAGGACTGCATGACTACGACACGTTACATGATAATGACTGTACAACATTAAATCAACAACAAGGACTGTATGACCACGGCATGTTACATGATAATGACTGTACAGCATTAAATCAACAACAAGGACTGTATGACCACGACACGTTACATGATAATGACTGTTCATTTTTACATCAACAACAAGGACTGTATGACTACGACACGTTACATGATAATGACTGTACAACATTAAATCAACAACAATGACTGTATGACCACGACACGTTACATGATAATAACTGTACAGCATTAAATCAACAACAAGGACTGTATGACCACGACACGTTACATGATAATGACTGTACAGCATTAAATCAACAACAAGGACTGTATGACCACGGCATGTTACATGATAATGACTGTACAGCATTAAATCAACAACAAGGACTGTATGACCACGACATGTTACATGATAATGACTGTACAGCATTAAATCAACAACAAGGACTGTATGACCACGGCATGTTACATGATAATGACTGTACAGCATTAAATCAACAACAAGGACTGTATGACCACGACACGTTACATGATAATGACTGTACAGTATTACATCAACAACAAGGACTGTATGACCACGACATGTTACATGATAATGACTGTACAACAGCAAACCAACAACAAGGACTGTATGACTACGACACGTTACATGATAATGACTGTACAGCATTAAATCAACAACAAGGACTGTATGACCACGACACGTTACATGATAATGACTGTACAGTATTACATCAACAACAAGGACTGTATGACCACATGTTACATGATAATGACTGTACAACAGCAAACCAACAACAATGACTGTATGACTACGACACGTTACATGATAATGACTGTACAGTATTACATCAACAACAAGGACTGTATGACCACGACATGTTACATGATAATGACTTTACAGTATTACATCAACAACAAGGACTGTATGACCACGACATGTTACATGATAATGACTGTACAACAGCAAACCAACAACAAGGACTGTATGACTACGACACGTTACATGATAATGACTGTACAGCATTAAATCAACAACAAGGACTGTATGACCACGACACGTTACATGATAATGACTGTACAGTATTACATCAACAACAAGGACTGTATGACCACGACATGTTACATGATAATGACTGTACAACATTAAATCAACAACAAGGACTGTATGACCACGACATGTTACATGATAATGACTGTACAGCATTAAATCAACAACAATGACTGTATAACCACGACACGTTACATGATAATGACTGTACAGCATTAAATCAACAACAAGGACTGTATGACCACGACAGTTACATGATAATGACTGTACAGCATTAAATCAACAACAAGGACTGTATGACCACGACATGTTACATGATAATGACTGTACAGCATTAAATCAACAACAATGACTGTATAACCACGACACGTTACATGATAATGACTGTACAGCATTAAATCAACAACAAGGACTGTCTGACCACGACATGTTACATAATAATGACTGTACAGCATTAAATCAACAACAAGGACTGTATTACCACGGACATGTACATGATAATGACTGTACAGTATTACATCAACAACAAGGACTGTATGACCACGGCATCTTACATGATAATGACTGTACAGAATTACATCAACAACAAGGACTGTATGACCACGGCATGTTACATGATAATGACTGTACAACAGCAAATCAACAACAAGGACTGTATGACAACGGCATGTTACATGATAATGACTGTACAACAGCAAACCAACAACAAGGACTGTATGACCACGCATGTTACATGATAATGACTGTACAACAGCAAATCAACAACAAGGACTGTATGACAACGGCATGTTACATGATAATGACTGTACAGTATTACATCAACAACAAGGACTGTATGACCACGACACGTTACATGATAATGACTGTACAGCATTAAATCAACAACAAGGACTGTATGACCACGACACGTTACATGATGATGACTGTACAGCATTAAATCAACAACAAGGACTGTATGACTACGACACGTTACATGATAATGACTGTACAGCATTAAATCAACAACAAGGACTGTATGACCACGCACGTTACATGATAATGACTGTACAGTATTACATCAACAACAAGGACTGTATGACCACGACACGTTACATGATAATGACTGTACAACATTAAATCAACAACAAGGACTGTATGACCACGACATGTTACATGATAATGACTGTACAGTATTACATCAACAAAGACTGTATGACCACGACATGTTACATGATAATGACTGTACAGCATTAAATCAACAACAAGGACTGTATGACCACGACATGTTACATGATAATGACTGTACAGTATTACATCAACAACAGGACTGTATGACCACGACATGTTACATGATAATGACTGTACAGTATTACATCAACAACAAAGACTGTATGACCACGACATGTTACATGATAATGACTGTACAGCATTAAATCAACAACAAGGACTGTATGACCACGACATGTTACATGATAATGACTGTACAGTACATCAACAACAAGGACTGTATGACCACGACACGTTACATGATAATGACTGTACAACATTAAATCAACAACAAGGACTGTATGACCACGGCATGTTACATGATAATGACTGTACAGCATTAAATCAACAACAAGGACTGTATTACCACGACACGTTACATGATAATGACTGTACAACAGCAAACCAACAACAAGGACTGCATGACTACGACACGTTACATGATAATGACTGTAACATTAAATCAACAACAAGGACTGTATGACCACGCATGTTACATGATAATGACTGTACAGCATTAAATCAACAACAAGGACTGTATGACCACGACACGTTACATGATAATGACTGTTCAGTATTACATCAACAACAAGGACTGTATGACTACGACACGTTACATGATAATGACTGTACAACATTAAATCAACAACAATGACTGTATGACCACGACACGTTACATGATAATGACTGTACAGCATTAAATCAACAACAAGGACTGTATGACCACGACACGTTACATGATAATGACTGTACAGCATTAAATCAACAACAAGGACTGTATGACCACGGCATGTTACATGATAATGACTGTACAGCATTAAATCAACAACAAGGACTGTATGACCACGACATGTTACATGATAATGACTATACAGCATTAAATCAACAACAAGGAATGTATGACCACGGCATGTTACATGATAATGACTGTACAGCATTAAATCAACAACAAGGACTGTATGACCACGACATGTTACATGATAATGACTGTACAACATTAAATCAACAACAAGGACTGTATGACCACGGCATGTTACATGATAATGACTGTACAGCATTAAATCAACAACAAGGACTGTATGACACGACACGTTACATGATAATGACTGTACAGCATTAAATCAACAACAAGGACTGTATGACCACGGACACGTTACATGATAATGACTGTACAGTATTACATAAACAACAAGGACTGTATGACCACGACATGTTACATGATAATGACTGTACAACAGCAAATCAACAACAAGGACTGTATGACTACGACACGTTACATGATAATGACTGTACAGCATTAAATCAACAACAAGGACTGTATGACCACGACACGTTACATGATAATGACTGTACAGTATTACATCAACAACAGGACTGTATGACCACGACATGTTACATGATAATGACTGTACACAGCAAACCAACAACATGACTGTATGACTACGACACGTTACATGATAATGACTGTACAGTATTACATCAACAACAAGGACTGTATGACCACGACATGTTACATGATAATGACTGTACAGTATTACATCAACAACAAGGACTGTATGACCACGACATGTTACATGATAATGACTGTACAACAGCAAATCAACAACAAGGACTGTATGACTACGACACGTTACATGATAATGACTGTACAGCATTAAACAACAACAAGGACTGTATAACCACGACACGTTACATGATAATGACTGTACAACATTAAATCAACAACAAGGACTGTATGACCACGACATGTTACATGATAATGATGTACAGCATTAAATCAACAACAGGACTGTATGACCACGACATGTTACATGATAATGACTGTACAGATTAAATCAACAACAATGACTGTATGACCACGACACGTTACATGATGATGACTGTACAGCATTAAATCAACAACAAGGACTGTATGACCACGACACGTTACATGATAATGACTGTACAGTATTACATCAACAACAAGGACTGTATGACCACGACATGTTACATGATAATGACTGTACAGTATTACATCAACAACAAAGACTGTATGACCACGACATGTTACATGATAATGACTGTACAGCATTAAATCAACAACAAGGACTGTATGACCACGACATGTTACATGATAATGACTGTACAGTATTACATCAACAACAAGGACTGTATGACCACGACACGTTACATGATAATGACTGTAACATTAAATCAACAACAAGGACTGTATGACCACGGCATGTTACATGATAATGACTGTACAGCATTAAATCAACAACAAGGACTGTATTACCACGCACGTTACATGATAATGACTGTACAACAGCAAACCAACAACAAGGACTGCATGACCACGACACGTTACATGATAATGACTGTACAACATTAAATCAACAACAAGGACTGTATGACCACGCATGTTACATGATAATGACTGTACACATTAAATCAACAACAAGGACTGTATGACCACGACACGTTACATGATAATGACTGTTCAGTATTACATCAACAACAAGGACTGTATAACTACGACACGTTACATGATAATGACTGTACACATTAAATCAACAACAAGGACTGTATGACCACTACACGTTACATGATAATGACTGTACAGCATTAAATCAACAACAGGACTGTATGACCACGACACGTTACATGATAATGACTGTACACATTAAATCAACAACAAGGACTGTATGACCACGCACGTTACATGATAATGACTGTACAGCATTAAATCAACAACAAGGACTGTATGACCACGACACATGTTACATGATAATGACTATACAGCATAAATCAACAACAAGGATGTATGACCACGGCATGTTACATGATAATGACTGTACAGCATTAAATCAACAACAAGGACTGTATGACCACGACATGTTACATGATAATGACTGTACAACATTAAATCAACAACAAGGACTGTATGACCACGGCATGTTACATGATAATGACTGTACAGCATTAAATCAACAACAAGGACTGTATGACTACGACACGTTACATGATAATGACTGTACAGCATTAAATCAACAACAAGGACTGTATGACCACGACACGTTACATGATAATGACTGTACAGTATTACATAAACAACAAGGACTGTATGACCACGACATGTTACATGATAATGACTGTACAACAGCAAACCAACAACAAGGACTGTATGACTACGACACGTTACATGATAATGACTGTACAGCATTAAATCAACAACAAGGACTGTATGACCACGACACGTTACATGATAATGACTGTACAGCATTACATCAACAACAAGGACTGTATGACCACGACACGTTACATGATAATGACTGTACAGCAAACCAACAACAAGGACTGTATGACCACTACACGTTACATGATAATGACTGTACAGCATTAATCAACAACAAGGACTGTATGACCACGACATGTTACATGATAATGACTGTACAGCATTAATCAACAACAAGGACTGTATGACCACGACATGTTACATGATAATGACTGTACAGCAAACCAACAACAAGGACTGTATGACACGACACGTTACATGATAATGACTGTACAGCATTAAATCAACAACAAGGACTGTATGACCACGACACGTTACATGATAATGACTGTACAGCATTAAATCAACAACAAGGACTGTATGACCACGACATGTTACATGATAATGACTGTACAGCATTAAATCAACAACAAGGACTGTATGACCACGACATGTTACATGATAATGACTGTACAGATTAAATCAACAACAAGGACTGTATGACCACGCACGTTACATGATGATGACTGTACAGCATTAAATCAACAACAAGGACTGTATGACCACGCACGTTACATGATAATGACTGTACAGTATTAATCAACAACAAGGACTGTATGACCACGACACGTTACATGATAATGACTGTACAGCATTAATCAACAACAAGGACTGTATGACCACGCACGTTACATGATGATGACTGTACACATTAAATCAACAACAAGGACTGTATGACCACGCACGTTACATGATAATGACTGTACAACATAAATCAACAACAAGGACTGTATGACCACGACATGTTACATGATAATGACTGTATAGCATTAAATCAACAACAAGGACTGTATGACCACGACGTTACATGATAATGACTGTACAGTATTAATCAACAACAAAGACTGTATGACCACGGCACGTTACATGATAATGATGACAACAGCAAATCAACAACAAGGACTGTATGACCACGCACGTTACATGATAATGACTGTAACATTAAATCAACAACAAGGACTGTATGACCACGACACGTTACATGATAATGACTGTACAGCATTAAATCAACAACAAGGACTGTATGACCACGACACGTTACATGTAATGACTGTACACATTAATCAACAACAAGGACTGTATGACCACGACACGTTATATGATAATGACTGTACAGCTTTAAAGCAACAACAAGGACTGTAACCACGCATGTTACATGATAATGACTGTACAGCATTAAATCAACAACAAGGACATTGCAACCGCGACACGTTATATGATAATGACTGTATGTAAAGTCTTTACATCGTATTATTATCAGTTGTTTAGTGGTCAAAATATATAGTTAGCTATTGAAAATTTCATAGTGATAGACTAAATGAACATCTCCAATCAAAACGTGATTGTGAACTATCCGGTTTACATTGTTAGCTACGCGTCTTCTGTCTTAGATCCTCATTGTTATACTCCTTTAATTCAGTGTTTATTACAACATTAATAAAATGAGTGTAAGGACTATTCGCATTGATCACTCTGTGACAAGCGAAGGTTAAAAAGTAAACACGAAAATCGTACGGCTATTTCGAGAAACATAGTTTTTTCAGGCTCTTGAAAAATAAGGCAAATATAGAAATATGACGAGAAGGAAAATGAGAGGTGTTCAAATTACTGATATATATATTTGTAGTTTATCTATTGCAAAAAAGTTTTGAAACGACGGGTAAATTGCCTTAATAAAATAATTACTCCGATAAGTAACTTGTGAAAATTTGATTTGACAGTAACAGATTTTTTTTACACAATTCAACTTTATTGAATAATGCATGATTGAGTTTTGAACAACGACTCCAGATTCTTATGGCAAGGCGGCGGTCAGCGCAGTGATGATGTAGGAAACAGGCCCCGGTTTCACAATCATTTCTTAGCTAAGATTTTCCTTAACTTAAATCTTGCAAAAATTAATTTTAAATTTTTTAATTTTCAAGATATTGAGGAATTTAAGGTGTCATTTTTAAGATCACTTCTAGATTAAAACATTTGTATTTAGTTTTGACAGAAATATTCACCAGTAGTTCCAAAGAGAGATTACAAAAAATTGCTAAATTAAAGTTAAGGAAATTCTTAGCTAAGGAATGATTGTCAAACTGAGGCCAGGAGTGTAAATAAAGCCAATACCTTCGGCATACGAACTAAAAAACTCTTTAAACGGCTAGAAAGCCACCAGCACTGTCGATATCAATTTTAAGTAACGGAGCGAGCCGCGTATATATCAAAAGTTTAACATGAATCTTGCGCACTATACACGATTATTCATCTTAGATGAATGGTTTTGTAGCGTGTTTGATGATCTTTTTCCCATTATCTTTGGTTACGAGTTTCAATAACATCCAATTAATCCGTGGGCTATGTGGACCCACAGTGCACCCCCAGGATCATCTGACACTACTTTTTCTGGCACCTGAAGGTGTCTAGTGATGGATTCAGGATGTTCCCCAGAAATATATTGAAACCTTCTACATAAAAAACTTCAATATTTAAGAATACTTGAAAGTTTTCAGTACATTTCTAAATGAAAAGAACGTTTTTATATCTGTTTTTAGTGATATTTTACAGTTATAGATCATTTTTGGTGTCATTGTAAAGAAAACGTGTTCAGCTTTTATAAAATACAAAGTTTGTTGGTGTGTAGCTGCTATTATTATGAAACCATGACGTCATAAACTCAATTTTTGGGGAAAACGCTTTAGAATCGTGTAAAACTATACTTTATAAAATAAATTCTGTACAACATGATAAAACACATTAAGACATGTATATTTTTCATTCACTTCATGAAATGTTGTTATAAATGATCATACTTTTCATTTTCAAGAAAAGACACAAGTCTGTTTAGAAAAATGTATTAAAAATACCCACTTATTGAAATATGATGAATCTGGGTAAGGGAACATTTTTATCTTTGTTTTCAACGATAGTTTGTATAGATCCTATGGCATCATTGTAAAGGGAACAGGTTCAGGTTTTATCAGGCACAAAGTTGGTTGGTGTAGCTGCTACTATGACGTTACCACGACATTAACTCAATTTTTTAATAGAAAAAAACACTATAGAATCGTGTCAAATTCTACTCTATAAAATTAATTTAATTCTGTACAACATCAATTGTTTATACATTCATAAGCAAAGTTACAAAAATGTCCAACACCATTAAATATTATCTTATAGCTAACAACAAGCCTTATTAATAATTGTAGTTTGAAAATGAGTTTTGTTCTAAGTATTACCAATGGTGATATAGCAGGTATTTTAATGGTGGTCATATGCCACAGGGTGGTTATATGCATCTAGAGCAGTGGTAACCTTAGTTATGAATGATGCCGTTGACTCGTTGTAGAGAAAAGGGAACATCAAAAATAATCAAACACAAACATACTAATCCATGTATGAATCACAATCCAGAAGCAAAGTAAAAACATTGGAACTGACAAGTCAGATTAGACACGTGAACTTCCACCAGGGAAGTGAGGCCGGGTGTTCCAGAAGAATAAGCACCTCCTGTTCAGCTAGCTACAACAGACAAGTGTGTAATCAAAATTGTGTGAAAGGAACATGGAACTATGAGACGTCAAATATATCCAGACAATCCTGGACACAGAGACATCAAACTTATCAACAATACTGTAATGACGGCCATAAAACTTTTTGAGGGCCTTGATAAGCCTAGGCTTGCAATGTACCTGAGTAAACAATTTAATTGTAATCAACCTGCTTCGTTGTGCAAAGTCACTATAGTGGGAATAAATCACTTTTGCCTCACTTTTAAGAGTACTGTGCAGTACCTCCGCGTGGCAACATAAACTATACATTCTACGAACCCAGGGTGAATTTGTGGAAGATTTTGGAGCAGCTACAGCCCCAGAGATGCAGTTCCGTCAATTTTCATACAATCATAAACAAAGTCATAGTTTCTAACATAATCATCCATTATCGTTATAACATGTTTTATCAGTATAATGAAGTATAGTATTTCTACACAAAGATTTCATAAAGTCATAAAGTAAGACAAAAAATGACTTTAATCACAGAAAAGATGTAGGAGGAGTCTACACAATGTCAGGGTAATGCATGGTGCAGATGTCAACTCGGACCACCAATTTATCAAGACAAAGATAAAAAATAAAAACAGCCAGACAAATCCAGGAAAAACCACAACATAAGTTTGATGTAAGAAAATTGAAACACCTGGAAATGAAATGAAAAAAAATAAAATAAAATAAGATCTGAAGAACAGGTTTTATGCTTTAACAGCTAGGGATGATAATAATGACAGTAGGGATGTCATAAAACATGTAAAAAGGGCATACCGGTACAAAGATACAAAGAATATGGTTGTCAGAGGAAACATGGGACAAAATATCCCAGGCAAAATAACAAATATCTGAACCAGATAAACAAAAAGCACTGTTTAAAGGCAGTATTGGGAGGCAAAGGAAGAACTAAAACTGTAATGAACAGACGTAATTACATATTATACCAGTTTTAATTAACAGCACTAGACGGTCGTTTCGGAATACAATTCCTCATCAGGAATTATGAACAGACATAAATTGCAAATCTTTAACGCAGCATAAACAGTTTATGAGAGAAACTTAGAAGAACTATACGCAACAACAAAGAAAAAAACAAACAGGTAAAACAGTAAATACAGACAAACCCGTGGAAGGAAAGGATGGAAAAAAGATAATAACAGTTAAAAATGAGCTGAACACTTCAACGAGATACTAAATTTACCGCCTCCAGAAGAAATATTGGATATAACACCACCAACTGTTGATAATTTGATAATAAAATAAGGAAGGGTGTCGACAAAAGAAGAAATAAGAAATTTTAAATCATCAGAAAAAAGGAAAAGTTGTAGGACCTAGTAAAATATCATCAGAAGCAAATAAATCCTCATCTGATATTCTATTGATTGCTGTGTAACATTGGATAGAAGTATGGGGAGATGAACTATCTTATTAAACTATCAAAGAGGGCAGATCATTCAGATGTAAGAATTGAGAGACAGCATACTACCCACTGCCAAGGATAATTATAGACAGACTAAAAGATGGAATAGAAGAGATGCCCTAAACAAAACAAACTGGTCTTAGGAAAGAAAAGCTTTGACAGACCAATCGCCATCCTCGGGTATCGAACAATCAGCAGAATGGAAGTCTTCATTATATCTTTTAAAAATGCATTTCTTGAGGTCCACCAGGGAAAACTATCCCAAAGCTTTCATGTGAATATGGGAGCACGTCAAAGCTGTATAAAATCAAATATCACCTCACCCTCAATATTCTATATATCACAAAATATCAATTTTTCGAGTATTTTAATCATTTTAGAGGCAAAACGGGTATGTTTTTCATATAGACTTAAGTTCATGTTTTTAACAAAATAAGCAAAGTACAACTATGGATTTTTTTATAAATATCATACCTTTAACATTACGCAATTATGTAATCAGGTAATTGGTATCTATGACGCCATAATGTAACATATGCAAAAGTGATGATATCATCATTATTGATATTTTTATTATATCAGTTTTTCATTGTGAGTAGGAGTGTTTTGTATTCAAAATATGATGTTATTCTTTGATAAAGGCTTATCTACTGAAACAAAGAACTTTGAGCTAGAATTAATAATAATAATTACTAATTAAATATTATACCACTTTTAATTTTACAGCACTAGACGGCCGTTTAATAATACAATTCCTCATCATGAGTGCTTCGGCCAAAATTATGAAATTATTATCAAGATGTTGGAAAGATTCCAAAAGGACCAAAATATATTTACCAAATTTAACTAAGGAAATACTTAATAAGAAAAGGGTATAATATATAATATTTTATTTTCACTGAAAGTTTTACATCTTATGTGTGTATATACAATATATACTACAATATTTGACAATGTTCATTGAATTGGTATATTAAATTGACATGATTATAACAAAATATTTACTCAATAATAAAATACATAAAATATTTATTATTTATCACTATTAATATCAGTTCTTGGAATTCTGACGTTGGTAACATGTACTGAATAAATACATAATAACTTGTTTTGATTTACAAGTATTTTTACAAGTATTTGGATATAATTTACAAGTCTGTGGTACACCACTGACCAACTGCTAAAACCGTAATAATGGCACCGACTGACTCACCTTTGAACGACAAGCAAGGCAGCAAAACACAAAAATACCAGTGTTAGTCATTCAAAAGTGGACAAGTGAACTAGGTGGCTGCCGAAACACGATAATAGGATTTGTATACTTACTAAGACAGACAACTAATATCATTCAGTCACTACTTGTGATTGTTTGAACATCGAGCAAATGACTGAAAATATGATATTGGTTATGTCCCTTTCAACATCAAATGCAGTAAATATGAAACACCATAATAATCCATGTCCAAATCAAAATCCGGAATCTAAGTTAACTGTGAAACATGGTTAAACACGTGGACTGAACTACCACCAGGGAAATGAGGCCGGGTAAACACCTCCTGTTTATCTAGCTACACCCGTCACATGTTTTATCAAAATTGAGTGAAAGGAAAATGGAATTATTGGACGTTAAACTTATAGGGCAATGCAAAACCAAACATACTAGTTCATGTCCAAGTCACAATCCAGAAGCAAAGTAAAAACTTTGGAACTGACAAGTTAGGTTAGACACGTGATCTTCCACCAGGAAAGTGAGGCCGGGTGCTCCGGAAGGGTAAGCACCTCCTTTTTAGCTTAGGAATTTTCATATGTTACATCTGGATTGATACTCGGTTACTTATATTGTGTCGTGTTCTCCGTTGCATTAGATTTTGCCAAGTACATGTTTTTCAGTTTCAATGGTCACTAAGCTTGTTAAATTAACATGCAACGAATTTATGTAACCAGTCAGCCTGTTTTGCATACATTAAATTCTTCCTAACTTTTATACTATATACATGGATTCAGTTTTTTACAAGCAATCAGCATTTGGAGCTTGTTTTTGTGCACATTTAGATGTCACTACGCCCAAACATTGTTCATTAAGAGTAAAAATTAAAAAGGGTACATAACTTATATTAATAAAACTTTGTACATATTGTATATAACCATGTCGTGTACCCCAAGGTTAAATTGTAACCTTTATGTAATTTCAAGTCGTTTTAATATATTAAAAACAAACATACCAATCCATGTCAAATCACTATCCCAAAACGAAGTAAAAACTTTGAATACCTACAAATATAATTGAGCACGTGAAATTCCACCAGGCGCCAGTTTCACAATTCCATGTACTTCAATAACTAAGATTTTCCTTGACTTATAATTGGCAAATTTCAAATCTTAAGAGATTTGTTGATACAGAATATAAGGTCTCATTTTTAAGATCTTTTCAAGCTTACAAAATTTGTATCAATTTTTTTTCAAAAGCCTAATTTGCAGTTTCGAGGGAGATTGTCAACATTTGCCAACTCTAAGTGAAGTAAAATCTTTGGGAAGAATATACTTGATTATCTGGGGCTAGGGAATTGGGACCGGAAGGGTTAGCACATTCGGACCAGCTAGTTGCATCTACCATCTACATATGTGATTTATATTTGTTATACATGTATATCATCAAAAATCCCCAAATAAACAAAATTCTGGTACCTTGATACAAAATTGCGCTCGAATCGAGTCATTCTTTAATAGGTTATTGAATGTCAAACATGGCTAGTGATGCAAAGGCATGCTTTTATCTAAAGTTGAGCACCGTGCTGAAATTCGGTACCTGTAATTAAAAGGCAACACAGGCAAGGAAATAAAAGGCGAGTTAGCCGACGTTTTTGGTGCACCATCTTATGCACAGGTTTAATTATATGTAAGGGGATTCAGACGCGATATAACGTCTTTAGAAGATGAAGCCAGGTCTGGAGACCCACTGGATGCCACCAAAGAAGAAATGTGTAACAAAGTTAGGGATTTGGTATACTGTGATAGGTGAATGAAGGTGAAACAAATAGCCCATGCATCAGGCATTTCACATGGTAACTTTTTAACAATCTTACATGGTCGTTTAGGTATGCGCAAGCATGCGCAAGCCGTTGGGTCTCCAAATCAGCATATTATGTCAACCAGAGCATCAGTATGTAGCGCCTTGTTGAACAGTTTTAGGTCAAAAGATGATTTCTTTTTGCGTCTGGTGACTGTAGATATGATGGGTTCAATATTATGAGCCAGAGAATAAAGCTCTAAGTCGTCAGTGCGAAGGACCTTTTTAGTTTTTACCCAAGAGAAGAACATTAACTGTGGTGTACTATGCAAACTTGCGAGACCAGCTGAGAAAAACCCCGAGGTAAACTCTCTTAAGGTGTTTCCTGTAACAGAACAACGCGAGATTCAACACTTCAAAAGTTGTACTGGATACTGTAGAATTGATACGCATTTTGCCTATTCGCCTGACCTACTTTCTATAATCAAAAATTGAAAAATGATATCCGTGGACGTCATTCCCGGTCTGACGAATAGAAGGAGTGGGTCAATAGAAAGGACCCTGGCTTTTTTCAGTACTTTAACACCGTTCGTGGTGTAAGTGTATCACATTAGTGGACAATTACTTGCAAAAAGAAGAGGTGGATCTCAACCAAAGATAAGTTAAGCTGGTTACTTATTGACTTGCTTTCGTATATATACTGAGCAGACAAAATAAAAATATGGAAAGCTGTTATTGTAACGAAGTAATGTTGATCTGTTCGAGATACATCGTCTAATATTTCACAGTTTTCAAGACTATAAACAGATTATTCTACACGCGGAAATATTGCTTGAATTTAACGTATGTATTCGAAATAGTGAAATACGACAGCAAAATATCGATATCACATTTTTAAGTCTATGTATATTATATATTTTTTTTAAAAAGTAAATTGTGTAATATTTTGTTTACCGATTTACTGAATATTCTTCATCAGGATACAGAATTTTCATCAACATATAGTCATTGGTCCGGTTAAACGTTAAATTAGAGAGTAAAGTTAAATTAGAGAAGTTTAAGTTTAACGGTGATATATATAGAATAATACATGGTGAAATCCATATCATATGCCGTATCTGACCGAGACCCCCCATATCAGACCGAGGGCTTTAGCCTGAGGTTTGATATTGGTCGAGGTCTGATATGGCATATGATATGGATTTCACCATGTTTTATTCTGTTTATCATAAACTTAAGTTTTTTACCATTTAAAACAAATACATGCATTAAATACAGACATTTATCAAGAATATAACACAAAATTCAACTTGGTGGCAATATTAGACTACGTGTATTTAGACTAGTTTAAATGCATTCCTCCAAATAATCCCATTCGCACAATATTCCTTCACGGGCGACTGTTATTTATAAGGCGAAAGGATGCCATCGAAGAATTTTCTAATTAATATAGTGGTTTTAATCTATTTGTTCTAAGTTGCCGGGCTTTTTCGACCGGGCGCGTGCGGTCGGTGATATGGATGACGTCATTTTAGCCGTATCTTAGCGTGCAGAAACTACGTATTTACTACAAAGTATATGATAAAGGCTTATATATTTATTTTATAATACTACTAGATAATTTCATTTTTGCTAAAAACTGTCAAGCATTATGTATATGTTTAATTGTAATCAAACCATTTTATTGATTGTATTTGCTTTTTTGATTTAATAAATTTTAATACAAAGCCCAAGCTGTACAACCACATTTAATAGTTCATTTCCATATAGCTGATTATATTTCCAGGTAACCACTCTCTATACAAAATATCCCGTCTAAAATGTCAAGTTACGGACCACAGAGCTGCTAATCACCTAGTTACGAGTTCCACCGACAGATTCTAGTTTGAGAAATATCAGATTGCTTTGCCAAAAGTGTGGATTTTATCTTAAAAACGTTTATGATTTGATGATCAAACAATTATAGGATGTAGACAAGGATTTTTGTAACTAGATATCAGTGTTTGTATATAGGTATTGTGATGGGACATTACGATTACAATAATTCAACTGAATTATATTTTATGTCGTTATCAATGTTTAAACATGAAACAACAAGTTCGATGTTATTAATATTCTCGGTAGGAATTTTTAAAAATCTATATTTATTTATTGAATTACAAAATGAAACCGGACGCACCTATCTGATACAGAAAGATAACGGGTGTATTTGTATAAAAGATTCATATTACAATCAAATGAGCGGAACAATGGTATTAACGACATAGTCGAGAGTATTATATTGATATCGAGTAGATTAGCTCAGACTCGGAGTGCCTCGAGACATCTGACTACAGTCCAACCTGTCTATAAAGACCGGCCAAAAGAACCAGTAAAAGTGGCCTTAAAGGGCAGGTAGCCCTTATTCAGAGGTTCGAATTGGGATAAAACTTTACTGGCCTTTGAAAGCAAGTGGTCCTTGTACAGAGGTAGTCTTTAAGGCAGAATCGAGTTTAGCAAGAAGATTAACATTAACTATCACACTAAAATCTGCCAGACCTAGATTCAAACCCTTATCAGTAAGAGACGGTGTAGTCCTGCAAAGTTCATCGACCTTCAAATATTCTACAATTAGGCGCTACATTAATCAAGATAGAATTGCCCTAATACCCAATTTCTGATAATTAGGAATTTAGTGCCCCATTATTTTTTCTTCTTACATGATGAAAGTTCCTATGGGAAGAAATCGGACGAAAATACCGACTCATGTTCATATTACAACCCTAAAACCAAAGATAGTATGTTGAAAACGACCAATGGAGTTAACCACTTGAGATTCTATAAGAGGACCTTATATATATTATCCGCATGCTGCAAACAACACTGACTATTCTTTAGTACACGGATGCCATTTTGTAGTGTACCAAAACCGAGTTGGCTTACTCTACACTTTTGGAAGTGTAATCTAGTTTAAACTAAATGAAAATTAAATTTTACATTTTACAAAAGCAAAATTTAATACCTGAGTATTCTCAAGTTATTCTGTTTGTTATAGATCTGCCAGGAATCCGTGAATCACTCTTACAAACATAACCAGATATAATCACGCTACCAAGCCGAACACGGATAGGGAAATTAATTCCACTTTAATTTACGAATTCCCAATCGAGGATCCTACAACTAGGTGTGCTGGGTAAAATTGTCTTAAATCCCAATTTCTGATAATTAAGAATTATGTGCCCCATTATTATTGATCCTAACATGATGTATGTTCCTATAGAAGAAGAAATCAGATTAAAAAGTACCCGTCCATGTTCGAATTACAATCCTAAAACCAAAGAAAATATGTTGAAAACTGACCAATAAAGATAATCACTTGAGGATATTACCCAAATGGTGCAAACAGCACTGGCTATTCTTCAGTTCACAGATGCCATTCTGCAGCGTACCAAGACTGGGTTGGTTTAACCAAACACAACAAATATGTTGTCCATCGACATTGTTGTTTGGAATCCGTATGGTACTTGACAAAATAACCAGAATCAGTGTTCAGTACTAGATTATTTTATATCTTGGTTTACCGTTTTAATGATGTGTGAGATTTCCTTTATATACTGATACTGATATTACATGTAATTTACTGTCAGTATAAAGTCAAAAATAGGTAACACAAATCGTTAGACTTTAAGAGTTGAGTTGTGTAATAGTGTTTAACGTCCCAGTCAAGAATATTTCACTTGTATCGAGACCTCGCCAGCTATAAGCGAAAGTGCAGAAATTTTGCCTTGCATTGCGCTGATGGCATTAAACAGTAGGGTTCTTTAGGGTGCCAAGCCCACCGCGACATGGGACCTCGTTTATTTAAGTTCCCATCCGAAAGAACCGTGACTTTCATTTCGTAATGCCAAGTGCTTGGCAAAAGAACAGTCACTACCCACTTTCAAGTCTTGGGTCAGACCCGGTCGGGGTTCGAACCCACAGCCTCTCACTTGCGGAGCTTTAGACTTTAAGAAAGTATAAAGGCAACAATAGCTTACGATTTATTCCAATGCATTGCAAAAACATAGTGCCAAGAATATATTAAACCTTCTTTTCAGTGAAATCTGAAAACATAACAAAACAACTTATATCGTGAGAGATAGAAAACATTTTACAAATACGAGTTCAGGAGATATTTTGCTTCTAACACTTGTGCAGAACCATGTCTATATTACTTTCTTTACAAACAGTGCTCCTTTATCACAAGGCACTAGAAAATCCTAAGTGAAACATTCATCACAAACGTAGAGCTCCATAAAAAAGCAAACAAAGATGATATGAGAACGATTCTGATAAGATCAGGATAAAACAATAGGACATGTGCTAAGAAAGCCAATTAGAAATATCACAGAATTTGCTCTCGAATGGACACCTAAAGGAAGAAGGAAGCAAGGCAGACCCAAATACACATGGAAGAAAACTGTAGAGAAAGAAATGAAGGAACATCAATTAACTTGGGGAGAACTGGAGAGGATGGCACAAGACTGAGACAAGTGGGAAACTCTAGTTCTTGTCCTATGTGCCCCCGGGTGTAGCAAGGACTAGGTAGGTAGGAATGTTTGAATGGTTTATTTTCTTTATTTTTATAGAATCATTATTTCAATTTTATTTTAATATTGGTACTTTATTTTTTTATAACTAGATGAACGAAAATGTACATGAAATAAAATCAAATTTTAATTTATGAATCCTAAATACTTTTCTCAAAGTTGGGCAAAAATAAATCTTATTCATGGAATTATATGACACGATATTAGGAATGGAAGTTTGAATCCACAATCAGTATCGGGTATATAATTGCACCAAACACAATTAGCTTTTAAATTAATAAAACAGCGATTGTTAAACTAAAGTACTCCCAAGTTGAAATTTATAAAACCCGGAAAAACAGTATCTAAAATGAAAATGTAATAATATAGAGGAAATTTGAGGCTTAGAAGCACATGCTTCTCTGGGGATTTATCACGGGTTTATCATGAATATTTCATACTTAGTTAGCCATAAAACTATGACAATGACGAAGATGAAATATGTTAAAGTATTTATCGTGAATTATATCAGAACAGCACAACAATGTTTATTTAAACCCGTCACGATTAAAATCATATTGGTTATATTAGTTTTATTTAAAATGAAAATGGTCTGTTTAAACGGTTGGTGTTTTATCTAAAAATGTTAATCAAAAACTTGATTTTTGTTTTATTATTTGTCTTGGGATGTTTTCCTGATTTTGGACATGGTGGTAAGTATTATACAGAATTATTAGTATTAAGATTGATTAATGGGATTTACGTCAAAGTCAATAATATAACTGACTGTTTTAATCTATGTTTAATTATAGCAAAATATTATATTCATCTTTGTAGAATGCGAAAAACACTCCCCTCCTATCAAGCATGTATCGAAACTATCAAATACCATAAGAATATCGATATTTACTCTTTATTTATGTATGAACCGACAAAAGCCCATAAAATAAGACAAAAATGGCAAATGCTACAGTTATAGATGATAAGTTATTTTTTGTACACCATCTTATTTAGACAATAGTGATTTAATAATATGTATACATGTATGTAATAATGGGATGATTTTCCCCACATGTTTCTAACTTTTGTTCATGAAGATCAAATAACTTACAAACAGCTGTGTTGGTACTGCTGCTGCACCGCTAACGTCCTCAGCCGAGGCCATCCCTCATTGTGTGTTTCGACCCCCCCCCCCTAGCTCGGTACACTCTCAGGATGGAGGTCCACAGTGATGATCAGTCACTGCGCGTTGGTGGTGGGTATCCAGCTACTAATGTCCCTCTTCATCCACACCCAGCATGACGATCTTTCTGCTGCTTGGGCCATCTTCTGGACTGCTGCTCGTCTACGTCTTCCTGTGACTCCTAACCCAGATAGCATTTTCCAAACTGATTGTGCTGGAAAGCCTCTACATCCAACCTCTACTGGATAGTTCCAGGTCTGCCACCCGTTCTCTTTGCACTCCATCAGCAATGTATCGTACTTTGCCTTCTTCCTCTCGTGGGCTTCAGCACATCTTTCCTCCCATGGAACTGTCAGCTCTATTACAATGATCTTTTTTGTCCCTGGTGACCACAATACCATATCGGGCCTAAGATTGGTTGGAATTATCTCAGGAATAGTCAGTTTCTGGTCAAGGTCTACAACCATCTTCCAGTCATCTGCCTGGTCCAGTATCCCAAACTTCTCATTTGCTCTTCTCTTCACTGTTTCACCTTCCTTCACAAACTGGATTTTACTGTGTTTTATCTTTGTGTCTTTTCCCTTGTTTTTCCGCTCTTTCTCTGCGTATCTGCCATCTCTCGTAGAACCTGGTTATGACGCCAGGTGTATCTTCCCTGTGATAATGCCACCTGACAGATCAAGATATGTTGTAGAGTTCCTCTTTTACCACAGAGGGGACAATCTGGTGTTTCGGTAAGATCCAATCTCTGGAGATTTGCTGGTGTTGGTAGCAAATCGTACACTGAACGTAAAAGAAATTGTAGTTGGAACTGTGGGTATTTCCAGATGTCTGTCCAGGATAGTGTTCGTTGGTCTGTATCCCATCTTGCCCAAGCTCCCTGAACTCCCATCTCTACTGCCTAGGCTTGCCGGTTATCTTCCTCACTTGCTCGGATTTCTTTTTGAACCATACTACATTTTTCTGTTGTATTAGCCTTGTTCCAATAGCAACTCTTGGAGGTTCCTAAACCCTGTCTTCCCACAGCCACTGTTCCTATGATGTCTTTGTGTCTTAAGCTGCTCTCCGCCTGTTCTACTGCCTGTGTTGCTGACCACTTCCTCCCTGTCCGTACTTCTACTCCAGCTGATCTCACCTTATCATCCCTTGAATCCTTTAAAGTCATAACAAGTCTTGCCTTGCCGGTCTTGAACTCTTCTACTATTGATGTCAACGGAAGTTGTAGTTTGGCTGTTCTGCTATACAAGCCTATCGATGTGAAGCTTGGTGGTACTCCGAACCATTTCCACAGGTGTTTGTTGATGATTCTCTCCAATTTCCCCACTGTCGATGTTGATATCTCATACAGTATTATGGGCCAGGATAAGCGTGGTAAAAGGCCATGTTGGTAAATCCATGCCTTGAACTTTCCAGGTAATCCTGTCTTGTCTATGTTCCTCATTCCTTCTTCAACTTGCTGTTCTATCCTTTGGATGTTGTCCTTATCTCCAAGAGTTTCATCAAACCATTTGCCTAAGCACTTAATAGGGTTTCCGAATATAGATAGAATATTCTCACTCTGGATGGTTAGGTTGAACTTCTGTGTAACTTTTCCTCTCTTTATTATCAATGATCTCGACTTTCTGGGTTTAAATGTCATTCTTGCCCATGATGCTGTTTCTTCTAGTGCGTGTAATATCCACCTAGCTTGAATGTGCGTGTCTGTTGTTATCGTTAGATCATCCATGAATCCTCTGGTTGGTGGTTGCCTGATGTCGCAAGATGTCTTGGGACCTCTGGTTTCTCTCTCCCCAGCCTTGGTAATCATGTTCATGCCCATTACAAACAGGATCACAGAGATTGTACAACCTGTCACAATTCCTTTCTGTAGTTTCTGCCAAGATGTTGTAAAGCTGCTCGTCGTAAAGCGCAGATGGATCCCACTGAAGTAACTTCTGATCATAGTACGAAAGTGTTCAGGTATGTGGTAGTGTTTAAAGGCCTCCTCTATAAGGGCATGCGGAATGGTTCCATACGCATTTGCTAAATCTAACCATACAACCGTCAGATTTTTCTTGTTGACTTTTGCTTCGTGGATCAGTTGTGTTATGACGCTAGTGTGTTCAACGCATCCTGAGAAACCCGGCACTCCTCCTTTCTGTACTGATGTATCCACATACTGATTCTTGGTCATATATGCTGTTATTCTTCTCGCAAGTATTAAAAAGAAGATTTTCCCTTCTACGTTTAGCAATGATATTGTCCGGAACTGGTTTATCCCCTCTGAATTCTCTTCCTTAAGTACAAAACACCCTTCTGCTTTCTGCCAACAAGATGGAATCTTCCCTTTCCTCCATACCACTTTTAATAGCTTCCATAGGTGTCTAAGGATCTTCGGACATCTCTTATAAACCTTATAGGGAATACAATTTGGACCCGGTGCTGATGCTGTTCTAGCTTTCTTTATAATATCTTGTACTTCTTTTAATGACGGTTCCTTTTCATTCATTGGTTCCTCTGGTTCTGGTACCTCTTCTATTCGATTACACACTCCTAACCTTCTCCACTGTTCTTTATCACCATGCGTTTCTTCCAGGTGGCTTTCAACTTCCTCTTTAGAACTCTTCAATGTCCCCGATTTTGACACTTCTAGAGTTGATTTTGTGAATCTGTATGGATCTGCAACAAACTTTGCTCTTTTCCTTCCTTTCTCGCCTGGCTTTTCGAATCCTATCTGCCCTCTGAAGATTGTTCCTCTTCTCTCTCAGGATTGATCTTAGCGACTGAGACCTGTCTTTTGATCTTCACCTGCTGTTCTGTACTGTTTTGTTATTTTGCTGATCTCAGCTTAGCTTTTGTATTTCTTGCTGACGCTTGTTCGGTTTCCCGGTTGGTTTCTCGCTTCGCTTCCTATCTGTTGTCCCAAAGCGTTCAGCACCTACTGAGTATACTATTGTTGTCAATGCTGTCAATTTCCTCTGTACATCTCCTACAAGTGTCCCATGTAAGATGTTATCTAGGTCGTTGTCAAATGCTTCCCATCTCTCATCTGTTGGTGGCCACTCCACTGCTGGTTTCCTGTTCTCTCTTGATAGTTCTGTGTTAGACTGTTCTCGGTTGGTCGATTGGTTCTGGCTCTTTGTTGGTCTGAGTAGCATGAGTTAGTAAAAGGTCCTCAGTACTGTGGTGTTCATCCTGACTGTGGTCCTTCTCCGGCTGATCAGTGTTACCTGTGCGTTCCTCTTGTTGCTTCTCAGAACGATATTTAACCTTTGCTTGGTGTATCTTCAAACCCCCCAGATTCTTGCACACTTTCCCACAATGACATCTTGTTTCTGCCGGTAATCCTGCCAATGTCCGTTGAACGAGCCGAGTTGTTACCGTTGAATATTAAAATATTAAAAACTTATATCGATACATCACAAACCATGGGTGAAATGGCGAAATTTGTTACCTTTGCAGTTCCCATGACACGGGAATCGCTTTTAATTCTAAGGTTTCTTCCGAAGGACCCCGTCACTTTCATTTCTTAATGGCGAGCTCTTGGCGAAATAACAGTCATTTCCTATTTTTAAGTCTTAATCAGACCCGACCGGGACTCGAACCCACAATCTTCCACATACGGAGAGAGTATTAAGAATTATATTTCACTTTGTATATAACTAATTATCACTTGTAATTCTTCCTTGATGATTTAAAAGTCCGATTTGACTGTCGGTGATGAAGTGGTTTAAATTGACCCCGTACAAATCACATCGCCTATTGCCGCAAATTATCCTTACCTTAGGTCACTGGTTTCCTCAAATATAGCGAACGCCTGAAAATGAGTAAAAGAATTTAAACTAGGTCGTAATTCACCCTTTCTCCATTTATTTTCTGGTTGTTTTTTTTTACTAAACTATTGTTGCATATGTCATATATCATTTTTTAAAATTAAATCATTAAATATTTTTAAAAATGGTATTGTCAATGTTTTTATGATTAAATTAAAAAATTATGTTTTCTAATTAGTATTTCAAAAATTGTCGATAAAAAATTCCCAATGATTTCAAATATATGAAAATATATTAAAATATGGATTTTTCCATGTCCTATACTTTCTTTGAATATATTGTTTTAATTCATTCATATTCAGATTGATTTCGAAAACGTTTGAGACCAATAAATTGTTTGGTTAATTGATCGCATGTAAGTTTGTGTTTAAATTGCCAAATAATACATTTGTATAGCGAAAGAAATGTTTTTGAAGTTTTTTTTTATAAATCCAATTGTTTATATTATTCCAAATTTCTCGGGACAAGTTCGCATTCAAAGAACATGTGACTTTCTTCAATTTTTTTTTACAAAATGTACATTTAGGATCTTGTTTGATATTCCATTTTAGCTGTTTATTTGTATTCTGTAGCTTAACCGTTTTAGTTTCGTATAATTACAAGTTTTGAACAGATTCACATATACCTTTCTCCAATTGAAGTCAAAAGGTAAATCTAATTCATTTCTTTTTTTGGTTTTATGTAAAGAGATTTTATGAAAATGCTATAAATATGTCTAGTTCCTTCTTTCTGTTTATTTATATAATCTAAATCTGTTAATGATGGATAGAATGGCACGTTTTAATACTTGATAGATTGTATAAGGTATCTTAATATTTAGATTATTCTCTAAATTTTGATGAGTAATGAAATGTTGGTTTTGAGTGAGAAGATTACTCCATTTTCATACAGCTGTTTGATAAACACAGGGTTTTTTTTATTAGCTAATTACAAGACTAATTAAAGTTACTTTCCAAAAATTACGTGCAGTAATTTTAGAAAGTTTAATACAAAATTCATCTCCAAATTTATTGAATGCTCCAATTGTGTGACCAGTTAATTCAGTAAAGAGCCTTGATATTTCTGAATTAACGTTTGAATCCATTCGCCTTATCCAAGATAATGCATAATGAGCTGATGCTTTAACTTAATATGAGCTCAAAGTTGAAGGTATATATGGAAACAATTACAATTGATTAATTTCAGTAATTTTGCTTTATATTTTGTTAAAATTGCCCAAAAATATGATAATGGGACTAAAATTCCAACTGTTTTAAAAAAGTTATCTCCCTTATGTATAGAAAACCCTCATAAACAATAAAATGCCTCAATTTAAACTGCTTTGCCCTTTTGTTAGATTTTTTAAGAATTTTTACCATAAGCATTCAATGTGTATAAGAGCATATCATAACAAAACAGGAAATAAACACCGATAAAATAAATTTCCCCTCCCCTACATTTCTACCGATTCCACATTCCAAAAACGGAATGTCGTCACTTAGCCATCACTGCCTAATTCGAAACAAATACAACCGTAAAACATAAACCATATGCAATACTAATATGATTTTGATAACATTATCAACTTGAGATGCAGAGCAATTTCACTTAATTCTTTATATTTTTTTTTCTTGAATTACAGTACTGAAATTATGTTGTCTTCCACAACTTTTAAATTTTAAAAATTGTAAATAATTTTACATATGACTGAAATAAAAAAAAAGATTGGGGAATGAATGTAAAAAGGTACTTTAGTAGATTACTATTTCTAACAAAATGTTTATATCAGCTTAAGGACAATTATCTTTTTTTATTTAAGCGACTACATTGTTAAAAGTAAAGGAACAGACAGGCGTATCCTTCATCGATTTATGGAACATGAGAGGATATTGTTTATCAAATGACAACATTGTCCGATCTGGACTTATTGATACCACTTTTACCCAAGGATGTCCGAGTAAGGCAAGTGTCAAGTTCTTATAAATTTTTCAGTAAACTTATTTCTGTAACTCATATTAGTTTTTCCGTCGTTTGTACTGTCGTGATTTTGGCAATTTTAGCAAATCTTGCATATTGTATTAAACCAAAGTCATATCAAACTGTTGACGGTATTTTATTCTACTGTTAAATTGATTCAAAATGTTCTTTTTTACGTAAGTTTATATTTCCGAAATATTAACGGCCTCATTTGAAAAATGTGACGTACATCGAGATAATGTCGTCATGATACGCCATATATTGCATTATATCCTACCTCTCACTAGTTTCTGTGAATTTCATTCGACGATGCTGGTCACGTGGTGACCTAATATAATCCATATCGGGTCAGGTCTGTTCATATCCAGTCAGTATGAGAGTTCTTTCCCCTGACCAACGTCAATGGCGCCCGCCTCGTAGTAAACACGTCATATTTATCACAAGTATTTACGGCAAATACAGACACTAGTAAAGGTGTTGTGATATTGAAACAAAATATTTGATATCCAAGGATAAAAGTGCAATTGATTTCTTTGACGAAAGCTGCTAGTAAGTCAAATTCATTATTATTTTCAATTTTTTGTCAGACAGAATGCCAAACGTCATTCACATGTCGCTGTGTGGATACATTCAAATTGGCTTTGTAAATGATTTATTGATATGATCGGTATGATATAATAATTACACGGTGTTTTAGTGACATAATATGATAAAAATATAAAAAGTTTGTTTGGAGCTATAGGTTACTAAAACATACAGCAGTGTCTCTTCCTGAACTTCTCTCCGGTCTCCGTATCCGTGTACTGTATGTTTGTTTAAAGGTATCCACCGTGGGTCTTCAGGGTGATCGGTAGGATATAATCGTTACACAGTCTGTTGGTGACCTAATATGGTTTATACAGGGTCAGTAAATTCCATATCGGGAGCCCTCGCCCGATATGGAATTTACTGACACTGTATAAACCATATTAGGTCACCAACAGACTGTGTAACTAATAATATTCGTCTATCATTACATATTATACCAGTTATTTATTTACAGCACTAGACGGCCGTTTCGGAATACAATTCCTCATCAGTAGTGCTTGGACCAAAATTATGAAACCAAAATTTTTTGAAGATGTTGAAAAGCTACGAAAAGGACCAAAATATATTTTACCAAATTAAGCTAAGGAAATACTTTGCGTGGGGAAGTAAACCTTAGTTTTTGAGAAATTTCAAATTTTAACTTGCAGGAAAAGACAATTATAGTATATTTCTGACAATAATACGACATTATGGCCTACTGAGTTCGTGATATCCTCGGGGCACAAGCCACCAGCAGAGATATCGGCTCAGGGGTTTAAATTACATATTGTACCAGTTTTATATTTACAGCACTAGACGGCCGTTTCGGAATACAATTCCTCATCAGTAGTGCTTGGACCAAAATTATGAAACCAAAATTATTTTGAAGATGTTGAATAGCTACCCAAAGGACTGAAATATATTTCACCAAATTAAGCTAAGGAAATACTTTGCATGAGGGTAAACCTTTGTTTTTGAGAAATTTCAAATTTTAACTTGCAGGAAATATGTTGTTTATTATGGATTAAACAAAAACATTTTGAAACAAAACCAAACCGTTTGTGTATGCCTAAATAAAGATTATCATTGAAATAAACTACTTGAAACAGCAGTGGGGTAAATCCGACAACATTGAGACTGTACATTCCAAAAGTCGTCATCCTAGCTAACCCAATGCCGTCACTGCCATTTTGGCCTTGATTGAGTCGTTATTGATTTACTATTATCTTTGTGTTGATAAGGCTTTTTCAGGCAAACAGTCCACAACCAATGTTATATGAGTTATTTTAAAATTTTATGGACAATGCATGTATGGCACTTTGTTGTTCCACGCGTTGATATAAGGTTTAGTTGTTTGTTGTATAAGAGTACTGACTGTAAAATAAGTGGGATGGTTGGTTAAGGACTTTCAAAGGTACTTTAACCTCATTACTGGACACCATTTTTCTATTAACTTAATTCATTTTATCGGTTGTTCGTAACGGATATAACTGTTTCAATCACATTTATTTCAGGTACTCAACAAAAAAACAAAAAATGATAATATATTTTAAACTATCTTTAGACAAACTCATTTTAAACAGTAAAAAGTTATTGTTGACAAGGTTTCCAGTTTTGAAATTGCACGGGTTAGAACTTCAACCTGTATGTGTTCCCGCGAATTTGCAGAAACGAACTTCACTTTGTTTGAAATGGTGCACCAATTTTCTCTTTTCAGATAGCAATTTGCCAAATTCGGTTTATTTTCATAGTTCAATGCTCAGTTTAGAATATTTCACTTATATCGAAACGACGTCAAGTATAGGAGACTGTCACAAAACTATAAAGTCCAGTCAATCTATTAAAACATTGGGTCAAACCTCTAAATAATTTCAACAGCAAATATTTTATGTGATTGTTTTCAGGAAATTAAAGGTGCTATTATTCTTCAAACAAAGTCTACCAATTTCAATTCAGTGGAATTTTGCTTTTTGTCGATTAAAAATTATACAGAAATTTTCAAAAACTTATAGTATTCTCTGCTTCTATATAAAAACAGTCTAGAAATCAAATGGAAATTTATACATAAACTGAAAGTGAATCATTTAAGGCAATTGTAAATGCAATATTTATATGGAATGTAAAAATAATTACATTATTTTGTTTAACGACTTTATGCAAATTAAGGGAATGTTGACAAGATGAAAATAAGATTAATTAACCTAAGATATATTTAATTATGCACACATATGATAATATAAGTGTATCTGAGGTTAAAATATAATATAGTATAATATTTCTATACTTCTGCATCATTACTCTTAGTATCCTGTCATTAATTCTTCAATACTATAAACATTAAATTGCGTCAGACCTAAAATAAAACGCAACTGAATTAAAATCGAATAATACATGTAATAATTTAAGTTTAAATGAGCTTAGAAATTTAATTGTATCTATAAAAACAATTATGATTGATTAATGCCCGTGTTTTTGCTTTTCATTTTATTCAAATAGCAAAAAGATATGATATGAGACTAAAACTCAACCTGTTTTGCAAAAGTTATTTCCTTGTCTATAGAAATCCCCTTCAGAAATGGAACATTTCAGTTACCTTATTATGACAGGTGCCTAGATACTGAAGACCTATTCTATCCCCCACTGGAATGTTTTTAAGTAAATGAAGTTGGATAGCAGTCTTTAATATTATAAATATAAAAAAGAAAGAATTGTTTTGTTTATAACTGCTTGATTGGTTATATTAGTTGAATTTACAATACCAAACCATAGCAGAATATCCACTAAACAATGTGATCAAAGCGCTTAAATCGCTTATACCACTAAAGAAATGTGCTTGAAAAAAGGTAATAATTGACTTAAAGTCGTCTGTGTGTCTGAAATTCTCCAATTATTTTTACCTTTTAACTGACATTCTGGCCAAAGGACGACAACTCTTTGCATAGTACAAACTAATGTAAAGAAGTAATTGTGTTGTCTAGGTAGTGTGCCATTAACACGTGTGTTTGTGACCTGATCGCAAGATGGCTATCATAATCTGTATTCTGTCGCCAAACAGGACAGATGTACATATTTTATAGTGATGTCAAAGATACTAACTTTATTATGAACATACCTGTTACATCAACATAAAGTATGTCATTGCAGTACGAAAACTTTTACTGCTTTATAAATTTCCCTTTTTCATCTGTTTAGAACTATAAATAAAGAAATTTTTGCGATATTTTGTGCTGACGACTTAAGGTCGTTGACAACATTATGTCGATGTGTATTAATTTGTTTCGTATATAATGAAGCGTGTATATATATATATGTGTGTGTGTGTGTTACTGAAGTACACCAATATAAACCTTATGCGCGATGGAATTATAAAGATATTGTAGTGTACACTCAATAATGCCGAGTCTAATGGTCTTTTTCATATTATTTATAGATGTATCTCGTTTTGAGTCCTTTATATGTAACCTTTAATGAATCTCTTGATAATTCAACGAATTGGCTCACCAAAACACCATCTGATGTCGCTAGGTCTATATCGGAAGCAAGTTTTCGGATACATCTTAGGTGAGTATTGATAAATAATGTTATTGTAGTTTTTGGTAAATTTCTGTTATTGGTTTTCACATGTTTCATCTGAGCAGATACAGGACCCCATCGATGCCTTTATTCGTTCGATTATTCATTCGTCAGTCACAGCTAGGGTACATTCCTTTATTATCTGTAAGCCCCACTGTATAAAACTGTTATTTTCAAACTATTTTAAGGAAGTTTGGGTTTTTTAATACAATACTACGTAAAACCTAGCTATTTCCAGCAAAACATTTATGGCGTTTGCATAATTTGCGTAATCTGTAGCCTTATTCAAACTGGATTTAATATATATGTTTAAATTATGTTATCTTTCAATTACTATCTGTTTACTCTGCTGCAGAGAAAGGAATAACGTTAATTTTTCAAAGATTTAAATGACACAGTTAAAATTACATTTACTTACATGAGCCGAGTCATTGCTAACGATCCTAATTTCGATCTAATCCATGCATTATAACTCCTTTAATACATTAAAAAGGAATTTTGGATGGGTGTTTACAATGGTAAATTTTTTGACAAAATGGCGGTGTCTTTCTTGAGATGTAATGATGACGGACGAATTTATTATTTACGTAGGTTGGCAAGGGTACAATGAAGGGTAGCTTAAAAGGCCGGGTTCAATTTTAAAGTTTGAATTTACTTTGGTTTTTTTTCAATAGTTTGAAAATGCAATTAGGTAGTTTGACTTTATAACTTTATTATATCAATTTTGGTCACCCCAATTAGTAACGCAAAATTCAATCCGTTCTTGAGCTGCACTAACCTACGTAAATTGTCTACTCTTTTGTCATGACTACGTAACATAAAGAACCCGCAATTTCGTAAAAAAATTACCATTGTAAACACCCACCCAGGTTATATTTTGTCGCATAAAATGATACATTAAGCAAGGATGGAGCCGAAACAGGAATGTTTAGTAACGACTCGGCCCATGTAAGTAAAAGAATCATTGATTTGTACCCGTCATATTGACATTTATGGAATATTTTGCGATTTTGCTTTCTCAGAAATAGACTAAATAAACAGTAATTGCTAAATCTAAAAAAACTGCAGTGAATATTAAAACTTAACCATGTATATAAAAAGTATTTTTAAATTTTACCTTTCAAAAAGACACCAAACAACAAGGATTTATTTCTCAACAAACTGTTTTGAAAAAGGTTATTAAAAATATAATTACAAAAATAAATAAGCGAGAATATTTGGAAAAAATATTCAAATATGAAAAAACAAATTATAAAGTTATATCAAGAATAAATTTAAAGTTTGAATCACACCACTCATTGAAAACATGTTTTTTCCTCACTGAAAATGTAATCGGATAATAATATGGTTAGCATTTACACAAGATGCATTGAAGAGTCATAAAAACTTCCCTAGTCAAAAACCACGTGTAAAACACAATTCGTTTTTATTTTGGATTAATATCATATATTAAATATGATGAATATTATTCAAATGTAGTAAGGTAGAAAGTTTGCACTTATATAGAGAATATACAACCAAGAAATAATACATATAAAGCATTGAAAAATCAACCAGAGCAAATCAGACAAAACTTGCGGAGACATGTCTATAGCAGTTATTTTTTTCGCGAAAAATAATTAGACAACTTATAAAATAAGGTATAGTAAAAGTAAAAATTGTAAAGTTATCAGTTGTGTGATAGCACCGTACAATTTATAAGTTGTGCACGGCATGTGTTTAATTATACAGGAGGTGCTTACCTTTCCGGAGCACCCGGCCTCACTTCCCTGGTGGAAGTTCACGTGTCTAACCTAACTTGTCAGTTCCAAAGTTTTTACTTTGCTTCTGGATTGTGATTCGGAAATCAATTAGTATGTTTGTTTTTGAATATTATTAATCTCTTTAATCTTTGCTTGCTTTATTTAAGTATAAATTATTTTTTTATTTTACAGGCCTGACGAACCCATTAATTGCTTTGCTTCAAGAAGCAGTGGAAGTCAACCAAACTATTATTTCGCAGTTTATCACCCTAAGCACGACTCGTCAAACTATCCAAAGTATTACGTAACACCAAACTCACAGGGTTTTCCAGTTGAAGGTGCAGTACAAGGTAATGTATATATTTGTATAGTTATTGTGTTGTAAAGACGATCATGTATAGAACGTCAGTGATGTTTTAGTAGAGTGTTTACATTACATGTGTTTTAAGCTCACTAACCGATGGTCAAGTGATCTAATGACATAGCGTAGCGTGTGCATGTGCGTGCGTGCATACATGCGTTGTTACACGTATTTTCTACTTGTCCTCTGAAACAGACTGATTTCAATGAAACTTGGTCAGAAGTATATATGGGCCTGTGCAATTCAGATTTGTCCGTGGCGTTGGAATGGCTACCATAACTATGACCTAGGTGACCTATGGGTGTGACAATCTAAAAAAAATCTTCTCACAAACCAATGATTGGAGAAACAATCTGATGTAATATTTGGCTTTTCTAAGGTCTTAAGCCTATAATTTGTTCATTTCATGAAATTCGTACAAAAAAAAGTTTTTGCGTTTATTTTGAAAAAAAATCGTAAAATACAGGGTGTTTCAGAAAACATGTCCCCACTTTAAATGGTCATAACTTTGTTTCTACATATGGCAATCACATGAAATAAGATACACGAGAAAGGTGATCTCACTGAAATTAGTTTAAACATGAGCACAATATACTATGTTTGCGTTTTATGAATAGTATTATTTCATTGTATTTTTAACAAAATTACGTCACAACCATATTTTCTATTGAACACACATAATCAATTTCCACCATCATCAATTAAATCGTTAACGAATAAAACTTTTTTCATACATCTTCCTAGAAAATATCTTCGTACATCTTCGTACATCTTCCTAGAAAATATCTTCGTACATCTTCCTAGAAAATATCTTCGTACATCTTCCTAGAAAATATCTTCGTACATCTTCGTACATCTTCCTAAAAATATCTCCGTACATCTTCCTAGAAAATATCTTCGTACATCTTCGTACATCTTCCTAGAAAATATTTTCGTACATCTTACTAGAAAATATCTTCGTACATCTTCCTAGAAAATCTTCGTACATCTTCGTACATCTTCCTAGAAAATATTTTCGTACATCTTACTAGAAAATATCTCCGTACATCTTCCTAGAAAATATCTTCGTACATCTTCGTACATCTTCCTAGAAAATATTTTCGTACATCTTACTAGAAAATATCTTCGTACATCTTCCTAGAAAATATCTTCGTACATCTTCGTACATCTTCCTAGAAAATATCTCCGTACATCTTCCTAGAAAATATCTTCGTACATCTTCGTATATCTTCCTTGATCTTCCTAGAAAATATCTTCGTACATCTTCGTACATCTTCCTAAAAATATCTCCGTACATCTTCCTAGAAAATATCTTCGTACATCTTCGTACATCTTCCTAGAAAATATTTTCGTACATCTTACTAGAAAATATCTTCGTACATCTTCCTAGAAAATATCTTCGTACATCTTCGTACATCTTCCTAGAAAATATCTCCGTACATCTTCCAAGAAAATATCTTCGTACATCTTCGTACATCTTCCTAGAAAATATCGATTTATTGTCTAGTTTTATATTACCGTTGTACACTAAGAAGGATTTTGAAGATTGGTTAGAATTTTTATCAATAATACTTACTTACTTAGTCCTCTTCGTGCCTTGGGCACAAAAGGCCTTATTTATCAATGATAACCACGCTTTAAAAACATCTTTCCAAAACTCGTTTTTTAACGTTTTCTATATTTTGGATTATATAATCTTCTCCCACGCAAAATACTTTTTGTATGCCAATACATGATTAAAGTATCGTAATCCAAGAACTATGTTCACGTAAAATTCGTCTGATCCAAGTTGTTTGAGGGCATTTATATACGATGTTAGTTCAACTATTTTTTAGAATCTTTATTATACGTAGAAATAAAATTCCGTGGTTTTGAATTTTTAAAAAATTCGTTGGGAGAAACTTTCGTGGAAAATTAATCCCGTGTGAACCCCCCAATTAATTGGTCATTTGTATATGCAATACAGTTAAAAGTACAGTTGAATCTTATTATCTCGAACTCGGATATCTCGGATTTTCCAATAAAATCCTTAGGTCCTATGAATTCATAACATAACAAAACCGTGTTTTGATGAAATTTAATTTTAACTAGTGGCTGGAGCTTGCCACGTTCCTGCCATAAATAACCATACTTTTTATCTAAAACTGACCTCGTGGCTTCCGTTATGTATTGTCCTTGCAAAAACAACAATTGTTTTGTCGGAAAATAGAAATAATATCACAGAAAGATCTTAAACTAACAGATCTTAATTAAATAAAGAAAACCGTACATAATGTTAAAGAGAGTACGAGCCCCCCCCCCCCCCCCCCCCCACTTTGACGGTAAGTAAATTGACATTTAATTTCGTGGTTTTAACTAACCCACTAAAATAACGAAATTTAATTCCCCAGGAATATTTGTGATTCTACAACATTTTAACCCATATTCTTTAATTATAACGTCTCGTTTTACTCTATCAATTGTATTATCCATACCGAAATGAAAGAATTTTGAAATTTTTAGTTGGAATTAAACAGATGATTAAATTGTGATAATTATAATATTTTTATAATTATAATTTTTTAAATTGCGGTAGGATTTTGTTTCTTCCAGAAGTTTAGTATCGATTTAACGGTGTAAAATTTCTTTTCATAATTATTTAAGAGTTTTTTTTAATCAATATAAATATTATGACCGTAGAGTAAAACACGTATTCCCCCAGTATAAAATATATTCTACACATAGTAACTTTTTTTGTATTTTTACTACCTATCCAATTAATTTGAGTTTTATCAACATTTATTTTACGTCGTAAATGTTTTGAGAAGAAATTTTATTCTCCTAAAGCTTGCCTAAGCGACTTTTCTCAACCATCAAGTATAAGACATGTATCGTCGGCGAATAAAAATAGATTTTTTATCAATTGCCCTAATTCCTTTTTATATCAGCATTGATTCGAATCTTTATCTTAAAAATTTCGACAGACAGAAAAATAAATAAAGCGATAAGAGTTCTTACAGTTTAAAACATCTTTTTATTTTAAAAAGATGTTTAGCCCCCCTTTATATCAAACACATTTTATCCAATTTTTTCATAGATGTTCCAAAATTGAAGAAGTATAAACCTTTATCAAGGAAAGACGAATCTATTGAATTTAAAGCTTTCTCAAATTCATCTAGAAGCAGTAAACCAGGAATCTCATTTTTCCCTCTATTGCATGATATCATATATAAATTTTCCCTTATATATTTCCTTGCAATGAAACCTGTTTGATCTCTACTAATGATATTTTTCAATGACGGCTTAATTCTGTTAGCTATGACTCCAGATCCTAATTTATAAACTGTAAGTTTATCCTTCCTACAACCATAATTAAAAGATCTTACTAAGAACAACCCAATATATTTCCAAAATATTTTTAAAAAATCTACAATCAAGCCATCTGACCCGGGACTTTTGTCATTTTTCATACTTTTTTAAAGTGATTAAAGCTTCTTTTTCAGTAATAAGAACTTCCATACGTTTAGATTAAGATTTTGTTAGTTTTGTTCATTTGCATGATCTAAGATATTCATTTAAATTCATAGCTTTCTGAATAAAGTTTACTATTTTATTTCAATTTCATTTAATATATTTGTTTGATTTGAAATGATATTTTCAGCATCCTTTTCAATTTAATTTATCTTGTTTTCGGTCTCTTAAGTTCAGGTTTTAAGGAAGTCACGACAGTATTGTTGATAAGTTTGATGTTTCTGTCCAAGATTGTCCTGGATTTATTTGACGTCCCATAGTTCCATGTTCCTTTCACACAATTTTGATTATACACTTAGCGGGTGTAGCTGGCTAAACAGAAGATGCTACCCTTTCGGAGCACACGGTCTAACTTCCCTGGTGAAAGTTCACGTGTCTAACCTGACTTGTCACTCCCAAATGTTTTACTCTGCTTCTGGATTGTGATTCAGACATGGATTAGTATGTTTGTTCTTGATTGCAAAATTTTGTAGGTTTTTCGCCCTCTGTTATCCATTTAACTCTCAATCGAACTTTAGAGATTTTCAATTTTTATTTCTGAATATGTAGATAAGTTTAATAATGTTTTGTTTAATATTTGTGAATGCTTTAAGAAAACCAGAAATACTGTAAAGAGGGGGGTTACAAAGTGGTTTGATAAGTCTTGCAAACTAGCTAGGTCAAAGAAAAACATGTTACTTAGAAAATTTAGGCAGACTAAATCAGATGATGCTCTCGCTGCATTTAAACTGTCTCGTAATCAATACAAAGTTATATGTGATGAAAAAAGAAAACAATACACAGACAATATGGTCTTCAAATTGGGTAAAAGTATAAATGACTCAAAAGGATTTCAGTCGATATTAAAGTCTGTCTCGGGAGGCCAGGTTGCCCGAACAAACCCAATTGATTTAAATGATTGGGTTTCTTATTTGATGTCTTAAATACAGCGACAAGCAATGCTACTTCTGAGCCTAGTGAAACTTGTAACAATATACCATCTGAGCCTCTAACAGATGTAGAAGCAGACATTTTTAATAGTGAAATAACAGCACAAGAAGTGATAGAGGCCGTAAATACTCTCAAACTTGGTAAATCAGCAGGTTCAGATAAAATTATCCCCGATTTTTTCATATATAGTTTATATTCGTTTTTAAGTATTATTGTTAAATTGTTTAATATTATTTTTACCAGTGGCATTTTCCCAAATTGCTGGACTAAAGCAATAATTATACCTTTACACAAAAAAGGATCCCTTTCTGACACTCAAAATTATAGAGGGATATTCCTAAATAATATTTATTGTAAAATTTTTACAACAATTTTACATAGAAGATTGAGTTTATGGGTTGACATTTCCAATAAAATAGCTGAAAGCCAAGCTGGTTTTAGGCAAGGTTTTTCTAACCTAGATAACATTTTTATTTTACAAGCTGTTATACAAAAATATTATGTAAGAAAAAGGGTAAATTATATGCTGTTTTTGTAGCCTTTAAGCGGGCGTTTGATACTGTTAATAGGAACAATATGTTTCAAGTATTTAAACATAGAGGTGTGTGGTAACTTGTACAGGGTAATTCAAAATATGTATAAAAATGTTAGTTGTTGTATTAGAAGCGGGTCTTTGTATTCAGAATATTTCAATGTATCTCTTGGATTGAAACAAGGTTGTGTTCTAAGTCCAATTTTATTTTCGATGTATATAAATGAGTTATATGAAATGATGACAAAAGATGGAAACAGGAGTATACAGATGATCCCTGATTTAACAGAAATATTTATGTTGTTGTTTGCAGATGATATCGTAATGTTTTCAGAAACTGTTAGTGGTTTACAGAATTAAAATGTATTGTTACAGTAAATGAGTACAAGTTAGATGTTAATCTCCAGAAAACGAATATTGTTGTTTTTAAAAAGGGTGGAAAATTGTCTAAACATGAAAAATGGTATTATAATGGAATGAGGTTAAACACAGTGAATTGTTAATTTACTTTGGTATTAATTTTTCAAGGCAGTTATCATCATATGATATTAGCTGAAAAGGGTTAAAATGCTGTATCAATTTTATTAAGATCACTATATAAATTAGGGAATCTTCCATCAGATGTATTTTTTTAGAATTTTTGACACAAAAATATATCCAATATTAATGTATGGGTCAGAGATATGGGTTTTCAAAAATATGATGTGCTAGAACATATACAGTTTTATACATGTTAACGGTTTTCTAAACAGTTAATTTAAATGTTAGTAATATTACTGTACTCTCTAAATGTGGGAGATTACATATATATATATATATATAATATATATATAATATATATATATATATATATATATATATTATATATATATATATATGTGTGTGTGTGTGTGTGTGTACTGCCAAACGTGTACTTGATTTTTGGTTTAAAATTGTATGTTTAAGTAATGAGAGGTATGGCAAGAAAGCTTATGACATGTTGTACTTTTTAGATAGAAATGGGAGAGATAATTGTGTTACAAAGTTAGAATTTTGTTGTGCACCACTGGTTTGGGGGAGGTTTGGTTATATCAGAGGGTTAATAATATAATTTTATTTTTAACATTATTTGTGAAAAGAATGAAAGATATATATTTACAACAAAGGTACAGCGATATAAGTAGTAAACCAAAATTAAGAACATATAAGGATTTTATAACTGTTTTAGAACTAGAATTTTATATTGATGCAATTCAAATAAGTAAATTTAGACACGCATTGGCACTTTTTAGGGTAAGGTAGTCTAATTTGGCTATTGAAAAGGGTAGGCATAGGGGTATAGTATAAAAAGGCAGGATAGATGATGCAGGTGTTGTCATTTAAAGGGATACTGAAGTCTAGGGGATTATGACCAAAATCGATAGTTATAAGTACAATATTAATAATAAAATTCAAAAAAAATAAAAAACTATTCCATTAAGATATATATTTCGCTATTTGAAAATTGCCGAAAATCATTGCCGCAGCTCTTTTGTGTTGGAGGTGAGAAGAACACGCTGTGACGTCATGTGTGAACAAACCTCGCCATGCTATCAATAGTGTGGTTACAGTATAGTGTAAAATTTGTTAAAAATATTGTTTAAGTATGGTTTTGTGTGCGACCGTTGATTGTAAAAATAATTAAAAAATTATAATAACTTAGAACTTGTCTCTATTTAGACTTATTTTAAATTGAATAATGACCAATATCGGCTAAATCATGTGCACAGTGATCTATGCATATGACCTAAAATGATAAAATATGCTTTTATTTTTTCACGATAAATCGATAAGATCTCAATTTCTTAAAAGTAGAATTTACATCCCTTTCTCGCATACAGGTAATAAAGAGATTATCAATAACCTACAGTACCTTTAGATCCGTTTATTAGACATTCCATTGCCGGTAATCAAGAGGTAGATCTACCTTACAATATACAACATAGATCTAAGGATTGATAGGTGTAAATAAATTAAGTGATAAAGTCTTCACGATATCCCATATTAAATGTAAGTATCATTAATTTGGAATTTTGGAAAGATGCATTAAAAATATTTAAATATTTCAAAAGATTGATTTAAGAGTGTATAAATTGATGGGTCGACTGTCGTGACTGGCGGTATGAAACTAAAATGATTTAAATTAATGAAATAGTCCTATTCGTAAATTCAATTTTAAACATCAAAAACTCTTAATTTTTTTTTAAGTTTTTTCTTCCCTTCTCATGTCATTGACGCGAAGAAAAAAAGAAAGAAAAAAAGTCTGTAACAGTGTGATTTTGTTCAGGACAATTTTTAATGCTGACGACGAGAGTCCGTCGAGGCGCGTCCTTTAAAAAAATTGTATAAATTTACTTTTATATTAATTTCCATACAATGGCGTTTTCAATTAGACTTGACTACAAATTTCATGAAAATCTCTTAAAAAACTAAAATAAAGTACAATATCTGCGGTATGTATTATTTACTATGTTATACTGCTGTTTGTGTTCACCATATCATTTCATAATTTCTGCTACTTCGACTGTTTCACATCTTGATATAAATGGAATTATCTTGACTACGATTTTGCCTTACAAGTTATAACATATTCAGATATAAATGGAATTATCAGGACATGGATTATACAATTCAAGCAATAATTATAGCTAGCGTCATCTTGATACAAATAAAATAATCTTGAGATATATAACACAATCCAAGTAATAATTGTTGACATGACTGGTGACATCTTGATATAAGTAAAATTATTGTGAGATGTGAAGATACTTACATGTACGTACAAATAATTAATACATGTATAAACTAAAGAGAATGCATTGTCCAATTTTCATTAGTTTTAAAAGGACAGCTTATTTCCCGGTTTCAATGGTACACATGTATAAAGAAATTGGGATAGTTGCCATCTTCTGAAAGAAACGCGTCTCTTATTTTCCAGACTATACACAGGATGAAATAACTCTCCTGTTTATTGTATAACCAGTATAGGTGATATGACGACGAAACACATTGAAAATAAAAATTAAAAAGTGAAACTAAATTCTTGGCTCAGAACAATTGTGTGGCGGAAAGGGTTCAATAGGTGGTCAGGTGGCCCAATCGGTAGAGCGTCTTGTTAATATTGTGAAGGTTACGGGTTCGAGTTCCAGTTACGCCGCTGATGTTTTCCTTTTCCTGTTACATTTGGGGAATCATTCGACCCTGGGCATTGGCTGACCAACAAGTTGGTCCCAGGGGTGGAACCCGCTGGTTTCGATTCAAGGGAGTTGAATAAAAACTAGAGGCTCCCAGTAGCCTGTATAGCTCACCTAGGTAAAGTTGTTGCAGAATGAAAATCAACAGATTGTCTAATGTTTAAATAAATGCTTGAAATTTATTACACAATATTTAATTCTATCACAAAATTTCAATATTATTTCCTTTCAAAACTAAACCATATTTCAAAATTTTGAGACAATACATACCAAGTATCACCGACTTTTCATGTATAATACCTGAGAAATTTTCCTTATCCAAGAACTGGTCAATGGACCATGAAATTAAGGTCAAGGACAAAAGCCATAAGGCAGTGTGACTGATGTTCTATCCAAGATTAAGCTATACCAAATATCATTGACCTACCATGTGTTAGGGGTTTTAGAGAAAAAGATATTTGAAATTGTTCCCATAGGGTCCAATGTTAACCTATGTTTCCAGATGGCAGCTATCTTAGATTAGGTGCAGACTTAAAAAAAACACCACCCAAAGACTATTGTGGCCAAGTTTGGTTCCATTTGGCTTAGGTTTTCAAAGAAAAAGATCTGTGAAATTGTTCCCATAGGGTCCAATGTTAACCTATGTTCCCCATTGGCGGCCAACTTGGATCAGGCGCAGATTTAAAAAACACCGGTTTCAGAAGGTACCATCTAAGGTCTACTGTGACCAAGTTTGGTTCCAATTGGCTCAGTAGTTTCAGAGAAAAATATCTTTGAAATATTCTGAAATATATTTTCCCATAAGGTCCAATGTTAAAATATGTTCTCCGCTGGCGGCCATCTTGGATTTGGTGCGGCCCTCAAAAACACCAATGTTGAAGGGGGCCATTCAAAGACTATTGTGGCCAAGTTTGGTTCCCATTGGCTAAAGGGTTTTAGAGAAAAAGATCTTTAATATTGTTCCAATAGGGTCCAATGTTAACCTATATTCCCCGCTGGCCGCCATCTTGGATTAGGTGCAGACTTAAAAAAACATCGGTTTCAGAAGGTACCATCTAAGGACTACTGTGACCATGTTTGGTTCCAATTGGCTTAGTAGTTTCAGAAAAAAGTATCTTTGAACGTATTTTCCCATAAGGTCCAATGTTAAAATATGTTCTCCGCTGGCGGCCATCTTGGATTTGGTGTGGCCCTCAAAAACCACAATGTTGTAGGGGGCCATCCAAAAACTATTGTGGCCAAGTTTGGTTCCCATTGGCTAAAGGGTTTAAGAGAAAAAGATCTTTGATATTGTTCCCATAGAGTCCAATGTTAACCTATGTTCCCCGCTGGCCGTCATCTTGGTTAAGCGGACACTTAAAAAAAACACCGGTTTCAGAAGGTACCATCTAAGGACTACTGTGACCAAGTTTGGTTCCAATTGGCTCAGTAGTTTCAGAGAAAAATAACTTTGAACATATTTTCCCATAGGGTCCAATGTTAATCTATGGTCCCCGCTGGCGGCCATCTTGGATTTGGTGCGGACATGTCGGACACAATTTTTAAAGTAGACCACCCAAGGACTGTTGTGACAAAGTTTAGTTGCAAATGGCCCAGCGGTTTCTGAGGAGTTGATCTTTAACGACGGACGGACGACGGACGACGACGACGACGACGGACGCCAAGTGATGGCAAAAGTTCACATGGCCTTTTAGGCCAGGTGAGCTAAAAAAGATGGGAGGAATGTGGCGGACCGTGTAGCTCAATCGGTAGAACGTCCCGCTAGTATTAGGAAGCTCCCGGGCTCGAGTCCCGGTGTAGCAGCTGCATTTTTCCCTTTTCTGTTAGTACATCAAAAGTAGCCATCCCCTCTTCTGATTTATAAATGCTTGTTATTCTTTTTTTTCATATATAATTATATTATTATTAATATTATTCTAATGCATATTAACATCATTTTCTGGAAGGACCCATTCATTTATTTATTTATTTTATATACGTATTTATTATAAATAAATATAAGGAAAAGTCTGAAATAATTATTGTGCAAAATGATGTTTTTAAAATTCTCTAAAAATTATAGATATTTATGAATTATGAGATTATCAACATCTTAAAACAAGGTGTGTAAATACACAACTACTGAAGCAGTTAAAAGGTTGGTAAATATGCATGACGTGTCAGTATACCTGTCTCGTTAGTTAAGTGGATTAGGCACACTCCGATATACAACTAGTCGGTCAATATTAAGGGTTAAATAACAGGTGACTATAATAATAATAATAATAATAATAATAATTACTTTATTCTCATAAACCGTAAATGTTTTTTTTTATTTTCATGACTGGCCATGGTTTTTTTTTTTATAATGTTTATGTTTATTGGCATAATAAGGTATATAATGATAAATTTTATAATTTTACAAATATAATACATGTATATATACATATCAATAGACAGCAACAATGGTTATACACCGTGATCATTCAATAATAACAGTACGTAAGACAGTTATACATCGTGAATGTCCAAGTTCAGTAGTTATACCTGTTAAAGGTTAATCATGCGTGTATAAACAGACACGTGTAACTTAAATGGAATATATTTAGTGGAAGTGTTCAAAAGTAAGTACTTTATATAATTTGATATATAATATTTAATATTGACATAATTTATACTTTTATTATATGTATATCTATATGGATATAGTTGTGTATGTACGGTATACTCGTGTGCATATAAAATATAACTACTAAGCGTGGACATTGCGGATGTTATTATATAAGCTAGTATGATTCACAACATTTTTATTTTGGATTATTCAAATAAATCAAACCATATCTCCCAGTTTTCTGTAAAGATATCTATTTTGTTATTACCTATATATATCAATTTTTCGCATTGAAAGTTTTGAAGGATAATATTTTGCATCATAAATAAGTTTAATTTTCTATTTTTAACTCTACATGTGTATATGTAGTATCTCACCAGCAATAATAAAAAATTGACTGGCTTACATTTTTCACTGAAGTTAAAAAGACCAAATAAAGCCGTTTTTGCACTAAGATCAAGCGATTTTTTCATTTTTATGGAGACCCAGTTTTGTATTCTATCCCAGAAATGGTGAACCATTTGACACTCCCAGAACAAGTGTATAATTGTTTCTTCCGCGTTATTACAAAAAGTGCATTTATCATTATTTTTTACCCCAATTTTCTTTAAATATCGATTTGTTGCCAAAATGTTGTGATTAATTCTAAACTGAAACCATAACAACTTGGTATTTTTAGTAGTATAAAAGGGAATAGAGTATAAATAATGCCACTGTGTATCTAAATTGTTAAATATATTTAACCACTTAGCTTGACTTTTGGGTTTTGTTGTATTCTGAGTTAAAACAGTATACATATCTTTACAACCTTTTGATGATTTTAGCAAAATTCTTATATGAAATGGAATAAATGGGTACTGTATCACATGAGGTCTGAGTTTGATATCAAGGTTTGACAAATATTCCTTAATTGCATTTATCACCCCAAAAAATTCTAAAGTATTTGTTTTTACAGTAAATGTTTGTATAAATTGATCATATGTTATAAATCCATTCTCAGTTAAAAGATCCCGAATAAATAAAATACCCTTACATTGCCAATGTTTATAATTTATTTCTTTCCCTCCAACTTTTATCAAGTGATTGTTCCAAATGCACGATGTTTGGAAATCATTTAATGTTTTGCAGTTATGGACATTTTGTAAGTTTGCAAAGGAACATAAAACATGCTTCCAAAATTCGTTACTTATTTTTTTGGATATATCAATACAGGCTGTTTTGCCTTGTGTGTATATACTTTTCGGATTTTTAACAATGGTGTAAAATATTGTTCTATATTTTCCATTATTTTTTAAAGTTCTTCTAATCCAAGTTATTTTTAGTGATTCTATAAACTTTTGTAAATGAATCATTTTTAAACCACCGCTGAAATATTTTTGAATAAGTACATTTCTATTAATCCTATCATTTTTTGAATTCCAAACAAATTCATAAAACATGCTATTCAGTTTATCCAACATTTGAGGGGGTGGGTTTGGAAGTGATATAAAAAGATAGTTCAATTTCGATATTATCAACGTCTTAAGTATTGTTATTCTTCCTAATGGCGTAAGATACCTGCTTGACCAGGAGTGCAAAATTGACTTTATTTGTTCAATTTTTTTCTCAAAATTAATTTTTACTATTTGATCAAGATCAGTTGAAAATTCTATTCCTAGTACATTAAAACTTGTTTGATTCCAGTTTAATTTAAGCCGGTGGTTAAATGTTTCCCCACAAAACTTTTTTTTACCAATCCAAATTACTCTCGTTTTTGAGACATTTATATTAAGACCCGAAATTTTTCCAAAAAATTCAATAACGTTCATAGCTTCATCGAAGGCTGTTTTTGAACCATCTAAAATTAAGGTAGTGTCGTCGGCAAACTGCGATAGTTTAAGTTCTGTGTCATCAATAACAATTCCGCTAATGGATTTATTATGTTTCACTAGTAAGGATAAAATTTCAGCACATAATAAAAATAAATAACTGGAAATAGGATCCCCTTGTCTACAACCTCTTTTCAATATAAAAAAATCAGATAAGATATTATTTTGATTAATTGCGGATGAAATATTGGTAAAGAAGAGTTTAACCCATTTCTTTATAGATTCTCCAAACTTAAAGAAATTCAAAACATTGAATATAAAGTCCCACGAAACGCTATCGAATGCTTTAAAAAAGTCAATTAATATAAACATGCCTGGAATATTTTTCGATTCCGTATATTGCATTATATCATATACAATTCTTATATTTTCACCTATATATCTACCGCTTAGAAAACCAGTTTGATCTTCAGAAATAATTAAAGGTAATATATTTTTAATTCTTGAGGCTATACAACCAGACGCAATCTTGTAAATAACATTTAAAAGACTTATTGGTCTCCAGTTTTGCATAAACTGTCTTGGTTTGTCGCCCTTAGGAATGCAGGTAATAATTCCTTGTTTTTGTGTTACAGACAATTCTCCCTTCTCATAAGCGTCGTTAATTGATCTAACTATGAAAATGCCCAAATCAGACCAGAAAAACTTAAAAAATTCAGCAGTAAATCCATCAGTACCTGGGCTTTTGTTGTTTTTCATGTTTTTTAATACAGCAAGAGCTTCAGATAGGCTAATTTTGCCTTCTAATTTACTTGATTCATTATTAGTTAGTTTCGGAATATCAAAATTGTCAAGAACATTTTCTAAATCTAAAGATTCTACCTCTTTTTCGGAATACAGTTCTAGATAAAAGTTTTTTATTTCATTTAAAATTTCTTTTTGATTTCTAATTATTTCTCCATTATCTTTTTGAAGTCTGGTAATTGTCTTATTAACAAAGTTTCGAGATTCTAGATTTAAAAAATATTTTGAAGGTTTTTCATTGTCTTCGACTAGAGAGGATTTAGATCTTATTATTTGTCCTTTTATTTTTTCTTTTCTTAAGTTTTCAAGTTCGGTATGTTTAGTTTCAAGAATTTCAAGGTCGGTGTGGGTATTATCTGTTTTATTTTCTAATACTTCAATTTCTTTGATAAGAGTGTTTTCTTGTTTAAGTTTTTGGTTCTTTTTAAATGACGAAAATGAAATAGTTTTACCTCTAATTTCCATCATCAAAGTTTCCAAAAATAGTTGATCAGAAATAGAAAATTGTATATCATTATTATCAATACTTTCAATGTTGTCTAATTCATAAACTGGTACTGCATATTGCTTTTTAACATTTGTAATACATGACTTTACTTTAGAGACATAGTCTTTATCACTTAATAGAGTGGAGTTAAATTTCCAGAGCCCCCTCCCTTTAACAAATTCGTTTAACTGGACATTTAATATTATCATAGAATGATCAGATCGATATCCTGGATTTATCTGAACATCTGCAACATTTGACATAAAATTTTCAGAAATTAAAAAGTAATCGAGTCTAGCTTGTTTAATGGGGTTGCTCTTTCTCCAAGTATATCTCTTTTTGTCTGGAAATAATTGTCTAAATGGATCAACAAGGTTAAGGTTGTGTCGTATTTCTAGCAATTTTCCTCTTGCTTTAGGGTTATTTATAGAACTGTAATTATATGTATCAAGTTCAGCATCTTGAACAATATTAAAATCTCCACAGATAATATATGATTCATTTTTAAAATCAGTAATGGTATTCTCCAGTTGTTCAAAGAATTTTGGTTTGTCAGAGTTAGGACCATATATCGTTATTAATGTTACTTTTTTATTTTCAATAGTAATATCAAGAGCCAGAAAGTTACCATCATTATCTTTCTTTTCTTTATGCAATATATATTCAAAGTTATTATCAAAAAGAATACAGACGCCTCTAGAATTATTCGTGTAAGAATTAAATACTACTTGTCCGTCCCACTGCAATTTTATGTTATTTTCCTTTTCTCTCGTAAAGTGAACATCTTGTAAACAGTATATGTGACATTTTTTTGACTTAAGATATTCGAAAACGTCTGTTCGTTTTTGGAATTGACCTAAACCTCGCACGTTTGCCGACAATACACGGATTGAATTTTGATTCTTACTCATTTAAATATATTTTTTTAACATTCGTGTCTATATAAACATAACAATTTGATATATAACAATATGTACTACATTTCATTAATATGCACTCACTATGCCAAGCTTTTAGAACACTGAAGTATAAGAAATAGACAATAATACAAGACAAAAACAGAGACAAACACGGGGACAGATATGACATAATACGGGAGGGGACTTATAAAACAATACAAGATTTTTTGCTGGTTCGCCTGCTACTTTGGGTATAAGATCCTATATACATTTATAGTGTCTTTTCAGTAATAGCAATTTAGCTATTAAGCGTTTTTTATTACAGAAAATCAATTACACATAGACTGACCGCAAAAATAAACACGGTACTTTTGTATAGGGTTGGTTAATGATAGAGAGAAGAACGACTACATTTACACTAACCGCTGAGATCGTTCGATAAAAATCGATAATCGTTTCCGAACACTTGTGTATATAGTCCTAGTGTGTAATGGTTCAGTGATTTCAAAAATTAATAACCGTGCTATGTGTACATTCGTATGACTGGCCATGGTTAATGTCTCCTCGTCTTATGTTGTTTCTTACAATCGTTGCTAACTCGCAAAACTTCTTGATTGAAATGCACGATCTCAAGGTCAAAGCTGTCGATTATACAAAAATATTATTGTTGTAAAAAATTTAAGCATGTATATATATATATTATGCATTAAGAAAAAGGTCTACAAATACTATCATTTAGAAATATAAAACGGCCGTTTAGTGCTAAAATTAAAACTGGTATAATATGTTATTTAAACCCCTGAGCCGATATCTCTGCTGGTGGATGGTGCCCCGAGGATATCACAAACTCAGAAACAAAGTATTTCCTTAGCTCAATTTAGTAAAATATATTTTGGTCCTTTGGGATACAACGATCATTTTGTTGTATAGAAAAGGCTATGGGTTCAAAGGTTAAGGTCATTTTGTTGTATAAAAATGCCATGGGTTCATAGGTCAAGGTCACAGATGCAAAACAATATGTAACTGATTAATTATCTCGACAACTATTAACTTTTTGTATAGGCATGTTTATTAGAATGATGTAGGTATTGATACAACGATCATTTTGTTGTATAGAAAATGCCATGGGTTCAAAGGTCAAGGTCATAGAAGCATAAAAATACCAAAATAGTTAATTATCGCGAAAACTATTTACTTTTTGTATACACATTTATATTAGAATGTTGTAGATATTGATACAACGACTATTTTGTTGTATAGAAAAGGCTATGGGTTCAAAGGTTAAGGTCACATATACAAAACAATACCTAAATGGTTAATTATCTTGAAAATTAAAAACGTTTTGTATAGAACATTTTAAGTATTGATAAAAGTATCTCTTTGATGTATAGAAGTTCATGGGTTCAAAGGTCAAGGTCATAGATGCAAAAAAATACTGAAATGATTAATCATTTTCTCTGTGAACATTTCCAGAATGTTTGAATATTACTAATGTCTTTGTATCTATACTCTTTTCAGAATACCATCATTGCAAATCTTTTGTCCTTTATGCATCCGTTATTTTATTTAATTTATCCATAAAAAGGTCCAGTTTAGATAGGATTTGCAAAACAACATTGCGAGTTTTTACAATTGTTTGTATATCACATTCATCTATACAGCAATCTTGGACACGGAGACATTAAACTTATCAACAATACGGTGATATCGGTAATAAAACTTTTTGAGGGCCTTGCTTAGGTTTGCAATATCCCCGAGTCAACAATTTATCAAACACAACAGATAGTTATCTATCAAAAACTCCATTTTTGCTGATGGTATCTTCAGTATATTTTTGTTTGAAATCCGTATGATGCTTGACAAAATAACCAGAATCCCTATTCAACACCAGATATTTGTATCTTGGCTTACTGTTGTTGTAAAAGAATGACAATTGAAAAATTTCTTATAGACGTACTTTCAGTTAAGAATGAGGGGCCGATTTTATGAACATGTGTTTAAATGTACAACTGTGAATGCTATATGCGATGCAAATCACATCTACCAATGTTACTAACAACACTATACAGATTAGTTTCAATGAACAAACCTTAATTCTTATTGGGATGATAAACCGAATGTCCTTTGAATTATTCTAAGTATTTTCTTCAAAATTTAATCTTTTACCTAGGCAATGAACAGTCCTTCGTTGAAAGCGATTACCTAGAAATAAGAGCAATTTTTGCAGACAGTAAGTATAATATGTAATTATTGATAAACGTGTCACATTGCTTGCAGTAGACTGAAGCTAATCACATTTCTTTTGTGAAAGTCATCACAGTTATTTATCCTTCCACAATCTCATGTGTATGTAACATTAACGTTTTGATTCACTTTTAAAAACAGAGCGGTAAGTGTTAATACAGTGAAACCTGTGAAAACCGGACAAAATATTCGGTCCGGAATTGACCTTCTATATTCTAAGTATCGTGGACTTTTATAAACCGGAACCTTTCTACTCTAGACACCGGACTAGCTTTCTGGTACAAAATGAACATATACAACACAAAAACCCCTGAAAATACCGGACTGCATTTTGCACTTAATTTCCTCGCGGGAAAGTTTTAAATTTTTAACATAAGATTTTGATAAGTTTTTGAAATAAATAATCCCTATAATTTGACGTTAGAAACAATCAGCATTTATAAATTTTTGTTCTGTATCGCTCTCTCAAAATTATTATTTACTTGTATTGTAATGTACAAGGGGCATTGTATTAAATGCATAATGCTTTAAATTATAATTATAATGACAATAAATAGTATTTCACTTATACAGTGGCCAGTTATATGCTGTTTAGCAGCCAACTCAAGATTACCTTACGAATCAGTTATGAAACCGAAGAAGATTCTAAACAGCATATATGTTTTAATATATATTTGCGTTAATACACATTTTGTCATCGGTAAGATGACTATATTGTTGTTGTTATAAGTTTTTATTCAATGTATCAGTTAAATACTCTTGCCATTGGGTAAATAGTATTGAAATATAATTATGATGCTGACACGAAGGGGGGTTTATTCATTTGACCAATATAAAATAACGATGGGCAGGTAACTCTTTGAAGCCCCTTTTTAAACAGAAACCTTTCTAAACCTGAATTTTTATTTATCCCCGAGGAAGTCCGATATTCACAGGTTTAGTTGTACATTGGCCAAACGTTAACGAATAATACTAAAATCTTGCATAATTTAATCATACTTGTAACTTGTCAGGCAAAGGCATATTTTTTGTTTTTGTATATATTTGATGTTGTCAATGTTATGTAAGCCATTAAGTGAAAAAATACATGAAGTCAAAGCTGAGTAAATATTCTTGTGGTTTGTCTTGGACAGAAACCAAATAGTTATATTTAACAATTGAATTCATTGATAAAAGGAACTAAACAATGTAACATATTACAATAAATTTTATCAGACTGATTTCATTTCTTTTTTTTTTTTTTAAAAAATGTCATGTTTCCACTTATTATCAAAGCTTGTAACACCGCACCTAATTGTCAACAATTAACGGAAGACCAAATGAAGACAAAGTTGAATGAACAACATACTACTGTAAGCCCAACTACTACTCCAGCTGCAACGACTACACCCGTTAGGGAAACAACAACAACAACTCCGGCTCAAACTGAACCCACTTCCGATATAGGTACAACCGGTTCTGGTCAGGGTAAGCAGAAAATAACAATCTGGCACAAAAACAATTTAAAATATGAGAAATACGTGCAAATAACGTCACGTTTATTTGGCGTAGTTTTAATTTAATACAGTTCAACATGCCTTAAAGGTCACATCTATATAAGAAACATCTGCTTATTAAGGCCAGTAAAATTGTATCCCAATCCTTCTTCATTCATATTATTTGAACCTGTATATAAATGTCAATAAAGGCCACTTTTACTGGTTCTAAATTCTAAATTGAATCCATTGTAGTCTTGTATATTTGTTGTTAAAATAAAAGGAAATTTAACTTTTTCTCCTAAATTTTGTGTATATTAATGTGTTTTGATTTTTGCAATTATTAGTTGCATTTTGTGTAATAGCAGCATGCTTATATAGGAAGGATTTCATTTAGCTAGGCATGCTGTTTTATTTTTAAAAAATAGAACTTGTGTTATATAGTCCAAAGTCATGTCCTTTTTTAAAAGAAATTTTGCAAAATTTACCTAGTAGAATTTCAAACTTGAATTAAAATTTAAATCAAATGCGCAGGTGAATTGGAATACGCTTCCTGATATCAATGTTAAACCGTGCGTAGCAATATGGAGCTTGTATTAAATAACACGTGTGTAGTGTGTAAGGTGTATATAATTGTTATAATACAGCTATTACAATCAATGCCTAAACCACAACCCAAAAGCAAAGTCATTTTTTAAGCTGGTAAATTAGGTTAAACACGAGAGCTGCCAGCAAAAACGTGAGGTTGGTTGGGCAATTATCCAGAAGGGTAATCACCTCTTGTTTAGCTAGATAGTCAAGTTTCACTTTAATCGAGATTTTCAAGTAAGGGATGGTGAATGTTAAATCGTAGTACCTCATTTTTGGCAAGCTGTCCAACAAACATTCTAATCATGATTTACTTGTGTTTGATTCGAACCAGGATTTAATCGATGATATGTGATCGTAAGCTGTCGCTTCACACCTCACAACCACCAGACCCCTCCCATAATAGCGATACAATTTATCCTGCAGGTGAAGATGAAACACTCGCACATTTTTGTCGGTATTTAATGTCTTTTATTCGTTCATTTTTAGGCGATACTGAAACAACAGCTTCCCAGACTCAAACAACTAAAGGTGCGCTTTCCCAGAAATGTTGTCAATACATGTCCGAATCGCAATCGAGAAGCAAAGTAGAAACTATGAAACTGAAAAAAGTAAGGTTAAACACGTAAACTTCCACCAGTGACGGGAGTCCGGGTGCTCCAGAAGGGTGAGAATCTTCTATGAAGCTAGCAGCTACACCCGCCACGTGTGTAATCAAAATTGATTGAAAAAATCATGGAACAATTCGACATTAAATAAAGAGAGGTCAATCCTGGACATAGAAAAATCAATAGGATATGTCCATGTGGGATTCCAACTTAGCTTATGGTTTGTAAATCGGCGCTTAAAACAGCTATGTCATCGAAACTACGCACCGATTTACATTTTTGTATTTATTATCTATTATTTGTTTGTATCGAAGCGAGACAACTTATCGTCTTTATTATGAGAAACGTATAATCATTCGCTTTGAAATATTAATCTTTTATTCGTTTATTAAAGGCGACACTGAAACCACAGCTTCGCAAAGTCAGACGGCTACTATTGATGATAAAACGACTGATAGTACTCAAACAACTAAAGGTATGTATATATAGGGAGATTGACAAAGAAAATCAACTAAAATTGATTTTTTAAAAAGACCTGAGATTGAACCTCTAATTGAAGCTGGAAAATTATGACTTTGCCACCTGGCTATATTTGGACAGGCATTATAGGCATGGTAACTTTATAACCAAATTAATTATTACTACTAATATCTATATTCATTTGATTATGCTTCTCTTCGTGTTAGATCTTTGTTGACAAAGGCAGCTGGTTTTAAGTCATTATCTAAATGAACATGAAACGACATAAGGGTATTTGTTACGTGGTTCACCGTCGAAATTAATCGGCCCATTAAAACGTTTAAATTGTTCCAATTTATTTTATGACTTATTAACGTGTCCTGTTTATAATTGACGGATCGCCGGCCACGCCCACAATGTTCCGACAAAGCCCCGAGATGCTTGAATTAAACACACAATTTATGAAAACTCGGCCTGAATTGTGCAATTTAATGACATCACTGACACTAGTACGCCATAAATTGCCATGACGCTGCTGTTGTACCGTGATGTCGGAACATAAAAGGCATGACCGGCGATACGTCATATGCAACATAACACTAATTAGCTAAATAATAAGAAATCGGACTAAAATAATTTATTTTAAATCATTATATTGAGTTCGCTTTAATAATATCTATATGTAGGAACTACTTCTTCAACGACATTATGTCCCTGTGATTGTGACTTTAAACAAAGATTGGATCTACTGGCCTCCAAGAGTGGTATTCCTATTGAAGAACTGAAAAAACAACTGGAACCAGAAATACAGTCAATCAAGAAAAACCTGACTGTTGATGTCGAAAAACTTTCATCAACGAAAAGAAAGAAGATAAGTGCGAACGACTCCAGGAAATCAGCTGAACAAATTGGTGTATTGGGAGCTATAATACTAAGTGTAGTGTTTGGATTTCTGGTTTTGATTGATTTGTTATCCATTCAACGGTACTGGCACACATTCAGACGTAACTGTTTTCGGAATTCTTAAATTGAAATTCCAATGAGAATATTTACTGATATCGATTGGTTGTCCATTCAACGGTACTGGCAAACATTTAGACGTAACTGTATACGGAATTCTTAAATTGAAATTCCAATGAGAATATTTACGGACATTTATAATCTGCGCAGTTTCTTCTACGAAAATGTTGGTTGCTGTACAACAAACCTGTTTAATAATTTCCCTCAGTGACATAAAATACTTAAACCAGAAAAAATATCCCGGTGAACTAAAAATTATATGGTCAGGAGAATTCGATTTTTAAACTTTCTTGTTTCTATATTGGTAAATATGTGTATATTAAACTTTATGGATTTAGTTCCATTTTACAATTCAAATCCCTACTTTCGGTTAATGTTTTAATTATTTTACTAGACATGAGTTTTAAAATTGCTATTGTGACCTAAATTTTTTATTTGCACCGTTTACACTAGGATATTAGTACTATTAGATTATACTGTCAATACATTTATATAAGATAGTGGTTTATATCTACGTTCATTCTAAGTCTGGACGCTTGATTACTGTAAACTAAATTATACTCGCGTGTTTCGCGAGGACAAAATAAAAGCGAAATTGCCGCGAATTGTTTTCGAAAATGTTTTTATTTATACTAGATATTCGGCTTAAGTCTATATGGCGAAATGGTTTTGGATTCATAGTTCCATGATCCTTTCACACAATTTTAATTACATACGTGGCGGGTGTAGCTAACTAAACAGGAGGAGCTTACCCTTCCGGAGCACCCGGCCTCACTTACCTGGTGAAAGTTCACGTGTCTAACCTAACTTGTCATTTTCAAAGTTTTTACTTTGCTCCTGGATTGTGATTCGGACATGGATTACTAGTAGTATGTTTGTTTTTGATTTAGTATCATGATATGCATCGTATGTTTAAACATATCTATACGTGTCGTGTGGGGTCTGTATCGTCCCACACCTAATTTCAGCTATGTTTACATTTATAAAATTTGTTTCTAATCTGATTCTTTATTATATTTGTTTTGCTTTACTTTTTATGTAAATATATACGTGATTATTGGTATTTTCTAATTAAAATATATCAATAAAAGGTACAAATCATACCATCGCAGGTTCATGAATATAAATTCAAAGAACTGTTTTATTTAATTGTTATCATGTTTATTAAAATTTCAATTAGTATTACTGCGAGAGACAAATCAAACTTTCAATCTGCTAAGTTTGTTAAAACATATATTGCAATTTCTGGTAACGTTAATTCATTTCTAGTTTTCTTTATTTAGTGTGTACAGTACCGTTTGTCTATGTCGTATATTTCATGTGGTTATACATGTATATTAACTATATGCATTAGTATCATATTTCCAATGTTCAACACTATTTCAACTATATTAACATTTATAAATGTATTCTAATCTGATCATATATTATTAAAGTTTTGCTTAATATTTTTTCCCTATAAATATAGACGTGATTATTGTTATTTTATAGTTAAAAGCTATTTATGTAGGGTAAAAATTATACCATCGCAGGTTTACGAATAAAGCAAATCAAATAATTATTTTGTTTAATTGTTTTCATATTTGGTAAAATTTCAATAAGTATTACAGCGAGAGACAAATCAAATTTTCAATCCGATGAGTTTGCAATTTCCCAGAGTGTTGTATATTGTTTAAGTCGACCCTGCATAAATAAGAAATAATGATCCCAAGTTACTTAAAATGTATTTCCATTTGTAAATAATATTTGATATCGCCGTAACTCGTAAATTGTTGATAATTTCGCTTGTGCTAATTTTAGTTTTTGATTTTTTTCAAGTAAATTATTTTATTCAGTTGATTTTTTTAAACAGAAACGCACAGGGTCTTGTCGCCTTTATTTGAAGCTATTTATTTTCATGTTTTGTAACATTTTAGTGAAATAAATATACAAAAAAAGTATACAGAAGTTAGTTTTTGTCTTGTTTTTTAACAAAAGCATACAGAAACATATTGGTTCATGCCAAAAATCAAATTAAAACTTTGAAAATAGCAAATAACGGAAACTTTAACTCAAAAAGTGAGTCCGCGAGCTGCAATCGAAAAGGCACTTCCAGTCCAGTAAGCTTCATCAGCTATATGTTAAATCAAATGGGATGGAAGTAACATAGTGTTAAGAGCTGACAAAATCAAGGATAATTCTGGATACAGGCTTCATTCTTATCAACAGTATTGAGATGAAGGTCATATAACGTTTATGAGGTTGTTAGTAAGTACATGTAGACATGCAATATCCCCTAGTTAAAGAGTTACAAGAAATTAAAGTGATTTTTTGTGTAACCATATTGGCGACTTTACAATTTTATGAAATTACTGATAAGTCAACAGTTAGACGTTCACGAAATGAAGACAATTTTTATTAAACACAGACATACTGATTCAAAATAAAAACACAGTTAAAGCCTGGCAAAGTTGTACAAACATTAGCGAAGTGTTGCAAGTTCGTGCTCAAGAAGAGTAAGTACCCGTCACCCGACATAAAAGTCTAGAAAGATTTTGTAAGACACCAATATATGGATGGGTTGAACTAGGCAAGAATATTTCACTTATATCGAGACGTCACCGGCTATAACTGAAGTCGCAGAAATTTTTATCTTTGCAAGTTCAGGTCAATGTGCAGGGAGGTTTTCAAGGTAACAAACCCGTCGTGACATGAGGCATCGGTTTTAGGGTCTCTATGGATGAATCAGGTGAGTTTCAGTTCTTAATGCCTAGTGCTAGCCAAAGAAACAGTCATTATGTATTTTTAAGTTTTCGTCAGATATATCTGGTCGGAGTTCAAAACCATGACCTCTCACATACAAAGCGAGCACTCAACCACTGAATAACCGTAGTGGTAATCAATATATGGGACATAATTTTAATTACATAGACGACGTCATACTTATCAACAATATTGTGGTGACGCTTATGAATCTGTTTGAGGGCCTTTAAGAACACGGACTAATTAAATCCCTACGTCATCAATCTATCTGTAATTGGCTCCCCTCATTGTATAAACGTTACCGTAGTGCAGCATATTAGTAGTGAAACAGATTTATACAAAAGGAAAGTTGAAAATAGAAACAAGATGTCCACTGGGCCTGATACGCTCACTTGATAAACAATGGCTAAGCAAACATAAATACTGAAACCCCAATGTAAAAAAAATCGAAAATGTAACGATTTGAGGATTTTACAGTAAATTATTCATTCCATTGTTGCATCTGTGACCTTGACCTTTCAACCCATGACCCTCTCCTATATATCAAAATGACAATAGTATTAATACCTACAATATACAAATATATATGTCTATGCAAATACATGTAGTTGATAGTTTTCAAGATAATTAACGATTTGAGTATTGTTTTGCATCTGTGACGTTGACCTTGGAACACATGACCGTTTTCTACACATTAAAATGATTGTTGTATCAATACATACAGCATTCTAATATACATGCCTATACAAAAAGTTAATACTCTTCAGGATAATTTACCATTCCGGTATTCTTACCCATCTGTGATCTTGACATTTAAACACATGACTTTAATCTATATATCCAATAATTCTTACATCAATACAAACAGTATCCTAATGTACATGCCTTTACAAAAATTTTATAATTTTTCAATTTATTTACGATTTCGGTATTGTTTTGCATCTGTGACCTTGACCTTTGAACTCATGACATTTTTCTTTATACCAAAATGATTGTTGTATCAATACCTACAATATTCTAATGTATATGCCTATTTACAAAAGCTAATTGTTTTTCAGATAATTAATATTTTAGCATTCTTTCACATCTGTGACCTTGACCTTTAAAACTCATGATATGATCTTAATCTACATATCAAAATGATAATATACATGTCTATACAAAAAGTTTATAGTTTTCGAGATAATTAACAATTTCGGTAAAATTTGCATGTGTGACCTTGGCTGTTGACCCCATAACCTTTTTCTCTAATCAAAATGATTGTTGTATCAATATCTAGAATATTCTAATATACATGCCTATACAAAATGTGAATAGTTTTCAAGGTAATTTACCATTTTAGCATTCTTCGTGTCTGTGACCTTATCCTTTGAACCCATGACTTAATCTATATATCAATACCAACAAAACTCTAATGTACATGCCTATACAAAACGTTTAGTTTTCTATTAAATAAATAAAATCTGAAAGGTAAAAAATTAGTTCATTACCTTCAAAACTGAACTTGGTCCTATTTTGAAGATAATTATAAAAACATTTCAAAACTGAAAATCCCATGTCATTTTCTGACCAAATAGTCAAGTTTTAACAATTTGAAGCTATTTTACGATTTAAAAAAAAATAAAACGCAAAAGCGGGTAACCTGCTTGTTTGTCTGGTTTCACGAAATGAATAAACTATAAGTTTAAGACCCTAGAAAAGCTAATTATCACATTCAATTTTCCTCCAATTGTTGGTTTCGAAGAATTTAAGCACCACTAGATCACCTTGACCTAGTTATGGTAGCCATGGCAACGTCACAAACAAATCTCAATTTCACTGATCCCATACACACTTCTGTCTGAGTTTCAGTGAAATACGTTCAGTAGTTTCAAAGGAGAAGTCGAAAATAGGTTTTAACGACGCAAACACGCACGCACACGAACACGTTGCGCTATGACATAAGCTCACATGACATTTGGTCAGGTGAGCTAAAATTAATTCATCAAGTTTGTTATATAGCTTCGACTGTAGTGTTATGTGATTATTATTGATATAAAATTTCATAAATTCATAATTTTATATAGAGAAAAAAGGATGGTTAATTCCATATCTTATGTCATATCCGCCCGAGACGAAGGATTTTAGGCCGAGGTCTGATATTGGTCGAGGGCCAATATGACATGTGATATAGAATAAACGATACTTTGTTTTTTATCATATATTTGAATTTTTGCATATATGATATCAATTACAAAAAATTGTCATCACATATAATTAAGTGTATTAAGTAACATTATGAAAATTAATCAATTTATTATTGTTGAAACAAATGGAAAACAATCCCGATTTTCTAGCACAGAAACCAATTCTTATATATCTGACACCAGTTAGTCCATACTTTTCTACTCGCGACTGGACCAGAACGACATGGTGTTTAGAGTTTGTTTACAATCATCTGCAACGAAGCGGAACAACGCACAAAACTTTCGGATATTGATACCCAAGAAGATCCGAGAAGGGGTGTGATATTTGGGGTTCAATATAGGGGGTGCAATATTTATTTGTAGTTTGAATCGATATCGGATATGCAGTTACTACGTATTTTAGTACAAATATATGATAAAAAGTCGTTCCGTATCTCAAGCACACTAAGGTAGATGACATTCAAATATTATCGTGATTGGGAATATCAATAAAAACAAATATACAGATCCATATTTAGAAATAGTTGCAAAAAGTTCAAAATTCGTTGAAAATAAGGTATACTTCCTCATGCATATTACAAGTTATAACCATTGTTAATTTTACAGCACTATACGACCGTTTCGAAATACAATTCCTCATAAGTGCTTAGACCATAATAGTTAAACCAAAGTTTTGACAGGGTTGAAAAGATATCCAAACGACAAAATCGAAATACTAATGATGAGGAATTGTATTCCGAAACTGCCATCTCGTGAACTAATACTGGTATAATATGTAGTTTAATACAAAAGGGTTATTGAACCGATATTGTGAAATGTTGCCCCAAATTGACTCTACATTTGCAAGAGCAATGTCCAGTCAACTTGGGGCAATATTTCACAATATCAGTTCAATGACCATGTAGTATTAAATAACGCGAGTGCAAATTTCGATTCAACGAGGGACAATATTCCACAATATCAGTTCAATAACCCTTTTATTATATAGCAAAATAAATTTCGATTACTTCCCACTAATATTTCATCTTAAAAAACCATTTTTTCTTACAATACATATATATTGCACTAGTTCTTGTATACGGATATAAGAACTTGTGCAATACGACAACAACACAATCATGTCGTCAGCCATGTAACAACAATCGTATGGCGCCATGTGACAATATGAGAAATCGATTCGGGAAACCTCAGACTGGAACAAAGTTTGCGTGCAAATATCGATATTTATTGCACGCTAACACTTCGGGATTTATCCTTTAATTTCTATGTAATGCATATATTGCTATATAATAAATAGAAATATTTCACTGATTTTTCACTGATTTTTGTCATATCAATTTTCAATGTTTCTGACAACTGCAGGTATTTTACAAGTTTACCTTTTTCACACTTTAATAATGGCGGTATATAAGTTTGTATTAAATTTAATGTTGTCTGATATTTTGTGTTTCTCAAAACATTAGCGACGTGATTATTACATTGAGTTGAGTTTAATATTGGTGTATAACGTCCTAGTCATTATATAGAAAGAACCATGACTTTCATTTCGTAATAACGAGTGCTTGGCGAAAGAACAGTCACTATCCACTTTCAAGTATTTGGTCAGACCCGGTCGGGACTCGAACCTACGATCTCCCACTTGCGGAGCGAGCACTAAACTACCGCAGTCGTATTTATTATTAAGTAGCAGAAGCGTAATAAACAGGTAAATTGTGATAATGAAAAATAACCAATGTATGGTTTTCATGTTGAATATTTTAAGCGGGAAAGTCGTATTAAATCGCGAAAGTCAAATGCAAAACTGGCATCAATTTATTGAATCACATTATTGTATAGTTGATTTAAAATACCAATGTTCGCGTATTATACCTTTGGGAAGCTTAACTTACTCGATATTTAGTTTCAGAAAATGACGATTCATTCATAATTTATGTTGAACACATCAAGTGAAACAATTCACATTATAAACTGGATACATTTTACGTATCTGCATAGAATTGTCAATAAATACTTAATGCTCCTATAATTTTTGAGTCCCTCGCGAACATAACTGACAAGTCTCTTTTATTTTATTTCAATAATATTTAAAAATGTTTAGCGACTAACAATGAATTATTTACCATATTTCTTTTTAGTTCATTGATGTTTTCAGTTGATGTTTAAATTAATTTTTAATTATTTAAATGTTATTGAAAGCAAAATGTCATATGTAATTGATGTTACTTTACCAACATCCAAAATTCTCCAGGGGGTTGAGCAATTGCATAAGTCTCAAATGTTAAAGGAAAACTTTTTTTTTTCAAATACAGCACTTTCAAGCTAGCTATATAGATTGTATGTAGTTTTGATTATATTGTAATAACTGTGGATCACGTTGATTGCTTCGGTTATTGGCAAGTGCATGTTCCGGTGTAACTTGAATTCGACAAAACAATTTTAACCAATTATCAGGTTTTGTATACGTTCTTTGTAACTCTCATACGATGTAATCAGCATTAACAACCAATGAAAAGTTATAGTGTGTACTTTACGATGACACACCTCCCTTTCAATGTCAATTTCAGTTTTTAGAATACTCGCAATGTGTGTGATTCGAATTCCAACTGGGTCTGCTCTAATATTAAAAACGATATTTAAAAATGAACGTGACTTAGTCAGGTCATGTTGTTGATTCGAATCCCAACTGGGTCCGCCCTAGAATTAAAAAAGGTATTAAAAATGAAAGTGACTTAGTCAGGTCCTGATGTTCAAATTTCTTATCGGTTTGATTTTATTTGTGTATCTAGTCGGTCGCATTAAAATCTTTAATGGGCACCTGTAAGTGTATTACGATGAAAGCAACTTGATAACCATAGCCATGCTAGTAAATCATAATTAAATGCTTAGAAATTTCCAAAAAAATAAAACTGTTGTCGTATTTTTGGGACACATTTGTGCACAAACAGAAAAAAACTAAAATATGTTGTAGAAATAATATTCGACACAAATATCATATATTATCTTTTTTAAAGACGATTAAAAAAGAAACATACGAAACTTTTATAAATCCGGTTTATTGAATTTTATAAAACTCTATTGGGTTCAAAAACCTATTGGTCTCATTTTGTTGTGGTTAATTCTTTTCTTATTTTAAGCTGATCTTTCAAACAACAAGTGCAAAGCTGTAATTTTAATTTCTCCCATCTTTTTTTAACAAATACAAATAAATAAAAGTATTTGGTAATGTGCAAGAAGCAGTTTAGCTATCAATTGATTAAACTAATCAAACTTAGAACAAGTCGGTCACGCCAATAAAAAAAATAAAAATATATATCTGCAACATAATCCTCATTAAATGGACAGCAGTTTGTGTTTGCCATACAAAAATTTAGAATATTTTACAAGACAGAACAAAAATATGTATACAATGACTTATTTCGAATGGTGCATTTTGGCAAGACTCCACACTGCAGTCACTTTTTTAATAAATGCAGATTGCAGGACATGCACAATGCTTCATAGACAGGAGTTCTATAGGATTTGCGCAATTAAAGCGCCAATACTGTCGGATTGCCGTTGGCACTCTTGGATACTACTACTGTTACAAAATCTGCATATAACAATAAAAAGCATTGCATATAGTGTTTATGGACCCAGAAACCGGGGATTGAAAGATTGGAACACATTTTAAACAGCTCATTTTCTGATCGGTCCTGTATCATTTTGGACCATTTTATCAGCACATTTAATAAGATACAAAATTTAACTGAGATAAAATAGGTCAAAGTATCAAATCGATACCATATGTATTGGAATGCACAAGCACCAGTGCATTCAAGAAGTTTATTTATTTATTTATTTTTAAATCTAGAATTATAATGCACACGCTTCATTTTAATTACCACATAAGTCAAGAATTGTAAAATACAATAGGTTTCAAAAATTGTAAACAAAATGTTTTTAATAATTGAAACTACTTTCCTTGTAAAATGACCAATCATAATTAAACTTTATGGTGGGTGTCGACATGGTATTGAGTTTGTAGGGAGATTTAAAATGGTAATAACAGTTTTATGTAATAAATATTCTGATTTTTTTATACAGAAACATCCAATACATTTAAGATTTTCAAGTATAGAACCATGTAAAATTTTCTTGAAGATCAGGACCCGTAATATCGATGGTTCTGAGACTACCTTTACACTTGTAAAGAGGTCTGTTGATCATGTATTTTTACAGACCGACCGGATTAAGTCTCACCAAGTCAGTAAAGCAGAGACTGACAAAATTTAAAAATACTGATTAAACTCAGTTACACCATGTCAGGTTAATGTATCAAGATATCACATGTCCAGCGCCATCGGAAGAGTGACAATCATTTTGTTAAACGATGTTCGAGTATTTAAAATTGAATGCAAAACTGAAAGCACTCATGAACACTTGACCAATAAATTGTGACGTAATTCAAGTATTTGTGACGTCATTTTTACATTTTAGGATGTGTGTTTTACTTTAAAAATTTGTTTACATGTATAAAACATTATGGACTTTCATAATATGTAAAATCTCAATTTTGAAAATTTTGACCAAGTTGTAGGTTTTCGCATGCACTAGCTCATTTATCGCTTAATGATCTATCAGTCAACAAAATAAGTTACATTTTATTTAAAAAAAAAACTTCCGCGGTATTACACAAAATACTTTGTGTACATGTTTTATTACTAATTTGTTTGCATAAAATTGTTTTTACATTGTCAATGCATGTACAATGCAAGTTTAAGTAAACAGGTTTTAAACCATATTCATTATCAACAAAACCTCGTTTTTCAGAGGTCGTAGCCACATCCCGCAAATAATAAAAACAAACTTACTAAATAATCCATGTCTTAAACACAATCCATAAGTAAAACGTTTGAAACTGGCAACTGACTGAAAAAATTATTGGTAAGTAGTAACGTGGATCACATCACAAAATACCTGACCAAATTATAATTATGTAAGAAGTATTGGACACTTGGTCACATGATCAGGGTTCACAGGTTTTTTATCTTATAATGTTTTCAGTACATCATCTACATTGACAGCTGTCAATCATTTTTAGGGATAAAAAGGCGGGGTTTTAGACATAAATAATTTTCTTTTGAAGTGAAATTTTACATATTGCGCAGACTTTTTGAATAAGGATTTTGAGCAGAAACCGACATTATGTATTAGTGTTTGTAAAAACGTGGCTACAATCTCTGAAAATTGGAGTTTCAGAAATAATGGCTTTAGTAGCGGAAGACGATCGTGTATAAATCCTTTTTCACTTGGTTTAACATACTTTTTATACCCAACCATCTCGACGTCACCTCGAACAATAATAACTCCAATCATTACTACCTTTCCGATCAATAGATTCCATTTTCAATCTGTAGTTCAAATTAACTCGTTCTTTACCGATAACCTTCACCGACCGCATTCTATCACTTCGATACTGGAGCCGAAGTCATTCATGCACTGGCTGCTGAAACTGAACGATCTTAAAACGACATGTCAGCCTGCGTTGAAAGACTTGATGAGAAAAATTGATGTGTTTTCGCCAGGTGGAAGACATGTAGGAGTCGTGAGGTATCGAGTAGCGATAAAGTCGCCCAAACCTATAGGATATTTGTTTAGTTATGATCCAATAATAATTTTTCTTCAATAATTTAGTTGCTACATAAAACTGTTTTTATTTTGCTTCATATGTTGTTATTTTACACCCGCTTTGAACAAGCGAGATAATACTGGTTTACCTGACTGAAACAAAAGTTTTCTTGGCAACCACTTAATACAACCACTTGAAATATATGAGATCAGCTGCAAGTACAAATTTCATGTCTGTCAGATATCTTCTTCCTGTTAACTGACTTTACGGCCAATGGCTGAAGTAAAAAAGAGGGGGTATATATATACTAGGTGAGCAGTAGCTCGTTGATTTCTTGTTACATTTGTGGTAAAATTCGTTATTTCAGTTACATGTGTACATTATGTATTTGGCAGTTTTTACATGCATGAGCGTTCTTCCATACAGAGAACACAAAACACCCATTTAAAATGCTCGATTCCCGGAGGAACAGTTTTGCGATATGATTTGAAATCATTAAAATGTGCTGCTTTAAAGCACGTACTTCTCTTTAGGGATGAACTACGGTTTCATCATAAATATTTCATAAAAAACAGTAAATAATCCGTGAAATTGAAACGTTTACATCTTTGTATCATTAATTATGAATCAGATCCTGACACCAATATTCAAAATTTGGTGCTTTTTGTTACACCAGATTTATATAAATTGAAAAGCAGACTGTTTGTACTTTTGTTATTTTATCTTAAAATGGTTTCCAAAAGCTTAAATTTGGTTTTATTATTTACCTTGAGATGTTTTACAGATTTTAGCCATGGACAATCCTGTGAGTATCATAAATACATTTCATACATTGCATTTATAAATAATATTTAATTGTCAAATATATTACATTAATTTATGAAAATTAATATGTAATTGTCAATTTATCTAGCCGTCTTTCCTTGCATCCCTATAACGAATGTTCGATTTAAAAACCCACGTTAATATCGGTGGCCGAACGTCCAACGCATCGCCTTCCTTTTTCATAGGTTCGATTCGCATCCTGTTAAATATTATTATACGCCTGCTTCGAAGAAGAGGGGGTAAACTGGTTTACCTCTGTCCTTCAGAAACAAAACTTTTCATAATAGCTTTCTTAGCAACTACTAAACACAGCCACTTCATATTTTCTATGCTAGTTCAGTATTAGGAACTCTGTCGCAAGTATCGATTTAAAGTCTGGCATTCATCTACTTCCTGTTTACAAACTAAGTTTATTTTTCGACATTTACGGTTAGTTTATTTTCGACATTTACTGTCAATAGTTGAAGTTAAAAGCCGAGTAATACTTAATAAGCAGTAGCTCACAATTTTCTTTGTTTGTCCCTGATTTAAGCTATGGAACAAGTAATGAATATTATAAATACATAATTTTGTAGTTTTGTATATAACAAAAAAGTACCTGTAATTTTTCTTTGAGTTGAGTTGAGTTGAGTAATGTTGTTTAACGCCCCAATCAAAAATATTTCATTTATATCGAGACCTCGCCAGCTACAGGCCAAGGTGCAGAAAGTTTGCCTGTGCGTTGCGCTGATGGCCTTATAGCAGCAGTTGTTTATCGTACCATGTTTTCCGTGAAACGGGACGTCGTTTATTTTAAGTTCCCATCCGATAAAACCGTGACTTTTATTTCGTAATGCCGAGTGCTTTGCAAAAGAACAGTCACTACCCACCTACAAGTCTTGGATCAGACCCGGTCAGGGTTTGAAACCACGACCTCCCACTTAAGGAGCGAGCACTTTATCAACTGAACTACTAATTTTTCTTTGACGTGTCCGTATATTTCAATCGATGTTGCCTTTAAAGCCGTGATTTCCCGTTGGTGGTCGAGTGATACTTATGTAATAAAGTTAGTAAATATACTTTTCGAAGGTTGGTGGTTTTGTACAGTTTCATTTCCTTATTCCGACCGCATCGAAATGAGTAAAAGAATATTGACTGGGTCCTAAACGACTATTGCTCTACTCCAAGTATTCCAAACGATCATACGCCTTAGGAAATTTGTGTTAAAAAGAATGCAATGTTGTTCTTGAAAACAATGTCTTTCATTTGCAAATCTTTATACAACAATAGACATTGTTAACGCTAACTGTACTAGAAGGTTACATTGAACAATCTTGTTTAGTGGCAGAGATAGCATGCGTAAGTAAGGACCGTAGTCCATTCCGCTACAATTTCTCAAAGTCAGAAATAACATGATTGGTTATTTACTGAATTTTGATTTCTAAACGCAGAGCAACTTCTAAAAAAAAGAAAATCCAATTAATTGTCCATAACCTCTTCTAATACTTTTTTTTTACCTGTACAAAGACTACAGTGGTACATGATTTCACGTTGCTAAGTAACTAGTACTGCGAATTTTCTAAAAGAATTAGGCTATTAAATATAAACTGAGTGCTTGTTTTAATTTGTAGCACCAGAAGTCCGTTTCGGAATAAAACTCCCCATCCCACAAGTAGGGCTCGCGGACCAAAATAGCGGAAATCCAAATATTTTAAAGATGCTGAAATGAGAAAATTTAAAAGATAAATTTTTTTTTACAAAATCCACTCCACCTCAAAGAAAAACAAACATACTTATCCATGTTTGAATCACAATCCAGAAGCATAGTAGAAAGTTAGAAACTTTGGAACTGACAAGTCACGTAAACTTCCACCAGCGAAACGAGGTTGGGTGCTCCGGAAGAATAAGCACCTCCTGTTTAGCTAGCTACATCCACCACGTGTGTAATCAAAATTATGTGAAAGGAATATGGAACTACGGGACGCCAAATATATCCGGCGCAATCATGGATACAGAGACATCATTATTATTAACAATAATGTGATGGCGACCATAGAGCCTTTTAAAGCCATATTTTAACGATAAAGCATAGTGTAATTTTTAGATGAATTTTTTAATGAATTCGATTTTATTTTAATGTTTATCTGACAATGCCATCCATTGCCTTCTCGGTTAATAATATTTTTTGCAGCGATGGACGGCTGTTTCGGAAAAAATTCTTCATCAGTAGTTTTCGGATAAAAATAGCGGAAATCTAAACATTTTCAAGATGTTGAATTGAAGAACATTAAAAAGGACCAAATTTTGTTTCATCAAATTCAACTAAGGCAACGGTTAGCATTAGCTGGATTTTTTTTTTGAGAAATTTCTAAATTTGCAATGACATATACTTGCCTAACAGCAGTTTCTCCCAAATTTCTTCTTTATATGATTTTGATAAAATGATCACCTTTAAATGCATGATAATTTGAATCATTTCTCTAATACTGTAAATATTTGTTATCAAAGTACTGAAATTTGCAAAAGATTAGAGAAAAGGGGAGTTCAAAGTCTCCATCAATGTAGTGTCAGGTATATGAAGTTGTCAGATTACTGAGAGGAGGTTGTAATGTTCACCTTCCAGTGCTCTCAAGACAACACAATGGGTTCATGGTGTGTGTAATGTGCAGACTATGAGCATGGGGCTGAAGTTATCTTAAGGATGGTCAAAGTTACTTTCATCACAATGGAGACCCTAATCTAAACAAAAAGCCCATGTGCCTTGATGCTCACATGCGGCTGAGTACATGTCTCATGCGGAGGTGCAATAATCAATGACATTAATTAAAGAGAATGTCCAAATTTTCAACAGTAAGGGCCAATTATATGTAAGGATTTTCGCAACTTAATTATAAGTTGTCATAAGAATGCTACATATAACATGTCTGAAATCTAGCTAAAATATATTATTTATAAACAGCTAAAAGTAGAATTAAAGTTTGAAACCATGACCTTAATCTATATATCAAAATGATTGTTAGGTCAATACCTACAATTTACAAGCATACAAAAAGGTTATAGTTTTTGAGATAATTAACCATGTCAGTATGTGTTTGAATTCGTGACCTTGACTTTTAAACGCATGACCTTCATTCATATATCAAAATGATCATAGGACCAATATTCTAACCTATATGCCTATACAAAAATTATATATTTTTTAGATAAATAACCATTTAAGTATTTGAAATACTTGAACTTTGAACCCATGACCTTCATCTATATATCAAAATGATTTTAGGTAAATACCTACAATATTCCGATATACATGCCTATACAAAAAGTTTATAGTTTTTGAGATAATTTACCATTTTAATATTCGTTTGAATCAGTGACCTTGACCTTTGAACATATGTCCTTCATTCTATATCAAAATGATTGTTGTGCAAATGCCTACAATATTGAAATAAACATGTCTATACAAACAGTTTATAGTTTTCAAGATATATTGAAAAATACTTTAATATTAGCAATTTCCCCCTTATTCCTATTTTGGCCCCTACAGCTAGGATTTGTTCAAATCGGAAATTAGATGGCCTTTGTATGTTTAACATAAAATATCTAAGCTATATCTCTTGTATGTTCAGCGGAAAGATCTTCACAGCTCCCCCTTTATGGCGCCTCAAGATTACATAACCACTTCATTTGTGCAAATATGGAAACCCTTTACTTAGACATCATAATTGTCAAATGGGCCAATCTGGACCAGTAGTTTTGTAGTTTTTGAGGAATTAATTAAAATGTAAAAAGTTTATACATGGCGGATGAAGATAGATGGCAATTGTTCATCTGAGCCTTTGGCTTGGGTTAGCTAATAAGCTTCTGATATTTTTCATGTCATAATTGAGGACATTTTTTAATAAATGCATACCTTGAAAAAATTTAACATAATGAAAATTAAATCGAGTCATTAATTTAATTAATTTATTTAATTCACAATGAATTTTTGTGATAATTTGAATGTAGTTAAAATTATTGATGAATTTATATGAATTGACCAAGTGAGCTTTAAAGGCCTGCACTGGTATAAACTATTCTTGCACACCCAATAGCCCCTAGTATAATTTGCATCTCCAACATTCAGAAGATATCCTGGCAACTGTCTCCTTCAGAAGTTTGTTGACAAGAGTGGTGTACAAAAGGGGGAATATTTCTGAATATGAATTAATTCTTAATTCATTCATAATTTTTGAATATCCAACATTATCCTCTGTAAATATAATATTACTTTAAATTTAAGTATTAGTAAGTGGTCTGATAATTTTCTTTTTGCCAATTTTACATGTCCAGGTAAGTTAATCCCGCTGTGAGCCCCACTGAAAGGTGATAAAAAAAATCAATATTTCAAAAGAACCAGACATCGCTCTATTTATAGAGTTTTTGACAGTGTGTAAATCTACCTGCAGGGCTCTACTCTATTACTGTTACTGATTATGAACAAACTTTCAGAGTGTGAGGATTTAATTATTGTTGGCTTCTTATTAACGGATTAATTATCAAGCGATCACCGGTATTTTTATGAATAAAATAGGTAAGTAAGACACACGTTCGGACTTCTGTGCATATTTTATTTCTGATTTACAAGTGTATAATGAAAAACGTGGATTGAAACTATTAATTTTTTTATTATTCTTCAATAAATTTTGATGACTTTTTTATTCCCGAGACCAGCATTTAGTGACCATTGTAAAAAGAATTTGTTTCAATCGGGTGGCTGCTGACCGCGTTTGACAGGTGACCGCTCTACAAAGGTTGTTGATATAGTAAAAACGTTAGGGCTGACTCAGACTGAACGCTGTTGAAAAATGACCACTCTACGGAGGTAACCGCTACCCAATGTTTCACTCTCATCAATTCATAATAAGGATGACTTCACGGAATACTTTGAAAAGGAGGGGGTCAATACTAATTTTTCAAATTCAGATTTTAACCTCCCGTCTCCCGCACGGAAGATGCAGTGATAGCGGGAGATTTTAAAGTTTTTGTCTTGACTTCGTGAGACTCCCGCTCATATCGGTTAGGGTTCGCAGGTATGCTAAAACCATTAAATGTTAATTTCTGTTAAAATAGCTATCATCTGGGTCAAAAAGACTATCTCAGCCAATCAGATTTCAGATTATAAATATATGCAAGGATACTTTGTTTGATAGGATTACTTTCTGTGTCTGTCTTTAGTAAAGTGTCACCCAAGCTGATGTTACTTGATTTTGATTATTAAACTGGATGTGCAACACATAAGTAGTTTTTAGTTTTGTTAAATCTACTTACGATTTGGGCAGATATAATATGAAAAAGATCTGTTGACCGGCGGGGATCCGTTTGACGTCATCAACCAACATAATATTCTATCCTCAAATACAACAAAATGCAGCGTTCTCTTTTCGATCTTGTATCGATTTTTTACTTAATCAATATTTCTCAATGAATTAACTCCATTTACATGACAATTTATCCATCCAACCCATAGAATACAATTGTTATTGAAATTTGAATTATCTGCCTTTATTCCACTTTGATCTTCAGGCGAGTGTTGATTTCTCTGAAACGGAAGTACATTCGGGTTAAGAATTCTGAATGTTACAGCTCATCAAGAAATCATATAATTTTGACCGGGATTTTTAAAGATGAATGAATGAAAAAAAGAAAATTATTAATAATAAAGTTTATTTCTGACAAAAGCTTTGATATTAGTTGTATTATTTTCTTGTTTTTCAGTGTTAAAGGTAAGGAAAGGGACAGGCATATCCTTTATCGATTTATGGAACATGGGAGGATATTGCTCATCAAATGACAACGTTTTCAGATCTAAACTTGTTGATATTGGTTTTACCTCACTCTGTCCGAGTTATGTAAGTATTTTAGTTATATATCAGTAAATGTAATACGAGCTTATCCTGTATCTTTTATTCTTACTTATTCGCTTCTATAGCGTGGTTCCGGTTATTAATAATATTTCAGTTTATTTTATTGTCAACTTACAATGAACCTTTTCTATGCACCAGTGCGCCTGCTTTTGATGTATTTGTTTCAAATTGGCTAGCGATATAGTAGCGCTTGTCTCCACTATGGAACGAAACAATCTGCTTACAAATAAAATGTTGATGTTCGGATATATTCAAAGCACTGAAACAAAAAGTATGGCCGTCATCACAATATTGTTGATTAGTATAATGTATATGTATCCAAACTTACACTGGCTATATATTACACGTCCCACAGTTCCATGTGCCTTTCATTCTCAATGTATATTGCACACGTGACGGGATACGCTAGCTTCCAGAATACCTGGCCTCAATTTTCTAGTTGCAGTTTAAATACATTTAGTTTAAATGCTTAACTTTGGGATTGTGATTTGTACATGGATAGGTATGTTTGTGTTTGATTATAAATATAATTATGATTACGAATATCATAACATTATAATTAAATTTATTTATAAATTAATGTTTTTCTGAGAAATCTGTGATACTATAGCATTGTCTTGGGGAGTATAGTGCGTTTCGGTTCTGTTTATGACACACGTTCTTTTATTTTTAAAAAATTACTTATTTTTTGTGCATTTGTTAATGATGTACATTTTAATCCAACCCGGAAATAAGATGTTTGAATTTAGAACTGTATTTCTCCCATTGGAGTCAAATCTCTAAATGCCACAAGATATGGCTAAATGTAACATGCATATAATTAAAATGTAATCATCAAAATATATTAGATAAATGTTTTTTACTTATGGTTAAATATTCTATTGTCTGGTATGTATTTGAAACCAATACTACAGTTGAACGTTTGAATGTAGCTTTTTTACATTAAGATATTCTTTATAGTTCTGTCTATTTCCGTAAATGTGAAAAAAATAATTTTCTAAGTACAGTATAACCTGCTATAAAGTCCACCTCTGTATAAAGTCCACCTGTCTATAGCAATCGGTCTGAGGTATCCCCAATGGATTTTACTATATAATGACCCTGTATATAAAGTCCACCTGTCTAATGTGTATAGAGTCCACCCTTTTTAGTCCCAAATTGCCCCTCAACCTGTCTATAAAGTCCACTTTTTCAACCAATTTTTTTAGTTTTTAAAAGTTTATGATTTCTATGCAAAACAGCAACTTTAACCAAGTAGTTCTTATATTCTGAATGCATGAAGATTGAAATATAATTATTATAATTAATGATAATTCTTTAAATATTGTACATATAGTGACATTAACGATTTTCTGTAAAAGAGTCTAATTTTGATTTATAATAAGTTAAATCTTGAGGAATAAATACATGAACTCATTATTCTCATCTCAATGACTGAAGCCATTAGATCAAAAGGTAAAACTAGTTTTTGTTATTTACAGGTAGAATGTTTTCTATACTTATTACTTAATTACTGACACCCTGCTTCTTAAGACAACAAAGAAGAGAGTCTCTTTGAATTTGAAACTTGAACATTAGTCTCAAACGTGTAAAAATTTCGTTTTTCTTAGTTCTTCCAGATGTTTCACTGTTATTTCTGATGTTGCTTATTAAAACTGTTTAAAAGCAAGAACAATATGTACATTTTCTAGAATGGAATTTAAAATGGTAACACATGTTCATAGCTATAAGTAGTTTTAATACTTTCTCTTAATTCCAATATATTTGCTGTAAAAACTTCTGCAAGTGGTTTACTTGCAATCCGTAAGCATTTCTATGGAAATTTTAGATCAGCAGATTAATTTTAAGCATGCTTGGCACTATGTTTAAACTGTCAATTCTTGTTAAGTGTCTCTTTTTCATCGCTGTCATCAGGTTTGCACAAAAAAGAACAGTATGTACTTTTTCTAATTATGTTACAAAAATATCATATGTTCAAAATTATGTGCATTCCTTAATACAAATACAGTGCTGAAAAATAAAACATTTACGACTACATTTACTACTATTACTACCATGCTGGATACCAAGATTAAAATTAAGCATGCTGGATACCAAGATTAAAATTCAGCATGCTGGATACCAAGATTAAAAATTAAGCATGCTGGATACCAAGATTAAATTTAAGCATGCTGGATACCAAGATTAAATTTAAGCATGCTTGATACCAAGATTAAATTTAAGCATGCTGGATACCAAGATTAAATTTACGCATGCTGGATAACAAGATTAAATTTAAGCATTTTGGATTGAAAACCAAGATTAAATTTAAGCATGTTCGATATCAAGATTTAAGTAAGCATGTTGGATTCAAAACCCAAGATTCAATGTAAGGATGCTATATTAAAAACGAAGATTAAATTTAATTCTGTAACACACCATTACTCAATTCCACCATCCCAGAACTGAGTGTCTGGATAAAATTGAAAGAATCTTGACTTGGGTGTAAAACACCTTTACTTCACTACACCATCCGAGAACTGAGTGTCTTGATATAAGTGAAAGAATCTTGACTTGGGTGTAAAACACCTTTACTTCACTACACCATCCCAGAACTGAGTGTCTTGATATAAGTGAAAGAATCTTGACTTGGGTGTAAAACACCATTACTCCATTCCACCATCCCAAAACTGTGTTGCAATTAAGTAAAAGAATCTTAACTCGGGTATAAAACACCATTACTTCACTCCACCATCCCAGACCTGAGTGTCTTGATATAAGTGAAAGAATCTTGACTTGGGTGTAAAACACCATTACTCCACTCCACCATCCCAGACCCGAGTGTCGCGATATAAGTAAAAGAACCTTGACTTTGATATGAAACACCATTACACCAATCCACCATCCCAAAACTAAGTGTCGCAATATAAGTGACAGAATATTGACTTGGGTGCAAAACACCATTACTCCACTCCACCATCCCAGAACTGAGTGCCGTGATACAAGTGAAAGAATCTTGACTTGGGTGTAAAAAACCATTACTCCACTCCACCATCCGAGAACTGAGTGTTGCAATATAAGTGAAAGAATCTTGACTTGGGTGTAAACATCATTACTTCACCACACCATCCGAGAACCGAGTGTCTGGGTATAAGTGAAAGAATCTTGACTTCTGAATAAAACACCATTACTCCACTCCACCATCCCAGAACCCAGTGTCTTGATATAAATGAAAAAATCTTGACTTGGGTGTAAAACACCATTACTCCACTCCACCATCCCAGAACTGTGTTGCAATTAAGTAAAAGAATCTTATCTTCGGTATAAAACTCCATTACTCCACTCCACCATCCCAGAACTGAGTGTCTGGATATAAATTAAAGAATCTTGACTTGGGTGTAAAACACCATTACTCCACTCCACCATCCCAGAACTAAGTGTCTCGGTATAAGTTAAAGAATCTTGACTTGGGTGTAAAAGTAGTATTATGACGATGAAATCATATACTGTGTCCTGCTCCCTGCGCCAATCCAAAAGGTCACGAAGACGTGGGAGGCACCTGTCATATTGATGGATGAGGGGCGCACCTGTCCTCTTTATGGTTAGGGCACTCACCTGACCTCTCGATGGACGTGGGAGGCACCTGTCATATTAATGGATGAGGCACGCACCTGTCCTCTTTATGGTTAGGGCACTCACCTGACCTCTCGATAAACGTGAGAGACACCTGTCCTCTTTATGGGTAGGGTACTCACCTGACCTCTCGATGGACTGGACACCCACCTATCCTCTTGATGGACGAGGCACGTACCTGACCTCTTGATGGATGAGGTGCGCGTCTGTCATATGATGGATGAGGGGCGCACCTGTCCTCTTTATGGTTAGGGCACTCACCTGACCTCTCGATGGACGTGGGAGGCACCTGTCAATCATGGTGATGGATGTGACAGGTTGTTGATGGATGAGGCACGCACCTGTCCTCTTTAGGTTAGGGCACTCACCTGACCTCTCGATGGACTGGACACCCACCTGTCCTCTTGATGGATAGACCACGCACCTGTCCTCTTGATGGACGGGGCACGTACTTGAGACAAATTTCTGCACCTTCGCCTATAGCTAGCGCAATGGGTAAGGACGACCCGGGTTCGAACCTCGCTGAAGGCGAATATTTTTATTTTTTTTTTTAATAAGGTTTTAGCTCAATCGGGGCACGTGAAATCTAAAACTCGCGGGATTTTCAAATTTGAAAAAAAACCTAAATCTGATTGGCCGAAACTTTAAACGGTTCTAACTTCTTTATTATTCCACTTAGAGGGACGAATGAGGTAGCGTTAGATTCGGACGGATGAGCCCCATGAGTTGATGGTAAAAGTTAGATCCGGAAACGGACCGAACAGAAAATCCGGAATGCTTTGCCGCCGCCGCCCCCTCCCCTTTCCCCTGGTTGAGAGGGAGGAGGAGGAGAGGAGGAGGAGGAGGAGGAGGGAGAGGAGGAGGAGGAAGAAGAGGAGGAGGGAGAGGAGGAGAAGGAAGAAGAGGAGGAGGAGGCGAGATTCGCCACCTGTCATGGTGGATGAGGGGCGCACCTGTCATGGATGGGGGCGCACCTGTCATATTGATGGATGAGGGGCGCACCTGTCATATTGATGGATGAGGGGCGCACCTGTCATGATGTGGTGTGTATACATTTGTAAACCATAATCTATTATAAAAACCATGGAAGGGGAAAGAACAGCCTCGCTTTTGCTGAAACGCATGCAAATGTGGAGAACTGGTATGAAAGTATCTGTTTTCGTATACAGACACTGAATTGCTCCACGATTTTGATATTAATTGCTTTATTGACTATGACATTGGCTTTGATCATTCTTTCTGAGATGCCATTTACTGGAGAGAACAGAAATTCTTCGGATTGTAGAGTAATAGCAAATAATCCATTAAAGCCAGACACTAATGATGAAGCATATAATTTTACCGGATGTAATTATGTTCGATCATTTCCACTTCCGGTGAATTTCCGAATTAGTGTGTGTATGTGTAACGGAACAGTTCAGATTGATTTGAGACAGTTCTTAGGTGAAACATCGACCACGAATGGAATTCATCTCAGTTTCAGTCAATGGGATTACATGCAACATATTTCAAACCACGTCTATCTTGCAATCAAGGAAGCAAGAAGGTTGCGAAAAGATACGAAATTTACATTCTTTCATAAAAAGATAGATGTTTAAAGTTAATATTTGTAAAAAAAGTAATTATATTATTAAAAATTATCAATTATATTAATTTTGTTGCTTATTGACATTTGCAGTTTAGAATATTTGTTTTGTTCATTGTCTCTAACCACTGCGGTAGCTCATTTTGTAGAGTGCTTGCTCTCTAATTGGGAGGTTGAAGGGTTCGATCCCCTGCTAAGTCTTGAAAGTGGGTAGTGACTGCTTTTGTCAAGCACACGACATTACGAAATGAAAGTCATGGTTCTTTGGATGGGAACTTAAAATAAACGAGTTCCCGTGTCACGGTAGGTGTGGTATAATAAAGAACCCTGCTGTATAATACCACCAGCGCAACGCACAGGCAAAATTACTGCACAGTTTACATATTTGTTAATATTAAACTTGTGAGATTTATAAATTGTAGTCTAATTTGAAAACAAACATACCATTCCTTGTACAAAGTAAGGTGAAAACCTATCTAGTCAGATGTTAGTTGACATCATTTAGTTGTAATTTAAATTCTTAAAACATGATGTTGGATGATTAGAGCTATAACTCCGATGATGATATGATCTTGCACGCTTGCCGAGAGATGTGTCTCAGTTACAATGTATAGCTCGTCAAGCTATATATATTTAAAAAAAGAACCGTAACTTTATCAGTTTGAACCTAACATTCGAAGCGATCGGTAACTGTCAGAGAACCCATTTCAATAATGTCACTTGGACCAATGTATGTGTCAGATCCAGAAGTATGGAGAAAGTTTTTCAAAGATTTGATGGATGGGAAAATCGATCATAGAGGAAATGGCGGAAGACAAACGGGTGGTGGTATAGGGGGAATGTATAACAAGAGTTCATACATGATACCGGTACCTTCCTACGAAAAAGAACCCGAAAAAATCGTTGTAGGTCAACAAGTGTCACCTATTGAAGGTGCGTTGGAAAGAGCCACGTAAAATAGAAAATGGGGAGCCCGTAGTTCCTCTGATTCAAACGGGAAGCGGTACAAATGAACACCCGACACCAACAAAAGTCCGTAAAGACAAATGGACGTCATTATTTTAGTAATTTAGCAAATGAAAAAGAAAAGAAAGAACAGACAGAGGGAGGTTGATGTATGAGGAAGAGTGGGGAGGGAAGGAGTGAGGAGGAGGGGTGAGGAGGGAAGGAGTGAGGAGGAGGAGTGAGGAGGGAAGGAGTGAGGAGGAGGAAGAAGAAGCGAAAAGGAGGTGTGAGGAGGACCAGAAAGGATATATATATACAACGTCAAGAAAATACTACATCATTTCAAGTTTGTAGAGTCGACATGTATCATTGTCCGGAATGCAGTAAGCAATTTTCCAGGAAAGACAACATGCTGAGACACGTGCATCAAATACATGGCGGGGCACACCACGCTCCCGTGCAGACCTTGTCAGAGAACTATCAATTTCGACATCCTTTCACCATGCAGATCACCGCACCATCCATGGGTGGTAAAACGACCTGGTTGAATATTTTATTGACACGCATGAAAGACCACATGCGTCCCGTTCCACAACGCATCGTCTATTGTTATTCACAGAAACAAACAGCTTACGAAGAGATCAAAACAATTCTACCCGATATCGTAGAGTTTGTTAAAGGCATTCCAGACGACATAGAAGAAGATTATTTTTTCGACCCAAAAATAAACAATATGGTCATTTTGGATGACGTGATGACCGAAGCAAAGAACGATAACAGGATCGCCAAATTGTTTACAAAGGGAAGCCATCATCGTAATTTAAGCGTGGTGTATCTCACCCAAAATTTGTTTCCGCAGGGAAAAGCTTCGAGAGACATTGCCTTAAACTGTCACTATCTCTTGTTGTTTAACAATCCCGCTGATCGTCAACAGATTCATTTGTTGGCCAGAAGAATGCAACCAACTAATCCTGAAAGGTTGATGAAGGTGTACGAAGCAGCAGTCTCTCAACCGTATGGGAACTTGCTCATTGATTTGAAAGCCAACACCCCAGAAAAAGAAAGATTGAAACCAAATATATTAGAACAACAGAACAAAACAGACTACAAAGAGAAACAATTCAATTCAATCGACCGTGACCTCATGGAGCAGAATATAGGTGAAATGCCTGTCTTGGAGAGAAAAAACAGTATAGAGACGATAGATGACGATGAGATAACGACGGATGAGGACGATTCTATGAAACATCAAGTTGGAGGGTCTTTATACACCGAATATCCTCCACCGTGGTATCAACAAAAAGAGAGATTCAAAAGTCAAGAAGGTAGAGGAATAAAGCGACCTCGTTTGGAAGAGACAGAGGATACCACCGACCATATCATATGGAAGAAATTATTTTTACCCAAGGTCATTGAAAAAATCAAGCCAAAAATGGAAAACACAATAGAGAAATACGTGGATATGGGAGAAAATGAAAACAGGGCAAACATCCTAGCCTTTAACGAAAACCTACCAGAGATGCGAAAAATTATGATGCAACAGTTTGTAGAGTACATTCTAAAAAGAAATGCTTTAGAAAAAGATTCGTTTTACCGACTCATCAAGGACACGGCTCAACGATTATCTTTGGAATACAGAATGGGGGAAGTAGAAACTTGGAAGAAAGCTGCAGAGATGAGAGTCTATCTCATGGATGACCTACTACCTAACAAGGAAGATATATAAAAGATATGCAAAGGTGTAATAAATCATTCTTCATTTTGAAGGGGTGTGGACCTGTCATATTTCGAGAGTTGAGTTCACTTCGATATGGAACGCTCATTGGTTTACAGACATTTCGAGTTTTTACATCAATTGGGATTAATGGATGTGCGGGAGAGACAAACCGCGATCAGACAATTGAATACAGAACGGATGCAGGCGATTGCAGAAGTGATACGAACCATTATATCTTCACCGGTTTTATTGGTACATAACGATTATCGGTATTTCAGTCGACACATGAGAATACTGAGGCATCTCGTGAATTTTAGAATAAGTTTTCGTCGGAAACAAGCGACTTTGCTCCGATTCCATACTCTCGTTCCTCGTTTAACGCGAGGTTTCTATTTAATGCAAATCTTGATTATCGCTAACAATGCATAAACGAAGGTCATTACAGAATAAACTATCCATGACTTCCGTGCCCTGTATTTATTGGTCATATTTTATATTTTGTATTGTATGTGATGTTTGAAATAAAGATTGGATGTGGGGGTGAAAAAATCTACAGGTGTATGACTGAGAAATCAGTTATGTTGGGTTCGATTCCCATAGATTTTCCCCCAATTCGTTCTTTGTTTCAGGAAAAAAATAAATTTGTATTTATATAATTCTCCCTCCTCCTCCTCCTCCCTCTCTCCAACCAGGGGAAAGGGGAGGGGGCGGCGGCGGCAAAGCATTCCGGATTTTCTGTTCGGTCCGTTTCCGGATCTAACTTTTACCATCAACTCATGGGGCTCATCCGTCCGAATCTAACGCTACCTCATTCGTCCCTCTAAGTGGAATAATAAAGAAGTTAGAACCGTTTAAAGTTTCGGCCAATCAGATTATAGGTTTTTTTCAAATTTGAAAATCCCGCGAGTTTTAGATTTCACGTGCCCCGATTGAGCTAAAACCTTATTAAAAAAAAAAAAAAATATTCGCCTTCAGCGAGGTTCGAACCCGGGTCGTCCTTACCCATTGCGCTAGCTATAGGCGAAGGTGCAGAAATTTTTCAAGTACGTGCCCCGTCCATCAAGAGGACAGGTGCGTGGTCTATCCATCAAGAGGACAGGTGGGTGTCCAGTCCATCGAGAGGTCAGGTGAGTGCCCTACCTATAAAGAGGACAGGTGCGTGCCTCATCCATCAACAACCTGTCACATCCATCACCATGATTGACAGGTGCCTCCCACGTCCATCGAGAGGTCAGGTGAGTGCCCTAACCATAAAGAGGACAGGTGCGCCCCTCATCCATCAATATGACAGACGCGCACCTCATCCATCAAGAGGTCAGGTACTTCGTGTCCATCAAGAGGATAGGTGGGTGTCCAGTCCATCGAGAGGTCAGGTGAGTGCCCTACCCATAAAGAGGACAGGTGTCTCTCACGTTTATCGAGAGGTCAGGTGAGTGCCCTAACCATAAAGAGGACAGGTGCGTGCCTCATCCATTAATATGACAGGTGCCTCCCACGTCCATCGAGAGGTCAGGCGAGTGCCCTAACCATAAAGAGGACAGGTGCGCCCCTCATCCATCAATATGACAGGTGCCTCCCACGTCTTCGTGACCTTTTGGATTGGCGCAGGGAGCAGGACACAGTATATGATTTCATCGTCATAATACTACTTGTAAAACACCATAACTTCACCACACCATCCCAGAACTGAGTGTCTCAGTATAAGTTAAAGAATCTTGACTTGGGTGTAAAACACCATTGCTTCACCACACCATCCATGAACTGAGTGTCTCAATATAAGTGAAAAAATCTTGCCTTGGGTGTAAAACACCATTGCTTCACAAGACCATCCATGAACTGAGTGTCTCGGCATAAGTGAAAGAGTCTTGACTTGGGTGTAAAACACCATTGCTTCACCACACCATCCATGAACCGAGTGTCTCAATATAATTGAAAGAATCTTGACTTGGGTGTAAAATACCATTACTCCACTCCACCATCTCAAAACTGAGTGTCTCGGTATAAGTGAAAGAATCTTGACTTGGGCATAAAAACCATTACTCCACTACACCATCCATGAACCGAGTGTCTCAATATAAGTGAAAGAATCTTGACTTGGGTGTAAAACACGATTACTTCACCACAACAACCCAGAACTGAGTGCCTGCATATAAGTGAAAGTATCTTGACTTGGGTGTAAAACACCATTACTCCACTCCACCATCCCAGAACTGAGTGCCTGCATATAAGTGAAAGTATCTTGACTTGGGTGTAAAACACCATTACTCCACTCCACCATCCCAGAACTGAGTGTCTTGATATAAGTGAAAGAATCTTGACTTGGGTGTAAAACACAATTACTCCACTACACTATTCCAGAAATGAGTGCCTGGATATAAGTCAAAGAATCTTGACTTTGATGTAAAACACCATTACCTCACTACACCATCCAAAAAACGAAGTGTCTCGATATAAGTAAAAGAATCTTGACTTGGGTGTAACACACCATTACTTAACCCCACCGACCCAGAACGAAATGTCTTAATATAAGTCAAAGAATCTTGACTTGGGTGTAAAACACCATTACTTCACTCCACCATCCCAGACCTGAGTGTCTTGATATAAGTGAAAGAATCTTGACTTGGGTGTAAAACACAGTTACTCCACTACACCATCCCAGAACTGAGTGTATCGATATAAGTGAAAGAATCTTGACTTAGGTGTAAAACACCATTACTCCACTCCACCATCCCAGACCTGAGTGTCTTGATATAAATGAAAGAATCTTGACTTGGGTGTAAAACACCATTACTCCACTCCACCATCCCAGAACTGACTGCCTGGATATAAGTGAAAGAATCTTGACTTGGGTGTAAAACACCATTACTCCACTCCACCATCCCAGAACTGAGTGTCTTGATATAAGTGAAAGAATCTTGACTTGGGTGTAAAACACCATTACTTCACTCCACCATCCCAGAACTGAGTGTCTTGATATAAATGAAAGAATCTTGACTTGGGTGTAAAACACAATTACTCCACTCCACCATCCCAGAACTGAGTGTCTGGATATAAGTGAAAGAATCTTGACTTGGGTGTAAAACACAATTACTCCACTCCACCATCCCAGACCTGAGTGTCTTGATATAAGTGAAAGAATCTTGACTTGGGTGTAAAACACAATTACTCCACTCCACCATCCCAGACCTGAGTGTCTTGATATAAGTGAAAGAATCTTGACTTGGGTGTAAAACACCATTACTTCACTCCACCATCCCAGACCTGAGTGTCTTGATATAAGTCAAAGAATCTTGACTTGGGTGTAAAACACAATTACTCCACTCCACCATCCCAGACCTGAGTGTCTTGATATAAGTGAAAGAATCTTGACTTGGGTGTAAAACACAATTACTCCACTCCACCATCCCAGACCTGAGTGTCTTGATATAAGTGAAAGAATCTTGACTTGGGTGTAAAACACCATTACTTCACTCCACCATCCCAGAACTGAGTGTATCGATATAAGTGAAAGAATCTTGACTTGGGTGTAAAACACAATTACTCCACTCCACCATCCCAGACCTGAGTGTCTTGATATAAATGAAAGAATCTTGACTTGGGTGTAAAACACCATTACTCCACTCCACCATCCCAGACCTGAGTGTCTTGATATAAGTGAAAGAATCTTGACTTGGGTGTAAAACACAATTACTCCACTCCACCATCCCAGACCTGAGTGTCTTGATATAAGTGAAAGAATCTTGACTTGGGTGTAAAACACCATTACTCCACTCCACCATCCCAGAACTGACTGCCTGGATATAAGTGAAAGAATCTTGACTTGGGTGTAAAACACAATTACTCCACTCCACCATCCCAGACCTGAGTGTCTTGATATAAGTGAAAGAATCTTGACTTGGGTGTAAAACACCATTACTCCACTCCACCATCCCAGAACTGACTGCCTGGATATAAGTGAAAGAATCTTGACTTGGGTGTAAAACACAATTACTCCACTCCACCATCCCAGACCTGAGTGTCTTGATATAAGTGAAAGAATCTTGACTTGGGTGTAAAACACCATTACTCCACTCCACCATCCCAGAACTGACTGCCTGGATATAAGTGAAAGAATCTTGACTTGGGTGTAAAACACAATTACTCCACTCCACCATCCCAGACCTGAGTGTCTTGATATAAGTGAAAGAATCTTGACTTGGGTGTAAAACACCATTACTCCACTCCACCATCCCAGAACTGACTGCCTGGATATAAGTGAAAGAATCTTGACTTGGGTGTAAAACACAATTACTCCACTCCACCATCCCAGACCTGAGTGTCTTGATATAAGTGAAAGAATCTTGACTTGGGTGTAAAACACCATTACTCCACTCCACCATCCCAGAACTGACTGCCTGGATATAAGTGAAAAAATCTTCACTTTGGTGTAAAACACCATTACTTAATCACACCATCCCATACCTAAATGTCTCAATATAAGTAAAATAATCTTAACTTTGGTGTAAAACACCATTACTCCACTCCACCATCCCAGACCTGAGTGTCGCAATATAAGTGAAAGAATCTTGACTTGGATGTAAAACACCATTACTCCACTCAACCATCCCAGAACAAAGTGTCTTGATATAAGTGAAAAAATCTTGACTTGGGTGTAAAACACCATTACTTCACTCCATCATACCAGAACTGAGTGTCTCGGTATAAGTAAAAGAATCTTGACTTGGGTATAAAACACCATTACTCATCTCAACCATCATAGAACTGAGTGTCTTGGTATAAGTGAAAGAATCTTGACTTGGGTTTAAAACACCATTTATATGCAAAAAGAAAGTAATGGTTCATTTTCCAGTAAGCATTATTCCTTAATTTAATCTCGTGTTTGCTTAACTTTAATCTCGGTGTCCAACATTCTTAACTTTAATCTCGGTGTCCAACATGCGTCCAACATGCTTAAATTTAATCTTGATTTTTAATCCAACATGCTTAAATTTAATCTTGGTATCTAACATGCTTAAATTTAATCTTGGTATCCAGCATGCTTAAATTTAATCTTGGTATCCAGCATGCTTAATTTTAATCTTGGTATCCAGCATGGTAGTAAATGTAGTCGTAAATGTTTTATTTTTCAGCACTGTATTTGTATTAAGGAATGTACATAATTTTGAACATATGATATTTTTGTAACATAATTAGAAAAAGTACATACTGTTCTTTTTTGTGCAAACCTGATGACAGCGATGAAAAAGAGACACTTAACAAGAATTGACAGTTTAAACATAGTGCCAAGCATGCTTAAAATTAATCTGCTGATCTAGCATTTCCAGAGAAATGCTTACGGATTGCAAGTAAACCACTTGCAGAAGTTTTTACAGCAAATATATTGGAATTAAGAGAAAGTATTAAAACTACTTATAGCTATGAACATGTGTTACCATTTTACATTCCATTCTAGAAAATGTACATACTGTTCTTGCTTTTAAACAGTTTTAATAAGCAACATCAGAAATAACAGTGAAACATCTGGAAGAACTAAGAAAAACGAAATTTTTACACGTTTGAGACTAATGTTCAAGTCTCAAAGTCAAAGAGACTCTCTTAAAGACAATCAGTTAGGTGTATACTGATTAGATAAACTGTTACCGTGTAATCAGAAATACAGTCCGTCAAGATTAAAGTACACTTTCAAATATTTACAATCGCAATACTTTTCCTTATATGAAACAGGTCTTCCTGACTATCTCCATAACTTCATGGAGAGAGTCGCGCACGCTACCAAATACTGACTGGCGTATGAATACATAACTCCCAATACACATTACAATACACATAGCTCACAAATTTTAAATCCGCAGTTTGGTTTTTCGTTGACTTCCATTCAGCCATCAATGCTTACAAATTCAACATTTAATAGTTGTTCGTTTAATTTTAATATGAAAATGTGACTCTTACCATTGATTATCTTTTAAGTGAAATAAAATATTTACGATAAGCTGAGGGATTATGTTTATTTTTCCGTCACCTGGAGACGGGTACGGGCGGAGCTTCACGTCAATCACGTCAAGTTACGTCAGAGTGGGCGGAGCTTCACGTCAATCAAGTCAAGTTACGTCAGAGTGGGCGGAGCTTCACGTCAATCAAGTCAAGTTACGTCAGAGTGGGCGGAGTTACAGATCCAATTGCTGTTCTATCAAATGATGTGCATCCAGCCACGGAGAGTTAGTAAACAAGTAAATTTAAGTGTTATCCAGAAAAAACTCATGTTTTTCGTATATTTTTGAAAGATTGTAAATATAAGAAATGGAATTTTACTTTTTTTTCTACCATGAGGTCATGGAGAGAACGAGAATGGCGCAAATTTAACATGAAGTGCGCCATTCTCGTTCTCTCCATGACCTCATGGTAGAAAAAAAGTAAAATTCCATTTCTTAAATAAATCTGAATAAACAATTAAAAAAAATCTTTAAAAAAAATTAAGAAATAATTAAGTATTTTAATAGGAACCACATATTTTTCTCTTATTTGTATCTCAGTTTCAACAATAAATGTTTACTCGTTCATAAGAGGTGACCCTCTATATAAAGTCCACCTGTCTATTTAGTCCACTTTTGCTAAGTCCCCTGGGTGGTCTTTATACACATGTTATACTGTATTAATAATAATGTATTATAATATATTATGTTTAGACGACAACTAACACTAGTTAGTTATGTGCAAAAATCTTTACCACTTCACCAGAGGTAGACTGCATTAAGCTTATTAACCAACAGAAGTATTTCCAACCGTTTACAGCTTACAATTATGCCTGATCGAAAAGAAAAAGTAGCTTTTATTACCTTATACGCTCTAGACAGATTATAAATGTTAATACGTAGTATGTTTATCCTGAAGTGATTGAGTCTCACAACTTTATTTTTTTAATCGTTTAACAGATGTATTTCAAACTCAAAAAGGAAGGTACGTCTGCATCAACGTTTTTAGTGAAATATAAACAACCTTTTGATAATTCACTGGACTGGCTTATCCAAACACCTCTTGGTGTTTTACCTGGCGATATAGACGAAGCAACTTTCCAAATGCATCTTGAGTGAGTATTGATATAATGATTATTATATACTGCATACGTAATGTCAGTATTTTCTGAAAATCAATAAGCTTTTCTCAGCATTGATAAAGTGTTTATAAATGTAAATGTATGGAATTATTGCCATATATACTTTTGAGGTATTTTTCCATACTAAATTGTGTATAAATACATATTATACCAGTCTTAATTTTACAAATAGTTAGAATGTCACATGTCACATTTTGGCATTTGTTTTTGGTAATCATTGTTTCTTTTTTGCTATACCATTGTAAGTGGTTTTTGTTCATCAATTGTTCTTAGATTTGTTCAATATAAATGTTTAAGAAAATGTCAAAAAAAACATACCAAACCACCATGTATCCTTGTTTTTTTTTTTTTTTTTTTTTTTTTTTTTTACAAAGAAATGATTTTATTTTATGTGTAAATAAAAAACAAACATAATTAATTATTCAAAACCAACAAAATTCCAAAGCAAAGAAAAAACTCTAAAGCCGGCAAAATATCTTAAAAAAAAACACTCACCAGAAAAATAAGTCTGGGTGATCCGTTAGGGTAAGCATCTCTTGTTTAGCTAGCCACATGTATTCAACATTTGGAAAAAAGGAACATGGAACCTCATATATATCCAGGATATTTGGGATTCAGAGACATCTTACTTATCAACACAATTGTCATGACGACCAAAAAACGTTTAGAGGGCCTTGACAATTCTAGGACTGCTTCACCCTTGCATCAACAAATATGTAAGCAGATTGTCTCGGTGTATAAATTCCCGAAGCAGTGACAAACTCTACCATAGCGTAGTAATTGTGAAACAAATACACCATTAGTTGGAGTTTTTATTTTGCTTTTGGAAAGTCGTTTAGACAAAGTTTGGAATGTCTGTTTTTGATTTGATAGTTCGAATACCACTGCAGTGCCGATCTACGGCGCAGCTTTAAATATGTTTTGATATCAGATACGTTAATGACGTAAGCATTGTGATCAACAACAAACATAATAATCCATGTCCGAATCACAATCCAGAAACAAAGTAAAAACATTGGAACTGACACGGTTAGGTTAGACACGTGAACTTTCACCAGGGAAGTGAGGCCGGGTGCTCCGAAAAGTTAAACACCTCCTATTTAGCTAGCTACACCCGCCACGTGTGAAATCAAAATTGTGTGAAAGGAACATGGAACTATAAAACGTCAAATATATCCAGGGCAATCCTGGACACAGAGACATCAAACTTATCAACAATACTGTGATGATAACCGTAAAACGTTTTGAGGGCCTTGATAAGCCTAGGCTTGCAATATCCCCGAGTCAACAATTTATTTGCAAGCATTGTATGAAATTGTATCACTTTTGCAATGCGACAACCTATAATAGGGATGAAGCGAATATACGAAGTCTATTTAAGTTGCTATACTCTTACTGGTCAGGTGTCCGAATAGCTTATTTAATTATAAGACTAAATTAAACTTCTAATAATGTAATGCAAATGTGGAATGATAAAAGATATATCCTCAAATTGCCTAACTTCGTGGTAAAGTAAAGTTTGTGGCATTTTTTAAACCGGATATATTCGGTGCAAATCCTCGACTTCAAAAAGACACCTTAAGGATTCAAATGTCCATTCTCTTACAAAAACTATATAAAAATTTCGAGAATTTTAATTTTAATCTGATTTTACTTTTACCAAATTATTCTTAAACGATCTTTTAATTTTTCATCACATGTAAAATACTATTTCTCCAGGTAACTTAGATAGTCGATTTATATTTAATATAAAATAAAATATTGTAATATTGGTACTTATTTTAATATTCCTATAAATAAAATCATATCACCTATCAAACCTATGAGGTTTGCCGACTTGAACTTAAATTATAAAACAGGTATATACCGAAACTTTTGTCATGTTCAAAACTTGGGAAAACCAATGTGTTGTATATATACCTAAATGTACCTCAGATAGGTGTAAATCACACCTAGTTGACCCGCATACTCATTATAATCACACGTTGTCTTTCAAGTGTGCGTTTCGGGTTTTACTTATACTCATGTATATGTATAATAATTACCCTTCATGCAAAGCTCTAAATTTGCATACGAGGCACAAACAACGAGAGGGCATATGTTCAGTGTTTGAAAAACAACTAATTGTCGGTATTTAGAGCAAAACCAGAAGGCTGTAGAACACCAATGTTTTGGCATTTAATTGGGTTTTATATTTTTGATTCAATATGTATTACATTGAATATAAATCATTAAACATAAAAGCTTAATTAACAAAAAAACGACTATCTAAGTTCCCTGGAACAATGGTAGATCAAAATAAAACAGTTTTATAAACTGAACAAACATTCCCCAAGTTTTTCCCAAGTTTTTACAAATGACATCTATCGCGGAATTTTTGTTTACAAACGATGTTTTCCTGCATTTAACGAAAAGAAACAAGTTTTCACCGTATTTAAAAGTGAAGCGACAAGAAAATTAGGATGAAACTAAAATGTTGTTTGCAAACCATCGCCAATTCATTTTTGCAACAAGCTGTTAGTGACACTAACTTAGGTAATACGAGGATACTGATCATATAAATTCTGAAACTACAGTACAATACGTTTATAACGAAGCTCTGGAGTCTATATATTGAACTTTAATATAAAGCCATTTTGTTATATACAATCTCCCCAAGTTTTTCATTTTTGGTTTTGCATAACGAATACTTTAATCTTGACGATGATGTGATGGGTCGCTGACCTACTTTCTCGGTGCCAGACTTTGTACAACTGAAGGGTCAGTTTTTAATCCGGGAGATTATTACGGTTATTATTTTCTTTCTTTTTAGACAGATAATTATTTACCGATCCGTAAGCCACAGTACGATGGGATAGAACTTGAGATATTTGAATAAAAGTTTTGTTTTTGTATACCCGGTCAATCTTGAATCAATTTTTTAATTTGAATAAATCATATTTATAATATTTTACAGACCTGACGAACTCATAAATTGCTATGGTTTCAGAAGAAATGGAAGTCAACCAAACTTTTATTTTGCAGTTTACCACCAACAGCACGACACAGCAAGCTATCCAAAGTATTACGTTATACCACCCTCACAGAGTACCCCAGTTGATAGTAAATTACAAGGTAAAACAACAGTAATGATCAATGAAATAAAACGGATATGTTTCGACTTGTATCTACTGTCATTGTTTAGATAATAACCGTATTCGACTGGTTGAGCAATGATATCTTCCAATAATCGATTATTCCCCGCGGTTAATTTTGACAAACAGATGTGTTTAACATTTTTACCTTTGTTATTCGACTGGTAAATGTTCGTAAAGCGTCTTTCGCGAACAATTGTCTTTTAGGAGTGACAAATATGTTGATCTCTTTACCAAGCGAGTGGCAAATATTGCAATGTGGGTTGATTGGTAAAAAATAAAAGTGGAAAAATATCGCTAAAAAGAAGACACCCGTGTTTAACGTAAAACTACCAGACAAATACGGTTAATGTTCCGTAAATACATTTACATCCTTTGATGTTTCGTTTCAAGAAAGCAGAGCTCATAGTTTAAACAGTACTTTTGCGCATTACAGCTCTTAGCACCGAAAATGTTCGTACCCCAAACATTTCAGCGAGAGCACATTGTTAATGCGCTTGCCGAAGAAAGGTGGTTTCTCCGAGTTTTTCGTTTTTCCTTCGCCGTCCATGAAATAAGTCTCAATATAGTTAAAAGAATTTTGACATGGACGTTGAACTCAATTTTAAACTTCAAAAGAGGCAAATTTGTGTTTATATGAAATGACTCTATGACATCGATAAAAAAAACCCTAAAAAACTGTTAAAAATAAAATAAATATAAACAGCGAATTATGAAATATGCATAGTGCAACATATCTAGTCTAGATCTGTATTGGACGAGTGTGAACTTGTAATGCGATTACATCAATATACAAGGGTAAATACGTGTTAAAAAACTTTATTACACGTAAGGTGAAGTGTAGGAATACAATACAAGTAAGGGAAGTCAAGTCTTTTTTCTTTGACATGAATACTGAAGATGAAGGCTCAAGAAATTAAAAGGAATTTTTTTCCTTTGGTAAAATTATTAAGCGAGTTGTTAATTCATTTATTACACATAATTCCTTTTTGGCTTTAATTTCTTATCTATAATTAATGATTTCAACCAGTTTTTCAAGAGGTTTGTAATTATTAATAAATTAATTTAATTTTTTATCTAGGCAATGAAGCTAACTTCGTTGAATACGATTACCTAGAAATAATTGGAACATTTCCCGATGGTGAGTATACAATAATAAAGGTGCTATTGTTTATTAATTTTTTATCGCGAGAGATTTATTAACGCGTTGCAAAACATGCCAGCGATCATATTTGACCGTTGGAGTTATATAACGTCTTAGAAAAGGGAGAAAAATCGCGAAATGTAATATTTACAAATATTGTGATCGTGAATTTACATATTCGCGAAATGCCCTTCGGGCTCAGAACGCGACATGTATTACTCTTACATTCAAGGTATTCTACAGGTTTTGTACTGAATGTAATTAGTGCTTGTATTGCTTCGCGCCACCTTGTATTTCGCATTATGTCATTTTAGAGGGTGGCGAGTGCAACAGTAAATACATTAGCAAACGTTGCAGAATGAAATTAAAAACGACAAAGTCTAATGTAATTGTAATTTGTAATCCAAAAGCATAACGTACGTTATTTATATAATAAATGCAGTTTGCCGTTACGGAATTCATATAGTGGACACATTACATTACCTGAATTAGATGGTGCTCCTAAAATGTATCACATTGGCACAGGTAGACATTCATGCTTTGTTGCAATGGATGGATGAAAGAGTCTAAGGAATGTAAAATGTACAAAATGCAAGTTAAAGATAATTTATTTTGTTCGTTCCATTTTCAAAATATTTCATGTTTCTACTTAATATCACAGGTTGTAATACCGCAACTAATTGTCAAAACATAACGGAAGAAGAAATTAGAAGGAAATTGAATCAACAGACTACAATCACATATCAGCTACGTCTCCAAAATCACCTGTGACAACTACGCCAAGTGACATTAAAACTGAACCAACCTCCGATATGGATACAACCGGTTCTGGCCAGGGACAAAACGGTAAGCACATAAATATAATTGTCAGAATCAGAATCTCCATTTAAAAAAAACATCGACAGGCCCATGTCCGATCGGTGGAGTGCTAGCTACGTCAGTAGAAGGTCGTGGATTCGAACCCCGACCGGGTCTGATCGATGACTTAAAAGTGGGTAGTGGCGAACACTTTCGCCAAGCACTCGGCGTTACGAAATGAACGTCACGGCGGTTCTTTCAGATGATAATTTAAAAAAGGGGTCTCGTGCCACGGTGGACTTGGCGCGATAAAGAACTCCGCTGTATAATGCCATCAGTGCAATGTACAGGCACAATTTCCGCACCTTCGCCTATAGCTTACAACCTCTCGATATAAGTGAAATATTCTTGATTAGGACGTTAAACACCATTACTCAACTCAACGCCATGTTCAAACCACAGTATTCGGTTCAAAACAAATGCATGCAGAGAAAATTGTCCTTAGCAGCCAGCAAGTCAGAGCAAAATATCAAACACAATCTTACCAAACTTGTGCTCAATATACAAATCCAAAGCAAAGTATGAAATGTCACTATGAAATTTTTAAATGGATGAAGTAAATTCATATGATAATTGATGTAGTTGATAGCGAAATACCCATTCAAAAAAACAGTGTCGCGTTTAAGTCATTTTTGTACAATAGTACAGTCATCTAGTACTCAATAGACAGTGCCATACAACCCGCATATTACACTACTGCTTAGGTCAGCAACTTTTGTATAAATTTTTGATATTTTTGTGTTTGTTTGAAGGAGTGACTTTATTCTTGGGTTTTCCACATACATTTATTTATATGCAATAGTGTATTATACTGCCATTATCGTACATCATTAACTGTCGTGATTTATAATTCGATATATAAAAACATTATGACAAGTAATAAAGGCAAGTAATTCAGTTGAAGTATAAAAGTTTACACAATGTATTCTTTGGTTTCTTAGGTTGGCTAAGTTATTCTGCAATATAGATCCTTCCTCATATGAGCCAACTTCATGAAACCTATAACTTTTTACTCAACTGTTACAATTTAAGGAAAATTCTATTATTTAATTAACTTATTTTATTTGACAATCTTTATAGAGGAGATGGAGACAACATCTTCAGAAGGCGAAATGATAACTGTGTATGATGAACAAAAAACGTCTAACGCAGCTACAACGGACAGCGCCGAAACAACTAAAGGTACATATACAGTTTACATTTATGTTTACTTTCCAGGTCCACCTAGAAAGTTTGGAGCCCCTTTTTATAACCTTTGTAAAACAGAAGTTTTTAAGGGTTTAGTACTTGATGTTTTGTAAACTTATATTTGTCGAAAGACTATTCTTATATACTACTAAAACAATTATTGATGTTTTGAAACATATGCTTTCCTCTCAGTGTCTGAAAATCATTTTTGCCAAAGGACAGCAGTTTTTATGTCTAAAAATGTATAAAGGGAGATAACCGTCTTTTGCTAATTTTTGCATCAAATTTACATGCGGTATATCACATGCAAGCGATTATTAAAGAAATCATTGATGAACATGTTAAAATTTGTTGGAGCAAACTAACTCGTGCCTAGCTATGAACCACTCTTACGGGGTGCTCCAAATTATCTGGACGGACCTATTACAAATTCTGAGTATCAAAGTGGAGTTTCACGCCTCAGTCAATGTATTTTCATTTTTGTGATATCAACTTGCTCATTAAAATACCGGACTATCAATTGATTACAACCGACCACTCGCCAAGTAAATCAAGACACTTTTTTGGTACTTAAATTCACCAAGGTATTTCACAATCCTGCGATCCGTAAGATGGCCCTATAAAGACCATTCGGTCAATAGAGCCATATCTTTGAAAAGACGTGTTCAAAACAGAAGTTGTTAGAAGCAGGGTTTGTATCAAGAGGAACTCAAGTATACTATTTTCCCATCACTTATTAAAGTGTAAATAATGGGCAAATGACGCACTTTCAGTTTAATCCTTGAAACTGGATATACACATTTTTTTTCACTAGTATTTATTCAATATTTTATGTAATTTGTAGAAATTAAAATTTAAATTAATGCTGCTCAATAGAGTTGGTAAACACTTTCTGATTTTTTTATGAGACCATGTATATTCCACCACTAATTTTACGCATGTATTAAAATTAACACAAATTATTGCAGTACGTCCCCGGCAAGAGTATTTCGCTTATACAGAGATGGTAAGTTCAGGAAAGTAAAAGTTCAATGAAAGTATGTGACATTAGAAATGCTGTAAAACAGACGTTAATACGCTATTATCGCCCCGTGGCGCATTCGAACATTGGCAGGTATCGATGAAAAATGATCCATAAGCTACGCTCGACACCTTATTATCACCGGGCCCTTTACTATATCGATTTAACCTATCTCCAAGTGAAACCCTGACAATATTGAGCACCCGACCTCACTTCCCTGGTGGAAGTTCACATGTCTAAACTAACTTGTCAGTTACAAAGTATTTACTTTGCTTCTGGATTGTGATTCGGACATGGATTAGTATGTTTGTTTTTCATTCGTCTTTTAATATTTTATTTATAGGCGATGCCGAAACAACAACCTCCCAAATTCAGACGACCACTGTAGATGTAACTGATAAAACAACTGATGCTACTGATAGTACTCACACAGCTGAAGGTATGTATATATCCAGGAAAGGAATTTCCGAAGTGTACCGAGTGAACCTAAAGTTATACTTGTACCACTTGACCATGTTAAGAGAGATAGTAATGGGCGAAATTATTTGTTGATAAAAATACTTTAATCATCTCTAGATATCATCATCATGATTGAGTGACGTGACAGAAATCATAATTTGTATTATTTTGAACTGATGGTTATTTTTGTTTAAGTGATTATCACAATGAACTAGGATTTGATGGGGAGATAGAATTTATATTACAATTTTTCTCAATTGTTGTTGACAAGGGGCGAATCAACAGTAGTGAGTCCCCTCTGATATAATTGATACTTTAACAAACAGAACAATGAACAGTAAAATGTATGACGTAACTCACTTCCACAGTGATTTGAAGACATGAGAAAAACTTAACATTTTATTCGTCCCAGTTAATGTTGTGTTTATGCTATCAACCATGTTTTTAATAAATACAATACGTCACAGATGAGCTAGAATTATTCAAAAACGTTTTATAATCGTCAATATTGTTGATACGTCTACAATTACCCAGCACATATTTGACGTGCCATAATTCCATAGATTTTTTTTTCATTCTCAGTTTTGATTACACGGGTGGCGGGTATAAATAGTTTATACTTTGCTTCTAGAGTTTTATTTAGAACGGAGTTGTACGTTTGTTATTTTTTTATTTATTGTTTTAAAGATATTTCGTTTTATATTATGTATTTCTAGACAATACTTCTACCAACTTATGTCCCTGTGATTGTGAATTTAAGAGAAGACTGGATGTACTGGCCACCGAGAGAAATATTCCCGTAGAAGAACTGGAACACCAATTGGAACCTGTATTACAGTCAATAAAGAAAAACCTGACTGTTGATGTCAAAACACTTTCATCGACAAAAAGGAAGAAGACAAGTGCAGACGACGCCAGAAAATCATCTGAACAAATAGGTGTATTAGGAGCTGTTATACTTGGTGTAGTGGTTGGATTGATTGTGTTAGTAGATTTGTTGTCTTTTCAACGGCATTGGAAGACACTTAGACAAAATTGCATTCAGTATACTTAACTGTTTTATTGGGAATTTTTTCAGAAATTGCATTCGGGATACTTAAGTATTTCATTGGGAATTGTTTCCGACATTTTGTATCGGTGCAGATCTTTTAACAACATTTTATCAAATTATAAATATGTAGGGCCTAATATGTTTATAAAGACACTAAGATAGTTAAAGTCAAGAGTGACACCTCCAACTAGCAATATGAATATTTATAAGTATTTTTTCTTTCTAATAAAAAAGAAGCATCACTAGATTTCAGCACGTTAAGTGATAGTATAATGATGGCTATTTAACTAGTAAGAATAAACAAAGAAATTACCTATTGTAGAAGTGTATAAATTACCTCTATCACATTGAACAAACACTAATATGTATTGATATGTCTCATATGGCCTCCATGGCTATGGCTTTTAGCTGACTATCAATTACTTGATTTACTATAATAGTTGGTAATGAGGTAATAAACCACACCTCTGATGTTGGTTACATTACATATTATACCAGTTTAAATTTTACAGCACTAGACAACCGTTTTAGAATACAATTCCTCATTGATAGTGCTTAACAAAATTATGAAATCAAAATTGTTTTCAAGATGTTGAAAAGATACCCAAAGTACCTAAATGTTTTACCAAGTTAAGCCAAGGAAATACTATACGTTATACTCATTTGTATTTAATGTAAAAATACATAACTTTTGCCAAATAATTTAGCCATGAGTGGAGGGGGGTCGAGCAGCCGAACGTTCAGATTCTGAGGTTCATATTCCAATGGCGGTCGACAGTAAAAAGAATTGTGAAAAAAGAAATATTTAAAATCAATAGAACATGAATGTGCCTTTAAAGAAATACAGAATGATATCTGGAAAATGTTTATAAGCTTTTTTACAATAAAGTGTTGAATTCTGGTTGAAAGTAAAATTACATAACAACATACGATAATATGAAATAATCCTGGTTTATTGTAATTCATTATAATTACGTTAACAATTCAGTGCATTTATTACCAGTCATTATTAACCACAGGAAATAACAGCAAAACACATATTATAATGAAAAATTAAACTGCTATTTTTATATTCGCAAAAACAAGTTACAGACCGTCTTAGTTTTATGACAATTTCGATAGAAATATTCTATTTTCGCACAGAAACATTGCCGACCACCTTGATTTCGTGACGATTTCGATGCAAATTGGTAAAAAGTATACAGATTTTATAAATATTCGTTATAATAAAACGAATTGCATATTACACAACGGAAAAAGATGGAGGCCCCTGAGGCATATGAGTATTTCCCATTGATTTGACAAATTTATGTTTGCTACTTTTTTTATCCGCCACTTAAAGCAAATTCGACAAGGAGTAGCACTTTGTTCGTAATATAATGTGATCTTGTTCATATTGTATTAAATCCATTAGTCTTCCATCCGTCACATTATCAATGGATGTAGTTTTTTATTTTTTTTACAACAGATCGAGTCAAAATTACTTGTGTCATTTTGCAATTTAAGGCACTTCCGGTTTACGTACTTCTCACTTGCATATTCATTTGCCAGGCACGTACAAGACACTGATTATAAGAGACACCGATAATAAGGAATAATATCCAAATATCCACTACCCAACTGACTCCTCCCCGTCCCATAATGACACCAAAAGCATTTAATATATGCACATAAACAACTATACAACATTTATGCAACTTCAAAATGGTTAAAAGAAGGACACTGCAAATGTCCATTTGACGTGCTACAGCAAAAATGTGTCACAAACACACCATACACAGACAGAGGTATATTGGAATAATTACTTTAGGCACTTTTCGAGTTGTTGTATTAGTATTGTTACACATACTGGTGTCCTTGACCTCTAAAGAACTGCATACCATTGAACGACGGTCACACCTACAAATTGTAATCATTATAAAGGAATGTTGTCTTGATTTATAGTAGAAACAATGTAAATGATTCGCAAACTTGATATATCAAAAATAAAAATCCCAATCCAAAAGAAAAGTAAAAGCAACAACTTGTGGAACCAAAGAACTCCCCGCTGCTTAGGCAATAACTTCATGCATTTCATGTAGAAACTCAAAATCTCGGTGTTGTAAAATTGTAGAAATGGTCTCCAAATTTTACATTACAAAAAAAAATACAACCTTACACAAATTAATTTTTCAACTTTAGCAAATTCAAATCCTATTTTATCTTTTTTAACGGACACTGTCATTGCCTTATCGTAGATAACTGCAAAATTCAAAATTACTAACAGCAGACCTTATATATTAGGGTATCTGGGTTGCATTTACTAATTTTCAAATCGTCTTTTCTTTAGTATGCCCCAACTCCATAATTTCCTCTTTACATGGATTAGTATGTTTGTTTATGATTAGAAATTGTGACATTTCAGTAGTGCTTTACATTAAAACAATTTTCTTAGTCTTTGAAAACCTCCTTATTCCATCTTGACTACAAACACAGCACACTTTAACTAGTTTAAAATTGTGTTATACTGCTACACGTAAATTGTGAAAATCAATATTTTAGAAACATTATTCTTAAGGCATTTGACGAAAAGCAAGATTCTATAGCGCAAGGAGCTAGGCGTGTCAAAGACTTTGAAACGCAATATGTACAACGAAAACCGTAATGAAAACAAAAGTAGGATTATACATACAGGAACGAATAAATTGCAATTGCTATTTAAACGAACACAAACATGTGTTGACTCAATGGGAATGTTAGACTTCAGTTAGTATGGTGAACGTATCAATCAAATTTTTTGAAAGATGCATGTCTATGAAATAACAAGAAACGAAATAACAATCATATATACAGAAAAAAAACTCCGCAGGAGGTAGTTATAGGACTATCATTAAAAATAGATGTCTCCATTTTTCAGTCGAAACAATGCAAAATTCCGCTTCGATTAAAACGTTTCACTTTATGAATGTTCAAGTAGCTGAATTTAAAACATGATGCATAATCTTAAATCCAAAGGATAAATGCATTAAAGTTAAAGTTGATATATACATGAACGAATAAGATAACATTACAACTGAAGAAATAAAACGTAAATGTCCTTTTAAAGAAAACGTTATAGTAACAACCAGTATCACTCAGCCAGATTTACACTACGTTGTTTATCCACCAACAACCAGTAGCACTAAGCCAGATGTACAACACGTTGTTAATCCACTAACAACCAGTATCACTCCGCTAGATGTACACCACGTTGTGTATCCACCAACAACCAGTAGCACTAAGCCAGATGTACAACACGTTGTTAATCCACCAACGACCAATAGCACTCCATCAGATGTACACCACGTTGTTAACCCACTAACAACCAGTATCACTCCGCTAGATGTACACCACGTTGTGTATCCACCAACAACCAGTAGCACTAAGCCAGATGTACAACACGTTGTTAATCCACCAACGACCAATAGCACTCCATCAGATGTACACCACGTTGTTAACCCACTAACAACCAGTATCACTCCGCTAGATGTACACCACGTTGTGTATCCACCAACAACCAGTAGCACTCCGCCAGATGTACACCACGTTGTTAATCCACCAACAACCAGTATCACTCCGCCAAATGTACACCACAGTATGCATCAAGCCATCATGGAAATCACCAGGCGACTTCAGTCTATAGAAACCACAGTAAAAGCCATCTATCAGCTACTTCTAACTCAGAATACATCACGTTTAGGTAGTAGTACCTCATCAAGTGCAGCTGGAAGTACATTTCCATCTCTACCAGTCCAGCCTATTAGCTAACTACCCACAGCCAGTCAAACAGACTTGCCTGAACAACTTATGGATCTAATTACCCAAAGTGATTTGACTTATACCCATGTATCAAACCAAAAACTAGTGCATCTACTAAAAACAGCAACATCGACCTACAGTCATTTACACTTGATGCACCCTTAGCAACATTTCCTGTCGATTCAAATGTATTGAGCCATTTGATAACTGTTCCGCAGTTTTATAAACTCAGTATTAAAACCATATCTAACACCAAACCAGAGTGTCTCAATGACTTGAGAAGTCTATTACCACCGGCGCCAACCACCACTATTGACACAGGAATACCTGAAGCCATCATTCAAGATGCAAAGCCAAAGAGTGGTGACTCAAGACGCAAGTTTGCAGTAGGCTTGTTCCGTGAAGTTTGTTCTTTTGGAGATGTCTACGGGAAAAATGTTAAAGGGAAGACGTACCAGACTAAAGCAGCCGTAAGAGGTCCAATATCAAAGAACAAGATCACCTTGATTAGGATGACAACATTTAAATACTTTCCTTGTGCACCAACCGATGCAGATACTCAGTGGTCTTTAGTCATACGTGCTGTAGACAAAGCTAACGGGTCATTCCATCAACGCATGAAAAGACATTTTGATCTTAGTGCGATCTCATAACAAATTTATGTAGAAATAGACATTTTGGTTTGACTTAATTACTTTTTATGACTTTAGTATATAAGCTGTGAAAAGTTAATAGACAGAGTGTGAGCTAAGTATGATTGAATTTGAGTATAGTTAACACCTTATACACCTGTCAAAATTTCTAATCGGTCACCGTTTATTGGCTTGATATTTCAAAATAGAACAAATTATTCCACTTCGATTAAAACGTTATACTTTATGAATGTTCAAGTAGCTGAATATAACAAATGATGCATAATCTTGAATCTAAAGCATAAATGCATTAGAAGTTAAAGTTGACATATGGGCAAGAATTTGCTAATGCATTTTTTTAGTCAAAGTGATGTACAAGCTTGATAAGAAATTAATTCTAATTGCATCATTTGTTTCAGACAAACTAGTCTCTAAACTCACAAAAATAGAGACAGTATGGCGAAGTGAACAGTGTCTCAAAAGGTATATTTACTTTTAAAAAGCGTGACATTTTTATGATAGCAATTTATATTGATGTATATGAATATTTGAATGAGGTTGTAAGTTGTTCTTGTGGTTATTTTTTTATCTTGCACAAAAAAATAATAAAGTGTAAGGTGCAGTATAAATAGCATTAAACTGCACTCATAAAAATAAAATGCACGTAACTGTTTTCGGTCAAAAGTTGTTACGCACACCTTTATTCGTATGGAACGACGAACATAACATGTGATTGGTACAACACAGCGGGTATAATACACGTATGGTACGATTACTCGTAATGTCGTAAAAAGAAGCCCTGGGAGTACAAACATTTGATAGTAGAACAAATGACATCAATACACCTTATGTTTATGTCAATTTACATACTTTTTCATGTTTTTTGGAGGTCTCGTATTTTAGTAAATACATGAGCTAACAGTACTTTTTTACGACATTAAACGTCACGATAATCGTACCCATTTTCACACAGGTCAGTGTATCTCAGCACGTTGTGATAAGGCCAATCGAGGAGAAGATCGACTTGTTGGCAGGCTGTTCCATGGACGCATGGGTAAGTTACGTGCATGCAGATGTGATTTAAATGCCCATCGCTTATCGATAAGCTTTGCATTGGTTTGTTTTTACGCAAATGAACCAAAACTCTCTTATGCGAGATTCAACTCTCACCAAAAAATGTTTATTTTATCATATTTTGTAAACGGCACGTAAATTGGACACAATTATTTCTGAGAGGTCTAACATGTCAAGGTAACGTGCACTAAATTATCAAAGTACTATGAAAAAATATCTGCCCAACGTCGTTTGCAAAGATCTGATGTGGTTTTATGGTCATTTGGCGATATTTTTTTTGATTTGTGTGATAAGGCTCGAGACATAATTTTTGTTTGTTGCCGCATCAAAGTGCATGTAACGTTGACCTGCAAATGTGGAACTTTGACAGAATGCACATTTGTGTCAATAAACGTGTGTTTCATACAAAATTAAAAGTGGAGAAAAAACCCATTACTTATTTTTAACTATTTCCCCAAAGTCTCATATCAATAAATATACTGATTTATGTGTTTAGGGTTTCCCTGATGACAAGCCACAGCCCCAGTCCACAGATGCTTAAATGTGTGTAACATTGACCGTATAAAGACTGCTAATTTAGAATATTGTCAGAAAGTGATTTAGAGTCAATATAAATAATGTTGCATGCATGAACAAAAACAAATAAAGTTGCACCCTTCAACCTTCTTTTTAATTTATTAATTTTGTTTCAACAAGTCAATAATGGTGAAACAAAAGTATTATAAGTGAAAAAGTTTTGTGTTTCTGTGTTAACATGTAACATTGACCATTTAAAAGATGACAGTGTAACATTGACAAAAAATTACAGCATAACTTTAATAATAGTTATGTTAAAATTTATGTGAATTAACATAAGTTTTTCTTCTTTTTTCAGATCTGGATGAATACGTGAAAAATTATGAAATGTGAAAAACTTTTATGAAAGATGTAAAGATATGAAAAATAACTTTTAATGAATTTTGATATGAAATTTTCTGGAAACAATAAATTTAACAAATTTCTAAGATTTCATTGATTAAAAGGCGAAATACGATCAGGTCATTTCTCAATGACTCGAACGACATAAAATGTTTGTGATTTCACCAATGACATTTGCATTGTTACTGCCGTTTTATATGGAAATAGGATTACTAACAGCAGACCTTATATATTAGGGTATCTTGGTTGCATTTACCAATTTTCAAATCGTCTGTTCTTTAGTATCCCAAACTCCATAATTTCCTCTTTACATGGATTGGTATGTTTGTTTATGATTAGTAATTGTACCATTTCAGTAGTGCTTTCAGTGATCTTAAGACATGAATCATAATTTGTAAATCTTTGTGATTGTTTAAATACGTTAAACAAAACCAATTTTCTTAGTCATTGGAAACTTATTCTTTTTACCATATTTCTAAAATTTAACAAAACAAAAATTCCATCTCGGCTAAATACACAACACACTTTAACTTGAACTTGTTTTAATTTTGTTATACTGATAGACGTAACTTAAGTATTTTATTGGGAATTGTTTCCGACATTTTGTATCAGTCAAATCTTTTAACAACCTTTCATCAATAAGTAATATGTTTATAAAAACACGAAGATAGTTAAGAAAGTAACACTATGCATATATAACCCATAGTTTGCATTGTCTTAAAATCAAGAGTGACAATTAACAATATGAATATTTATCAGAAGCTTTTCCTCTCTAATAAAAAAGAAGCATCACTAGATTTCAGCGCGTTATGTGATAGTATAATGATGGCTATTAAACTAGTAAGAATAAACAAAAAAATTACCTATTGTAGAAGTGTATAAATTACCTCTATCACATTGAACAAACACTTATATGTACTTATATGTCTCATATGGCCTCCATGGCTATGGCTTTTAGCTGACTATCAATTACTTGATTTACTATAATAGTTGGTAATGAGGTAATAAACCACACCTCTGATGTTGGTTACATTACATATTATACCAGTTTAAATTTTACAGCACTAGACAACCCTTTTGGAATACAATTCCTCATTAGTAGTGCTTAACAAAATTATGAAATCAAAATTGTTTTCAAGATGTTGAAAAGATACCCAAAGTACCAAAATGTTTTACCAAGTTAAGCCAAGGAAATACTATACGTTATACTCATTTGTATTTAATGTAAAAATACATAACTTGTGCCAAATAATTTAGACATGAGTGGAGGGGGGTTGAGCAGCCGAACGTTCAGATTCTGAGGTTTATATTCCAATGGCGGTCGACAGTAAAAAGAATTGTGAAAAAGAAATATTTAAAATCAATAGAACATGAATGTGCCTTTAAAGAAATACAGAATGATATCTGGATAAGCTTTTTTACAATGAAGTGTTGAATTCTGGTTGAAAGTAAAATTAAATAACAACATACGACAATATGAAATAATCCTGGTTTATTATAATTCATTATAATTACGTTAATAATTCAGTGCATTTATTAACAGTCATTATTAACCACAGGAAATAACAGCAAAACACATATTATAATGAAAAATTAAACTGCTATTTTAATATTCGCAAAAACAAGTTACAGACCGCCTTGGTTTCATGACAATTTCGATAGAAATATTTCTATTTTCGCACAGAAACATTGTCGACCACCTTGATTTCGTGACGATTTCGATGAAAATTGGTAAGAAGTATACAAATTTCATAAATATCCGTTATAAAAAAAACTAATTGCATATTACACAACGGAAAAAGATGGAAGCCCCTGAGGCACACAAGTAATCCCCATTGATTTTACAAATTTGTTTGCTTCTTTTCTAATCCACCACTCAAAACCAAATCGACAAAGAGTAGCACTTTGTTCGTAATATAATGTGATCTCGTTCATATTGTATTAAATCCATTAGTCTTCCATCCGTCACATTATCAATGAATGTAGTTTTTTGATTTTTTTTTTACAAAAGATCGAGTCAAAATTACTTGTGTCATTTTGCAATATAAGGCACTTCCGGTTTACGTACTTCTCACTTGCATATTCATTTGCCAGGTACGTACACGACACTGATTATAAGAGACATAAGAAAGAATATCCAAATGTCCACTACCCAACCGACTCTTCCGCGTCCCATAATGACACCAAAAGCATTTAATATATGCACATGAACTATACAACATTTATGCAACTCCATAATGGTTAAAAAGAAGGACACTGCAAATGTCCATTTGACGTGCTACAGCAAAATTGTGTCACAAACACACCTACACCTCATACAGACAGAGGTACTACGTATATTGGAATAAATAATTTAGGCACTTTTGGAGTTGTTGTATTAGTATTGTTACAAAGACGCCGTTATATTTACTGGTGCTTGTGACCTGTAAATCTTCCGTGATTGTTTAAATACATTAAACAAACCAAATAGACGAGTCTTTGGAAACCTATTCATTTTAACACATTTCTAAAATTTAACTGAACGAAAATTCTATCTAGGTGACACACTTGAACTTTTTTATTTTGTTATACTGATAGACGTCAAGTATGAAAAAACATTGTTTTAAAAACGATGAATCACAAACATAAACAACGAATAACCGTTATGGAAACAAAAGTAGGATTATACATACAGAAACGAATAAATTGCTATTGCTATTTAAACGATGAATCACAAACATTTGTTGACTTAATGAGAACGTTACACTTCCGTTAGTTTATGGTGAACGTATCAATCAATATTGTTGAAAGATGTATGTCTAAGAAATAACGTAAACGAAATAAGAATCGTATGTACAGGAATAAAAACTCTGCAAGAGGTAGTTATAGGACTATCATTATAAATGAATGTTGTCTTCATTTTTCGTCAATACAATGCCAGAGTTCCGCTTCGATTAAAACGTTACACTTTATGAATGTTTGAGTAGATGGATTTAAAAGATAATGAATAATCTTGAATCCAAAGGATAAATGCATTAGAAACAAAAGTTGATATATACATGAACGAATAAGATAACGTTACAACTGAAGAAATAAAACGTAAATTTCCTTTTAAAGAAACCGTTATAATAAGACAATTGGAAGAGTCGCCTTGTACATGATTTATGAAACATTATTATAAGACATTTATTTTATCGCGACGTAAGACTATAAACACTTTTGAAAGAAAACATGTTCAAAAATAACGAAACAGGAACATAACTAATATTATACATACAAAAATGGAAAGACGCCTTATGTATGCAAAACAATTATTTCAGAACATATTGATAAGACAAATAACAACATTAGAAACAAAACTTGAAATATACACAGGAATAAAATCCCGTAAGGAAGAAACAATAACACTATCGTTTTAAATGAATAATGTCTTGATTTTAAGTGGACACAACCAAGTGGTTAGCAGACTTTAAATATGTCCAGAGAATAACAACAATGGAAGGAAAATTTGACATATACATACAGAAATAATTGTAAATTGAGAGATGGCATAGACCCGAGTCCTTTATGCCTTTCAATTAGACACAATGCAAAATGGTTCGAGGCCTCTTTGTTAATAGCAGTATTTTTTCTGATTTAGACAGCCATTTAAGAGATAGACATTTTTCTCATCTATTCGTATTTTGGGAGAAAAAAGAATCTATGTATCAGTAGTAGATAGAGGTATCCTATCATCGTGTGCAGATTTTGTGTCTGAAACGAGGCCGCCCAGGATACCGCTATCTATTCTTTTAATCTGACATCGTGAAGAAATGAAGGAATCAAATATCCACAGGACACTTCCCAATAACTCGTGGTGAGCACACATATTATTTGATGGTACTCCGCAAAATTTTAACAATGTATTCAAAATATTGACAAACGATCGTACAGCGAGCCAAAACATCTTATGACATTTCAATCATGTACTGGGCCAGTGCCAGAATATATTAATCAGGAAATTGTCCCGTTAATTCGAACGACTTAAAAACTGAATTAACTAAATGTTTCGGCTAAAAATCAAGAATCTTCACTAACGTTCGCATTGTTAAAACAATTCAAACAATACCTCGAGGATCCGATTCAAATGTTTTGGCCAACTATCCATGACGCAAAACTAGACATATACATACGGAAATAATTGTAAATTGAGAGATGGCATAGACCGAGTCCTTTATGCCTTTCAATTAGACAATGCAAAATGGTTCGAGGCCTCTTTGTTAATAGCAGTATTTTTTCTGATTTAGACAGCCATTTAAGAGATAGACATTTCTGTCATCTATTCGTATTTTGGGAGAAAAAAGAATCTATGTATCAGTATCAGTGGTAATTAGAGGTATCCCATCATCGTATGTAGATTTTGTGTCTGAAACGAGGCCGCCCAGGATACCGCTATCTATCACACATAGATTCCATTAATCTGACATCGTGAAGAAATGAAGGAATCAAATATCCACATGATACTTTCCAATAACTCGTGGTGCGCACACATATCATTTGATGGTACTTCGGCGAAATTTTAACAATGTATTCAAAATATTGATAAACAATCGTACAGCGTGCCAAAACATCTCATGTACTAGGCCAGTGCAAGAATATATTAATCAGGAAATGGTCCCGTTAGTTCGGACGACTTAAAAACTGAATTAACTAAATGTTTCGGCTAAAAAATCAAGAATCTTCACTTACGTTCGCATTGATAAAACTATTAAAATATTAGTATGTTTGTTTGTAATAGAAATTGTGCCATTTCAGTAGTGTTTTTAGTGATTTTAAGACATGAATCAAATTTCTAAATCTTCCGCGATTGTTTAAATACATTAAACAAACCCAATTTTCTGAGTCATTGGAAACCTATTCATTTTAACACATTTCTAAAATTTTACTGAACGAAAATTCTATCTAGGCTACAAGCACAGCACAATTGAACTTGTTTTAATTTTGTTATACTGATAGACGTCAATTATGAAAAAAACGTTGTTTTAAAAACATTATTCTTAAAATATCTAACGAAAAGAAAGACTCTATAGCGCAAGGAGCAGGACGTATCAAAGATTTTGAAACGCAAAATATACAACGAATAACCGTTATGGAAACAAAAGTAGGATTATACATACATAAACGAATAAATTGCTATTGCTATTTAAACGATGAATCACAAACATTTGTTGACTCAATAAGAGAACGTTACACTTCCGTTAGTTTATGGTGAACGTATCCATCAATATTGTTGAAAGTGTATGTCTAAGAAATAACGTAATCGAAATAAGAATCGTATGTACAGGAATAAAACTCTGCAAGAGGTTAGTTATAGGACTATCATTATAAATGAATGTTGTCTTCATTTTTCGTCAATACAATGCCAGAGTTCCGCTTCGATTAAAACGTTACACTTATGAATGTTTGAGTAGATGAATTTAAAAGATAATGCATAATCTTGAATCCAAAGGATAAATGCATTAGAAACAAAAGTTGATATATACATGAACGAATAAGATAACGTTACAACTGAAGAAATAAAACGTAAATTTCCTTTTAAAGAAAACGTTATAATAAGACAATTGGAAGAGTCGCCTTGTACATGATTTATGAAACATTATTATAAGACATTTAATTTATCGCGACGTAAGACTATAAACACTTTTGAAAGAAAATATGTTCAAAATAACGAAACAGGAACATAACTAATATTATACATACAGAAATGGAAAGACGCCTTATGTATGCAAAACAATATTTCAGATCATATTGATAAGACAAATAAAACATTAGAAAAAAACTGAAATATACACAGGAATTAAATCCTGTAAGAAAAAAACAATAACACTATCGTTTTAAATGAATAATGTCTTGATTTTAAGTGGACACAACCAAGTGGTTAGCAGACTTTAAATATGTCCAGAAAATAACAACAAAAGAAGCAAAACTAGACATATACATACAAAAATAATTGTAAATTGAGAGATGGCATAGACTGAGTCCTTTATGCCTTTCAATTAGACACAGTGCAAAATGGTTCGAGGCCTCTTTGTTAATAGCAGTATTTTTTCTGATTTAGACAGCCATTTAAAAGATAGACATTTTTGTCATCTATTCGTATTTTGGGAGAAATACATACAGAAATAATTGTAAATTGAGAGATGGCATAGACCGAGTCCTTTATGCCTTTCAATTAGACAATGCAAAATGGTTCGAGGCCCCTTTGTTAATAGCAGTAATTTTTCTGATTTAGACAGCCATTTAAGAGATAGACATTTTTGTCATCTATTCGTATTTTGGGAGAAAAAAGAATCTATGTATCAGTATCAGTGGTAATTAGAGGTATCCCATCATCGTATGTAGATTTTGTGTCTGAAACGAGGCCGCCCAGGATACCGCTATCTATTCTTTTAATCTGACATCGTAAAGAAATGAAGGAATCAAATATCCACAGGATACTTTCCAATAACTCGTGGTGCGCACACATATTATTTGATGGTACCTCGGCGAAATTTTAACAATGTATTCAAAATATTGATAAACAATCGTACAGCTGCCAAAACATCTCATGTACTGGGCCAGTGCCAGAATATATTAATCAGGAAATGGTCCCGTTAGTTCGAACGATTTAAAAACTGAATTAACTAAATGTTTCGGCTAAAAAATCAAGAATTTTCACTTACGTTCGCATTGATAAAACTATTAAAACATTAGTATGTTTGTTTATAATTAGAAATTGTGCCATTTCAGTAGTGCTTCTAGTGATTTTAAGACATGAATCAAATTTGTAAATCTTCCGCGATTGTTTAAATACATTAAACAAACCCAATTTTCTGAGTCATTGGAAACCTATTCATTTTAACACATTTCTAAAATTTAACTGAACGAAAATTCTATCTAAGCTACAAGCAAGCACACTTGAACTTGTTTTAATTTTGTTATACTGATAGACTCAATTATGAAAAAGCATTGTTTTAAAAACTTATTAAGATATTTAACGCAAAGGAAGACTCTATAGCGCAAGGAGCAGGACGTATCAAAGACTTTGAAACGCAATATACAACGAATACCGTTATGGAAACAAAAGTAGGATTATACATACAGAAACGAATAAATTCCTATTGCTATTTGAACGATGAATCACAAACATTTGTTGACTCAATGAGAACGTTACAATTCCGTTAGTTTATGGTGAACGTATCAATCAATATTGTTGAAAGATGTATGTCTAAGAAATAACGTAAACGAAATAAGAATCGTATGTACAGGAATAAAAACTCTGCAAGAGGTAGTTATAGGACTATCATTATAAATGAATGTTGTCTTCATTTTTCGTCAATACAATGCCAGAGTTCCGCTTCGATTAAAACGTTACACTTTATGAATGTTTGAGTAGATAAATTTAAAGATAATGCATAATCTTGATCCAAAGGATAAATGCATTAGAAACAAAAGTTGATATATACATGAACGAATAAGATAACGTTACAACTAAAGAAATAAAACGTAAATTTCCTTTTAAAGAAACGTTATAATAAGACAATTGGAAGAGTCGCCTTGTACATGATTTATGAAACATTATTATAAGACATTTAATTTATCGCGACGTAAGACTATAAACACTTTGAAAGAAAATATGTTAAAAAATAACGAAACAGGAACATAACTAATATTATACATACAGAAATGGAAAGACGCCTTATGTATGCAAAACAATTATTTCAGATCATACTGATAAGACAAATAACAACATTAGAAACAAAACTTGAAATATACACAGGAATAAAATCCTGTAAGAAAGAAACAATAACACTATCGTTTTAAATGAATAATGTCTTGATTTTAAGTGGACACACCAAGTGGTTAGCAGACTTTAATTATGTCCAGAAATAACAACAATGGAAGGAAAACTGACATATACATACAGAAATAATTGTAAATTGAGAGATGGCATAGACCCGATTCCTTTATGCCTTTCAATTAGACACTGCAAAATGGTTCGAGGCCTCTTTGTTAATAGCAGTATTTTTCTGATTTAGACAGCCATTTAAGAGATAGACATTTTTGTCATCTATTCGTATTTTGGGAGAAAAAAGAATCTATGTATCAGTCAGTGGTAATTAGAGGTATCCCATCATCGTATGTAGATTTTGTGTCTGAAACGACGAGATCGCTATCTATTCTTTTAATCTGACATCGTGAAGAAATGAAAGAATCAAATATCACAGGATACTTTCCAATAACTCGTGGTGCGCACACATATTATTTGATGGTACCTCGGCGAAATTTTAACAATGTATTCAAAATATTGATAAACAATCGTACAGCGTGCCAAAACATTTCATGTACTGGGCCAGTGCCAGAATATATTAATCAGGAAATGGTCCCGTTAGTTCGAACGATTTAAAAACTGAATTAACTAAATGTTTCGGCTAAAAATCAAGAATTTCACTTACGTTCGCATTGATAAAACTATTAAAACATTAGTATGTTTGTTTATAATTAGAAATTGTGCCATTTCATCAGTGCTTTAGTGATTTAAGACATGAATCAAATTTGTAAATCTTCCGCGATTGTTTAAATACATTAAACAAACCCAATTTTCTGAGTCTTTGGAAACCTATTCATTTTAACACATTTCTAATTTAACTGAACGAAAATTCTATCTAGGCTACAAGCACAGCACACTTGAACTTGTTTTAATTTTGTTATACTGATAGACGTCAATTATGAAAAAACATTGTTTAAAAACATTATTCTTAAGATATTTAACGAAAAGGAAGACTCTATAGCGCAAGGAGCAGGACGTATCAAAGACTTTGAAACGCAAAATATACAACGAATAACCGTTATGGAAACAAAAGTAGGATTATACATACAGAAACGAATAAATTCCTATTGCTATTTAAACGATGAATCACAAACATTTGTTGACTCAATGAGAACGTTACACTTCCGTTAGTTTATGGTGAACGTATCAATCAATATTGTTGAAAGATGTATGTCTAAGAAATAACGTAAACGAAATAAGAATCGTATGTACAGGAATAAAAACTCTGCAAGAGGTAGTTATAGGACTATCATTATAAATGAATGTTGTCTTCATTTTTCGTCAATACAATGCCAGAGTTCCGCTTCGATTAAAACGTTACACTTTATGAATGTTTGAGTAGATAAATTTAAAGATAATGCATAATCTTGATCCAAAGGATAAATGCATTAGAAACAAAAGTTGATATATACATGAACGAATAAGATAACGTTACAACTAAAGAAATAAAACGTAAATTTCCTTTTAAAGAAAACGTATAATAAGACAATTGGAAGAGTCGCCTTGTACATGATTTATGAAACATTATTATAAGACATTTAATTTATCGCGACGTAAGACTATAAACCTTTGAAAGAAAATATGTTCAAAATAACGAAACAGGAACATAACTGATATTATACATACAGAAATGGAAAGACGCCTTATGTATGCAAAACAATTATTTCAGATCATATTGATAAGACAAATAACAACATTAGAAACAAAACTTGAAATATACACAGGAATAAAATCCTGTAAGAAAGAAACAATAACACTATCGTTTTAAATGAATCATGTCTTGATTTTAAGTGGACACAACCAAGTGTTAGCAGACTTTAAATATGTCCAGAAATAACAACAATGGAAGAAAACTGACATATACATACAGAAATAATTGTAAATTGAGAGATGGCATAGACGAGTCCTTTATGCCTTTCAATTAGACACATGCAAAATGGTTCGAGGCCTCTTTGTTAATAGCAGTATTTTTCTGATTTAGACAGCCATTTAAGAGATAGACATTTTTGTCATCTATTCGTATTTTGAGAAAAAAGAATCTATGTATCAGTATCAGTAGTAGATAGAGGTATCCCATCATCGTGTGTAGATTTTGTGTCTGAAACGAGGCCGCCCAGGATACCGCTATCTATCTTTTAATCTGACATCGTGAAGAAATGAAGGAATCAAATATCCACATGATACTTTCCAATAACTCGTGGTGCGCACACATATTATTTGATGGTACTCGGCGAAATTTTAACAATGTATTCAAAATATTGATAAACAATCGTACAGAGCCAAAGCATCTCATGTACTGGGCCAGTGCCAGAATATATTAATCAGGAAATGGTCCCGTTAGTTCGAACGACTTAAAAACTGAATTAACTAAATGTTTCGGCTAAAAATCAAGAATCTTCACTTACGTTCGCATTGATAAAACTATTAAAACATTAGTATGTTTGTTTATAATTAGAAATTGTGCCATTTCAGTAGTGCTTTTAGTGATTTTAAGACATGAATCAAATTTGTAAATCCTCGATTGTTTAAATACATTAAACAAACCCAATTTTCTGAGTCATTGGAAACCTTTTTATTTTAACACATTTCTAAAATTTAACTGAACGAAAATTCTATCTAGGCTACACACTTGAACTTGTTTTATTTTGTTATACTGATAGACGTCAATAATGAAAAAAACATTGTTTTAAAAACATTTTTCTTAAGATATTTAACGAAAAGGAGGACTCTATAGCGCAAGGAGCTGGAGGTATCAAAGCCTTTAAAACGCAAAATATATATATCGAATAACCGTTACGGACACAAAAGTAGGATTATACATACAGGAACGAATAAATTACTATAAAATAACTGCTATTTAAACGATGAATCACAAACATTTGTTGACTCAATGAGAACGTTACACTTCCGTTAGTTTATGGTGAACGTATCAATCAATATTGTTGAAAGGTGTATGTCTAAGAAATAACGTAATCGAAATAAGAATCGTATGTACAGGAATAAAAACTCTGCAAGAGGTAGTTATAGGACTATCATTATAAATGAATGTTGTCTTCATTTTTCGTCAATACAATGCCAGAGTTCCGCTTCGATTAAAACGTTACACTTGATGAATGTTTGAGTAGATGAATTTAAAAGATAATGCATAATCTTGAATCCAAAGGATAAATGCATTAGAAACAAAAGTTGATATATACATGAACGAATAAGATAACGTTACAACTGAAGAAATAAAACGTAAATTTCCTTTTAAAGAAAACGTTATAATAAGACAATTGGAAGAGTCGCCTTGTACATGATTTATGAAACATTATTATAAGACATTTAATTTATCGCGACGTAAGACTATAAACACCTTTGAAAGAAAATATGTTCAAAAATAACGAAACAGGAACATAACTGATATTATACATACAGAAATGGAAAGACGCCTTATGTATGCAAAACAATTATTTCAGATCATATTGATAAGACAAATAACAACATTAGAAACAAAACTTGAAATATACACAGGAATAAAATCCTGTAAGAAAGAAACAATAACACTATCGTTTTAAATGAATCATGTCTTGATTTTAAGTGGACACAACAAAGTGTTTAGCAGACTTAAATATGTCCAGAGAATAACAACAATGGAAGGAAAACTTGACATATACATACAGAAATAATTGTAAATTGAGAGATGGCATAGACCGAGTCCTTTATGCCTTTCAATTAGACACAATGCAAAATGGTTCGAGGCCTCTTTGTTAATAGCAGTATTTTTTTGATTTAGACAGCCATTTAAGAGATAGACATTTTGTCATCTATTCGTATTTTGAGAGAAAGAGAATCTATGTATCAGTATCAGTAGTAGATAGAGGTTTCCCATCATCTTGTGTAGATTTTGTGTCTGAAACGAGGCCGCCCAGGATACCGCTATCTATCACACATAAATTCCATTAATCTGACATCGTGAAGAAATGAAGGAATCAAATATCCAAATGATACTTTCCAATAACTCGTGGTGCGCACACATATTATTTGATGGTACTCCGGCGAAATTTTAACAATGTATTCAAAATATTGACAAACGATCGTATAGTGAGCCAAAACATCTTATGACACACAATCATGTACTAGGCCAGTGCCAGAATATATTAATCAGGAAATGGTCCCGTTCATTCGAATGACTTAAAAACTAAATTAACTAAATGTTTCGGCTAAAAATCAAGAATCTTCACTTACGTTCGCATTGTTAAAACAATTTAAACAATACCTCGAGGATCCGATTCAAATGTTTTGGCCAACTATCCATTACGCAAAACTAGACATATACATACAAAAGTAATTGTAAATTGAGAGATGGCATAGACCCGAGTCCTTTATGCCTTTCAATTAGACAATGCAAAATGGTTCGAGGCCTCTTTGTTAATAGCAGTAATTTTTCTGATTTAGACAGCCATTTAAGAGATAGACATTTTTGTCATCTATTCGTATTTTGGGAGAAAAAAGAATCTATGTATCAGTATCAGTGGTAATTAGAGGTATCCCATCATCGTGTGTAGATTTTGTGTCTGAAACGAGACCGCTATCTATTCTTTTAATCTGACATCGTGAAGAAATGAAGGTATCAAATATCAACAGGATACTTGCCAATAACTCGTGGTGCGCACACATATTATTTGATGGTACCTCGGCAAAATTTTAACAATGTATTCAAATATTGATAAACAATCGTACAGCGTGCCAAAACATCTCATGTACTGGGACAGTGCCAGAATATATTAATTAGGAAATGGTCCCGTTAGTTCGAACGATTTAAAAACTGAATTAACTAAATGTTTCGGCTAAAAAATCAAGAATTTTCACTTACGTTCGCATTGATAAAACTATTAAAACATTAGTATGTTTGTTTATAATTAGAAATTGTGCCATTTCATCAGTGCTTTTAGTGATTTTAAGACATGAATCAAATTTGTAAATCTTCCGCGATTGTTTAAATACATTAAACAAACCCAATTTTCTGAGTCATTAGAAACCTATTCATTTTAACACATTTCTAAAATTTAACTGAACGAAAATTCTATCTAGGCTACAAGCAAGCACACTTGAACTTGTTTTAATTTTGTTATACTGATAGACTCAATTATGAAAAAGCATTGTTTTAAAAACATTATTAAGATATTTAACGCAAAGGAAGACTCTATAGCACAAGGAGCAGGACGTATCAAAGACTTTGAAACGCAATATATACAACGAATAACCGTTATGGAAACAAAAGTAGGATTATACATACAGAAACGAAAAATTCCTATTGCTATTTAAACGATGAATCACAAACATTTGTTGACTCAATGAGAACGTTACACTTCCGTTAGTTTATGGTGAACGTATCAATCAATATTGTTGAAAGATGTATGTCTAAGAAATAACGTAAACGAAATAAGAATCGTATGTACAGGAATAAAAACTCTGCAAGAGGTAGTTATAGGACTATCATTATAAATGAATGTTGTCTTCATTTTTCGTCAATACAATGCCAGAGTTCCGCTTCGATTAAAACGTTACACTTTATGAATGTTTGAGTAGATGAATTTAAAAGATAATGCATAATCTTGAATCCAAAGGATAAATGCATTAGAAACAAAAGTTGATATATACATGAACGAATAAGATAACGTTACAACTGAAGAAAAAAAACGGAAATTTCCTTTTAAAGAAAACGTTACAACTGAAGAAAAAAACAAATTTCCTTTTAAAGAAAACGTTATAATAAGACAAATTGGAAGAGTCGCCTTGTACATGATTTATGAAACATTATTATAAGACATTTAATTTATCGCGACGTAAGACTATAAACACTTTTGAAAGAAAATATGTTCAAAGATAACGAAACAGGAACATAACTAATATTATACATACAGAAATGGAAAGACGCCTTATGTATGCAAAACAATTATTTCAGATCATATTGATAAGACAAATAACAACATTAGAAACAAAACTTGAAATATACACAGGAATAAAATCCTGTAAGAAAGAAACAATAACACTATCGTTTTAAATGAATAATGTCTTGATTTTAAGTGGACACAACCAAGTGGTTAGCAGACTTTAAATATGTCCAGAGAATAACAACATGGAAGGAAAACTTGACATATACATACAGAAATAATTGTAAATTGAGAGATGGCATAGACCTGAGTCCTTTATGCCTTTCAATTAGACACAATGCAAAATGTTCGAGGCCTCTTTGTTAATAGCAGTATTTTTCTGATTTAGCAGCCATTTAAGAGATAGACATTTTTGTCATCTATTCGTATTTTGGGAGAAAAAAGAATCTATGTATCAGTATCAGTGGTAATTAGAGGTATCCCATCATCGTGTGTAGATTTTGTGTCTGAAACGAGGACGCCCAGGATACTATCTATTCTTTTAATCTGACATCGTGAAGAAATGAAGGAATCAAATATCCACAGGATACTTTCCAATAACTCGTGGTGCGCACACATATTATTTGATGGTACCTCGGCGAAATTTTAACAATGTATTCAAAATATTGATAAACAATCGTACAGCGTGCCAAAACATCTCATGTACTGGGCCAGAGTGCCAGAATATATTAATCAGGAAATGGTCCCGTTAGTTCGAACGACTTAAAAACTGAATTAACTAAATGTTTCGGCTAAAAAATCAAGAATCTTCACTTACGTTCGCATTGATAAACTATTAAAACATAAGTATGTTTGTTTATAATTAGAAATTGTGCCATTTCAGTAGTGCTTTTAGTGATTTTAAGACATGAATCAGATTTGTAAATCTTCCGCGATTGTTTAAATACATTAAACAAACCCAATTTTCTGAGTCTTTGGAAACCTATTCATTTTAACACATTTCTAAAATTTAACTGAACGAAAATTCTATCTAGGCTACAAGCACAGCACACTTGAACTTGTTTTAATTTTTGTTATACTGATAGACGTCAATTATGAAAAAACATTGTTTTAAAAACATTATTCTTAAGATATTTAACGAAAAGGAAGACTCTATAGCGCAAGGAGCAGGACGTATCAAGACTTTGAAACGCAAAATATACAACGAATAACCGTTATGGAAACAAAAGTAGGATTATACATACAGAAACGAATAAATTCCTATTGCTATTTAAACGATGAAATCACAAACATTTGTTGACTCAATGAGAACGTTACACTTCCGTTAGTTTATGGTGAACGTATCAATCAATATTGTTGAAAGATGTATGTCTAAGAAATAACGTAAACGAAAATAAGAATCGTATGTACAGGAATAAAAACTCTGCAAGAGGTAGTTATCGGACTATCATTATAAATGAATGTTGTCTTCATTTTTCGTCAATACAATGCCAGAGTTCCGCTTCGATTAAAACGTTACACTTTATGAATGTTTGAGTAGATGAATTTAAAAGATAATGCATAATCTTGAATCCAAAGGATAAATGCATTAGAAACAAAAGTTGATATATACATGAACGAATAAGATAACGTTACAACTGAAGAAAAAAAACGGAAATTTCCTTTTAAAGAAAACGTTACAACTGAAGAAAAAAAACGGTAAATTTCCTTTTAAAGAAAACGTTATAATAAGACAATTGGAAGAGTCGCCTTGTACATGATTTATGAAACATTATTATAAGACATTTAATTTATCGCGACGTAAGACTATAAACACTTTTGAAAGAAAATATGTTCAAAGATAACGAAACAGGAACATAACTAATATTATACATACAGAAATGGAAAGACGCCTTATGTATGCAAAACAATTATTTCAGATCATATTGATAAGACAAATAACAACATTAGAAACAAAACTTGAAATATACACAGGAATAAAATCCTGTAAGAAAGAAACAATAACACTATCGTTTTAAATGAATAATGTCTTGATTTTAAGTGGACACAACCAAGTGGTTAGCAGACTTTAAATATGTCCAGAGAATAACAACAATGGAAGGAAAACTGACATATACATACAGAAATAATTGTAAATTGAGAGATGGCATAGACCTGAGTCCTTTATGCCTTTCAATTAGACACAATGCAAAATGGTTCGAGGCCTCTTTGTTAATAGCAGTATTTTTTTCTGATTTAGGCAGCCATTTAAGAGATAGACATTTTTTGTCATCTATTCGTATTTTGGGAGGAAAAAAGAATCTATGTATCAGTATCATGGGTAATTAGAGGTATCCCATCATCGTGTAGATTTTGTGTCTGAAACGAGGCCGCCCAGGATACCGCTATCTATTCTTTTAATCTGACATCGTGAAGAAATGAAGGAATCAAAATCCACAGGATACTTTCCAATAACTCGTGGTGCGCACACATATTATTTGATGGTACCTCGGCGAAATTTTAACATGTATTCAAATATTGATAAACAATCGTACAGCGTGCCAAAACATCTCATGTACTGGGCCAGTGCCAGAATATATTAATCAGGAAATGGTCCCGTTAGTTCGAACGACTTAAAAACTGAATTAACTAAATGTTTCGGCTAAAAAATCAAGAATCTTCACTTACGTTCGCATTGATAAAACTATTAAAACATAAGTATGTTTGTTTATAATTAGAAATTGTGCCATTTCAGTAGTGCTTTTAGTGATTTTAAGACATGAATCAGATTTGTAAATCTTCCGCGATTGTTTAAATACATTAAACAAACCCAATTTTCTGAGTCTTTGGAAACCTATCATTTTAACACATTTCTAAAATTTAACTGAACGAAAATTCTATCTAGGCTACAAGCACAGCACACTTGAACTTGTTTTAATTTTGTTATACTGATAGACGTCAATTATGAAAAAACATTGTTTTAAAAACATTATTCTTAAGATATTTAACGAAAAGGAAGACTCTATAGCGCAAGGAGCAGGACGTATCAAAGACTTTGAAACGCAAAATATACAACGAATAACCGTTATGGAAACAAAAGTAGGATTATACATACAGAAACGAATAAATTCCTATTGCTATTTAAACGATGAATCACAAACATTTGTTGACTCAATGAGAACGTTACACTTCCGTTAGTTTTATGGTGAACGTATCAATCAATATTGTTGAAAGATGTATGTCTAAGAAATAACGTAAACGAAATAAGAATCGTATGTACAGGAATAAAAACTCTGCAAGAGGTAGTTATAGGACTATCATTATAAATGAATGTTGTCTTCATTTTCGTCAATACAATGCCAGAGTTCCGCTTCGATTAAAACGTTACACTTTATGAATGTTTGAGTAGATGAATTTAAAAGATAATGCATAATCTTGAATCCAAAGGATAAATGCATTAGAAACAAAAGTTGATATATACATGAACGAATAATATACGTTACAACTGACTAAAAAAAACGGAAATTTCCTTTAAGAAAACGTTACAACTGAAGAAAAAAAACTAAATTTCTTTTAAAGAGAAACGTTATAATAAGACAATTGGAAGAGTCGCCTTGTACATGATTTATGAAACATTATTATAAGACATTTAATTTTCGCGACGTAAGACTATAAACACTTTTGAAAGAAAATATGTTCAAAGATAACGAAACAGGAACATAACTAATATTATACATACAGAAATGGAAAGACGCCATTATGTATGCAAAACAATTATTTCAGATCATATTGATAAGACAAATAACAACATTAGAAACAAAACTTGAAATATACACAGGAATAAAATCCTGTAAGAAAGAAACAATAACACTATCGTTTTAAATGAATAATGTCTTGATTTAAGTGGACACAACCAAGTGGTTAGCAGACTTTAAATATGTCCAGAATAACAACAATGGAAGGAAAACTTGACATATACATACAGAAATAATTGTAAATTGAGAGATGGCATAGACCCGAGTCCTTTATGCCTTTCAATTAGACACAATGCAAAATGGTTCGAGGCCTCTTTGTTAATAGCAGATTTTTTTTCTGATTTAGGCAGCCATTTAAGAGATAGACATTTTTGTCATCTATTCGTATTTTGGGAGGAAAAAGAATCTATGTATCAGTATCGGGTAATTAGAGGTATCCCATCATCGTGTGTAGATTTTGTGTCTGAAACGAGGCCGCCCAGGATACCGCTATCTATTCTTTTAATCTGACATCGTGAAGAAATGAAGGAATCAAATATCCAAGGATACTTTCCAATAACTCGTGGTGCGCACACATATTATTTGATGGTACCTCGGCGAAATTTTAACAATGTATTCAAAATATGATAAACAATCGTACAGCGTGCCAAAACATCTCATGTACTGGGCCAGTGCCAGAATATATTAATCAGGAAATGTCCCGTTAGTTCGAACGACTTAAAAACTGAATTAACTAAATGTTTCGGCTAAAAAATCAAGAATCTTCACTTACGTTCGCATTGATAAAACTATTAAAACATAAGTATGTTTGTTTATAATTAGAAATTGTGCCATTTCAGTAGTGCTTTTAGTGATTTTAAGACATGAATCAGATTTGTAAATCTTCCGCGATTGTTTAAATACATTAAACAAACCCAATTTTCTGAGTCTTTGGAAACCTATTCATTTTAACACATTTCTAAAATTTAACTGAACGAAAATTCTATCTAGGCTACAAGCACAGCACACTTGAACTTGTTTTAATTTTGTTATACTGATAGACGTCAATTATGAAAAAACATTGTTTTAAAAACATTATTCTTAAGATATTTAACGAAAAGGAAGACTCTATAGCGCAAGGAGCAGGACGTATCAAAGACTTTGAAACGCAAAATATACAACGAATAACCGTTATGGAAACAAAAGTAGGATTATACATACAGAAACGAATAATTCCTATTGCTATTTAACGATGAATCACAAACATTTGTTGACTCAATGAGAACGTTACACTTCCGTTAGTTATGGTGAACGTATCAATCAATATTGTTGAAAGATGTATGTCTAAGAAATAACGTAAACGAAATAAGAATCGTATGTACAGGAATAAAACTCTGCAAGAGGTAGTTATAGGACTATCATTATAAATGAATGTTGTCTTCATTTTTCGTCAATACAATGCCAGAGTTCCGCTTCGATTAAAACGTTACACTTTATGATGTTTGAGTAGATGAATTTAAAAGATAATGCATATCTTGAATCCAAAGGATAAATGCATTAGAAACAAAAGTTGATATATACATGAACGAATAAGATAACGTTACAACTGAAGAAAAAAAACGGAAATTTCCTTTTAAAGAAAACGTTACAACTGAAGAAAAAAAACGTAAATTTCCTTTTAAAGAAAACGTTATAATAAGACAATTGGAAGAGTCGCCTTGTACATGATTTATGAAACATTATTATAAGACATTTAATTTATCGCGACGTAAGACTATAAACACTTTTGAAAGAAAATATGTTCAAAGATAACGAAACAGGAACATAACTAATATTATACATACAGAAATGGAAAGACCCTTATGTATGCAAAACAATTATTTCAGATCATATTGATAAGACAAATAACAACATTAGAAACAAAACTTGAAATATACACAGGAATAAAATCCTGTAAGAAAGAAACAATAACACTATCGTTTTAAATGAATAATGTCTTGATTTTAAGTGGACACAACCAAGTGGTTAGCAGACTTTAAATATGTCCAGAGAATAACAACAATGGAAGGAAAACTTGACATATACATACAGAAATAATTGTAAATTGAGAGATGGCATAGACCCGAGTCCTTTATGCCTTTCAATTAGACACAATGCAAAATGGTTCGAGGCCTCTTTGTTAATAGCAGTATTTTTTCTGATTTAGGCAGCCATTTAAGAGATAGACATTTTTGTCATCTATTCGTATTTTGGGAGAAAAAAGAATCTATGTATCAGTATCAGTGGGTAATTAGAGGTATCCCATCATCGTGTGTAGATTTTGTGTCTGAAACGAGGCCGCCCAGGATACCGCTATCTATTCTTTTAATCTGACATCGTGAAGAAAATGAAGGAATCAAATATCCACAGGATACTTTCCAATAACTCGTGGTGCGCACACATATTATTGATGGTACCTCGGCGAAATTTAACAATGTATTCAAATATTGATAAACAATCGTACAGCGTGCCAAAACATTCATGTACTGGGCCAGTGCCAGAATATATAATCAGGAAATGGTCCCGTTAGTTCGAACGACTTAAAAACTGAATTAACTAAATGTTTCGGCTAAAAAATCAAGAATCTTCACTTACGTTCGCATTGATAAAACTATTAAAACATAAGTATGTTTGTTTATAATTAGAAATTGTGCCATTTCAGTAGTGCTTTTACTGATTTTAAGACATGAATCAAATTTGTAAATCTTCCGCGATGTTTAAATACATTAAACAAACCCAATTTTCTGAGTCATTGGAAACCTATTCATTTAACACATTTCTAAAATTTAACTAAACGAAAATTCTATCTAGGCTACAAGCACAGCACACTTGAACTTGTTTTAATTTTGTTATACTGATAGACGTCAATTATGAAAAAAACATTGTTTTAAAAACATTATTCTTAAGATATTTAACGAAAAGGAAGACTCTATAGCGCAAGAGCAGGACGTATCAAAGACTTTGAACGCAAAATATACAACGAATAACCGTTATGGAAACAAAATAGGATTATACATACAGGAACGAATAATGCTATTGCTATTTAAACGATGAATCACAAACATTTGTTGACTCAATGAGAACGTTACACTTCCGTTAGTTTATGGTGAACGTATCAATCAATATTGTTGAAAGATGTATGTCTAAGAAATAACGTAAACGAAATAAGAATCGTATGTACAGGAATAAAAACTCTGCAAGAGGTAGTTATAGGACTATCATTATAAATGAATGTTGTCTTCATTTTTCGTCAATACAATGCCAGAGTTCCGCTTCGATTAAAACGTTACACTTTATGAATGTTTGAGTAGATGAATTTAAAAGATAATGCATAATCTTGAATCCAAAGGATAAATGCATTAGAAACAAAAGTTGATATATACATGAACGAATAAGATAACGTTACAACTGAAGAAAAAAACGGAAATTTCCTTTTAAAGAAAACGTTACAACTGAAGAAAAAAACGTAAATTTCCTTTTAAAGAAAACGTTATAATAAGACAATTGGAAGAGTCGCCTTGTACATGATTTATGAAACATTATTATAAGACATTTAATTTATCGCGACGTAAGACTATAAACACTTTTGAAAGAAAATATGTCAAAGATAACGAAACAGGAACATAACTAATATTATACATACAGAAATGGAAAGACGCCTTATGTATGCAAAACAATTATTTCAGATCATATTGATAAGACAAATAACAACATTAGAAACAAAACTTGAAATATACACAGGAATAAAATCCTGTAAGAAAGAAACAATAACACTATCGTTTTAAATGAATAATGTCTTGATTTTAAGTGGACACAACCAAGTGGTTAGCAGACTTTAAATATGTCCAGAGAATAACAACAATGGAAGGAAAACTGACATACATACAGAAATAATTGTAAATTGAGAGATGGCATAGACCCGAGTCCTTTATGCCTTTCAATTAGACACAATGCAAAATGGTTCGAGGCCTCTTTGTTAATAGCAGTAATTTTTTCTGATTTAGGCAGCCATTTAAGAGATAGACATTTTTGTCATCTATTCGTATTTTGGGAGAAAAAGAATCTATGTATCAGTATCAGTGGGTAATTAGAGGTATCCCATCATCGTGTGTAGATTTTGTGTCTGAAACGAGGCCGCCCAGGATACCGCTATCTATTCTTTTAATCTGACATCGTGAAGAAATGAAGGAATCAAATATCCACAGGATACTTTCCAATAACTCGTGGTGCGCACACATATTATTTGATGGTACCTCGGCGAAATTTTAACAATGTATTCAAAATATTGATAAACAATCGTACAGCGTGCCAAAACATCTCATGTACTGGGCCAGTGCCAGAATATATTAATCAGGAAATGGTCCCGTTAGTTCGAACGACTTAAAAACTGAATTAACTAAATGTTTCGGCTAAAAAATCAAGAATCTTCACTTACGTTCGCATTGATAAAACTATTAAAACATAAGTATGTTTGTTTATAATTAGAAATTGTGCCATTTCAGTAGTGCTTTTAGTGATTTTAAGACATGAATCAGATTTGTAAATCTTCCGCGATTGTTTAAATACATTAAACAAACCCAATTTTCTGAGTCTTTGGAAACCTATTCATTTTAACACATTTCTAAAATTTAACTGAACGAAAATTCTATCTAGGCTACAAGCACAGCACACTTGAACTTGTTTTAATTTTGTTATACTGATAGACGTCAATTATGAAAAACATTGTTTTAAAAACATTATTCTTAAGATATTTAACGAAAGGAAGACTCTATAGCGCAAGGAGCAGGACGTATCAAAGACTTTGAAACGCAAAATATACAACGAATAACCGTTATGGAAACAAAAGTAGGATTATACATACAGAAACGAATAAATTCCTATTGCTATTTAAACGATGAATCACAAACATTTGTTGACTCAATGAGAACGTTACACTTCCGTTAGTTTATGGTGAACGTATCAATCAATATTGTTGAAAGATGTATGTCTAAGAAATAACGTAAACGAAATAAGAATCGTATGTACAGGAATAAAAACTCTGCAAGAGGTAGTTATAGGACTATCATTATAAATGAATGTTGTCTTCATTTTTCGTCAATACAATGCCAGAGTTCCGCTTCGATTAAAACGTTACACTTTATGAATGTTTGAGTAGATGAATTTAAAAGATAATGCATAATCTTGAATCCAAAGGATAAATGCATTAGAAACAAAAGTTGATATATACATGAACGAATAAGATAACGTTACAACTGAGAAAAAAAACGGAAATTTCCTTTTAAAGAAAACGTTACAACTGAAGAAAAAAAACGTAAATTTCTTTTAAAGAAAACGTTATAATAAGACAATTGGAAGAGTCGCCTTGTACATGATTTATGAAACATTATTATAAGACATTTAATTTATCGCGACGTAAGACTATAAACACTTTTGAAAGAAAATATGTTCAAAGATAACGAAACAGGAACATAACTAATATTATACATACAGAAATGGAAAGACGCCTTATGTATGCAAAACAATTATTTCAGATCATATTGATAAGACAAATAACAACATTAGAAACAAAACTTGAAATATACACAGGAATAAAATCCTGTAAGAAAGAAACAATAACACTATCGTTTTAAATGAAAATGTCTTGATTTTAAGTGGACACAACCAAGTGGTTAGCAGACTTTAAATATGTCCAGAGAATAACAACAATGGAAGGAAAACTGACATACATACAGAAATAATTGTAAATTGAGAGATGGCATAGACCTGAGTCCTTTATGCCTTTCAATTAGACACAATGCAAAATGGTTCGAGGCCTCTTTGTTAATAGCAGTATTTTTTCTGATTTAGGCAGCCATTTAAGAGATAGACATTTTTGTCATCTATTCGTATTTTGGGAGAAAAAGAATCTATGTATCATGGGTAATTAGAGGTATCCCATCATCGTGTGTAGATTTTGTGTCTGAAACGAGGCCGCCCAGGATACCGCTATCTATTCTTTTAATCTGACATCGTGAAGAAATGAAGGAATCAAATATCCACAGGATACTTTCCAATAACTCGTGGTGCGCACACATATTATTTGATGGTACCTCGGCGAAATTTTAACAATGTATTCAAAATATTGATAAACAATCGTACAGCGTGCCAAAACATCTCATGTACTGGGCCAGTGCCAGAATATATTAATCAGGAAATGGTCCCGTTAGTTCGAACGACTTAAAAACTGAATTAACTAAATGTTTCGGCTAAAAAATCAAGAATCTTCACTTACGTTCGCATTGATAAAACTATTAAAACATAAGTATGTTTGTTTATAATTAGAAATTGTGCCATTTCAGTAGTGCTTTTAGTGATTTTAAGACATGAATCAGATTTGTAAATCTTCCGCGATTGTTTAAATACATTAAACAAACCCAATTTTCTGAGTCTTTGGAAACCTATTCATTTTAACACATTTCTAAAATTTAACTGAACGAAAATTCTATCTAGGCTACAAGCACAGCACACTTGAACTTGTTTTAATTTTGTTATACTGATAGACGTCAATTATGAAAAAACATTGTTTTAAAAACATTATTCTTAAGATATTTAACGAAAAGGAAGACTCTATAGCGCAAGGAGCAGGACGTATCAAAGACTTTGAAACGCAAAATATACAACGAATAACCGTTATGGAAACAAAAGTAGGATTATACATACAGAAACGAATAAATTCCTATTGCTATTTAAACGATGAATCACAAACATTTGTTGACTCAATGAGAACGTTACACTTCCGTTAGTTTATGGTGAACGTATCAATCAATATTGTTGAAAGATGTATGTCTAAGAAATAACGTAAACGAAATAAGAATCGTATGTACAGGAATAAAAACTCTGCAAGAGGTAGTTATAGGACTATCATTATAAATGAATGTTGTCTTCATTTTCGTCAATACAATGCCAGAGTTCCGCTTCGATTAAAACGTTACACTTTATGAATGTTTGAGTAGATGAATTTAAAGATAATGCATAATCTTGATCCAAAGGATAATGCATTAGAAACAAAAGTTGATATATACATGAACGAATAAGATAACGTTACAACTGAAGAAATAAAACGTAAATTTCCTTTTAAAGAAAACGTTATAATAAGACAATTGGAAGAGTCGCCTTGTACATGATTTATGAAACATTATTATAAGACATTTAATTTATCGCGACGTAAGACTATAACACTTTTGAAAGAAAATATGTTCAAAATAACGAAACAGGAACATAACTAATATTATACATACAGAAATGGAAAGACGCCTTATGTATGCAAAACAATTATTTCAGATCATATTGATAAGACAAATAACAACATTAGAAACAAAACTTGAAATATACACAGGAATAAAATCCTGTAAGAAAGAAACAATAACACTATCGTTTTAAATGAATAATGTCTTGATTTTAAGTGGACACAACCAAGTGGTTAGCAGACTTTAAATATGTCCAGAGAATAACAACAATGGAAGGAAAACTTGACATATACATACAGAAATAATTGTAAATTGAGAGATGGCATAGACCGAGTCCTTTATGCCTTTCAATTAGACACAATGCAAAATGGTTCGAGGCCTCTTTGTTAATAGCAGTATTTTTTCTGATTTAGGCAGCCATTTAAGAGATAGACATTTTTGTCATCTATTCGTATTTTGGGAGAAAAAAGAATCTATGTATCAGTATCAGTGGTAATTAGAGGTATCCCATCATCGTGTGCAGATTTTGTCTGAACGAGGCCGCCCAGGATACCGCTATCTATTCTTTAATCTGACATCGTGAAGAAATGAAGAATCAAATATCCACAGGATACTTTCCAATAACTCGTGGTGCGCACACATATTATTTGATGGTACCTCGGCGAAATTTTAACAATGTATTCAAAATATTGATAAACAATCGTACAGCGTGCCAAAACATCTCATGTACTGGGCCAGTGCCAGAATATATTAATCAGGAAATGGTCCCGTTAGTTCGAACGACTTAAAAACTGAATTAACTAAATGTTTCGGCTAAAAATCAAGAATCTTCACTTACGTTCGCATTGATAAAACTATTAAAACATAAGTATGTTTGTTTATAATTAGAAATTGTGCCATTTCAGTAGTGCTTTTAGTGATTTTAAGACATGAATCAGATTTGTAAATCTTCCGCGATTGTTTAAATACATTAAACAAACCCAATTTTCTGAGTCTTTGGAAACCTATTCATTTTAACACATTTCTAAAATTTAACTGAACGAAAATTCTATCTAGGCTACAAGCACAGCACACTTGAACTTGTTTTAATTTTGTTATACTGATAGACGTCAATTATGAAAAAACATTGTTTTAAAAACATTATTCTTAAGATATTTAACGAAAAGGAAGACTCTATAGCGCAAGGAGCAGGACGTATCAAAGACTTTGAAACGCAAAATATACAACGAATAACCGTTATGGAAACAAAAGTAGGATTATACATACAGAACGAATAAATTCCTATTGCTATTTAAACGATGAATCACAAACATTTGTTGACTCAATGAGAACGTTACACTTCCGTTAGTTTATGGTGAACGTATCAATCAATATTGTTGAAAGATGTATGTCTAAGAAATAACGTAAACGAAATAAGAATCGTATGTACAGGAATAAAAACTCTGCAAGAGGTAGTTATAGGACTATCATTATAAATGAATGTTGTCTTCATTTTTCGTCAATACAATGCCAGAGTTCCGCTTCGATTAAAACGTTACACTTTATGAATGTTTGAGTAGATGAATTTAAAAGATAATGCATAATCTTGAATCCAAAGGATAAATGCATTAGAAACAAAAGTTGATATATACATGAACGAATAAGATAACGTTACAACTGAAGAAAAAAAACGGAAATTTCCTTTTAAAGAAAACGTTACAACTGAAGAAAAAAAACGTAAATTTCCTTTTAAAGAAAACGTTATAATAAGACAATTGGAAGAGTCGCCTTGTACATGATTTATGAAACATTATTATAAGACATTTAATTTATCGCGACGTAAGACTATAAACACTTTTGAAAGAAAATATGTTCAAAGATAACGAAACAGGAACATAACTAATATTATACATACAGAAATGGAAAGACGCCTTATGTATGCAAAACAATTATTTCAGATCATATTGATAAGACAAATAACAACATTAGAAACAAAACTTGAAATATACACAGGAATAAAATCCTGTAAGAAAGAAACAATAACACTATCGTTTTAAATGAATAATGTCTTGATTTTAAGTGGACACAACCAAGTGGTTAGCAGACTTTAAATATGTCCAGAGAATAACAACAATGGAAGGAAAACTGACATAGACATACAGAAATAATTGTAAATTGAGAGATGGCATAGACCGAGTCCTTTATGCCTTTCAATTAGACACAATGCAAAATGGTTCGAGGCCTCTTTGTTAATAGCAGTATTTTTTCTGATTTAGGCAGCCATTTAAGAGATAGACATTTTTGTCATCTATTCGTATTTTGGGAGAAAAAAGAATCTATGTATCAGTATCAGGGGTAATTAGAGGTATCCCATCATCGTGTGTAGATTTTGTGTCTGAAACGAGGCCGCCCAGGATACCGCTATCTATTCTTTTAATCTGACATCGTGAAGAAATGAAGGAATCAAATATCCACAGGATACTTTCCAATAACTCGTGGTGCGCACACATATTATTTGATGGTACCTCGGCGAAATTTTAACAATGTATTCAAAATATTGATAAACAATCGTACAGCGTGCCAAAACATCTCATGTACTGGGCCAGTGCCAGAATATATTAATCAGGAAATGGTCCCGTTAGTTCGAACGACTTAAAAACTGAATTAACTAAATGTTTCGGCTAAAAAATCAAGAATCTTCACTTACGTTCGCATTGATAAAACTATTAAAACATAAGTATGTTTGTTTATAATTAGAAATTGTGCCATTTCAGTAGTGCTTTTAGTGATTTTAAGACATGAATCAGATTTGTAAATCTTCTACATTAAACAAACCCAATTTTCTGAGTCTTTGGAAACCTATTCATTTTAACACATTTCTAAAATTTAACTGAACGAAAATTCTATCTAGGCTACAAGCACAGCACACTTGAACTTGTTTTAATTTTGTTATACTGATAGACGTCAATTATGAAAAAACATTGTTTTAAAAACATTATTCTTAAGATATTTAACGAAAAGGAAGACTCTATAGCGCAAGGAGCAGGACGTATCAAAGACTTTGAAACGCAAAATATACAACGAATAACCGTTATGGAAACAAAAGTAGGATTATACATACAGAAACGAATAAATTCCTATTGCTATTTAAACGATGAATCACAAACATTTGTTGACTCAATGAGAACGTTACACTTCCGTTAGTTTATGGTGAACGTATCAATCAATATTGTTGAAAGATGTATGTCTAAGAAATAACGTAAACGAAATAAGAATCGTATGTACAGGAATAAAAACTCTGCAAGAGGTAGTTATAGGACTATCATTATAAATGAATGTTGTCTTCATTTTTCGTCAATACAATGCCAGAGTTCCGCTTCGATTAAAACGTTACACTTTATGAATGTTTGAGTAGATGAATTTAAAAGATAATGCATAATCTTGAATCCAAAGGATAAATGCATTAGAAACAAAAGTTGATATATACATGAACGAATAAGATAACGTTACAACTGAAGAAAAAAAACGGAAATTTCCTTTTAAAGAAAACGTTACAACTGAAGAAAAAAAACGTAAATTTCCTTTTAAAGAAAACGTTATAATAAGACAATTGGAAGAGTCGCCTTGTACATGATTTATGAAACATTATTATAAGACATTTAATTTATCGCGACGTAAGACTATAAACACTTTTGAAAGAAAATATGTTCAAAGATAACGAAACAGGAACATAACTAATATTATACATACAGAAATGGAAAGACGCCTTATGTATGCAAAACAATTATTTCAGATCATATTGATAAGACAAATAACAACATTAGAAACAAAACTTGAAATATACACAGGAATAAAATCCTGTAAGAAAGAAACAATAACACTATCGTTTTAAATGAATAATGTCTTGATTTTAAGTGGACACAACCAAGTGGTTAGCAGACTTTAAATATGTCCAGAGAATAACAACAATGGAAGGAAAACTAGACATAGACATACAGAAATAATTGTAAATTGAGAGATGGCATAGACCTGAGTCCTTTATGCCTTTCAATTAGACACAATGCAAAATGGTTCGAGGCCTCTTTGTTAATAGCAGTATTTTTTCTGATTTAGGCAGCCATTTAAGAGATAGACATTTTTGTCATCTATTCGTATTTTGGGAGGAAAAAGAATCTATGTATCAGTGGGTAATTAGAGGTATCCCATCATCGTGTGTAGATTTTGTGTCTGAAACGAGGCCGCCCAGGATACCGCTATCTATTCTTTTAATCTGACATCGTGAAGAAATGAAGGAATCAAATATCCACAGGATACTTTCCAATAACTCGTGGTGCGCACACATATTATTTGATGGTACCTCGGCGAAATTTAACAATGTATTCAAAATATTGATAAACAATCGTACAGCGTGCCAAAACATCTCATGTACTGGGCCAGTGCCAGAATATATTAATCAGGAAATGGTCCCGTTAGTTCGAACGACTTAAAAACTGAATTAACTAAATGTTTCGGCTAAAAAATCAAGAATCTTCACTTACGTTCGCATTGATAAAACTATTAAAACAAGTATGTTTGTTTATAATTAGAAAATTGTGCATTTCAGTAGTGCTTTTAGTGATTTTAAGACATGAATCAGATTTGTAAATCTTCCGCGATTGTTTAAATACATTAAACAAACCCAATTTTCTGAGTCTTTGGAAACCTATTCATTTTAACACATTTCTAAAATTTAACTGAACGAAAATTCTATCTAGGCTACAAGCACAGCACACTTGAACTTGTTTTAATTTTGTTATACTGATAGACGTCAATTATGAAAAAACATTGTTTTAAAAACATTATTCTTAAGATATTTAACGAAAAGGAAGACTCTATAGCGCAAGGAGCAGGACGTATCAAAGACTTTGAAACGCAAAATATACAACGAATAACCGTTATGGAAACAAAAGTAGGATTATACATACAGAAACGAATAAATTCCTATTGCTATTTAAACGATGAATCACAAACATTTGTTGACTCAATGAGAACGTTACACTTCCGTTAGTTTATGGTGAACGTATCAATCAATATTGTTGAAAGATGTATGTCTAAGAAATAACGTAAACGAAATAAGAATCGTATGTACAGGAATAAAAACTCTGCAAGAGGTAGTTATAGGACTATCATTATAAATGAATGTTGTCTTCATTTTTCGTCAATACAATGCCAGAGTTCCGCTTCGATTAAAACGTTACACTTTATGAATGTTTGAGTAGATGAATTTAAAAGATAATGCATAATCTTGAATCCAAAGGATAAATGCATTAGAAACAAAAGTTGATATATACATGAACGAATAAGATAACGTTACAACTAAAGAAATAAAACGTAAATTTCCTTTTAAAGAAAACGTTATAATAAGACAATTGGAAGAGTCGCCTTGTACATGATTTATGAAACATTATTATAAGACATTTAATTTATCGCGACGTAAGACTATAAACACTTTTGAAAGAAAATATGTTCAAAATAACGAAACAGGAACAAACTAATATTATACATACAGAAATGGAAAGACGCCTTATGTATGCAAAACAATTATTTCAGATCATATGATAAGACAAATAACAACATTAGAAACAAAACTTGAAATATACACAGGAATAAAATCCTGTAAGAAAGAAACAATAACACTATCGTTTTAAATGAATAATGTCTTGATTTTAAGTGGACACAACCAAGTGGTTAGCAGACTTTAATATGTCCAGAGAATAACAACAATGGAAGGAAAACTTGACATACATACAGAAATAATTGTAAATTGAGAGATGGCATAGACCCGAGTCCTTTATGCCTTTCAATTAGACACAATGCAAAATGGTTCGAGGCCTCTTTGTTAATAGCAGTATTTTTTTTCTGATTTAGGCAGCCATTTAAGAGATAGACATTTTTGTCATCTATTCGTATTTTGGGAGAAAAAAGAATCTATGTATCAGTATCAGTGGTAATTAGAGGTATCCCATCATCGTGTGTAGATTTTGTGTCTGAAAACGAGGACCGCTATCTATTCTTTTAATCTGACATCGTGAAGAAATGAAGGAATCAAATATCACAGGATACTTTCCAATAACTCGTGGTGCGCACACATATTATTTGATGGTACCTCGGCGAAATTTTAACAATGTATTCAAAATATTGATAAACAATCGTACAGCGTGCCAAAACATTCATGTACTGGGCCAGTGCCAGAATATATTAATCAGGAAATGGTCCCGTTAGTTCGAACGACTTAAAAACTGAATTAACTAAATGTTTCGGCTAAAAAATCAAGAATCTTCACTTACGTTCGCATTGATAAAACTATTAAAACATAGTATGTTTGTTTATAATTAGAAATTGTGCCATTTCAGTAGTGCTTTTAGTGATTTTAAGACATGAATCAGATTTGTAAATCTTCCGCGATTGTTTAAATACATTAAACAAACCCAATTTTCTGAGTTTGGAAACCTATTCATTTTAACACATTTCTAAAATTTAACTGAACGAAAATTCTATCTAGGCTACAAGCACAGCACACTTGAACTTGTTTTAATTTTGTTATACTGATAGACGTCAATTATGAAAAAACATTGTTTTAAAAACATTATTCTTAAGATATTTAACGAAAAGGAAGACTCTATAGCGCAAGGAGCAGGACGTATCAAAGACTTTGAAACGCAAAATATACAACGAATAACCGTTATGGAAACAAAAGTAGGATTATACATACAGAAACGAATAAATTCCTATTGCTATTTAAACGATGAATCACAAACATTTGTTGACTCAATGAGAACGTTACACTTCCGTTAGTTTATGGTGAACGTATCAATCAATATTGTTGAAAGATGTATGTCTAAGAAATAACGTAAACGAAATAAGAATCGTATGTACAGGAATAAAAACTCTGCAAGAGGTAGTTATAGGACTATCATTATAAATGAATGTTGTCTTCATTTTTCGTCAATACAATGCCAGAGTTCCGCTTCGATTAAAACGTTACACTTTATGAATGTTTGAGTAGATGAATTTAAAAGATAATGCATAATCTTGAATCCAAAGGATAAATGCATTAGAAACAAAAGTTGATATATACATGAACGAATAAGATAACGTTACAACTGAAGAAAAAAAACGGAAATTTCCTTTTAAAGAAAACGTTACAACTGAAGAAAAAAAACGTAAATTTCCTTTTAAAGAAAACGTTATAATAAGACAATTGGAAGAGTCGCCTTGTACATGATTTATGAAACATTATTATAAGACATTTAATTTATCGCGACGTAAGACTATAAACACTTTTGAAAGAAAATATGTTCAAAGATAACGAAACAGGAACATAACTAATATTATACATACAGAAATGGAAAGACGCCTTATGTATGCAAAACAATTATTTCAGATCATATTGATAAGACAAATAACAACATTAGAAACAAAACTTGAAATATACACAGGAATAAAATCCTGTAAGAAAGAAACAATAACACTATCGTTTTAAATGAATAATGTCTTGATTTTAAGTGGACACAACCAAGTGGTTAGCAGACTTTAAATATGTCCAGAGAATAACAACAATGGAAGGAAAACTGACATAGACATACAGAAATAATTGTAAATTGAGAGATGGCATAGACCGAGTCCTTTATGCCTTTCAATTAGACACAATGCAAAATGGTTCGAGGCCTCTTTGTTAATAGCAGTATTTTTTCTGATTTAGGCAGCCATTTAAGAGATAGACATTTTTGTCATCTATTCGTATTTTGGGAGAAAAAAGAATCTATGTATCAGTATCAGTGGGTAATTAGAGGTATCCCATCATCGTGTGTAGATTTTGTGTCTGAAACGAGGCCGCCCAGGATACCGCTATCTATTCTTTTAATCTGACATCGTGAAGAAATGAAGGAATCAAATATCCACAGGATACTTTCCAATAACTCGTGGTGCGCACACATATTATTTGATGGTACCTCGGCGAAATTTTAACAATGTATTCAAAATATTGATAAACAATCGTACAGCGTGCCAAAACATCTCATGTACTGGGCCAGTGCCAGAATATATTAATCAGGAAATGGTCCCGTTAGTTCGAACGACTTAAAAACTGAATTAACTAAATGTTTCGGCTAAAAAATCAAGAATCTTCACTTACGTTCGCATTGATAAAACTATTAAAACATAAGTATGTTTGTTTATAATTAGAAATTGTGCCATTTCAGTAGTGCTTTTAGTGATTTTAAGACATGAATCAGATTTGTAAATCTTCCGCGATTGTTTAAATACATTAAACAAACCCAATTTTCTGAGTCTTTGGAAACCTATTCATTTTAACACATTTCTAAAATTTAACTGAACGAAAATTCTATCTAGGCTACAAGCACAGCACACTTGAACTTGTTTTAATTTTGTTATACTGATAGACGTCAATTATGAAAAAACATTGTTTTAAAACATTATTCTTAAGATATTTAACGAAAAGGAAGACTCTATAGCGCAAGGAGCAGGACGTATCAAAGACTTTGAAACGCAAAATATACAACGAATAACCGTTATGGAAAAAAAGTAGGATTATACATAACAGAACGAATAAATTCCTATTGCTATTAAACGATGGAATCACAAACATTTGTTGACTCATGAGAACGTTACACTTCCGTTAGTTTATTGACGTATCAATCAATATTGTTGAAAGATGTATGTCTAAGAAATAACGTAAACGAAATAGAATCGTATGTACAGGAATAAAAACTCTGCAAGAGGTAGTTATAGGACTATCATTATAAATGAATGTTGTCTTCATTTTTCGTCAATACATGCCCAGAGTTCGCTTCGATTAAAACGTACACTTTATGATGTTTGAGTAGATGATTTAAAAGATAATGCATAATCTTGAAATCCAAAGGATAAAGTGCATTAGAAACAAAAAGTTGATATATACATGAACGAATAAGATAACGTTACAATAACGGAAACTAGAACGTTACAACTGAAGAAAAAAACGTAAATTTCCTTTTAAAGAAAACGTTATAATAAGACAATTGGAAGAGTCGCCTTGTACATGATTTATGAAACATTATTATAAGACATTAATTTATCGCGGACGTAAGACTATAACACTTTTGAAAGAAAATTATGTTCAAAGATAACGAAACAGGAAACATAACTAATTTATACATACAGAAATGGAAAGACGCCCTTATGTATGCAAAACAATTATTTCAGATCATATTGATAAGACAAATAACAACATTAGAAACAAACTTGAAATATACACAGGAATAAAATCCGTAAGAAAGAAACAATAACACTATCGTTTTAAATGAAAAAATGTCTTGATTTTAAGTGGACAACAAGTGGTTAGCAGACTTTAAATATGTCCAGAGAATAACAACAATGGAAGGAAAACTAGACATAGACATACAGAATTGTAAATTGAGAGATGGATAGACCGAGTCCTTTATGCCTTTCAATTAGGACACAATGCAAAATGGTTCGAGGCCTCTTTGTTAATAGCAGTATTTTTTCTGATTAGGCAGCCATTTAAGAGATAGACATTTTTGTCATCTATTCGTATTTTGGGAGGAAAAAGAATCTATGTATCAGTATCAGTGGTAATAGAGGTATCCATCATGGTGTGTAGATTTTGTGTCTGAAACGAGGCCGCCCAGGATACCGCTATCTATTCTTTTAATCTGACATCGTGAAGAAATGAAGGAATCAAATATCCACAGGATACTTTCCTAAACTCGTGGTGCGCACACATATTATTTGATGGTACCTCGGCGAAATTTAACAATGTATTCAAAATATTGATAACAAATCGGTACAGCGTGCCAAAAAATCTTATCTCATGTACTGGGCCAGTGCCAGAATATATTAATCAGGAAATGGTCCCGTTAGTTCGAACGACTTAAAAACTGAATTAACTAAATGTTTCGGCTAAAAAATCAAGAATCTTCACTTACGTTCGCATTGATAAAACTATTAAAACATAAGTATGTTTGTTTATAATTAGAAATTGTGCCATTTCAGTAGTGCTTTTAGTGATTTTAAGACATGAATCAGATTTGTAAATCTTCCGCGATTGTTTAAATACATTAAACAAACCCATTTTCTGAGTCTTTGGAAACCTATTCATTTTAACACATTTCTAAAATTTAACTGAACGAAAATTCTATCTAGGCTACAAGCACAGCACACTTGAACTTGTTTTAATTTTGTTATACTGATAGACGTCAATTATGAAAAAACATTGTTTTAAAAACATTATTCTTAAGATTTAACGAAAAGGAAGACTCTATAGCGCAAGGAGCAGGACGTATCAAAGACTTTGAAACGCAAAATATACAACGAATAACCGTTATGGAAACAAAAGTAGGATTATACATACAGAAACGAATAAATTCCTATTGCTATTTAAACGATGAATCACAAACATTTGTTGACTCAATGAGAACGTTACACTTCCGTTAGTTTATGGTGAACGTATCAATCAATATTGTTGAAAGATGTATGTCTAAGAAATAACGTAAACGAAATAAGAATCGTATGTACAGGAATAAAAACTCTGCAAGAGGTAGTTATAGGACTATCATTATAAATGAATGTTGTCTTCATTTTTCGTCAATACAATGCCAGAGTTCCGCTTCGATTAAAACGTTACACTTTATGAATGTTTGAGTAGATGAATTTAAAAGATAATGCATAATCTTGAATCCAAAGGATAAATGCATTAGAAACAAAAGTTGATATATACATGAACGAATAAGATAACGTTACACTGAAGAAAAAAAACGGAAATTTCCTTTTAAAGAAAACGTTACAACTGAAGAAAAAAACGTAAATTTCCTTTTAAAGAAAACGTTATAATAAGACAATTGGAAGAGTCGCCTTGTACATGATTTATGAAACATTATTATAAGACATTTAATTTTCGCGACGTAAGACTATAAACACTTTTGAAAGAAAATATGTTCAAAGATAACGAAACAGGAACATAACTAATATTATACATACAGAAATGGAAAGACGCCTTATGTATGCAAAACAATTATTTCAGATCATATTGATAAGACAAATAACAACATTAGAAACAAAACTTGAAATATACACAGGAATAAAATCCTGTAAGAAAGAAACAATAACACTATCGTTTTAAATGAAAAATGTCTTGATTTTAAGTGGACACAACCAAGTGGTTAGCAGACTTTAAATATGTCCAGAGAATAACAACAATGGAAGGAAAACTAGACATAGACATACAGAAATAATTGTAAATTGAGAGATGGCATAGACCCGAGTCCTTTATGCCTTTCAATTAGACACAATGCAAAATGGTTCGAGGCTCTTTGTTAATAGCAGTAATTTTTTCTGATTTAGGCAGCCATTTAAGAGATAGACATTTTTGTCATCTATTCGTATTTTGGAGAAAAAAGAATCTATGTATCAGTATCAGTGGGTAATTAGAGGTATCCCATCATCGTGTGTAGATTTGTGTCTGAAACGAGGCCGCCCAGGATACCGCTATCTATTCTTTTAATCTGACATCGTGAAGAAATGAAGGAATCAAATATCCACAGGATACTTTCCAATAACTCGTGGTGCGCACACATATATTTGATGGTACCTCGGCGAAATTTTAAACAATGTATTCAAAATATTGATAAACAATCGTACAGCGTGCCAAAACATCTCATGTACTGGGCCAGTGCCAGAATAATTAATCAGGAAATGGTCCCGTTAGTTCGAACGACTTAAAAACTGAATTAACTAAATGTTTCGGCTAAAAAATCAAGAATCTTCACTTACGTTCGCATGATAAAACTATTAAAACATAAGTATGTTTGTTTATAATTAGAAATTGTGCCATTTCAGTAGTGCTTTTAGTGATTTTAAGACATGAATCAGATTTGTAAATCTTCCGCGATTGTTTAAATACATTAAACAAACCCAATTTTCTGAGTCTTTGGAAACCTATTCATTTTAACACATTTCTAAAATTTAACTGAACGAAAATTCTATCTAGGCTACAAGCACAGCACACTTGAAACTTGTTTTAATTTTGTTATACTGATAGACGCAATTATGACATTGTTTTAAAAACATTATTCTTAAGATATTTAACGAAAAGGAAGACTCTATAGCGCAAGGAGCAGGACGTATCAAAGACTTTGAAACGCAAAATATACAACGAATAAACCGTTATGGAAACAAAAGTAGGATTATACATACAGAAACGAATAAATTCCTATTGCTATTTAAACGATGAATCACAAACATTTGTTGACTCAATGAGAACGTTCACTTCCGTTAGTTTATGGTGAACGTATCAATCAATATTGTTGAAAGATGTATGTCTAAGAAATAACGTAAACGAAATAAGAATCGTATGTACAGGAATAAAAACTCTGCAAGAGGTAGTTATAGGACTATCATTATAAATGAATGTTGTCTTCATTTTTCGTCAATACAATGCCAGAGTTCCGCTTCGATTAAAACGTTACACTTTATGAATGTTTGAGTAGATGAATTTAAAAGATAATGCATAATCTTGAATCCAAAGGATAAATGCATTAGAAACAAAAGTTGATATATACATGAACGAATAAGATAACGTTACAACTGAAGAAAAAAACGGAAATTTCCTTTTAAAGAAAACGTTACAACTGAAGAAAAAAAACGTAAATTCCTTTTAAAGAAAACGTTATAATAAGACAATTGGAAGAGTCGCCTTGTACATGATTTATGAAACATTATTATAAGACATTTAATTTATCGCGACGTAAGACTATAAACACTTTTGAAAGAAAATATGTTCAAAGATAACGAAACAGGAACATAACTAATATTATACATACAGAAATGGAAAGACGCCTTATGTATGCAAAACAATTATTTCAGATCATATTGATAAGACAAATAACAACATTAGAAACAAAACTTGAAATATACACAGGAATAAAATCCTGTAAGAAAGAAACAATAACACTATCGTTTTAAATGAAAAATGTCTTGATTTTAAGTGGACACAACCAAGTGGTTAGCAGACTTTAAATATGTCCAGAGAATAACAACAATGGAAGGAAAACTAGACATAGACATACAGAAATAATTGTAAATTGAGAGATGGCATAGACCCGAGTCCTTTATGCCTTTCAATTAGACACAATGCAAAATGGTTCGAGGCCTCTTTGTTAATAGCAGTAATTTTTTCTGATTTAGGCAGCCATTTAAGAGATAGACATTTTTGTCATCTATTCGTATTTTGGGAGAAAAAGAATCTATGTATCAGTATCAGTGGGTAATTAGAGGTATCCCATCATCGTGTGTAGATTTTGTGTCTGAAACGAGGCCGCCCAGGATACCGCTATCTATTCTTTTAATCTGACATCGTGAAGAAATGAAGGAATCAAATATCCAGGATACTTTCCAATAACTCGTGGTGCGCACACATATTATTTGATGGTACCTCGGGAAATTTTAACAATGTATTCAAAATATTGATAAACAATCGTACAGCGTGCCAAAACATCTCATGTACTGGGCCAGTGCCAGAATATATTAATGGAAATGGTCCCGTTAGTTCGAACGATTAAAAACTGAATTAACTAAATGTTTCGGCTAAAAATCAAGAATTTTCACTTACGTTCGCATTGATAAAACTATTAAAACATTAGTATGTTTGTTTATAATTAGAAATTGTGCCATTTCAGTGCTTTTAGTGATTTTAAGACATGAATCAAATTTGTAAATCTTCCGCGATTGTTTAAATACATTAAACAAACCCAATTTTCTGAGTCATTAGAAACCTATTCATTTTAACACATTTCTAAAATTTAACTGAACGAAAATTCTATCTAGGCTACAAGCAAAGCACACTTGAACTTGTTTAATTTTGTTATACTGATAGACCTCAATTATGAAAAAACATTGTTTTAAAACCTTAAAGATATTTAACGAAAGGAAGACTCTATAGCGCAAGGAGCAGGACGTATCAAAGACTTTGAAACGCAAAATATACAACGAATAACCGTTATGGAAACAAAAGTAGGATTATACATTCAGAACGAATAAATTGCTATTGCTATTTAAACGATGAATCACAAACATTTGTTGACTCAATGAGAACGTTACACTTCCGTTAGTTTGGTGAACGTATCAATCAATATTGTTGAAAGATGTATGTCTAAGAAATAACGTAAACGAAATAAGAATCGTATGTACAGGAATAAAAACTCTGCAAGAGGTAGTTATAGGACTATCATTATAAATGAATGTTGTCTTCATTTTTCGTCAATACAATGCCAGAGTTCCGCTTCGATTAAAACGTTACACTTTATGAATGTTTGAGTAGATGAAATTTAAAAGATAATGCATAATCTTGAATCCAAAGGATAAATGCATTAGAAACAAAAGTTGATATATACATGAACGAATAAGATAACGTTACAACTGAAGAAATAAAACGTAAATTTCCTTTTAAAGAAAACGTTATAATAAGACAATTGGAAGAGTCGCCTTGTACATGATTTATGAAACATTATTATAAGACATTTAATTTATCGCGACGTAAGACTATAATCACTTTTGAAAGAAAATATGTTCAAAAAACGAAACAGGAACATAACTAATATTATACATACAGAAATGGAAAGACGCCTTATGTATGCAAAACAATTATTTCAGATCATATGATAAGACAAATAACAACATTAGAAACAAAACTTGAAATATACACAGGAATAAAATCCTGTAAGAAAGAAACAATAACACTATCGTTTTAAATGAAAATGTCTTCATTTTAAGTGGACACAACCAAGTGGTTAGCAGACTTTAATATGTCCACAGAATAACAACAATGGAAGGAAAACTTGACATATACATACAGAAGGCATAAACTGAGTCCTTTATGCCTTTCAATTAGACACAATGCAAAATGGTTCAGGCCTCTTTGTTAATAGCATATTTTTTGATTTAGGCAGCCATTTAAGAGATAGACATTTTTGTCATCTATTCGTATTTTGGGAGAAAAAAGAATCTATGTATCAGTATCAGTGGTAGATAGAGGTATCCATCATGGTGTGCAGATTTTGTCTGAAACGAGGCCGCCCAGGATACCGCTATCTACCACAGATTTCTATTAATCTGACATCGTGAAGAAATGAAGGAATCAAATATCACATGATACTTTCCAATAACTCGTGGTGCGCACACATATTATTTGATGGTACTCCGGCGAAATTTTAACAATGTATTCAAAATATTGATAAACGATCGTACAGCGAGCCAAAACATCTTATGACACTCATGTACTGGGCCAGTCAGTGCCAGAATATATTAATCAGGAAATGGTCCCGTTAGTTCGAACGACTTAAAAACTGAATTAACTAAATGTTTCGGCTAAAAAATCAAGAATCTTCACTTACGTTCGCATTGATAAAACTATTAAAACATAAGTATGTTTGTTTATAATTAGAAATTGTGCCATTTCAGTAGTGCTTTTAGTGATTTTAAGACATGAATCAATTTGTAAATCTTCCGCGATTGTTTAAATACATTAAACAAACCCAATTTTCTGAGTCTTGGAAACCTATTCATTTTAACACATTTCTAAAATTTAACTAACGAAAATTCTATCTAGGCTACAAGCACAGCACACTTGAACTTGTTTTAATTTTGTTATACTGATAGACGTCAATTATGAAAAAAACATTGTTTTAAAAACATTATTCTTAAGATATTTAACGAAAAGGAAGACTCTATAGCGCAAGGAGCAGGACGTATCAAAGACTTTGAAACGCAAAATATACAACGAATAACCGTTATGGAAACAAAAGTAGGATTATACATACAGAAACGAATAAATTCCTATTGCTATTTAAACGATGAATCACAAACATTTGTTGACTCAATGAGAACGTTACACTTCCGTTAGTTTATGGTGAACGTATCAATCAATATTGTTGAAAGATGTATGTCTAAGAAATAACGTAAACGAAATAAGAATCGTATGTACAGGAATAAAAACTCTGCAAGAGGTAGTTATAGGACTATCATTATAAATGAATGTTGTCTTCATTTTTCGTCAATACAATGCCAGAGTTCCGCTTCGATTAAAACGTTACACTTTATGAATGTTTGAGTAGATGAATTTAAAAGATAATGCATAATCTTGAATCCAAAGGATAAATGCATTAGAAACAAAAGTTGATATATACATGAACGAATAAGATAACGTTACAACTGAAGAAAAAAAACGGAAATTTCCTTTTAAAGAAAACGTTACAACTGAAGAAAAAAAACGTAAATTTCCTTTTAAAGAAAACGTTATAATAAGACAATTGGAAGAGTCGCCTTGTACATGATTTATGAAACATTATTATAAGACATTTAATTTATCGCGACGTAAGACTATAAACACTTTTGAAAGAAAATATGTTCAAAGATAACGAAACAGGAACATAACTAATATTATACATAGAAATGGAAAGACGCCTTATGTATGCAAAACAATTATTTCAGATCATATTGATAAGACAAATAACAACATTAGAAACAAAACTTGAAATATACACAGGAATAAAATCCTGTAAGAAAGAAACAATAACACTATCGTTTTAAATGAAAAATGTCTTGATTTTAAGTGGACACAACCAAGTGGTTAGCAGACTTTAAATATGTCCAGAGAATAACAACAATGGAAGGAAAACTAGACATAGACATACAGAAATAATTGTAAATTGAGAGATGGCATAGACCCGAGTCCTTTATGCCTTTCAATTAGACACAATGCAAAATGGTTCGAGGCCTCTTTGTTAATAGCAGTATTTTTCTGATTTAGGCAGCCATTTAAGAGATAGACATTTTTGTCATCTATTCGTATTTTGGGAGAAAAAAGAATCTATGTATCAGTATCAGTGGGTAATTAGAGGTATCCCATCATCGTGTGTAGATTTTGTGTCTGAAACGAGGCCGCCCAGGATACCGCTATCTATTCTTTTAATCTGACATCGTGAAGAAATGAAGGAATCAAATATCCACAGGATACTTTCCAATAACTCGTGGTGCGCACACATATTATTTGATGGTACCTCGGCGAAATTTTAACAATGTATTCAAAATATTGATAAACAATCGTACAGCGTGCCAAAACATCTCATGTACTGGGCCAGTGCCAGAATATATTAATCAGGAAATGGTCCCGTTAGTTCGAACGACTTAAAAACTGAATTAACTAAATGTTTCGGCTAAAAAATCAAGAATCTTCACTTACGTTCGCATTGATAAAACTATTAAAACATAAGTATGTTTGTTTATAATTAGAAATTGTGCCATTTCAGTAGTGCTTTTAGTGATTTTAAGACATGAATCAGATTTGTAAATCTTCCGCGATTGTTTAAATACATTAAACAAACCCAATTTTCTGAGTCTTTGGAAACCTATTCATTTTAACACATTTCTAAAATTTAACTGAACGAAAATTCTATCTAGGCTACAAGCACAGCACACTTGAACTTGTTTTAATTTTGTTATACTGATAGACGACATTGTTTTAAAAACATTATTCTTAAGATATTTAACGAAAAGGAAGACTCTATAGCGCAAGGAGCAGGACGTATCAAAGACTTTGAAACGCAAAATATACAACGAATAACCGTTATGGAAACAAAAGTAGGATTATACATACAGAAACGAATAAATTCCTATTGCTATTTAAACGATGAATCACAAACATTTGTTGACTCAATGAGAACGTTACACTTCCGTTAGTTTATGGTGAACGTATCAATCAATATTGTTGAAAGATGTATGTCTAAGAAATAACGTAAACGAAATAAGAATCGTATGTACAGGAATAAAAACTCTGCAAGAGGTAGTTATAGGACTATCATTATAAATGAATGTTGTCTTCATTTTTCGTCAATACAATGCCAGAGTTCCGCTTCGATTAAAACGTTACACTTTATGAATGTTTGAGTAGATGAATTTAAAAGATAATGCATAATCTTGAATCCAAAGGATAAATGCATTAGAAACAAAAGTTGATATATACATGAACGAATAAGATAACGTTACAACTGAAGAAAAAAAACGGAAATTTCCTTTTAAAGAAAACGTTACAACTGAAGAAAAAAAACGTAAATTTCCTTTTAAAGAAAACGTTATAATAAGACAATTGGAAGAGTCGCCTTGTACATGATTTATGAAACATTATTATAAGACATTTAATTTATCGCGACGTAAGACTATAAACACTTTTGAAAGAAAATATGTTCAAAGATAACGAAACAGGAACATAACTAATATTATACATACAGAAATGGAAAGACGCCTTATGTATGCAAAACAATTATTTCAGATCATATTGATAAGACAAATAACAACATTAGAAACAAAACTTGAAATATACACAGGAATAAAATCCTGTAAGAAAGAAACAATAACACTATCGTTTTAAATGAAAAATGTCTTGATTTTAAGTGGACACAACCAAGTGGTTAGCAGACTTTAAATATGTCCAGAGAATAACAACAATGGAAGGAAAACTAGACATAGACATACAGAAATAATTGTAAATTGAGAGATGGCATAGACCCGAGTCCTTTATGCCTTTCAATTAGACACAATGCAAAATGGTTCGAGGCCTCTTTGTTAATAGCAGTAATTTTTTCTGATTTAGGCAGCCATTTAAGAGATAGACATTTTTGTCATCTATTCGTATTTTGGGAGAAAAAAGAATCTATGTATCAGTATCAGTGGGTAATTAGAGGTATCCCATCATCGTGTGTAGATTTTGTGTCTGAAACGAGGCCGCCCAGGATACCGCTATCTATTCTTTTAATCTGACATCGTGAAGAAATGAAGGAATCAAATATCCACAGGATACTTTCCAATAACTCGTGGTGCGCACACATATTATTTGATGGTACCTCGGCGAAATTTTAACAATGTATTCAAAATATTGATAAACAATCGTACAGCGTGCCAAAACATCTCATGTACTGGGCCAGTGCCAGAATATATTAATCAGGAAATGGTCCCGTTAGTTCGAACGACTTAAAAACTGAATTAACTAAATGTTTCGGCTAAAAAATCAAGAATCTTCACTTACGTTCGCATTGATAAAACTATTAAAACATAAGTATGTTTGTTTATAATTAGAAATTGTGCCATTTCAGTAGTGCTTTTAGTGATTTTAAGACATGAATCAGATTTGTAAATCTTCCGCGATTGTTTAAATACATTAAACAAACCCAATTTTCTGAGTCTTTGGAAACCTATTCATTTTAACACATTTCTAAAATTTAACTGAACGAAAATTCTATCTAGGCTACAAGCACAGCACACTTGAACTTGTTTTAATTTTGTTATACTGATAGACGTCAATTATGAAAAAACATTGTTTTAAAAACATTATTCTTAAGATATTTAACGAAAAGGAAGACTCTATAGCGCAAGGAGCAGGACGTATCAAAGACTTTGAAACGCAAAATATACAACGAATAACCGTTATGGAAACAAAAGTAGGATTATACATTCAGAAACGAATAAATTCCTATTGCTATTTAAACGATGAATCACAAACATTTGTTGACTCAATGAGAACGTTACACTTCCGTTAGTTTATGGTGAACGTATCAATCAATATTGTTGAAAGATGTATGTCTAAGAAATAACGTAAACGAAATAAGAATCGTATGTACAGGAATAAAAACTCTGCAAGAGGTAGTTATAGGACTATCATTATAAATGAATGTTGTCTTCATTTTTCGTCAATACAATGCCAGAGTTCCGCTTCGATTAAAACGTTACACTTTATGAATGTTTGAGTAGATGAATTTAAAAGATAATGCATAATCTTGAATCCAAAGGATAAATGCATTAGAAACAAAAGTTGATATATACATGAACGAATAAGATAACGTTACAACTGAAGAAAAAAAACGGAAATTTCCTTTTAAAGAAAACGTTACAACTGAAGAAAAAAAACGTAAATTTCCTTTTAAAGAAAACGTTATAATAAGACAATTGGAAGAGTCGCCTTGTACATGATTTATGAAACATTATTATAAGACATTTAATTTATCGCGACGTAAGACTATAATCACTTTTGAAAGAAAATATGTTCAACAATAACGAAACAGGAACATAACTAATATTATACATACAGAAATGGAAAGACGCCTTATGTATGCAAAACAATTATTTCAGATCATATTGATAAGACAAATAACAACATTAGAAACAAAACTTGAAATATACACAGGAATAAAATCCTGTAAGAAAGAAACAATAACACTATCGTTTTAAATGAAAAATGTCTTCATTTTAAGTGGACACAACCAAGTGGTTAGCAGACTTTAAATATGTCCACAGAATAACAACAATGGAAGGAAAACTTGACATATACATACAGAAGGCATAAACTGAGTCCTTTATGCCTTTCAATTAGACACAATGCAAAATGGTTCAAGGCCTCTTTGTTAATAGCAGTATTTTTTTCTGATTTAGGCAGCCATTTAAGAGATAGACATTTTTGTCATCTATTCGTATTTTGGGAGAAAAAAGAATCTATGTATCAGTATCAGTGGTAGATAGAGGTATCCAATTATGGTGTGCAGATTTTGTCTGAAACGAGGCCGCCCAGGATACCGCTATCTACCACAGATAGATTCTATTAATCTGACATCGTGAAGAAATGAAGGAATCAAATATCCACATGATACTTTCCAATAACTCGTGGTGCGCACACATATTATTTGATGGTACTCCGGCGAAATTTTAACAATGTATTCAAAATATTGACAAACGATTGTACAGCGAGCCAAAACATCTTATGACACACAATCATGTACTGGGCCAGTCAGTGCCAGAATATATTAATCAGGAAATGATCCCGTTAATTCGAACGACTTAAAAACTAAATTAACTAAATGTTTCGGCTAAAAATCAAGAATCTTCACTTACGTTCGCATTGTTAAAACAATTTAAACAACACCTCGAGGATCCAATTTCAATTTTTTGGCCAACGCCTACTATCCACGGCGGACAAATATTTTGTAGGACCCTACTATTGCAAAAAGTTGGTCGGACATTTTGAAGATGGGTTGGAAAATGAGTCAATAAAATTGAAAATAATGAGAAATAATTGTACTTATTTCAAAGCAGTTCATTTCGCTGCATCCGAGTATACTAGTAACCTACAGAAATTAACGCAGCACATGTTCGATGGTATAAATGATGTGAATCAGATTGTCAAAGTTTGATAGGGATAACCCTCTGGACAGGACTACAAGGCATTACCCATTAGCTGGAGAGAGAGAGAGATGGAGTGCCACTATTATATAAGACATATTGTGCACTTTTTTATAGTTATAGAACAAAAGTAACTTTTTAAACCATCAACGTCTTAGTCGTATTGTTACAGAGAGACTTAATCGTTAATTTAGTGCCGTGACCAGGATGAACCATTCTGTTAAAGGTTTGCACTTTTTTCTTGACAATCACATTGAGCCAATTTATATTTTTTCAATATGTTCATTCAGAAATGTTTTAACTGTGGGTACACAGTATTTAGTCAAACGTTGTGATCAAAAGAATCCAAAATCTCCACCTCAAAAGTTGATAGCCCTTACATGGATTGCTATTTTTCGATTGCCATGGCAATTAATTTGGAACGTACCCAATGTTTATATCATTTGTAATAAAATACATTCTTGCAAACCTTGACTCGCCGAGCAATTAATTTGTCAATCTGAGTCGGGGTTAATAATTTATACTACTTTATTCTTTTTGTTTTATAATTCACTGTTTATTTTAGTGTATGAGTGTACTATAGTTTGACCACCCAACTTGATGCTGCGACACGCAGCCCAAAATGACGTATGATGCAGGGGAAACATAATTTTTTTTGAGAAAAGGTATGTTATAATTTACGCATTACATTACCGGATGTTTGGGAAGAATATATACGAAATCCTTTTAACAGTATATGATGAGACATCTTCTTTTGCGGCATTGCAAAAGAATTTGTTATCCTTTAATGCCAAAACTATTAAGAGCGCATTTATTAAGGACATCGCTTCTAGAATCATAGAACTCCCCGCTCCTTAGACAATATCAAGATGCTTGATACTTCATGCATTCTGTGTATATACTCACAATCTTAGGTGTCATAAGATTGTAGAAATTGTCTCCAAATTTTACATTACAATAAAAAAATACAATCTTGCACAAATTCTTTTTTCAACTTTTACAAAATCAAATCGCAATTATCTCTTTTTGATTTTGAGCGGACATTGTCTTATTGTCGATAATTGCAAAATTCTAAATTATCAACAGGAGACCTTATATGTTATAGTATCTGGGTTGCATTTACTAATTTTTTAAATCGTCTTTTCTTTAGTATGCCCCGACTCCATTATTTCCTCTTAACATTGATTAGATTAGAAATTGTACCATTTCAGTAGTGCTTTCAGTGATTTTAAGACATGAATTAGTGTTTGTAAATCTTCGTGATTGTTTACATACATTAAATCAATTTTCTTAATCTTTGGAAACCACATATTCATTTGACCAGATTTCTAAAATTCAACAAAACGAAAATTTTGGCCGAGCACACTTAAACTTGAACTTGTTTTAATATTGTGTTATACTGATAGACGTAAAATGTGAAAAAACATTGTTTTAAAAACATTACTCTTTAGAGTTGGACGTATCGAAGCTTTTGAAACGCAATATGTACAACGAATAACCATAATGGAAACAAAAGTAGGATTACACAACGAACAACGAAGTAGGCTGTTTGAAAATAAATTGTTGACTCAGGGATATTGCAAGCCTAGGCTTATCAAGACCCTCAAAAAGTTTTATGGCCGTCATCACAATATTGTTGATAAGTTTCATGTCTCTGCCCAGGATTGCCCTGGATATATTTGACGTCTCATAGTTCCATGTCCCTTTCACACGTGGCGGGTGTATTAAGCTAAGTGCGAGTACGTACTTACACTTCCCTGGTGGAAGTTCACGTGTCAAAGTTTTTACTTTGCTTCTTGATTGCGATTCGGACATGGATTAGTATGTTTGTTTTTGATTATACATAAAGGAATGAACAAATTGCTATTGCTATTTAAACGATGAATCACAAACATGTGATGACTCAATGAGAACGTTACACTTCCGTCAGTTTAATTTGAACGAATCAATCAATATTGTTAAAAGATGAATGTATAAGAAATAACGTAAACAAGAAACGAAATAAGAATCGTATATACAGGAATAAAAACTCTGCAAGAGGTAGTTATAGAACTATCATTATAAATGAATGTCGTGTTGTCTTCATTTTTCAGTCGACACAATGCAAGAGTGCCGCTTTGATTAAAACGTTACATGTTCTAAATGTTTCAGTAGCTAAATTTAAAAAATAATGCATAATCTTGAATCCAAAGGATAAATGCTTTAGAAGCAAAAGTCGATATATACATGAACGAATAAGATAACGTTACAACTGAAGAAATAAAACGTAAATTTCCTTTTAAAGAAAACGTTATTGTAAGACAATTGGAAGAGTCGCCTTGTACATGATTTATGAAACATTATGACATTTAATTAATAGCAACGTAAGACTTAATATCGTATTTTGACTATAAACAGTTTTGAAAGAAAATATGTTCAAAAATAACGCAACTCCAACAAAACTTAAATTTAACATACAGAAATGGAGAGACGCCTTATGTATGCAAAACAATTATTTCAGAAACATATTGATGAGACAAATAACAACATTAGAAAGAAAATTTGAAATATACACAGGAATAAAATCCTGCAAGAAAGAAACGATAATAAGACTTTAATTATAAATGAATGCTGTCTTGATTTTAAGTAGACACAATCAAGTTGTTTGCAGACTTTAAATGTCCAGAGAATAACAAAACAATGGAAGCAAAACTAGACATATACATACAGAAATAATTGTAAATTAAGAGATGGCATAGACTGAGTCCTATATGCCTTTCAATTAGACACAATGCAAAATTTACGTCAAGGCGATTGTCTATATAAGTTAATAATTGGGCTATCATTTTAAAAGCATGCAGTCTTGATTTATTGTAGAAACAATGTAAGTGGTTCGCAAACTAGATATATCAAAAACAAACATCCCAATCCAAAAGAAAAGTAAAAACACATACTTTGCCGATTGATGCAAACATCATGTTTCCACTTTACGGATGTAGCTGAACAATTCATAAAATAAAACATAATCTTGAATCCAAGACTGTAGAGAATAAATGCTACAGACGCAAGGATGAAAATACCATACAGAAATAAGACAATGTTACAACTGGAAAAATTAAAAACAAATCTTCTTATAAAGAACGCGTTTAGGATACATAATGCAAAAAGTCAAATTATGTAAGGAAAGCATGGTTTATAAAATTTTACATTGTATGTTCAGACGTTTACAGTAGTTGATCGTACAAATGCGTTTTAAAGAAAATTTGTCTAGAAAATTACATCGTTGAGAACAAAAAAAGATTTACACATACAAGATTGGAAGGGTGCTGCAAAATAAGAGATAAAACAGTTGATTGTTTTGTGGCTCGAGAATAACTAGACATTGCCATCAGGATTCCCTACTTATCACAATACTGGACTAAAGCATTAACTATTTCCAGAAAATTGCATCGTTGGGATCAAAAATAGATTTATAGATATGGGAATGGAAGGATGCCGAAAAATAGGTGTAAAACAATTTATTGTTTTGTGGTTCGGGACTAACTAGATATTTCCCCAGCAAGATTCTTGCTTCCATTAAAACGTTACACTTACTGAACTCAACAAATAATGCATGATCTTGAATCCAAAAAGGTAGAAGATAGATGCAATAGAACCAAAGGTTAACTGATATACATGTATAAAGAAAAGAAAATAAAACGTTAATTTCGTTTTAAAGGAAACTTTATAACGCAAAAGGTTGCATTGTGTATGGAAAATAATGCTTCATGAAACATTATGTTAAGACAATAATCGCAACGTATGTCTACTAGTAGGTATGATGGCTGATCAATATCAATGCGTTAAAAAGAAAATATGTCCAGAAATAACATCAGTAGGAACAAAACTGCTATGAAATAGAGATAAAATATTGGGAACAAAACTGCTATGAACATTTGCATGTTTATCACTTTAGATTTTATAGATGACGCTGAAGCAATGTACGATTGTGAAAATACGTATATACAAACAAGAGGCCCATGGGCCTTAACGCTCACCTGTGACCTTGACCTTTGAACCCATGAGCTTTATTCAAATATCAAAATGATAATTAGGCCAATATTCTAATATACATCCCTATACAAATAGTTAATAGTTTTTGAGATTAATAATCATATCGGTACTTGTTTGTATCTATGATCTTGACATTTGAACCCATGCCCTTCATTCATATATCAAAATGACCATTGTGCCAGTACCAACAATATTCTAATATACAAGCCTATATAAAAAGTTAATAGTTTTCAGATAATTAACCGTTTAGGTATTCATTCGCATCTGTGACCTTGACCTTTGAACCCATGACCTTCATTCATATATCAAACTGATCATTAGGATAATACCTAAATATTCTAATATAAATGCCTATACAAAAAGTTTTTAGTTTTTGAGATAAATAATCAATTCAGACCTTGTTCACATCTGTGACCTTGACCTTTGAACCCAAAACCTTCATTCATATATCTAAATGGTTGTTAGGCTAATACCTACAATATTCTAACATACATGCATATACAAAAAGTTAATAGTTTTCAAGATAATTAACCATATTCGCATCTGTGACCTTGACCTTTGAACCCATGACCTTCATTCATGTATCAAAATGATCGTTAGGATAATACCTTAAATATTCTAATATACATGCCTATACAAAGTCTTGTTTTTGAGATAAATAATCATTTCAGTACTTGTTTACATCTGTGACCTTGACCTTTGACCGCATGACCTTTATTCATATATCAAAATGACCATTGGGCCATTACCTACAATATTCTCAAATACATGCCTATACAAAAAGTTCATAGTTTTGCAGATAATTAACTATTTTGATAAAGTTATACATCTGTGACCTTGATCTTTGAACCCATGACCTTAATCGATATATCAAAATGATCGTCATGTCAATACCTACAATTAACCAAAAATACTACGTCATTATCACCAGAAATGTTTAAAAATAGCATTTTTTATCAAAGGTCAAAAACTGGGACATGGCCTTGACATTTTACATCAATCGGAAGAAAATCGCAAGACAAGATCAACAGTGAAAACTCCATACAATTATCTTCAGCCATTACCAAGTTATAACAATAAATGTCTCATTTTAAAAATCACATAATTTTACGCAAAAAACGCGTAACCTATTTTTCATCCAATTTTCATAAAAAACACAATTTTAATGTATCTAATCAAAATTTGTCTGCACCTTTTGGTTTCAGAGAAGAAGATTTTTTTGTCTTTTGGCTTTTTATAGTAACGGCAGCCATATTGTTGGGCGTAGTCAACCCCCGAACCCAATTTTTAAGGGTGTTACCCAGGCATAATAATCACAAAATTTCATCAAATTTGGCTCAGTAGTTTTGGAGAAGAAGATTAAAATGTAAAGTTTACGCATGACGGACGACGCACGACGTGATAGATAGCAATAGCACATCTGAGCCTTTCGGCTTAGGTGAGCTTAAAATAAGTTCTGTAGATACGAGATTGAATTTGAAATTTCTCAAAAAATAAGGTATACTCCCTCATGCAAAGTAATTCCTTAGCTTAATTTGGTAAAATATATTTTGGTCCTTTGGGTAGCTTTATAACATCGGTTTCATAATTTTGGTCCAAGCACTACTGATGAGTAACTATATTCCGAAACGGCTGTCTAATGCTGTAAAATTAAAACTGGTGTAATATGTAATAGGAACAAGAACACTGTAGACAAGCAAACGTTTATTCTCAAACAAATTATAAATAGTACAAACATCGTTTAAAGGAAACCCTATAGTAAACATAATGCAAAATGCGTGCACACCAATGCTTTCAGAAACAGTATCACAATACATTTGATCGCAATGAAAGACTTTATAGCAGGTTACGTAGCTGAACATATGGATGCTTTTGAAAGAAAATATGTCCAGAAAATAACAAAAATTGGAACAAAGCTTGAATTATACATAAAAGAAAGAAAAACTTGACAAGACCTTAAAGTAGTTTTAAAATTAATATATTTATGTTGATAAACAACATAAATATATTAAAGGTTTTTTTGTGGATAGTTTAATTCAAAACAATGATAATCTGTCATTGTGATCAAACTTCGGTAAACAATTAAATCTAAGGAAGCTTACGTTTTTTTTGAAAATCTTTCACCGCAAGAACACCGACATCAAGATGCTAGGGCGTTATAATAATAGACAGTTTTAACGTATGTGGGTACTAAACGTTAAACCCCGTGAAATTATCGACAGTACCGTAGATTTTCATGGTGCCCTTACACATATGTGAGACCAGGATTGCCCTGGATATATTTAACGTCTCGTGTTTTCATGTTCCTTTCACAAAATTTTGATTACACATGTGGTGGGTGTAGCTTGCTAAACAGGAGGTGCTTACCCTTCGGAAGCGAAGCACCCGGCCTCATTTTACTAGTGGAAATTCATGTATTTAACCCGAATTGTCAGTTCCAAAGTTTTTACTTTACTTCTGGATTGTGATTCGGACATGGATAAGTATGTTTGTTTTTGATGATATAAACTTCCTAGAGATATACACTTTATATGTTAAATGATCGATTCAGTAACAACTATACGTAAATCTGTGTTCGATATAAACTGCCAGAACATTAAAATCAATTAGATCTGTTTCTCGAGAGCCAAAAACCCCCGCACCCAACATTTAATGTTTTCCCGTGACCTTTACCTTTCCGATACGACATTGGTTCGTGGTCATGACCTACCTTCGAACCATGAAAATCATTCATGTAAAGTTTTATGACAGTCGGCCAATGAGATATGCCCCGGGCACGATATTCTGCAGACAGACGAACAAGAACAATCCTTAAACACCCTTCTCCATACTATATTGAGAATATGCATGGATAATAATTGCAATGACCGAGGTAAAAGATAATGTATATGTCACACCTGGTAAAATCTCGGATCACCCATTACTTATGTACGTTCAGCGTGATCACATGGTTAAATGTAAATTCAGTTGAAAATGTTAAGTTATAGCCATTTTTTTCATTTAGTCGTGAAAAAAAAACCATGATTTTGCGAAGTCATTATAACTCATAAAAGGCGGTAAATGAATTATTGGCGGATATTTGTTTTTCTTTGCATTTTCTTTTTTCAGTTTGATAATTTTACAAACCCTTATAACTAGGAAAAATGTTGGGTAATATTCTTGATTCATACTTGAATCATCAAGCTGAATTTTGGTTCATTTTTCTGTCAGAGTGGACCTTTTATATGCGTAGAGGTATTTCAATTATCCACATGGTCGATTTAGTCGCACAGTACTAAGTTCTCCCATTTTAATGTAATCTCGCGAGGCGAGTTCAGTTACAATTTGGTCGGGAGTTGATTCCCTTTTCCTTTAATTCCGAAGGGCGTGTTCCATTCAGTTTTAGTCTGGGAGGAGAAATTCCGTCTGAGTTTGATTATGATGAAATTGTCCACAGTCGTGACATTTTCGTCCGGAAGGCGATCCCGTTATATTTTAGTCTAGATGTACGTGTTTTGTATCAATTCGTCACGGGAGGCGAATCCCGTTACATTTTAGCCCAGATGTGCGTGTTTCGTTGCATTTTGGTACGGGAGGCGAATCCCGTTAAATTTTGGTCTTAGAATCAAAACATGTTTCATTTTGGCCCATAGTGACGTGTTTTCAAGGTATGTGAATATTCTGCATCGGTCAGTAAGGCGAATCCCAATTCATTTTCGCCTTCTAGAATTTTTGTCATGAGCGGTGGATTTGGTCATGTAGTCACAAGTTTAATCAATTTTATCTTAATCAATATTTTAGTATACCTTATCTGTTTTAAACAAATTAAACAATAATCAGATAATTATTGCATGGAAATTTAAATTTAAATTAGTCTAATTTCATTTCTATAAACGTTTTTTTTTCTTCCTGATTAATTAAAACCGTGTATGTTGTTATAAAATTAAAATACTTTTATCATCATTACAGATTGAGTTCCAATATTAAATATATTATTTTGTTTTATATTTGCTACAGTGTATACCTTCACAAAAGCTTAATATTTATATATTCATGGAAAACTTCACATGTATAACATTTCTTTGTAATTATTTGTTTTATTGATAAAAGAGTTTGCTCTTGTTTCAGTCTCATTTGTTTGTAAAATTAATTTATGTGTAATTTCTATAAAAAAAATTCTTACTAAAGAGTAAATACGAGAAATGAAGCTAACATCACCACAGATTGGTATGAATACAACATCGACCTACATAGATTATTTATTTTTAGATTTTCGCCAGCGATCTAAAACTTTTATACTGTATCTTTAAAGCATTATTCATTAACACTCCAACTTTTAAATAATTAATTACCTACTGTAAATTAATATATCGAGAACACATCCTTTGAAATCATGTTTCTACGAGAAACACCCCAGTCTGTATAACATTGATACTGATGATCCGAATGCCGAGATGCACACTGGAATGCATCATACGTACAGATTCTGATAACCATATTAGGCAATACGTACGGAACATTTGTGGACGAAACGTGAAGATTTTAAGGTGTGGGGTTACAGTACGTCGACCAAGCCTTTATTATTTGCTGTTAAGAAAGTCCAACCTCTGTTAGGCTCACCGTTGTAAAGTGTATTAATAATTTATAATGCATGATGCATTTCTGAAAAGAACAGTGATTTATTAACTGATTGTGTAATTGCCGGATCGCCCCTTGTATTGAGTTATAGTGATAATATTTGACGTGCTCTAAATGATGCAAATGCTGTATACAATTCATTAAAACGTACAAAACCCCTTTATATGTCTTTTGAAAATATGTCTCCCCGATTTTAAGGGTTGATTCGGTAATTACACCAATACACGCCGCTCCAGCATGCATAGGCAACTACATGTATTATGTACATTGTCGTACTTCACCTGTGTAACGATCTACAGCTCATGATCAGTGTCTTAGGATCGGTACATAGAAATATAGAACAGGTGTACAGTTTTTGTTTCGTTAAAAAGAAACCAAAAACGATACAAATGTTGGTTTTGACGGCAAATTACTTCCAATTTTATTTAAAAATAAGGGAATTTGTGAATATCTAGTGAAGAAATATCCAATAAGGCCGACACCGCACCAAATATAAAAGTTTTATTTTCCCCACTAATATTCCGGTACAAGTTACACCGACTTCCCCGTAAGTAAAACACGGTAAAAAATTATAATAATAATAATAATAATAATAGTAATAATAATATTAACCAAACAAAAGGTGATATACTTTTCGACCTTTGAATATACTATTAAAAGTTTTAAAAAATTAAAAATTTAAGACAGATTTGTCAGTCAGCTTCATAAATGTTCTGGATTTTTTTTCAAATAAATATAACGAGAAAATTGAGGAGAATGAAGTGAAATATTCTCTTAAGACAATAAAAATAATTATAAATTATTAATTTAGACAAACAAGAAAAAAGTATATATTTTAATAATTTTAAAATTTCAAAATTAATTTCATTAGGCCAGTAAGTCGGTCCATCAGTAGTATATCCATCGAAATTAATCTTATTAATTTGTTGGATTTATCTTATTAATTTGGTCAAATATATCTTTTCAAAATTACAGAAATAACATTTACCGGGTATCATAGAGACTTCGTATCTAATGATTTATACACACGTGTCAATCATTTTTTGCAAATTGAACGGTAAGTTCTTTTGATTACAGGTGATAAAGGTCTACTTATAAACAGGATGTTTATTGATAATCTTTTAATTACTGGTATGTGAGATCCCACTTTTAGCAATATTAATTTATTGTGAATTTATGGTAATCAGAAACTACCTATTGAAGTTTGCCGTGGGAAGATTATACCAGAAAGCCAAGACATCATGGATTATGTGAACTTTGTAAAGTGATTTTATACATATTATTTGTTTTTTATTGCAATATGAGAAATTTTCTGATGCAAAAATGTATTCTATTGATATAAATAATACATTCTTTTTTTCTAATAATGGGCCAAAATATTATTCAAAATTTTATTTATTTATTTATTTATTTTGCATTTACCAATTAAATATTTGTTTAATGAATTTGATAAGATAGTTAAACATTAGCATTGGGATGGATGGGTGCAGTGTATCATGAATAATCACACTTATTAGAATGTGTATTAGCATTTTTACTTATATTTGTATTGCGCAAACATATAGTATTTCTATGCAATTTGATACATGACTGGATCAAGTTACTGTTTTTGTGTAAATTAAAAGGATAAACCAGAGACATATAAAAACGTTTAATATATATCCCATTTTTTTTTGCCTAACAAACAGTATATCTTCTACTTCTAAATAACCATCTACTTTTTCTTTCTCTCGACTTGTATATTTTCCTCTTCATGTAAACATTTAAATTAATATACTGTTTTGCTTGGAATATCTCTTAGAATCATTTTTACCGTCATCAGTCCATTTTAATCTCATAATGACCATGTCACGTTGTCAGTTACCCAGTGGTCAGTTATCGATAGCTCTTGGTAACGAGGTTTGTGAAATTTACCTGGAAGAGTTATTCCGCCTAATCATTATACAATATTTTTGCAGTCGACTTCGGTATTATCTACTAATCATGATTACACACGCATCTGTCGATGCCTAATTTGATTTTCAATAATGGCGAATAACTGTTGTAAGGCCCGCTATTTTTTTAATTTCATTTTTATATTATTTAAAAATAATACAACTTACAAGTATTCATTTGTTATTGCTATGAAAACGAGTTATATATCAAGGTATCTTCCCGACTTGAACAGGTGTATACTATTTCATACTGCTCAAGTCCTAATGGAGCGGCATGTAATTACCGAATCGGCTCTAAAAATCAGGGGAAAAAACTGATTTTTAAAATATATTTTTCATGAATTGTAACACTATCAGCATCATATAAAGCACAAATTTTATCACTATATAACTGAAAACGATGGCCTATTCGGTAGTTACACACCGATCCGGTAATTTCTGGAATCGTAGTGAAGTTGCTTTTTTTCTTAAATGGTCATCTTATCTTATGTATCTGTCACGGTAAGTTAACTAAAAATCCAATTGCCCAGAAAATCATTTAACATTGATATAAAGTTTCATACACTTTTTTAATTAGCTCACCTGACCGAAGGTCATGTGAGCTTATGGCATAGCGCAGCGTGTGTATGTGCGTGTGTGCGTCGTTAACACCTATTTTCGACTTCTCCTCTGAAACTACTGGACAGTTTTTGATGAAACTTTGTCAGAAGTATATATGGGCCGGTGCAATTCAGATTTGTTCGTGGCGTTGCTATGGCTACCATAACTAGGTCAAGGTGACCTAGGGGTGCAAAAATCTTAAAAAATCTTCTTCTCCGAAAGTACTGATTGGAGAAAAAATCTGATGTGATATTTGGCTTCTCTAGGGTCTTAAGCCTATAGTTTGTTCATTTTGTGAAATTCGGATAAAAAATAGGTTACGCGTTTTTGCGTTTAATTTTGAAAAAATCGTAAAATAGCTTCAAATTGTTATAACTTGACTATTTGACCAGATAATGACATGGGGTTTTCAGTTTTGACATCTTCTTGTTAGTATCTTCAAAATGAGGTCAAGGTCGATTGTGAAGGTCGTGACCTAATTTTTTTTTACCTCTAATTATAATTATTATCTCGAAAACTATAAACTTTTTGTATAGGCATGTATATTAGAATGTTGTAGGTATCTATACAACGATCATTTTGATGTATAGAAAAAGGTCATGGGTTCAAAGGTCAAGGTTACAGATGCGAAACAATACCAAATGGTTAATTATCTCGAAAACTATAAACATTTTGTATAGGCATGTATATTAGAATGTTGTAGGTATTGATACAACGATCATTTTGATGTATAGAAAAAGGTCATGTGTTCAAAGGTCAAGGTCACAGATGTGAAACAATACCGAAATGGTTAATTATCTCGAAAACTATAAACATTTTGTATAGGCATGTATATTAGAATGTTGTAGGTATTGATACAACGATCATTTTGATGTATAGAAAAAGGTCATGTGTTCAAAGGTCAAGGTCACAGATGTGAAACAATACCTAAATGGTTAATTATCTCGAAAACTATAAACTTTTTGTATAGGCATGTATATTAGAATGTTGTAGGTATTGATACAATGATCATTTTGATGTATAGAAAAAGGTCATGGGTTCAAAGGTCAAGGTCACGGATCTGAAACAATACTGAAATGGTTAAATTTCTCGAAAACTATAATCTTTTTGTATAGGCATGTACATTAGAATGTTGTAGGTATTGATACAACGATCATTTTGATGTATAGAAAAAGGTCATGGGTTCAAAGGTCAAGGTCACAGATGCAAAACAATACCGAAATGGTTAATTATCTCGAAAACTATAAACATTTTGTATAGGCATGTATATTAGAATGTTGTAGGTATCGATACAACGATCATTTTGATGTCTAGAAAAAGGTCATGGGTTCAAAGGTCAAGGTCACAGATGCGAAACAATACCAAAATGGTTAATTATCTCAAAAACTATAAACTTTTTGTATAGGCATATATATTAGAATGTTGTAGGTATTGATACAACGATCATTTTGATGTATAGAAAAAGGTCATGAGTTCAAAGGTCAAGGTCACAGATGCAAAACAATATCGAAATGGTTAATTATCTCGAAAACTATAAACTTTTTGTATAGGCATTTATATTAGAATGTTGTAGGTATTGACACAACAATCATTTTGATATATAGAAAACGGTTATGAGTTCTAAGGTCAAGGTCACATATGCGAAACAATACGGAAATGTTTAATTATCTCGAAAACTATAAACTTTTTGTTTAGGCATGTATATTAGAATGTTGTAGGTATCGATACAACGATCATTTTGATGTATAGAAAAAGGACATGGTTCAAAGGTCAAGGTCACTGATGTGAAACAATACCGAAATGGTTAATTATCTCGAAAACTATAACATTTTGTATAGGCATGTATATTAGAATGTTGTAGGTATTGACACAGCAATCATTTCGATGTATAGAAAAAGGTCATGGGTTCAAAGGTCAAGGTCACATATGTGAAACAATACTGAAATGGTTAATTATCTAAAAAACTATAAACTTTTTGTATAGGCATGTATATTAGAATGTTGTAGGTATTGATACAACGATCATTTTGATGTATAGAAAAAGGTCATGGGTTCAAAGGTCAAGGTCACAGATGCAAAACAATACCAAAATGGTTAATTATCTCAAAAACTATAAACTTTTTGTATAGGCATATATATTAGAATGTTGTAGGTATTGATACAACGATCATTTTGATGTATAGAAAAAGGTCATGAGTTCAAAGGTCAAGGTCACAGATGCAAAACAATATCGAAATGGTTAATTATCTCGAAAACTATAAACTTTTTGTATAGGCATTTATATTAGAATGTTGTAGGTATTGATACAACAATCATTTTGATATATAGAAAAAGGTTATGAGTTCTAAGGTCAAGGTCACATATGCGAAACAATACGGAAATGTTTAATTATCTCGAAAACTATAAACTTTTTGTTTAGGCATGTATATTAGAATGTTGTAGGTATCGATACAACGATCATTTTGATGTATAGAAAAAGGACATGGGTTCAAAGGTCAAGGTCACTGATGTGAAACAATACCGAAATGGTTAATTATCTCGAAAACTATAAACTTTTTGTATAGGAATGTATATTAGAATGTTGTAGGTATCAATACAAGAATCATTTTGATGTATAGAAAAAGGTCATGGGTTCAAAGGTCAAGGTCACATGCAAAACAATACCAAAATGGTTAATTATCTCAAATACTATAAAATTTTTGTATAGGCATGTATATTAGAATGTTGTAGGTATTGATACACTGGTTATCATGATGTAAAGAAAAAAGGCTTGGGGTTTAGTATTTATGTATTCTTTAAATCTATCAGCTAGCCATTAGTTATCAGGTGAGCGTATCAGGCCCATGGGCCTCTTGTTTAATCTTAAAATACATTCTAAAAGTGGTATATGACAACAGTAACAGTAATGCTTAAATTATCATTTTCAGTTGTTTCTATTTTTTACTTATTATCGTCAACCCTTTGTAAAATGGATCGAATCGTTGTTGTGCCGAGGTAGTTGCTTTATACTTTCTGGCAGCCATTGACCCGTCACTTCAGAAATTAGCTATTGTAGGTCTATATCTGCATGCTATAGTCTTCTTGCTGCAGATGCTCTAAGTTAGTGATTGGTCTGATAACCTGACAGACCTTTGGTTTTTTGTACAGCGTGAACAAAGTGAACGTGTACTTTGCTATCGCTTTCTTCCAAGATATCGAGCTTCTTTGCTATGAAATTATAAGATATGAGTACACCTGGAAATAGTGCGCCTGGTAAATGAGCGTAAAAGAAGTATTTCTGTTTTATCGTGAGATATGTATTCTGAGACGGGTAATGCATTTTGTTACATATGCACATTTGGAATAAATTTTCGGAATACATTTCAGAATCTAGTAAAATTTTGCGACGGGATGCATCTAACAATTTTTGTACAGCGTGAAAACGCGTACATTGTTGTCACTTTCTTCCAAGATATCGAGCTTCTTTGCTATGAAATTATAAGATATGAGTACACCTGGAAATAGTGCGCCTGGTAAATGAGCGTGAAAGAAGTATATCTGTTTTATCGTGAGATATGTATTCTGAGACGGGTAATGCTTTGGTTACATATGCACATTTGGAATAAATTTTCGGAATACATTTCGGAATCTAGTAAAATATTGCGACGGGATGCATCTAATAATTTCTGCAATTTGGCGAACTGATCTCATGTTTACAATAAAAAGTAGTTCGAGAAGTTTGCGTCCTACGATGTAAAATCATAACTTTTTATGAAATGAACAGCAACGGCAGGTTGTTTAATTAATTCTTCGCGAAATCTACGGAAATTTAAATTTATTTTGAAGCTTATGATAACGTATTTTGATGTTGAGGCAATTGTGTCATATTTTAAAATGTTTATCGATTAGATTTTACTTTCGTGAAAGGGAGATAATTCGTAGTGTTGTGTACAGTCGTTTTACCAGTTCCGAACAGGGTTTCATATAAGCGCCTGCTGCAGACGTCGTCCACAAGCAGAGGAAATAAAATTTATGTTGTGTAATAATACAAATGTTAACTGATTCCAAAATATCGACACCTGTCCTCAAAAACACGTGGTAGTATGTTTTCTTGAAAAAAGCATTTCCGTGATCACGATTTGTTTACATCGTTAAACTAGGTCACCAACAATCTGTCGACCTTTTAGGAAGCAGTTGAAGTTTAATATTATTTAAACAATTAATGCCCATACATTCAAGTAGAAGCAAATTTAGAAAGTTATTTTGCGATTCCTTTAATTGAACGGGATTGAAATTTTAGATTATTCGGTAGTAAAAATTCGGAACTGGTAAAACAACTGTACTTCACCATTAACATGAAACGGGAATTGTGAGTGATAATCAGCAGTTAATTATAAACCCAGATTAACAGCAAATGATCCAGTTACATACAACCGCTAGAATGTACCCCCTCATAGCGACGGTAGGATCTGCAAAACTCTTTCTCTCTATCCGAAATGACAAAACGATCGGGTACAACTTTTTAAATTTTAATTACCGATTGTCTTTTTTATATATTTATGAAATTATTATTTTCTACCATTTAATTCAGCAATACATGGTTTGGTACATTGTTTCTTTTTCAAAAAAAAAAAAAAAAAAAAAAACCATCGGTCAGACTATGCATTGAGCGACCCCCCCCCCCCCCCCGAATTTTCGGTTATATTCTGTCTTGCCACAATACAATTTCCCCAACTACTGTACGCTGTACAACAGCACGACAGTGCTATGTTTGCAATTTGGCAACTGATCTCGTGTTTACAATAAAAAGTAGTTCGAGAAGTTTGCGTCCTACGATGTAAAATCATAACTTTTTATGAAATGAACAGCAACGGCAGGTTGTTTAATTAATTCTTCGTGAAATCTACGGAAATTTAAATTTAATTTGAAGGTTATGATAACGTATTTTGATGTTGAGGCAATTGTGTCATATTTTAAAATGTTTATCGATTAGATTTTACTTTCGTGAAAGGGAGATAATTCGTACAGTGTTGTGTTCAAATTTTAAATACAGTCGTTTTACCAGTTCCGAACAGGGTTTCATATAAGCGCTGCTGCAGACGTCATCCACAAGCAGAGGAAATTAAATTTATGTGGTGTAATAATACAAATGTTTACTGATTCAAAAATATCGACACCTGTCCTCAAAAACACGTGGTAGTATGTTTTCTTGAAAAAAGCATTTCTGTGATCACGATTTGTTTACATCGTTAAACTAGGTCACCAACAATCTGTCGACCTGTCCTGCACATAGATTTAGGAAGCGGTTGAAGTTTACAATTTTTAAACAATTAATGCCCATACATTCAAGTAGAAGCAAATTTAGAAAGTTATTTTGCGATTCCTTTAATTGAACGGGATTGAAATTTTAGATTATTCGGTAGTAAAAATTCGGAACTGGTAAAACAACTGTACTTCACCATTAACATGAAACGGGAATATTGTGAGTGATAATCAGCAGTTAATTAAAACCCAGATTAACAGCAAATGATCCAGTTACATACAACCGCTAGAATGTACCCCCTCATAGCGACGGTAGGATCTGCAAAACTCTACTTTCTCTCTATCCGAAATGACAAAACGATCGGGTACAACTTTTTTTAAATCTTAATTACCGATTATCTTTTTCATATATTTATGAAATTATTATTTTCTACCATTTAATTCAGCAATACATGGTTTGGTACATTGTTTCTTTTTCCAAAAAAAAACCAACCGTCGGACTATGCATAGATCGACACAGCCCCCCCCCCCCCGAATTTTCGGTTATATTCTATCTTGCCACAACACAATTTTCCCAACTACGCTGTACAACAGCACGACAGTGCTATGTTTCTATTACGACGATACAACACCTGCCACTTAATGACGCCTGATAGATTGGTCTGCACACCAAATAATGCTCATTGGTCTTTGTAGCGGCCTTAGACACAGTGCATTTGCTTTTTTAATTGGCGAAGTGATTGGTTCGATAACCTGATAGACCTTTTTTTTTTGGCAGAACGATACAACACTTGTCAAGTTACGACGCCCAATAGGTTTGTCTGCATACCAAATTTTGCGCATTTGTTTTTGTAGCGGCTTAAGATACATTGCAGGTGCTTTTTGAATTTAATTGCGAGATAAATATTTTTCATACACGTTTACGTCACAACGGTCTTGATTATCTACATTGTCATAAGCACTGACACTTTTAGGTTTAACTTGTCGATGTTTTAATCTTCCTTGATTAGTTTCTGAAACATCTTGTGTATACTACAGGAACCTTCCCTGTTCGCCCTGACCAATGTGAAATTGTGATGCCTCTTCCCGACGTAAATCCCTATGTTCCTCCTAAACCTGTAAAACAAAATTAATTCCTATGACATACAATTCATCGGATATATGATTCAAACACACCTTTTGACAACAAAACTTTCCCTGCTTTTTCGATTGTAGTGTCAGCCTGCTTGTGTGTGTGTGTGGTAATTCAACATGCTCTTTTTCATGATATTGTCATGCAGGGGACCATGTATCTGCAAAGACTTTTATGGGAATTTAATTATGAAAATCTTTTCTGAAACTGTACGGATAGAAAAGAAACTGTACAGACTAAAGCTTTAATATTTAGCATTTATTATCAGCTGGAACCCTGGAAGAAATATGGTGACCCCCGGAGTAGTTTTGGCCCCAAACCCGGGAGCCCTACATCTGTATTATAAAGACTCAGGAAATCAATTTTGAAAATCATCTTTTCATAAACTGTAAGACCTAAAGCTTTTATATTAGCTGTGAGGCCCTATAAAGACTCAGGAAATCAATTTTGAAAATCATCTTTTCATAAACTGTAAGACCTAAAGCTTTTATATTAGCTGTGAGGCCCTTTACCAAGTTGGTACAAATGGTGGTCCATAGGCCATGTTTTGGCCCCACCCAGGTGGCCATAGGCTTATTTGATATTAACTTTGAAAACCTTTTTCCTCTGAATCTGTAGTTTCTAAAGCTTTCATATTTGGAATCTGACATCAGCTGGAGCCTATTTACTAATGGTGGCCCCGTCCGAGACTGTGGCCAGAGACTTTTATCATCTGTGAAATATGTAAGTGTAGGCATTTGACACCACTTTCAGCCCCTATAAATCTAGATTAACTACATCAAATTTTATATATATGTTATGGGTTTTCCTGAATTTTTTTGTTGTTGACCCAATTTTTATTCATTGTGTAAATAAGATGTTTGCCTCAGCCAAGTCATTGAAAATTTTCTCCTCTGAATTTAAGTAGTCAATTCTAACTAAATATATCAAGGAAATTCCTTAAGTGAAAGTGATCCGATAGTTGTGTCTGGCAGTTTCGTTGCTTTAAATAGCAGGAACACAAATGACCAATGTGGATTAATTTTTCGTCTGATTTGATTCTAGTAGGAGGTAGAATGACATTTAACACGATTTGCATATTATTTATAACATATGTTAATTAAAAGCCAGTCGAGTATGACGGGCAGGTCCTTTTGAGCCTCTTATTTGTGTTCAAATTTTACATGACCAATTCATATTAATACCTTTTTTGACTTAAACGTTTATAAAAACATCTTTCATTATGCCAACACCTGATTATTCAAATTTGTCAACATCATAGCTGAAAAATATTTTTTATAATTTTTGCCCTAGCATTTAGGGCACAACAGCAGGGCACACATTTAAGAAAAAAATGTCTGTGGGTAGCCTTGGTTTCTTAGTGGTTATGACAAAAGAAGGTTGGGGACGGGTGGTCAAGAGGTCTTGACTCCGACGGAGGTACAAGAAGTGGAAACGGCTGTAGACAATGGGGACGAGTATGAAGAAGTAATTTGGGAGGAGGCGTCAAAAAATGGTTGGCCTGGATGTTTTTTCGGCCTATACCAAGTGGAAACAAGTTCGTAAACAGTTCTATCCTTCAAAATGTCTTTTTTCACGTTTAGTAACGATGTATTCCGTTTCACGGATAAGCAGCTGGCGATCTTTGCCTTCATACAGAGCCTGTCATAAAAATTTGTGAGAACACTGTCTTAAGTAGTGGCATCTGTTAGTGATGGTGCACCAAGAAAACCAAGACTGGGGTCAGTCAGAGAGTTGTTAAACTCAGTAGGTGGTTCTGAAGATTTCCAGTCGTATACTGCTCCAATTTCAACCCATCTGAAATTTTTACACTTTTATAAAACAGCACAGTGACTGGCATTAGATTGGAACCGACTACTAGTATATGCGAATCCTAACAAAATTTGAACTGGGACTGACGCGCCCGCCTTTCGGTTCGTCCATTGTTGTATCTTTGTTATTTTTCTTTGCCGGTGACAGCAGTGTCACTCTATCTGGGGCAGATACAATCCTCGACACTGTTGATCTTAACGGTGACAGAGGCACTTAGTTGGAGTGTTCATATTTGAGCTCTTAAATGAATTAGTGGACTTCACTCTGCGCTTCTTTGAATATGGTGGCCTGGTGGCTGTGTATCTGTAGTAGGATGGCCTGTACCTATGCTTGGCAGCTTGATACTGTCGAATCCGGTACATCCCATTTCAAGTGGTGCAAGAGGCGCAACCCTCTATTTATGTGTCCAATTGTAATGACGACTGAGAGCCTTCACAGCGGTATAAGTCTTAGACAAATTATAGAACAAATTGTACATACTATGTTTTCCATTCTACAAAATAATACTTTTAATTATCATGAGACTTGGAACAAATTTTAAAAATAGAAGAAAAGTATACATTGTTGTAATGAATATAAAAAATATAATAATACTTTACCACTAGTTTAATCAATTATAGTGCAACACTTTTAATATCATAAACATTTGTAGCAATTGTCAATGATCAAAAGAAAAGACTTAATGAAATTATTCACTTGTCTTTCTTTTACAAAAACGGTAAGCGAAGATACAAATATCTGGTGCTGAACAGGGATTCTGGTTATTTTGTCAAACATCATACGGATTCCAAACAAAACTATACTGAAGATACCATTAACAACATGTTGGAGTTTTTGATAGATAACATATTTGTTGTGTTTGGTAATATAGTTTTTCAGCTAACAATCGGTATACCAAAGGCTACAAACTGTGCACCTTTGCTTGCTTATTTGTTTCTTTATTCTTATGAAAGAGGATTTATGCAGAACCTTGTTAAATCTGGAGAGAAGACTGTCGCCAAATCATTCAACTCAACATACAGATATATAGATGACGTTCTGTCTCTTAACAATCCTACATTTGGAGACTATGTAAATGTCATCTATCCTAGTGAGCTTGAAATAAAAGACACGACTGATTTCTCAAGTTCTGCTTCATATTTAGACTTATACCTGAATTATGACGCACACGAAAGGCTACATTGGAAAATTTATGACAAATGTGATGACTTCAATTTTTCTATTGTCAACTTTCTTTTTTATGCAGCGATATACTTGCTTCTGTTTATGGTGTATTTGTTTCCCAATTAATACGCTATGGTAGAGCTTGTTCCCAATACGGGGACTTTGTACAACGAAGTAGGCTGCTTGCAAATAAATTGTTGACTCGGGGGATATTGCAAGCCTAGGCTTATCAAGGCCCTCAAAAAGTTTTATGGCCGTCATCACAGTTTTGTTGACAAGTTTGGTGTCTATGTCCAGGAGTGCCCTGGATATTTTTGACGTCTCATAGTTCCATGTTCCTTTCACATAATTTTGATTACACACGTGGCGGGTGTAGCTAGCTAAACAGGAGGTGCTTACCCTTCCGGAGCACCCGGCCTCACCTCCCTGGTGGAAGTTCACGTGTATCACCTAACTTGTCAGTTTCAAAGTTTTTACTTTGCTTCTGGATTGTGATTCGGAAATGGATTAGTATGTTTGTTTTTGATTTCTTGAATAATTGTGGTATGTCCCTTTGAACCTTTATTTTGGAAGGCCAAACAATGTCATCTTTGAAAACGTGTGAGCGTCATTGATGGTCCTGGTCTTTTACCATTAACTTGGTATCCATTAACTTGGTATCCATTTTGAGATATACTTTCATTGCCACTCCACTATTTCAGCTTTGGCTGGTATTCCATAGCAATTTCTGCAACAGACTTTAAAATTTGTAAGTTTAGCCGGCCAGTGTACTTTTTTTATGGTTTTCTCACCGTATGATTACTTGTTATCTTAGATTTTCTTTCACCATAATTGTACAACTAAAGTGTTTTAATGATTTTTAAATCATTTGTTTTCAATAGTTTTGACACAATATCAGAGAAAATCCACTTACTTTTTTTCCGTGTTTGTGGTAACACTAAATTTGTCTCCAATTCTACAGTTACTGTTACACAAGGGACATATTTTCAGACATTTACGCATGGCTGAAAAAATCATTCCTCCCTAGCATAAACACATGCTTTAATTGAACTTGAAAAATTTAGGAATATGTATTTTTTTCTTGGTATTGTGTATACAACAAAACACTACAAACTTGAAATAATACTACTGTTAAATATCAATTTATACTAATGATGTTTAATTTTGTACAGATGCTGAATACAGGATGTCTGCAGAATAGGGAGCATATTTTTTCCTGTAAAGCCCAGTAATTTATATACAGTATATGCACTTTTAGTGTTTGGTAGCACCAAAGACCATGAAACATCGTACACACTATTTATCCAAGAAAAATATTCGTTAAAATATTAAACTGAATAAATTGTCATATTTAGTCAGTATATGTGTTTATCTAATGGCCTAGCCCAAGCATTAATTGGATGAAGTATTTTGATGATAAATATAAAACGTGTGTCAGGTGACTGTAGCAAAGTAATGGATTACATAATTGTATAAAATATAACTGATGATCAAATATTTTGTGAACCAGTACATAATATTTTAGTCTCTTAATTGATGAAGGTCAAAAGATATGTGTATGTTTTTCTGGTGATATTTGTTTGCTTTGACACATATACCGAATCGATGCTCCTTTGTCCTAGATTCGTACAGGCCTGGAAAGTCCTTAAATTTTTAGGTTTGCTCTAAAAAGACCCTAAAAAGCCCTTGAATTTTGCAAATTAGGTGTTGATATAAAATGGTTGTAAATAGACTAATCAAAGTAAATAAATAAGTTACATTGAAATGAGCGAATTAAAGGTACCTTGCCCTCCCGAAAACCCAAAATCAACCCCCACTTCAAGTGTCGTTACTATGGCCATGTAAGTAATTGCTTTATTGATTTAATTGTATTTGCTCCAATGTTTTTCTTATAAAATTGTCCCTCTGATTAGGCCTTAAATCTGCAAATGAGACCTTGAAAAGACCCTAAAAATTCCTTAAATTTTGAGTCCAAATGTCTAGGAACCCTGTAAAGAATAGGAAATTTTAAGAAATCCCAAATAATATCGGAGACTCTTAATAAAGTTTAACATGGAGTTTAATAATTTTGAAATAGATTTTGTTATGATATACAAGTTGTCTTTCTTAATATATTTTGTCTTTTAATTGCAATGATTGGGATTCAAGTCTTTAAATGGATTTATTTTAGGCTATCTATTTGCGAAATAATAAAGTTTAAACTGAAGTATAATGATAAAATATTTTATAACATTCAATTTATAAACATGGCTTTACGTAATTTTTTTATTTGTTTAATAAAAATCATTTCGACTGTAACGTATACCTGTTAGTTTTGTTTATTTTTTCTCCTTCTGTCGATCGACATTATAGAACATTACGAATCTATAAGAGAAACAGTTACTGTTATTTTTTTTGAGAACCCCAAAAAGTTGTATCTTTCTACATTCGAAATCCAGGGTCACCAATGTGATCCATTTTAAAGGGCTGTTTGTATCAAAAACACACATTCTTATCCATGTCCAAATCACAATCTCGAAGCAAAGAAAAACTTTGAAACTGGCAAATAAGGTTAATCCCTAGAGTTGGACAAAATGTAATCAAGGGGTTCTTTTTTTTAAATTTCTCTGACCATCCACCTTAGACAGTACTTTTGTCACAGTTCCTGCCTCACCTGAGCCAGAGACCACTGCAGAGTGCTCGCTTCATAAGTTGGGGGTCATGGGTTCTATCCCCGGCCGGGTCTGACCCAAGACTTGAAAGTGGGTAGTGACTGTTCTTTCGCCAAGCACTCGGCATTACAATATGAAAGTCACGGTTCTTTCGGATGGGAACTGAAAATAAACGAGGTCCCATGTCACGGTGGACTTGGCACGCTAAAGAACCCTGCTATATAATGCCATCAGCGCAACGCACAGGCAACATTTCTGCACCTTCGCCTATAGATGGCGACGTCTCGATATAGGCGAAATATTCTTGACTTGGACGTTAAACACCATTACTCAACTCACCTGTGCCAGAAGTGTCATCTATTTTCGGCCGCCGTGCGTTGTGTATAAACTTGTCGCATTTGAATTAACTCCTTGAAAACTACTGACCCAAATTGGTCGATATTTAGCAGTAATGATGTCTAGGTAAAAGGCTTTCAGGTTTTGGACCCTATAAAGGGGGAAATAGTAAAAATCTTTAAAAATAATCTCTTAACATACAAGAGATATAGCTGATATATTTCATGTAAAACATACTTAGGACGCCTAGTTTCAAATTTGCACAAATCGTAACTGAAGGGACCAAAATGGAGAAATAATAGCAAGGTAGTTTTGAGGAAACTTGCTAAAATTAATATATTTGTCAATATATCTAGAAAATTTTTTCTGTATAGGCATGTATATTAGACTAGTACTAGCCCTTTCATTTTGATATATGGATGAAGGTCACAGATGCAAACGAATACTGAAATGGTTAATTATTTTTAAAAATTATAACTTTTTGTACAGGTATGTATATTAGAATATTGTAGGTATTAGCCTAATTTTCATTTTGATATATAAATGCATGTAATAGGTTCAAAGGTCAAGGTGACAGATGCAAACGAATACTGAAATGGTTAATTTAAAAAAATGTAAATTTTTTGTATACATGTAGGCATGTATATAAGAATAATATTGGCATTGATGTTATGTTTATTTTAATATGGATGAAGGTCATGGATTCAAAGGTCAAGAACACAGATGCAAACAATACTAAAATGGTTAATTTATCCAAAACTATAAACTTTTTGTATAGGCTTGTTTATTAGAATATTGTAAGAATTATAATAAAGATAATTTTGATATATATATAAAAGAAGGCATTGGGTTATAAAAGAAGGCATTGGGTTTAATGGACAAGGTCAGCGATGCAAACAAATCCAGTAGAACTTCGATCACTCGAACGTCGATGCCCCGAATACCCCGGATAACTCGAAGTCATCTGCCCGTCCCAACCAAATCCCTATTAAATCATATGTAAATTAACCTCGATCGCTCGAACTACGATAGTTTGAATACCCCCGCTCGCTCGAACAACACATATTTCTCGAAGATGTAAATTTGGTGAAAATCAACTTCTTGCGCTCGAATACAATTTCATCAGAATGACATGTGGTCAGTCATTGTAAACAAAACACAAGCTGAAGCCATGATACAGATTTCACCAAAAGTATTAAGAGCGAAACGATATAACTCGTCTGGAAAATAGTGTTACTAACGGTTAGTAATTAACCGTGATCAGTTCAGTAATCTCTTAATCCGATTACGACCCGCGGGTGCTTGATCGGAATGATACGTCCACGCGAGATGATTGACTTTTTACCTCATCGGAGAATTTCAGATTCTATTATTTACATGTCATTGGAATGCGCATGAAAATGTGTATTGTTGCACGACCCCAGGATTAATGCCTTTTCTAGACGCCGTGATATTTCTGATATTGCACGGCAATTTTCTTTTGATTTGTAATCAGCCAATAGTTATTTTTCCCCTTCAATTATTAAAGAAAAAAGAAACGTCCGCAATGGGATTCGAACCCAAATGCTCTTACTCGGTAAGCGACAGTATTACCACTACACTACCGAGCTGTCGATGAGGGAATAACTTTTTCAAATAAATATATCTTTAATCTTGTTTTAGTAAGCATGTTTTTGAAAACTCTTCTAAAAATCGTCAAACAATACAACAAATGAAAATACACATATTTAGCAAAGAGAGTTGAAAAATGTTTGGGAAAGTTTTCGCGAAAAACAAAATTATATAATAGAACAACAACAGAAACTGAGGCGTATTCACTATTTAGTAGGTCGGTACCTAGTGATTTTGGATCGGTTCCAGTCAGTTCCTGAAGACACAATCAACGTAATCCGATTAACTGTTGTATTACATTGTATTATTTTACTTACGGCAGTTCCAGTGATTATTAATAACCGGGCAATATCATGTGCTCTGTATTATAACGATAATAAAGTAAGTTTATTTTATATTATCAGCTGTTGCTATTTACTTCTACTTTCAACCAAATTTATTTAATTCAAATGAACTGTGGATATCGATAAATTTGCAGTTCTTAGTTCAACATTTTATTTACAAATGAAGTTTGAAAACTTTGAGATATCTTCGTGAATTTAATATTTTTAAAGGACATTTAATTTTCTATGACGTTTGATAATTTTCACGATTTTATGACTGTTGATTAAAACGGGAACCTAAAACTTTAATCTAATGAAGATCGCCTCTCGATGTTCGCTCGCCCGAACCCATCGATGGCTCAAATACTTGGCCAAAGTCCCATGGACTTCGAGCCATCGAAGTTCTTCTACTGAAATGGCCTAGATTTTTAAGGTTTTTTATTTATTTTTTAGCTGTTTACAAATATACTGCAGCTATATATGCAATGATGGAGCATGCTTAGGACAAGTTGTAATTAATTTTCATTTTTGTACAGCGTTCACGACAGTGAACGCGTGTACTATGCTGTCGCTTTCTTCCAAGATATCGAGCTTCTTTGCTATGAAATTATAAGATATGAGTACACCTGGAAATAGTGCGCCTGGTAAATGAGCGTGAAAGAAGTATATCTGTTTTATCGTGAGATATGTATTCTGAGACGGGTAATGCATTTGGTTACATATGCACATTTGGAATAAATTTTCGGAATCTAGTAAAATATTGCGACGGGATGCATCTAATAATTTCTGCAATTTGGCGAACTGATCTCATGTTTACAATAAAAAGTAGTTCGAGAAGTTGGCGTCCTACGATGTAAAATCATAACTTTTTATGAAATGAACAGCAAAGGCAGGTTGTTTAATTAATTCTTCGTGAAATCTACGGAAATTTAAATTTATTTTGAAGGTTATGATAACGTATTTTGATGTTGAGGCAATTGTGTCATATTTTAAAACTGTTTATCGATTAGATTTTACTTTCGTGAAAGGGAGATAATTCGTACAGTTGTTGTGTGCAAATTATAAATACAGTCTTTTTACCAGTTCCGAACAGGGTTTCATATAAGCGCTGCTGCAGACGTCATCCACAAGCAGAGGAAATAAAATTTATGTGGTGTAATAATACAGATGTTTACTGATTCAAAAATATCGACACCTGTCCTCAAAAACACGTGGTAGTATGTTTTCTTGAAAAAAGCATTTCCGTGATCACGATTTGTTTACATCGTTAAACTAGGTCACCAACAATCTGTCGACCTGTCGTGCACATACATTTAGGAAGCGGTTGAAGTTTATATTATTTAAACAATTAATGCCCATACATTCAAGAAGAAGCAAATTTAGAAAGTTATTTTTCGATTCCTTTAATTGAACGGGGTTGAAATTTTAGATTATTCGGTAGTAAAAATTCGGAACTGGTAAACCAACTGTACTTCACCATTAACATGAAACGGGAATATTGTGAGTGATAATCAGCCGTTAATTAAAACCCAGATTAACAGCAAATGATCCAGTTACTTACAACCGCTAGAATGTACCCCCTCATAGCGACGGCAGGATCTGCAAAACTCTACTTTCTCTCTATCCGAAATGACAAAACGATCGGGTACAACTTTTTTAAATTTCAATTACCGATTGTCTTTTTCATATATTTATGAAATTATTATTTTCTACCATTTAATTCAGCAATACATGGTTTGGTACATTGTTTCCTTTTCCAAAAAAAACCATCCGTCGGACTATGCATAGATCGAACCCCCCCCCCCCCCCCCCCGAATTTTCGATTATATTCTGTCTTGCCACAACACAATTTTCCCAACTACGCTGTACAGCAGCACGACAGTGCTATGTTTTAAATTGGCCATAGGTGAGCGTTAAGGCCCTTGTGCTTCTTGTTAACATCTTTTTTTATTATGAACAATTGGCAGGTACGGTAATGTAAGTAGTCCGTGTATCGTCCATAAAACACCTTAGTAATGGTAATTTCCTATCTAGCATACACATACCGGTAAGTGTCAATGAATATTTTATTGAAATAAATAAAATCAGTTAAAAATTCTATTTATGATATAAAATGAATTATTTGAATTTAATAATGATGGTATGAATATAACCTCAGAATAATAAATAGTTTTATATTGATAAAAGAAATAATGTTTTATCATGTATTTGTTTTATGAATATAAAAGATAATACTAAATGACTCGCTCAAGAGTGGTCGAGAGGCCGCGTTGGCCTAATGGATAAGACGTAAGTCTACAAATTCAGGACTTTTTCACCGCTTTGAGTTCGAGTCCCGCTTAGACCACATGTGGGAAAATGAATTTTCCTTGCCGTTGGTCTTTACAGGTTCACTTAGTATAATGGACTGGGGAATGGTACGCTTGTCTGCGGCGTACTGACTTGGTGAGTAAGCACCTTTAAAGTCGCCCAGAGTGCGCGCTAGAACAAGGCAGACCAAACACCACACTCGCACTTCACATGCATACACGAAATTGTTTATAGATTAATCCATAGAGATCAATATAGACCACTGCGGAGCTCAGTTAGTAGAGTGCTCGCTCCGTAAGTGGGAGGTCGTGGGTTCGATCCCCGGCCGGGTCTGACCAAAGACTTTAAAGTGGGTGGCGAGTTCTTTCGCCAAGCACTCGGCATTACGAAATGAAAGTCGCGGTTCTTTCGGATGGGAACTTAAAAATAAACGATGTCACGCTAAAGAACCCTGCTGTATAATGCCATCAGCGCAACGCACAGGCAAAAGAGGTATGGCGGGTTTGATGCGATTTTGTCCTAAATGGACCGTTTTGGTTTTTGAAAAATAAAAGTCTAAATATTCTTGCACTTAATTAATAAAGCAGCAGTATTTTATTTGGCTTTTCAGATTTTGCCTCATACAAAGGTATATTTTACTGGTATTTTTCTTCATAAGCTCATCTTTGTGCTCTATTATGCTAAAAAATGAAAAATGAGGGGGTTTTCCAGTCTATGATAATTATTTTCAAAGTGTTCTCCTATTTTTTATGTTATTGTTTCTGAAAAATATTTTCAAAATGCAATCATTACGAGTTTTCAAAAAATTGGTCCTCTTAGGAGAAAATGGTCAATTTTTGAAAATTAGGGAAAATTAAAACTGATCACTGCACATATAACTGATGTTGCATTTTAACTCGACTGGCACTTACCGTTGTGGTTAGCTCAGTCGGTAGCGAGGACGCTTTGCAACCTGTACGGCATGGGTTCAAATACCACCCGGATACCTTTTAATTTATTCTTCTTCTTGTTTTTTTTTTATATTTTTATCTTTATAAAATATTATTGTTAGATTTTTCCTTTACAAATATTAGTTTTTAAAAATGAGCATTATCTTCTTTAAAAACACTACTAGCAGATCAAGCCAGGTTACATGTTTATACAATAAATCTACGCATATCACCCGTGAATTCTTAGTGAAGCGTGATGTAAGTTAATACTTTATTCTTCAAGTGTTTCTGTTTATTGTATGAAGATAAACAATGAAGATTATAGATGTTGAGGTTTGTTCAATATCTTCGGCTCTTCAAGGAAAAACAAGTTTACTGAAACAAAGCGCTTGTTTTTCATAGACCTGGTCTAATTATAGAACGCGAAATCCTCAGGTGTTTAAAAATACACCGTTACGACATTCATCCATTCAAGCAGAGGGCAATGTGAAAAGCGCCTATCAAACCCGCCATACCTCTTTCTGCACCTTCGCCTATAGCTGGCGACGTCTCGATATAAGTGAAAATAATATTCTTGACTGGGACGTTAAACACCATTACTCAACTCCATAGAGAGTAATAAATAGTTTTGTCGCGAATAGCTGAAAAATTGCTGATGCGACTTTAAACAATAGTCGACCAAACCAAACCTTGGACCTCTTGTTAATATCTTATTTTATTATGAACAATTGGCAGGTACGGTAATGTAAGCATACACATATTGGTCAATGCCAATGAATATTTTATTGAGACAAATATATATAAAATTATATTCGTATATAAAATGAATTATTCAAAAAATTATAATGATGGTATCAATATAACCTTAGATTAATATGAATAAAAGAAATGTTTTATCATTTTCATGTATTTGTTTTTATGAATGTAAAAGGTTATTAGTTAATAATTAATTCTCATTATTACTTAAATTTTGTACGCATTTTGGACATTTAGAAGTGATGGAAAATTCCTTAACGCAAATTTCCAATATATATATATATTTATTTATTTATTATGTAAAATTCGTAACCGACAACATGCATAATACTAAATGACTCGCTCAAGAGTGATCGAGTTACTGCTCCATTTTTTTCAAAACAACTCCTTCGAACATAAACCACTACGGTAGCTCAGTTTGTAGAGTGCTTGCTCCGTATGGAGAGGTCATAGATTCGAATCCCGAACAGGTCTGACCAAGACATGGTGATTGGTAGTGATTTTTTTTTGTCAACTACTTGGCATTTAAAATGAATTCTGCATTAAAAACGAAAGTCAATTGGCCCTTATGAAGACACCTTAAAAACCAATGCGCCATGCTGCCACGCATGCATCCCTCCCTCCCCTGCAAATTGTCGCAAGGGCACTGCAAAGGACAACATTTCTACCACTTCACCTGCAGTAGTTCGATGTCTCAACATAAGATATATTCTTGAAGTTACAGGCAGGTTTTAACATTTATGCTGTCTCATTATCATTGTATACATTTAGAAAGAAACACAGCAATTCGTTTTATTTCAATTGTATTTATATATATAAAAGTCGGACGTTAATAGAGGCATCGGTGACTGAGTGGTCGAAAACACGCTTACGGACCACAGCGTCCATTCCGTCTAGTTTCGAATCCTACTCGGGTTAAATCCTAGCGTGAAAAAGTTCGCCGAAGGTCGGCTGTTTCTAAAGTGGGCTCTCTCTGGTTTCCTCCACCATCCTTGATCTGTCCGCCTCGATAGAAGTGAAGAATGTTGACTTGGCGTAAAATTTTATTACTCCAGCCACTCCTACTTTAATACCATTATCTTATTCCTGGTAATATTTAAGTTGTAAAATTCTGATAAACTTAATTTTTAACTTCCTTATTCTGAAATAAAATGTTTACCTAAGCATGTGTTAATTTAATTGATACAATAGTAGCACGTGGTTGTATTTTAAGAAGGCAATTCAACGACAGTTAAGTTTAAAACTGAATATAAAGTAGACGTTATTAAGAAACTGAAAACTATCTATATTTCATCGTGCAGGTTGTAAAATGGCGGTTGTAGCTGGAGAACAGAAATCGGGATACGACAAGTTGGAGTAACAGTCCAAGTCCCTGACAATCACACTGGACGATTGATGTTTTACTTAAACTCAATATGTAATGTGCTGAATCTTAGCAGTGAGGGGGATCTACATCGGTTACGGAATTACAGGGGTTGGTATTTTCTGTCAGATGATGAAATAGACAGACTTTTGGTACTGTGTGTTCTTCTAAAACCCGAGGATCTGCTAAATAAATGCATTTTTTATGATGATGATGGCGAAATGTGCGGGAATAGCCAAAATGCATTTTATGAGCTTAGTGTAGTGGAGACCAACTTTGCCGTAACAGACTCAATACTAATTGGTGGAGAGAGAAGGCAAGTCAAGAAAATTATGTTTTTTACTCCAATTTTTTTGACACAGAATTATTATGATCCTATGATTTATTATAATCAACGGTTACAGAATATTGCTGCTTCATTAGATGGTCGTCGCCAACCGCAACGACAAGCCATTGCATACCCACAGCGCCAGGCTATAACGTATACACAACCTACGTCAAATTACCAACAACCTTTTATTGTTCCCTATAAACCAAAAAGCAGCTGCTGTACCATTCTGTAACGGATTTTAAGTCTGGTGTCACTTGAGAAATGACTGAATACCCACAACTGTAAACATGTTTGTTGTAAAGTAGAACATTTATATATGACTATAAAGATAGGACACAACATATTTTTGAGAACTTATTTTATACAAGCAAGAGTCCTTAACTATGAATGCAACATCTTTATGTATATGTATAGACAAACAGCATTTACCTGTCTGCTTGACCTTTAATTTTAATATTTATTATGTAACTGTACATTGATATTTATGGAACACAGGTGTATATTTAGTCAACAATATGGCAACGTACATTGTTTATTATGTATTACCTGCCTATCCCAACAGTACCCGTGTATGAATTGGATAACAGTCAAACCTGTCTATAAAACCCACCCAAAGGAACTAGTAAAAGGGATCTGTACGTGCAGGTGGCTTTTATATACAGGTTCAAATACATGTAATGTGAATAAAGAACATTTTGGATAAAAGTCTACTGGCCTATATAAGCAGGTGGTCCTTATATAGAGGTGATCTTTATGATAGGTTGGACTGTATACTATATGGATATTCCTAATGAAATGTCAAGCGGGCAGGTCAATGTTGCTTGCCTTCACTCGTACATATATCTGTTTTTACTTTTATATAGTTTACACTAAATCACGTTTATAACGAAGCCCCGGGGACTCTATTTTGAACTTCGTTATAAAGTCTTTTCGTTATATTGTATATAGAGGAGCGCTCTAGCCAAATATTTGACTTTGTACTATCCATGTATTCGTTGTTAGTGTGTTCGTTATATTCACGTTTTACTGTATATTCATTTGTCGGTGTTTAAACTGATGATGAAGCTGGTCTAATATATATATATATATATATATATATATATATATATATATATATATATATATATATATATCAATGTATATATATTATTTTTGATATAATTTTACACAAGTATTTCATTTGAAACTTTAAATATATTAATCATTTACCTTATTTGTATTAGCTATGGCTAACGTCAAGTACTTGTAAAACTTTGTTTGGTTTTTAATACAGTATCTTGTATCATTTTACAAAATATGTATCAAAAATAACTCAAAAATATTAATCATTTACCTGACTTTTTCTATCTATAGCTAACGTCAAATATTTGTTAATATTAGCGTGGTTTTAAACAAGGACTCATAGAGTTCGCTATTTATGGTAAATACTCTCAAATTTTCTGTGATACATTTTATTTCATGTAGAATATCACAGCCTTTATAATATTGTGATGTTTTTTATATTTATATTTATAGCCTGAAGGTATTAGCAAAATCTGTGATATTTAGTCATTTTTAGCTCACCTGACCGAAGGTCATGTGAGCTTATGGCATAGCGCAGCGTGTGTATGTGCGTGTGTGCGTGTGTGCGTGTGTGCGTCGTTAACACCTATTTTCGACTTCTCCTCTGAAACTACTGGACAGTTTTTAATGAAACTTTGTCAGAAGTATATATGGGCCGGTGCAATTCAGATTTGTTCGTGGCGTTGCCATGGCTACCATAACTAGGTCAAGGTGACCTAGGGGTGCAAAAATCTTAAAAAATTCTTCTCCGAAAGTACTGATTGGAGAAAAAATCTGATGTGATATTTGGCTTCTCTAGGGTCTTAAGCCTATAGTTTGTTCATTTTGTGAAATTCGGATAAAAAATAGGTTACGCGTTTTTGCGTTTAATTTTGAAAAAATCGTAAAATAGCTTCAAATTGTTATAACTTGACTATTTGACCAGATAATGACATGGGGTTTTCAGTTTTGACATCTTCTTGTTAGTATCTTCAAATTGAGGTCAAGGTCAATTGTGAAGGTCGTGACCTAATTTTTTTTACCTCTGATTATAATTATTATCTCGAAAACTATAAACTTTTTGTATAGGCATGTATATTAGAATGTTGTAGGTATTGATACAACGATCATTTTGATGTATAGAAAAAGGTCATGGGTTCAAAGGTCAAGGTCACAGATGTGAAACAATACCGAAATGGTTAATTATCTTGAAAACTATAAACTTTTTGTATAGGCATGTATATTAGAATGTTGTAGGTATTGATACAACGATCATTTTGATGTATAGAAAAAGGTCATGGGTTCAAAGGTCAAGGTCACAGATGCGAAACAATACCGAAATGGTTAATTATCTCGAAAACTATAAACATTTTGTATAGGCATGTATATTAGAATGTTGTAGGTATTGATACAACGATCATTTTGATGTATAGAAAAAGGTCATGGGTTCAAAGGTCAAGGTCACAGATGCGAAACAATACAGAAATGGTTAATTATCTCGAAAACTATTAACATTTTGTATAGGCATGTATATTAGAATGTTGTAGGTATTGATACAATGATCATTTTGATGTATAGAAAAAGGTCATGGGTTCAAAGGTCAAGGTCACAGATGCAAAACAATACCCAAATGGTTAATTATCTCAAAAACTATAAACTTTTTGTATAGGCATGTATATTAGAATGTTGTAAGTATTGATACAACGATCATTTTGATGTATAGAAAAAGGTCATGGGTTCAAAGGTCAAGGTCACAGATGCGAAACAATACCGTAATGGTTAATTATCTCGAAAACTATAAACTTTTTGTATATGCATGTATATTAGAATGTTGTAGATATTGATACAACAATCATTTTGATGTATAGAAAAAGGTTATGGGTTTAAAGGTCAAGGTCACATATGCGAAACAATACCGAAATGGTTAATTATCTTGAAAACTATAAACTTTTTGTATAGGCATGTATATTAGAATGTTGTAGGTATTGATACAACGATCATATTGATGTATAGAAAAAGGTCATGAGTTCAAAGGTCAAGGTCACAGATGTGAAACAATACTGAAATGGTTAACTATCTTGAAAACTATTACTTTTTGTATAGGCTTTTATATTAGAATGTTGTAGGTATTAATACAACAGTTATCATGATTTAAAGAAAAAAGTCATTGGGGTTTAGTATTTATGTTTTCTTTAAATCTATCAGCTAGCCATTAGTTGTCAGGTGAGCGTATCAGGCCCATGGGCCTCTTGTTATTTCTGATATTACCTTTTCTTGTATTTTTATCTTTTATTTATAACAATAAATTACTCACATTTCATCATATTGATTTAAATAAATGTGTGATTAGGCTAAATGTGTTAATATGTTTACTTAACAACTTTAAGCAACGTGTTGCTTACACTCATAACTCGAACCCCGACCGGATCTGATCAAAACATGCAAATAGGTAGTGACTGGTTTTGTTTTGTTTTTTGCCAAGCACTCGTTATCTAAATTGTGAGCGTATCAAAGATGATTTTTAAATAATTCAAAAGGTCAACGTTACAGTTTCTCTAAATCGTGACTAACAACTTAAAAGTCCTCTGGGTGTTCCTTGGTTTCCAATTTTGAGTCCGGTTGTCAAGGTTTGTAAAAACTTAAATTATACTTTTCTTTCAGATTTTACGTATTAAATGACAAAAGTTGAACTATTCTATATTCTTCAAAGACTTGTTTGTCCTTTTGGGGGGTTTGATGCCAGCATTCGTTCAAACTTAAACAACTTGTTTCCCTATTTTGATGTCTCTTTGTCAACGTTCGATTTAACTTAAACTGGATAATATTTGCCTTGATTCTTATAACCTTTAACATATCTAAAATATAGCTATTATATACTACATATTATACCAGTTTTAATTTTACAGCACTAAACGGCCGTTTCGGAATACAATTCCTCATCAGTAGTGCTTGGATTAAAATAGTGAAACGAAACCTTTTTTTAAGATGTTGAAAAGATACTCAAATGACCAAAATATATTTTACCAAATTAAGCTAAGGAAATACTTTGCACGAGGGAGTATACCTTAGTTTTTGAGGACTACTCTTTGAAAATAATTTTTCCAGTATGGTAGCTCAGTTGGCAGAGTTTTGGCTTTGTGTGTAGGAACCATTGGTTCGAACCTCAACTGAGTATGACCAAGACATGAAAATAAGCCGTAACTGGTTTTTTTAAGCACTCGACTTTTAGAAATGAGAGTCATTTGGGTCTTTCGGAAGATACCTTAAACCCGATGCCCCGTATCACGTTTAAGAACTCTTTCTACACATTGCCATGAACGCTTGCAAAGGTAAAAATTTATGCCACATTAGTTATAATAAGTAACGTATCGATAGAAGTGAAATATCCTTGACAGAGATGTCAAACCCCATACACTTAATTGAGTCGAATATAATTTTTAAATAATTTACCCCTTTGCATTATACTCATTTTTTAAGGTTTGTAAAAGTTGAATACGGTTTACGCTATATATATAATGTCATGACTTTGGTATTGTTTTAAACAGTTTCTTTGAAAACTTCATACTACTTGGCAAAATAGGCCCCAATGCTAAATTTGTGCAAAATATTATTTATTGAAAACACTTTACTGTTTCTTTGTTTTAACCCCTCTCCCCCCCCCCCTCAAGTCCAAGGTTTGTGCAAATGTTATGCTACTAGTTTCTTAATTCTGGGATGGGCAGCTTAGATATGTGCGAATTAGAAACAATATGTCATACCTATTCAATATATTTAGCATCTAAGGTTTTTACCTTCTAACAAGCTCAGTATTGAGGACTTTCATATTTCTTTTCACGATAGCAAGGGTTTTTGGGGGTGGGAGGTATCTCAAATTGCGTAACCTATATCTGATTATTTTAACGTTATTATCAAAATCAATCAAATTAAATTTGGATCAGAAGGTTTTTTTCCATGACACTATTCGGTCGGTCAACTGTGGTCAGACCACGAGCGAACAACCGCAATAGTTCGTTCTTCTGAATTGTTGACTTATGGCCAAGTGAGCTAAACGGTTAGGTATGTCAACTACTTGATCATTTAATTTTACCCAGGGGTACAATTACTCATGTTGTATCGATATGTCATGAAAATGGAACAAAAATAGAATAAGTTAATTTAAATACCAAATATATAGACCTCGCCGGGTATTTCGCAGAAGGTACACAATAGTTTAAATATACATTAAGTGCATCGTTTGACCTTTAATTTGAATATTAGATTACGCAAATAGACCGTGTGATTTAGGTAAGACACCATGTTCCATTACCATAAACACCCGGTACCCAGTATTACTATCATCTTTCCCTCTATATCAACTTTATGGTACTCAATGAATATATCTTTGAAATATATACTAGTAATACTGTTTTTGTTGGTATAGATATACAAGTGTTCGTTTTTCCGATTGATTTAATACAGGGCTTTTCAATATGCACTTAATATTGTATAATTAAATGTTTGGTAAACCTATCCCAGACCTAAAAGTCGGGTATTAATGTTATTGCCAAATTGGGTACTTTGTAATTAACACATTATCAACTACGCATGAATTACTCCAGATAAACCGGGTATTTCGAAGAACTTGTCACAAATATATTAATATGTATACTTCACTTCCTTTTTACGTAGGAAAGTCGTAGACTTTTCATAGTATTGTCATTGTTTGACGGTAACTATAACGGTGTATCGATGTCAACAAAATTTTTCTTTAACCAATCATAATTTTACAAATGCATGTCTGGTTACTTGTAATTGTATTTTGAATGGCAAATTTCAGACAAGTATTTGAGAACTTCAATAAAAAAACAACAAACAAACAAACAACAACCCCCACACATACAGCGAGTAGGAATTTCGAACCTAGTCCCGTCTGTGAAGTCAGATGGATTTGATCAGTTGATTGGTCAGTGTGCAGAACTTTCACTTTAAGATTCATATTAATACTCCACGCTAAAATGACACTTTCAAACGATATTCTGGCTACTTAAGCATATAGATGTAATAAATAAAAAGAATTTTTAGTGGTTAAATAAAATTTATTTCACGTCGTCCATTTATAAAATATTGAGTAGATTTAGAAGATTTCAGGATCGGCTACTCACATGTCTGACATTGTTAAACTAGCCCGTATGTAAACAAACGTTTTACATCGGCGATCTAAATGTAGAATTTTTTGGGCTTTTTTTACATCGATAATTTACATACCTGTTATTATTATTTATTATTATAAATATTATTATTATTATTATTATTATTATTATAGCACTAACTTGTGAATCATGATTATAATTGGAGCCAACCAAATAACACTGATCAGCCGTAATTTTTATAAAAGTTAAATGTAAAAAATATTAAAAAATGGGTCAAAGGCTCAATGGGCCCGGTTGTTTTTTGTTTTTTTAATTTCTATTAAAATGGGTGTAAAGCTACAGTAAATTGAAAAAATGTGCACCAGAAACTTTACATTGGAATGGACTGGACGAGACCCTTTTTCAAACTGTGGAGAACAATGCTAGTCGGGTGCACATCTTGATAATCTTTTGATACATACAGTACAAAGTAACTAAGTTTCAAAGTCTGGGAAAATGGGGGAAAATCCTGAAATATTTCCAAAAAGTCAGTTGCACATCTCCAATATTTACAGAAACATTCTGTGAAGTTTCAAGGTTTTTGATAGAAAACTATAAGAGGAGTTGAGTTCACAAAGTAGGTACTCCCAGTTCAAAAACTTGCTAAAAAGTGAGTAAGTTTCAAAGTCTGGAAAAATGGGGAATAATCTTGAAATAGTTCCTTAAAGTCAAGTGCACATCTTCAATATATATAGGAACATTCTGTGAAGTTTTAAGGTTTTTGGTTGAAAACTAGATGGAGTTGAGTTCACAAAGTTGGTACCCTATTTTAAAACAGACTATATTCTTAGTCCTATTGTTTTAATTGTATATCTAAGGGATTATAATTCTATAGGTAATTAAAAGTGGGAGAATCGGGAATGAACCAGTTCGATAATTCGGTAATGCAATATAAATATCGGTAATAAGCTCTAAAATCTCGATAAAGCGCTTTAACGAACGGTAAAGCGCTTTAACGAACGGTAAATCGCTTTATCGGTCGTTAAAGCACTTTATCGAATCAATATCCATTTATCGTTCGTTAAATAAAAATAGTGGAAATTTTGTTTTTGTTATCGACGCTAATGCAACATTAAATTCGTTAAAGCGCTTTAACGACCGTTAAAGCACTTTATCGAACTTTTGTTGGTGAGGCGTGCCATACAACCGAGTTGAACTTCATTATCGGGATTTCAATTTTAACACGTTACTTTTATCCGGCCGGTGGTCACTTGATAATTAATCCGTTAATTAAAAACTGATATTCATAAAATATAAATAACAACACTGTAAAGTCCAGGTAGATAAATTTTTTCACCCGTTCAATGGGGCTCACAGCGGGAGTAAATTACCTGGACATTCAAAATCAGTAAAATAAAAGTATCCGACCACCTAATAATACTTAAATACAAAGTATTTTATTGTAGCAGAGAATTATGTTGGCCATTTCAGTTATCCAAATAATAATCAATTAGTTATTAATTAATCGTGTTAAGAAATATTGTCCCTTTTTTTACACCATTCTTGTCAACAAACAGTTGCCTGGTCAACTTCTGTAATTGGGAGATGGAAATTGTTAGCTTAGGGGCTATAGGTTGTGCCAGAATTATACCAATTCAGGCTTTTGAAGCTCACTTGGTCAATTTATATTTATTCAACAATACTTTTAGCCTTACATTTAAAGTATCACTAAAACAAAGATTTTATTTTTATTTTCATTTTATACTTTTTTCAAATTGTGAATTCATTGAATTAATTAATGGCTTAAACATTGGAGATTAAAACTAATTAATGTGTCAAATGCAAATCCAGGGAAGTAGCTGGTCATGGTGAAGGGTTTTTATGTTATGATGACGTGGCATGCCATAATGATCTGATGAAGATGATGATCATAGTGATGACATTCAGTTCTGCTGCTGCTGACGACGACGATGATGATGATGATGATGATGACGACGATGGTGGTGGTGACATGAGTTCTGTTGATGATAATGATGATCGTGATGAAGTTGATGATAATGATGGTGTTCTGCTGCTGCCAATGATGACTATGTGACATGAGGAGCTATGATGATAATTATGATGATGATTATGGTGACGTGAGTTCTGTTGCCCGCATGATGATGATGAAACTACATTAATAATATGACATGAGGATTTCTGATAATGACTGATGATGTTGGTGATAGTCATGACACATGGGTTCTGCTGCTGCTGCTGATGACGATGATGATGTCTTCATGCTGATGATAATGTAACAGGTGGAGTTTTGATGATTGTTTTGTCAAACATCATTTACCTGTCCGCTTGACCTTGAATGATGTTCGATTTCAGTGTATTAATATCTTTTCATTTTTTTAATTAATTCCTTAAAAAAGGGGAAAATCATCTTTCCCCAACACTTGTATTTTTGCACAATTTCCATAAAAAATGCAACAAATATTTTAAAAATTATTTTATAAATCTTCACACTTGTGTGGATAATCTCATAATTGTACCCCTCTTTTACGTTTTTCAACCAAATTGTTTTCACTTGAATTTTTCTACTTAGATGACACTTACCACGTGATCGTGAACGGTAGCTCAGTTGGTAGAGCGCTTAGTCCGTATGTGATTTGTTGAATTTCTGACCAGACGAGAATAAGCAGTGACTGTTCTTTAAACCTTTAAACTTTAAACCGATATTCCATGCCTAACTTCAACTAAATCTGGTAGTTTCTCGATATTACTATATGACTGAAATATTCCTGACTCGGACGTGAAACACCATTAAAACAAAATTAATACATTTAACAAAAAAGGCGGTAAGCTTCGTGGTAATTTTGTCAAAACTTTTGTTCAATAAAAAACCCTTTCTCACACCCAACGCAATGAAAGGTTATGTTATTCCCTTGCTAAAATGGTTTCGTTTGACTTAGCAGCATTACAAAACATCATACTAAATACCTACTGCATTTAAACATAAAAACTTGAAATTTAAATAAAATCATCAGGTAAAAAACTTATATCAATCTTTTACTTTCCAAATCAAGATTCTTTCACTTATTTTTCAGCATCCGTATCTTGGGCTGTGGAATAATGTGGCCCGGTCAAAATTACCTTGTTTAAAACATTGAGGCGATCAAATTTTTGGACGGTCGAGTACAGTTAAAGTGTTTAACTTCCAAATCAGTGTTGTACCAGCACGTTATATTATATATAATTGCGGAAGTGTTGCAGGGGTTCCATATTGATGTAGGAGATACTGGCAGGGATAAAACGTTAAGTCTACTCAGGGACAGATTTTTCTGGGCTAGAATTAGAAGAGAACTGTATATAGAACTGTCATAGGTGTTTAATTAGGAAAAACCTGTGAATTTGAGAGCACCACTGTTGCAACCGCTATTGAAATAACGACCACTATTGAAATAATTATTTCAATAGCGGTTGAGAATGCACTGAAATAACGACCACTATTGAAATAATTTCAATAGCGGTTGGGAATGCACTGAAATCACGACCACTATTGAAATTGGAATAATTATTTCAATAGCGGTTGTATCTGCACTGAAGTAACGACCTCTATTGAAATAATTATTTCAATAGCGGTTGAGGATGCACTGAAATGACGACCTCTATTGAAATAATTATTTCAATAGCGGTTGAGAATGCACTGAAATAACGACCTCTATTGAAATAATTATTTCAATAGCGGTTGAGAATGCACTGAAATAACGACCTCTATTATTTCACTAGCGGTTGGGAATGCACTGAAATAACGACTACTATTGAAATTATTTCAATAGCGGTTGTATCTGCACTGAAATAACGACCTATATTGAAATAATTATTAGTCCCCTATCGGTGAAACCGAAAGGGGATTATAGTGATAGTTGATGTCCGTCTGTCAGTCTGTCGGTCTGTCCGGGCTTGTATCCGCAACTCCTACCAAACTACTGAAGGGATTTCACTCAAACTTTACAAAATTGATCATCAGGAAGTCCTTTTATGCATATCCAAAGGGCGTTGTTGTCAGATGTGCGTCTGTCTGTTCAGCCGTCCGTCCGTCCGTCCAGAAAGCTTGTATCTGCAACTCCTTCCAAACTACTGAAGGTATTTCACTAAAACCTTACAGAATTGATCATCAGGATGTCCTTTTATGCATATTCTAAGGGCGTTGTTGTCAGATGTGCGTCCGTCCGTTCTGTCGTCCGTCTGTCCGTCCAGAAAGCGTGTATATATTGACTTAAAATTATAAAATTTTCATAGGGGACCATGCCCCCCGGATTCCCTAGCGCATGCGCGCCTGCGGCGCACTGTCTTCACTTGACCCTTTGGTTTGCCCCCCACTTTCAAATGGGCTGGTACGGGCCTGCTTCCGGAGCATCCGGCCTCACTTCCATGCTGGAAGTTTACGTGTACACTTTGTTTTGCCGTTTTCACGTCCAATGGTTTAATTACACTGGATTAACCCTAATGTATATTGTTGTTTTTATATAAATGCACATATAGACTAGAAAGTTGTTTCTTGAAATTAGTCTAAATATCGCTCTGCTTAAATTTAAAAATTACGAACTGCAATATGAATTTTAACATGTTCATCTTTTATTTGTATTTTTGTCATAACGTTTTAAAGATGAAAACTGCATTTTATGAATTGTAAGATACACACTTTTCTATCTCGGTTTTTTAAATGGTTTCACTTTATGAATCCCACTGAATATAGTAATTTATAAAATTTATTTTTTATTTTTAAAAAACACTTACCTCTGTTGATTAGTACAAAGTGACTTCTTCTCTTGAAAGCACCCCGTGACTCCGAGTCTATTTCGATTGGTTAGCAATAACAAATGATAAGTAGTGGCACTGAAAAAAACTAGTTTTTTCTTCCTTTTCTGTTTCAATGCCTTTGCAGATGAACTTGTCACATACGGTAATATTTTAATGTATTGTTTTATTGCCTCCCATCTCTTTTTTAAAATAATGGGAAATACATATTGCAGTGCAATTTTGATGTATCATTAAAGAAGATTTTAAGTCCTGTACTTATGCATTGTATAATTTAGCTCAATGTTATTTTTTAACTTGGGTCTTATATATCAGATCTGAAATATCTTATCATTTTCTTCTCTGAAAAAAATTGCGGTTAATATGTATGGATTATAGTTCATTATGTTTATAAACTGAATGTTATAGAAAAAAACCTTCTTAAAAATATTTAAACGGATATCATAATTATAAAATCAAAGCACCTTAAATTCGAAAAATGCAGCTGTACATGCAAGGTTTTCGTAATGATTTTGACCAGTATATATACTGTTTATAGGAAACAAGCTAATGTATAAACTTACCAGTATATACTATACATTAGAAAACAGAGGTAAATTACGACTGTTCCTCAACAAATACCTCTTATAACTTTTGTTTTTGGTATGGTAAAATATATTACTATTAATTAACGAATAAGATCATATTAACTGGTTGTGCAGTGATAAACATAATCGTCATCGCAAATATATTCAATAGGCGGTTAGGTTATTCGTGTAGAAAAAAGGTCTTAAGACATTATTATTTCAATAGTGGTCGTTATTTCAGTTCTCAACCGCTATTGAAATAATTTAAATAGTGATCGTTATTTCAGTGCATTCCCAACCGCTAGTGAAATAATAGAGGTCGTTATTTTAGTGCATTCTCAACCGCTATTGAAATAATTATTTCAATAGAGGTCGTTATTTCAGTGCATTCTCAACCGCTATTAAAATAATTATTTCAATAGTGGTCGTTATTTCAGTGCATTCTCAACCGCTATTGAAATAATTATTTCAATAGAGTTCGTTATTTCAGTGCATTCTCAACCGCTATTAAAATAATTATTTCAATGGTGGTCGTTATTTCAGTGCATTCTCAACCGCTATTGAAATAATTATTTCAATAGAGGTCGTTATTTCAGTGCAGATTCAACCGCTATTGAAATAATTATTCCAATTTCAATAGTGGTCTTTATTTCAGTGCATTCTCAACCGCTATTGAAATTATTTCAATAGTGGTCGTTATTTCAGTGCATTCTCAACCGCTATTGAAATATTATTTCAATAGTGGTCGTTATTTCAATAGCGGTTGTAACACACCACTAGTAAATTTCACAACAACCCAACCACTGGAGTTGGTATCTCACACTTGAGTCGTGTAAGGGTGGATACAACAGTATTCTTGTGAGAACCGATCATTTTGCAAGATATGCACAAGACATACCCACCAAGAACCAAACAGCTAAGACAACTGCTGATGCATTATTAATTTGTTTGTACATTATGGGCTTCCAAAACGTACACATTCGGATCAAGGTGCCAATACAGTCGGATCAAGGTGTTAATTTGATTAAACACATTTGTAACATCACAGGGATCAAGAATAGCCGCAATGTGTCAATACAGTCGGATCAAGATGGTCATTTGATTAAACACGTTTGTAACATCACAGGGATCAAGAATATCCGCAATGTGTCAATACAGTCGGATCAAGGTGGTAATTTGATTAAACACGTTTGTAACATCACAGGGATCAAGAATAGCCGCAAGGTGTCAATACAGTCGGATCAAGATGGTCATTTGATTAAACACGTTTGTAACATCACAGGGATCAAGAATAGCCGCAATGTGTCAATACAGTCGGATCAAGATGGTCATTTGATTGAACACGTTTGTAACATCACAGGGATCAAGAATAGCCGCAATGTGTCAATACAGTCGGATCAAGATGGTCATTTGATTAAACACGTTTGTAACATCACAGGGATCAAGAATAGCCGCAATGTGTCAATACAGTCGGATCAAGATGGTCATTTGATTAAACACGTTTGTAACATCACAGGGATCAAGAATAGCCGCAAGGTGTCAATACAGTCGGATCAAGATGGTTATTTGATTAAAGACCTTTGTAACATCACAGGGATCAAGAATAGCCGCAATGTGTCAATACAGTCGGATCAAGATGGTCATTTGATTAAACACGTTTGTAACATCACAGGGATCAAGAATAGCCGCAATGTGTCAATACAGTCGGATCAAGGTGGTTATTTGATTAAACACGTTTGTAACATCACATGGATCAAGAATAGCCGCAATGTGTCAATACAGTCGGATCAAGGTGGTTATTTGATTAAACACGTTTGTTACATCACAGGGATCAAGAATAGCCGCAATGTGTCAATACAGTCGGATCAAGATGGTCATTTGATTAAACACGTTTGTAACATCACAGGGATCAAGAATAGCCGCAATGTGTCAATACAGTCGGATCAAGATGGTCATTTGATTAAACACGTTTGTAACATCACAGGGATCAAGAATAGCCGCAAGGTGTCAATACAGTCGGATCAAGATGGTTATTTGATTAAAGACCTTTGTAACATCACAGGGATCAAGAATAGCCGCAATGTGTCAATACAGTCGGATCAAGATGGTCATTTGATTAAACACGTTTGTAACATCACAGGATCAAGAATAGCCGCAATGTGTCAATACAGTCGGATCAAGGTGGTTATTTGATTAAACACGTTTGTAACATCACAGGGATCAAGAATAGCCGCAATGTGTCAATACAGTCGGATCAAGGTGGTTATTTGATTAAACACGTTTGTAACATCACAGGGATCAAGAATAGCCGCAATGTGTCAATACAGTCGGATCAAGGTGGTTATTTGATTAAACACGTTTGTAACATCACAGGGATCAAGAATAGCCGCAATGTGTCAATACAGTCGGATCAAGGTGGTTATTTGATTAAACACATTTGTAACATCACAGGGATCAAGAATAGCCGCAAGGTGTCAATACAGTCGGATCAAGATGGTTATTTGATTAAACACGTTTGTAACATCACAGGGATCAAGAATAGCCGCAATGTGTCAATACAGTCGGATCAAGGTGGTAATTTGATTAAACACGTTTGTAACATCACAGGGATCAAGAATAGCCGCAATGTGTCAATACAGTCGGATCAAGGTGGTAATTTGATTAAACACGTTTGTAACATCACAGGGATCAAGAATAGCCGCAAGGTGTCAATACAGTCGGATCAAGGTGGTCATTTGATTAAAGACGTTTGTAACATCACAGGGATCAAGAATAGCCGCAATGTGTCAATACAGTCAGATCAAGGTGGTTATTTGATTAAACACGTTTGTAACATCACAGGGATCAAGAATAGCCGCAATGTGTCAATACAGTCGGATCAAGATGGTCATTTGATTAAACACGTTTGTAACATCACAGGGATCAAGAATAGCCGCAATGTGTCAATACAGTCGGATCAAGATGGTCATTTGATTAAACACGTTTGTAACATCACAGGGATCAAGAATAGCCGCAATGTGTCAATACAGTCGGATCAAGATGGTTATTTGATTAAACACGTTTGTAACATCACAGGGATCAAGAATAGCCGCAATGTGTCAATACAGTCGGATCAAGATGGTTATTTGATTAAACACGTTTGTAACATCACATGGATCAAGAATAGCCGCAATGTGTCAATACAGTCGGATCAAGATGGTCATTTGATTAAACACGTTTGTAACATCACAGGGATCAAGAATAGCCGCAATGTGTCAATACAGTCGGATCAAGATGGTCATTTGATTAAACACGTTTGTAACATCACAGGGATCAAGAATAGCCGCAAGGTGTCAATACAGTCGGATCAAGATGGTTATTTGATTAAAGACCTTTGTAACATCACAGGGATCAAGAATAGCCGCAATGTGTCAATACAGTCGGATCAAGGTGGTTATTTGATTAAACACGTTTGTAACATCACAGGGATCAAGAATAGCCGTAAGGTGTCAATACAGTCGGATCAAGATGGTTATTTGATTAAACACGTTTGTAACATCACAGGGATCAAGAATAGCCGCAATGTGTCAATACAGTCGGATCAAGGTGGTAATTTGATTAAACACGTTTGTAACATCACAGGGATCAAGAATAGCCGCAATGTGTCAATACAGTCGGATCAAGGTGGTAATTTGATTAAACACGTTTGTAACATCACAGGGATCAAGAATAGCCGCAAGGTGTCAATACAGTCGGATCAAGGTGGTTATTTGATTAAACACGTTTGTAACATCACATGGATCAAGAATAGCCGCAATGTGTCAATACAGTCGGATCAAGGTGGTTATTTGATTAAACACGTTTGTTACATCACAGGGATCAAGAATAGCCGCAATGTGTCAATACAGTCGGATCAAGATGGTCATTTGATTAAACACGTTTGTAACATCACAGGGATCAAGAATAGCCGCAATGTGTCAATACAGTCGGATCAAGATGGTCATTTGATTAAACACGTTTGTAACATCACAGGGATCAAGAATAGCCGCAAGGTGTCAATACAGTCGGATCAAGATGGTTATTTGATTAAAGACCTTTGTAACATCACAGGGATCAAGAATAGCCGCAATGTGTCAATACAGTCGGATCAAGATGGTCATTTGATTAAACACGTTTGTAACATCACAGGGATCAAGAATAGCCGCAATGTGTCAATACAGTCGGATCAAGGTGGTTATTTGATTAAACACGTTTGTAACATCACAGGGATCAAGAATAGCCGCAATGTGTCAATACAGTCGGATCAAGGTGGTTATTTGATTAAACACGTTTGTAACATCACAGGGATCAAGAATAGCCGCAATGTGTCAATACAGTCGGATCAAGGTGGTTATTTGATTAAACACGTTTGTAACATCACAGGGATCAAGAATAGCCGCAATGTGTCAATACAGTCGGATCAAGGTGGTTATTTGATTAAACACATTTGTAACATCACAGGGATCAAGAATAGCCGCAAGGTGTCAATACAGTCGGATCAAGATGGTTATTTGATTAAACACGTTTGTAACATCACAGGGATCAAGAATAGCCGCAATGTGTCAATACAGTCGGATCAAGGTGGTAATTTGATTAAACACGTTTGTAACATCACAGGGATCAAGAATAGCCGCAATGTGTCAATACAGTCGGATCAAGGTGGTAATTTGATTAAACACGTTTGTAACATCACAGGGATCAAGAATAGCCGTAAGGTGTCAATACAGTCGGATCAAGGTGGTCATTTGATTAAAGACGTTTGTAACATCACAGGGATCAAGAATAGCCGCAATGTGTCAATACAGTCAGATCAAGGTGGTTATTTGATTAAACACGTTTGTAACATCACAGGGATCAAGAATAGCCGCAATGTGTCAATACAGTCGGATCAAGATGGTCATTTGATTAAACACGTTTGTAACATCACAGGGATCAAGAATAGCCGCAATGTGTCAATACAGTCGGATCAAGATGGTCATTTGATTAAACACGTTTGTAACATCACAGGGATCAAGAATAGCCGCAATGTGTCAATACAGTCGGATCAAGATGGTTATTTGATTAAACACGTTTGTAACATCACAGGGATCAAGAATAGCCGCAATGTGTCAATACAGTCGGATCAAGGTGGTTATTTGATTAAACACGTTTGTAACATCACATGGATCAAGAATAGCCGCAATGTGTCAATACAGTCGGATCAAGATGGTCATTTGATTAAACACGTTTGTAACATCACAGGGATCAAGAATAGCCGCAATGTGTCAATACAGTCGGATCAAGATGGTCATTTGATTAAACACGTTTGTAACATCACAGGGATCAAGAATAGCCGCAAGGTGTCAATACAGTCGGATCAAGATGGTTATTTGATTAAAGACCTTTGTAACATCACAGGGATCAAGAATAGCCGCAATGTGTCAATACAGTCGGATCAAGGTGGTTATTTGATTAAACACGTTTGTAACATCACAGGGATCAAGAATAGCCGTAAGGTGTCAATACAGTCGGATCAAGATGGTTATTTGATTAAACACGTTTGTAACATCACAGGGATCAAGAATAGCCGCAATGTGTCAATACAGTCGGATCAAGGTGGTAATTTGATTAAACACGTTTGTAACATCACAGGGATCAAGAATAGCCGCAATGTGTCAATACAGTCGGATCAAGGTGGTAATTTGATTAAACACGTTTGTAACATCACAGGGATCAAGAATAGCCGCAAGGTGTCAATACAGTCGGATCAAGGTGGTCATTTGATTAAAGACGTTTGTAACATCACAGGGATCAAGAATAGCCGCAATGTGTCAATACAGTCGGATCAAGGTGGTTATTTGATTAAACACGTTTGTAACATCACAGGGATCAAGAATAGCCGCAATGTGTCAATACAGTCGGATCAAGGTGGTCATTTGATTAAACACGTTTGTAACATCACAGGGATCAAGAATAGCCGCAATGTGTCAATACAGTCGGATCAAGATGGTCATTTGATTAAACACGTTTGTAACATCACAGGGATCAAGAATAGCCGCAATGTGTCAATACAGTCGGATCAAGATGGTCATTTGATTAAACACGTTTGTAACATCACAGGGATCAAGAATAGCCGCAATGTGTCAATACAGTCGGATCAAGGTTGTTATTTGATTAAACACGTTTGTAACATCACAGGGATCAAGAATAGCCGCAATGTGTCAATACAGTCGGATCAAGGTGGTTATTTGATTAAACACGTTTGTAACATCACAGGGATCAAGAATAGCCGCAATGTGTCAATACAGTCGGATCAAGGTGGTAATTTGATTAAACACGTTTGTAACATCACAGGGATCAAGAATAGCCGCAATGTGTCAATACAGTCGGATCAAGATGGTCATTTGATTAAACACGTTTGTAACATCACAGGGATCAAGAATAGCCGCAATGTGTCAATACAGTCGGATCAAGGTGGTTATTTGATTAAAGACCTTTGTAACATCACAGGGATCAACAAAAGTCGTACCACTCCTTACCATCCCATGGGGAACGGTATGTCCGAAAGGTTTAATCGTACTCTTTTAGATATGTTAGGCACACTGGAACTAGAGAAAAAAGACTGGATTGGAAATCTCATATTGCGCTTGTTGAAGCTTATAATTGTGCGCGACATAATAGCAAAGACCAATCACCATACATGCTTACGTTCGGTCGTTATCCAAGATTGCCAGTGGATCTAACTTTCGGCGTGGACTTAAATGTACATCATAAGTCGCTGACCAAGTATACCGAAAACCTTAAAGACAGACTTCAAAGATCTTACGAGTTAGCTAACAAGTGCATTCAGTCTGCTCAGAAACATCAGAACAGTTACGACATCAAAGCTCGTGGAGCAGTTATACAACCAGGTGATTGTGTGTTGGTTAAAGTTGTTACTTTTGATGGGAAGCATAAGCTGGCAAACCGCGGGGAAGAAGAACCATTTGTAGTGATTAAGCAGGCAATTGCAAATCCAGATATTCCAGTCTTTGTTGTACAGAGGGAAAATGGTTTTGGCAATAAGCGAACACTACATAGGAATCCGTTGCATCCTATTGGTTAGATGTAAGTACTGAACACATTTTAACCTGAACACCACCGAAACCAAAATGGTTAAAAGAGAAAATTAGGAATCAGAAGGCAACACCTAACGTATTCTGCACTGAGGAAAATGCGTATGACTCGAACTCTGACTCAGACTCTAAGGATTCGTATATTGTCACTCCGGAAGCTTCAGGAGTAAATGACACCATTATAACACATGGTGATTCTAAATATACGGATATTTTTTAGGATATTTATTGGGACTGACAGTTTCACGGTGAAAGGATTAATGGTGCTTTACGTCCCAGTCAAGATATATTTCGAACTTTAAGTACTCACCTCTATGTCAAAATTAACTCGGAAAGGCATATTGATTTTTCTTGTTAAAAACTCCAGTGAGTAGTATCACCAAAATGCAGGCAACTTTTGTCCTATAGAATTTTCTTTAATTTTATCATTTACCACATTAATAAAATGGTAATTCTAATGCAAAGATTTTGTAAACAGGATTTTGATTGGATCCCGACCGCAGTAAAACCTACGTTTTACGGTCGGAGTTATGACGTCGCGTGCTGTCTAGGCTACTATTACGTCATGTATTCCTACACGCCGGTACACGTGCTTTTGTTTACAAAACGTAATGACATAATTCATCCTTGTAAAACAAACATTTTGTTATATTCAAACATCGACATTTATTTGGCATTTGTATTTCAAAGAATAAAATCATTATACCTATGGATATCAGTACTTAGTGATAGAACTATATTTGTGATGTGGCGTAACGATACAGGGCTACAGTGATGCGTCTGACTGTAACCGTAGCATCGGGAATCTTAATTTATTCAATTACTTTCAGCATTATTTTTTTTGATTGCATTAGAATGGAGATAACTATGTTACATTTGAAGAGTTCCGACCGTAAAACGTGGATTTTACTGTCGCAAATACCGTTTACCTGGCTCCGCAAGCGTCGCCTGGTAGAACTCATTTTGCGACAGTAAAATCCACGTTTTACGGTCGGAACTCTTCAAATGTAACATAGTTATCTCCTAAATGTATGAGTAGTTTATATATAGTATTTTAATGTATTATTTATTTATTAATTGAATGGGGTTTTACTTCGCAGTCAAAAATAATTAGTTTATATCGAGATGTCACCAGTTATAGGTTAAGTGGATGAAGTTTTTACCTTTGCAGTGCGCTTAGGGAAATGTTCAGGGATGTTCTTTTAATTGCCATGCCACCGTGACACGGGGGGGGCGGTTTTAAAGATCTCAACCCTGTGAATGTCATTTCTAAATCCCGAGTCCTCGGCGAAAAAACTGCCTATTTTAAAGTCTTGGTCAGATCCGACCCCAAGACCGCCCACATACAAAACTAGCTCTACCTGAGCTACTGTAGTGGTTTTAAGGTATACAATGATAAAATCCCGGGTAAACATGAATGGCACTGTTATACCTGTAGCCTGTGCTCCGAAATGTAGACTATGCCAAAGTGCATTATTGTGACCAAACTTGGCTATCTTGCTCATTTACATACAGCTAGAAAACACATTAAAAATGAATTTTGAATTAAAAAATCTCAGTTTATTATGGATCTATATGTCACCAACCTTATTGATTCTCTTGATATTCGGCCTCTATAAAATGGACATGCCGAACAACATCATATGCATGCGACTTCCAATCTGCCTTTGGCGTTCATGAATTTTAAATAACTGGGTCATTCCTTCTAATAGCCATATTTCATTTGAGTTTTACTGCTGCCTGATCTTGGAAATTATGTCCGTCATTTTTTTTACATCCAGGAAATCTTGGTTAGCGCAAAACCGCGAAAGTAAGGGGTAACTCAATTATACCCCATAGTACACTAGCGACAGCTGGAGACAATATTGAGCGTGGGAACCATATATGAAAAATAAAGCATCGAGTGTTCATCTGAAGTGCTAGTAACTGTCCTAGTTATGTCCCTTTTCTACACAAATGTATCTTTTCTCTGAATTGAAGTACGACGATATGCATGCAATGTTAACCACGGCCAAAACTTGACTAACGAATGTTCCAGGTGCTGAAGGACCATCCAAGAAACCACATGCACGAATCGATTCAAATGGGACCAAGTGGTGAACGAAAACACCAACGAGCGGAGATGAAGGAGGGAAAATAACGGACCGAACTGGAAAAATATAGACACAATGAGCGGTTGAAAGGATGCTGAAATATATAGGTGAGAGGACCAAATGACCTATCTATTCTAGGCTAATTCGACAAAAATCCGTACAAATTTAAAAAATAGAATTTTACTGTTTTTCTACCATGATGTTATGGAGAGAATGAGAACGGCGCAAATTTAATGAAGTGCGAACTACATGTTGAATTTGCGCAATTCTCAGCCTCTTCATAACCTTATGGTAGAAAAAGTTAAAATCCAATCTCTTAAATTTAAAATCGTTCTAAGAACATAACGAAATTCCTTAGTTGGAACAAGGGCGCAAGGGTCTGCGTTCTTATCCAATCATCTTCGATATGGCAGACGTGAAGCCCCGCGCACATCTGTTGACACCTAGAAACAGTGAGTGTTTGACGTCAAACTCGGCCACTTCACGTGAAGCTCCGCTCACATTAATTGACACTTCGAAACAGTATGTGTTTGTGACGTCAAACTTGGCCACTTTCACGTGAAGCTCCGTCCACATCTATTTACGCTTAAAAACAGTATGTGTTTGTGACGTCAAATACGGCCACGTCGCGTAAGCATCTCTATTAGGTCATAAGTATTGTTTTGAAAGGTTGTTTCATATAAGGAAAAATAGTAACATTGTAAATAATGAATTATGACACGCAGCCAACCATCCCGTTTATTTTAAAACCACAGGGCAATAAAAACACACATTTAATATTAAAAACAAGGTTCTTATCCAAGTGTTACCTATAATAATTTAATAATGCAGATAAACGTGAATTTCACAGAAACTGTTAAGTTTGAAAATCATAGATCTATCAATAAACCATTGTAATTGTATTGATGTATTGATTTGTTAGATAAGTCTTATTTACTGTGTTGTCAACAAGCAACCCGGATTTGAATTCTAGTTACCTTTTGATTTCATACATGGGTAAATTATAGCTGTAAATCTTCACTTAAACTATGTATAGTTTTTATTTGTTCTTTATCTATAATGTATCGAACCTTTTTATGTACGTATCTCCGCATGATAACAATTCACAATCAATTATATATTATACTACATGTACTTTAAAACCTTAATTATTTAAAAAAAAAAATGAAACCAACCCCAAAAAAACAAAACAAATTTATTTGGTAATAGTCGAGTTGACACTCCCATATACTCAATACTTGAACCTAGAAATGTTTTTTCCTATGAAGTTTTTTTTTTTTGCTGTTTTGTATTCTATAGGGTCTCTAGAGTAAAATTAGGTTAGTTGCCCTACAGGCAACATTGGGCAAATTGCATAATTTGCATATATCCAAGATGGCTGCCTGGCGCCATATTGAAAATCTATCTTTCGTAAGAATTGTTCTACAATAGCTTGTAATATACCGTTTTGTATGTTTTCAGGGATGAGGAACTCATTTCCGTTGTTGTTTTTAACATTTGGGGCAATTTAAAAGTATATATTAGCAATTTTGACCAGACAAGGGTAGAAGTAACAGGTTTTTTATTAATAGATGTAACTCAGCATATCACATTAAATGCTGCGTAACTTAACCATACATCTTGATACATTTTGATTTAAAAGGCATAAATGAGGTTCCAACAATTCCTTTTAATAAGAAATTAAAACATGATCTAAGTGATTTCAGTTTTACTAAATCTAGCGTAAAGGCTAGTTCCAATTGCTAAGGTTTCTTTTAAATCAAGTATCCAACGAAGAAGTTTTCAAAGCCACAGTTAATCCAGACACACACACACACACACATATAATATATATATATTACCACGAATGAAAACCAAACAATACTGGGACTTTTTATCAAACTAAATAATAAGTTTGGAAGCAGTGAACTGATTCGATTTTTACATGAACATTGATACATTACGTCATATAATGAAGTATTTTGGTTTTGGTAATCTGCAGCAAAATCTATCACTGATAATGCGCAACCTTCCACAAATTGGTTGGCTGGAGTTGAACAGTAGAACTCATCTGTTTGGTTTTATGATAGTTTTGATATTTTGATCTACTATTTCCACTCTAAATGGCCGCTATAAGGCACACGCTATAACTACAGACTTCCATGTTCATCCATGTGGTATAAGTAAAAAGGTAGTGCACAGTCTAGATTTGGATTACTTTTGGTGTCTCAACTTACCCAAGTTACAATTAAGCAACATTTAACATCTAGATCTGACAATGCTGTTTCACTTTTAAATTATACTGGACCACAGAAAATAAAACCCCTGCACTGTCTACCATCAAAACTATTTGTATCATGATAAACACACCCAACAAATAATTTTATTGGATGCTAGACGTACAATGTGCTGGCAAACTTTCTCAGTGTCTGCTATAAACACATGCGTGTCCTGTCAAAGTTCTTGCATGTCGACACCATGGTGATTATTAGGATGTTGTCTTGGGTAACCAGTTTGGAGAACAAACTGCTATCAAATTTGAAAAATGAGCTTTTAAAGGCATGACTCTTTAGCCTGGTCCTTTTAGTGGGTAGATTGGTGCTTCTCTGATCGATTGGAATGAATATATTCTGAGAGTGATACGGACCATAACATTATGAGTTCAATCCTCGGTGTTCCTTTAATATATATGACCAAAATTCATTGCTTATTCGAACTCCATCTAAATGGAAACAGGTCATAAGGCAATTGCTCGCAATATTGCTTCAAATGTGTCAATGTGGTGGATTCAGTTGTAATGTATGATTAGATGGAATACAAGTAAAATCCAGTCTACCTGATGAGTTTTTCAATGCCACCATTAGTTCTATAAAGGCAATACGTTTCAAAGCGAAGCTGTCAAGATGCAAAAACAAAACCAGTTGTTAATCTTGGAAACATGTTTCTTTGGTTACCGTTGTTTGGACAGCAAGGGCAGTTTGAGCTTAGCTTCTGCTTGTATTTGATATCGGTTCTGTTCCATTTTGACAGTAGTTGAAAATGGCTGTCATTGGAAAGGCATGCATGAAGTCTGCTATAGTCAATTCGTTTTTGGGGTTAGTTCACCCAAAACTCACAAGCAATCACCATGATTCAGTTTTTTCTACCGCATACCTTGATCATATGGCGATAACCCATCGGATTTCATTGCATCAATCTAAAAAGGTAATATTGGTACCCAGACACGTCAAAGAAAATCTTGTTTCTGTGACAAATACCACCTCGTATCTTCCAAGGACCAGGACAGAGGAAACAACTCAGCAATATGTATACGATTGTGGATTTGGCCATGATGAATCCGGCATAACTATGGTATCGTTTATGTCTCCCAGCTGCAAAAACAGGTCATGATAGCATTTGTGTGCTGATTGACGACACCGATGTTTTTGTTTTCCCAGTGTATTGGGTGTATAAGCATTAAAACAATTTGATGCACAGATGGAGTGATAGGAACATCAATGCAACAAACCATGTCTTGAACTGCCAGGCATGCATGCTTTAAGTACCATGGTCTTGGTTCTAGATGTCTTGAACTGCCAGGCATGTATGCTCTCAGTTTTATGGTCTTTGTTCGAGATGTCTTGAAACTGCCAGGCATGCATGCTCTCAGTTTTATGGTCTTTGTTTGAGATGTCTTTAACTGCCAGGCATGCATGCTCTCAGTGTCATGGTCTTGTTTCGAGATATATTAAACTGCCAGGCATGCATGCTCTCAGTGTCATGGTCTTTGTTCGAGACGTCTTGAGTTGCCAGGCATGCATGCTCTCAGTGTCATGGTCTTTGTTTGAGATGTCTTTAACTGCCAGGCATGCATTCTATCAGTGCCATGGTCTTGGTTCGAGATATCTTGAACTGCCAGACATGCATGCTCTTAGTGTCATGGTCTTGCTTCGAGATGTCTTGAACTGCCAGGCATACATTATATGTGTCATGGTCTTGGTTTGAGATGTCTTGAACTGCCAGGCATGCATTTTATGTGTCATGGTCTTGGTTCGAGATGTCTTTAACGACCAAGCGTGCATGCTCTTAGGGGCATGATCTTCGTTCGAGATATCTTTAACTGCCAGGCATGCATGTTCTTAGTGGTTGTTATACAGCATCCTAATTACAAACTATTTTTCTCCTCATTTAGCTGATGTTCTGGTTAACAAAGATCAAAAATAACTTCTTGGTGGGATCTGAACCATTCTTTTTTCTGTATGGCCAGTCAGCAGGAAAGATTGTGATGTTGCCTCGGGCTCTTCATGAAGAGCACCAAAGCCTAATAATTCTGATCTGTTTCAAATACCATTTACTGCTGTCTCACCTTTAGTTAATGTTGTGAAAGGGTACCGCGGTCAAGATCCTCCTAAAGATTATGAAATAATAATAGATTTCGGATTGAAATTCAAAGATCGATTCTCATTACATGTTATAGTGAAAGGATACCTAGTGTCACAAGAACTTTTTTGTCATGTTTTGTCAATGTAAGGCACAATATCATAAGTGCAACACACAAGGACATGCTTGCCTTAAAAACTAAATCCTGTACATATTTTTAACTGTTCTGGAGAAAGAGAGTGTTTAATTTTTTACACAAAAATGAAATTACCCATGGCTATCCTAGGGTGAATAGTTATTTGACACATATGGTCAGTCATTATAGACATGATGATATTTAATGTAAAACTAATGCCAGAATTGAATTGCCAATGCCTAAATACCCCTACAAAGATACATTTGTATATTACAGTCTATTATAATTTTTTTGTATAAAATCGATATATCAAGATGACATCCGTCGGTCATTTTGGATTTATAGCTTATTGTGCGAGTTAAGTGTTCCGTATGTAAAAATTAACGCCAGAAATGGGTTTCTCATACCTGAAAACATCTAAAAAGATATATTACAAGCTATTGGAGGATATTTTATATCGCAGTATGTACTTCAATTTCAAGTTTGGCGGCCATTTTAGATTTATGTATATTGTGCAAGTTGCCCAAATTTGCCCGAAGGGTAACTAAGTTAGTTTTGTTCAAAGACCCATGAGGAAAACTAAACAGCAAAAAAACTTCATAGGAATGAACATTTCTAGGTTGGTAAAATGCCTATTCGACTATAACGAAACTCGTATTTATTAGTTGTTTTTTATCAATATTCGTGCTTTGCCACTACAACAGAAATACAGATGTCTTTCCAATTTTCCACAATTATGATATTTTTCATCTTTTCATTAATGACAATAGCTGGTGATTTAAACTGATAATAACTGATAATAAAGCTTCACTACCTCAGCTTTCTGCTGCAATGTGAACTCCATTTTGGAAGTAAAACTGATTTTTGATGACATCACTGATAACTTCATAATTGGTACGTGAATTCACTTTTCCCGTACTTTTTGGCAAAGAACGAATCTTAGAATTCAAATCTTTCAATACCACAGATACCAATTTGGTATCTGTGACTTAAATATTTGTAAAAATATTGAAAACTTAAGATGGGACAGATATTTTGAAACGCCCTGTACATGTACTTTTAACGAAAGCAAATCAATAGAAGTGGCGTTATGTGTAGACCTTGCTTAACTCCTGTCTTAATGTTATCTATCTTCCTGGTTTTATGATTCATTTTGCCTACAAGTGTTTTATTCTTTCAGCTGTTTTGTTATTTTAAAATCACCCTACGTTTGTGATATAAAGGATATGTTCACACAGTAACGCATATATAAGTGGTTATATTGTAAAAATGCTTTAGTATATTTAAAAATACCATAAAACAAGAGTTTATGATTTATAGGATATGTTCAGATAGCAACGCATATATATAAATGATTATATTGTAACAAAATCTTTAGTGTATTTGAAAAATAGGATTAAAACAAAACAGTTTGTGATAGATACAGGATATGTTTAGATAGCAACGCATATATAAGTGGTTATATTGTAACAAAAGTCTTTAGTGTATTTGAAAAATAACATAAAACAAAACAGTTTGTGATAGATACAGGATATGTTTAGATAGCAACGCATATATAAGTGGTTATATTGTAACAAAAGTCTTTAGTGTATTTGAAAAATAACATAAAACAAAACAGTTTGTGATAGATACAGGATATGTTTAGATAGCAACGCATATATAAGTGGTTATATTGTAACAAAAGTCTTTTGTGTATTTGAAAAATAACATAAAACAAAACAGTTTGCAATACAGGATATATATGTTCAGAAAAAATGTAAGTGGTTATATATTAAAAACATTCTTTTGTTTATTTGACAAATAGCATAAAAGAAAACAATTTATTAATTAACTGTTCATAAAACATTGTAGAACTCCGTATCTTGGTAACATATTTTATCGTGAAAAAACACCTAATAAAATATATCGATACTTTAAAATATTTTGATTTAGAAGTATCTTATAACCTATTCTTCAATATTTTGAATATTTTGTGAAGATTTTGTTTCTTGGTGTACCAAGGATGGATACGTCAACCAGAAAATTCTTAGGATGTGAACAATTCCAGGATGTTCCGAATAACGACACGGCTAAGTTAATGTTTTATTTGAATGCTGTTTCCCAAGTTTTAGATCTGCCAAATGAAAGAAAGTTCGGAATACTAACCGATTATCAGAGATATTACAGGTTGTCAGATGAAGATATCGACAGACTGGTATTGTACTGTGTGATGTACGATCCAGAAATTCTTCTGAATAAATGTATATTTGAAAACGATAAATTTTGTGAGACAAATAAGTTTGTTATATCTAATAAAGCGTCAGTTCCGGAGAACATGCATGTGGCGGAGTCTATATATATTGGCGGGAAAGTAAGATATGTCAGCAATGTAATGATTATTGGATCACGTTTTATCAAAACTTACTATACAAAGCCGATGAAGTTTTTTGTGTCAAGACGCGAGAGACTTTTCAAAAAGTATCAGTTAAATAAACACAAGAATGTCATTCCTTCTTCGGGTACAAATAAATGTCAATTCTGTGTTTTACTTTAGTTTAAACAACATTTATACAATAAATATAATTAACAATATTATAAATAATACATTTACTTTGAATGTGATGTTTCATTTTCCATTACGTATCCTCTATTATTATGTGACCATTTAATAAGAATTCATAAATTATCTTCTTTTGAATAAATGATTTTTATGTTATCCAATCATCTTCGATATAACAGACGCAAAACTCCGCCCACGTCTGTTGACACTACGAAAAAGGTTGTGATTGTAACGTCAAACTCGCCCACGCCACGTGAAGCTGCGCCCATATCTGTTGACACTTCGAAAAAGGTTGTGTTTGTAACGTTAAACTCGCCCAAGCCACGTGAAGCTGCGCCCACATCTGTTGACACTTCGAAAAAGGTTGTGATTGTAACGTTAAACTCGCCCACGCCACTTGAAGCTGCGTCCACATCTGTTGACACTTTGAAAAAGGTTGTGTTTGTAACGTTCAACTCCCCCACGCCACGTGAAGCTGCGCCCACATCTGTTGACACTTCGATAAAGGTTGTGTTTGCAACGTTAACCTCGCCCACGCCACGTGAAGCTGCGCCCACATCTGTTGACACTTCGAAAAAGGTTATGTTTGTAACGTTAAACTCGCCCACGTCACGTGAAGCTGTGCCCACATCTGTTGACACTTCTGTAACGTTAAACTCGCCCACGCTACGTGAAGCTGCGCCCACATCTGTTGACACTTCGAAAAAAGGTGTGTTTGTAACATTAAACTCGCCCACGCCACGTGAATTCGAAGCTGCGCCCACATCTGTTGACACTTCGAAAAAGGTTGTGTTTGTAACGTTAAACCCGCCCACGCCACGTGAAGCTGCGCCCACATCTGTTGACACTTCGAAAAAGGTTGTGTTTATAACGTTAAACTCGCCCACGCCACATGAAGCTGCGTCCACATCTGTTGACACTTCGAAAAAAAGTTGTATTTGTATTGTTAAACTCGCCCACGCCACGTGATATCGAAGCTGCGCCCACATCTGTTGACACTTCGAAAAAGGTTGTATTTGTATTGTTAAACTAGCCCACTCCACGTGAAGCTGCGCCCACATCTGTCGACACTTCGAAAAAGGGTTGTGTTTGTAACGTTAAACTCAGTCAAGTCGCTTTAGTATCTATGAGGTTATGAGTATTGTTTTAACATGGGGTTTCATACAAGGAAAAATAGTAGCATTGTAAATATTTACAATATGAAAGTTACGGGGTCCTTTAGAAGAGACCTTTATAACAAATGACACGTGTCACGTCAGGCGTGAAACGTAAACGTACCCTCCTTGCATATTGCTATGAGCGCACCGCGAAGGAAATAAAATTCTGCCACTGTATCTATTACTTGTAACTAGATTTAAGTTAAATATTCTTGATTGGGACGTAAAATCATATTCAAGCAATTTTCAGAACTTCTGATTTTACAGGTCGTGTACATTTGTTAATTGTTTGGTACTGGCATCAGTATCAGCATTGTATTAAGCTTTGAGCCTGTAAACAAAGAGGCGAGTTTTATATAAATGGTTTAAATATTTGTTTACTCTGGTTTGCTTTTTTACTACTGGTGCAACATTTTTTTTGTTGCCAGGTGCTTGTTTGCTGTTTTGCGTGTTTAAATTTTATAAACACTCCCCGAGGATATTATAAACGCAGTAGGCAATATTTTTGTTGTATTGTCAGTAATATACTACTGTCTTAATTTGCTGCTAGTTAAAATTTAAAAACCTAAAAAAAATCAATGTGTACTCCTTCATCCAAAGAATATTGTTGTATTATAATTAACAAGACTAAGAATCATCCCGCTTTGTAAATATGAATATGTATATTGTAAAGCTTCATGAATATCTGTATGTAAACCCCAATTACGGTTATGACGTATGCGTTTTCACCTTGACGTTGTTCAGTATAAGAATGTCTACCTACAGTCGTCATGTGCACATAACTACCCCGACTATGTGGAAATATTACAAATATTCTTAGCTAAATTAATAATTGTGTTTTAATCCTTTAACTATTTTTCAATCCCTTACAATTAGTTTCACAATCTTTTTCCAAACACCATTGGTGAGGAATTGTATATCGAAAAGATAATAAAACTTGTTTTATAATTGAGTCATTTGTAGCCAATAGACTTGGCAATGTCACCGAAAGCAAGTAAATAAGGCAAGAATTAATCACTGGTTAATAGATGGACATTATACTGGACATTAAGTATAATGTCCAAACGGTACGCAATGCCAATGATGATGGTAAATACGTTTCATTTTGAGATTCCGAGAGACGCGATTATATCTTAACTTTTTACAACTATTTTCAATTTAAATTGTAGATTTAAAAACAAGTGAGACCCTGTTTTTTTTAAACTTTATCAGATTTACTCAGAATGATCCTCTTGACAAGCCTAGGTCAAGTTCCTGTATGAGTCATGTTGGATCAATAAAAAGGTCACCAAGTCAAATCATATGGAAAAAAACGTTAACAACAATAGCTCCAATATTTCTCCAATCTTGATTTAACTTGTTCATAATGATTCTCTTTCAAAAAATAGGTCAATATGGAGTATGGGCCATTTCAGGTCAGAAGTAGGTCACTGGGTCAAATCATTTGAAACTCACAAGAAAAACCCGACTTTCCATCATGTGCGGTACACCTAAGAGATAAACACATTGTTTAGAACACTGGCATTAACATTAATAAAAACACTTACAGACGAACACATATTGAGACACTGGCATATAAACACATATTAGAAACACTGACAGATAAACATATATTGATACACTGGTATATAAACACGTTTTTGGAACGCTGACAGATAAACTCAAATTGAGACACGGGCAGATAAACAAGTATTGGCAACACTGACAGATAATCACATATTGAGACACTGATATATAAACACGTATTGAGACACTGATAGATAAACACATATTGAGACACTGACAGATAAACACGTATTGGGACACTGACAGATAAACATATATTGAGACACTGATAGATAAACACATATTGGGACACTGGTAGATAACAACGTATTGGTAATACTGACAGAAAAAACTCGCATTGAAACACTGAAAATCAATACATATAAGGAACACTGACAAAAACACATATTAAAACACTGACAAATAAACAGATATTGGGACACTGGCAGATAACAACGTATTTGGAACACCAACAGAAAAACATGAATACTGACATATAATTACGTTCTCATTTTAAAATCGTAAAAATATTTGGATTTCGCAGGCATACTGGCATATAATTACGTTCTCATTTTAGAATCGTAAAAATATTTGGATTTCGCAGGGTTTTCCCAGACGCAAGTTTTCTGCGTATCTGACGCAAGAAATATTTCTGTCCGTCCCATTGGACGCAAAAAAAAATCAATGATGGGCTATAAATATTTTTTTCGGTTTATTAATGCGCAAGTATGAAGCATTTTTGTGACCCGGCATCGTTGTTAGTAACCATATGGCATCGGGAAATTTCTTCCTTCTTCGGCAATCCTGTACTTATTTATCCCGGCGATCATGATAGTAATCTGACATAAAATAACAAGCATTGTATTATATGCTTTATTTACAATGATAATGGTTACTGTTATAGTGCAATGAACCATCACACTGTAGTGTCGGGAAAAGACGGATATAAATTGGACTCCCAAATCTTGGCTAAGGACCCCTGTAAAATTGCCGTGGGAGTTCTAAGGACTTCAAAATAAAGGATGCAAAGGAGAACCCTGACTTCGACAATTTTTGGCCTGAGTACTACTGTTGACAATTTTGTTCCGAAATGGCCTTCTAAACCCGATTTAGTATTAATAAAATGTACAGCCTTATTTATTGCCATCGTTGTTTATTATTATTTTATTTATTTATTTATTTATTTATTTATTTATTATTTTGGAATAAATAAATCTTAAAATCCGGTTATCATATCAGTGTAGATAACCTTGTGATGGATAAACAAACGAATAAATGAAAACAAAGTGCGTCTAACTTTATGATCTATGACAGTGATCAAGGTTTATTATAAAATCAGTTATTTATCGAAAACACTTTGGACTTGTACACGCCGTCTCCTTATCTGGTGACAGTCAAGGTTAACACTATTCTGAGGTACTGGAGAGTTTGCAACAAAGCAAAAAACAGCAAAAAATAACTTAAATTTAACTTGATTTGACGCATAAAAACAATCAACGTGTTATGACAAAAACAAGTCAGAAGTATTAAAACATTTGTACACTGTATTAATGTTTGTTCTCGTTGGTTTCTTAAATCGACACAACGCTACATGGAACACATTGATGTGGTCTAGTACTATATACGTTTGAAAATTAAAAAAAGAACAAACATACCAGTCGATGTTCACAAATCACAGTTCAAAAACAAGGTGAAAACTTTAAAAACTGGTTAACTGAGTTAAACACGTGAACATCCACCGAAGAAGTGAAGGAATGGCATGATACGTGTGAATTCAAAATTGAAAATGAAACGAACATGGAAATATGTGAAGTCAAATACAAACGTTTTATCATAACAAATTTGACTTACATTATACATCAGCAATATTTTTCAGAAATAATTACTGTTTTTTGCTTTGTTGCTCTAGAGTGGTGGTTTTAACAATACATTAAGTTTTTTGTCATTGGTATATTTTAGGTACCCTATGTCCAATGTTAAGTTTATCGTTTGAACAGAGGCAACACTACTGTGAAAACTGTTAAATATAATGCATAAGGAGATACACAGGAGAAATTAACCATACAATAATTGTACACAAGTAATAAGAATACAAATAATTATTTTTTTATTAATATTTTTTTTACATTTTACAATATATATATAAGTGACAAAAAAAACCAACAACACAAGGACACGTACAGTCTTTCACTCCCTCATACACCCACATATAAGATATATAGCGGCAAACAACTTTGACCTTTGTTTGACCTTTAATGGGGAATATCCATATACATGTAGAAGGATCTACCTAATACATGGGTAGCAGTAGTATTTGCAGTTAATAATGTGTACACAAGGTACACGACCAGTGTTCGCACCATGCAGACAAAAACAAACCCAAGTGGTTTTAAATTCACTCGTCCACATTAAATTTTCTAATCAAATGTCAAGCGGAAGGGGTCAAAGTTGTTTATTTATATACAAATAATCCAAAACAAAATCGCATAAAATTCATTCACACAACACTCACCACCAAAAAGTACAACGGAAAAACATATAACATATATATATAAAGAAGCCATGTGAGCTTGGTTTTCCAAAATTGTGTCATAATGGTTCTATTACATGACGAGACATAGTCTACGCGTTATCTGGCGTGGTTTACAATCCACTGTTAAATTTTTTATATACATTGTTATAATAATAATAATAATAAGACAATACATATGATGAATTAATTCTTAACCTTAAACATTTTATTGGCACATGATACATATGTGATATAAAATTTTAAACTGCGAAAAATAGGCCTACTGATTAATTATAATGCACATCAATGTAAAATATGAAAAATCGTTAACTGAATAAATTTCATAGAATTTGAAGTATTTTATTCTAAAATTATGTAAATGAATATCTAAAAAAACAAGTAAGTATATCTAATTATATTACATATTATACTTAAAATGATTATAAACAAGTGAAATATATCGACTTACAGTGGAATGTACTACACTGTGCTCTGGTTGTTGAAGAGACCTGGTAATACATTGTATGTTTTTCACGATTAACACATCCGTTCATATTACAGTTCGTTACAGATCAAGATATGCATTTCATTTTTAAAGAATTACATTTTTGTTAAATATCCATAACCATAAGTATATTGTGTTTTCGTGAAAAACATACCATCTCACATAGAAGTAGTTTGTCAATGTGAAAGATTCCAAATGTCCAGTCCTTTGTAAAATTAAACATAGTCGCTCACCATAATTGGTAAATTGGTATAAAAAACTCCATTCCCTAGAGCAAGTCAATATAAAAAACCAGACATACTGATCCATGTCCGAATCACAATCCAGAAGCAAAGTAAAAACTTTGAAACTGACAAATGAGGTTAAACACGTGAACTTATACCATGGATGACGGCCGTAAAACTTTTTGGGGCCCCTAAGCTTACAATGTCGCTGGGTCAAAATGTATTTGTCAACAGCTGGCTTCATTGTATTAAGTTCCCATAGTTCAACATACAATGTAATTTAACATTTTTTTCATTATTTCAAATAGGCATTAAATGTTGATTATATATTTCATATTAAATATATAATCATTACGATGGTTATTAACATGAAATTAAATTATTATCAGAATAACAACGGTTAACACTGGAACTCAAACTCGTTATTTAAATGTAAACAATGTATTACTGTTGCGTTTTCAACGTCAAAAATTGTTAAGAGTTTGTGATATTTGTTTTTTTAATGATGTTAACACAATAATATGCCACTGTTCAGTAAAAATGAGATCACTTTATATATATTCGCATAAAGCCCCCTGTTCATGTAAAATAGATTTCACAAATTATTTGACAGTTTCTTCTGACCAAAAACGTCCATTTCTAGTTCTTGAATATTATATAGTGAAACAGTTCAACGAAAAATGAGACGTGCAAGAAACTCGTTTATTCTATTCTATTACATTATGCAAATTTATTTCAAACCTCTTCAGCTTTTGTCCAATAATCGCCTCGCCACTGTCTTCAGCGTTTAAGTCAAATTTCTAAGGATTTTCACAATAATCAAACTTCTGTTAGAGTATAAGAAAACGATGCAAGATAAAAATAATCTACTACTAGCAAAAAGCATAAAAATGGACGGAAATTCTTCATTGTCGTTGAGAAATATAGCTACACTTTCCTTCATCAATTCCGAAAGTTTTTTTTAAAGTATTTACACAATGACAGTATACTTTATGCAAACGCAATCTGTTTGTCTGTTTGAAAATGTTAAAGAATAATACAGTCGTTAGCTGTTTGGTGTAACTGCACGAACTGCATTGTCATCCTGAGAATAGCCATTGGTTTGATGTAATTTGTTTCGAGCCACTGCGGCTTGTAGGTCATGATCTTACTAACCTTCTTCCGCTGTCCGTTGATAATGATGCTGTTGGCGACAACGAACCTATTCTGTATCTCGTGTACCTTGTAAAATCGGTTATTGTAATTTCCACAAGCTTGAATGTTTTGAAAGATACATTTACCTTCCAGCTCTCGCGGAGGAATAGCTTGACAGAGTTGATACAGCATAATGATCTCAGTGTCGCTCAAGTTATTATTTCTATAATTTCGTAATCTGCTTACGTTTCTCAAAGTGCTAGGTTCTAAATCCAAGAGACCACAAATACTATCCAGGTAGTACATCAGTTTGGATATAGCATCTGGTGGAATTTCACTAATGTTTGTCGTTTCCCGCTCCATTTGGTACCTCGTTGTTCCAAATACTGCCATTTCAAACGCAAAATATGTTTCACAATAAGTTTAATAATGTCTTTAACAAAACGTTTTTATTTAGTCCTTCAGTATTACTTTACCTTGCAGCAAAGGAAATGTTTATCTTACTGATGGGGTTCTTATCGGGTACGCCTCTTTATATTGAATATTTACAGTGACGTAATGTTTTCTGTATATAAACCAATTATTCGTTATTTTGACAACCCGGACCTATATTATAACTTCCCTTCTTGGAAATGTTTTCATGCATAAATATTAATAAAGCGTTAGTTTGATAATTCGGATGTATAACTTGTATGCAGAACTTCCTTTTTTGGAAAGATATCAGGAGGACTTTCAAAGAAAAACAGTTCATAATGATCATTTTTACAGGGGTTAAAATTTTAAAACATTTCAAAATAAAAACTTAAGACTGTTTAACATATAGTACAGACTACAGACCTATACAAAGTTTAACACGTAGCTTACTAAAAGTAGCGAATGCCTGGCAACCGAATGACCAAGATATGGATAGTTAGTGACTTGAAAACTGTCATGAGATACCGGTAGATAGCCGATGTCAAACATCTGTGTAAATGTAACGAACGAGGGGCAGAGATTATAAGAATCCATTATGAGTATCCATGTAGGATAGGGAAATCTCACCCGAGGGGTTGAATATTTCAGTCAGAGACGAGGCTTGCCGAGTCTCTGACTGAAATATTCAACCCCTCGGGTGAGATTTCCCTATCCTACATGGATAAACTCATAATGGATTATTTTTCTTCCATATAATTGAGATATTTACGCTTTTGCGATCAATGGATCTCGGCACATAAAAAAATCTAACTTTTTATTTTGACTTTTTTTCATAAAAATGACCTGAAAATCCAAAAAGACCATGATTCTAAAGTACCTACAGAATGTAGGTACCACGAAAACATATGGGGATTTGCTGTGTTTCCTAAAATTGTTAAAAAAAGCAATTTAAATTTCACCGCAAAATCGTTTAGAAATTAATCCGCGGACACTGCTATTTTTGGTATTATGACCTATACTGTTATTTATAACTCAAACAAAAAGTAAAGTTATTTACACTTTAATGAGGTCATAACAAATAAAATCATGATTAATACTGCCCACATTGAGTCAATCATATGCTCCATCTATATATAAATCGCGCACTATTTTTTTTCTCTCGGATGTATATACACCCGGTTATCCGGTAAACACATGTTATTCAGAATCTGTGTCACTGTCGTAGATGATGCGTCGACGTTTCGGTTGAGACTGGTTATAATTGTAATTAATATTGACTTCAATTTTACATTCTTGAATTGTGCTGCCGGCAAAAAGACCTTCAACAACATTCCTGGAATTTGCTTGTTGATGATGAACAGACTGACTAAGACCAAGAACTTGACTTGAACGCGGCATGACATCATTGTTACTAGTAGTTGAAACAACGTCACGAGGACACGATTGGAATTCAAGTTCAGCAAATTTTGGACGACCTCCTGATTCATTATTTTCTGTTGTTGAGAGGATATGGGATATTGCGTGTTTATGCGCATCATTCAGTGTTCTATAATTATTCAAGGATCCAGTGTTTTTGTGTCCCGTAACATACACTTGCAGGGAATCTGGTACATTAGTATCTGTCATTTTTTGGATCAGCGTTTTTCGGACACTCGTGTTTGTGATTCTTTTATTTTGGGGTAAGTTAGCTTCTTTTGCCATTATTTTCATAATATTTTGTAATTTATTTACACCAATAGGGGCACGTAAAAACCATTTTCATTCATGGCCGGGCTTTTGTTATGTGTTACCACCGCTAGATAAAACGGATCTCCAGGTTTACAAAAATCAGCTGGTCGCAAGGATTGGTACAACATGTATGTATATACGGGACACCTTTCCCTATTTTCAGGATACGCATACATTCGTGGTGGACAAAGTCGCACATTTTTTATATCATCACCGGTGCGAGTTTTTGTTGTGCGCTCAAAATATTCCAAATATTCATCCCCCTTCTCGGGGTCACGTTTCAGCTGAATGTCTCCCCAGCATATTTGCCGGTGCTCTTCCGATCCACCTCTAATCCCAAAATGCAAAGTGTTTAAGTACCAAAGTGTGTTAATCAACGAAGTGGGGGTAGATGTTCCAAGCTGTTTGCATTCATACAGTTTATTTATGTCCATGTCAGAGAGAGGATCGGCTTTTAATGGCTTACCACCTTTACCCTGGGCCTTCAGATCACGCTGTTTCGATCTTAATGCCCGACGTGTCTCTTCAAATTCAACATCATTCGACATGATACTTTTACCATATTTATGTCTTTTCAATTTCCGATCAATACTGCTAATCATCCCCCTTAAATAGCTGGGCTCGTACTCGCTCCCGTCAACTTTTCTTACATTTATAATAAATTCGGCAATATATTTGTTTAGAACATCTGGTGTGATATTTTGAATTTCATCATGGACATTATATCTTTCAACCAAGAATTCCTGAAATAGTTTGACATGTGCAAATGTTTTCCTCAAAGTGTTTTGGTTTTCGTTTTGCTCAATAAAATCTGTGATATCATTTGACTGGAAACGGGAAGCCATGCTTGTTTGTTTGTCAACAAAGCAGACGAAAATAGTACCGGAAATGAAAGGTCACGTGGTCATGTGAGATACACATTTCTCACATAGGGGACAACCCTATCTCATATGACCAGATATGGAAGAAAATAGCGGCAACTAATTCGTTACCTTAATGTTAAACTTTCGACAGGTCTGTACTGTAAACTTGGGCTACAGCCAAATTTGTCAGCGAAATCAACATGTATATTTTTCAAGGGATCATTGAACAAAGGCGGTTTCTAATAAATCTTCAAGTTGGTCTTCAAGTTAAAATTGAAGAAAATATGTAAAATTATACAATTTAAAAGAAATTTAAAAGCGTAATTTTAACAATCGGTTTTGAATCCTTTTTAGCTCACCTGAGCCAAAGGCTCAAGTGAGCTTTTCTGATCACAATTTGTCCGTTGTCTGTCGTCGTCGTCGTCGTCGTAAACTTTTCACATTTTCATCTTCTTCTCACGAACCACTGGGCAGATTTCAACCAAATTTGGCACAAAGCACCACTAGGTGAAGGGGATTCAAGTTTGTTCAAATGAAGGGCCACACCCTCTTTAAAGGGGAGATAATTGAGAATTATTGAAACTTTGTTGGTATTTTTCAAAAATCTTCTTCTCAAAAACTATTCGGCCTGTAAAGCTTAAACTTTTGTGGAGGCATCCTTAGGAAGTGTAGATTCAAGTTTGTTCAAATCATGGTCCCCGGGGGTAGGGAGGGGCCACAAGAGGGGGATCAAGTTTTACATAGGAGTATATAGAGAAAATCTTTAAAAATCTTCTTCTCAAAAACTATTAGGCCTGAAAAGCTCAAATTAAAATGGAAGCATCCTGAGGTAGTGTAGATTCAAGTTTGTTCAAATCATGGTCCCCGGGGGTAGGGAGGGGTCACAAGAGGGGGATCAAGTTTTACATAGGAATATATAAAGAAAATTTTTAAAAATCTTTTTCTCAAAAACTATTAGGCCAGAAAAGCTCAAATTAAAATGGAAGCATCCTCAGGTAGTGTAGATTCAAGTTTGTTCAAATCATAGTCCCTGGGGGTAGGGTGGGGCCACAAGAGGGGGGTCAAGTTTTACACAGGAATATATAGAGAGAATCTTTAAAAATCTTCTCCTCAAAAACTATTAGGCCAGGAAAGCTCAAATTAAAATGGAAGCATCCTCAGGTAGTGTAGATTCAAGTTTGTTCAAATCATGGTCCCCGGGGGTAGGGAGGGGCCACAAGAGGGGGATCAAGTTTTACATAGGAGTATATAGAGAAAATCTTTAAAAATCTTCTTCTCAAAAACTATTAGGCCTGAAAAGCTCAAATTAAAATGGAAGCATCCTCAGGTAGTGTAGATTCAAGTTTGTTCAAATCATGGTCCCCGGGGGTAGGGAGGGGTCACAAGAGGGGGATCAAGTTTTACATAGGAATATATAAAGAAAATTTTTTAAAATCTTTTTCTCAAAAACTATTAGGCCAGAAAAGCTCAAATTAAAATGGAAGCATCCTCAGGTAGTGTAGATTCAAGTTTGTTCAAATCATAGTCCCTGGGGGTAGGGTGGGGCCACAAGAGGGGGGTCAAGTTTTACACAGGAATATATAGAGAGAATCTTTAAAAATCTTCTCCTCAAAAACTATTAGGCCAGGAAAGCTCAAATTAAAATGGAAGCATCCTCAGGTAGTGTAGATTCAAGTTTGTTCAAATCATGGTTAAATAATAGTGTATTTTCCATGCTGTATTCTTTTATATAAGTATTTTGATATAAAGTTAAATATATTGTTCATGAGAAATATATTAATTGTACTTGTATTTAAAAGCTAATTTTTAATGTAAATCCTGCTGTATTCTATAATTTCTATTTGCCATTTCCCGATTACAGTATTCGGCCTATGCATTTTCTCTCTTTTGAGATTGGTAGATTGCATGATGAAAATTTTTTTTAAAATTATTTCATTGGTTGAAATGCTGTAAGAAAAAGGTAACGGAATAAGCCGAGGCTTGTCGAAACATCAACCTTTTACGGTACATAGAAATACTTACAAATTGTTTAGTGAAAAGCATCGGTAGGAAGTATAGATTTCAGTTTGTACAAAACCTCCCTCCCCTGCACTCACTTCAATACTGAACTCATTTCGGCTTCTACCTAGCAAGTTGCTCAGGTGAGCGATGTGGCCCCTGGGCCTCTTGTTTAGAAACTATTTTTCATAATGTATCTTTTTTTGCATATTTCAAAATATATTTTACTTTAATTTTAATATAATTTTTATAAATTTGAAACTGTTAAAAAGTTTGCATTTTATCGTCTTTAAGAAAGTTAACTATTTTTGTGCATTTTGCATAATTCAAAAAATATTTTTAGTTAAATTTTAATAAAATTGAACTTATTTTGAATAAATTTTCCGGTTGATTTCTAAAATCACTTGTGTAATTTAGTAACAGTAAGCGCTGAAAAAATGGGCTATGATAATCGTTTATTAAGTCTAGAGGTTTTACTCAGACTTTATACATGTACTCACTTTCTGTATGAGACAGAAAAGCAAAAACTCAAGAATAAAACATTAAGAAATCCTTTATATAATATGCTGTGAGTAATTGAACGTTGTGTGGAACATATCTAATCGTTATTAAAAGAGTTGAGTGGGGCAATGGTGTTGAACGTCCCAGTCAAGAATATTTTACTTATATCGAGATGTCGCCAGCTATAGGAGAAGGTGCAAAAATTTTGTCTGCGTTGCGCTGATGTGCTTGGCGAAAGAACAGTCATTACCCACTTTCAAGGCTTGGTTCAGACCCAGTCGGGGTTCGAACTCACTTACCGAGCGACTCCACCAACTGAGCTGATGCTGAGAGGTTAAGGCTTCGAACTCGTTATTACAAGAGGCGTGGGTTCGAGCCACTACTGGTCTGGATATACTCGTGAGAAAGCAATTTTGGACAGGTAACGCAAATTTTCAGACGAGTTAAAATTGGTTTGTATCTGTTTAATCTGAATGTAAGTGAGTTGAGAAATGGTAACTAACATCCAAGTCAAGAATATTTCACTTTAATCGAGACATCGCCAGGTGCAGAAATTTTGCCTGTGTGTTGTACTGATAAAGCAGGATTCTTTATCGTGCCACGCCTGTTGTGACACGGTACCTTGTAATTTTAAGTTCCCATCCGAAAGAAACGTAACTTTCATTTCGTAATGCTGAGTACTTTTCGTAAGATCAGTCACTACCCGTTTTCAAATTTTGGGCCAAACACGCAAGTACTTTTTGTAGAGTACAATTGCTGTTAAAAAAAATTAAATGCGCTGGATCATGAAGTAATACTTTGTAAGAAATTCTCAGAAATAAGATTTAATTTGTCATCTAAGTTTACGTATGTCAGTATATCGTTCACTTGGTATGTTGCCAGCTACCCAGATGAATCAAATTTACATGCATGTAAGATTATTGTTTGATATGGTCTAATAAATCAACATGTATATTTTAAATCCAAAACAAATAACCACATGCCTTACTGAAATTCTTAACCAGGAAGGTAGGACGAGCAATTGTGAGACTTAAATAGTCTTTAATCGGTTAAAAGCTCTGACAGATACAATTTACAAATTAAATTCAGCACCCTCTATAAGAGTCTCTGTATATTTGCTGTTAGAAATACTTGTAAAACTTTTTCAGTATGCGACTTAATCTTCAAATCGCGATATAAATGTTATGTATCATATCACTACAAACTGTTATAGCACTCGATTTCAAATCGGGTTAGATCCATGACTTCAAAGTCGAATTTCTGTTATTTAGACATTGACTTCTCCTTTCAAGTTACATTTGCTCAGTGAAAGTTTGCGGTGAGATTTTTAACTTATTTCATGTTTTTGTGTGGGTGTATTTTGACTATTACAATACTGCTTATTGGCAGGTACATGTGCTTATATTAATTGACCTATAGCTTGTGTCGCCTCAATATACATGTATGTAAAAACACATTGACAGGTAAAACCCCAACATGTGTTAGTAATGTTGGAAAATTATTTAAATTTTATACTTTAAAAACAAATGCAAGTTGTTAAATTTCATTCAAGAGTGTCGATTATTGTTACTACAAAATGATATGTTTCCAATAATTAAAATCACGTTTAAACGAAACCTTGTTTTGTTAGTTTCCTTGGGGTTTATATGTTTTTCATTAAATTGGAAGAAAAAGAAAATTAAATTACCCTTTACCTCGATTGTGTACTGATTGAAAGAAAAAGTGGTGAGCGTTTCAAACACCTTTTTTCCAACATACCACTAAATTGGTACAGAATACATAGACACTTTTTTAATATTAAACTAAAATAAAAGCTCTCTCTCTCTCTCTCTCTCTCTCTCTCATCAAACATTCAGTGACATTATAACGGTAGGTCATATGTATTAGTATCTGTTACTTATTTATTGTTATACTATTTCCAAAGATATTATGTCAATATAATTGTATTATTATGTATGTTGAATGCCAAATTAAAAATAACAAAAATGAAATACATATGTACATACATATGTTTCAAATGTCCGAGGTTTCAAGTAACTTCACTTAATATATATGCTCTCATTTGAATTGCCTTGTTTTCAAAATTAAACCAAAAACACAGTAACCAAGCGTAGTTTATTTATGTAGTGTCCAGAAAATGATAACAAACTAAAAGCAAAATCTTGTTTAATCATGTCTGAATTTAGTTAGCATGTGTACTATGTTATAGATTCTCATCGATATAAGTAAACATCTGAAAACTCGTAACAAATCAATAATAATTACACGTTAATAATAGAATCTGTCCAAATGCGTGTAGTTACAGCACAGGTCTGTCGAAAGTTTAAGACTAAGCTAAGTTAGTTACGAATAAATGCCGAATCTGTCGGTAGCCCCTCGTTAACTATATCGCCACAGCCGTTATCTACAGCACAGACTTGTCGAAAGTTTAACACTAAGCTAACGAATAAATGCCGAATCGGTCGGTAGCCCCTCGTTAACTATATCGCCAGAGCCGTTATCTATAGCACATGTCTGTCAAAAGTTTAACACAATGCCGAATCGGTAGATAGCCCCTCGTTAACCGTTATCTACAGTACAGACTTGTCGAAAGTTAACACTGAATCAATGTCCAATGGGCAGCTCATCTGTTCCCCTCGTAACCTATATATCTCGAAAAACTTTTCGGCAAGTAGAGCTTAAAAATAATAGCCATGTTAGAATAGTAAACGACAGAACACTAAGCTAACGAATTATTGCCGAATTGACAGCTCATCTCGGCCCCTAGGCAGATCGATTTACGGCACTAGCTATCCATATATCTCGGTCACTATACAGTCAAATTTCGACCTCTTTACTTTACTGTAGGAACCACTGTGACTGTGACAGTGAAATACTCTTTATATCCATAGAAAATCAAATAAATTTGAATAAAGATTGATATTTTTCACTTACTTGTACCTAGTCGTAATAGGAAATCTGTATGCGCATCCGCGATTGTCATAAAGTATGTCTGTAGAAAAGGAAAATGTTGGCGGTATGGGGATTTTACATATGTGAAAATGACGATGTTTACACCGGAAATGATGTCCTTGGTCACGTTTTACGTCATATGCGCAACAGAATCCGCCATTTGCCTGGTTTTTCAACATGTTAAATCCCCATAGCACCAACGTTTTACCCTATGTAGATATATTGTAGGCTAATCGCGGATGCGCATACAGATTTCCTGTTACGACTAGGTACAAGTAAGTGAAAAATATAGATCTTTATTCAAATTTATTTGATTTTCTATGGATATAAAGAGTATTTCACTGTCACAGTCACAGTGGTTCCTACAGTAGTTCATTGTTAAATTTTCCACATGTCTGCACTGTATATCGTAAATAAGAAAACAATCAGCTTGTGCCGGAATATAAAATCTATATTTATGACCAGGTAATAATCATCGACCTATTAAATGACGGGATTTCTACTTTCGTTTTCAATTTTCGTGGAATTCCCATCGCGTACATATATAACTGGGTGCACGTAAGCAGAGTGAATATAGCGCTGTTTAATACTTTACAATTCACATAGTTTATTTTTCAAAATGGCTGCTGCCTTTGGAAGATTACAACTTAACGTCGAGAAAACAGGAACATCAGTCACTGTTCCAAGTAACCAAAAGGCAAGACTGATGTATTATCTGGACTGTATTTGCACCTTGCTAGACCTTGGTTCTGATGCTTCTAACCTTCGTCGTCTCCGAGATTATGACAACTACTATCGTCTTACTGAGGATGAAACAAACGAACTGATACTTCTGTGTGCGCTTATATCGCCTTCTCTTCTTCTCAACAAGTGCATATTCCAGGATGATGATATGTGTGGAAGCTCATCTAACGAGTTTTACAAAATCCAGGCTGTCAGACACAGAATGGTCGTGGCAAGTAGTATCGTTATCGGTGGTCAAACAAAAAGTGTCAATGAAATTATGTGCTTCAAGATGAGCTGGCTGAGACAAAACTACATACAACCCATGGAACACTTCAAGCAACAATTGGAACGTCAGCAAGCGGCTCGCAGACGACAAGAAGACAGTTGTGTAATTTTATAAGCACCTTTAATGGGGAGATTCCGGACAATGTGTGACGGCTTGTTAACACTTACATATGCTTCCATAGTTTGATAAAGAATATATATTATATTAATATTAGTCACGGTACAGATTTGTCGAAAGTTTAACACCGAGCTAACGAAAAGGAGTCGAAGTTTGGCTGACGTTAGACCGAGATAAGACTAGCTAGTGGTTGGAAAGCTTCCGAGATAAAGATAGAATCTTCCTAAAAAGATGTAGAGATATAGTTAACGAGGGGCCAAGATGCGCGGCACTAATTCGTTGGTGCAGTGTTTAAATTTTTGACAGGTCTGTACTGTTTGTGTTTTCATTATATTAAGATGATGATTTATTTATTTATATATTAATTATTTAAAAATAAGTTATTTAATTAACATTTGTATTACTTGTTGTTCTGTTTTATGAACCTTTCTCAATTATCAGCCAAATCTTAGAAATAAATTGCAGATGCCGTTTTCAGAAGTAAAGTGCAAATATTAGAATCGTTGGAATATAGCTTACAAATTAATTACAATGTGATTAAAGACATGCTGTTTTGATACCGATATTCAATTACATGTATATGACAAATTCCAGAAGTAAATTGCAGACGGTGGAATCCTTGGGATATAGACTACTGGGTATAAAGATGCTGTTTTGACATTGATACCGTTGGATTCAAACAGGAACAATAGTGTGTTTGTGCTTTTGATTCATAAACAAAAACGTTAAGCAATGTGTTTCTTTATACATAATACTTTTAAAACAATGTTGTTATTAAGAAATATTTAAAAAAATAATTAAAAAATAAATTAAAAAAAACACTGTATATACAAATCTGTCTCGCTCTCTCTCTCTGTTATTTTGTTATTGTTCACATATTCATTTGTTTTCACTAATAATTAAATATAAGAAAACTTTTCTTGTTGATTTATTGTCTTAATGGTAATGAACAATGTAACCATTTTGTCATAGTGTGTTTTGTTATTCCCGGGTTGGCTTGTTTGTTGTTTTTGTCCTTGTTTTTTTTATTTATTTGTGTTTTAGAAGTGTTGGCAAGCGGCAAAGTATAGGCAAACAACTTTGACATGTTCACTTGACCTCTAATTTAAATATTTATAATAGACGAATGTGTTTCTGTATAGGAATTACACTGGTTTATTTTGTTTACATTATTACACTAAACATTGTGTACACATTATTAACTGCAAATCCTACTACAACTACCTATCTATTGGGTAATTCCTTCAAAATGAATATTCCTAATGAAAGGTCAAGCGAACAGGTCAATGTTGTTTGTCTATACCAGTTTTACTTGCATTGTAAGAATCGGTTAAAACAATCGGGCCCTGTATAAAATAAAATGGTGTTAGAAGATGGCGGTTATTGTCATTGGAATATCTTTATTGTTCTTAAGAGTTGACAAGTGATTATCCTTTAACCTCAAGTCCTCTTATTGCTGTGGGTTCGACCCCTTTCCCCCACAAGTGAGAAAAACAGCATTGTTAAAATGGAGTGCGAGGTCTTTGATGTTTAAATATTGGTAAAAACAACAAACTAATCAATGTCCAAATCACAACGCCAAAGGATAGTAAAATCTTTGAAACTGACAAATCAGGTTGAACACGTGAATTTTCACCAGGGACATGAGGCAGGTTGCCCCTAAAGCCATGTGTGTTACTTTTTTTCATACACCGCCCGTACCACATAGATAATTGACTTGTAATTGTGTTGACTGATTTATTTGCATTTGGCAGACTTCCATCTGGGAAGGAAATGTAAGCATCTTTTGTTTAGCAAGCTACACCCGTCATTTAAATAGTGAAACTCGAGAGTATTAGTAACAATGAACTTTGGACGTCAGATATATCCAATTTCGGATAAAGAGACATCATGCGTATCAACAACAGGGATGACAGCGATAAAACATTTTTGAGGAAACTGATAACCCTGCCGCCCTAAATGTATCCTTGACATTGCGGGTAAGTGTACTTATGAAGCAGACCAGATATTATTTACATAATCGCGGAATGCATGAACAGATTAATCTTTGGAGTTTGAATTAGAAAAATGTATTGCCTCAAAAAAGCTTAAAAATGTATGGTTCAATGTTAAACGGCATTCAATGAACTTATATCAAAACAAAAATCGGCATTATACATTGTGATATTTTTGAACACTTGTGTTTAACTCTGTTATAGGCGAAATAAGCACATTTCTCAATTTCATGTTTTTGGAATTTGAAAAAAAACAATAGTCATGGTGCACTTAGATTGCAATGTTTTACTTTTACTTCATTGAAGTTTTCGGATTACCATTACCCTTTGATTAATATCACAATTTTTTTTATTGTTAGGCTAACATACGAGTGGTTTTATCCTAGTAAAACGAATATTGATAGACCGTGATAACTTCAGAACAGGCCTGTCGTAAGTTTTAACACTGAACTATCGAAATTGAGTGAAAGCTTCGCTATGTAGTGTCCAAGATATGGATAGCTAGTGGTGGAAAAGCTCGGGGATAGAAGTGATCGTGATGTAGCTAACAAGGTCCCTAGTTTAATGTTACACTTTTTGCAGGACTGTATTGTATCGTTCATCGGTCGAACTTATCTATATACCTGCTTTCCTGCTTATGGTGTATTTATTTCCCAATTAATACGCTATGGTAGAGCTTGTTCCGACTACGGGGACTTTGTACAACGAAGTAGGCTGCTTGCAAATAAATTGTTGACTCGGGGATATTGCAAGCCTAGGCTTATCAAGGCCCTCAGAAAGTTTTATGGCCGTCATCACAGTATTGTTGATAAGTTTGATGTCTGTGTCAAAGATTGCCTTGGATATATTTGACGTCTCAAAGTTTCATGTTCCTTTCACACAATTTTGATTACACACGTGGCGGGTGTAGCTAGCTAAACAGGAAGTGCTTACCCTTCCGGAGCATCCGGCCTCACACCCCTGGTGGAATTTCACGTGTCTAACCTAACTTATCAGATCCAACGTTTTTAACTTTGCTTCTAGATTGTGATTCGGAAATGGATTAGTATGTTTGTTTTGACTATATGTCCAGGATTACCCTGATATATTTGACGTCCAATAGTTCCATGTTCCTTTCATTTTCAATTTTGATAATACGCGTGGGGGGTGTACCTAGCTAAACATTAGGTACTTGCTCTTCTGGAGCACCCGGCCTCACATCCCTGGTAGACGTTCACATGTTTAACTAAAATTGTAAGTTTCAAAACTTTTATTGGAATTCTGATTTGAACATGAATATGTATATTTGATTTAGTATGGTCAACCTACTTTGTTTAAGGTTAATGAAGTTGTACTTTATCATATCTTAATCACGCATATATTTTATAATAAAAAACCTGTAAACAAGCGATAATCCCAGTTACTCACGTGGTGATCAATATCCAGGGTATACAAAAATAGATTACATTGTCTAATAAATAAGTATAAAAAATCAAAACAAAGATACAACCCATGTCCGAATCACAATTCAGAAGCAAAGTAAAAAATTTGAACTCCTGTCTAACAAATGCGTATATAAAACAAAGATACCAATTCATGTCTAAATCAAAATCCTAAGGCAAAGTTAAAACTTTTTAAAATTGTCAAATTTTGTTAAACACGTGAACTTCCACCAGAGGGTGCTTTAAATATAAGAGTAAACGCCTCCTGTTTAACTAGCTACGCCCGCCACGTATGTTCAATCAAAATTGAGAATACTATGAGACATCAAAAATATCCAGGGGGTTATTTTGGATACAGAGACGTCATACTTATCAACAATGTGGTGGTGAGGAAATTATAATAAAACAGAAATAAAAAGTGGCTATTTTCTATAAATTTGTCGTCTACCTACTCAAAGGACTTTTTTCAAATGGATTTAATTGACGTATAAGCTTGTAGCAGTGGATTCAACACGATTGAGGTACTTACGACCTGAGCATTTTCACATTTTTCCATTAAAAAACTTCAATTAAAACAGATGATGCACATCAACCAACCGTACTACATTATGCTAAAATGGGTACTAGGCTTAACTTCAGCGATATCCATGAACATCAAAACACACTTGGCATATTATATCAAAACCTAAGTTATAATATGGATTTCTGTATTTTAATGAATAATCATAATGGTAAATTCCTGTGATAGGGGCGATAGGATTAAATAGAAGTGGATAAGAGTAACGGAGTTATATGTCCCAGTCAGAATTCTTTCGCTATGTCAAAGCAGTCGGTTCATGGATAGTCGAGAAAACCGAAAAACCACCAACCTTTTTCAAGCGAACTAAAGTTAACTAAACTTGTGCTTCAGAAAAGTTTACAGGACTAAAATCCGAAAACGATCGACCTAGCAGATTCTAATATGCGCTGATTTAGTCTGACCTCGACTTCTACCGAGATAGAAAAATTAATATCAACTAAGTCCCACAACCAAATTACAATCAATGGTACAAGAGTTGACATCCGGAAACTATAGGTCATTGATCAAACATATCAGTAGTTATTTATTTCAATTTAATTTTATTTTTGTCACACTTAACCGATGTATTTAAAAAAACCAAAACACACGTTCCATCAGGTTTTGTCAAAATCAAAACAACATTAAAGAAATAATCCGCAAAAACATAGACAAATCAGATTAAGATTTTTTCCCTTTCATTCTCAATTTCGATAACACGCGTGGCGGGTGTAGCTATTTAAACATCAGGTTCTTGCCCTTCTGGAGCATCCCCGGTCTCACATCCCTGGTAGAAGTTCACGTATTTAACTAAAATTGTCAGTTTCAAAGTTTTACTGGAATTGTGATTTGAACATGAATATGTACAATTTTTTGTTTTGATTGGTTAACCTACTTTGTTGAAGCTTAGTGAAGTTCTTAATCACGCATATATTTTTTAATGAAAAAAAGATGTAAACAAGCGATAATCCCAGTTACACACGTGGTGATCAATATCCAGGGTATACAAAAATAGATTACATTATCTAATAAATAAGTATAAAAAATCAAAACAAAGATACCAATCCATGTCCGAATCACAAATCCAAAAGTAAAGTAAAAACTTTGAAACTCCTGACTAACAAATGCGTATAAAAATCAAAACAAACATACCAATCCATGTCTAAATCAAAATCCTGAAGCAAAGTTAAAACTTTAAAACTGGCAATGAAGTCAAACACGTGAACTTCCACCGGGGAAGTGAGACTGGGTGCTCAGTAAGAGTAAACTTCTCTTGTTTAACTATCAAAAACAAACATACTAGTCCTTGTCCTAATCACAATCCAGAAGCAAAGTAAAAGCTTTGAAACTGGCAAATTAAGTTAACCACGTGAGCTTCCAACAGGGAAGTGAGACCAGGTGCTCCGTAAGAGTAAACACCTCCTGTAGAACTAGCTACACCCGCCACGTATGTGCAATCAGAAATGAGAATGAAAGGAACATGGAACTAGATCAAATATATCCAGGGTAGTTTTGGATACAGACACATCATACCTATCAACAATGCTGTGATCAGTAAATGATAATAAAACAAAAATTAAATTATTATTATGTGATAGGGGTGATAGGAATGAAAAGAAGTAGAGAAGATCAATGGAGTTATATGCGCCAATCAAGATTCTTTCACTGATGTCAAGGCAACCGGTTCATGGATGTAGTAGGAAACTGATAAACTAACAACCTTTGTCAAGCGAACTGAAGCAATCAATAAACTGAAGGATGTCCGTCAAAATTGTATAAAATTTTACAGGACCTAACAGATTATAGTTCTAGTATGCTCCGATTATGTCACACCTCGACTTCCATCAAGATAAAACAATAATTTTAATTAAGTCCCATAACCAATTTACAATCAATAGCACAAGGGTCGTAATCTGGAAACTGATTACTAATCAAACATATTGCTGTATGTCAATAATATTTATTTCAATTTATTTTTATTCTCGTCACATTTCACCAATGTATTTAAAAAAAAAACAAAATACACTTTCCAGTAAGTTTTGTCAAAATCAAAACAACATTAAAGAAATACTCCACAAAATCATTGACAAATCAGATAAGAGTTTAGAAATTAATTATACACGTATTGATTTGTATCTAAACAAAATGAATCAATATTACAGAAGTGATCGCTAAACTATCGACTTGTCGGATTGTAGTGATCGTTCTATTGATCACTTATTCTTAAACAAAAAACAAAAACAAACATTCTAATCCGTGTCCGAATCGTTCTATTGATCACTTATTCTTAAACAAAAAACAAAAACAAACATTCTAATCCGTGTCCGAATCACAATCCAGAAACAAAGTAAAAACTTTGGAACTGACAAGTTAGGTCAGACACGTGAACTTCCACATTTTGAGTTTAAAAAGGTTGCTTGTCATACAATTTTTAACTTCAAATTTTAACATTACTTCGATTTATCTGGGGTATTCGAATTATAGGAGTTTGAGTTATCGAAGTTGTATTTATAAAGCTTACATAGAAAACCAGTCGGGGCAAAATAATGACCTCGAGTTATCCGTGGTATTCGGATTCAAGGTTCGAGTTATCGAAGTTTTACTATATTGTCTGTATTGTATTCAGGGCTTTTTCGTGAACATGAGGTCGAAAGCGCGCATTTACGGATCACAGCGCATCTTATATTGCCTCAACTAGAATTCCATGCGGGACATATTCTTGTTTTATTTAATTTTTTCCTGATTTTACAATTTGAAAAAAACTAATTACACCATTTGCACACTCATAGGCTGGAGAGATCCTGGTGTGAAAAAAGTTTGTCGGCATACCTGCTGAAGATCGCTATTTTTTCTTTGGACACTCCGGTTTCCTTCAACTTTCCCGAACTGACCGCCTCTGTATAAGTGAAAACGTCTTGGTTGGTGCGTAACACACCGTATTATGTTACACATCGACTTAAAAATTTCTGTCGCTCAAATGCCCATTACTTTGTCGCTCAAGTTTTATTTCGCTCCTTTGTCCTATGCTTGTGTTCAAATATCCAACGTCGATTTATTCAAGGTGGTTGAATAGTGAGTACACTGGTTAAGAGTCGTCATAATCAAATCAATTTTAGAACAGCTATTTTATGGAAACAATAAGCAAATCAAAATCCAGTGTGTCAAATTATTGAACATATTTCTATGGATAATAAATACATACTATTATGTATTATATCGGAAAATACAATCAAATGAAAACAAATTATTTTTCGAAAGTCTAATCAGATTGGAGTTTGCTGAATAATTATGCCCAGTTTTGGTCGAACAAAATTGATCGTAAACTAAAGTCAATTAAAACAAGACGTAGATTTTCGTTGCTTGTTGTAATAGGTCAGGTGTGTGCCTCAAACAAGTGATACAATGATTCCGCTGGACAATTTAGGTCATGTATAAAAGGAGATTCTAATATGTGTTTGCTTTTTATTCTAGTCTTGTCTTCGTTTGAGAATTTCGGCGATGCTATAACATTACTACTTGGCAACATTTTGTCACATGACCTGGCCTTTATTACCAGTGTTTCTGATACTTATATATGTTAACCTTGTGTTATTGTTGAATGTGGTCGCCTGTTCCTCTATGTTCTAGGTTGTTCACGATAAATGCTTTACATACAACTTGCTTTCTTATATCTTCGACAATAGACAATAGTTTACAATGGATATATCTCAAGAAACACTGATCAATTGAATGTAATTGCCAGGCTGACCAATCAAATTTATTTATTTGTCCAGATCGGCACATTTTTAGTGCGCAAATTTGCCATTTAGGTACTTTTTAATAGTCAAGTGTTTGATTTTGGTACAATTTCCATACAAAAAATCTAAATTTTTGGTACTTTTAATTTAAAAAAGCCCGTCAAAATGGCAAAAATCTGTCTAATTTGACCTTTACATTTTATCTAATGGTTTTTGGATAAAACAACTGCAGTTTTGTACTTGTTGGTGAGGACATTTCCCAATCACTCGTCGCACTGCTCTGTTGATTATTCAAACATATACCATTATTTTATGTTACTTTTAAGTTAAAGTATTCTAAAATAAGTTATGTATACTATGTATTTATTTAGTTTATGTGAAAGTGTTATAGCATTGTGTTATATTCTATACATTGTATCACTTAATGTTCTAATGTTATATTATTGTGTTAAGTTATATTCATTTTATCTATCGCCATATTATGAATATAAACTTCAGGTCCACCTCCGGTGGTTTTGGAGGTGGTTTTAAGTGTAATAAAGAATCTGAATCTGAGTCAAGAATATTTCACTTATATCGAGACGTCGCCAGCTATAGGCGAAGGTGCAGAAAATTTGAATGTGCGTTGGGCTGATAGCATTATACAGCAGAGTTCTTTAGCGTGCCATGCCTAACGTGACACGGGACCTCGTTTATTTTAAGTTCCCATCCGAAAGAACCGTGACTTTCATTTCGTAATGTCGAGTGCTTGGCGAAAGAACAGTCACTACCCACTTTCAAGTCTTGGGTCAGACCCGGTCGGGGTTCGAACCCACGACCTCACACTTACGGAGCAAGCACTCTACCAACTGATCTGAACTAGAAGAGAACAAGGAATAGGATCAATTGCCCGACAAAGAGTCACCCGGGGAGTTGCCGACAAGGGAGGGGGCTTTGATAGTAGTACTATAGGCAGAACTCGAGTTCGTGCCGGACTATTTTGAAAAAAACAACCGTTGGTTTATTTGAAACCTGTGTCAAATTGAAAGTGTTGTATGATGATATTTCAAAAGGGGGGTTAAAATAGATTTTCTAGTTAAAATGTGTGCGTAGGTAAAGTATTTCATCCCGCACCCGTGGATTATGTTGTGCATTACAAAAAATTAAATGCGTTGGATGATGAAGTAATACTTTGTAAGAAATTCTCAGAAATAAGACTTAATTCGCCATTTAAGTTTACGTATGTCAGTATATCATTCACTTGGTACGTTGCCAGCTACCCAGATGAATCAAATTTACATGCATGTAAAATTATTGTTTGATATGGTCTAATAAATCAACATTTATACTTTAAATCCAAAACAAATAACCACATGCCTTATTGAAATTTTTAACCAGGAAGTAGAACGAGCAATTGTGAGACTTAATTAGTCTTTAATCGGTTAAAAGCTCTGACAGATACAATTTACAAATTAAATTCAGTACCCTCTATAAGAGTCTCTGTATATTTGCTGTTAGAAATACTTGTAAAACTTTTTCAGTATGCGACTAATCTTCAAATCGCGATATAAATGTTATGTATCATATCACTACAAACTGTTATAGGACTCAATTTCAAATCGGGTTAGATCCACGACTTCAAACTCGAATTTCTGTTATTTAGACATTGATTTCCACTTTAAAGTTACATTTGCTCAGTGAAAGTTTGCGGTGAGATTTTTAACTTATTTTATGTTTTCGTGTGGGTGTATTTTGACTATTACAATACTGCTTTTTGGCAGGTACATGTGTATTGAAAGTGAAACTTATATTAGTTGACCTATAGCTGGTGTCGCCTCAATATACATGTATGTAAAAACACATTGACAGGTAAAACCCCAACATGTGTTAGTATGTTGGAAAATTATTTAAATTTTATACTTTAAAACAAATGCAAGTTGTTAAAGTGTGTCGATTATTGTTACTACAAAATGATTAGTTTCCAATAATTTAAATCACGTTTAAACTAAACCTTGTTTTGTTAGTTGTTCCTTGGGGTTAATATGTTTTTCATAAAATTGAGAAAAAGAGAATTAAATGACCCTTTACCTCGATGGTGTACCGACTGAATAAAAAAGTGGGTAGCATTCCAAACCCATTTTTTCAACATACCACTAAATTGGTACAGAATATAGACACTTTTTTAATATTAAACTAAAAATGAAAGTTTTCTCTCTCTCTCTCATCAAACATTCAGTTACATTATAACGGTAGGTCATATGTATTAATATTTGTTACTTATATATTGTTATACTATTTCTAAAGATTTTATGTCAATATAATTGTATTATTTAATAATTATGTATGTTGAATGCCATATTAAAAATAACAATGCACATACAGATGTTTCAAATGTCCGAGGTTTCAAGTAACTTCAACTAATTAATATATATGCTCTTATTTGGATTGATATAGGTCTATTACCCTGTCTTCAAACTGAAACCAAAAACACAGTAACCTTATGTAGTGTCCAGAAAATGATATTAACAAACTGAAAGCAAGATATTGGTTCATCATGTCTGAATTTAGCTTGCATGTGTATTATGTGATAGATTCTCATCGATATAAATAAACATCAGAAGACTCGTAACAAATCAATAATAATTACACGTTAATAATAGAATCTGTCCAAATGCGTGTAAGTACAGAACAGGCCTGTCAAAAGTTTTACACTAAGCTAACGAATACATGCCGAATCGGTCGGTAGCTCATATCGGCCCCTCGTTGCCATTATCTACAGTACAGATCTGTCGAAAGTTTTACACTAAGCTAACGAATACATGCCGAATCGGTCGGTAGCTCATATCGGCCCCTCGTTGCCGTTATCTACAGTACAGACCTGTCGAAAGTTTTACACTAAGCTAACGAATACATGCCGAATCGGTCGGTAGCTCATATCGGCCCCTCGTTGCCGTTATCTACAGTACAGACCTGTCGAAAGTTTTACACTAAGCTAACGAATACATGCCGAATCGGTCGGTAGCTCATATCGGCCCCTCGTTTCTCTATCTCCACGGCCGTTATGTACAGTACAGACCTGTCGAAAGTTTAATACTGAATCAATGTCGAATGGGCAGCTAATTTGTTCCCCTCGTAACTTATATCTCAAAAAAATTTTCGGCAAGTAGAGCAATGGTACAGAAACTTAACAATCATAGCCATGTTAGGATAGTAAACGACAGAAAACTAAGCTAACGAATTATTGCCAAATTGACAGCGCATCTCGGTCTTTAGGCAGATTGACGGCACTAGATATCCATATCTCGGTTACTATAGTCAAATCTTTAGTTCACTGTTAAATTTTCAACAGGTCTACACTGTAGATCTATAAAATCTATATTTATCACCAGGTAATAATCATCGACGTATCAATTGACGGGATTTCTACTTTCGTTTTGTTTTTCGTGGAATTTCCATCGCGTACATATATAACTGGGTGCACGTAAGCAGAGTGAATATAGAGTTGTTTAATACTTTACAATTCACATAGTTTATTTTTCAAAATGGCTGCTGCCTTTGGAAGATTACAACTTCAGGTGGAAAAAACAGGAAGAACAGTCACAATTCCAAATAACCCAAAGGCCAGACTTATGTATTATTTGAACTGCATTTGCACCTTGCTAGACCTTGGTTCCGATGCTTCTAACCTTCGTCGTCTCCGAGATTACCAAAACTACAGTCGTCTTACTGAGGATGAAACAAACGAACTGATACTTCTGTGTGCGCTTATATCACCGTCTCTCCTTCTCAACAAGTGCATATTCCAGGATGACGATATGTGTGGAGACTCGAGTAACGAATTCTACAAAATTCATGCAGTAAGGCACAGAATGGTTGTGGCAAGTAGTATCGTTATCGGTGGGCAAACAAAAAGCGTCAATGAAATTATGTGCTTCAAGATGAGCTGGCTGAGACAATACTACATACAACCCATGGAACACTTCAAGCAACAATTGGAACGTGAGCAAGCGGCTCGCAGACGACAAGAAGACAGTTGTGTAATTTTATAAGCACCTTTAATGGGGAGATTCCGGACAATGCGTGACGGCTTGTTAACACTTACAAATGCTTTCATAGTTTGATTAAGAATATATATTATATTAATATTTGTCACGGTACAGATTTGTCGAAAGTTTAACACCGAGCTAACGAAAAGGAGTCGAAGTTTGGCTGACAAGTGACCGAGATAAGACTAGCTAGTGGCTGGAAAGCTTCCGAGATAAAGATAGAATCTTCCTAAAAAGATGTAGAGATATAGTTAACAAGGGGCCAAGATGCGCGGCACTAATTCGTTGGCTCAGTATTAAACTTTTAAAAGGTCTGTACTCTATATATTTTAACTATATAAAGATGATGATTTTATTTATTTATATATTAATTATTAAAAAAAACTATGTTATTTTGTTAACATTATTTCTTGTGGTTCTGTTCTACGAATCTTTTCCAATTATCAGCCAAATCTTAGAAATAAATTGCAGACAGGTGAATATATATGCCGTTTTCAGATCTAAAGTGCAAATATTAGAATCGTTGGAATATAGCTTACAAATTAATTACAATGTGATTAAAGACATGCTGTTTTGATACCGATATTCAATTACATGTATATGACAAATTCCAGAAGTAAATTGCAGACGGTGGAATCCTTGGGATATAGGCTACTGGGTAAAAACATGCTGTTTTGACATTGAAACCGTTGGATTCAAACAGGAACAATAGTGTGTTTATGCTTTTGATTCATAAACAAAAACGTTAAGTAATGTGCTTTCTTTATACATAATACTTTTAAAACAATGCTGTTATTAAGAAATATTTAAAAAAATAATTAAAAAATAAATTTAAAAAAAACCACTGTATATACAAATCGCTCTCTCTCTCTCTCTCTCTCTCTCTGTTATTTTGTTATTGTTCACATATTCATTTGTTTTCACTGATAATTAAATATAATGAAACTTTTCTTGTTGATTAATTGTCTTAATGGTAATGAACATGGTAATCATTTTGTCACAATGTGTTTTGTTATTCCCGGGTTGGCTTGTTTGTTGTTTTTGTCCTTGTTTTTTTTTTATTCAATCGTGTTTTAGAAGTGTTGGCAAGCGGAAAAGTATAGGCAAACAACTTTGACCTGTTCGCTTGACCTATAATTTAAATATTTATAATAGACGAATGTATTTCTGTATAGGAATTACACTAGTTTATTTTGTCTACGTTATTACACTTAACATTGTGTACCAAAATATTAACTGCGAATCCTACTACTATTACTACTACCTACAACTGTATCTATTGGGTAGATCCTTCTATAAAAATAGTCCTAATGAAAGGTCAAGCGAACAGGTCAATGTTATTTGATTATACATCTAAGAATCGGTTAAAACAATCAGGCCTTGTATAAGATAAAATATACGCGTTTAAGAAGATGGCGATTATAGATATTGGGATATCTTTATTGTTCTTAAGAGTTGACAAGTGGTTATCCTTTAACCTCAAGTCCTTTCATTGCTGTGGGTTCGATCCCTGTCCACCACAAGTGAGAAAAACAGCATTATTAAAATGGAGTGCGAGGTCGTTGATGTTTAAATATTGGTAAAAAACAACAAACTAATCCATGTCCAAATCAAAACCCCAAAGGACAGTAAAAACTTTGAAACTGACAAATCAGGTTGAACACCAGGGACATGAGGCAGGTTGCCCCTGAAACCATGCGTGTTACTTTTGTCATACACCGCCCGTACCACATAGATAATTGACTTGTAATTGTGTTGACTGATTTATTTGCATTTGGCAGACTTCCATCTGGGAAGGAAATGTAAGCATCTTTTGTTTAGCAAGCTACACTCGTCTTTGAGTAATGAAACTCGAGAGTATTAGTAACAATGAACTTTGGACGTCAGATATATCCAATTTCGGATAAAGAGACATCATGCGTATCAACAACAGGGATGACAGCGATAAAACATTTTTGAGGAAACTGATAACCCTGCCGCCCTAGATGTATCCTTGACATTGCGGGTAAGTGTACTTATGAAGCAGACCAGATTTTATAATTTACATAATCACGGAATGCATAAACAGATTAATCTTTGGAGGTTTAATAGGAAAAATGTTTTGCCTCAAAAAAACTAAAAAATGTATGGTTCAATGTTAAACGACATTCAATGAACTTATATCAAACCAAAAATCGGCATTATACATTGTGATATTTTTCAACACTTGTGTTTAACTCTGATATAGGCGAAATAAGCACATTTGTCTATTTCATGTTTTTGGAATTTGAAAAAAAAACAATAGTCATGGTGCACTTAGATTGCAGTGTTTTACTTTACTTCATTGAAGATTTCGGATTACCACTACCCTTTAATTAAACGGATTAATATCGCAACTGAGTTTTAAATCTTTTAATTTAAATCGGATCCAAACAAACCATGGCTATTTTACCAGGAAAGTAATAATAAAAAACAAACATAACGATCCATAGCCTAACCATAACCTTAAACAAAAGTAAAAAACTTTGAAGCTTGCAATCAAAAACAAACATATTAATCCATGTTCGAATCACAATGCAGAAGCAGTAAAAACTTTGGAACTGACAATTCAGGTTAAACACGTGAACTTCCACCAGGGACATGAGTCCAGGTGCCCCAGAAACTAGCTGTTTTGTGTGCTACACCACCTATGTGTGTAGTTATTTCATACGCCGCCCGGACCGGATAGATAATTTAAAAGGTTGACTGATTTTTTTTTACAACATTTGGATATAGCCAGTATAGGGACAGCAAGGTTGTTTTTCGTAATATTATACTATAGTTATAACTAATCTTATTTTTCTTATGAGGTTTATTATAAATCGCTTTAGGTTCATCTTAGAATTCTGGATGGCTAACATACGAGGGGTTATATCCTAGTAAAACGAATATGGATTGGCCGTGATAACTTCAGAACAGACCCGACGAAAGTTTAACACTGAACTATCGAAATTGAGTGGAAGCTCCACTGTCCAGTGTCCGAGATATGGTTTGCTAGTGGTGAAAAAGATGGTGGGAGATAGAACTTGTCGTGATGTAGCTAACGAGGTCCCTAGTTTAATGTTACACTTTCGACAGAACTGTATTGTTCCGCTGTCGTTTACGCTTGGCGGGTGTAGTTAGCTAAACATGGGGTTCTGGCACTTCTGAAGCATCCGGTCTGGCATCCCTGGAAGAAGTTCACATGTTCAACTAAAAATTGTAAGTTTCAAATTTTTTTTTTTGAAATTGTGATTTGAACATGAATATGTATATTTGATTTAGTTTGGTCAACCTACTTTGTTTCAAGTTAGTGAAGTTGCACTTTAGCATCTTAATCACGCATATATTTTATAATAAAAAACCTGTAAACAAGCGATAATCAAAGTTACCCACGTGGTGATCAATATCCAGGGTATACAAAATAGATTACATTATCTAACAAATAAGTATAAAAAATCAAAACAAAGATACCAATCCATGTCTAAATCAAGATCCTTAAGCAAAGTAAAAACTTTGATACTGGCAATTTAAGTTAACCACGTGAGCTTCCACCCCGGAAGTGAGACCGGATGCTCCGTAAAAGTGAACACCTCCTGTATAACTAGCTACGCCCGCCACGTATGTGCAATCAGAAATGAGAATGAAAGGAACATGGAACTACATCAAATATATACAGGGTAATTTTGAAAACAGGGAAATCATACATATCAACAAAATTGTGATCAGAAAATGATAATAAAACAAAAATAAAAATGATCAATTTTTATCGATTTGTCGTCTACCTACGAAAGGACTTTTCAAATAGATTCATTGACTGAGCAATCAGCTTGTAGTATCATCATTAATTATTAAAAGATATAAAGCCAAAACCTGACAATCTATCACATTATGTCCACTAAATGCACCCTCACAAGACCTAGTGAGATAGTCATCTCTTGCGACTAACACATTTTTACATTTTTACGACATTTAGAGGCACCCGGTCTCACTTCCCTGTTGGAAGTTTTAACGTGTCTAACCTAACTTGCTGTTCCAAAGTTTTTATTTACAAAACTATGTTTGTTTTTTATTGATATCATATCTGTTTGTGACTATATGTACTATACCAACAGTTTACACGTTTATTATTGAGTGTTCCGAGGTTATCAAAAGGCTATTTGGCAATTGGTTTGTTTACGTCACATGTGTATCAACTTTCACTTTCATATTGCGGGTACTCAAAACATATATAAGGCGGTTGATTGTAAGGCCTGATAACATATTAACACTATTTATTGCGGTTTAATCATTTTAACATTGCAATTAAATCATTTGAAAATGGCTGCCGCGTTTGGTAGACTGCAACTTCAAATTGAAAGAACTGGAAGTTCAACCACTGTTCCAAACAACAATAAGGCAAGGTTGATGTATTACCTGGACTGTATTTGCACTTTACTTGACCTTGGATCAGATGCATCGAACCTTCGTCGATTGAGGGATTATAATAACTACTTCCAGCTAACTGACGATGAAACCAACGAACTTATTATTCTCTGTGCCTTGGTATCTCCTACATTACTTCTTAATAAGTGTTTATTTCAGGATGACGATATGTGCGGGGATTCCTCTAACAGATTTTACAAGATTCATGCAATCAGGCACAGAATGCTCGTTGCAAATAGCATTATGATTGGCGGGCAAAGCAGAAGTGTTAACAATATCATGTGCTTCAAAATGTGCTGGTTGACAAGAAATTACATAGAACCTATGGAACATTTCAAACGTCAGTTAGAATACCAGCGAGCGGTTCGCAGACGACAGGAAGACACGTGCATTATTTTATAGAACTCGAATATTGATTCACAAGCCTAGGACAATATGTGTCGTTTGGTAACACGTACATTGTTTATGTTTTTGCCAGATAAATTAACGTTTTTGACGTTTTTCTAGAGATATAATTATATATATTAATTACATTTAGTAATTTTTCATGTTGATTTCATTTTTATAAAACAACTTAAATGCTAATAGTTTTCAAGACATGAAGATAAACTAAGAGATAATACAGAATTCTTAAGGTAACTGTTAATCTTTCGACAAACTAATATTATGAATGAATTATTATATTGATAACTCTCAGGAAAGAGACTGTGAAAATTATCTTAAAATTAAACAGAAGCGGATATGTATGGTGATTATTAATTGTGAGGTATTTATTACACTTTCCATTAATTTTCAGTAATGTGTTTTCATTATTTAATTATAGAATTAAATTTAGTTAATATTTAATCTCTTGGTTGCATGCTTTAAGCATTCTACTTAAAACCAAAAATTGTATATCCATATCACAATAAGTTGCAATCAATGGCGATATAAATTTCAAAATGTTAATAATACATAGGCAAAAATAAAATCCACAACTTGAAGAGAAAAGGGATTTTTTTTAAAAATACATGTCAAGTTTTTGTATTTCTTATTTCAGAATAGAACTTGCGAATAATAGTGTTCTCACGGCTAAAATCGAATCCCATTGCAGGCAAATCTTAGTGGAAGAAGTTGCCTTGCCGAACGTTGCTGGTTTTCTCTGGGCACTCATCACAATCCATGATTTAAGTGAAAGTATCACGGCTGGGTCGTTAAGTTCCATTATTCTATTACACTCATTCTCCATGAAAATATAGACGACTACAAGATAATTAAAATCTATGGTTATAAAAACAATATAGGTTTCATTTTAGAAATTACTTTTAATTTGTTGTGGTTTTTGGGGTAAAAACAAGATTTTGAAAAAGCGATGCTTACAAATTTGTAAACAATTTTTGATCGCTATTTCAAAAATATTGTTCATACTCCGTAGTCCACAACAAATTGAAATATAATTCTCATATTTACAAAATATTCGTTGACATTTCTGTTTAGAATTTGCAAAAGGCCAACCATTTGATATATAGAGTATATTGCATATTTAAGTGATTAGATGAAACTAGTTAAATTAAAACTAAACCAGAATTAGGTTTGACGAGAGGTTGGCAGGTCATGCTATTGTACTGTAAACATTATTCTTGTAAATAAGTTTATGTAAGAAAACATCAATGATTGTAAACATTAATTAATTATTATGCTCTCAATACTAGTCGGGGTCTCGCGGGGGGGGTGTATAAATAACATTTCTTAGCATAGGTTAGAACACCACCGGGGACACTTTCTTATGAAGCGTCATCAGTTCGCTTGCCGAAGGTTGGCGGTTTTCTCATGAGGCACTTGTACTCTCCACCCTCCACCGTTCCAGAACCCAATGTCTCGATATATATACGAATCTCAACACCATCTCCTAGCATAGGTTAGAACACCACCGGGGACAATTTCTTATGAAACGTCATCTGTTCGCTTGCCGAATGTTGGCGCTTTTCTCATGAAGCACCTGTACTCTCCACCGTTCCAGAACCCAATGTCTCGATATATATACGAATCTCAACACCAGTCTCGATATTAGTAAAATAAAAAAAATATATAAGAAACACAGATGTTATATTACACTGGATTTTCTGCTTTTACTTCTACTATAAAGTCCCGCTCAGACCACATGCGAGAAAGTGAATAGTCCTTACCGTTGGCCTTTACTGGTTCACCCGGTGCCAGTATAATGTTACTGGGGGAGTGGTACGCTTGTCTGCGGCGTACTAACTCTGTGAGCTACCACCTTAAAGTCGCACTGAGTGCGCGCTGGTTCAAGGCACTCGCACTGTACACAACACACTCGCACTTCACATGCATACACTAAGTTTTCATAGATTAATCCAAAGGCATTAATAAAATAGTTCTCGTCGCGAATAGCTGAAAAATTGCTGATGTGACGTTAATAACATTCAACCAACCAACTTTTACTATCAGAAAATGACATGGAAATCTCCATCTTTTAATAATAAAATGTGAACAGTTCAATGAAGATAGAAACACCGTTTATGTATTTAATAAGAATTTTCAGTTGATAATTAATACGGATAAACCTATCGGATTTAAAGGTAACAAAAAAGAAAAAAGATCAATTAAGTTGATCAGGTATTGGGAAACTCCACTGCGGTAGCTCAGTTGATAGAGTGTTCGCTCCGTAAATCCGTGTCAAAATCACAATCCCAAAGCAAAGAAAAAACAAACATAGCAATCCATGTTAAAATCACAATCCTTAAGTAATGGAAAACCACACATATCGATGCATGTCCAAATCCAAATCCCAAAGCAAAGTTTTAAACAAACATACTAATATATGTCCAAATCACAATCCTAAAGCAAAGTTTAAACAAACATACCAAATGTATGTCCAAATCACAGTCCTAAAGCAAAGTTTAAAGAAACATACCAATCCATGCCCAAATCAAAATCCTAAAGCAATGTAAAACATACTGATCAATGTCCAAATCACAACCCTAAATGCATGTAAAAACAAACATACTAATCTATGTCCAAATCACAATCCTAAAGCAATGTAAAACATACTGATCAATGTCCAAATCACAACCCTAAATGAATGTAAAAACAAACATAATAATCCATGTCCAAATCAAAATCCTAAAGCAATGTAAAACATACCAATCCATGTCCAAATCAAAACCCTAAATGCATATAAAAACAAACATAATAATCAATGTCCAAATCACAATCCTAAAGCAATGTAAAACATACCAATCCATGCCCAAATCACAATCCTAAAGCAAAGTATAAACAAACACACCAATCCATGTCCAAATCATTATCCTAAAGCAATGTAAAACATACTAATCCATGTCCAAATCACAATCCTCAAGTATAATGTGAAAACTTTGAAAATGTCATATTAAGTAAAACTCATGAACTGTTACTAGGGAAGTGAAACCGGGTGCTCCGGGAGGTAAGTAACTCCTTTTAAGCTTGCTACATACATCCGTAACGTGTTTAATCAAAAAATGAGAAAGGAACATGGAGCTATGGCGTGTTAAATATATACATGGTAATTTTAAATACAAAGAAATCGTACTTATCAATAAAATTGTAATTACGGTTAAAAAGAATGATACAAAAGTGAAGAACCAACCACCTTACAATGTTATTATGTATTTATTACGTACTAGTCGTTTTAACAATCAAAAGTTATAGTGAATCAAGTTTGACCTGGCCGTTTGACCTCTAATTTGAATATTCAAAAAGGTATATCCATTGTGTGTAATTAAGGGACTATATAAAGTTGATATATAAGGATAGATGATTGTAATACTGAGTACTGGGTGTTTATTGTAATGAAACATGATGTTTTACCCTAAATCACATATTTATTAGCCAAATCTAATATTCAAATTAATGTTCAGGTCATTATGAATGCAATATAAATTATACTCATCCATTTGTATACATTGTTAATATTTGCATAATTCTCAATCAAATAGCATCTAGTTATGTATCGGGTTTTTGTTTTGCATGGGTAAGTCTGAATCATGTATTTAGTTGTCCTTAAACGAAATTATTAACACATATCTCTTAACAAATAAGAAATCATATTCCCATATTAATTTATATGTCAATAAATTTAAAAAAAAGATAAAAAAAAAAGTAATGATCGATCAAAACCATAATACTTAACACCGCACACATTTATAATTCACAATGTTACTGTTCTTTATTGTTGTACCAGGATACATGTATGTCTGCTTTCTAATAACTGTCAACATCCAATGGTTTACATTACACTGCAATCATCACGCTGTCGTCTACGAGCCGCTTGCCGAAGTCGTGACTGTAGTTTGAAATATTCCATAGGTTCAAAGTAATTTTCACGCAGCCAACTCATTTTAAAGTACATTATTTTATTAACACTTCTACTTTTGCCACCAATCATTATGCTACGTGCCACAACCATTCTATGTCTGGTAGCCTGAATTGTGTAAAATTCGTTTGATGAATCACCACACATGTCGTCATCCTGGAATATGCATTTGTTAAGCAGAAGGTCGGGCGATATCACATCACATAACATGATCAGTTCGTTTGTTTCATCTTCTGATAGGCGGAAGTAGTTTCGATAATCTCTAAGACGACGAAGATTCCCTGCATCGGATCCAAGTTCTTATACAGAACAAATACAGCTTAAGTAATACATAAGTTTTGCCTTGTAGTTATCTGGAACCGTAACTGAAGTTCCAGTTTTCTCAACTTGAAGCTGCAGTCGCCCAAAGGCAGCGGCCATTTTAATAATGGTAATGAACTTTTCAAACTATACACTGACAAATTAAATAGTTTATCTGGTGTTTTGCTTGTTGTTTTATATACCCGACATGTACTTTTAGAATTTCCACGAAAAACAAAATGAAAGTTGGATGCATGTGACATGTGACAGATAAATCCTGATAAACAATTATGTAATACATGTATGATAAAACTGTTAACATACAGGCCACTTACTGACAGTTTGTGTTACATACATAAATATTGATATAATGTGATACATTTTTGGACAACTAATGGACGTAAAATGTCATTTAAATTGCATTGTATTTAAAATTCTTAATTTGAATATTTATGTACATTCATAAAAACAGCTAAAGTGGTCTTACGATTTTGTCCTAAATTTACCATTATGATAAAATATTTTAATAAGACAAAAATGGTATTCTGTTCACTTGATGGATGCTCTTTTCTGATGAGTCCATCATTGCACTAATGATTGAACAATAAAGAGTTAAAGTCTGTTTACAACCAATTAGTCTCTTGCATCGTGAAAACAAGCCTATGCCGTAATGTGGCATGTTGTAACCGGTGTCTAATCTACTCTCTTGACTTTATATTAAAACTTTTTAATATCGCCTTCTATATCGCTATGTAAATTGTTTTAGCGTCATTTTCCTAACCTTTGCGACGATACCAAAAACAGGAGTGACAGGGTTTTTCATATGCTAATCAGTTTCTGTTACGGGTCATTAACACAATCTTATCTTCTTCAACTCTACGAAGAAAGTCAATCCCACAGTCCCAGCCGCGTGAATATTAATATCACCATCCGTTTTCCTGAAACTCTTTTTCAGTGAATGTCTGTAAAAATCTACACAGTTGTTGATTTATCGTTATTATTTAATCTATATTTTCTGCTACAACGATCAGAAATATTTGTTAACATACGCCTCTAATTATAATCCGGTTACCTAATGGCTAAAGGCAAAGTTGACCGACTTTTACAACACGTGTACACCTGATCATGAACAGAATGCGGTAGTTCTTGCCAACCACCAAATAGATTCTGAGATTAGACAAAGTTCTTGCAGTCTTACTAATTATCCGTACACACGATTTATAAGTTTAATTAGTTACCATAATTTACCATTTCTTACATATTAGAATTTTACTTTTTAAAAAAAAGTATCAAGTTTCCCTTGATCTAATAATCATTGAAATGGCGGAAAATAAAATCAAAACAATTTATTGATAATTTAATTAAATATTTCGAAAAGGGAAAACCGTGAACACGTTACTGTAATGAATTCAGACTTTTTCAGGCATTTCTTTTATTAGAATTTCAGTAAGAATTATGGTACAAACAGAGAGAGAGAGAGAGAGAGAGAGAGAGAGAGAAAGAGAGAGAGAGAGAATCATTGTCTCAAATAATGATTTGCACGTGAGTTGTGGCAAGAATGCTATTTCGCAAAAAAATCTTTTGTAAACAATTTTTTTTGTACATGACATACTCGTAGGTGCAGCATTGTAACACCATATGTATATTGATAACTATTGATAAATTTAAACAATTTTGAGTAATTTTATAAACAAATGAAAACAATACCCGACCTTGTCAATCATGTGTAGTGTTGCGTGTCAACATCGTCGATAAGTATTTCTTATGCAAATTAGCCCAGTAGACCGAAATGTAGGACTTAGACAAAATAGCCGTTGTTCAAAATTGACGGAGTATGGGGCAAAACTGAGAAAAGTTTAAGAATAGAAATATTAAAAATTAATTACGGCATGAATTGTATAATTGTACGATTGTACTTTTACAATAAAAAGTTTCGTTTTAGGGAATTTTACGAAAAACCGAGAGACTAAAGGGTCGTAAATGGACTTTAGAAGGTTCCTGTCCTGGAGAATTATCAAAATGTTTTTCTAAGTGTACAACATTACAGATGCTCAAAAACGAAATATAGAGGGTTAAAAATTTGTCGTCCGAGAGAAAAAAAAATTTAAAATGTAAATTAAACCTTCTCGCGTATTATTCCCTTGCAAACAAATTTTTGATGAAATATAGGAACCTACCAAGATGTCTAACAAGTTTGCAAAGCTTGTTTGCACTGACACACATATCAATGTCATGATGCCCTGTAGTAGAAAGGGAAGTCATCTTGCCATGAACCAAAAAGCAGAAAAGCGATAACTTTTAAGCACAAACCAAGTGCATAAAACTATACAAAATTTTCAAAGCTCTCTGGATTGATTTTTATTAAAGATGACGATGTCCAGAAATTTTTAAAATATTGGGATTGAATGAAATACATAAAAGCTCAAACCATCATTCATAGGAACAGAATTCAATTACTTTATACTATTTAGTCTCGCGTGTAATTATTTTCGCAATATAGGAAATTTTGACATATTCGCTTAATTAAATGTTCGCGTTTTTAAATATGCACTATAACACAATAAGCATACTATAATTTTAGCTAAAAAGAAACGACCGCGAAATAAGCGAAACAAATAGTACATTGCGAAAATAGTTACATTTACAGTATATTTGCATACCTTACTAACAGGTTAAGAGTGACCTGGAATGGGTAATGTTCAATCGTCTTGCAATGACCTCCAAAGCTTGAAAGCTTAGGGCTTTATATAAAAACAAACATATCAACCCATGCCCTGAAGTATAAATGCATGAAGCTCTACCAATTTGAGAAGTTTATATTGACCTTATTCGACACTCAAAGTCAAAGTGATCTGGAGTATTAAGACAAATTTAACCCTCTTGGTGGTATCATAAATAACCAGAATCTTCAAGTCATCTATATTATCAGTACAACTCTGTCAAATTAGTTAACTGTTTGTTTGATTAAAAGTTAAGGTCACATTTATCTAAAAAAAATTCGAAATATTATTATGAACCAAATTATAAGCCCATGTCAGTTAATTTGTAGCTCGTTGTATTTGCCAAATTAAGATAAAATAAAATTTAGTTCTAAGTTGTTATCCGTCTCTCCTTCCTCAAATCCTACATGGCAAGTTTGGTCCAATATTCGTGTCCGTGGTATAGAATATTACATGTTTTTTAAGACTATATACGTAAGTCATGTTAGTGTTTGTTGCTTAGGCAATTTACACCACCTGGATTGTGATATTATAACACTGGTTGGTTTATATTTTTATTGAATTGTAATTTGCCAGAACTAGCGTATTCTCTGTTTTTGCATACAATAACTATTATGTGCATTTTCTTTCTCTCCTTTCTCTCTTCAGGCTAAAATATAATGCGCCTGAAAACACCGTTAAATTTTAAATCGCTGGCACGCCTCTACTTTTTTAAAATCCGACGAACCAAAATAAAATTGGTGTTGCCTTGGATGTTGCTAACTATCACATTATTGTTGATAAGTATGATTAAGTGACTAGCATCACCTTGAATATATTTGACGTCCCACAGTTTCATGATTCTTTCACTTTTACTTTTGGTTAATTTCATACGTAGCTGGTGTTGCTAGTTAAGCAGGATGAGCTGCTCTTGAACGTAGCTGGTGTTGCTAGTTAAGCAGGATGAGCTGCTCTTGAACGTAGCTGGTGTTGCTAGTTAAGCAGGATGAGCTGCTCTTGAACGTAGCTGGTGTTGCTAGTTAAGCAGGATGAGCTACTCTTCCAGAGCAGCTGCTTTCATTTCCCAAAAAGGAACTTCACATTTTGTACCTACTTTATCAGTTTTAAAGTTTTTAAATTTGCTTTGGGATTGTTATGTGAACAAGAAATGGTATGTTGATATTATATTATTAGTTTCTGAAGTGTATAATGAGTGTATTTATCATACGTAATCTTGTTTATTTAAATAACAATTTTCATCGTCGCTTACAAGGTCGCCATGTTTTAATCTCTTAGAGACAAAATAATCAAAAATACAAAAAAAATAATAAAAACTCGATTATAGCAACAACAAGCTCGACTTTTTAATTAATGCCAGTTGTTTATTCTTGCAAAATACATTTGATTTTTGATTGGGACTCGCATGAATGAAATATAAAATATTTCATCTGTGGATACAGTAATACAAAATCTTGCATGCTAATTAAGTCTTAATTTCACATTGAAACCAATAACATGTTGTTAGCTGAATGCTGCACGTTCGACAAATCTATACTGTTTATGAAATTACTCCTCAAAAACATAATTATTGTGTATAGTACAAGCTTGACGGAAGTTGAATACAGTCGAACCTGCCTTAAACGCCACCTCTATATAAGGGTCACCAAATTATAAATGCCAGTTGAATTGTATCCCGATTGTTTTTTATTCAGGTTATTTAAATCCTGTATATAAAGCTCACCTGTCCATAAAGGCCATTTTTACTGGTTCCCTTGGGTGGTATTTATAGACAGGTTCGTCTGTGCTAAGCTCACAAGTTCGGCAGGTTATGTCAGCCCTTCGTTAGCTGTATCTTGACGGATTCTAAACAGCTGCTGCTCTCAATACTTAAGTTTTTCGGCCATTCGTTAGCTGTATCTGGACGGATTCTAAACAGATGCTGCTCTCAATACTTAAGCTTTTTAGCCATTAACAACCCATACCTCCTTTTTCGTGAGCTTAGTGTTAAACTTTTGGCAGGTCTATACTTTTAGTTTTGCGTCTAAGTTTAAATTTAAGAAGGCTTGCACATACTATTATATGGTTTTTTGAAGAATATAAATCGATTCCAAATGCAGGTCTTTAAACCTTTTTTGTGACATTCAGCTGAAAAAATTATATCTTCAAAATATTGCAAGTTTTGATCGAATTGGATATTATGACCCGTTTTTATCTTATTTACATCTAACAGCATAACACATTGAGTCGGTTTATATGCAAATTCGTTTGTCATATTTAAATATGGACCTTGTCTGCGCGGACTCATTGCAACAAGATTTTTGTTTTTAAACGTTTTAAAAACATGTTCCATTAATTGAAAACAGTATTGTGGGTTGACTAGATTCTCTTTTCTGGTACCACCAGGATCCTTCTCTATTCCCTTTTCCTCTGTTTGGTTCGGTATATACTCCTTAAACCACGAAACGTTGTCATCCATCATCCAGATATATTCTATAGACTGGGAGTACGCAATTTTCATAATCCATTCCCTGCTAAAACCAATACCGCCGTCATCTTGCAATTGGATTATTGGGAAAATGTCTCCTAATTCATCAATGTACTCTTTGAATATGCTACACCGTACTACAATAATATAAATAGTTGTTTCGTCACTTTCAGCATTTCTTTTTATATCATTCCAATTTGCTTTTCTCGCTCGCTTATGGGAAGGGATGAAGACCCATCTATAATGTTGTAAATATTTTTCTCGAATTTCCACCAATTTGTCATTAGTTGTCTTAAATACAGACTTTTTACCTGTTAAATATCGCTCTGTATGTGGTAAACTTATATTCAATTCAATATTTGACAACATATATAAAATAGCAGCTTTATTTTCGACAGGCTCGCCACAATAACGGTTTCGTAACTGGTAGTTTTTCTTTATTAGTTTTTGTTTGTCATATAACCATGATTTTAGTTTGGTAATATTTTCACAAACTTCCTTCATATCAACAACTGCTTGCGTTTTCCGTTTCTTTTTTGGTATTAATTCTGAACTATGCTGTAATTCGCTTGGACTTGATCTTTTCAAACACCATTTTGGTAAATCATATTTTGTACTCAGTGTAACATTTTCAAGGTGTTTTGAAATATTTAATTTTATTCCTTTCCAAGGATGATTTTTGTTGATATGCATTTCTGAAATTTTGTTTGTGGATTTATCATAGATTGAATTGTCTATGTTTACCTGATCATGACTCTGCTTTCCTGTGGCATCACATGTTTGCGTCGACGGCGTTTGGTTTGCGTCATTCTGCCTCTGCGCGGACCGAATAGATGAATCAATGTCTGTGCTACGATGGTTCTGTGTGTCACGACTGTTTTCGTCTCTAGATATAGACCAGGTAGATAGGCCATCTTTATGACTAGACAATATCAGCTTTTCTGTGTCATCACATTTTTGCGTCGACGACGATTGGTTTGCGCCATTTTGCTCCTGCGCAGACCGAGTAGATGAGTCCATAACTGTGCTATCATGTGTTTTTGTGTCAAGACTGTTCCCCTTTGTAGATCTAATGGATATGACCTGTTTATGACCTAACAATGTCGGTTTCCATGTGTCATCACGTTTTTCCGTGATCGAACTCGACGGCGATCGTTTTACGTCATTTTGCCTATGTGCGGAACTAATAGATGAGTACTTGTCTGTGCTACTAGGTTTCTTTGTGTCACAACTAATTCGGTTTCTCGATGTAGACAAAGTCGACGAGACCTCTTTATGACTTGACAATGTCCACTTTCCTTTGCCATAACGTTTTTTCGTGATCGGACTCGACGGTGATCGTTTTGCTTCATTCCGTCTATGCTTGGACGGAGAAGATGTGTTAATGTCTGTGCAAGTACGTCTTTTTGTGTCAGGACTAATTCGGTTTCTAGATGTTGACCTAATCAACGGGACTTCTTCATGACTGGACAATGTTGGCTTTCCTGAACCATAACGTTTTTCACTGATCGAACTCGACGGTGATCGTTTTGCGTCATTTTGCCTATGCGAGGATTTAAAACTAGTAGATGAGTACTTGTCTGTGCTACCACGTCTATTTGTATAACGACTATTTCGGTTTCTCGATGTTGACCTAATCCACGGGACTTCTTTATGACTGAACAATGTTTGCTTTCCTAAGCCATAACGTTTTCCACTGATCGAACTCGACGGTGATCGTTCTGCGTCATTTTGCCTATGCGCGGATTTAAAACTAGTAGATGCGTACTTGTCTGTGCTACCACGTCTATTTGTGTAACGACTATTTCGGTTTCTCGATGTTGACCAAGTCAATGAGACTTTTTTATGACTGGACAATGTTGGCTTTCCTGTTTCATAATGTTTTTTACTAATCGAACTCGACGGTGATCGTTTTGCGTCATTCTCTCTATGCGCGGACCTAGTAGATGGGTACTTTTCTGTGCTACCATATCTATTTGTGTAACGACTACTTCGGTTTCTCGAGGTGGACCAAAATCTATGCCCGGACCTTGTAGATGAATACATGTATGTGCTACGATTGTTTAGTTTCCCCGATGTAGACCTACTCGATGGTGCCTGTTTATGACTCGACAATGTCGGTTCCCATTTGCAATCATGTTTTCCCGTGATCGAGCTCGACGACGTTCGTTTTGAATCAGTCATTCTATGCGAGGACCTAGAAGAATAGTACATGTCTATGCTACTGTATTTCTTCGTGCCATGACTGTTATGCCTTCTCGATGTAGACCGATTCGATGGGATCATTGTCTGCATATTCGAACTAGATGGGGTCGTTTTTGTGTCACTCTCCTTTGTGGTCCGACTAGGGGGTATCCTTTCTTCTTCTTTCATTGCGGACCAACTTGTAGAGGCTCTATGTGTGTATTCTTGTTCGTCTGTGTACATATATTTATTTATCTGGAAATAAACGTGTATAAACAACCTTTTGACATTTAAGCAGAGTTTATATATATGTGAGGACAAATCACAACTCTTGAAATAAATCAACAACAAACATACCAGTCGATGCTCCAGATGGTAAGCACCTCCTGTTAAGTTAGCTACGCTCGTCACGTGTGTTATCAAAATTTAACAAAAAAAAGTACCGTGGAACTATGTATTCAGAGACATATAACAATATTGTGTTGACGGCGAAAAAAACGCTTTGATAAACATATTAAACCATCGAGTCAACAATTTATCTGTTAGCAGATTGTTTCATTGTATAAAGTTTCGAGCTATTGGATTCAATTCATGACACATAAACTTTACCTTATGCAATGGAAGTTTGATATTCGATACAATTATTTCACATTTTAGACTTGTCTGCCAAAATAAGATTTCCTTTCAATAAAGACTTGCTAGTTCTGATTAACATTATACGTATATGTATCACTAGAATTATTTGGTTTGCTGAAATAGCGCTATCATTCAGCAATTTTTCAACGACTTTCTCATTTGGTTCTATTTTGCACCATGAGTTCGCGTAGTTAAAGGAAGATCGACTTACATGGCCCCTTAACGGTGTTCTTTTGTTGTCTTACCTTTTCCTGATTTACACCTTAACGGTGTTCTTTTGTTGTCTTACCTTTTCCTGATTTACGCACATTACTTCTGGATCCCGAGAACACCAAGGTTCTTCGGATGATATGTTCTCTATATTTTTGACACCAGGGATTGATAAACTTCTAGTTATCATTCGTCTGCTTTTGTTTTCATTAGATGGGATTATTTTGCTATGGTTTTCATTTTGTTCTACATCACTGCTATTGTTGATTCTTCTTCTAATTTCTTTTGTATTCGATTTCTGATTTCGATCTCCTAAATTTTCAAATATGTTTGGAGTAACCGTGCCACTTTTAGATTCATTATTAACTATGTGCATGTTATTTTGCAGTCCTGGATTTTCTTGGTTAAAACGGGCTGTGTGAATCACTTGCGAATCCGTAGAACAACCAGGTCCTTCAGATAAAATATTCCCTGTATTATTTACACCGGCGACGGATAAACTTCTAGTTATCATACGTTTCATGTTGTTTTCATTAGTTGTGTTAGATATGTTTATTTTGCCATATTTTTCATTTTGTTCTATACCACTTCTACTTTTAACTTCCAATTTTTCAAATATGTTTGGAGTAACTGTTCCACTAATTGATTCATTATTAACTATGTGCATGTTATTTTGCAGTCCTGGATTTTCTTGGTTAAAACGGGCTGTGTGAATCACTTGCGAATCCGTAGAACAACCAGGTCCTTCGGATAAAATGTTCCCTGTATTATTTACACCGGCGACGGATAAACTTTTAGTTATTATTCGTCTCATGTTGTTTTCATTAGTTGTGTTAGATGTGTTTATTTTGCCATGGTTTTTATTTTGTTCTATATCACTGTTCTTGTTGATTCCTTTTTTAACTTCTTTGGTATTCGGTTCCTTTTTCATATTTTCTAACTTTCCAAATATGTTTTGTATAACGGAACCACTATCAGAGTTATCATTTACTAATACCAGAGGAGGTGGAGGCGACGTCAAATGATCCCTTCTGTGTAAGGGAGTTGTATTAAACCCTGTTAATCTGATTGTGTCATTATTAGATTTCAACTTTGCTATCCAACGCGTTAACAACACCTTTTTAATTAAAATTTTTTTCTCAAGTTGTTTTATTTTGCTATTAATATATTCGATATCTTTATTTTTACGAGTTTTTGTTATTTCAATAAGTTCATCTGCATGTTTGTCAATCTGTGTTTTGAGTGTTTCTCTCAGAATGTTGATATCTCTTATAGTTTTCTTGGAAGATTTGTTATATTTCCGGACACACCGTTTTCCATATTTCACCGATATTTCAAATCCATAGACTTCACGTTTCGTCTCTTTCACTCTTTTAAGAAGATTTTTTCTCATCATTTCTTTTTTAATTTGTGATTTTTTCATGATTAAACCCGACCGATGTTCACCATGTATATGCATATTTCTTAATCATACGGAAATTTTACCATTTGATGGTCTTTAATACAACAGAGTAATATCCATGTTCCCTTTTCATCAAATCATTCATTGGCTATATGAAGGTTTTCTTAGATTGGTATGGTCACATTTAATGCTTATCATCAACAATCTGAAAAACAAAATGAAGTTACTGTAGGTGTTGTAATCCAACAATTATTATACCCCCTTCCCTGCATAGGTAAGTGGGAATCGCCCTGTCCGTCTGGCTACCGTTCACTCAATATCTTCAATATCTATGGATGGATTTTAATTCATCGTGGCGTAAATATAAACCAACATTAGAATCATAACAATGTTAGGCGTAGTCAAACAACGTTGACCTGTGAAAGCGAACTGACAGATGTTTCTTATACTAAGGTCTGCCCTAGTGACTTTTATATAAAGCATTTTAATTCTATGACCATAGCTTAGACCACTCGACCATCAAGCCCCAAAATGTTTAACAAACTATACCATTCCATAGTAACACAGTATGTAAACTCCGGTGTACGTCTTCCGGAAGCTGGGATCGTCGAAGCGACCGTGTGATGTTGATAGTCTCAATGACTTAAGTTTAGAGGTACGTAAACGCTAAAAATTTAATTGTCAAACCTTGGATATCACTTATAATTGTGGTTGCTGAAGTCAGTAACACTTAGACATTTCAATTTGCCTGCAAATATCACCATATAATGTCAAAAAACACAATTGATCATCGACAGCCAGGAAAAAAAACCAACCTCCTTGGTGTAAGATTGGATTTTACCTTAATTTAAAGCCGATCTTACCGTTTTATAAGGTAATTGGAACAAAGAAACATCAAAGAGTTTGAATACGAGTCGCATATGCAAGATATACGTTTAAATATTTAACTACAACAAGTATAATTTTTTACCCGGTGTACGCTTAGCTGCAACTCTTGCGAAATCATAACCGCCTAGCTGGGATTTTAGTGTACTTTAGCTGCATCTATGTGAACATCTCTTCATACATATATTTGTGTTTTGTGTTATTGTAAAACATTGTAAAATTAATTTTGTTCTCAGACAAAACGTTGCTTCGTGTTAACTTGTTTAAAGAATTGATTTTTCGTTGCAGACATGGACAGGGTTTTCAACTTGAAGGGCAAGATGAAAGTTATTTTAGGAATCCCAGTATTATTCTTGCGAAATATGCAAATTTACTTCAAAATACAAATCCAACTTGGACCACCATCTGTAGATTCACAATAATTCAACAACTCGGTCATCTTATGGATATCAGTCGATTATCGTGTACATTATCGGAGTTAAAATCTTGTGAATCAACTATTTAGTGAATAAACCTTTCATAAATAGACTTAACAAGGACAGAACAATATGTATTTAAGTAATCTCCTCCAAAACTACCAGGCCAAAGAATGATTCCCAGAACGCCGAGCTATCCTCTTATAGGAATATATACGCAAGAAACTAGGTTACACCCTTTTCAGGCCTCTATACCCGTCACTACTTCGAGGCCAAGTACAAATAAATCTCTGTGTAAATATATACGTTGCATATGAATAAAATTTTTCCTTTTTTATATTGACATGTGTTGAAGCTGACTTTACTGGGTAGTTAGCTGTCTATATAATTTAAATGTTTGTTATTCTGTACCAAAGTGCAGCGCTACTGTCATTGTCATTACTTTGCTAGCACAAAAACAAAAACCCGGGTGTCACAATGACTTGTTTTGTTTTGCGTCATAATGCGTATACGTTGTGTCTACTGACGGCATGTCAGTGTGATTTCATAGCAGAATACTTTGATTTAGGCCATCATACTTATATTTAGATGAAATCAGTGATAGAAGGCATTAAAGAAACCAAAGTTGTTAGAGCCATTCGTGCTTCAGAGAGCATGCCTGACACCCGTGGAGCCTTTTACAGACAAAATAGTGTTACTAAGAATTCATGATAAAGACCAGTTTGAAGCTTTGTCAAGAGCAGTCTTAACGCAAAGCTTTTAGACTTAGTGCTGTGGACTTTACTGATATAACCTTTGTTACAAGATGCTACGTCAAGTCAATGTCAGAAAGGCCATTTGTACAATCAAAATCAATTTCTCTACTTGAACTATAAAATATTCTTATTCGACAAACCGCAGGTTCATGATATTCAGTCGTGTCCAGCTAGTGACATTCATCACATATAAAACCTACCCCGACCTTTCGTCTATGGCCTTTCTTCGTGCGACGAATGCACTTAGAAAAGTTTTTGGCATTTTATTTACTAGTACGTGTTCAACATACACGAAACACACGGGAAATGACAAGTGGCCTTAAACTGAATTGTAATGTCGTTATATATATTGTATGTATAAAACACATATGCGTGCATGTCTTTCTTTCGGTTATGTTATTTGTGGCATAAAAAATAATATTGCATTTAAATATTAACACAAAAAAGAAATAAAGCCGTAAAATATACATTTTATTAAAATAAAATAAGTTGAAAAATAAAATTGTAACTTTGGGATTCGAACCAACAACGTAAGACTTATTGGTACCTACGTATACCCACTACACCACGCAGGTAATGGTTGACAATAAGGTTTATAAATATCAAGTACGAGTATAGCACGGTATATTAAGAGGTTATATTGGGGTAACTCTCAAAACATTGATTTTTACAAAATTCAGTATCAGCGCATATCTCTCCATTAACCATACTTTGCATATCTAACAGTAAAATAATATAGTTTTTATATTCAAAATATCTTTAATGGAGAGGCATGCGCTCTATCTGTATTTATTTAAAAACATGTTGATTTTCACTGTCTTGTTCCATGTTTGTATAGAGTTCTACGGAGACAAACCGAATAGATTACATGAGTTAAACATATAATGCAATATTTTACTGATATTTTTACCATATAAACTTTTACATAATGACAGTAGCTTTAGGTTTTTTCACTATCAATATGTATTCAAGATACTTTTAAATTTTGAATCCTATAGGCGGATAGCTCGGCGTTTTGGGTATCATCCTTTGATGAAACTTAATGACAATCATGCCTTGGTGAAGGGCTTTCTGGTTTGCACAAATGAGGGGGTTATGTCCCCTTTGGGTCCTATAAGGGGAAATAGTAAAAATCTTTTCCTCTAAAGATACAAGAGATATAACTTAGATATTCCATGTGTAGCATACTTAGGACATGTAGTAATCGTAGCTGTAGGGCTCAAAATGGGGAAATGGCAAGGTTCTTGAAGGGGAAATTGCTATACTACTATATTCGTCAGTGCATGATCTGGAAAACTATCAACTTTTTGTATAGGCATGTATATTAGAATATTGTAGGTATAAGCCTTAAGGTCATTTTGATACATATTGGGAAATGAACGGCAATGATCTCATTTGCATATTCGCCATGACAGCCCGCTATGAATAATGTCTTACATGAAGGGGAATAAAAGCGAAAGAAAACAAAAGTTCTTTTTAAAAAAGTCGATAACTCGTAACAAATTTCCCGAGGGTGTTACTTTCACTACACACATACAGGATACCCGTAATGTTTATTTGTTAGTTTCATATTAAAATACAGGTTTCTCTGTGTGTTTCAATTCGAAGCGTTAAGTGTGGTTGTCCTGTATATTTTCTCTTACTAAGCCTAAAAGTTCATCAGTTTTAATCTCGCCATTCTAAATACACAATCGGAAAACCAAAAGTGCCGAGGGTGCATTCGATTCAATGATTAACAACCGTTCAAGATATGGAGTATTTGTTTATGTAACATTTGTATGCTTGGTTCCCAGATAATTTAAAAATCTTGTATTTTCAGTAAATTCCACAAAGGGGGTTGAACTTATTTTTAAAAGTATAATAATAAAAAATTCCCCTTTAAAAGTTTGTGGTATTTTCTTTGTTTAGGGAGCATTTTCTTGTTACACCGTAAACAATAACGCCATTTGAAAAAAAGGGAGATAATTTTCATTGCAGATAATCAGGGCCTTCGCGATTAAGAACGTCTGCTATGACGTCACAAAATATCTGTCCGGAAAACTCTAAACTTTTTGTATAGGTACCCTATATACATTATTGTAGGCATTGGCGTTACAATTTTTTTTATCTGTAGATGAAGTTCATTGGATTAAAGGTCAAGGTCATAGATGTGTAAGAATACTGAAAGGGCTTAGTTTTTGCCTTTGTACTTTTTACTAGCTGTCCATACATTTATTGTAGCTAGACCTTAAATATTTAGAAGTATACGGTAGCATTTTAGGATAAGTAATAATAAATTTGGAAATATCCTTACATTAGGTCCTAACTCTTGAAAATTAAAACAGTTCCTGTAATTTATGTGATTGTCCATTGACTTTCTACACGAGATATTACATATCCTGAGGTGAGCGTTAAGGTCCTTGGTCCCCTTTTTATTTATCTAATCGGTTATTTTATTTTATTTTTATCGATTGGAATGATTTATAGGTACTGCTACTACCATCAACACGCTCTTTTCAATATATACGATAGTTCAGTTGGTAATGCGCTTGCATTGCTTGCTTGCGGAGGTCGTGGGTTCAGAATCCGGCCTGGGTCTGGCCAAGTCTTAAAAATAGGTAGTAAATACTCCATGTACTCAGCATGTAGAAATGAAATTCGCCGATTCCTGGTTTCTTAAATCAAATGCATTAAATGTGGTATTTATCATATCTTTATGCTCGGAAAGTATAATTTATTTGACTTCTTTGAAAATATCATTGATTACTTGAATGATTAACAATCATTTTCTTCAAACTGAAACAATAAATGTTACCGACTGTATTCAAAACTAACTCCGTTGTTATCCGCGATCAGTTGGAGTGCAATTGTTGCAGTGAAAGTATACAAGAAAACTTACTAGCAGCCAATATACTGTCATAGGACGACAGGGACTTCATTAGGCGTCGGACTTCATTAGGAGTTGTTACAAACCATTACTGTACATGTGGGCTTTTTCTTCGCTTCGACGATCCCAGCTTCCGGAAGACGTACACCGGAGTTTACATATTGTGCGTAAGGTGTAAACATGTATGTGAGGCCACTTGCCAATAAAATTACTTAACTAGAAAATATTGTATTTTCTCGTAAAATGTGGCTACGATGCCTGAGTGAACAAAAGGAGGCTTTTAGTAATAATGAATATGGTTATGCAACCATACGGGTAGTACTATTAAAGACACAACAATTATTAAGAGTACTAATAGTTGAGTTGAGTAATGGTGTTTTACGTCCCAGTCAGGAATATTTCACTTGTATCGATACGTTGCCAGCTATTGGCGAAGGTGCAGAAATATTGCCTGTGTGTTGCGCTGATGCATTATACAGTAGGGTCCACCGTGACACAGGACCTCGTTTATTTTAAGTTTTCATTCTAAAGAACCATGACTTTCATTCGTAATGCAGAGTGCATGGCGAAAGAACAGTCACTACCCACTTTCAAGTCTTGGATCAGACCCCGTCGGGGTTCGAACCCACGACCTTCCACTTACGGAGCGAGCACTCTACCAACTGAACTACCGCAGTAGTGAGAGTACCATTTGTGACAATACCGAAAGTTACAGTATCGGTAGTGACATTAACAATTTTTAGAATACAAGTAAAGCGACAAATCATGTTCCAAAGTCCAATTTTTATAAGCCCCATGGATGTCCCTTTCACATGTTTTGCAGTTTTTCATATATTTTCAATGTAATTGGTGATAAATATAATATTCATTCAGGAAAATTTATGTACATGTATTTAAGAAATATGTTATACATTGTATGTATTTACAAAATGTATCTTGAACAGTAAACAATTACAACCTGTATTATGTTATGGGTGTGTATTTTAAAAAAAAAAATAAAGGGAAAGTAAAAAATCAAGAACCAGTACAAAGAAACCGCTAAAATTGTTTACTATAACTTTTCGCGGCGATTTTTTTTATGACTTAGTCACTTCCATACATTTATCTTTGATTGAGCTATATAAATTCTATTCTGCTATTTAAATTATTAATATTGTACGTACTGATCTCGAGTGAATTCAATTTTTTGACAATTTTTTCACTTTGTCTGCGCGTGAAATTTTGTTTGATGAATCAATGCGCTGGCCGGGTTGGCTATCCTACTGGATAATTTATTTTTGAAATTTCATAATACACAATTACAACTTAAATCAATATATAATAATGTTTTTTAGCTATATATAGGTATTATTTCATGTTGTGTAATGCAACATATACCAAAATCGAAAACTACGTACGGTACTTGTCTGTCGAAAGTTTAACACCGGGGTAACGAAAAGGGGTCCAAGCTCGGTTGTCAAGTGGTAGGGATATGGCTAGCCAGTGACTGGTGAGAAGCCGTAGTAGAGAGATAGATTGCAGCTGTCGAAAAACAGTCAGGCTAACGAGCGGCCCAAATGAGTACATATTCGACACGGATTAGTTAGGTTAGTGTTAAAGTTTTGACAGGTCTGTACTGTTAATAATAATATAAACTATTTGCTATTTATAGTAACAGGAGAAGTCATTAGTCATCATATTGCACATCCTATATGTACAATGTGCATACAGTTTATATTTGAATTTAGGTCATCGATAAGTTTGTTGTTTACCAATGACAGTATCAGTAATACGTTACAGACATTTTATCAATACATACACAAACCAAATGCATGATTTTTCGTATGTGCGAGGTTGGAGTTCGATCCTACCGACCAGGTCTGACCAAGACTTGAAAAAGACAGTGGTAAACATTGTATTTTAAAAATGAAATCATCCTTGGAATGCCACGATAGGCGTGGTGTGCTAAAGAACATTCCCTGTACACTTCTCTAATGCCATACGATATCATAAATGGTATGATCCATCTTTTAAAAAATAAATATAAAATATTTTAAAAAATTGCACTGTTGTGAAAGTATTTCATAATTAAAATAAAATAAATGGTGTATGATACCACGATAGACGTGAGACGCCAAAGAATATTTATTCTCTACATTTTCCTGAGCGCATTGCAAATACTAAAATTACTGACACTCCACCTATATAGCTGGTAACGTTTCAATATAAGTGAAATATTTTTCATTAGGTTATGAAACCTCACATACAATCAACAAAACACATCTTTCATAATGACATGTATTAAGGTCCTGTCAATATTAGCCAGGTTATCAGACACTGTCATTAAGAAATGCTATCTAGGAGTTAAAAATAAAATACATCAGGGGAAAATCCGCGGATTAAAATTCAATATAAGGCATGCTGTCTAACCTGTATACATAGCTCTCCATTCTGCTACATGTTTTGCCGGTTTATTCACCGACTTCGATTGTAAAAATATAGAGTATTACTTCCCTTTAGTGCAGACGCACCCATATTTAGATTGTCGGTTTAATGTAAAAGTGTGAGACGCGGGAACACAACTGTTGTATCGTGAGCTATTTATTTATGGCAGCATATACAACAAGATTGTGCTCAGTTTGATGGTGGGAAATTAGTAAATAAAATCAAACACATGTTTGAACTTTTATTATTAAATGACAGTTAGACAAATGTTAAATACTATTGCATAAATATTTGAAATCGATCCCAGCATCACAAATGGGGACAAAATTCCGCCGCAGACGGTATTTATAATACGCATTTCTTAACATTTCACATATTTGTACTAGCCCTTCTTTAAAATGTCATGCATGTGTGATATGAACTGTGATGTTTGTTAAGTAAAAAATTCTATTTTATAATGCCTTTAACATTTTAAAAAGGCGTATTACATGTGCTTCAATTATATCCCTCAGTATGGGAACGTACAATCAGTCTAACCGTCATCACAGTCGCTGGTAACTCGGTCTCCTGAAGAGACGACGGAAAATATTTGGGTCAAACCTAAGTAGAACTTCCTAAAAATATTGTTGTTATAAACCTTCTTTTAGAATTTTCATATGTACAAGGATCTAAATAAAGTAATTTGCGTTATGATTTATCTAATACAATGAATACGTTCTTTAAAACATAAAGCCTAGTCGTTTGTTAAACATGGTAAATCAGAGCAGAATTGTCATGATTTTACTATAAATTCTTTATTTTCTCTTTATTTCTGCAGTAATTAATACCACAAAGCAAATATTAAGTTAGCGAAATATAAATGTTAATACACATTTGATACTTATTATTCCTATTATAACAACGGAAAAAAACTTTATAAAACGATTTTATTAAATTATGCACTTTTTTGTTCTCTGTACAAGTAGCTCATATATTATAAAATTGTACTGTACAGGTAGCTCAACAACAGGTATTCAAGCTTCGTTGCATAAATAAAGTGTTAGCAACGCTTTGCTCAAATAGAACGTCTCTAAAGCCTACTTTAAAACAAGGTCACTTTTATTTTACGAAGTGTATGATCCAAGTCAAGACTATTTCATTTACATCGAGACGCTAAGAAAGTTGTGATGGTTATTTGTTGATGTCTCGCCAGTTTAATAGAGAAAACCAAGGACCATCGGCGACAAACTAGAATATGTCATGAGCGAAGTCCCTGTTTTAAAGATATTTAAACACTTCTCTTGCGAAACACTCGTTAAGTAAAATGACAGGCATGTGTTTAACTATGTACAGAGTAAATAATAAAAAACAAACATACCTTGTCATGTCCAAATCACAATCTAGAAGATATGTTAGACATGTGGACTTCCACCAGGGAAGTGAGACCGGGTGCTCCGGAAGGGTAAGCACCTCCTGTTTAGCTAGCTACACCCGCCACGTGTGCAATCAAACTTGTATAAACAGAACATGGAACTATGTGACGTCAAACATATCAACATACCTCCCTGATCACACAACTGACTGTCGTCATCCCGCGATTTGTCACCCAAAACGTAATTTAATTTCTGTGCATGTTGGAGTACAGACTGTCGCCATAGCCTACATAAAGACTTCGTTTTGAATTTGCAGTATTTGCAGGAATTATTAGCAAAAATACTTATCGATTCTTCATTTATTATACGTTTTGGGTGACAAATCGTGGAGATGACGACAGTCTGTTGTGTGATCAGGGAGGTGCCTGGACTGAAACCTCGTATAAGCGCAAAACCGCATTCAGACATGCTTGCAATGTGTGTAAGAATGAGTTTGTGATATAAAGAACATATGTGGTGCAATGATGTTGTTAAAACCGACTTGAATTTACAGTGCAGCTGTAGTACCCACCATGCGTAAAATTAAGATTTACAGTCAAACTTGTCAATAAAGGCCACCCAAGGGGGCCAGTAAAAGTGGCCTTTATGGACAGGTGGCCTCTATATTCATGTTCGATTAATATGAATTAAGAACAAGTGGGATACAATCCTACTGGCCTTTATAAGCAAGTGGTCCTTATATAAAGGCGGTCTTTAAGGCAGGTTGAACTGTAGTATGAAAGGAACATATATGTATGGAAGGTCAAATATGTCCAAGATAATTTCGCGATTAGACAGTATTAGACACATGCTATTATTTAATGTTTTACATGTTTTTATTCCCTGATCAAATCTAGCATATGCTAACTTTGAATTTCCTCAAATTGATTTGCACATTCTAGACTGACTTTTTGCATGCCCCTATACAGTCACCTACATATTCATTTCTCAGCATCAAGTAAATATATATAGTCTCGCTATGTTAAAATAATAGACTTTCAAACCCTTTTGATTTTATTGCTAAATAATTCTGCTTAAAAATACAATTTCTGATTATGCTACTTAAATGTTTTATGTCCCCTGACTTTGCCAGCATTGCAGTCGTTTTTGACAGTTGAATAGCGAAAATGTAAATCAGTGTGTCTAGTAGAATTGAAGATAGGTTTAAAGTATGTTAGAATGTAGAAAAATGGAATTCAGTCATGGTAATGTCAGGGAGTTTTAAATGAAGTCACGTGTGGGGAAACATGATTTAAAGCACCTAGGTAAGGTTATAGCGTAAATAGCTTATTACACTATATTATAACGATTGAAAATGTAAACGTTTCCATAGGTAGGTATTCTATGTAGTTCCGAGAATCAGACGGACCGCTATGTTTGTGTTGTGTTACGGATAATTACGTGTTCATATGTCGACGCACTACTTTCAAAGTTTGCCTTTTATAACCATTGATGTGTTAAAAAATCAATACTTGACGAGAATCTGAAATTTTTAAAATGGAATCTATTCAAACTAGCTTATTCACGTTGAAAGCCAATGTGTAATGCTTCAGTAAGCCTCACTCATTCAAATTGTCATTATATACAGGGTGTCCCATTACAAATGTCACACTTTCAACTTTTGCAAAAAAACAATTATTATCACTCTGTAATATGGCAACGAAAATACAGTATGAAGTTATATTAACTATCGTACAAGAAGATCAATTATATTCATTTTGTGTCTTCAGTCTTGTCTAAATTTCGATTTGTTTGTCGTGTCATGTGGTTTGTTGCCTTCGCTGTTGCTAATTTTCCAACATAAAATTTAAATATTCTTATAATTTATAACTGATATCGTGATTATCTGGCCATTTGATCGATATCAGAAATTCACATATTTTCTTTCATTTAACAAATAAAGATTTGTCTTTCATAACAAAAACAAAAACATGTAATCAATGCTTCTAGATTGTAATTCCAAATGTTTGTCATTTAATCTTTAATTCACCTATGTTTTGCTTAATTTTAGAGACTTCTTAATTTTTCAAATAAAAAACAACCAGTATATGTCCTAAATCCAAAGCAAAGTAAAAATATTGTCAATGAAAGGGTTGGCAACTATCAATTTAAGGTAAACACGTAACTAGGGAAATGAGGCCGGGTTCTCTGAAAGATCAAACACAATCCAGAAGTAAAGGAAAAACTTTTGAACTGACAAGTTACGTTAGACACGTGAACTTTTTCCAGGGAAGTAAGGCCGGGTGCTCCGGAAGGATAAGCACCTCATGTTTAACTAGCTACGACCGCCACGCGTGTAATCAAAGTTGTGTGAAATAAACATGGAACAATGGGAATTAAGAAACTATAAAACGCACTAATATGTAGCATATGGAAATAAAAAGTGCACAGCAAAGTAAAACGTACTATAAACACAGAGGCATTTAAGTTATGTTATTCAGGAACTTTATACAACGAGACAAGTTGCTTACACATAAATTAGTAACGCGGGGATATTGTAAGCCGAGGCTCATCAATGTCGTCAAAAAGACATCACAATATTGTATGACGTCTCAGTATCTAAAATTATCTTGGATATAGGATATATTTGACGTTTTAAAGTTCCGTGTTCCTTTCACTCTTAATTTTAATTCCACGTGTGGCGGGAGTGCCATCAGACCTGGTGGAAGTTCACGTGTTCAATTTAAATTCAGTTTTGAAAATTTTACTTTGCTTTGGGGCTTCGGTTTTTACATGGATTGGTATGTTTCTTTTTTATAATAATGGTGGCATAGCAAGGATAAAAATTAAACTTAAGTAAAATCAATTTCAAAGATCAGACCAAAATACCCAAAATAAGTATTAATATTCATTTATCACCAGTGCTTTTTTGTCAAAGCTTTTCAACATAGCTGTGTACTAACGCATGTACATCTAGTACCATCGGAATGCCTTAGAAGTTGAAGAATGTTGTAATGCCATATTATACCATTTTTATTTTTATAGCACTAATTCCTCATCAGTATTGCTTGGACCAAAATTGGGAAACCAAGATGGTTTTCAAGATGTTGAAAAGATGCCTAAAAACCATAATATATTTTAAATTTAGCTAAGGAGTATACTTTAGTTTTTGAGAAATTTCAAATTTCACTTAGCAGCAAATGTACAGAATAGTATATTTCTGATAATAATACAAAATTGTTGCCTACTGAGTTTGTGATATCCCGGGAGCAAGTCACCGGCAGAGATACCGGCTCAATGGTTTTAATTACATATTATAACAGCACTAGTATACCTTCGGGGGAACAGCCACCTGCAGATCTAGATATCCTGCCAGTTAAAAATCCAATCTTCTTAAATGTATGTCATTATGTAGAGAAGTCACCTAAACAGTATGTACTACAAAACGCTTTGAAAATATTTTAAAAACGCTAATACTCTTGACAAAATGCTGTAGATTAAATCACAATACTCAAAAAGGAGGTTGTAGTAAAACCTGTCAATAACCGGTAGAACCAAGAAACACTATAATTTATGTTGGCACTCTGTTTATGACAGGCATTTGCATATACAGTCAAACCTGTCTGGAAAGGCCACCCAAAAAAACAAATAAAAGTGGCCTTTATGGACAGGTGGCCATTATATACAGGTCTAAATTATATAAATAAGGAACGATTTGGAAACAATTCTTCCGGCTTTTAAAAGCAGGTGGCCTTTATATAGAGATGGTCTTTAAGGCAGGTTCGACTGTAATTTTCACTATTATTTGTTTTCATTTGCTGACTTCATTATTTTTTTTGTGATTTGAAAGTATTGAATGTTCATGAAAATGAAGTTGTGCGTTTTGATAAATCATTCAGTAAATATTATTTTGTATTTGTAGATTTTAAAAGTCGGTCAGGGTTGTGTCGTTATGAGATATGTCTGACTATCTGACAGTTATTAAAGCGAAGATAATAACTTTAAATCGGATATGACAATATTTAAACTACGTCTAGGTATCGAGTAAATATAGTTATAACATAGTTTTTTATATAAAGAATGGTTATTGAAAGAACACCACTGATTGCTTCAAAGAATTTAATCTTACTTCCTTTCTCGGAATACAGCGATATCTTTATATCTGACATATCCTCTTTAGTCTTTCAAATCTTGATCACGATAATCAATTTAACGATCAGTATTTGTATGTTCATTAATCGTGTTTGTTTAGTCACAGAACAGACAGAGAGAACATTGCATACATATTGTGTAATTGACGTTTCTATCATATTAACATACCCCGCACTCGTCGGTGATTTACAAAACATATACTACTCTTGATTATTTAAATGGTAAGGTGGCCCCTTAATTGAAAAAAAATTGAATGTCCATTTCGCCCGACAATGAAACTTGAAATTTAAAATTACCTAGCATTTAGGAGCCACTAAGCAGACTTGCAATGGACGAGGGAAATTTTGCAATAGACAAATGTGTACTTGGCAACACCAAACGTAGGCAAAATATACATTACAGTAAATATGTAAACCAACAAGGCAAAAATACAAAGTGAAAATACAAAATGAAACGCATCACAAAATTGTTGATACGTTTGATGTCTCTGTGTCCAGGAATGCCCTGGATATATTTGACGTCCCATAGTTCCATGTTTTTATTTATAGAAGTTTGATTACACGCGTGGTGGGTGTAGTTAGGTAACCAGGAAGTGTTTACCCTTATAAAGCACCCGGCCTCACTTTCCTGGTAAAAGTTCACGTGTCCAACCTAACTTGTCAGTTCCAAAGTTTTCACGTCTTTAGAAGGTATTGGATTGAATGTCAAGTGGTGTAGTTATGGTGCTTTTGGAGAGCATTAACAAAAACACCATGATTACACCCAAAGCAGTCGACATTCTTCTTCGAATGCAATTCGGCTTTAAAACAAGTTGATTAATTTCACCGATAAAGGTGTCTAAATTGTACATGCATTGGCTAAATAGAAAACAATTTTAACTAAAGTACATGTGTGTATGTAGAAAAAGAGGAGATAGGACTTTTAGCTTGATGCACGCTAGAAGTTATAACACTAATAGATTTGATATACACCCCTGACTGGTGTTTGGTCTTTGCTTTTGTAAAATTTTATTTAAAACTTTTATTTACTAAAATAAAAACAATCAGGAATCCAAGTACCTGATTTTGTTTTTATTTTATTCAAAGCTAATGCAAATACAAATATTCAATGAGCATTTGATTTGAATACTAAAGTATGCAGTGGCGTAGCGTACATATATGCTTGTATGCTTGAGCATACACTAAAATTTAGCCTTCAAAAATCTAGAAAAGTTAAAAAAAAATTCCGTCTTGTTTTATTTTAATCTGAAATTCTTTGATGATCTGTCTCAAAATATGAGCTAAAATAAAAGACAGAAATTTGTAACTGAAAAAGCATATGTACTCGGCAACAGACAACATTACATAATCAACTCCGGAACACTCCCGCTGTCGATACCTATCTGACTATTAATATGTAACTATTACATCCTGATTGACCAACTTTACACATGGTAAATATTGATTATGGCATCCAGAAAAATCAGTGAATTCTTCAACAAACAGAATACGCAAAGTTCAAGTCCAACAGAACCCAAACAATGCCCTATTTCTGGCCCCAGTAAAACAGTTGAATCAGACCCGGGTCCGCATTATATAGACATGGCCATCGGCGAAGAAAAAGTCCGACAGTTAGAACAGGAAACGAAATTAAAATTGCTGCAAGCTCGATGGGAAAATTCCCATATGTTTAGCTTTCCCAGTCGCAAAATTTATGGGAGAGAGAGAAAATTTAACAATAGCTGGTTAAATGACCACGTCTGGATGAGATATTCTGTATCGGAGGATTCGGTATATTGTGTTTAGTGTGTGTTGTTTGGAGCCACGCGTGAAAAGACTAGACTCTTTGTTAAACCGGGAGTGTATGATTGGGTAAACTTTTCTAATTTGGTTAAACGTCATGAGAATTCTGAAAACCACAAATCAAGTAAAACCCTGGCGGATAATTTCATAGATGTTTCGACTGGAAAAGAAGATTCAATTCTTTCAAAAATTTCAGCAACTCACAAGATTGACGTCGCAAACACCCGTCATATTGTTAGCCGAATTTTTTTTTTGTCTTTCATATTTTTATTCAGATCATTCATATTGTTACAAAGCAATAAAAAAATAACATATATGCAAAATTATAATTCAATCAAATATTAGTTTGATACTTTCCCATTTTTATTTTATTGTTTCCTGTTTTGTCGCGGGGAGTAAATAAAGGGAATATATTTCCAAATTTCTGTAATATTTTATAGATTCAACTGCGCCTGAAATTGTAGGGATAATCAAAAAACACAAGTTAAATATACTTAAGGGTTCGTCCTTCAAGCCAAATAGGAAAGAATCAATATTTTTGTCAATAACTAACTGGTATTTCTTATTTAACATGTCTAAAAATCCATACCATATGTTTCTAACATAGAAACATTCATAAAAAAAGATGCTGAACAGTCTCTTTTGTTTCAAAACAAAATGTACAGAGTTGACTTTCACATAAATTACATTTATATAACTTGCTATTTGTATATATAATATTGTGGTTTATTTTAAATTGTACCGATTGTAAAGCTGTATCGTCAGTCAATATAAATGGGGATTTAAATATATCTTCCCAATTCCTGGACCCTAAATTGAGTTTTCCCTCCCATTTATTATTTTCTACCTCAGGATTTTGAATTATTTTTTCCAAAAAAAGTTTATAGAAAGGTTTATTGATTTTGATATTACTTTTAAGGATTGCTAGAAGGTTATTTGTTACAGTTTCCAGCCGGGTTGTCAATCGTATTCTATTCTTCCATGTTTGCGGAATAGCCTGTATAAAACTGTAGCATTTAAGGTAGTTTAGGTTAATATCATATTTTGTATTTATTTCGGTACAATCTAAAACATTACAAGAATTGTCAACAATGTCATTTATAAAGAATACACCCTTTTCACATAATTGTTTCATAAATACAAGTTTAGAGTCTATACATATATTCTGGTTGAACCATAATGGTTGTGAAAGGATATCTGAAGGGGCTGTGGTGTTCTCCTGTTTTATTAAAGACCAATTCACGAATACATCTTTCCAGAAACAGTTTAGGTTTTTAGTGATCTCTTTGATTCCCGATCTGTTAAGTAAGAGAACTTTATCGCCACCATATTTTTCAACCATATCCAAAAGAAGTACTTTCCATGCGGAATGGTTTTGTGGATCTACAAACTTTTTCAACCACGATATTTTTAGTGAACTATAAAAAGATTGAATGTGTGGGACATTTAGTCCCCCTTTGTGTTTGTCGTTATAGAGAACATTGCGCTTAATTTTATCCATTTTCCCATTCCAGATAAATTTAAATATTGCATTTTGTATTTCTTTTGTAATATGGTTGGGTGGATTTGGAAGAGAGGTAAAAATGGGAATAAAAATTGGTAATGCTAGAGTTTTCACAACTGTTACTCTTCCCATTATAGTAAGATTTCGAAAAGACCAGTCATTTAGCAGTTTTTTCATCGACTCGAGCTTCTCTTCATAGTTTTCAATGTAAAACAATTCTTTTTGTAGATTAAATTTTATGCCTAAAAGTTTGAACTGTCCTTCGTGATTCCCTTTTAGCTCCTTATTTGTTTTTAGTTCTTCACCACAGCCCCTTCTGACCCCAATCCAAACGGCTTGTGTTTTCTCGAAGTTTGCTCTCAATCCAGAACAGTCGGCGAATGACTCCAATAATTTGATAACAGTATTTAAAGATACTTCATCGTCATCTAATGTCAAGGTTGTATCATCCGCATATTGACTTATTAAATATTCAGTATCATTAACTTTAACTCCTTTAATATTTATATCATTTTTAATTGATGCACTTAGCAGCTCAACTGCTATTATAAATAAATATGGTGAGAGGGGGTCACCTTGTCTCACTCCTCGTTGAATAGGAAAGAAATTAGAGCAATGGCCATTATATTGGATGCAATTTGAAATATCAGTATAACAGGAATTGAACCATTTGATAATTGACTTTCCAAAACCAAAAAACTTAAGCGATTTTTCAATAAAGGACCATTCAATAGAGTCGAAAGCTTTTTCAAAATCTAAAAGTAAGAGTATTCCGGATGTATTTTCATTTTCAAGGGTTTCTATTAAGTCGTAAATAAGGCGTACGGATTCACCTATATATCTTCCTTTCATGAAACCTGTTTGAGTTTCGCTTATTATTTTGTTTAAAATCTTCTTGATTCTATGACTGATACTTGCAGAAGCAATTTTATAGTCCACGTTAATAAGTGAAATTGGTCTCCAATTTTTTAAATAAAACTTTGATTTCCCTTCTTTTGGTAAACATGTTATGACACCTTGCCTTTGTGTAATAGAAAATTTACCTTGTCTATAACCTTGGTTTAAAGAATTAACCACAAAATGACTGATATCGTTCCAGAAAAATTTATAAAATTCTACCGTAAAACCGTCTAAGCCTGGTGATTTCCCGTTTTTCATGTTTTTTAAAACTTGAGTAGATTCGAAAATAGATAATTCTCCTTCAAGACTGTCTGCATCTTTTTTTTCAATAAAGTTTATAAAAGGATTATCAATATCAAAAAATATTTTAAGGTTGTCATCGTTTGTGGAAGTCCCTTTTGTTTCATAAAGATTTTCGTAGAAAAATTTCTGTTGTAAAAGAATGTCGTTTTGATCCGTAATTTCAGTGTTATCATCTAATATAATTTTGGGAATAGTTTTTTCAAGGTAATGTCTCTTTTCAAGGTTGCAAAAATATTTAGTACTTTTTTCCCCTTCTACTTTCCATTTCGCCTTTGCCCGCATTATTAGACCCCTTACTTTTTCCTCCCGTAAAGCCCTTAATTCCATTTCGATTTTTTCAATATCCCTTGTGTTTTGTAATGATTCATTTCGGTATAATTCTTTCAATTTATCTTCTAAATTTTTCTCTTTTTTGTCATGTTGCTTTTTAATGTGGGAAGAATAAGATATAGTTTTACCCCTGATCATCAATTTTATTGTTTCCCAAAGCAGTTGATCATCAATAGAGTAGGTGGGATTTCCATTTTCCCCAACCCCTGTAAAATATTGGTTTACTGTTACATTTATACACTGTTTCACGATCTGAATATACTCTTTGCTATTTAACAAACTGTTATTAAATTTCCAGGTGCCCCTCCCCCTCTTATTTTCTATAAAATTTAAGGTAATATTAACCGGCGAGTGGTCTGATCTATATGCGAAATCAATAACTGCGCTCAGAATATACGGTTGTAAATCGGAAGAAATCAAAAAGTAATCTAGTCTGCTCAGTTTTTTGAAGGGGCCTCTCCATGTATATCTCTTCACCTCTGGGTTAATTTCCCTCCATACATCAATCAAATCAAGTTCGGACATACACTCGTGAATTTTTTGCTGAGATTTAGGGTTGTTGTTTTTAACATAGTTAAGAGTATCGGTTTCATAATTTTGAGGGACATTAAAATCCCCACCCATTATTACAGATGATTTATCAAAAAGAATAAGTTTATTTTTCAATTTATTAAAGAAGTCTGGGTTATCTTGATTCGGACCATAAATCGCCACCAAAGTAATATTATGTCCTTGAATTTTTACATCTAAAATGAGAAAGTTTCCTTCTGGGTCATGAATTTGATTTAAAACTTCATATTCGAAACTGTTTTTAAATAATATCGCCACTCCCCGACTGTTGCTAGAGTGAGAGCTAAACCATGCTACATATCCCCATTCATTTTTCCAACAATGTTCTACCTCTTTCGTACAATGTGTATCTATTAAGAATATGATATCATATTTATCTTTATATGTTGAAAATATATCTCTTCTTGATTGTATCTGAAAATAGACCCCGACAATTAACGCTTCCAATTTTTAAACTACCCAGCATTTCGTAAAAGTGACATTGATTTGACATAAAAAATACAATGGGAAAGATAGAGATATATTGAGAAGTATAATAAGTTTTCAAACGATTTTAATTTTGATGCGATGAACATAATGAAAGATTGTTAGCCGAATTATCGAAGTGCTTCTGCTATGTGGTAGGCAGAATATTGCTATTCGTGGTCATACAGAGCAGACAAGTAACTTTACTGCTATCTTAACCATGCTAAGCAAAGAAGATATTATTCTGAATGACCACTTGGAAAACCCCAATGTTCAGTTTAAATATACATCTCCGGATATTCAAAACGAACTACTGAATATTTGTGCAGAGCAAATAGTCACGAAAATATCTGAACGCATCCAACAGTCACATTATTTTGCCGTTTTAGCTGATGAGTGCACAGATAGTTCCACGAATGAACAACTTTCAATTTGTATCAGGTATCTTGTTCATGAAGGTCCTGAAGTTTCAGTTAAAGAAGATTTTTTGTGTTTCGTAAATGTCGACGACACAAAGGGTAAAACCATTGCTAGACATGTTTTGGAAGTGTTGGAACAAAACGGGTTGGATGTTAATAAACTTCGCGCCCAGGGATATGATGGAGCAGCGAATATGTCTGGAAAGTTCAGAGGGGTCCAAGCAATTATCAGAGAAACGGCACCATACGCCAGCTACGTTCATTGTAAATCACATCAATTAAACTTAGCGCTGGTACACTCTTCTTCATTGCCTTGCGTCCGAACAGTAATGGCAACTGTACAAGACATTGCGTTTTTATTTGACTATTCGGCGAAGCGTCTGGCCAAATTCAAGAGCGATCTTTCCACAAACGAAAATGCACAACAAGAAATGGAGAAAAGAACTAAATTAAGAACACTTTGTGAAACTAGGTGGTCTAGCAGGGCAGACGCGCTTAAAACTTTTAAGGCATCGTTCGCGGTTGTTGTCAGCAGCGTTGATTTCTTAAAAGATGACGGTGATGACAAGGCGGGTGTGCGATTGAGTTCAATTTTGCGGTTTGATTTCATAATAGGATTGGTTGTTTCACAGCATATCCTGAGTAGCACAGTTGCGTTATCAGACTTTCTTCAGAGACCTCGGTGTAACCTTTTAGAGGCAGTGAGAGAAGGTAAGGTAATAATTCGAATGTTACAAAACGAACGTGCTGATGACAGTGTGTGGGACGCCCTGTACGATGAAGCTGTGAACCTAGCTGCCGAATATGAAATTACACCGTCAGCTCCAAGAAGAGCAGGGCGACAACGCCATCGTGCAAACCCCGATGTCAATGATCCCAAACAGTACTGGAAAATTACGCTTTATCTCGCTTTTCTGGATCATTTAATATCAGAACTGGAAACAAGGTTAATAGAAAGTGAAGGTCGATTCAAAGCTGAGGCCCTTCTTCCTACTAACATTACAAGGGAAGTTACTGACGAAGTTATTCAAAATATATACGATGCATATACATACGACGCCGATCTTACTGAGCCCGATGTGTATTGTCAGGAAGTACAACGCCGGAGGGTTCGGTGGTCATTACTTCCTGCAGAACAGAAACCAAATGATGACGTAGCCACATGTCTGAACCAGATAGATCCCCAGATGTATCCAAACATCCATAGTATATTTTTATTGTTACTCACAATGCCAGTATCGACTGCAACTGCAGAAAGATCTTTCAGCAGTATGAAGAGGGTAAAAACTTACCTTCGTTCAACAATGACGACAGAGAGATTGCCATCACTTGCAACTTTACATATTCATAGAGATGAGGATGTAAATATTGAGAAAGTTGTCAACACTTTTGCACATGCGAAATCTTTCAAAAGATTGAATAGATTTACATGAATCACTGACTAGTGTAACTTCAGACAGATATTCCATATAGACTGCTGTACTGTTTACTATTTTAGCTAGCCTATAAAGTTGAAATAAATTATCAGAATTGTGTTTTATTCATACATTAAATAAGTTTAATGAAAGGTAGGGTTCTCAGAAAATTAGATTAATGACAAGAACCAGTATAGGTCCTTATTGAATTATTTGAGTTGTTCATATGGTCGGTCGCCATGGAATCCAAAATGACTCGCATTTATTTTCACATTTGTTCTTAAAACATTATAAAAACACAGACCATGGGATGTAGTGAACATTATTTTCAAAAATATATCTTTATTGGTAAAATATTCAAAAAATGACATGAATGACATTATTTAGACTAACAATGCAGCATGTTAATACAAATTATCAGCAAAATCTTCCGTTTTTTTAAGTAAAAGTGGTCAAATAATTAACTCCCCAGAGAGCAGGAGGACGTGTTTCCTGACTTCTTAAAATAAAATTTTTCCGGGGGAGCATGCCCCCGGACCCCCTAGTGTTTCGGGGACTTCGTCCCCTCAATTCAGGCCCTTCGGGCCTGCACACAATTTAGACAACCGTTAAGCATACACATTGATTTTTCGTTTGCTACGCCACTGGTATGTGAACAAGATTAAAATAATTTATAATGTTTTATTAGCATGGGTAATGGATGTATTTTGATAAAACTAGGTTATCAAATGAATAGACGCAGTTTAATAACGATTGAATTATTGATTGTGATTACTGTATAGTGCTAAAATTAACGTGGTACGATTACTTCTTACAATCGGACTTCCTTTCTTGGAACAAGGGGGCGTTTATTTATCAAAGCACTTAATGGCGCTATAGGAAATACAAAAGTTAATATGGTTTCTTGAATAGAGAAAAAAATATCACTTAAGATTTAAACATATATAATGAACTCCTATATGAATATCTGTCATAATAATATATGTGTTTAAAAAAATAATGGAATCCCGTGGTGTCGTGAATTGATATTGCTACTTGTCACTCGGTGACACCTTTATGCCGTTGACGTATTGGACTTAATTTGCCCGTTTTTTAAGTATGCACTATAAGTATGATTTTAGGAATGTGATTTAGACATGGCATGGACCTGATTGCTTGAGCTTCTGATATCCAGACCAATCCCCAAGCTTGGGCTACATAAAGTATATTTAGTTGAGAACAATGTCTAGTAACCATAAGCCCTCGTTTCTAAATTAGTGTCCCTGTAAAAATTTCGATACCAAAAAAATACATAAACAATTGAAACCTTGTTTTAAAAAAGTTTGCAATGACAACGTAAACAAAAGAAACCCACCATATATTCATTTAAGCATTGATTTTTTAATTCTGTTCGATTCATTGAGAATGAACACGAGTGTGGAAATATTTCCAAAATACAACAAAATAGGTTTAACTCATCAGATACTAGGGTTTGGTGCGTGAACGTACATGTAGCTGTATATCAAGACGGCAAGTTGGATGGGATGGCAGAGGAAACAAACGATTGCATACTGTAAAACCTACCTGGGCCTGGTTGCACAAAGCTGTATTAAAGTTAATCATTAATAAAAAATAAATTATCACATCATTTAGTGTTATGCTAATTATGGTTTAATTAATATTTAACTTTAATTTAGCTTTGTGCCACCGGACCCAGGTTAATAATTTTCATATTTTTCCAGTAAAATTATGAACAGGTGATGATGTGAATAATTTTATTTAAATGATGTAAGAGCATTAAGTCTTAGCAATGTGGGATTAGCAGTTGGGATTTCATTGATGTCCTGTATATTAGAAATCTTTAAATGAAAAACAAACACACTGATCTATGTTTAAACCACATTCCCAAAGCAAAGTTAAATATTTGAAGCTGGCAAATTAGGTTAAACAGTTGAACTTCCACAAGGAAAGTGAGACCAAGTGCTTAACAATGATACTTTTTTACAAGTGTAATTTACATATTATTTTAGTGAAACACTAAAATCTATCAAAGAAATGTGGTATGAAAAATCTAATCCCATGTTATAGGTAAACAACATTGACCTGTCTTAATTACAGAAACCAAGGGAGTGACGTTTCTTTTGGAAATTTAAAGTGACGTTACTTTTTGAACGTCCCAATCACAATCCAGAATCAAAGTGAAAAAATTAAAACTGACAAGTACGGTTAAACAAGTGTATTTTTAACAGGGAAGGAAGTGAGACGGGGAAATGACAAGTCATATAATATATGAATATTCAATGGAAGATACTCATGGAGGATATTTCTATCCTCTATGGGTCGCGCGTGCAAATGAACTACTTTTTGTTCACTGTCATATGACCCTACGTCCCACTGCTCAATGAACTAGATTGCTTTGAACAAAATGTAAACAAAATTTCTATCAAGGAACCTGTAATTGTTTCTTTCTTAAAAACCGTGTGTTTCATTTTATGACATCTTGACTAGTATTATTATTATGACATTAAACTCAAGATTTCAAAATTATTTATTTTTTAAAGAGAAAAAAACGCAGAAAAATCATTAAATCACCTGAAATTTTTCCTAGAATTTCTAGATATTAGACATAAAATGAACAGAAAAATAAAAAAATATCCCCCAGCTGAACTTGATAATTATTTAGCTATAGATATATAATTATTGTTTGCATAATAGAAAATAAAAAGTCCGAGCCCGTGACCCTTTATAGTATTATTAGGAGTTTTGATAGATATTTAAAAAGGCATCGGTATGTCTTCTCGATCATGGATGCTAACGCTGTCGAATCAAGTGAATCATTACGGGGTAAAAATAGTTTGAAAAGGCTAGGGAAAGAAAATAAACATATGAAGGCAGATCCACTACCAGATGATGACATAGATCTCCTTTATCAGAGCGGCCACCTAAGTGTAATAAATACACTTAGTAGCCGTACTGCCTGTAATTAAGGCTATTTTGAACAGGTGAGAAAAACGATAGAATAAGTTTTTGTTATAAGATATATTATGTGACTTGCAAGTCTATTACTTTATTACTAGTAGTCCGAATAAACAAAAATGTTTCATGACATTTTTCATTTCATATAAAAAGCATTAATTAAGAGTTACATAAAATTAATTTTAACTTCAATGCAAAATCCCAAATTTATGAAATATGCATGCATTATATGCAGTGTGAATGTGTGAGTGAAAGATGTCAATGTGTTGTATTTTATGTTAGGTTGTATGTCTTTTTGTAACGAAAAGCTGACTAAATATGTAACTAGGGATGAGGGGAAGAAACCCGTGTTGTTCATCCGGGAAATAGCGAGCGGTGTCCTGTGGCAACATGGATGTTTTATAAAGAAACCAGGAATTTTTGTGACCTTTAACATCTGTTTTATTGAGCCGTCGTTACAAATTATCCGTATTTGAGTATCAGAGGTAGGTGGTTTCTATCTGGTCATAAAATGTTAAAAAAAAAACAAAATTACAAGATTTAGATAACAGGAGATTTACTAACTTAAATGTTTTTACACTGGTACAAACAATGCCAAACAGCAAATTTCCCGATTTGTTGCAAGTATATGTTACAGGAAACAAGAATCATCCGGATAATACACTCGGATTCAGAAACTGAGTAGAAACGTTAAATTTGAAATGACGTGCCAGTGAAACTTAGTGTGTTTATCAGGATAACGCCATGAGTTGTAATCCGACGGAAAAAATCCATTAACTTCAAGCAATGTAATTATTATTTAAATATTTTTATTTTAACTTGATTGGCTGGTGTTTACCTGCCCGTTACATTTTACAGTTTAAAAATCAAATTCGCATTCAATTTTCTCTTTTTTTCTGCATGTTTTCACATGGATATATTATAAAATGGTGTACGTTTTGATAGTCAAAAAATTTACCCAAAACTATTTCTTAATGATTAGACTCCTCACTAACACGATCTCTTTTCTATCCTCAAACCATTGGCATGCCTCATTTGGTTATGGTATTTTCGTTTTCGTTGTTGATTGAGCATTCACAAAGGATATGATTAATTAAGTGACGGTCATACCGGTATTGGATTGTTGGATATAAAAAATATTTTAAACCTGTATTTGAAATCCATATCTCCTGATAAGTTCATGATAATGTGACGTAAATATCTTCCTTTCTTGGAAATTCGATAACTTGGACATATATATAACACATTGAATCGCTTGTGAATTATATATTTATATATATGATTTTCTATATACATCGACAGTTCACTATTTAACATGGCTGCCGCTTTTGGAAGATTACAATTGCGATTGGAGGAAACAGGTGGAATAGCTAATGTTCCAAATAACCCAAAGGCCAAACTGATGTATTATTTGCACTGCATTAGCAGCCTGCTCGAATGTGGATCCGATGCTTCAAATCTTAGTCGTTTGATAGATTACGAAAACTATTCTCGACTGACTGAAGATGAAACCAGCGAGCTGATTCTACTTTGTACTTTGTTATCACCTACACTTCTCATTAACAAGTGTATATTCCAGGATGACGACATGTGTGGCGATGCCAGTGGCAAATTCTACAATGTTCATGCAATCAGACACAGGATGGTTGTGGCAAGTAGCATACTAATTGGTGGGCAAACAAAAAGTGTCAATAAAATTTTGTGCTTCAAAATGTGCTGGCTGAAATCTTATTACGAAGAACCAATGGAACATTTCAAACGACAATTACAAAGCCAAGTGGCAGCTCGCAGACGACAGGAAGACTGCATTCTGATGTAAAGTCGAGTATAATGTGATGGTTATAATGTTATACATCAGACACACAACTGTAAATAATTTTGATAATCAGTTTGAGTAATAACTTTAAGTCGTATATATAGTAATGCCGTGTTGCTTTAATCTTAAATTTATTCTTTAAATATTCGGAACATTTGACTTTATACGTTGTCTTCATGGACCATGGAACATTTCAAACAAATGCCGAGAGGTGGTTCGCAGACTACAGAAAGACAGCTGCATTTTGATGTAAAGTAATTTTGTATGTGGTGGTAGTAATTTTACACACCGGACACAAAACTGTTAATAATTTTGGTAATCAACTTTTTAGTAATAAATGTTAGTTATATATTTAGTAACATTATGCTGTTTTGATAATTTAGAACTAATTTTTTTAAATATTCGGGACCCATGACTAAATACTGTTTCTTTATCTAATTTTTATATAGATTTCTTTTCTGGCGCGCAATATGTATATTCATGATCAATTATAACAATAATAATAATATAACAATATTAACAGATAACAAGTACAGCCAAACCTGCCTTTAAGGCCGCCTTTATATAGGGCCCAGATTAAAATTACATCCCAATTGCTCTTTATTATATTATTTGAACTCTATATAAAGGCCACGTGGTTATAAAGGCCACTTTTTTCAGATTACCCTGTGATCTTTATAGACAGGTTTGACTGTATATAATATACTTTTGATTTTTGATTGTGTTGCTGTTTGATTTCTTCATTAAAATAATGCAAAATGTTTTGTCAGTATTTTGTATTCATTTAAAAACTGAGCTATGTTTTATTGCTCAAAATATTGTTATAGGTGGATTTGTTAAATACATCTATATTTGGTATCTATTTTCTTATTTCAACATAAATATTTGGATTTCCATAAATAAGGTTTGGGCACTACTATTGAGTAATTGTATTCCAAAAGGGCCGTCTGCTGCTGCGGAATGTATATCTTAATGGATTATTTTTTTAATCATAAAAATATTATTATTATATTGTACTGATAACTATCGATTTTGGTCATAATCAGCCAGACTTCAGTATCCCTTTAAAACACGTTTAGTAATAATAAATTGGTATTAGTTCGTATCCAGTGGACAGTTTCCCATGACATGAAACTGAAGTAAGTAACTTCATTGACCTACATTCATAAACCGGTAGTGTTATTAGAGTCGTCTCAAATTATCTTGTTTCTTTATCATATATTATTTGAGTTTTATTAAAGTGGCTACTGTCAAGAATACTTTTAATTGCTTAAATGGGATAATTTGTAAGTAAACTACATGTACCTGCATGTACAAGTACTTAGTTATAACCAATATAATTAATAAATAAAAACAATCGTGGAGTAGCCGTTATGAGTTTAACACCAAAATTCACTTATATCGAGGCAGTCAGTTGCAAAATAGTGGGGAAGACCGGAGTGCCAAAAGAAAAACCACCGACTGACACCAAAGCTCACTGACAAAGCTTCTTTCACTAGGATATGTCCAGAATGAGATTCGAAACTGCGATGAGATTGGCTGTTATCCGTAAGCAAGTGGTGTAGTGGCAGACTTAAATAGTTTTGGCTCAGGCCATCCCATTTTAATTGGAATAAGTGTCGCATTGACGCAAAATTGAAAAAAAATGAATAAAATAGCGAACCAAAAAGACGACATGTACTCGTATGTAAAATATAGTTAATTTCCATTCAAAATATAGTAAGAGGTTCCTAGACCATAAACGTTTTTGGGTTTGTTACAGGACATCGAGTTTTAGCCATTGTGGATTTTAAGTTTTATTATTTACTTTGATAGCTGCGCATGCAAAACCTACTGTAAACGTATTAAGCGGTGTACTTATTTTTGCTAATTTCGCGGTCGTTTTTTACGCAGGAAAATTTATTCTAAGCGAAAATTATATTTTGCTTATTGTGTTATAGTGCATGTTTAAAACGCCAAAAATGTACCTACGCGGATATGTCTAAATTTTGCAAACATCGAAAATAATTGCACGCAAAATTAAATACATTTACAGTATATTTGTAGGCAAGCCAATAGCACTAATTATCATTCGAGTGATACTGCCAAATATGATTACATCGGATCAAAGTTTTCTTAACTGAATTTCGATAGTAAGACATAGTAACTTTATGGACAAACATTGGTTTCAGCTTTTATTTACAAAGGTACAAATTTAGCTTAACATATCAAAATTTTTGACAAACATATTGAACAAAACAATTACATAATGATCTACGTTTTTATGTCTTTGTGTTTAAAAATATTTCTTCAATTTTCGGTCCCTTAAAATTGTCATACTTTTCCACCGTACGTGTGTTTATTAAATAATGATTTTAGAGAGTAATGAAAAATAATTGTCCAAAAAACCAACTGTTCAAAACTTTCAAAACTGGTGCAATTTCTCCTCCGGAGCATCCGGTCTCATTTCTCTGATGTAAGTTTGCACGTTCAACTTAATTTGTACGTTTTCTAAATTTTTAGTTTGGTCTCGAAAAACAATTTGAAAATTTTTTTCCAAGTACAAATGATGAGGAATTTGTAAAATTTGTATAATATATCATTGGACAAAGATACATAGATGTAGTTCTATCTCTTAACAATAATAAATTTGGATACCATATATCCTAGTGAGCTTGAAATAAAAGAAACTATTGATTCTTTAAATAGACTTACACCTCAGGTATGACGAAAAGGCTACAATTGAAGCTGTAAGGTAAACTTGATGACTACAAGTTTTCTTTTGTCCACTTTCCTTTTCTGTGCGATAATATGTATGCTAAAGGTGTATTTGTTTCACAAAAAATACGCTATGGAAGATCCCACTACGGCAACATTATACAACGAAGCATTAGCAATCTACTTGCATATAAACTGTTGACCCAGGGATAATGCAAGCCAAGTTTTATCAGGGCGCTCAAAAAGGTTTAATGGCGTTATTGCAGTAGATGTCTTTGTGTTCAGAATTACCCTGAATATATTTGACGTCCATATGTTTCATGTTCATTTCATTCCAAATTTCGAGTAGCGAGTTTAGCTAGCTTAACATGATGTGCTTACCCTTCCGGTCTTCCGGACTACCTGCCTAACTTCCCTTGTGGAACCTCACGTGTTTAATCTTAATTACTAGCTTCAAAGTTTTATTTTGTATTGAGGTCGTGGTTTGGACATGAATTAGTTTATTAATATTCAAAATGGGTTTTTTGTCGTTTTGAAGCTTAATTAGTCACAATTATAATTTATCTAAATTGTAAAAGTATCATTCTGAATTGAAAACCAAAAATTGAGATACTGCTTAGAGTAAAAATATATTCAAATATATTCATCCATCTAGCTGTATAACCAGATATCCCGGTCTTTGGGGTCAGAATAAACATTGTTATTGATACACAGATTGAATGAACTGTGTTTCATTATCATCTTGACCGACATATAGTGTACATGTCGTATTTTGGCAAATGTTATAAGCTCCAATAATACTTAATTCCATGCTGTTGCTACCCATGCACAAATATTTATCTAGTTGTTAACTGCATTCCGTTGTTAACCTAAATATAGATTTTTCCCCCTAAAATTCCGCTTAAGGAAGTTTAAAATCACTGTACATATTTTAACAAACACTTCTATATTAATGTTTTGGTATAGTCCTTGTCCTACTTAAGTTATATTAGGTTCTTTCTGTTACGTTACGTACATCGTAGACTACACATATTAATTAAGCCTCTCTAGTAATGCATGAATTATACAACTCTATACATAAATGTAGAAGTGTAACAAAAAATATCAAACTGATCATTCTTCTTCTATTGCTCAATATCTTATCCCATAAATACTGTTACAGGATATCGAAATTATAAAATCAAGACTTAAATTGGAACCACTTCTATACTGGACACTTACGATTTGATTATGGAGGAGTTCTTTTTCCATATGGTCATGGGTTCTATACTACTCCATTACAAAAATAGTTTTATTTTAAACAAATATCTACATTCAGGCTAGAATTGTTTCCAATTAATAAATATAAAGCATATTGGAGAGGTTATGTGACAATAATTGATAAACAAATTTAGTTGAAATGCGTTCATATACAGATAGACCTACATATGACCATCGATATGCAAAAAGTGTCCTTAGGAAAACAATTGAGCTTCTCATTATTTCTTACATTTTGAAGCACCATCATTGTGCTATATAAACAATTATAATAACAACGTAATCAAACCAATGATTCTGGAGAATTATTATGCATTTGATTTTATATCAATGTTGAAAATATTTACTTGATAAAAATACAGCAGGAAAATATTTGTATTTTCAACAGTTAGAATATGTATGCATGTATTTCACCCGCACTCCTTCATGTGTCATTTAGAGGCGATTTAAATTGGAGTAACTCTGTTTTATTTTACAAACGGGTATGTGTTTTTTTGTCACGCTTGTGTGTCGCTGGTTTTTTTTAATTATTAGAATAGTAATATAAAATACATGTTAATGAAAATTTAACATCAGTATTAATATAAAATTTATTTTGTCTGATGAAGTGGAAAAAATGAATGGTTTTTTATTATTGCTACCCACACAATATTTATCTTGTTGTTAACCTTAAAATACATTTCAGTATTAACCTACATACATACTTGTTTATTTTTAATTCCGCTTAAGGAAGTTAAATTCACTAACATTTTATCAGACAAATGTCTTGTTCTATTTGTGTCAAATTACAATCTGTTGCCAAAATATGTACATCGCAAACGAAACAAAAATGGAAAATCTAAGCAAGAGCTTAAACTTTGTATGCTTTTCTAACCAAACACAAACATACTGGTTTTTGCCCAAATCATAATCCCAAAAGCAAACTATAACCTCATATTAAAAGAATATCAAGAAGTTAACCAAAAACATACTTGTCCATGTTCAAATCGACCCCCCCCCCCAACAAAACTGCAAATTAAGTAAAACACGTGAAGTTCAACTAGGAGAGTGAAACCAGTCGTTCCGGAAGAGTTAATGTTTTCTATCTATCTAGCTTCATTTGAAACATGTGATTTCAAATTGAGAATAAAAGGAACATGGAACTATATGACGTCAAATATATCCAGGACAATTTTGGATGCAGAGACAACACACTTATCAACAACATCGCGATGATGACCATAACAATATGTTAAGCATAAATTTGCAACCAAAACGACAAAATGTCGTATTTAAAAACGAAATCCCCGATTGCTAATGCACTGTCAGTCTTCTGACATGATATCTGTTTTATAAAACTACTTAATTGAGGACAACTTCTTTACTGAAAACGTAAGTTTTCGACAAGAGGGATATAATTTCGTGGCTATCATCACAAATATTGTTGATAAGTATTGCGCGTCTTCATCCAAAATTACCCTGGGTTATAGTAATAGTCCATTCCTTCTAAATTTTTATTGCACAAGTAACGGGTGTGTGGTTAGCTAAACAGATGCTGCTTATCCTTCCGGAACGTGAAAATGCCAAAATGACATCCTCCTCAATCACAAAAATTATGTTTTCAGTATAGAAGTTTTTAGAATAGTTTTGTCACAAACAAACATACCTATCCATGTCCAAAACTTTGAAAGTGGCAAAAAAGGTTCAACCCGTGAACTTCGACCAGGGATATGAGTCTGGATGCACCGGAAGGGTAATCATCGCCTGTTTAGAATTGTAGAAGTTACATTTATGTTAATTATTGCAACAGTTTTTGAATTACGCATATGTTATATTTTATAATGGAGAGTTTTAAATTTTGACTTCGTTGTAATCGAAATACATTGTAAATAAAGTGCGGTACAAGTGCAAATTTTAAAATTACTTGTTTTTTTCAGAAATAACTTTCTTCGAAACGTTATATATTACTAGGTCATTCCACCCTATTAAACTACCTGTTTGTATTAAATTCTTATTATAAGCCGTAACGCTTTTTGAATAACGTATATGTTATATTTTTCAGAAATAAATTTCTCCGAAACATCATATGTAACAAGGTTATTCAAATAAGAAAAGACCGAGATATATTTAATTCTTTGTTCAGTTCTTAAGTCACTCAAGTGTTTATTTTAAATGAGTGTAAATAAACCGTCACGTTTACATGATGTGCCTTTTTTCCGCTCTAGTTCACATATAGAGCAAAATATAAATCAACATGTCTAAATACATTTTCTCAAAATAACTTGCCCCTTCTCCGAATTGGTTCATTCCCACTTAGCCAACATTTTGAAATTTTGTACCTATAGGTAAGATTTTAAATGTTGGCTAAGTGGGAATTGGTGTTCGTTGTTGGATTAGCAAAGACAATGGGTATTAATTACAGGTGAGGGTAAAGTCTGTTTCAGAAAATCAATGACAAATTTCAAAATATGAATAAAAATATTTCTTTAAATTAGTTGTGGAATTATTTTACAGAATTACAAACTATATAAATAACATTACTTGTTAGCAATTCACACAAATTATTTTTATTTTCAAACTTGATTTTGTGTACAAGGAGATGACATAAATTAACCATTTTTTCACCATAAAAACTAAACTTTCCTAAAAAAATGTGGTAAAAGGAAAACTTTAATAAATTTTAATGTTGCATTGTATGATGTTTCAAAAGTCCATGAGAGGATTTGATCATGTCTATGGAGTTTCATGTTTGAGATCTTTAAAAGTGTATTATCAAATAATTCCTCTCTCGGCTGATGAACCATATTAGACCTCTCTCTCCCTCGTTAAGAAGTTATAAAGCCTCTCTCTCTCTCTGATGTTATGAAGCTTTAGGTACGCGAATTCAAGTTTTTAGAGAAAAATATTCACAACAAAGCTATTATAATATTAAAGAAAGAATAATAATTAAAAGATTTAATAATATTAATCGGTTTTTTTTTTTTTTTTTTGTTAGAAAAAAAAACCTCAGTTGCATTGAACTTAATCTCATACAAGTTCAAATAACATGAATAAAGAGCAAAGGGGGTAAAATTTTACTGGCCTTTAAAAGCAGATGGTCATTATGTAGAGGTGGCCCATTAAGGCAGGTTCGACTATATATTTTTTGAATCGTTGAATTTTTTAAATTAATTTTTTATTTTTTAAAATTTATTTATTTATTTTTATTGATTAAAAAACAACAAAATATTATCTTCATTTTACATAATTGCAATTAATAAACTGCTAAATGTCATCTCAACATTTCCGTATCATATCTTGACTGGTCATGAAACTTGTAATGACTTGGATGATGAATGGTTGATATATAAAGTTCATCTTGACTTGCTTTTATAATGTTCAGTAATCGTTATCTACAATTTCTACAAAAAACAAAATTTTATTGAGTAAATTTAGGACCAGTAATCACAGATTACCCATTGAAACAGGTAGATGGTCCAATATTCCAAAATCAGAAAGAATATGTAATTTGTGTCTTGAAGAACTTGGGGATGAATTCCATTACATAATGATTTGTAAAAATTTTGCTGAAGAAAGAAAGAAATATTTACCTCTGTTTTATAGAAAAAAATCCAAATGTGTTAAAATACAATTCATTATTTTCTACAAAAAAATTGTCATTGTTAAATAACCTATGCAAATTTATATGTGTCATGTTTGAGAGAGTCAATCCTCCAGGTTAGCATTTATATTATGTATAATGTATATGTATGTAACTCGCGCATGCAACATGTTTATTTATAATTATGTTAACATGTTCTCTGTATTGTTATTTGACAATTGTGAGAAATAAAGAAATTTGAATTTGAATTTGAATTACTTTCTCACTTATTGTAGCAAGCAAACATAATAAAAAATAAATTTAAAATGTTGCTTTAAAACTTGCAATATTTACACAAAAATGAACTAAAGGTTTAATACATACATGTGTAATGTATTTTGTTCATTGATATCTTTGTAAGATTATTTATTGTGTATGATATTTTGTTCAATGTTCAGTAAAGAAAAATTGTTATTATAATAAAGATTTTTGAAACAAAGTGAAAAAAATATTACAAATCTTTAAAAATAATTGACTAAATTGACCAAACGTCTACAGACACATATATTTAATTAAAATATACAGGCCCCAGCTTCACAATCATTTCTTAGCTAAGATTTTTCTTAACTTAAATTTAGCAAATTTTGATATTCTCTTTTTGAAACAATTGATGAACATTTTTGTCAAAACTAAATGCAAATATTTTAATCTTGAGGTCATCTTAAAAATAAGACCTTAAAATCCTAAATATCTTGAAAATTAACTAAATTATGAAGATCTGAAATTTTGTAAGATTTAAGTTAAGGAAAATCTTAGCTAAGGAATGATTGTGAAACGGGGGCCTGCACCACAAAACATTTACATGTATTTATTTCAAATATTTATTATTTATTTACTTCAAATATTTATTTTTTATTTGTTTCAAATATTTATTTATTTGCATTGTTAATATTTTTACTAATCATAGAATAATATTCTACTTAAAATATTCAGCACTACAAAACAATTTTGCTGAAAAAGACTATAGCAAAAACTTTCCAGGTGAAATCTTAAATGTTTATTTAACCATGTTGGCTAAGTGGGAATAGGAAATTTTAAAATGTTGGCTAAGTGGGAAGACACCCTCCGAATTAGGGAAACACAACTTTTTGGGAAAACCAAATTCTATATAACCAGTGTCTTAGATATGCATTGAACCCTGTGAAAACAAAATAGTGCAACATTCCGTTCCGTCTATTACAAGGTTAAAATCTATAAAAACCCACACGTACAAAGTCTCTATGTGTGTCGTTCCCAAGAATAAGAAGAGCATTGTATTTTTAATTATTTTTAAACATTGAAATTCAATGTTTAAATTTCATTAGTGTACATGTATTTATATACAATAAGTTTAGCATCAGCTATTTAAAATATTCTTATTATTAGTTATCACAATAAAAAAATTAAAACTGGTGTTAAAAATAACTAATATTTTAGTTATTTATTTTATTTAATACCTTTTAATAATTGCTTTGACAAATATTATTTTCAGAATAAACAATGAACAAGCTAACGGGGAAATAATATTAATATTTTCTCAAGTTAAACAATTGACAGGTGATTATATAATTATGCATTTAAACTACAGCTTATTTCAGTCCCAATATGATATGACTTTACCGCAAAACAAAAGATTTAATCTCCGCAAGAAAAAATATGATATTTTTCGCATTTTTGATTTTTTTATATATGATGTGGACTGTTATTTGATAATCACATCATTAGGACAAAGACGGGCAAATGATGAATACAAAACTGTCCATTAAAATATGGATGGAACGGCTCGAGTTCATTTTTAACTGCATATACAACTCAAAGTTAGCGCAGCCGCCCATAATATAGTTGGTGAATATACGATTTTTTGCGTCACAAAGTTTTCTAGGACGTCATCAGCAAACTTCTAACTTCTATGATCTTTTCGTCCAAATACCTTAATGTCCTCGTGTAATGATATTAGAAATAATTTTTAAAAAATCAAAATATTTTATGGTATTCAAAAACTATCTTTTAGGCTATATTTTTACACAAGTCATCCTCATGTCAATTGTGAGACATGCCTTGTACGGCCTCCAGGCAGCTGCCTTTTACATAATGTATGCACCTTGTCTAGTTAACCTTTACAAAGTATGATATTTGGTCAAAGGTTTGATCATAATCTTCCCTTCTGTAAAGTAACAAAAGAGTATATAGAGTAGACACAGGCTTCACACAGGGAGATCCAGACACACGTCCATCTACACAAGACATACACACCTTATTTAGTCTGGAAGTCCCACTGGAAATTATATATGCAGATTGGAGTTTAGCCATCGAAAGACCACAATAAAATCACCACACAGCAAAAGAGACTTATTACTATCTACATTACACCACGGCAAAACTATTTCGTCAGGTGGTAAAAAGCTAACACTGTGATAACCATAAAGCAGTGTTACACGTTTTCTTCTTGTACTCCGAGATCAAACCTAACAACTGAATTTTGCGCCACAATGAAACCTACATGCTATAATTCGACCTGACTGAAACAAATATCGTAAGGTATCAAGCATTGATATCTCAGAGTCGACACAAATTTCCGCTGGCTGCGGTATTAGAATTCTCTCTTGACAGTGGTGTTAAAAAGAATTCAACATTCTCCAGATTTGGAAGGTAAAAGAACAATGTGAACTGAATAGTGAGTAGAAGGTCACCTTATGAAAAGAATTAACCTAAAACATGTACAACTTTCCTGTATTTGCATTATTTGCAAACACTTAGAGAATTATCAAAAGTTCAAAACAATTTTAGTTTTATATGAAATTTAAAGAATGATTCCCAAAACGCCGAGCTATCCGCCTATAGGAATATATACGCAAGAAACTAGGTTACACCCTTTTCAGGCCTCTATACCCGTCACTACTTCGAGGCCAAGTACAGATATATCTCTGTGTAAATATATACGTTGCATATGAATAACATTTTACCTTTTTTTATATTGACGTGTGTGGAAGCTGACTTTACTGGGTAGTTAGCTGCCTATATAATGTAAATGTTTGTTATTCTGTATCAAAGTGCAGCGCTACTGTCATTGTCATTACTTTGCTAGCACAAAAACAAAAACTCAGGTGTCACAATGACTTGTTTTGTTTTGCGGCATAATGCGTATACGTTGTGTCTACTGACGGCATGTCAGTGTGATTTCATAGCAGAATACTTTGATTTAGGCCATCATACTTATATTTAGATGAAATCAGTGATAGAAGGCATTAAAGAAACTAAAGTTGTCAGAGCCATGTAATGTCGTTATATATATTGTATGTATAAAACACATATGCGTACATGTCTTTCTTTCGGTTATGTTATTTGTGGCATAAAAAATAATATTGCATTTAAATATTAACACAAAAAGAAATAAAACCGTAAAATATACATTATATTAAAATAAAATAAGTTGAAAAATAAAATTGTAACTTTGGGATCGAACCAACAACGTAAGACTTATTGGTACCTACGTATACCCACTACACCACGCAGGTAATGGTTGACAATAAGGCTTATAAATATCAAGTACGAGTATAGCACGGTATATTAAGAGGTTATATTGGGGTAACTCTCAAAACATTGATTTTTACAAAATTCAGTATCAGCGCATATCTCTCCATTAACCATACTTTGCATATCTAACAGTAAAATAATATAGTTTTTATATTCAAAATATCTTTCATGGAGAGGCATGCGCTCTATATGTATTTATTTAAAAACGTGTTGATTTTCGCTGTCTTGTTCCATGTTTGTATAGAGTTCTACGGAGACAAACCGAATAGATTACATGAGTTAAACATATAATGCAATATTTTACTGATATTTTTACCATATAAACTTTTACATAATGACAGTAGCTTTAGGTTTTTTCACTATCAATATGTATTCAAGATACTTTTAAATTTTGAATCCTATAGGCGGATAGCTCGGCGTTTTGGGTGTCATCCTTTTAAATTTTAGTCACACGGGGTTCAAAACACCAAAATGTAAAAATTGTTATACTGATTGAAACTTAATGAAAATGTAGAAAAAATTAACCAGTGGTAAAAAAAATGGTTAGTGTCCTTTAACCCTCAAAAAACAGAATCAATGATCTTTTCCAGAAAAAATAGAAAACCATTTCACCCCTGCCTTTACATGGAAAACACATTAGTCCAAGAAGTGGAAGAACATAAGCACCTTGGTTTATTTTTCACTTCTGAATTTTCATGGCATTATCATGTTGGAAATATTGTTAAAAAAGCCAATTCACGTCTTTCAATTTTAAGAAAATATAAATTTATTTTATCAAGGGATGTTTTAGAAAAAATATATTTCACTTTTATCCGACCATTACTTGAATATAGCGATGTTGTGTGGGGAAACATACCAGAAAATTTAAAATTAAGAATAGAAAAAGTAAATTTAGAAGCCGTCAGAATTGTCTCTGGTGCAACGCGCATCGCTAGCATACACATGCTTTATTCTGAAACAGGATGGGAAACTTTAGAGAAAAGAAATAATCATAAGTTAGTCCAGTTCTATAAAATGTATCATAATCTAGCCCCTCCATATTTACGCATGCTTATCCCACCTTCACAAAACGATATTCATTCGCATAACACGCGTGGTTCCCAAAATATTCGAAACATATCATGTAAAACTTCATTTTATCAAAATTCTTTTTTGCCCTACACTATTACAGAATGGAATAATTTACCAAGCGATGTAAGAGATAACTTTCTTACCAATTTTTAAGAAACTTATTAACTCTCATATCAATGTTCCAAATTTCTATAATTGTGGGACAAGATTAGGTCAAATACTCCACGCAAGGCTGCGATTACAATGTAGTTCTCTAAAGTATCATTTATATAGTAAACATTTAGATCCAGAGCCCTTTTGTATATGTGGTCAAATAGAGGACAACACTCATTTTTTTTATATTGTCAAAATTTTAGACATATTCGAACATCAACCATATTTACACTTCCATATGTTTTAACCGTTGAAAAATTATTGTTTGGTGACCCTACCTTGTCCTTCGAACAAAATAAAATAATATTTCTAACAGTACAGGAATTCATTTTAAAAAGTAAACGTTTTACTTAACACTATTTACTGTTTCTCATTGGTTCGAAGTATGTAGCTTGTATTATGGATATTTAATATATCATGGCTTTATTATTATTTCCATTGTCAATCATATTATTATTATTATTATTATTCATAATACGGGCTGCATGTTTTGAGCTAATGAAAAACAGTAAAAAGTATTGTATTATGAATATTCAACACATCATGGCTTTATTATTATTACCATTGTCAATCATATTATTATCATATTAATTACTTGTTACACACCAAATGTATTTAATTAATTTCATTTTTATGAATTTTTCAATGATATATGAATACACCCATGCATCTATTTTTTGCACATGTACACACTTTGTCTTTGTATTATTATTATTATTATTATTATTTATAACAATTTAATTTTTTTATACTATTAGTAATATTATAATCATAATCATTCCACCGATATTTATTATTATTATTATTTATTATTATTCACAATTATTATTATAATTATTATTCACAATTTTATTATTATTATTATAATTATTATTATTCTACCACAATTTCCTATTATTATTATTATTATTATTATTTACCATATTTTTACTACTACTATTATTATGTAATTAATTATACACCTTTATTAGACGTTTAAGTTGTTTAAGGAGACTGGTTAATATTAGAGATATTCTCTAGTTCCAGAATCCTATTAATTTATTATTTATAATGTTATATCTATTGTATTTAAATTTATCAAATAAATACTGTTAATGAAAATGTAATTGTTAAGAAACAATTCACTGTCATCAACCATTACTTAAAACCCATATAATGTCTTAATACATATTTTAATATTTGATACCCTCTTTTGAAATAGCATCATAATGGTCAACATGAGGTTTTTTGTGGGTGGGGTACACTGATCCACTAAGCACTAAGCTAAGCGCACTGCAAAAATTGAAAATTATCAATGTAGCTTTAGCCTTCGACGGTGAAAATATCTGTAGAATTTAAGATAAAGAAACAAATCGTTTTAACTGAAAAAAAAATATTTAAAATTGTTCAAAAACTAAGGTATACTTTCTCATGTAAAGTATTTCTTTAGGCAAATTTGGTAAATTTCGTCCTATAGCATTTTTCAACATCTTGATAACAATTTTGTTCCAAACACTACTGATAAGGTATTGTATTCAGAAACGGCCGTCTAGTGCTGTAATGGTAATGTAGTTTGAGGTGATAAAACAAAGTTTTATTAGTAATATGGTTGAGAAATCTGGCAGACTTGTCAGGCTATGTGCTTGAAAAGAAGATTAAGTTTTAAATTGTTTCAGTCCACATAGCTCCTAAATTAATGGGAACTGGCAAATGTGCCGGAATTTACCCTGTGGTGGACCACAATTCCTTTTCATGCCAACAAAACATGGATAAACATCGAATTGATGCGACAAGCCTGAAACATGAAATAAGACTACAACAACCACTGCGATAGCTCAGTTGATAGAGTGCTCGCTCCGTAAAAAGAAGGGCGTGGGTTCTATTCCCCGACCGGCTCTAACCCAAGACTTGAAAGTGGGCAGTGACTGTTCTTTCGCCAACCACTCGGCATTGCGTAATGAAAATCACGGTTCTTTCGGATGGGAACTTAAAATAAACTTGGCCCCGTGTCACGGTGGGCTTGGCACGCTAAAAAACCTTGCTGTATAATGTCATCAGCGAAACGCAAAGGCAGACTTTTTGCATCTTCGCCTATAGTTCGCGACGTCTCGATATGTGAAATATTCCTGACTGGGATGTTAAACACCATTACTCAACTCAATAATCAAAACAAACATACTAACCATGTCCAAATCACAAGAAACAAAGTAAAAACTTTGAAACTGACAAGTCACACGTGAACTTCCACCAGGGAAGTGAGGCCGGGTCCTCCGGAAGGGTAACCACCTCCTGTTTAGCTGGCTTCGAAAGAAATGTTTTATCGTTTTTTTTTCAAACCTTTCATCGTCGTCGATGATTTTGATTCAAGCTATAACACTTCAAGGGGAATAACTCGTATGTTATTAGCTTACCTGAGCTGAAAGTGGGACTGTTTTAAAGCCATTATTAAGTTTTGTAAAATAATTTGTAATATTACTACTTCTGAGTTAAGTATTTAAACACTGGTTGTGTTTGTTCGATACAATATAACAAAGTACTCTATAACAAATTAACTAAATAACTTCCAGAGTTTTTGGTTTATCATTTTTAACCCCCCAAAACGGTGTGTAAACTGTATAACTCAACGAAGCAGGTTATACAAAAGTTTACACACCGGTTTTTGCAGTTAAGAATGATAAATAAAAAAATATCAAATTTATTTCTTATAATTCAATTCAAAAATAATTGTGCACAAATATTTATAATTTAATGACAATTAAATGATTTCAAAACTTTACATTCAAATTACCACCATCATATGGCGCGTTAATACAAATGGCGTCACTGACGTAATGAGCTCGTAACCATTAACAACTGTCGACATCCCGTCATCTCTGTATTGATCACGTGACCAATGTTGGTTATCATAAATAAACTGAATATGATGATATTAAAAAGATATCTAGAATTAAATCATGAATGATTGTAGTAAAATATTCAAAATTTCGATATGCAAAAATTTAGGTTACTTAAGTCATCCCATTGTTGCAACATAGAATAGCGTCACTTTTTATATGGCTGGCATTTGCAAATGTAGAAAAGGTAAAACAAAGGTTACCCTTAACAAAATACAATTAAATTCTTTATGAAAGATAGGTATTTGTCCGACAAAGCGTCATTTTTACGTCCTTCGGTAGGTATTTGTCCGACAAAGCGTCATTTTTACGTCCTACGGTAGGTATTTGTCCGACAAAGCGTCATTTTTACGTCCTTCGGTCAAGTCAATTAGTTATTTGTCCGACAAAGCGTCATTTTTACGTCCTTCGGTCAAGTCAATTAGGTATTTGTCCGACAAAGCGTCTTTTTTACGTCCTTCGGTCAAGTCAATTAGGTATTTGTCCGACAAAGCGTCATTTTTACGTCCTTCGGTCAAGTCAATTAGGTATTTGTCCGACAAAGCGTAATTTTTACGTCCTTCGGTCAAGTCAAACAATTAAGACCAAATTTAAAAAACGATCAACATTTCAATTATAAGTCCATAGATGCTGCGTCCTACAATTGCAGCATATAGGTAAACAACACTGACCTGTCCGTTTGACCTTTGATTTAGATATTAATTACGGACAGGTAAATTTAAGTAATATGGGTTACGCGTGTACATTTAGTTTTGATGTGAACACTAATCATGGGCAATATATACATGTTTTAACTGGGAATCCTAACCTTACCCATGTAATGAGTGGACCCTCCTATATGAATATTCCTAATGAAAGGTCAAACGGACAGGTCAATGTTGTTTGCCTATACTTTAAATGATCCACCCTAACATAACAATAAATGGGAATTAAATGTCATGTAATAGAAAATTACTTAATTTCTTTTAGTTTAGATTTACCTAAACATTCATAAAATGCATTCATGAGGACTGCCATCACAGGGTGAAGTTCATAAGGTGTTAGATAATTGGTTACAAATCCCATGCTAACTTTATGTTTGGGATCAGCAAATCCAAACTGTCCTCCATATCCCCTTGTACCTAGTACCTGCACGCTCTGAAATTAGAAAAAATATATGATGAGTTAATGATTGAAACAATGATCGTTTCATGCTTTACTTCAGTTTTTACGGGTGTTTTGCCTTTAAAAAAACAAATCATGATAACATGACAATCATAAAATTCATTCAAAAATGGTATATGACATATCAAACATTGTTAAACTTAATTACTGTTCAAGGCATTCTGTTTGTGAAAGTGAGTTATGTTTTATTTCCATAGAAATTAAACGAACGTTTGATAATGTTCACGAACGTTTACGTAGTCGTAATTGAAAATCAGTATGTAGATATGCGATTGTCATAAAATAGTCAGTAGAAAAAAATATTTTGGTGCTATGGGGATTTTACATGGCGAAAATGGCGATGTTTACATTAGAAGTGATGTCCTCGTTGACGTTTCACGTATTATGCGCAACACGATCGGCCATTTGCCTGGTTTTCAACCACATTAAATCCCCATAGCGCCAACATTTTACTCTGTGGGTTAATCAAGAATGCAGATTTCCTGTTACGACTAGGTACAATTAAACTAAATATATCAATCAATACGTTTTTTTATATTTTGTACAGAAATAAAGAGTAATTCACTGCCACAAACAGAATGACTTAAAAAGTAGTTAGCTACCTTCCTAACTGTTTAGTATTTTACCAACAGATCATATCCCAGCAAAACGTAAAAGATACCAATGCTGTTCTACTCATCAGATATAAGACTTATTTTGATTATATCGAGGCTTAGAAATTGAAGACGAAAAACAATCTGACGGAAACCAACTATCAACCCTTCCGGAGCACCCGGCCTCACTTCCCTGGTGAAAGTTCGCGTGTTTAAAATATCAGATTCAAAGTTTTTTTTCTTTTCTTCTGGATTGTGCTTCTGACATGGAATAGTATGTTTGTTTTTTATTAGTACATCAAAGTGGTCAAATTTTGCGTACAAATAACAATGCACCTACAGAAGTAGGTGTATTACCGGAGGGATAACTTGCAAAAATATCATTTGTTTTACCTCAGTCATATTGAAGAAGAAAACGCCATGTCCAACACTCATACGGGTATGTAAATTCTTTACTTTGTCAGTTACAAGAATGGTTGAAATTTTCTTAAGTATTTTATCGGAAAATACTTTCGTGTTTTTGTAATACCCGCCATTTGCAACGATTCCATAAAGCTTTGCAAGTGACCTTCCATTTCCGTATCCAATTGCAGCCGTATTCGCAGATAAGCGTGACAGAGGACGATTTGCATTCTGAAAGAATTAATTGATACAAATTAATGTTCATTAAAAGTGTTTATGTAAATGAAAACAAATGTTTCAATTTCAATGCATTTTTATTCGATGTTTCACTGAAGAATCACTTGTTATGAGGAATAGAAGAAAATTTCTTAGCATCTGTTCTTTATATTTTTACGTAGTGCCCTTGTTTCAAATCATGGAATTCCGATCTATTTTTTTAGATGTTTACACAATTTTATTTACACACATGGCGGGTGTATCTAGCTAAACAGGAGGTGCTTACCCTTCCGGAGCACCCAGCCTCATTTCCCTGTTGGAAGTTCAAGTGTCTAACCTGACTTGTCGTTTCCAAAGTTTCTACTTTGCTTCTGGATTGTGATTCGGACGTGGAATAGTATGTTTGTTTTTTATTAAATAACCAGTATAGGTTTCGGTTTTCAGCCATGTTGCAATAATGTTGTACTCTATTATAAATAATGTAATATTGGGCAGGAATTAAGTCTGAGCGGCCATCTAGTGCTGCTTTAATAACACTGGTATAATATGAAAATGTCCGAACGACTTATTTCTACAAGCTTAGAGATATTGATGTGATTTTATCAGCATGTGTTGCAAATGAAGTTTTAGTTTCGTTGTGGTTCACTTATTTGTGACAATATAATGGATTTTGGAAACAGAAACTTTCTTAAAATGATATTTATTTCATTTTCCCATTTTCCTTTTCTTTCTATTTCTAAACGCTTGCACCACTTCAGTAGCTCAATTAGTAGAGTGTTCGCTTCGTATGGAGGGGTTGTGGGTTCGAACCTTGGCCGGGACTGATAAATACTTGAAAACTGGTTGTTTTTCATCAACTACTGGGCATTTACAATAATAAAAAAATTATGTGACCTCAAAAACCTAAGCCCCGTGTCACGACAGGCGTGTTACGTTAAAGAACCTCTCTGCATATTGCCCTGAGCGCACTTTTAAAGTAAATTTTCTTGCAATTCACCTGTAGCTGATGGCGTCTCGATATAAGTTAAATAGTCTTGATTGGGACGTACAACCCTATTCAATCAATCAATCAATCTAAAACTATTGTAGATATTGAACGTAAACTTTGTACACGTATGCATGTGCATTATACATCATACAAAATATGGAATTACGTGAACAACCTGCTGCCGATCGATTTTTGTAGTAGAACCTGATTAAAGTGTTATAAATATTACCCTAATTTAAAACATACATCATGTAATATCCCTTTATTGTACAATTAATAAAGGACTGAATGGCTAAACAATGAGGTACGCCATTGTACCATGTAATTAATACATCTAAACTTTTTAAAACTTTTTCGTCTAAAGTTCCCAAAATAACATAATATTTAATGGTAAACGTTAACCGATACGATACGGTATCTAATGGAAATAACTGTCGTACACAAACTTCTGTGGTAGATCTATGTTACATAAAACAATTCCACTGCGGTAGCTCTGTTGGTAGAGTGTTCGCTCCGTAAGTGGGAGGTCGTGGGTTCGAAACTCTACCAGGTCTGACCAAAAACTTAAAAGTAGGTAGTGGTTGTTCTTTCGCCAAGCACTCGGTATTACGAAATGAGTCACAGTTCTTCGGATGGGAACTTGAAATAATCGAAGTTCGGTGTCTTGGTAGGCGTAGCACGATAAAGAACCCTATTGTATAATGCCATTAGCACAACGTCCAAGCTAAATTTCTGCATCTTCGCCTATAGATATCGTCTCGATATAAGTGAAAAATTCTAGACTGGGACGTTAAACACCATTACTGAACTCTAACTCATCTTAAAATTGTGAAACAAAATATCCAAAATACCAAAATAATACATTTAACCAAATTTAGACAAGAATATACTTCGCATGAGGGGGTATACCTTAGTTTTTTGGGATTTTAAGATTTTAACTAGCAGCAAATTAAGACTACAGTATATTTCTGACAACCTTCTGGGCTTATGATATCCTCGAGGACATACCGAACAAGTTGTTTAAATTACGTCTTATACAAGTGTTAATTTTACATAGACGTTCGTATGAGAATTATAATTAGATTATATTCAAATATATCTCAGATACGGCACATACCTGTCGAAAGTTTAACACTAAGCAAAACTAATTACTGTATTTCCATAAATTGAGTGCACATGGATTTTATTATTTATTTCTTTTATTTTAAAATGTTTCCATTAAACTATCAATAAAATGCATTTAAAATGCACTAACCTAACCAAATTATATTTTTAATTAAAAACATTATTGTTCAGTCCTCCTGTACATAGAGAAATATTGCGAAAATTTTGAAAAGGATGTCTTCGGTTTTTGCGAGCGATCGACCCACGGGAATATTCTTGGTATGGCTTTAAGATTTTACCTGTATGAGGCCACTGTTACATGAATTATTGTTTTCTGTCACTAAATCGGTGATAATGTTTCAGTTTAAATCCGTAATAAAAAGTGGCTGTACAATGAATAAATATACTTTAAATCGAAAGTAAATTATTTTTGTAATTTACCGATGCCGCAGCAGCATTTTCAACTCGTTGTTCCAGATTACAAACAAACCTACAGCCATGACACTCTTTTGTTACATATACATGTACGTATACATCGACAAGCACGTTGTTGAGACGGCGTGTTTAAAACGAGACTTTCAATTTGCTTTGTCTTATTATATACATGTACTAATAGCATTAGTATATCAATGTCAATGCTTATACAACTTGCTTAGACATTAACTTTTGGCGAAAATAGAATTATTACTTATTCACTTACAATTGAGTTAAATATAATTTAGTAAATAATGTGTTTTAAAAAGATACAAAAATTAGGAAAAATCTTTAAAAAAAATCCCGTGCAATGTATTGGATTCGAACCCACACATAAAAAATAACATGTAGTGATATCTTTGCAGTCCAATGCTCTACCACTGAGCTACCGAAGCTTACGAACGCCTTGTATACGCTATTCTATATGAGTGCGGACAAGGATAATGGTTTAATTTTTAAGCGTTTTTCAGTTTTTCACCATGATGGCAGGCATGCCCGTGGATAATTTTTAGGTCAGTGAAAACTACATTAAATACCTACATTTTAATGTCGGTTTTGTTCACGGGCAGGCCTGCCATCAGTATGAAATTGCCATATATATATACAGTCAAATTTTTGGTTTGAATCACCGTTTTCATGTACATATAGAAATACTTATCCGTTACCAGAGATATCTTTTTTTGACATGGCACTTTAGAACATACTTTATTCAATAGATAGGAATTACTTTTAACCAATATTTTATTAATATAAATTTTGACATGCATGATATTTTTCTATGGGTCGTTTCCTTATATTTTCCGAAGACATCCTTTGATCAAGTTTATACACCAATTGGGCCTTATTCAAAGTTACATCAGGGCATTTACGGTCAGGTAGGTCATTGTTGTTCGGTTTTTTCCAGGTGTGATCATCATGGATATTTTAATTATGACATAACGTTTATAGTTGTTCCAAGAAAGAAGGTACAGAAGGGATAATTTTGACATAGTCATAATTGTTCTTTTGTTAAAGAGTTCACAAATTGTTCTATGTGAGTTTGTTGGAAGATACGACTTTAGTCTTGCATTTTCCATGTGCACTGAATTTGTGGAAATACAGTAGTGCCAAGTCGGTAACTCATTTCAACCCCTCGTTATATCAGCTGTATCTCGGCTTTTTTAAGGCAGCTGCTATCTATCTATCTATCGAGACCTTTTCGGCTACCACCTATCTATATCTCGACCGCTCCACAGCCGGACTTTTCGTTAGCTCAGTGTTAAACTCTTGACAGGCCTGTACATTACGTTTTTCACGTCTCTATATATACTCCTACCTTAAAATCTTGAACAGCAGCAGCTGCACGCCTTAGCACGGAGTTAGGGTCCATTATATTAAAAGCAATTGGTATTGTGTTTGGATGACTCATCATTCGTTTCAAACTGTCTGTAAATCTTACTGGATATTCCCTGGCTATACGGTAATGTTCTGATGTCGGTACACCAATAATAAAATCTATATCTAAAAATTTAAAACAATTATCAAACATATGTATAAAAACGTAACCAAAAACATATCGATCCATGTTCAAATCACAGTCCCATAAGCAAATGGACGCCACGGTGGCCTAATGGAAAAGACGTGAGTCTACACATCCAGGGTCTCTCGCCGCTCGTTCGAGCCCCGCTCAGACCACATGTTGGAAAGGGAATTTTCCTTGACGTTGGCATTTACTTGTTCACCTGGTATCAGTATAATGTCACTGGCGGTGTGGTATGCTTGTCTGCAGTGTACTGGCTTTGTGAGCTATCGCGTTTAAGTCGCCCTGAGTGCGCGCCAGTACTAGTCCGACCATAAAATACACTAGCACTTCACATTCATACACGAAATTGTAGGAGATTAATCCATAGAGATTAATAAAACTAGAAAAGTGAGACCGGGTATCCCGGAAGGGTAAGTACCCCATGTCTAGCTACACCCACCACATAATTTGACTAACACCACATCACTTTATATGCACCTTTTATCATTGTTGTTATTCATTTGTATTAGCAGCATCCTATATTTTATCTTGTCTTTTTAATTGTAGTACCAGGTATTTAGTTGTAAATTTTGAATGTCCTTAATGGATATGTTTAACCAACTACAAGTATGCAATTTATAACTTATTTCCTTTAATATATTCTCATTGTCTAAATTTGAAATGGGATAAATTCGTAAATTACAGCTTTCGGAATCGGTTTCGGGCACCAAAACCTTACAGTAAGAAAAAAGTGGCATATTCATTTCTAAAAAAGAATTACAGTGGGTTAGTGTTAATTGCCAATGAAACAACAATAACGCAGACATTGCCATCTAAAATTACCATCTGAGTTCCAATCATGAGCCTGTATTTATGTGCTTATCATATCACATACAAAAGTTAAATAATAACTAGAACTGTCTCTGAAAGAGGCTAATACCCCCCGCTCCAAACTTTTGATCTGGGGACAAATTATATGTATGGCCAAATTGTAATGTGAAAAACTCTGTGTATGGAAATGGTAATAATTCGGCAAAATACATGTGATGAAGCCGATAATGGCAGGTGCACATGTTCTTATGATGCGCAATATCTATGCATAGATTTAAAAAAATGGATCATATATAATTAAGTAACTATATAATCCAGCCAAAAAAGGAGGTGCACATGTTCAATGTATATAGAAACATCCTGTAAAGTTTCAGACATGTTTGTTAAAAGCTGTAAGAGGAGTTGATTACAAAATGGGTACCCCTCATATGGGATATTGATGAAAAATGACCAAGTTCAACTACCCGTAAAATGTGAAAAAAATAATTTAATCCAACCAAAATAGGAGGTGCACATTTTCAATGTATATAGACACATCCTGCAAAGTTTCAGACTTCTTGGTTAAAAGCTGTAAGAGGAGTTGATTACACAAAATGGGTACCCCTCATATCATAGAGGTCAAAGGTCAAAGTCAAGGTCACAGTGACTTAAATTTGGTACATGACACAACGCCTTCCGATGATGCATCCACATACCAAGTTTGATAATCCTAGGTGCTACGGTAAAAAAGTTCTGTTCCGGACATGAAGATGCACAAGGTTTTACTATTATAGAGGTCAAAGGTCAAAGTCAAGGTCACCGTGACTTAAATTTGGTGCATGACACATCGCCTTCCCATGATGCATCCACATACCAAGTTTGATAATCCTAGGTGCTACGGTACAAAAGTTCTGTTCCGGACATGAAGATGCACAAGGTTTTACTATCTCAAAGTCAAGGTCACAGTGACCTAAATTTTGTACATGACACATCGCCTTCCCAGGATGCATCCACACACCAAGTTTGATAATCCTAGGTGCTACGGTACAAAAGTTCTGTTCCGGACACGAAGATGCACAAGGTTTTACTATCATAGAGATCAAAGGTCAAAGTCAAGGTCACAGTGACTAAAATTTGGTACATGACACATCGCCTTCCCATGATGCATCCACATACCAAGTTTGATAATCCTAGGTGCTACGGTACAAAAGTTCTGTTCCGGACACGAAGATGTACAAGGTTTTACTATCATAGAGCTCAAATGTCAAGGTCACAGTGACCTAAATTTGGTACATGACACATCGCCTTCCCATGATGCATCCACATACCAAGTTTGATAATCCTTGGTGCAACGGTACAAAAGTTCTGTTCCGGACACGAAGATGCACAAGGTTTTACTATCATAGAGCTCAAAGGTCAAAGTCAAGGTCACAGTGACATAAATTTGGTACATGACACATCGCCTTCCCATGATGCATCCACAAACCAAGTTTGATAATCCTAGGTGCTACGGTACAAAAGTTCTGTTCCGAACACGGAGATGCACAAGGTTTTACTATCATAGAGCTCAAAGGTCAAAGTCAAGATCACAGTGACCTAAATTTGGTACATGACACATCGCCTTCCCATGATGCATCCACATACCAAGCTTGATAATCCTAGGTTCTACGGTACAAAAGTTCTGTTCCGGACACGAAGATGCACAAGGTATTACTATCATAGAGCTCAAAGGTCAAAGTCAAGGTCACAGTGACCTAAATTTGGTACATGACACATCGCCTTCCCATGATGCATCCACACACCAAGTTTAATAATCCTAGGTGCAACGGTACAAAAGTTCTGTTCCGGACACGAAGATGCACAAGGTTTTACTATCATAGAGCTCAAAGGTCAAAGTCAAGGTCACAGTGATCTAAATTTGGTACATGACACATCGCCTTACCATGATGCATCCACATACCAAGTTTGATAATCCTAGGTGCTACGGTACAAAAGTTCTGTTCCGGACACGAAGATGCACAAGGTATTGCTATCATAGAGCTCAAAGGTCAAAGTCAAGGTCACAGTGACATAAATTTGGTACATGACACATCGCCTTCCCATGATGCATCCACACACCAAGTTTAATAATCCTAGATGCTACGGTACAAAAGTTCTGTTCCGGACACGAAGATGCACAAGGTATTACTATCATAGAGCTCAAAGGTCAAAGTCAAGGTCACAGTGACCTAAATTTGGTACATGACACATCGCCTTCCCATGATGCATCCACACACCAAGTTTAATAATCCTAGGTGCAACGGTACAAAAGTTCTGTTCCGGACACGAAGATGCACAAGGTTTACTATCATAGAGCTCAAGGTCAAAGTCAAGGTCACAGTGATCTAAATTTGGTACATGACACATCGCCTTACCATGATGCATCCACATACCAAGTTTGATAATCCTAGGTGCTACGGTACAAAAGTTCTGTTCCGGACACGAAGATGCACAAGGTATTGCTATCATAGAGCTCAAAGGTCAAAGTCAAGGTCACAGTGACATAAATTTGGTACATGACACATCGCCTTCCCATGATGCATCCACACACCAAGTTTATTAATCCTAGGTGCTACAGTACAAAAGTTCTGTTCCGGACACGAAGCGGGACAGACGGACAGACAGACAGACAGACGGACAAGGTGATTCCTATATATACCCCCCCAAACTTCGTTTGCGGGGGGTATAAAAATGTTTGCAATCAATGCAGAATAATCACTGTACCTCTTCAGGTATGGCCCTGCATGTGAACACTGGCCGTGTATTATTTGACAATGTAACAACAGTAAATGTTGATAATTAAATGCTCCGGTGAATACAATTGTCTATCATTTCTACGATAGAATACCAATAACAGTTGTTTTAAAACTTACCATAAGGTTTTGCTAACTCCTCACTGAAAATTTTACCGACAACCCGCTGTTTTGGATCAGTCTTCCGAAGTATTCTATCCAAAAAAAGACCATATGTTGTGGCATGGTAAGACACTCTTGTTCCTGTAAATAGATGTGGGGATATTTCAATTGGAATTTTGGGGCATTTGAAACAAAGGTATATAGAGTTGAGTTGAGTAATGGCGTTTAACGTCCCAGTCAAGAATATTTCACTTATATCGAGACGTCTCCAGCTATAGACGAAGGTACAGAAATTTTGACTGTGCGTTGCGCTGATGGCGTACAGCAGCAGGGTTCTTCAGCGTACCAAGGCCACCGTGACACAGGACCTTGTTTATTTTAAGTTCCCATCCGAAAAACCGTGACTTTCATTTCGTAATGCTGAGTAGTGCTTGGCGAAAGAACTGTTACTAACCACTTTCAAGTCTTGGGTCAGATCCGGCCCATTATTATTATTACATTGTGTATTATTATTAATATTATTATTATTATTATTCATTGTGTATTATTATTATTATTATTATTATATTGTGTATTATTATTATTATTCATTGTGTATTATATTATTATTATTATTATGAATGTTATTTTTGTTATACTTGTTATTATATATATATTATGTACTCCGACTAAGGAGAGGACTTATATAGGCAATGCCTCGTGTCCAATCCTTTTCAACATTTTGTCTGAATAAAATATTGTTTAAATTAAATTTAAATTAAATTAGATCCGGCCGGGAATCAAACCAACGACTGCCCACTTACGGAGCGAGCACCTACTAACTGAGCTACCGCAGTGGTCATAGGTATACAGCCAGTAAGACAACAGTGAGATGTGGCTCCAGCAGAGCTAAGCTTATCAATAAAAAAAACAAACACAAACAGAATCACAATCCCAAAGCAAAGTAAACATTTGAAACCGGCAAATTAGGATCAACATGTGAACTTCAAGGAAGTGAGTGAGGCAATTTTTACAGTCGATACGCTATGGTAGAGCTTCTTCCCATTACGACTTTATACAAAGAAGCAAGTTTCTTACAAAATAATTCTTGACTCGGGGGATATTTCGCTTCCTAAAAAAAATAAGTTGTTAATAGAAGAAAGAAGTAATTATAAATTATAAAAAAGTTATAAACAATATAAGCTCATGAGAACAATATGAATTAATAGACGGTACCTGGTGGGTAGAACGGTTTTGACTTTTTCAAATGAGTATCCAATTCTTCTCCGTCCTCAATTAACATCCGCACATTAACAGGTGAATCTAGGATAGTTAACCCAGCCTAAATAATAAAATACAAATATATTTCTATTCATCATGCCTTCATATCCTTATATGGAAACAAAAAAGGAAGGATCATTGGATCAATCAAATCGATATGCAGAACAGAAAATAAAAAATTCAATAAATATAGTCTATCACAAATGCATGGCTTTGATGGTTGCTTTATTCATTTCTTTACGTTCTATGAATATTTGAATTTACTTTCGGAACTTATTCGTTTTTATCGTATATGAAGATTTTCACTCGTGATCGAATATTTTCACGAGTGGTTGAATCCGTGCTGTATAGAACTGCACGCATTTCTGGGTAGGGTATATAAGAAACACGCTTGTTCTTTAAGTCATTCGAATCGGTTGCAAGCTAAGAGCTATATCTGATAAGAATTCGGATAGGGAACCGATGCGTGGTAGAAGGGGAACAGAGATAGAAAAGCATACCCATCCCTACCCTTTAAGGGGGCACAGAGATAGAAAAGCATACCTACCCCTACCCTTTCTCTCTTTCATTCTTTTCTATATACTAGATATATATATTATATGTATCATGCTTTTTATTATTATATTTACAATATGACTGTACCTGTCTTCGATGAAACGTATTTCAATTCCCGTTGAAAGACAATAGGGGTCATGACCTTTGATGCGTAGAAGTCCCAGAAAGCACATGTCACACATGTGGATTTGTTTACAAACAGTATATTACTTGCAGTATTATTCTACTTTTAATAATTGCAATTTTAATCTTAACATGAAGATATAATATTTGTTGTAAAATTATATGACTATAAATAAAAACTTAGCATGAAATACTTGGGATTATATTTTTATTTGACACATGTCGGAAATCGGAGGCGGGGTCAAACTTTCAATCAGCAACAGTTTTGAACATCGTATCAACAAATATTGGTACAAAATACTTATTTAAACAAAAGAAATAAATAAACAAAAATGGTAAATATAAGAAATGAAGGGCTTCGCACTTCATCGAATTTGGCACGCGCCACACTATCTTTCATTACCCCTTGAAATACTAGTACCATGATCAGAATGTCATTTCTTAAGTAATTTGTAAAAATAGATAAACAGGTGTATCGATTATTTATAATCATGATGTAGAATTTTTAATTATATAAAGAGCTTGCATCTAGTCATCCTATTTTATTGTTTTTGTTTTATTTTCATAGTTAGTCAAGAAAACATTTACATTGTATTTTTCGGAGGAACAGAGAAAATAATATAATTTCTCCACCACTACTGAATGATTTCGCTATCATAATTGTTTTTGCATAAACGAATTTTGGTACTTAAAAATATAACAAAAAGGGCACATTTTGCATATCTATGGTCTTATATTTCAAATTAATAATTAAATATTTTCCATTCTAAATTCTATCTGACAGTGTTATAAAACACTAAGATGAACATTTTATGGGATATATAGAGTACTTTTTTGGTATTTACATTAATGTAACGGGTTTTTATCATTTTATTGATTGATTGAAAGTTTTACGTTCAAGTCAAGAATTTTTAACTTGTATCGAGACGTCACCGCCTACATGTATAGGTAAGGTAGTACAATTTGGACCCTTGCAGTGCACTCAAGACAATGTGCATGGATGATTCTTTAGTGTGGCACGTCTGTCGTGACATTTTTTTTTAAAGTTTCCCAAAACAGGACCCGGATCAGTATCAAGTGCGAGTCTTGTTAATATTGTTTTAAATGTGTTTTTTCATCTCTTTTAACCTGAAACGTGCAAAAAAGAATCATGTGTATATTTGAACCATGAAAGTACATGTACCTCTATAGCCTGTGAGAAACAGACCTGGCAAAAGTTGATCACTAAGCTAACGAAATAGTATAAGCTCATATTGACGCCCGTATTTTCAACCTCGTATTTCTTTAACAAACTCTGGCCCCTTTGCACTACTCTATGACGTTGGCTATATTAATATCTTTTCATTTTTAAAATTAATTCGTTACACAAGGTGAACGACATCTTTCCCAAACACGTGTATTTTTGCACAATTTCCAAAAAGAAATGCATAAAAGAAAAGATATTTTAAAAATTCTTAAATTATCAATTCCTGCTTTATTTTTATTTATAAATCTTCACACTTGTGTAGGTAATTTCGTAATTGTACCCCTCTTTCACGCTTATCAACCAAAGGGTTTTCACTTGAATTTTCTTACTTAGATGACCCTTAAACTTCTTTTCGTTAGTTCAGTATTAAACTTTCGACAAGTATGTACTGTACTTACCTGATGGCTAAGTAACATCTTCACTGTAATGTTGTCCTTACCATTCTGACCAAACCCTGGCCAATAATCAGATATCAGCTTATCGTAATCCAATAAACCTCTGTCAAGATAGAAAATCTTGCTTAAACACAATGTATAATGACATTGTGAGTAGGAAGACTGGAGTGGCGTGTTTAATGACCCTGTCGAGATTCTTTCACTTTTATTAAGGCAGTCATTTCTGGTATGGTGGAGAAAGCAGGAGTGTCCGTAGAAAACCATTCAACTTCGGCAAGTAAACTGACAGACTTTCTCACATTAGGATCTGTTTCGGATGGGATTCAAGCCTAGGCGGTAATAGACACCGTGGTCCGTAAGCCAGCGTGTAAGACCACTTAGTCACGGAGGTCACTCGTGAAACGCAAGATTAAACGTTTCTGATAAATAGGTAGATATCCACATTAGTAATTGTCGTATCACCATATACTACCTAAAGCTCATCTTTATCATTAAACCTGTAAATGTGTATTAGCAAAACATTTATATGGGAATGGTGTGGTTCTAGCCTTAGAAAATAACTAATAAAATTACATTTCCTATGCTTTACTAGAACTCTCACTAAATGACAAACCTGTAGCTACATCTGTCCACAGAAATGTTTCTGTCAATTAAAGACTGGATACTGAATATTGTCAAATTCTTAAAGCTTTTCTTTAGATTAGATTAATTAGTGAGGCCAAGTACCCGTGTTTTTTTCTTTTTCGAAATTTCACATATGTAACTAGAGTTTTCGAAGTTTTCACTTTGCTTTGGGGATTGTGATTTGGACATGAACCGGTATGTTTGTGTTTGATTATAAATCGTTGAAGGCAAGGTAGTTTGTTACGTTTGAAAGTATTGTCTTGTAATTATACCCCCCGCTTAAAAAGTGGGGGTATATAGTGATAGGGGTGTCCGTCCGTCCTTCCGTTACACCTTAGGGTACCTATCTCGCAACTCCTCCTAAACTCTTCAATGGATTTTCATAAAACTTTCACACAATATTTGTGATATAATGTAGATGTGTACCTCCTATTTAAAAATTTGATCCGATGGAATTTCTATGTGGGGGGGGGGGGGGAGCGGGGGGTATTTTTACGAGCTTGCGGCTCACAGTTTTTCTAGATTTTATTGCATTTTCTAGAGACAGTTTGGAAGGGAGATATAGTACACGTTTATTATTTACCTAACCGCTTGCTTGCATTGCATCTGTTCATTGAATCATATCTTTGCATTTGCCCAAACTTAACTAATAAGGCTAGATGGTGCCAAGGTTGGTTGCCTAAGGATTGTCCAAATATTTGCAAAGTTAGGGCCACATTAATGTTTTTGAAAAATATAAAAGGGTAGGTATTATATTAAATCACACTAACCTATCCACCATTAAAGCTGCAATAAGCGCCCCGACTCCTTTAGTTGACGAGTACGCTATCGAAATAGTGTTTTCTTCCCAAGGTATCTCAGACTCATGGTCAGCATAACCTCCCCACAAGTCGCAGACGACCTTACCTTGTGGTATGCCGCGTACGACCCTCCATTTAGTCTTCCTTTCTCTACAGCACTCCTGTGAAATAAAACAATACCATTTCTCTGTGGAACTGGCTTGGTTTTGGTTTGACATGATTCATTTAATGAATATATATATATATATATTATTTTTATGTATATAATCTTAGTGCATCAGTTACCAATGGAGCATGAATGACAATTGTCACGGTAGGCATGGCACGAAAAGAACTCTGCTGTGTAATGCCATCAGCGCAACACACAAGCAAAATTGCTACATCTTCGGTCATAGCCGGCGACGTCGTGATATAAGTGAAATATTCTTGAATGAGACGTTAAACACAATTACTCAACTCTGTCTTTCAAAAAATACATTAAGTGCTTCTGTGGGAAATTTTAAAATTGTCGCGGACATGGAAGCATACTTGAAAAAACCAATGCTCCAGCGGGAGATTTTAAAAGCGGCGCGGACCCGGAAGCAAAGTTGAACAAACCAGTGTTACAGCAGGAAATTTTATAAGCGGCGCGGTCCCGAAAGCATACTTGACCAAACCAGTGCTCCAGCGGGGAAATTTTAAAATCGGCGCGGACCCGGAAGATAAGTTGAACAACCTCCGATTCTATGTCTGTTAAATTAATCATCAAGTTGATTTGCATTAATAAAGAACGACATTGGGTTTTGTTATATCTCAGTATCACACAAATATTTTACACAATCTGTACCCAGAATAATATGTGATTTGTGAAAACCTAAATACAATATATAGAGAGATGTATTATTATCAAATGGGTTTCTCTGCAAAAAAATCAATTAATTGATATTGTGGTCTTAATAACCTTAAAATTTCATATTGGACACAAAACGTGCATTTGATCTTAAATCAAGAAATATAAAGCATATAAAACTTTATACAGGTCTGTACTGTACGTTAGCTTAGTGTTAAACTTTAGACAGGTCTGTACTGTAGGTTAGCTCGGTGTTAAACTTTAGACAGGTCTGTACTGTAGGTTAGCTCAGTGTTAAACTTTAGACAGGTCGATACTGTAGGTTAGCTCAGTGTTAAACTTTATAAGGTCTGTACTGTACGTTAGCTCAGTGTTAAATTCTAGACAAGTCTGTACTGTAGGTTAGCTCAGTGTTAAACTTTAGACAGGTCTGTACTGTAGGCTAGCTCAGTGTTAAACTTTAGACAGGTCTGTACTGTACGTTAGCTCAGTGTTAAACTTTAGACAGGTCTGTACTGTAGGTTAGCTCAGTGTTAAACTTTAGACAGGTCTGTACTGTAGGTTAGCTCAGTGTTAAACTTAAGACAGGTCTGTACTGTAGGTTAGCTCAGTGTTAAACTTTAGACAGGTCTGTACTGTAGGTTAGCTCGGTGTTAAACTTCAGACAGGTCTGTACTGTAGGTTAGCTCAGTGTTAAACTTTAGACAGGTCTATACTGTAGGTTATCTCAGTGTTAAACTTTAGACAGGTCTGTACTGTAGGTTACCTCGGTGTTAAACTTGAGACAGGTCTGTACTGTAGGTTAGCTCGGTGTTAAACTTTATACAGGTCTGTACTGTAGGTTAGCTCGGTGTTAAACTTTAGACAGGTCTGTACTGTAGGTTAGCTCAGTGTTAAACTTCAGACAGGTCTGTACTGTAGGTTAGCTCAGTGTTAAACTTTAGACAGGTCTGTACTGTAGGCTAGCTCAGTGTTAAACTTTAGACAGGTCTGTACTGTAGGTTAGCTCAGTGTTAAACTTTAGACAGGTCTGTACTGTAGGTTAGCTCAGTGTTAAACTTTAGACAGGTCTGTACTGTAGGTTAGCTCGGTGTTAAACTTTATACAGGTCTGTACTGTAGGTTAGCTCGGTGTTAAACTTTAGACAGGTCTGTACTGTAGGTTAGCTCAGTGTTAAACTTGAGACAGGTCTGTACTGTAGGTTAGCTCAGTGTTAAACTTGAGACAGGTCTGTACTGTAGGTTAGCTCAGTGTTAAACTTTAGACAGGTCTGTACTGTAGGTAAGCTCAGTGTTAAACTTTAGACAGGTCTGTACTGTAGGTTAGCTCAGTGTTAAACTTTACACAGGTCTGTACTGTAGGTTAGCTCAGTGTTAAACTTTAGACAGGTCTGTACTGTAGGCTAGCTCAGTGTTAAACTTTAGACAGGTCTGTACTGTAGGTTAGCTCAGTGTTAAACTTTAGACAGGTCTGTACTGTAGGTTAGCTCAGTGTTAAACTTTAGACAGGTCGGTACTGTAGGTTAGCTCAGTGTTAAACTTTATAAGGTCTGTACTGTACGTTAGCTCAGTGTTAAATTCTAGACAGGTCTGTACTGTAGGTTAGCTCAGTGTTAAACTTTAGACAGGTCTGTACTGTAGGCTAGCTCAGTGTTAAACTTTAGACAGGTCTGTACTGTACGTTAGCTCAGTGTTAAACTTTAGACAGGTCTGTACTGTAGGTTAGCTCAGTGTTAAACTTTAGACAGGTCTGTACTGTAGGTTAGCTCAGTGTTAAACTTAAGACAGGTCTGTACTGTAGGTTAGCTCAGTGTTAAACTTTAGACAGGTCTGTACTGTAGGTTAGCTCGGTGTTAAACTTCAGACAGGTCTGTACTGTAGGTTAGCTCAGTGTTAAACTTTAGACAGGTCTATACTGTAGGTTATCTCAGTGTTAAACTTTAGACAGGTCTGTACTGTAGGTTAGCTCGGTTTTAAACTTTAGACAGGTCTGTACTGTAGGTTAGCTCGGTGTTAAACTTTATACAGGTCTGTACTGTAGGTTACCTCGGTGTTAAACTTGAGACAGGTCTGTACTGTAGGTTAGCTCGGTGTTAAACTTTATACAGGTCTGTACTGTAGGTTAGCTCGGTGTTAAACTTTATACAGGTCTGTACTGTAGGTTAGCTCGGTGTTAAACTTTAGACAGGTCTGTACTGTAGGTTAGCTCAGTGTTAAACTTCAGACAGGTCTGTACTGTAGGTTAGCTCAGTGTTAAACTTGAGACAGGTCTGTACTGTAGGTTAGCTCAGTGTTAAACTTTAGACAGGTCTGTACTGTAGGTAAGCTCAGTGTTAAACTTTAGACAGGTCTGTACTGTAGGTTAGCTCAGTGTTAAACTTTACACAGGTCTGTACTGTAGGTTAGCTCAGTGTTAAACTTTAGACAGGTCTGTACTGTAGGCTAGCTCAGTGTTAAACTTTAGACAGGTCTGTACTGTACGTTAGCTCGGTGTTAAACTTTAGACAGGTCTGTACTGTAGGTTAGCTCAGTGTTAAACTTTAGACAGGTCGGTACTGTAGGTTAGCTCAGTGTTAAACTTTATAAGGTCTGTACTGTACGTTAGCTCAGTGTTAAATTTAGACAGGTCTGTACTGTAGGTTAGCTCAGTGTTAAACTTTAGACAGGTCTGTACTGTAGGCTAGCTCAGTGTTAAACTTTAGACAGGTCTGTACTGTACGTTAGCTCAGTGTTAAACTTTAGACAGGTCTGTACTGTAGGTTAGCTCAGTGTTAAACTTTAGACAGGTCTGTACTGTAGGTTAGCTCAGTGTTAAACTTAAGACAGGTCTGTACTGTAGGTTAGCTCAGTGTTAAACTTTAGACAGGTCTGTACTGTAGGTTAGCTCGGTGTTAAACTTCAGACAGGTCTGTACTGTAGGTTAGCTCAGTGTTAAACTTTAGACAGGTCTATACTGTAGGTTATCTCAGTGTTAAACTTTAGACAGGTCTGTACTGTAGGTTAGCTCGGTTTTAAACTTTAGACAGGTCTGTACTGTAGGTTAGCTCGGTGTTAAACTTTATACAGGTCTGTACTGTAGGTTACCTCGGTGTTAAACTTGAGACAGGTCTGTACTGTAGGTTAGCTCGGTGTTAAACTTTATACAGGTCTGTACTGTAGGTTAGCTCGGTGTTAAACTTTAGACAGGTCTGTACTGTAGGTTAGCTCAGTGTTAAACTTCAGACAGGTCTGTACTGTAGGTTAGCTCAGTGTTAAACTTTAGACAGGTCTGTACTGTAGGCTAGCTCAGTGTTAAACTTTAGACAGGTCTGTACTGTAGGTTAGCTCAGTGTTAAACTTTAGACAGGTCTGTACTGTAGGTTAGCTCAGTGTTAAACTTTAGACAGGTCTGTACTGTAGGTTAGCTCGGTGTTAAACTTTATACAGGTCTGTACTGTAGGTTAGCTCGGTGTTAAACTTTAGACAGGTCTGTACTGTAGGTTAGCTCAGTGTTAAACTTCAGACAGGTCTGTACTGTAGGTTAGCTCAGTGTTAAACTTGAGACAGGTCTGTACTGTAGGTTAGCTCAGTGTTAAACTTTAGACAGGTCTGTACTGTAGGTAAGCTCAGTGTTAAACTTTAGACAGGTCTGTACTGTAGGTTAGCTCAGTGTTAAACTTTACACAGGTCTGTACTGTAGGTTAGCTCAGTGTCAAACTTTAGACAGGTCTGTACTGTAGGTTAGCTCAGTGTTAAACTTTATACAGGTCTGTACTGTACCTTAACTCAGTGTTAAACTTTAGACAGGTCTGTACTGTAGGTTAGCTCAGTGTTTCACTTTAGACAGGTCTGTACTGTAGGTTAGCTTAGTGTTAATCTTTAGACAGGTCTGTACTGTAGGTTAGCTCAGTGTTAAACTTGAGACAGGTCTGTACTGTAGGTTAGCTTAGTGTTAATCTTTAGACAGGTCTGTACTGTAGGTTAGCTCAGTGTTAAACTTTAGAATGTCTGTACTGTACGTTAGCTCAGTGTTAAACTTTAGACAGGTCTGTACTGCATGTTAGCTCAGTGTTAATCTTTAGACAGGCCTGTACTGTAGGTTAGCTCAGTGTTAAACTTTAGACAGGTCTGCACTGTACGTTAGCTCAGTGTTAAACCTTAGACAGGTCTGTACTGTACGTTAGCTCAGTGTTAAACTTAAGACAGGTCTGTACTGTAGGTTTGCTCAGTGTTAATCTTAAGAAAGGTCTGTACTGTAGGTTAGCTCAGTGTTAAACTTTAGACAGGTCTGTACTGTAGGTTAGCTTAATGTTAAACTTTAGACAGGTCTGAACAGTAGGTTAGCTCAGTGTTAAACTTTAGACAGGTCTGTACTGTAGGTTAGCTCAGTGTTAAACTTTAGACAGGTCTGCACTGTAGGTTAGCTCAGTGTTAAACTTTATACAGGTCTGTACTGTAGGTTAGCTCAGTGTTAAACTTTATACAGGTCTGTACTGTGCGATAGCTCAGTGTTAAACTTTAGACAGGTCTGTACTGTAGGTTAGCTCAGTGTTAAACTTTCGACAGGTCTGTAATGTAGGTTACCTCAGTGTTAAACTTTATACAGGTCTGTACTGTAGGTTAGCTCAGTGTTAAACTTTAGACAGGTCTGCACTGTACGTTAGCTCAGTGTTAAACCTTAGACAGGTCTGTACTGTACGTTAGCTCAATGTTAAACTTAAGACAGGTCTGTACTGTAGGTTTGCTCAGTGTTAATCTTAAGACAGGTCTGTACTGTAGGTTAGCTCAGTGTTAAACTTTAGACAGGTCTGTACTGTAGGTTAGCTTAGTGTTAAACTTTAGACAGGTCTGAACAGTAGGTTAGCTCAGTGTTAAACTTTAGACAGGTCTGTACTGTAGGTTAGCTCAGTGTTAAACTTTAGACAGGTCTGCACTCTAGGTTAGCTCAGTGTTAAACTTTAGACAGGTCTGTACTGTAGGTTAGCTCAGTGTTAAACTTTATACAGGTCTGTACTGTACGATAGCTCAGTGTTAAACTTTAGACAGGTCTGTACTGTAGGTTAGCTCAGTGTTAAACTTTCGACAGGTCTGTAATGTAGGTTAGCTCAGTGTTAAACTTTATACAGGTCTGTATTGTACGTTAGCTCAGTGTTAAACTTTAGACAGCTCTGTACTGTAGGTTAGCTCAGTGTTAAACTTTAGACAGGTCTGTACTGTAGGTTGTCTCAGTGTTAAACTTTAGACAGGTCTGTACTGTAGGTAAGCTCAGTGTTAAACTTTACACAGGTCTGTACTGTAGGTTAGCTCAGTGTTAAACTTTTTACAGGTCTGTACTGTAGGTTAGCTCAGTGTTAAACTTTACACAGGTCTGTACTTTAGGTTAGCTCATCGATAAACTTTAGACAGGTCTGTACTGTAGGTTAGTTCAGTGTTAAACTTTACACAGGTCTGTACTGTAGGTTAGCTCAGTGTTAAACTTTAGACAGGTCTGTACTGTAGGTTAGTTCAGTGTTAAACTTTACACAGGTCTCTACTGTAGGTTAGCTCAGTGTTAAACTTTTTACAGGTCTGTACTGTAGGTTAGCTCAGTGTTAAACTTTATACAGGTCTGTACTGTAAGTTAGCTCAGTGTTAAACTTTAGACAGGTCTGTACTGTACGTTAGCTCAGTGTTAAACTTTAGACAGGTCTGTACTGTAGGTTAGCTCAGTGTTAAACTTTACATAGGTCTGTACTGTAGGTTAGCTCAGTGTTAAACTTTAGACAGGTCTATACTGTACGTTAGCTCAGTGTTAATCTTTACACAGGTCTGTACTGTAGGTTAGCTCAGTGTTAAACTTTAGACAGGTCTGTACTGTAGGTAAGCTCAGTGTTAAACTTTACACAGGTCTGTACTGTAGGTACTCGGTGTTAAACTTGAGAAAAGTAGAGTAATGTAGGTCTACGCCCAAGTCAAAATTCTTTCACTTATATGGAGACAATCTGTTCAGTGGAGGATACCGGAGTACCCGGAGAATACCATAGGACGCAAGCCGACTGACAAACTTTCTTCAATAGGGTCTGTCCCGCTGTGATCTTTAAGACCACTCGGCTACCCAGCCCCCCACCCCCACCCCTTCGTACATATGGTATGTAATATCACTTTATAACGTAATCTCTCTCTACATATATGTGGATAGGCAAACAACATCGACTTGTCCGTATGAACTTTAATTTAAATATTTATCATGGATCAGCACATTTATGTTTAGGGAACACAGGTGTTAATTCCGTCTGCATCATGGAAAACATGAATTGTTTATGTATAAAAATTACCCATTTATAGAATAAACTATCGTACACATGCATATAATTTATTTCTAATGAAAAGTCAAATGGACAGGTCTCTGCTGTTTGCCTATAACTTGATATAAGCGAGATATAATGTTGTTTGATAAATGAGAATGTAAACTTATTAAAAAAAGTCTGTTTACAACCAATGAGTCTCTTGGTTTTTGTCCCTTTTCATGGGGTTAACGTGTGAATAAAAATCATAGCTTTTTGCATCGTGAAAACAAGCCTATGCCGTAATGTGGCCTGATGTAACCGGCGTCTAATCTACCCTCTTGACTTCATATTAAAACTTTTTAATATCGCCTTCTATATCGATATTTAAATTGTTTTAGCGCCATTTTCCTAACCTTTGCGGCGATACCAAAAAACAAAAGTGAGAGGGTTTTTCATATGCTAATCAGTTTCTGTTACGGGTCATTAACACAATCTTAGCTTCTTCGATTCTACGAAGATAGTCACTCCCACAGTCCCAACCGCGTGTATATTAATATCACCATCAGTTTTCCTGAAACACTTTTTAACTGAGTCTCAGTTGTTGAATTATCGTTTTTATTAAATGCATATTTTCTGCTACAACGATCAGAATTTTTTGTTAACATACGCCTCTAATTATAATCCGGTTACCTAATGGCTAAAGACAAAGTTGACCGACTTTTACAACACGTGTACACCTGATCATGAATACGGTAGTTCTTGCCAACCACCAAGTACATGTAGATTAGACATAGTTCTTGCAGTCTTACTAATTATCCGTACACGCGATTTATAAGTTTAATTAGTTACCATAATTTACCATTTCTTACATATTAGAATTTTACTTTTCAAAAAAGTATCAAGTTTCCCTTGATCTAATAATCATAGAAATGGGGGGAAATAAAAATAAAAACAATTTATTAATAATTTAATTAAATATTTCGAAAAAGGGAAAACCGTGAACACGTTACTGTAATGAATTCAGACTTCCCGGGTGGCATTTCTTTTATTTGTAGAACTTTTAATGAATCTATATAAGCCCTATCTTCTTTATTCAACGTTTAAAGTTTGTCAAGGTTAAGTATGACCGTTCTTAAATGAATTTCAATAAGAATTACGGTACAACGAGAGAGAGAGAGAGAGAGAGAGAGAGAGAGAGAGAGAGAGAGAGAGAGAGAGAGAGAGAACGTTGTCTCAAATAATGATTTGCATGTGAATTGTTTTAAGTTTTTCAGGGTTAAGTATGACTTTTCTTAAATGAATTTCAGTAAGAATTATGGCACAAGAGAGAGAGAGAGAGAGAGAGAGAGAGAGAGAGAGAGAGAGAGAGATGCGTTGTCTCAAATAATCATTTGCACGTGAATTGTGGCAAGAATGCTATTTCGCAAAAAAAAATCATGTAAACAAAAATTTTTTGTACATGACATACTCGTAGGTGCAGCATTATAACACCATATGTATATTGATAACTATTGATTTTAAACAATTTTGAGTAATTTTATAAACAAATTTATGAAAACAATATCCGTCCTTGTCAATCATGTGTAGTGTTACGTGTCAACATCGTCGATAAGAAATATATTTCCCTGTCCAAAAGGTTTCGACCGAAATGTAGGACTTAGACAAAATCGCCGTTGTTCAAAATTGACCAAAATTTACGGAGTATGGGGCAAAACTGAGTTTAAGAATAGAAATATTAAAAATTAATTACGGCATGAATTGTATAATAAATGTACGATTTTGCTTTTACAATAAAAGCTTTCGTTTTGGAGAATTTTACGAAAAACCGAGAGACTAAAGGATCGTAAATGGACTTTTTTAGGTCAATAAAGAATGTCACTAGTAATGTTATAGTAATAGTTTATACCTGAATATATCTTCCACTTGTTTGAATTCCGGTAGACATTTTCCACCAATATTTAGAGGTAGTTTTGGTTCAAAATAACTTGGAATTTTGTTCAGCAAAATAGCTACAACAACTACAACAATAACGTTCTTCAACATATCCATGATCTCCTTGTTCTATACAATATACAAGATTATGACATCTATATGTAAAGTGCAAGTAAAGGCAAACAACATTGACCTGCCCGCTTGACCTTTAATTTGATTTTTTTTCTGACAAACGCATTTATGGATATTGATCACAAGTTTTATTTTCGTCTTCATAAGGAGAATTCTTATCATTTGTCTTGTGTATATATTATATTGGGTGGATTCTTCTATTTGAATATTCCTAATGAAAGGTCAAGCGGACAGGTCAATGTTGTTTGCCTGTAATACATCAATTAACGTCACCGTTTTTAATCCTTGTTGTTACATATACATCATATTGAAAGGCTTATCCTTTCATGATGTTTGTATTTTACGAATATTGTTCAGTAAAAAGGGTTTTATGTCACACTTAATCAAAGAATATGTCACTTATATCAAGACGTCAAGTGGTAAAAATATGGTTTTATGTCTAATTATTCACTTATATCAAGACGTCAAAAGCTATAGGTAAAGTGGTAGAAATATGGTTTTATGTCCAATTAATTCACTTATATCAAGACGTCAAAAGCTATAGGTAAAGTGGTAGAAATTGTGACCTTTGCAGTGCAATAACGCCAATGTATAGGGAGAACTCTGCAATGTGCCATGCCTGTCGTGACACAGGTCATCAGCTTTTAGGTCATGTATAGGGAGGGCTCTGCAATGTGCCATGCCTGTCGTGACACAGGTCATCAGTTTTTAGGTAACTTCCGAAAGACCTATTGAATTTCATTTCTAAATATGATTGCTTGGTGAAAGAACGGCCACTAACAATTTTCAAATCTTCGTCAGACCCGGCAGCGGTTCGAACCCACGACCTCTCACATACGAAGCGAGCAATCTACCAGTTAAGCTACCGCATTGATTCTATGGTACGGGTATCATACTTGTATGTATATCGATCCCTGGTGAATGATTCTCACATATTTAATTAGGGATCTATGGCAATATTTTACTCAAAGCTTGGTAATTGTCATACTTTTCATTATTACTTAATAATTTTTAATAACTTTATTATTTAAACATCCTCAAATATCAATAATATACAAATATACTTGTAATATACTTCCTGACATGCCTTCGTCTGTAAACTACGATGGCTGAATGAGGCCATGCGTGGAAGTCTTTAAATGCGCACGCGGAATTATTACGTGCGCACGTAAAAGTTCCACGTGCACATAATAATTCCACGTATGCACGTAAAGAGTTCCACGTGCGCACGTATAAGTTCCATGTGCGCACGCAAAAGTTCTACGTGTGCCTGTGACGTAAAAGTTTCACGTGCGCACATAATAATCCCACGTGCGCACGTAAAAGTTCCATGTGCGTCTGTAATTATTCCACATGCGCATGTAAAAATTCTACGTGGATTTTTTCACTGCATGACCTCATTTAGCCACCGTAGTAAACAAACTAGCTGTAGTATCTATAGAAACATAATTTGCTTTTAACAGACGAAAGAAGTGAGTGAGTAATGGCTTTTGTTTCCTAATGTTTTAATATTTTATTAATAACATAACTTATTAATTATTAACGCAGTTACTCTATATGCTAAATGAAATGTCTTAACATAACTTTTCAATGGTAACATTTGGATATTCCGATGTATCAGTATACAAGTAATTACTATCCACTACATTCCTTAAACTCAATGGGCGGGCGGGTAAGGCATTAGCCTTCAAAACTAAGGAGTCTCATAGCTGTGAGTTCAATCTCGGCCGACTAGGGATAGGGTTTGCTAAATTTCTTAAACTTTGTTTGAGCTCGCAGTGGCTCAGGTCAAGCGTTAAACTTGAAACCAAAGGAGCGTCGTCACGGCGAATTCAACCCCAGTTTACCTCAACTTAGATAGGGTTTCTCATTGCCGTTGACTCAATACCATTATCTCTCTTGGTCTTGCAATATTTGGCTAAACCAAAATAACATTTTGCCAAAACATGCATTGTCTGTGGTTAAACAACGTTTTGAAGATATATACACTGTACAATTGTACATTCTACAAAATGTTCTTTATATCAGTATTTAATATTTCATTCTACAATATTATTTATGCAAACCTATTCCTATACTGTACAAAAAAATTTAGAAAAAATCAGAATTTATTCGCATTGTTTGTCAATGGGGTTCGCCGCTGTACCACGTGATACCTTCTAATGTGTCTGTGAAACGCTTGTTTCCAATGGACATGGAATCGCAAAATATGACGCTTTCCCTTAAAAACGACGTTATTCCGGGAATTTGTAACGTCGACGTTTTCCATAATGTTCCGCACAACATAAGAGGTATTGATCACGTGGTACGGCGGCGAACCCCATTGAAACTGGTCGTTATGGTAACACATGGAGAAATAAACACATATTATATACACAAACACTCGTCGAGCAAGTGCGACTCGTAGTGATACGACTACTAAAAACGGACGAGAAGGTTGAAGGTTCAATATTTGTAGAGGGTTGATAGTGGATGCTTTGTTATGCTTTTCGTTTCTATTTAACAATAAATGTTTTGGGAATTAATAGATCGTTATTTAATCTTATGTTTAAAGTTGTTGAATTGTTTAACCGGGGGAATTATCTTTTTATATTCTAATCATTATAGGAATAAAATTATTTTTTTTTTGTTATGGAAGTAAAAGTTAATTTCATTTTTATACTTCAATTTTTAGAAATTCTTCAACAATAAATCACGATTTAAACAAAAAGCTTGCCAGGGGAAAGTATAAAATAGCAACGATATGGCGGAGGGATTCAAATGACGTCATCCACAATGAGATGACGTCACTAAGAGCCAATCCATTCATGCAAACGTAACAAAAATATCTGACAATCAAAATGCGTTTAACAAATGAGAATTGAATAATACAATGATACACACATATTATATACACAGTGTGTAGGTACAACCCTCAGTATCAGGTCGAGTCCTTTTTTTCGTAGCCGTATCACTACGAGTCGCGCTTGGTGTGTATAATATTTTATCTAACATTTCCAATTATGTTATTTAAAATAATAAAAAAACCAATACTTACTGTGAAAAATTACATTTTACCGCAGAAAACCACTGAACTATGTTATGACATTTGTTTTACGTTCTCCCTAATGACGTCACAATGAGAACGTGCACGTCCACTTTACCGCCAAAGATTCTGTATCATGCGTGTTTGATAAAACTTGTGTTTCGTAGAAAAACTAGTCTAATGTTAGATAAAACAAATGTATATCATAATTATAAGGACAAGTATTGATCACAATGGTACACGCTGCTTGTGGGTGTGTATCATGTTGATGCAAGACTCCTTTCAATGATCAAAATGACTATTATTTTTATTACAGACTAAAAGTCATAGCTACTAAGTTGATAATAAAAAATCTTTTAAATTTTATACATTGGTTTTCTGTCTTAAAATAATAACGCCCATTGCTGTATTTGATTTAAAAAACGACTGATAATTATAAGTCGGCCATCTTGCTAATGGTAGTCATATTAAAGTCAACAAATTATTTTCATGAAAACTTAGTATGTATTATTATTTTATTGATCAAATACCAAATTTCAACTCAAAATGTTAAACTTTTGATTTGCCATTAAATTTTAATACTAAAATTATCTTTTTTGGCGGCCATCTTCGATTTGGCAGCCAAATTCTCAATAAACGGAAAAAAGTCATTTGAAAGTAGAAACATACCTAACCGGACAGAGTTCATATAGAGCAATAACATCCACCATGTTTCCTGCTTTTAAAAAAAAAGTTAAGGGGGTGTCAGATTTTTTTGGATCTGCTTTCTAACTATCAAATGGACTTACGGAATAAATGGACTGAGTGGTCTGTGATGTTTATCCTCCTCGGTCATTGCGGGAAAACAACACTGACCTGTCCGCTTGACCTTTTTTTATCAGGAATATTCATATTGGAGGATCCAACCAATACATGGGTAGTATTAAGATCCAAATTAATATAGGTGTACTCTATCAGATGAGTATATCGCATAATGTATACAAAATGAACACCTGTTCTCCCTTTACATAAATGTACTTTGTCCATGATAAATATGTAAATGAAAGGTCAAGCGGACAGGTCAAAGTTGTTTGCCTATACTTACACCCTATAGCTAACTACCGTCAGCACAGATCAATAACACTTGCACAGACCCACACACGTGTATTGTGTTTGTTCGCCAAGATCAATCCTTGAAATTATAAAAATAGTCTTGTCATCTTGTCACGAAAAGTTACATAAAACGTGACATTAAACAACATTGGTTCTTACAAGTCTCGAGCTGTGATAAATCACATTAAATAAATAAATAAATAAATAAATAGATAAATAAATAAATAAATAAATAAATAAACAAATAAATAAGAAAAGATAATCTTTCCCTTCATTATGTAAGAATTTGCGGTAGCTCAGTTGGTAGAGTGCTCACTTCGTGGGAGGTCGTGGTTTTGAGCCCTTGTTGGGTCTGACCCAAGACTTGAAAGTGGGTAGTGACTGTTCTTTCGCCAAGCACTCAGCATTACGAAATGAAAGTCGTGGTGTTTTCGGACGGGAACTTAAAATAAACGAGTTCCCTTGTCACGTTGGGCTTGGCATGCTAAAGAACCCTGCTGTATAATGACATTAGCGCAACACAAGGCAAAATTTCTGCACCTTCGCCTATAGCTGGCGGCGTCTCGATATAAGTGAAATATTCTCAGTTATTAGGATGTTAAACACTATTACTCAACTCATTTTTACATACGTGTGTTCATTGACGTGTCTCGAACATGGTAGATATGTACATAAGTATACTTTTGTATCACCTTTATACTAACATTTTAACTGTTATTGTATAATACGTTGCTTTTAACGATGATAAATAATTTGTATCACATAAAACCAATATATAGATTTGATTTCAGAGCAGTTTTAATTTGTTATAATTTTTTTTTCATTTGCTTGAAGCCTGTTGTATAAATAATGGATAATATGCTGAAATAAATGTACTATCCATAGCAACCAAGAACACAAAAACGAATAGTCAGCCCCGTACAACATACAGCGCAGACCCGTACAACATACAGCGCAGACCCGTACCTTGAACACTGGGCTGATGGCAACAGAAGGTCACAAATGGTAAAATATTGAAAACAGCTAGACTGGACAATATAAGCTTTGAGATGAGAAGAAGAAAATGGAACTGGTTGGGGCACATACTGAGGAAAGAGGGAACAAATGACTGCAAGACAGCACTAAGGTGGCAACCAGAGGGGACAAGAAAAAGGGGAAGACCTAAGTCCACATGGAGGAAAACGACCGAAAAGGAAAGAAACGCCGCCGGATGGACCATGTGTAACACAGCAAATTAAAAACAGCAGCGAAGGGCAGGCGAAAATGGGAGGATACCGTTACGGCCTTATGCGCCTTCTGGTGAGGAGAGAATTAAGTTACGTAAGTAAGTAAGTGATGGTCCATGTCATTACCCACAACCTAGGAATACCCAAAACTTATTGGCGCTATTTTTATCTGTGTCCGCAACAACCAGTTCGAAGAAATGGCAACGTCTGAAATAGCAATTAAAAACAAACATACCAATCCATGTCCAACAATCTTAAAATCGAAGTAAAACCTTTGAAACTGGCAAATTAAACCAAACACATGAAATTCCACCAGGGAAATGTGGTTGAGTTCTCCGGAAGGGTAAGCGCCTCCTGTGTTGCTAGCTACATCCGCCACATTTGTTGTCCAAATCAACGTGGGAACGAAAGAAAACGGAACCATGACATCATTTATACCCGGATACAGAGTCTTGTATCAGACACTCTTGTATCAGTTCAAGAGTGAAAAAAAAATAAACAAAATTCAATTACATGTAAGATAAAGGATGACGCCATTGATGAATGGGATGGGAAGTAACTTTGCCTACGTCCATTGGTAAAAATTAACAAATCCGTTCAATGGAATGCAATTGTTTTATTGACAAATTAAACGATTAATTTATAGATATTTTGAACAGTTACATTTGTAAAAAAGAAAATAGAAATAATGCCAGACATGTCGTGTATATGACGTACATGTACATGTAGTTGTGAGGAACTATTTCCATGCATTTAACACGGAATCAGATCAGTTCATGTTTTCCCGTACAAACAACGTTATTCTGGGATTTTTTCCTTGCTATACGTTTAACACGGAATCAGATCAGTTCATGTTTTCCCGTACAAACAACGTTATTCTGGGATTTTTTCCTTGTTATACGTTTAACACGGAATCAGATCAGTTCATGTTTTCCCGTACAAACAACGTTATTCTGGGATTTTTTCCTTGGTATACGTTTAACACGGAATCAGATCAGTTCATGTTTTCCCGTACAAACAACGTTATTCTGGGATTTTTTCTTTGGTAAACGTTTAACACGGAATCAGATCAGTTCATGTTTTCCTGTACAAATAACGTTATACCGGGACCCCCCTCCCCTTCCCCCGGTAAACGTTAAACAACAAAGACAAAAAGACGTATATATTGTCATGTAATATGTTAGAATATCTATTAGAATTTTTCAATGTACGGTTACATTTCAATTATTTTATAACAGTGAGATACCTGAGAAGTTCTTCGTTTCAATGATACCAAATTTATTAAAATCCATGGTTATTTTAATTTCGAAATCATCGTTTGAAAAATGGGATGTGTGCAAAAACGTCAAATCGTGCGTTTTCTCACGATTGGTCAACAAATAGTCTGGTAGAGGATTTTGAAAAAACCGCTTATTTTTCGATGTAGGGAGGACAACGTGTTCAAAGGTGGCAAGTTATGTCATAACCTTCTTTGAACTTTACTTTGGTAGAATCGGCTTGTTGCCAAGCAAGATTTCACCCAGGGGCCATTGTGGGGGCAGCTAAAGGTCAATGGGTGCAAAGTTCAAGTGAAAATGCCCATATTGACCTATACACAAATTCAAGGTGGCTTACAGAAGTTTTTCTTTATACATTGTGTCTTCTAAATATGTAAGTGGTATCTTCAAATTAATAGAAAGTCATATCCAACTAATTCAGTCACTTATTTTCAAAGTTTTCCATGAAAAATAAGATTAGACGCTTGCACAATTTTGACCTTTACAAAAATGATTAATTGTGGCAAATAAATACTAGTATAAACACATTTGTGCATTTGAAATTGTTTAACAACATTTTAGACTTCTGTTAAAATAATTTTACTAAATCATATTGCCCGTATTTATATAAGTATCCACTTTTTTAAAAAAAAGAAATCAAAGTACTGGTGGTACTGAAAGATTTGATTAGCTATAATGACTGTATCTGTATAATACTATCAAGTGTGTTCTCTTTTTCTGGTGGAAATATTTATGAACTGTTGAAACACGAACTATTTTCAGTGTCGCCTATACCTGATACATCAGGACCCTTGTTATCTGCAGCCGACCAGTTGCATTGGTGGAGACATTACTACCAAAATAATTAATGGTCAAACTCTAGTTGTAGCACTGGGAAAACGGAAAGGCATCAATACATTCGGCAAGTTAGGAAACGCACAAACTGTTTTTATCCACGCAAAAGATAAATGTATTAAAATTGATGTCATTATGATAGATATGGCAACTATTCCATAAAAGGTGAAACCATCTAGAGATAAAAGAGGACCAGGTCCCCGTTCTGTTAGAAGAACTATTGATAATTAAAATGTCCCTCTGCCATCAAATTGGTAAGATTTTATCAGTCACCAAGAAAACAAATAGGATCTCGTAGTAATCCAAGAGACTTCTTAGCTTAGCTGAGGGTATCAGGGGGTGAAACAGACGACATGTTTAATTCATACAGAGGAAGGAGTGTAACTGTTTTTAAAGCTTTACACAAAGGAGCTGATACTAGAGTTGTTTCCCATGGTGTCGATGCTTACATGCAAGGCTATAAAAGAACAGTTGTTGTCTGTCGTGATACTGATGACCTTATTTTTCTGTTGCTTTTAAATGAGGAAGTATGATTCCACACCGGGACATCTAAAGTTTGTCCCTGTTCATAGCATAAAATTATCACCTCTGGAGAGGCATAAGCTACCAGTATTCCATGCAATTACAGACTGTAAGACTGTCAATTAACTTTCTGGACATTCTAAATACAGCATTCCGTGTTTCCAGGGAAAACACAGGTCTTCTTCCCACTCTTGCAAGAGGGAACTTTTCTGAACTTGTGAGTGCAGATGCCTTCATTGAATGTACCTAGCGAGGATTTCTCATCTACGATGTAAACTGTTCCTCTCAGGGGAAAAGTACAATTGAAAATTTGCTTCCAACATCATATGCGACCGACCTACATATTCAACGTGCACACTATTAAACTGCTGTTTGGCTGCATTTAGTTATACCTGGTATTTGTTCCGGTAGTCCGACTCATCAGCCCACTAAACCCCCATTTTAATTTTTTGAATTTTTGGAGGTTTGTGAATTCAACAATGGAAGCTGTCAGAAACCTCCAAAAAGTCAAAAAAATAAAATGGGGGTTTAGTGGGCTGATTAGTCGGACTATTGTTCCGGATCTCCCGTCATCTATAGGACACGGATGGTGCTAGTATCACTAACTTGAGTACTCTATGCCGTTAACTCCCAGTGGAGGTTAGTCCATCGACAAAATCTCTCAAACTGGCTCTGTTCTGCGCAATTTTACCACCTCTGTTTCAATTCCAGAAACTTGTCTCAAGGTGTCTTTTATTCTTGTGTGTTCCATTTCAAAGTTTTGTGATGGTGTTGGCAGGTGTCTTGATGGTGTGACCTATCCATCCCCAATGTCGCTTTTGTGTTTGTGTTTCAAAACGACCTTGTTTTGTGATCCACCATAAACTTTTCGTTACTAATTTTGATTTGTCATCTGGTAACAGGACCACGAACAATACTAGTTTTTATACTTAAATCTGAGGTTTTTCACAAATTAAACTTATTATTTTTTTTGCTTAAATCTTACTTTGAACTTTAACTTTTATAAGACAATTACAGGTCAAAGGATCATGAACAAAACTTAACTTTTTGGACTTAAGTAAAGTATTTTCCTGATGTTCACGATTATTCTCGGACAGTTAATTTAGTGTGAGTCTGAATGTGACTTAAAAACAGTTTTAATGAGAAAATTATAAATTGATTGATTGCATGGGGTTTTACAGGCTTTTACGTATTTCAGTCATATCAAGACGTCACCAGCTATAGGTGAAGTGGCAGAAATTTTTATCTTTGCAGTGAACTTAGGGAAATGTGCAGGAAAAGTTCCTTGACATGTTACACCCGCCTTGGCACGGGGCATCGGTTTTTAAGATCTCTCTCAAAGGATCTCGTGACTTTCGTTTCTAAATACCGAGTGTTTGGCAAAAGAACAGTCACTATTTTATTTCAAGTCTTGGTCAGACCAAACTAGGGTTCGAACCCAGGACTCACCACATACGGGGAGTGAGCGCTATACCAATTGAGCTACAGTAGGGACTTTTAATGAGAAAATAACCTTTACCAAAATCATGTCATGCATTGCTGAAATGTAAATATAAATCATGTTGCACTACAAGATGTACATGTAGGGCATACAATTTAAAGTGGGTGGATGTATGCACTTCCAATGGCACCGTTGAACCGTTGATTGGTTGAACCCTTTGAATGGTAATGCCACAGATAGTGTTATTGATGAATGAAAAGAAATCGTTAGATTTTACTGATATATTCCAGAGATTCTCGTGACTATGCCTTGCCGATTACAGTACTTGCAGTACTTTGATTTTAAACTTTTAATAAATTTTAAATTATCAGCTGGGTTTAAACAATATATTTGTTTTAATCACAGTCATGTATTTACAAAATAATTATATTTTAGCATTTTGATTCATGCTTTGATGTTGAATGTATACTTTTATTTTATTCTATCTTGAAGCTTGTGTCAGAATTTTGAAAAATAACATTGAAATATTTAAATTTTAGCCTAAACAGTCAATTAGCTTCCTAGTCAATGTTAAAATACATGAAATGCTATGATTGCATGAGAACAGATTGAAAATTATCAATGTAGCTTTAGCCTTTGACGGTGAAAATATCTGTAGAATTAAAGATAAAGAAACAAATCGTTTTCACTGAAAAAAAAATTAAAATTGTTCAAAAACTAAGGTATACTTTCTCGTGTAAAGTATTTCTTTAGGCAAATTTGATAAATTTCGTCCTATGGCTTATTTTCAACATCTTGATAACAATTTTGTTCCAAACACTACTGATAAGGTATTGTATTTAGAAACGGCCGTCTAGTGCTGTAATGGTAATGTAGTTTGAGGTGATAAAACAAAGTTTTATTAGTAATATAGTTGAGATATCTGGCAGACTTGTCAGGCTATGTGCTTGAAAAGAAGATTAAGTTTTATATTGTTTCAGTCCACATAGCTCCTACATTAATGGGAACTGGCAAATGTGCCGGAATTTACCCTGTGGTGGACCACAATTCCTTTTCATGCCAACAAAACATGGATAAACATCGAATTGATGCGAGAAGCCTGAAACATGAAATAAGACTACAACAACCACTGCGGTAGCTCAGTTGATAGAGTGCTCGCTCCGTAAATAGAAGGGCGTGGGTTCAATTCCCCTACCGGCTCTGACCCAAGACTTGAAAGTGGGCAGTGACTGTTCTTTCGCCAACCACTCGGCATTGCGTAATGAAAATCACGGTTCTTTCGGATGGGAACTTAACATAAACTTGGCCCCGTGTCACGGTGGGCTTGGCACGCTAAAAACCCTGCTGTATAATGCAATCAGCGAAACGCAAAGGCAGACTTTTTGTATCTTCGCCTATAGTTCGCGACGTCTCGATATGTGAAATATTCCTGACTGGGATGTTAAACACCATTACTCAACTCAATAATCAAAACAAACATACTAACCATGTCCAAATCACAATCAAGAAACAAAGTAAAAATTTTGAAACTGACAAGTCACACGTGAACTTCCACCAGGGAAGTGAGGCCGGGTGCTGCGGAAGGGTAACCACCTCCTGTTTAGCTGGCTTCGAAAGTCATGTTTTATCGTTTATTCAAACTTTTCATCGTCGTCGTCGATGATTTTGATTCAAACTATAACACTTCAAGGGGAATAACTCGTATTTTATTAGCTTAACTGAGCTGAAAGTAGGACTGTTTTAAAGCCATTATTAAGTTTTGTAAAATAATTTGTAATATTACTACTTCTGAGTTAAGTATTTAAACACTGGTTACATAATACAATTTTCACCACTTCTCACATAACACATTTAAAGTATATGGATATCATCTGAAACTCTGCACAGTTGCATTGCCATATAATAATCATAGCTGTTATTTCCTTTATTTTGTTTTTGTTCGATACAATATAACAAATTAACTAAATAACTTCCAGATTTTTTGGTTTATCATTTTTAACCCCCCAAAACGGTGTGTAAACTATATAACTCAACGAGGCAGGTTATACAAAAGTTTACACACCGGTTTTTGCAGTTAAGAATGATAAATAAAAAAAATATCAAATTTATTTCTTATAATTCAATTCAAAAATAATTGTACACAGATATTTATAATTTAATGACAATTAAATGATTTCAAAACTTTACATTCAAATTACCACCATCATATGGCGCGTTAATACAAATGGCGTTACTGACGTAATGAGCTCGTAACCATTAACAACTGTCGACATCCCGTCATCTCTGTATTGATCACGTGACCAATGTTGATCATCATAAATAAACTGAATATGATGATATTAAAAAGATATCTAGAATTAAATCATGAATGATTGTAGTAAAATATTCAAAGTTTCGATATGCAAAAGTTTAGGTTACTTAAGTCATCCCATTGTTGCAACATAGAATAGCGTCACCTTTTATATGGCTGGCATTTGCAAATGTAGAAAAGGTAAGACAAAGGTTACCCTTAACAAAATACAATTAAATTCTTTATGAAAGATAAGTATTTGTCCGACAAAGCGTCATTTTTACGTCCTTCGGTAGGTATTTGTCCGACAAAGCGTCATTTTTACGTCCTTCGGTAGGTATTTGTCCAACGAAGCGTCAGTTTTACGTCCTTCGGTAGGTATTTGTCCGACAAAGCGTCATTTTTACGTCATTCGGTAGGTATTTGTCCGACAAAGCGTCATTTTACGTCCTACGGTAGGTATTTGTCCGACAAAGCGTCATTTTTACGTCCTTCGGTCAAGTCAATTAGGTATTTGTCCGACAAAGCGTCATTTTTACGTCCTTCGGTCAAGTCAAACAATTAAGACCAAATTTAAAAGACGATCAACATTTCAATTATAAGTCCATAGATGCTGCGTCTTACAATTGCAACATATAGGTAAACAACACTGACCTGTCCGTTTGACCTTTGATTTAGATATTAATGACGGACAGGTAAATTTAAGTAATATTGGTTACGCGTGTACATTTCGTTTATATGATGTGAAAACTAATCATGGGCAATATGTACATGTATTAACTGGTAATCTTAACCTTACCCATGTAATGAGTGGACCCTCCTATATGAATATTCCTAATAAAAGGTCAAACGGACAGGTCAATGTTGTTTGCCTATACTTTAAATGATCCACCCTAACATAACAATAAATGGGAATTCAATGTCATGTAATAGAAAATTATCTAATTGTCTTTTAGTTTAGATTTACCTAAACATTCATAAAATGCATTCATGAGGTCTGCCATCACAGGGTGAAGTTCATAAGGTGTTAGATAATTGGTTACAAAGCCCATGCTAACTTTATGTTTGGGATCAGCAAATCCAAACTGTCCTCCATATCCCATTGTACCTAGTACCTGCACGCTCTGGAATGAGAAAAATAATGATAAAAATTATTGATTAAAGCAAGGTTCGTTGCATGCTTTACTTCGATTGTTTTATTAGTACCATTAAAGTGGTAAAATAATGCGTACAAATAACAATGCACTATGAGCGCCATTATTTACAATTTACATTAAATGGAAACTTTTCCGAGGACGAAAGATGGTTGCTTGTGAATTCTACATGTAAAAAGAAAAAGAATTACACTGTACACAAGTAACGGTACACAAACAGGCGAGAGTAAAATGGCGCTAAACACAAAGAACATGAACTATCAGAGGAAATAATAGCTATATCAGATGGAACAGGCAACATATTTGAAAGCAATATTTACTCTTCAGTAATCAGTAAAGAAAGTGAACACTATTATCGACAAACACTCGGATACTGGAAAGCTTACATGAAGACATACACGATCCGACAGGGAGGATAAATCACAAATTACAATGCTGGGAAGGTGAAAGTGAACATGTCGTATTTGTGATAACAAAAAAACTAGAACTGTCTCTTGAGAAACAAATACCCCGCCCAAAAAATTTAATGTTTTCCCATGACCTTGACCTTTCCGATATGATCTTGTTTCAAGGTCATGACACACCTTTCTTTAGACCATAAAGAAGATTCTCGTGACGTTTTATGACAGTTGTCTTCAAAGTAATTATGATATTATGGCCCGGACACAATTTTACACGGACGGACAGACAGACATGATTATTTTACATACCACTCAAACTAGTTTGCGGAGGCATAATTACAATTACAAAACAAAACAATATTGCCAGAAGTAGGTGTATTATCGGAGCAGAGGGATAACTCGCAAAAATATCATTTGTTTTACCTCAGTCATATTGAAGAAGAAAACGCCATGTCCAACACTCATACGGGTATGTAAATTCTTTACTTCGTCAGATACAAGAATGGTTGAAATTTTCTTCAGTATTTTATCGGAAAATACTTTCGTGTCTTTGTAATACCCGCCATTTGCAACGATTCCATAAAGCTTTGCCAATGACCTTCCATTTCCGTAACCACTTGCAGCCGTGTTCGCAGATAAGCGTGACAGAGGACGATTTGCATTCTGAAAGAATTAATTGATACAAATTAATGTTCATTAAAAGTGTTTATGTAAATGGAAACAAATGTTTCAATTTCAATGCATCTTTATTCGATGTTTCACTGAAGAATCACTTGTTATGAGGAATAGAAGAAAAATTCTTAGCATCTGTTCTTTTTATTTTTACGTAGTGCCCTTGTTTCAAATCATGGAATTCCGATCTATTTTTTAGATGTTTACACAATTTTGATTACACACGTGGCGGGAGGGAGGTGCTTACCCTTCCGGAGCACCCGGCCTCACTTCCGTGGTGGAAGTTAACGTGTGTAACCTAACTTGTCAGTTCCAAAGTTTCTACTTTGCTTCTGGATTGTGATTCAGACATGGATTATTATGTTTGTTTCTTATTAAATAACCAGTATAGGTTTTGGTTTTCAGCCAAGTTGCAATAATGTTGTACTCTATTATAAATAATGTAATATTGGGCAGGAATTAAGTCTGAGCGGCCATCTAGTGCTGCTTTAATAACACTGGTATAATATGAAAATTTCCGAACGACTTATTTCTACAAACTTATAAATATTGATGTGATTTTATCAGTATGTGTTGCAAATGAAGTTTTAGTTTCGTTGTGGTTCACTTATTTGTGACAATATAATGGATTTTGGAAACAGAAACGTTCTTAAAATGATATTTATTTCATTTTCCCATTTTCCTTTTCTTTCTATTTCTAAACGCTTGCACCACTTCAGTAGCTCAATTAGTAGAATGTTCCCTTCGTATGGTGGGGTTGTGGGTTCGAACCTTGGCCGGGACTGATAAATACTTGAAAACTGGTTGTTTTCATCAACTACTGGGCATTTACAATAATAAAAAAAAATTATGTGACCTCAAAAACCTAAGCCCCGTGTCACGACAGGCGTGTTACGTTAAAGAACCTCCCTGCATATTGCCCCGAGCGCACTTTTAAAGTAAATTGTTCTTGCAATTCACCTGTAGCTGATGGCGTCTCGATATAAGTTAAATAGTCTTGATTGGGACGTACAACCCTATTCAATCAATCAATCTAAAACGATTGTAGAAATTGAACGTAAACTTTGTTCACGTATGTATGTGCATTATACATCATACAAAATATGGAATTACGTGAACATCCTAGTGCCGATCGATTTTTGTAGAAGAATCTAATTAAAAAGTGTTCTAAATATTACCATTATTAAAAACATACATCATGTATATCCCTTTATTGTACAATTAATAAAGGACTGAATGGCTAAACAATGAGGTACGCCATTGTACCATGTAATTAATACATCTAAACTTTTTAAAACTTTTTCGTCTAAAGTTCCCAAAATAACATTATATTTAATGGTAAACGTTAACCGATACGATACGGTATCTAATGGAAATAACTGTTGTACACAAATCTATGTTACATAAAACAATTCCACTGCGGTAGCTCTGGTGGAAGAGTGTTCGCTCCGTAAGTGGGAGGTCGTGGGTTCGAAACTCGACCAGGTCTGACCAAAAACTTAAAAGTAGGTAGTGGTTGTTCTTTCGCCAAGCACTCGGTATTACGAAATGAGTCACAGTTCCTTCGGATGGGAACTTGAAATAATCGAGGTCCGGTGTCTTGGTAGGCGTAGCACGATAAAGAACCCTGTTGTATAATGCCATTTGCACAACGTCCAAGCAAAATTTCTGCATCTTCGCTTATAGCTGGCAACGTCTCGATATAAGTGAAAAATTCTAGCTATATAGACTGGCAAGTCACCATGTCTGAACTCTTACTCATCTTACACTTGTGAAACAGAATATCCAAAAGACCAAAAGATCAAAGTAATACATTTAACCAAATTTAGACAAGAAAATACTTCGCATGAGGGGGTATATCTTAGTTTTTTGGGGATTTTAAGATTTTAACTAGCAGCAAATTTAGACTACAGTATATTTCTGACAACCCTCGAGGATGTCCACATGCAGACATACCGACCAAGTTGTTTAAATTACGTCTTATACAAGTGTTAATTTTACATAGACGTTCGACTAGAATCATATGAGAATTATAATTAAATTATATATTCAAATATATCTCGGAGACACAAATACGGCACATGCCTGACGAAAGTTTAACACTAAGCAAAACTAATTACATGTACTGTATTTCCATAAATTGAGTGCACATGGATTTTATTATTGATTTCTTTTATTTTAAAATGTTCCCAATAAACTATCAATAACATGCATTTAAAATGCACTGACCTAACCAAATTATACTTTTATTTAAAAAACTTATTGTTCAGTCCTCCTGTACATAGAGAAATATTGCGAAAATTTTGGAAATTTGATCAAGTTTATACACCAATTGGGCCTTATTCAAAGTTACATCAGGGTATTTACGGTCAGGTAGGTCATTGTTGTTCGGTTTTTTTCCAGGTGTGATCATCATGAATATTTCAATTATGACATAACGTTTATAGTTGTTCCAAGAAAGAAGGTACAGAAAGGATAATTTTGACATAGTCATAATTGTTCTTTTGTTAAAGAGTTCAAAAATTGCTCTATGTACAGAAATAAGTTCACTTTTCATGAATGAAAAATGTTTTTTCCTATTAGGTCAGAATATTTTGTATTAAGTTTTGACAATTTTTTGTGAGTTTGTTGGAAAATACGACTTTATTCTTGCATTTTCCATTTGCACTGAATTTGTGGAAATACAGTAGTGCCAAGTCGGTAATTCATTTCAACCCCTCGTTATATCAGCTGTATCTCGGCTTTTTTAAGGCAGCTGCTATCTATCTATCGAGACCTTTTCGGCTACCACCTATCTATATCTCGACCGCTCCACAGCCGGACTTTTCGTTAACTCAGTGTTAAACTCTTGACAGGCCTGTATATTACGTTTTTCACGGCTATATATATACTCCTACCTTAAAATCTTGAACAGCAGCAGCTGAACGCCTTAGCTCGGAGTTAGGGTCCATTATATTAAAAGTAATTGGTATTGTCTTTGGATGACTCATCATTCGTTTCAAACTGTCTGTAAATCTTATTGGATATTCCCTGGCTATACGGTAATGTTCTGATGTCGGTACACCAATAATAAAATCTATATCTAAAAATTTAAAACAATTATCAAACATATGTATAAAAACGTAACCAAAAAAATATCGACCCATGTTCAAATCACAGTCCCATAAGCAAATGGAGGCCGCGGTGGTCTAATGGAAAAGACGTCAGTCTACAAATCCAGGGTCTCTCGCCGCTCTGAGTTCGAGCCCCGCTCAGACCACATGTTGGAAAGTGGTTGGCATTTACTTGTTCACCTTGTATCAGTATAATGTGACTGGCGGTGTGGTATGCTTGTCTGCAGTGTACTGGCTTTGTGAGCTATCGCGTTTAAGTCGCCCTGAGTGTGCGCTAGTACTAATCAGACCATAAAACACACTCGCACTTCACATACATACACGAAATTGTAGGAGATTAATCCATAGAGATTAATAATACTAGAAAAGTGAGACCGGGTGTCCCGGAAGGGTAAGTACCTCATGTCTAGCTACACCCACCACATAATTTGACTAACACCACATCACTTTATATCCAACTTTTATCATTGTTGTTATTCATTTGTATTGGCAGCATCCTATATTTTATCTTGTCTTTTCAATTCGTTCGCTTGTAGCACCAGGTATTTAGTTGTAAATTTTGAATCTCCTTAATGGATATGTTTTGCCAACTACAAGTATGTAATTTATAACTTATTTCCTTTAATATATTCTCATCGTCTTAATTTGAAATGGGATAAATTCGTAAATTACAGCTTTCGGAATCGGTTTCGGGCACCAAAACCATACAGTAAGAAAAAAGTTGCATATTCATTTCTAAAAAGAATTACAGTGGGTTAGTGTTAATTGCCAATAAAACAACAATAACGCAAACATTGCATTCTAAAATTATCATCTGAGTTCCAATTATGAGCCCGTATTTACGTGCATATTAAATCACATACAAAAGTTAAATAATAAAAATGTTTGCAATCAATGCAGAATAATCACTGTACCTCTTCAGGTATTGTCCTGCATGTGAACTCTGGCCGTGTATTATTTGACAATGTACCAACAGTAAATGTTGATAATTAAATGCGCAGGTGAATAAAATTGTCTATCATTTCTACGATATAATACCAATAACAGTTGCTTTAAAACTTACCATATGGTTTTGCTAACTCCTCACTGAAAATTTTACCGACAACCCGCTGTTTTGGATCTGTCTTCCGAAGTATTCTATCCAAGAAAAGACCATATGTTATGGCATGGTATGACACTCTTGTCCCTGTAAATAAATATACAGTTATAGAGGGATATTTCAGTTGGAATTTTGGGGTATTTGAAACAAAGGTATATAGAGTTGAGTTGAGTAATTGTGTTTAACGTCCCAGTCAAGAATATTTCACTTATATCGAGACGTCTCCAGCTATAGACGAAGGTACAGAAATTTTGACTGTGCGTTTCGCTGATGGCATACAGCAGGGTTCTTCAGCGTACCAAGGCCACCGTGACACGGGACCTTGTTTATTTTAAGTTCCCATCCGAAAAAACCGTGAGTTTCATTTCGTAATGCCGAGTAGTGCTTTGCGAAAGAACAATCACTACCCACTTTCAAGCCTTGGGTCAGACGCGGCCGGGGATGAAACCAACGACTGCCCACTTACGGAGCGAGCACTCTACCAACTGAGCTACCGCAGTGGTCATAGGTATACAGCCAGTAAGACAACAGTGAGATGTGGCTCCAGCAGAGCTAAGCTTATCAATACAAAAAGCAAAAACAAACAATCGCAATTCCAAAGCAAAGTAAACATTTGAAACCGACAAATTAGGATCAACATGTGACCTTCAAGGAAGTGAGGCCATTTTTGCAGTCGATACGCTATGGTAGAGCTTCTTCCCATTACAACTTTATACAAGGAAGCAAGTTTCTTACAAAATAATTCTTGACTCGGGGATATTTCGCTTCCTAAAAAATAAGTTGTTAATAGAAGAAAGAAGTAATTATAAATTATAAAAAAAGTTATAAACAATATAAGCTCATGAGAACAATATGAATTAATAGACGGTACCTGGTGGGTAGAACGGTTTTGACTTTTTCAAATGAGTATCCAATTCTTCTCCGTCCTCAATTAACATCCGCACATTAACAGGTGAATCTAGGATAGTTAACCCAGCCTAAATAATAAAATACAAATATGTTTTACATTCATCATGCCTTCATATCCTTATATGGAAACAAAAAAGGAAGGGTCCTTGGATCAATCCAATCGATATGCAGAAATAAATTAAAAATTCAATAAATATAGTCTATTAAAAATGCATGTCTTTGTTGGTTGCTTTATTAATTATTTACGTTCTATAAATATTTAAATTTACTTTCGGAACTTATTCGTTTTTATTGTATATGAAGATTCTCACTCATGATCGAATATTTTCACGGGTGGTTGAATCCGTGCTGTATAGAACTGCAAGCATTTCTGGGTAGGGTATATAAGAAACACGCTTGCTCTTTAAGTCATTCGAACCGGTTGCAAGCTAAGAGCTATATCTGATAAGAATTCAGATAGGGAATCGAGGCGTGGTAGAAGGGGCACAGGGATAGAAAAGCATACCCATCCCTACCCTTTAAGGGGGCACAAAGATAGAAAAACATACCTACCCCTACCCTTTCTCCTTTTTCATTCTTTTCCATATACTAGATATATATGTATCATGCTTTTTATTATTATATTTACAATATGACTGTACCTGTCTTCGATGAAACATGCAAAAGCAATTGTATTTTAATTCCCGTTGAAAGACAATAGGGGTCATGACCTTTGATGCGTAGTAGTCCCAGAAAGCACATGTCATACAACGTGGGTTTGTTTACAAACAGTATATTACTTGCAGTATTACTCTACTTTTAATAATTGCAATTTTAATTTTAACATGAAGATATAATATTTGATGTAAAATTATATGACTATAAATAAAAACTTAGCATGAAATACTTTGGATTATATTTTTCTTTGACAGCTGTCGGAAATCGGAGGCGGAGTCAAACTGTCTATCAGCAACAGTTTTGAACATCGGATCAACAAATATTGGTACAAAATACTTATTTAAACAAAAAAAATGTAAATATAAGAAATGACATTTCTGATCATGGTTATTCAAGGGGTGATGAAAGATAGTGTGGCGCGTGCCAAATTCAAAATGAAGGGCTACCCGTTGAAATACCATGATCAGAATGTCATTTCTTAAGTATTTTGTAAAAATAGATAAACAGGTGTATCGATTATTTATAATCATGATGTAGACTTTTTAATTATATAAAGAGCTTGCATCTAGTCATCCTATTTTATTGTTTGTTTTTATTTTCATAGTTAGTCAAGAAAACATTTATTTTTCGGAGGACAGAGAAAATAATATAATTTATCCACCACTACTGAATGATTTCGCTATCATTATTGTTTTTGCATAAACAAATTTTGGTACTTAAAAATATGCCGAAAAGGGCACTTTTTGCATATCTTTGGTCTTATTTATTTCAAATTCATAATTAAATATATCCCATTCTTAAATTCTATTTGACAGTGTTATAAAACACTAAGATGAACAACATTTTATGGGAGATATACAGTAATTTTTTGGTATTTACATTAATGTAACGGGTTTATGTCATTTTATTGATAGATTTAGTTTTACGTTCAAGTCAAGAATTTTTATCTTGTATCGAGACGTCACCGCCTACATGTATAGGTAAAGTAGTAGAATTTGAACCCTTGCAGTGCACTCAAGTCAATGTGCATGGATGATTCTTTAGTGTGGCACGTCTGTCGTGACATGTTTTTTTTTAAGTTTCCCAAAACAGGACCCGGGTCAGTATCAAGTGCGAGTCTTGTTAATATTGTTTTAAATGTTTTTTATCTCTTTTAACCTGAAACGCATGCAAAAAAGAGCCATGTGTATATTTGAACCATGAAAGTACATGTACCTCTATAGCCTGTGAAAAACAGACCTGACAAAAGTTGATCACTAAGCTAACGAATTAGTATTAGCTCATATTGACGCCCGTATTTTCAACCTCGTATTTCCTTAACAAACCCTGGCCCCTTTGCGCTGCTCTATGACGTTGGCTATATTAATATCTTTTCATTTTTAAAATTAATTCGTTACACAAGGTGAACGACATCTTTCCCAAACACGTGTATTTTTGCACAATTTCCAAAAAGAAATGCATAAAAGAAAAGATATTTTAAAAATTCTTAAATTATCAATTCCTGCTTTATTTTTTTATATAAATCTTCACACTTGTGTAGGTAATTTCATAATTGTACCCTCTTTCACGCTTTTCAACCAAAGGGTTTTCACTTGAATTTTCCTACTTAGATGACCCTTAAACTTCTTTTCGTTAGTTCAGTATTAAACTTTCGACAAGCATGTACTGTACTTACCTGATGGCTAAGTAACATCTTCACTGTAATGTTGTCCTTACCATTCTGACCAAACCCTGGCCAATAATCAGATATCAGCTTATCGTAATCCAATAAACCTCTGTCAAGATAGAAAATCTTGCTTAAACACAATGTATAATGACATTGTGAGTAGGAAGACTGGAGTGGCGTGTTTAATGACCCTGTCGAGATTCTTTCACTTTTATTAAGGCAGTCATTTCTGGTATGGCGGAGAAAGCAGGAGTGTCCGTAGAAAACGACTCAACTTCGGCAAGCAATCCAAACTGACAAGCCGGTGTGTTAGACCACTTACGAGGGTCGTTCAAAAACTCTTGTCCCTTCCTGTAAACCGTAAATAAAACATCGTAATTTATTATATTGTCACTTGTCACGGGTGACTGAGTTCATTCCCAAACACGTGGAACATTTTTAGATTATATATGCAAAAGAATTAGTTTTTTTCTTGCCGTATTTTCATCATAACACTTGTTACACTGCTTGGAAAATGACGGACATGACAGGTAAAAACATTATTGAAATGAGAAGCTTCATGAAAGCCTGTGCAAAACTCGTTAAATCGCCCAAACAAACATCCATTGAAATGCAAGATGTTTTTGGTGAGCGAAAACTGTCATTTAGGTCCATCTCACGCTAGATACGTAAATTTAAAAATGGTGTTAACGACATTTCTGATAAGGCCCGTTCTGGAGGACCAAAAACAGCATGAACCAAAGAAAGCATTACAGAAATTCAAAAACTGGTCAATGGGGATGGAAGGTTGACTGTTAAACAGATAGCTGAAGTCGTTGGTTTATCAATGGGGGCCGTACATTTCATTCTCAAAAAAACTAGTCATGAGAAAGATTTGTGCTAGATGGATCCCTCATTTGTTGTCAAAAGAGCAAAAGCTCACACGGGTCAAAATGGCTAAAATCTGCTGAAAATATATGGTAATTGTAACAGCAGGCGTCTGGCTGATATAGTTACAGGTGACGAAACATGGGTATATTACATAGAAAGATAAATAATAAAATATGGTTAACCAGAAAAGGAAAACGACCTGAAATTGCAAGGCGCACTCAGAGTACAAAGAAAGTTCTTTATGCTATATTTTTCAATAGTAACGACATAGTTGCCCAAATTCCCATCCTTAAAGGCACGGAAAACATTTATAAAAATAAATTCTTAAGAAAATGAAAAAAAAAATTATGAAAAGAAAAGACCAAAGTCAGGAATTCGTGGTATTCGGTTACTCCATGACAATGCTCCTGCTCACAAATTTAAGTTGGTGACTGAATTTTTGTACAAGGAACGTGTTGTTGTTTTACCTCATCCACCTTATTCACCTGATCTTTAAAAATTTCACCGTGTGACTTTTATCTCTTTCCTAAACTTAAGAAACACCTTTCTGGTCGTCGATACGGGGAAAGCTCATTACCGCGACATTGTCAAAATTTACCGTTCATTACCGCGACATTTTGTTAAAAAATAAAGTATACATTACCGCGACATTTTTTCATCTATATAGTATACGTTACCGCGACATATGTATAAAATTTACGATTGGTTTTAAAGAGTTCTACATGTACATGTATAAAATCAATACAACACATAATATACTCACTATCTACTCACCCTGAACTGAAATCAGTTATTGACAAAATGGCAACGATAGAGAAGTTTGTCACAAACAGAGGAAATCCTGGGATAATCGTAGATGGATTTAAATTCAGAAAAGATAAATTTTTCAAGAATTCAAAACTTTGGAGGTGCGTAGAAAAATCGTGCAAAAGTAACTGCAAAACTGATTTAGATGAGCTTCTTATATTAGGAGTATATACCATGTGTATTTTTCCTTCTTCCGTTCAAAACCAAGGCATGCTATATTGAAATGTTCCGTTGCCTTGTAGATGCATGTGTCAAGGAAAACTTAAACTGAACATCAAAAATTTAAATCTTGACTTTGAATTAGCTGTTCATGATGCAGCAAGGCACTTTTGGCCTGATGTCGCTATCAAAGGATGTCAATTTCACCTTGCTCAAGCGTGGTATCGGAAGATCCAAAGCCTTGGTCTAGCGTCTGAATATAAGAGTCAGGACTCAGCAGTTGGACAGTGGCTGAAAACTTTTTTCGGAATCAGCTTTCTAGATCCTGCTGTAGTTGAGGAGTGTTTCGTCTTTGACATATTTTCTGAGGCTCCCGATTCAGAAAAAGCTGTTGACTTTGCAGATTATGTAGTCAATAACTACATTGATCAGTCGTCGTCTTTTCCTCCTATTATATGGGCAGACTCCGATGTTGAAGGCAAAAGGACAACGAACGGGTGTGAAAGTTTTCACAAGGAGTTTAGTACGATGTTCTACAGTTCTCATCCAAATATCTTTGACTTCTTAGCCAAGATTCAATGTGTACAAACAAAAACCTACCTAAAAATTCGTGCTGCAAATGGTAGATTTCCTTCAGGACGGAAAGAGAGTGATAATACTAAACAGAAAAAAGAACTAAAAGCCAGATTTGAAAATGGTGAACTCACACGAATTGAGTATGTTAGAAGGATGGCCTTTAAAGCGTTGCCGGTTGTCTGATTCAGAAGTGTACAATCATGAATACTCTCAATTTTAACATTGACTTTTAAACTTTTAAACTTTTAAATATGTATGTTTTGTAATAAATTATAAAGATATATATCCTGCTCAAAGTCCTACTTCCACCTCCTCGTGGTGAGCAGGGGAAACAGGTCTTATGCATCAAATGTATAAGGCGCTGGCTGACGGAAGAGGCACTATTATATTTAAATAAAATAAATCAATCTATATAATATATCTAACATATAAGGTCGCGGTAACGTATATTTAGAATGTCGCGGTAGCGTATACAATTTTGTCGCGGTAATGGATGGGTCGCGGTTATGAAAATTTCTAAAATGTCGCGGTAATGTAATGTACCCGTCGATACAGATCTTGTTCATTGCTAGGTCCAGCAATTCATCAGTTTCTCAATGGTATATCCAAAAAAGAATATGCAAATGTATTTAGAAAATGGATCCAGCGTCTTAAAAAGTGTGTAGCCGTTAAAGGTGATTATTTTGAAGGAATGAAAATAAAATATCATAAATAAAACGTCTTAATTTGTGTTTTTATTATGAAGGACAAGACTTTTTGAACGGCCCTCGTAGTCACGGAGGTCACTCGTGAAACGCAAGATCAAACGTTTCTGATAAATAGGTAGATATCCACATTAGTAAATATTCGTATCACCATATACTACCTAAAGCTCATCTTTATCATTAAGACCTGTAAATGTGTATTAGCAAAACATTTATATGGTAATGGAAGGCAGATAGTTTATAATTTGACAAATGACAAGAAAATGGCAAACAGACGGGTAATTAATATTGAGATTAGTATCTTTTCACTGATAGCTGGTGGTGTGGTTCTAGCCTTAGAAAATAACTAATAAAATTACATTTCCTATGCTTTACTAGAACTCTCACTAATTGACAAACCCGTAGCTACATCTGTCCACAGAAATGTTTCTGTCAATTAAAGACTGGATACTGAATATTGTCAAATTCTTAAATCTGTTCTTTAGATTAGATTAATTAGTGAGCCAAGTACCCGTCTTTTTTCCTTTTTCGAAATTTCACATATGTAACTAGAGTTTTCGAAGTTTTTACTTTGCTTTGGGGATTGTGATTTGGACATGAACCGGTATGTTTGTGTTTGATTATAAATCGTTGAAGGCAAGGTAGTTTGTTACGTTTGAAAGTATTTTCTTGTAATTATACCCCCCCCCCGCTTAAAAAGTGGGGGTATGTTGTGATAGGGGTGTCCGTCCGTCCTTCCGTTACACCTTAGGGTACCTATCTCGCAACTCTTCCTAAACCCTTCAATGGATTTTCATGAAACTTTCACACAATATTTGTGATATAATGTAGATGTGCACCGCCTATTTAAAAATTTGATGCGATGGATTTTTGTTATGTAGGGGAGCGGGTGGTATTTTTTGTAAGCTTGTGGCTCACAGTTTTTCTAGTTTTTATTGCATTTGCTAGAGACATATATTACACGTTTATTATTTACCTAACCGCTTGCTTGCATCTGCTCATTGAATCATATCTTTGCATTTGCCCAAACTTAACTAATAATGCTAGATAGTGCCAAGGTTGGTTGCCTAAGGATTCCCCAAATATTTGCAAAGTTAGGGCCACATTAATGTTTTTGAAAAATATAAAAGGGTAGGTATTATATTAAATCACACTAACCTATCCACCATTAAAGCTGCAATAAGCGCCCCGACTCCTTTAGTTGACGAGTACGCTATCGAAATAGTGTGTTCTTCCCAAGGTATCTCAGACTCATGGTCAGCATACCCTCCCCACAAATCGCAGACAACCTTACCCTTGTGGTATGCCGCATACGACCCTCCATTTAGTCTCCCGTTCTCTACAGCACTCCTGTGAAATAAAACAATACCAAAACCATTTCTTTGTGAAACTGTCTTGGTTTGACATAATCTATTCTAATGAAATTCTTTAATCAACAATAGCTATTATTATAGAACCTTATGGAAAGTCATTTAATTCTGGAATGAAGACACACACACACACACACACACATATATATATATATACAGTTGGATCTCGTTATCTCGAACTCGGATATCTCGAACTACCGGATATCTCGAACTTTTCTAAAAAGTCCGAACAGAGTTGTTCTTTATTAAATTTGTTAACTCGAACAAAAAAATTAGGAAAATCAAATTTGTCAACGCTTACAGATTTTTTGGTAGAAAAAACACATTCCCACATAAATAAAATATTTGGCTTTCGGCCTCGCGTTGATTTTAAAATCACAACATTGCACTGACCTCCCAATTTCCTTCAGCCCTTAATTATTATCCCTTGCATAAGCAATTAAACCATCAAGGGGATTAGCAGGTGTTTTAATTACTGCCAAGCTGAGTGACATGGCTGCCGAAAGCGTGTGATGTGAACATTACTCAATACAACCGGGAGCTTGGGGTGATTTAAGTACACAAAGCGAAACTGGTATGGAGAATAAAGCGGACTCCACTATTTGTCGGCTATTTCATAGTATCGTATATTTATGTCGAACTATGTAACAGATAATCTCCCGATTTTTTATATACTACATTGTCAATTAATAAATAGTGCAGTTTTTATATATCATGTTTGAATACATACGATATAGGAGAAAACGGCCAAGATAAAACCGGAAGCGACTTCCGGTAGGCGTGTACGAGTTACTTCCCTTTTGTTGCCGTTTTTAACATCGGTTATCTCGAACTCCGGATAAGTCGAACTTTTTGCATTTCCCCGTCAAGTTCGAGATAACGAGAGTCAACTGTGTATAATTATATAATATTAGTGCATCAATTACCAATGGAGCATGAATGATAATTGTCACGGTAGGCATGGCACGATAGCCGTGGCACGAAAAGAACTCTGCTGTGTAATGCCATCAGCGCAACACACAAGCAAAATTGCTACATCTTCGGTCATAGCCGGCGACGTCGTGATATAAGTGAAATATTCTTGAATGAGACGTTAAACACAATTACTCAACTCTGTCTTTCAAAAAATACATTAAGTGCTTCTGTGGGAAATTTTAAAATCGTCGCGGACCTGGAAGCATACTTGAAAAAACCAATGCTCCAGCGGGAGATTTTAAAAGCGGCGCGGACCCGGAAGCATAGTTGAACAAACCAGTGCTACAGCGGGAAATTTTATAAGCGGCGCGGTCCCGGAAGCAAAGTTGAACAAACCAGTGCTACAGCGGGAAATTTTATAAGCGGCGCGGACCCGGAAGATAAGTTGAACAAACCAGTGCTACAGCGGGAAATTTTATAAGCGGCGCGGTCCCGGAAGCAAAGTTGAACAAACCAGTGCTACAGCGGGAAATTTTATAAGCGGCGCGGACCCGGAAGCATACTTGACCCAACCAGTGCTCTAGCGAGGAAATTTTAAAATCTGCGCGGACCCGGAAGATAAGTTGAACAACCTCTGATTCTATGTCTGTTAATTTAATCATCAAGTGGATTTGCATTAATAAAGGAGGACATTGGGTTTTGTTATAACTCAGTATCACACAAATATTTTACACAATCTGTACCCAGAATAATATGTGATTTGTGAAAACCTAAATACAATATATAGCGAGATGTATTATTATCAAATGGGTTTCTCTGCAAAAAATTCATTAAATTGATATTGTGGTCTTAATAACCTTAAAATTTTACATTGGACACAAAACGTGTATTTGATCTTAAATCAAGAAATATAAATCATGCTTTTTTAAATCGGCCTTAGGAAAACAAATCTGAGGGATCTTAAATCGGAAGAAAACTAATACTGAAACTCAAAATGGTTACCGGAATGTTGACATAACGATAAATCATAGACAGAAATAAATCTTAACAATAAGAGGTACAGTACAGGCCTGTCGAAAATTTAACACTAAGCTAACGAATTCATGTCGAATCGACAGTTCCTCTCGGTCCTTTATTAACAGTTTTTACCAGCTGTTTTTCTATATTTCTGCCCAGCGTTTCTATCACTATATATCGATATTTCGGCTACTCGGCAGCCGAAGGTTTACTTATCTTCGTTAGCTTAGTGTTAAACTTTAGACAGGTCTGTACTGTAGGTTAGCTCAGTGTTAAACTTTAGACAGGTCTGTACTGTACGTTAGCTCAGTGTTAAACTTTAGACAGGTCTGTACTGTACGTTAGCTCAGTGTTAAACTTAAGACAGGTCTGTACTGTAGGTAAGCTCAGTGTTAAACTTTAGACAGGTCTGTACTGTACGTTAGCTCAGTGTTAAACTTTAGACAGGTCTGTACTGTACGTTAGCTCAGTGTTAAACTTTAGACAGGTCTGTACTGTAGGTAAGCTCAGTGTTAAACTTTATACAGGTCTGTACTGTAGGTAAGCTCAGTGTTAAACTTAAGACAGGTCTGTACTGTAGGTTAGCTCAGTGTTAAACTTTAGACAGGTCTGTACTGTAGGTAAGCTCAGTGTTAAACTTTAGACAGGTCTGTACTGTAGGTTAGCTCAGTGTTAAACTTTAGACAGGTCTGTACTGTAGGTTAGCTCAGTGTTAAACTTTCGACAGGTCTGTACTGTAGGTTAGCTCAGTGTTAAACTTTAGACAGGCCTGTACTGTAGGTTAGCTCAGTGTTAAACTTTAGACAGGTCTGTACTGTACGTTAGCTCAGTGTTAAACTTTAGACAGGTCTGTACTGTAGGTTAGCTCAGTGTTAAACTTTATACAGGTCTGTACTGTAGGTTAGCTCAGTGTTAAACTTTAGACAGGTCTGTACTGTAGGTTAGCTCAGTGTTAAACGTTACACAGGTCTGTACTGTACGTTAGCTCAGTGTTAAACTTTAGACAGGTCTGTACTGTAGGTAAGCTCAGTGTTAAACTTTACACAGGTCTGTACTGTAGGTTAGCTCAGTGTTAAACTTTAGACAGGTCTGTACTGTAGGTTAGCTCAGTGATAAACTTTACACATGTCTGTACTGTAGGTAAGCTCAGTGTTAAACTTAAGACAGGTCTGTACTGTAGGTTAGCTCAGTGATAATCTTTACACATGTCTGTACTGTAGGTAAGCTCAGTGTTAAACTTAAGACAGGTCTGTACTGTAGGTTAGCTCAGTGTTAAACTTTATACAGGTCTGTACTGTAGGTAAGCTCAGTGTTAAACTTTATACAGGTCTGTACTGTACGTTAGCTCAGTGTTAAACTTTAGACAGGTCTGTACTGTAGGTTAGCTCAGTGTTAAACTTTACACAGGTCTGTACTGTAGGTTAGCTCAGTGTTAAACTTTAGACAGGTCTGTACTGTACGTTAGCTCAGTGTTAAACTTTAGACAGGTCTGTACTGTAGGTTAGCTCAGTGTTAAACTTTAGACAGGTCTGTACTGTAGGTTAGCTCAGTGTTAAACTTTAGACAGGTATGTACTGTAGGTTAGCTCAGTGTTAAACTTTATATAGGTCTGTACTGTAGGTTAGCTCAGTGTTAAACTTTACACAGGTCTGTACTGTAGGTTAGCTCAGTGTTAAACTTTACACAGGTCTGTACTGTAGGTTAGCTCAGTGTTAAACTTTACACAGGTCTGTACTGTAGGTTAGCTCAGTGTTAAACTTTACACAGGTCTGTACTGTAGGTTAGCTCAGTGTTAAACTTTACACAGGTCTGTACTGTAGGTTAGCTCAGTGTTAAACTTTATACAGGTCTGTACTGTAGGTTAGCTCAGTGTTAAACTTTACACAGGTCTGTACTGTAGGTTAGCTCAGTGTTAAACTTTACACAGGTCTGTACTGTAGGTTAGCTCAGTGTTAAACTTTATACAGGTCTGTACTGTAGGTTAGCTCAGTGTTAAACTTTATACAGGTCTGTACTGTAGGTTAGCTCAGTGTTAAACTTTACACAGGTCTGTACTGTAGGTTAGCTCAGTGTTAAACTTTACACAGGTCTGTACTGTAGGTTAGCTCAGTGTTAAACTTTAGACAGGTCTGTACTGTAGGTTAGCTCAGTGTTAAACTTTACACAGGTCTGTACTGTAGGTTAGCTCAGTGTTAAACTTTATACAGGTCTGTACTGTAGGTTAGCTCAGTGTTAAACTTTATACAGATCTGTACTGTAGGTTAGCTCAGTGTTAAACTTTACACAGGTCTGTACTGTAGGTTAGCTCAGTGTTAAACTTTATACAGGTCTGTACTGTAGGTTAGCTCAGTGTTAAACTTTATACAGGTCTGTACTGTAGGTTAGCTCAGTGTTAAACTTTAGACAGGTCTGTACTGTAGGTTAGCTCAGTGTTAAACTTTAGACAGGTCTGTACTGTAGGTTAGCTCAGTGTTAAACTTAACACAGGTCTGTACTGTAGGTTAGCTCAGTGTTAAACTTAACACAGGTCTGTACTGTAGGTTAGCTCAGTGTTAAACTTTAGACAGGTCTGTACTGTACGTTAGCTCAGTGTTAAACTTTAGACAGGTCTGTACTGTAGGTAAGCTCAGTGTTAAACTTTAGACAGGTCTGTACTGTACGTTAGCTCAGTGTTAAACTTTAGACAGGTCTGTACTGTACGTTAGCTCAGTGTTAAACTTTAGACAGGTCTGTACTGTAGGTAAGCTCAGTGTTAAACTTTATACAGGTCTGTACTGTAGGTAAGCTCAGTGTTAAACTTAAGACAGGTCTGTACTGTAGGTTAGCTCAGTGTTAAACTTTAGACAGGTCTGTACTGTAGGTAAGCTCAGTGTTAAACTTTAGACAGGTCTGTACTGTAGGTTAGCTCAGTGTTAAACTTTAGACAGGTCTGTACTGTAGGTTAGCTCAGTGTTAAACTTTCGACAGGTCTGTACTGTACGTTAGCTCAGTGTTAAACTTTAGACAGGTCTGTACTGTAGGTTAGCTCAGTGTTAAACTTTACACAGGTCTGTACTGTACGTTAGCTCAGTGTTAAACTTTAGACAGGTCTGTACTGTACGTTAGCTCAGTGTTAAACTTTAGACAGGTCTGTACTGTAGGTTAGCTCAGTGTTAAACTTTACACAGGTCTGTACTGTAGGTTAGCTCAGTGTTAAACTTTAGACAGGTCTGTACTGTACGTTAGCTCAGTGTTAAACTTTAGACAGGTCTGTACTGTAGGTTAGCTCAGTGTTAAACTTTAGACAGGTCTGTACTGTAGGTTAGCTCAGTGTTAAACTTAACACAGGTCTGTACTGTAGGTTAGCTCAGTGTTAAACTTAACACAGGTCTGTACTGTAGGTTAGCTCAGTGTTAAACTTTAGACAGGTCTGTACTGTAGGTTAGCTCAGTGTTAAACTTTATACAGGTCTGTACTGTAGGTTAGCTCAGTGTTAAACTTAACACAGGTCTGTACTGTAGGTTAGCTCAGTGTTAAACTTAACACAGGTCTGTACTGTAGGTTAGCTCAGTGTTAAACTTAACACAGGTCTGTACTGTAGGTAAGCTCAGTGTTAAACTTTAGACAGGTCTGTACTGTAGGTACTCGGTACATATGAAGTAGAGTAATGTAGGTCTACGCCCAAGTCAAGATTCTTTTACTTATATGGAGACAGTCTGTTCAGTTGAGTACCCGGAGAATACCATAGGACGCAAGCCGACTGACAAACTCTCTCCAATAGGGTCTGTCCCGCTGTGATCTTTAAGACCACTCGGCTACCCAGCCCCCCACCACCACCACCCCACCGCTTCGTACATATGGTATGTAATATCACTTTATATCGTAATCTCTCTCTACATATATATGGATAGGCAAACAACATTGACTTGTCCGTATGACCTTTAATTTAAATATGTATCATGGATCAGCACATTTATGTTTAGGGAACACAGGTGTTAATTCCGTCTGCGTCATGGAAAACATATATTGTTTATGTATAAAAATTACCCATTTTTAGAATGAACTATCGTACACTGTAAATATTTTATTCCAAATGAAAAGTCAAATGGACAGGTCACTGTTGTTTGCCTATAACTTGATATTAGCGAGATATAATGTTTGATAAATGAGAATGTAAACTTATTAGGTCAATAAAGAATGTCGCTAGTAATATTATATTAATCGTTTATACCTGAATATATCTTCCACTTGTTTGAATTCCGGTAGACATTTGCCACCAATATTTAGAGGTAGTTCTGGTTCAAAATAACTTGGAATTTTGTTCAGCAAAATAGCTACGCCAACTACAACAATAACGTTTTTGAACAGACCCATGATCTCCTTGTTCTATACAATATACAAGATTATGACATCTATATGTAAAGTGCAAGTAAAGGCAAACAACACTGACCTGCCCGCTTGACCTTTAATTTGATTTTTTTTCCTGACAAACGCATTTATGGATATTGATCACCAGTTTTATTTTGAATTCTTATCATTTGTCTTGTGTTTATATTATAAGTAACTGCAAACACAACCCACTTATTGGGTGGATCCTTCTATTTGAATACTCCTAATGAAAGGTCAAACGGACAGGTCAATGTTGTTTACCTGTAATATTCAATTAACGTCACAGTTTTTAACCAAACATCATATTGAAAGGCTTATCCTTTCATGATGTTTGTAATTTACGAGTATTGATTCAGTAAATATGGTTTTATGTCACACTTAATCAAATAATATTTCACTTATATCAAGACGTCAAAAGATATAGGTAAAGTGGTAGAAATATGGTTTTATGTCCAATTAATTCACTTATATCAAGACGTCAAAAGCTATAGGTAAAGTGGTAGAAATTGTGACCTTTGCAGTGCAATAACGCCAATGTACAGGGAGAACTCTGCAATGTGCCATGCCTGTCGTGACAAAGGTCATCAGCTTTTAGGTAACTTCCGAAAGACCTATTGAATTTCATTTCTAAATATTATTGCTTGGTGAAAGAACGGCCACTAACAATTTTCAAATCTTCGTCAGACCCGGCAGCGGTTCGAACCCACGACCTCTCACATACGAAGCGAGCAATCTACCAGTTAAGCTACCGCATTGATTTTATGGTACGGGTATCATACTTGTATGTATATCGATTCCTGGTGAATGATTCTCACATATTTAATTAGGGATCTATGGCAATATTTTACTCAAAGCTTGGTAATTGTCATAATTTTCATTATTACTTAATAATTTTTATTACTTTATTACTTAAACAACCTCAAATATCAACAATATACAAATATACTTGTAATATACTTCCTGACATGCCTTCGTCTGTAAACTACGATGGCCGAATGAGGCCATGCGTGGAAGTCTTTAAATGCGCACGCAGAATTATTACGTGCGCACGTAAAAGTTCCACGTGCACATAATTATTTCACGTATGCACGTAAAGAGTTCCACGTGCGCACGTATAAGTTCCATGTGCGCACGCAAAAGTTCTACGTGTGCCTGTGACGTAAAAGTTCCACATGCGCACATAATAATCCCACGTGCGCACGTAAAAGTTCCATGTGCGTCTGTAATTATTCCACATGCGCACGTAAAAATTCTACGTGGATTTTTTTCCCTGCTTGACCTCATTTAGCCACCGTAGTAAACAAACTAGCTGTAGTATCTATAGAAACATAATTTGCTTTTAACAGACGAAAGAAATGAGTGAGTAATGGCTTTTGTTTCCTAATGTTTTAATATTTTAATAATAACATAACTTATTAATTATTAACGCAGTTACACTATATGCTGAAAGAAATGTCCAAACATAACTTTTCAATGGTAACATCTGGATATTCCGATTTATCACATATCCATTTAATCTTACTATAGTAATACACTGTTTTTTCCAGCTATGTGATATGGAAGTCTGTATCACACGCGTGTGTGATACAACATTCCGTATCACCATAGTAGCCGGAACTCCTTTTAGGGGAATTCCCTTTTCCGACAACAATAATATGACGTCATTATGTGATACGTAATGACAAAAATAATATGACGTCAATATGTGTTACATACGTCATGGTAAGTTGGGAGAATTTACTCGAGTTGGGAGAATCGCGGACGATAATAAATAATTTTGTAAAATCAATGTTGGTTTTTTAATTTTTTCCAGTGTTTACGATGGTATTAGTAAAATGTTAACCAATGATGCGTAAACGAAGAGTTATCTGTTGTTTTTAATTACTTCTTTAGCAGTTTTTCCAGGCAGGTATCAGATTTTTCGAATCAAATCAAAAATCAATATGAAATACTGAGTTGATTGTGAACTCTTTGACAGATAAGCCAAAGAAAGCTTTTCATTTAGTTTGGTAGGGTATGTGATAAATACAAAACCACACATAAATGGTTTTCTGACGTAGCTTGATCGCACTCGTTTATTGTGCGAACGCATACATTACACTCGTGCGCAGAGCGCACTCGTGTAATGTATCCGTCCGCACAATAAACTCGTGCGATCAGCTACGTCAGAAAACCACATATGAGTGGTTTTGCGTATTTATCACATACCCATTTAATCTTACTATAGCAATACACTGTTTTTTCCAGCTATGTGATATGGAAGTCTGTATCACACGCGTGTGTGATACAACATTACGTATCACCATAGTAGCCGGAACTCCTTTCAGGGGAATTCCCTTTTCCGACAACAATAATATGACGTCATTATGTAATATGTAATGACAAAAATAATATGACGTCAATATGTGATACATACGTCATGTTAAGTTGGGAGAATTTATTCGAGTTGGGAGAATCGCAGACGATGTTAAATAATTTTGTAAAATCAATGTTTGTTTTGTAATTTTTTCCAGTGTTGACGATGGTATTAGTAAAATGTTAACCAATGATGCGTAAGCGAAGAGTTATCTGTTGTTTTTAATTACTTCTTTAGCAGTTTTTCCAGTCAGATATCAGATTTTTCGAATCAGATCAAAAATCAATATGAAATACTGAGTTGATTGTGAATTCTTTGACAGATTAAGCCAAAGAAAGCTTTTCATTTAGTTTGGTAGGGTATGTGATAAATACAAAACCACTCATATGTGGTTTTCTGACGTAGCTTGATCGCACTCGTTTATTGTGCGAACGCATACATTACACTCGTGCGCAGAGCGCACTCGTGTAATGTATCCGTCCGCACAATAGCTACGTCAGAAAACCACATATGAGTGGTTTTGCGTATGTATCAGTATACAATTAAAATATAATTACTTTCTACTACATTCCTTAAACTCGATGGACATTAGCCTTCAAACCTAAGGTGTCTCATAGCTGTGAGTTCAATCTCGGCCGACTTCAAAAGAGATAGGGTTTGCTAAATTTCTTAAACTTTGAGCTCGATTCAATTCAATATAAACTTTATTCACTCTAAACCACCGGAGGTGGTACAAGAGGTATATTTACATATAATATATAGAATTCGATGCCTGCATCGCAATGTTTACAATAAATATATATTTCATACATACAAACATTAAATATAGATACATAATTCCACAATGTTTTATTACTGTATATCATATAAGTTTACATCAAAGGTTACTAGAAAGAAGTTATAAAAAGAAATACATATTTTCCAGGAATAAGTATATGTGTATTGTCCGAAATTCAACTAAAACATTTAAGACCTTCTTTTATGTATTTACTGAGATTAATAAGTGTATCTTAATCTTGACTGTTAAATAATTGATGTAAATTCAGTATATTTGGTCTTTTCCAGAAACGTTCTTTTATGTAATTTGACCTTTTATTTTTGATTTTTTTTACACTGAAACAAAAATGAAATTCGTCTCCCATAATATTTTGACAAAAAATACAAAAACGTTCAGCTCTAGGAGTTCTATTCCACCTACCAGATTCTATAGGTAACTTGTGATTCGAGGTTCTGAACCTAAGCATATAAGACCAATAATACTCTGGGAGAATGGATAAATAATTTTCATAGCCAAAACTAGTTTTAATAATCTTATATGTTAATCCTTCACTTGAATTATTTATGTCTTGTTCCCATTTTTGTATAAATTGATCTTGCAATTTTCGCTCAATAGTCATTTCTCATTTAACCCATCCCCTTGTGTAATACAAGTATTACTATACCCAAGAGAATTAAAAAAAATCCTTTCAGATTTTTCGTCCAACTTATGGCATATCCGTTGTTAAAGAGTAGTCTATAGAATAAATTTGACAATTTGTTAGGACTATGAACAAGTTTTATCAAAAAAGAAACAATTCAATTTTTTATTTTAATCGCCAATGGAAATCTCCCTGTTTCCCCAAAAAACCATGTAATTTGGAGTGAAGTCTTAAAATTCTCTTTAAAAATTTCAAGTATAATTTTTTTAACATTGCAATATTTCCATATCCCCAGACTTCACAAGCATAAGTTAATATAGGTTCAATCATTTGGTCAAATAGTTTGAATTGACATTCTATTGATAAGTCCAAATTATTGGGTTTTTTTTATAAATACAAAATAATTCTTTAGATGCTTGTTCCACTAAACGTTTCCTTGCTTAAAAATATTTCCCATTTGATTTAAATATAATGCCTAAATAACAATATTCATCTAAATATTCTATGTTTATATCTCTAAACTTAATAATAGGTAATTTTTTCACTTTTTTGTTTTGAAAACACCATAATTTTGGTTTTTAAAATATTGACTTCCAATTTCCATAGATCACAATATTGTATAAAAATATTAATAGCAAACTATATTTCTGTTTCATTTTCAGCAAAAAGTTTAGTGTCATCAGCATATAGAAGAAGGAAAACTTTGAGAAACACTCCTATATTTTGACTAAACATATTCGCAGTGGCTCAGGTCAAGCGTTATACTTCAAACCAAAGGTGCCTCGTCACGGCGAATTCAACCCCAGTTGACCTCAACTTAGATAGGGTTTCTCATTGCCGTTGACTCAATACCAGTATCTCTCTTGGTCTTGCAACATTTGGCTAAACCAAAATAACATTTTGCAAAAAATGCACTGTCTGTGGTTAAACAACGTTTTGAAGATACACTGTACAATTGTAAATTCTACAAAATGGTCTTTATATCAGTATTTAATAGATAATTTAATTCTACAATATTATTTATGTAAACCTATTCCTATACTGTACAAAAAATGTTAGAAAAATTTAGACTTTATTCGCATTGTTTGTCAATTGAAACTGGTCGTTATGGTAATACATGGAGAAATCAATACATGTTATATACAAAGTGTGTATGTACAACCCTCTGAATCAGGTCGGGTCCTTTTTAGTAGCCGTATCACTACTCGTCGAGCAAGTGCGACTGTCACTCGTAGTGATACGGCTACTGGAAAAGGACGAGAAGGTTGAAGGTTTAATATTTGTAAAGGGTTGATAGTGGATGTTCTGTTATGCTCTTCGTTTCTATTTAACAATAAATGTTTTGGGAATTAAATGGGAATTAATTATCTTAGTCCAAGTTATAAAGCTGTTGAATTGTTAGATCGGGGAAATGTTGTATTCTGATCATTATAGGAATAAAATTAATTTTTCTTTTGTTATGGAAGTAAAAGTTAATTTCATTTTTATACTTAAATTTTTAGAAATTCTTCAACAATAAATCACGATTTAAACAATAAGCTTGCCAGGGGAAAGTATAAAATAGCAACGATATGGCGGAGGGATTCAAATGACGTCATCCACAATGAGATGACGTCACTAAGAGCCAATCCATTCATGCAAATCTGGCAATCAAAATGCTTTTAACAAATGAAAATTGAATAATACAATGATACAACAAATGTTTATCATAAGTATAAGGACACGTATTGATCACAATGGTACAAGCTGCTTATGGATGTGTATCATGTTGATGCAAGACTCCTTTCAATGATCAAAATGACTATTATTTTTATTACAGACTAAAAGTCATAGCTACTAAGTTGATAATAAAAAATCTTTTAATTGTAACACATTCGTTTTATGTCTTAAAATAATAATGTCCTTTACATGTTTTATTTGATTTAAAAAACGACTGATAATTATAAGTCGGCCATCTTGCAAATGGTAGTCATATTAAAGTCAACAAATTATTTTCATGAAAAATTAGTATCTATTATTATTTTATTGATCAAATACCAAATTTCAACTCAAAATGTTAAACTTTTGATTTGCCACTAAATTTTAATACTAAAATTATCTTTTTTGGCGGCCATCTTCGATTTGGCAGCCATATTCTCAATAAACGGAAAAAAGTCATTTGAAAGTAGAAACATACCTAACCTGACAGAGTTCATATAGAGCAATAACATCCACCATGTTTCCTGCTTTTAACGAAAATGTTAAGGGGGTGTCAGATTTTTTTTGAATCTGCTCCCTGACTATGAAATGAACTTACGGAATAAATGGACTGAGTGGTCTGTGATGTTTATCTTCCTCGGTCATTGCGGGAAAAGATCACTGACCTGTCCGCTTGACATTTTATCAGGAATATTCATATTGTAGAATCCAACCAATACATGATCCAAATTAATATAGGTGTACCTCTATCAGATGAGTATATCGCACGCTGTATACATAATGAACACCTGTATTCCCTATACATAAATGTACTTTGTCCGTGATAAATATGTAAATGAAAGGTCAAGCAGACAGGTCAAAGTTGTTTGCCTATACTCGCACCCTATAGCTAACTACCGTCAGCACAGATCAATAACACTTGCCGAAAGTGGGTAGTGACTGTTCTTTCGCCAAGCACTACGCCAGCATTACGAAATGAAAGTGGTGGTGTTTTCGGACGGGAACTTAAAATTAACGAGTTCCCTTGTCACGTTGGGCTTGGCATGCTAAAGAACCCTGCAGTATAATGACATTAGCGCAACACAAAGGCCAAATTTCTGCACCTTCGCCTATACCTGGCGGCGTCTCGATATAAGTGAAATATTCTCGGTTATTCGGATGTTAAACACTATTACTCAACTCATTTTACATACGTGTGTTCATTGATGTGTCTCGAACATGGTAGATATGTACATAAGTATACTTTTGTTTCACCTTTATACTAACATTTTAACTGTTATTGTATAATACGTTGCTTTTAACGATGATAAATAATTTGTATCACATAAAACAAATATATTGATTTGATTTCAGAGCAGTTTTAATTTGTTATATTTTTTTTCATTTGCTTGAAGCCTTTTATATAAATAATGGATAATATGCTAAAAGAAATGTACTATCCATAGCAACCAAGAACACAAAAACGAATAGTCGGACCCGTACAACATACAGCGCAGACCCGTACCTTGAACACTGGGCTGATGGCAACAGAAAGTCACAAATGGTAAAATATTGGAAACAGCTAGACTGAACAACATAAGCTGTGAGATCAGAAGAAGAAAATGGAACTGGTTGGGGCACATACTGAGGGAAGGGGGAACAAATGACTGCAAGACAGTACTAGGGTGGCAACCAGAGGGGAATAGAAAAAGGTGAAGACCTTAGTCCATATGGAGGAGAACGACCGAAAAGGAAAGAAACGCCGCCGGATGGACCAGCTGCAACACGGAAAAACAGCAGCGAAGGACAGGCAAAAATGGAAGGATGGTGTTACGGCCTTATGCGCCCACTGGCGAGGAGAGAATTAAGTAAAGTAAGTGAGTAAGTGATGATCCATGTCATTTACCCACAACCTAGGAATACCCAAAACTTATTGGCGCCATTTTTTATCTGTGTCCTTAACAACGTGTTCGAAGAAATGGCAACGTCTGAAATAGCAATTAAAAACAAACATCTCAACAATCTTAAAATCGAAGTAAAACATTTGAAACTGGCAAATTAAATTAAACACATGAAATTCCACCAGGGAAATGTGGTTGGGTTCTCCGGAAGGGTAAGCGCCTCCTGTGTTGCTAGCTACATGTACATCCGCCACATTTGTGATCGAAATAAAAAATAAACATGGCCATGTCCAACTCAACGTGTAAACGAAAGAAAACAGAACCATGGCACCATGTATACCATGGATACAGAATCTTGTATCAGACACCCTTGTATCAGTCCAAGAATGAAAAAATTAAACAAAATACACAGTACATGTAAGATGAAGGGTGACGCCATTGATGAATGGGATGGCAAGTGACTTTGCCTACTTCCATTGGTCTGTTCAATGAAATGCAATTGTTATATTGACGAATTAAACGATTCATTTATAGACATTTTAAACAGTTACATGTACATATGCATATTTAAGTTAAAAGTACAATTTGTAAAAAAAAATGAAATAACGCCAGACTTGTTGTTTATATGACGTATATATAACCCTTGAACTTTGTATCCATACGCGGTATCATAGTGTCAGATGAGTTAAAAAATGTCAAACATTCGTTTTCATTGACGTATGAAGCATAAATTAAATTTACGAGAATATCTTCCAGGTTATATTGTAAATATAAATCAATTATTGCGTATGGTGTGTCAAGTTTGACCTGGCCGTTTGACCTTTAATTTGAATATTAGACTGGAGCTGATAGATTGTATGATTTAAATTAGACAACATGTTTCATTGCCATAAACACCCGATACACAGTATTACGTACTATCATTTATCCTTATATATCAACTTTATAACGCCCCTTCATGTCACAATGGATATGTCTGTTTTAATATTCAAATTAAAGGTCAAACGGCCAGGTCAAACTTGACGCGCTATAACTACGTGTAAATTATCGCGTTGTTTCTAGATTATCTACACTATCTGTATTGGCATTATTTGATCAAAAGATTAGACAAAATAAGAAAAAATGATACATGAAAATATTTTATTAAGTATATTCTCTGTAGTTATATCAATTGAATATTACACTTATTTTTTGTCATTTAATTATGTTTTTGAAATATGAGTTCCTGGAACCTTGACAATGGCCATAATGTTTTATTGATAATGCATGACTTTTCATGCTAGGGTAAAGTCAGATGAAGTATACTGTCTAGCAGCTTTAGTCTGAATTGCCAAGCAATATATAATCCCCACCGTTAAGAAAATTTATCGGTATGCAAAATTTCATGAAAAATGGCTTAATTAAACAATAAGTTACTCTTGAATATTTTAGAAATGACGGGTGACCGAAGAGCAAACCTTTAGTTCTCTCTGGTAAGGAACCGGTTAGAGGGACTTAAAGCATAGATTAGGTATCTAATTTTTACAGCGCTATTTATAGAATAATTGTGATTATAACATTCTTCACGATTTTGTATCCAGTGGGAAAAAAATTCTCGTAAATGATGCTATGTTGCTTGGTATCATCTGGTACTTCACCAGTAAAAATGAAAACAACAAGAATAACAACATCACCAACAACAAGAACAACATCAACACCAACAACAACAATAATAACAACAACAACATTAATAATAATAATAAATAATAATAATAAGTACTGAAGTGAAGGAAAAACGAGACGAAACCAATACGACCTCACCTGATACTTCACCAGCAAAAATGAAAACTACAACAAAAACAACAACAATAATAATAATAATAATAATAATTAAAAGTAGTTCATTGAATATGGAAGCATGTTCAAAGATGCAATTGCATGGAGAGAGGGGTCTCATTCTCATGTAGAGAGAGAAAGAGAGAGAGAGAGAGAGCTTGAGAGCTTGAGCTTATGGTTTCATTAGAGCAGTTTATGTGGAGAATGTTCAAAGAGATGGAGCTTTTATATGACAATCTAAAACAATAAAATAAATGCCATTTGTATTAATAATAAACTATTATCGATTGATGTTTTAAAAGTATATGTTACATATCATTACTATTCTAAAAGGTTAAAGACAAAAAAAGTTCAGTAAAATGTTTTATTAATCAGTTACATAATTGATTATAGATATATATTATAGCATGTTTGAAGCATTTATGCATGAAAGTGTATATATATCGCGTAATCTAGATACCGGATGGATAATAGTGCCGTTGTTTAGCAGAGAATTATGTTAATAAAAAACTGGATTGTTTTATCTGTAATTTTTGCAATATGGCAGACCTCAGGTAAGTTTTATGTTTTGACTGGATTGATCGTAATATTTGTTTTGAACTAAAATAATTTTTGCTAAAAATGTTGTATTTGTTTTCATTAATTTTTATATATATTTATTTACCTATTTATATTTATTTAATTAAATGTGTCTATTTATATATTTTTAAAACATTATATATTCATATAATTTTTTATTTATTTATTTATTTTTGAAATAATTTTATATATTTTGAGTACGTCTCTGGATAAACTTTTTCCTCTGTATTCAATAAGTACCCGCAATTGAAAGTTTATAAATAGTATTTTTATATATGTTTATCTTGGTTAATTATTTAGCATTTCTTGACACTTTAACTATTTCCTGTTTTTGTTTGCAGTGTTAATGTTTTGTTAAAAGGAAACTTTGAAAAAAAGAAAAAATCTAGATCTATATTATTATTTATGACGAGCCATTATTATCAGTAACATTCACTGTGGTTTTCGTCTCTTAACTTTTTCAGACCTTTTTTCTACATTGTGTTTATTTCATCTCTATTCATTCATGGAATGTGGAAAATTAATCCGTTATATTTTTATTTTGTCAAGGGATATTATTTATTTTTTTATTTTTTGAAATTTGCTTCGTTAAACGATGTTGTTCCAAATTATTTTTTAAAACATATGTTGTTACCATACAGGCCAGCACCAGGTTGTACCTTTGTTGTTAGCAAACACAAGAAGAGGGTCCTTAAACCCTCTTTATTGAATGTGGCTTTAAGAATCTTAAAGGTGTCTTCAAGGTGTCTTTAAGGAATCATTAAAGATCCTTAATGAAACTGAAATTTTACAAACATTTAATGACATTTTTTAGGATCTTAAAAAAAATTTAAGTGCCTAATAGGAAGGAGTTTGTCTTGTATAATTTGCTATACCTCCGGAGCACCCGGGTTCACTTCCGGTGTGGAAGTTCACGTGTTTTACTTAATTTGTCAGTACCAAAGTTTTACTCTACTTTAGGGTTATGTTTTGGACATTTATTGGTATTTCTGTTTATGAATATTAGCTATGGTTGCGTCCAATCAAAATTTTCCTCAAACCATTCTTTTTCAAAGTTGGGTGGAAGTTCACTTGCTTAATCTAACTTGTCAGTTTCAAAATTTTCTACTTTGGTTCTGAATTGTGAATCGGACATGGATTAGTATGTTTGTTTTTACTTTGCTTCTGGATTGTGATTCGGACATGGATTAGTATGTTTGCTCTGGATTGTGATTTAGACATGGATTAGTAGGTTTGCTTTCACTTTGCTTCTGGATTGTGATTCGGACATGGATTAGTATGTTTGTTTTTACTTTGCTTCTGGATTGTGATCTGGACATGGATTAGTAGGTTTGCTTTTACTTTGCTTCTGGATTGCGATTCGGACATGGATTAGTAGGTTTGTTTTTCTTTGCTTCTGGATTGTAATTAGGACATGGATTAGTATGTTTGTTTTTACTTTGCTTCTGGATTGTGATTCGGACATGGATTAGTATGTTTGCTCTGGATTGTGATTTAGACATGGATTAGTAGGTTTGCTTTTACTTTGCTTCTGGATTGCGATTCGGACATGGATTAGTAGGTTTGTTTTTTTCTTTGCTTCTGGATTGTAATTAGGACATGGATTAGAAGGTTTGTTTTACTTTGCTTCTGGATTATGATTCGGACATGGATTAGTAGGTTTGTTTTTTCTCTGCTTCTGGATTGTAATTAGGACATGGATTAGTAGGTTTGTTTTACTTTGCTTCTGGATTGTGATTCGGACATGGATTAGTAGGTTTGCTTTTACTTTGCTTCTGGATTGTGATTCGGACATGGATTAGTAGGTTTGTTTTTACTTTGCATTTGGATTGTGATTTGGACATGAACTTGTGTGTTTGTTTTTACTTTGCTTTGGGATTGTGATTTGGACATGGATTAGTAGGTTTGCTTTTACTTTGCTTCTGGATTGTGATTCGGACATGGTTTAGTATATTTGTTTTTTGATTGGTTTGGTCCTGTGTTTTTGAAATTACTACTAATAATGTTTTAGCGTAAAAAAAAAACAAATCAAGCTATGGTAATTGGAACCCGTGCTTAATAATGATAACATAAAACAACACGGATTTTCTTATTGTACAGTACAGACTTGCCAAAAGTTTAACACTGAGCTAACGGGATAGACAACACTGAGCAAACGGAATAGAGAACACTGAGCTAACAGAATAGAAAACACTAAGCTAACGGAATAGAGAACACTGAGCTAACAGAATAGAAAACACTGAGCTAACGGAATAGAGAACTCTGAGCTAACGGAATAGAGAACACTGAGCTAACGGAATAGAGAACACTGAGCTAACGGAATAGAGTCAAAGCTCGGCTGCCCAGTGACCAAGATGTTAATGGCTAGTGACCAATAAACTGCCGCCATGAGATTGATAACAACTGTAAATATATAAATAATATATAGGGACCGAGATGCACTGCTTACTCGGCGCCAATACCTTAGCTTCATGTTAAACATTCAAAGGCTTATACTGTATAATTTTTTTAATTAATTGTTTTATTCAGCGTTTGGTGAAGGACAACTGTTGCTGATCCTAGACAAAAACAGCACTACCACAATATGGGATTTATGGAATGACAATTCCTGGACAAACACAGGTCCTTCTAGACAGAACATGTCCATTAAAAGCGCATTATCGTTGGGAGAATTCAGATCTGGTGATATTGACTTCTGGATGGATGAGAGTCCCATTGAGGTAAATTTTCAAAACAAACTCAACTAAAATAATCAACTAAAACAAATCATTTTAATAAATCTCTGAAACAAATTAGTTATCAGCATAGAAATGATGAAAATGTTTACCATAAACTACATACTAGTCTGATTCACTAATTAAATATATATATATATGTGTATTTACAATAGAACATGTAGATAAATAGTACGAAATTTCGATGAATCTTCACTTTTTGTTTTTCTATATATTTTACTACTTGTGTGAACTTGTTTACTTTTCGATATTTATCTACCACAAGTACGGAAGATGGCATCGAGGAATTGTTACCATTCTACGAAAATATCCAAAGAAGATTTACAGTTTACTATTATGTGCATTCAAGAAGATATAACTTTACTTAGTGGAAAAGTCAGTGAAATCTATAATTTGCTTACTGGATTAATGGACGAAAATCCTCAAGATGATAAAAACAATAATCAGAACAAAGAGGATTCCGAAATATCCCGAGACAATACCGTAGAGAATTCACTGTCAAATAACGATCTCATTGGACCATGTTTCGGAAGGACATGTGCAGAAAAAGCTGATTTGAAGAAGAAAAACGTATCCACTGCAATTACGGTAAAACTTAAAGCCATGGAATTTAAAGAAAAGATCAACAACTTGTGGAATGAAAAAATTGGATTAAGGAAGTCAAAATTCTGGAATAAGCTGAAAAACGAACGGAAATATGCTGTGTACAATTCCTGGAAGTCTTCCAATCCAATCATTATCCCAAGAAAATTCCAAATAAGAGAGATAAAAACAGAACCGGATGAACAACGCAAATGCCGGGAATCTCTGGCTTTACAAACTTTTAATACGGAGATAGAACTTTTAAGGCTTAGAAGTGCCAAATGTACTGAAGAATACAAAAACATAGATATGGATATGCACAACATGTTTCGGGATCAAAACACACCAAAAGTATGCAATTTACTGAAAATGATGTGGAATCAAGTATGTATGGAACATGAAAAAATATCTCAAAAGCATTGGAAAAAGAAAGAAAAATGGATGCAAAAATACCGGGTAGAATTTCAAGATAAATTCCATGGTAAAAATCCATTTTTCAAACAGAGAAATAACAAATCTCTATTTTCCGATAATACCGGAGAAGTAGGAAAACCAGAGAAAAGAGAAAGGAAAAAAGACCGGGTAGAATTTCAAGATAAATTCCATGGTAAAATTCCATTTTTCAAATCTCTAAATTCACATAACACCGGAAAAGTCGGAAAACCGGAGAAAAGAGATAAAGGAACAGCAAAGTCAAACACAAAGAAGCAGATATTATGTGCCATAAAAAACGGTCCCTACATGGACAAAATGAAATCATTTGCCGACGTGGTAAAATCTAGCGTAGACAAGTGTTCGGGGAATACTGATGTGATGAAATCGCATAGAAACAAATCATGGTATCCAAAACATCCGAACTACATACGCGCAACTAAGAACCTTGATAACAAACAAGAGACAATTAACCCGCCATACCATTCTTGGAGGAGTAATAAAGGGGTAAACTGTAATAGAGACAATATTCATATGCATAATTATCATTATGGAGATTATATGCCCCTCCCCCAATGTTATAATGGTAGACGGCGCGGTAATCGGCAATAATTGTTCTATGACGTCATAATAATAACTATAGTTACGTCAAGAAAACAGTTCCATTCCCCTGAAGAAATTCAATGAAACCGGTTGGGAATGTGTATTTACAATAGAACATGTAGATAAATAGTACGAAATTTCGATGAATCTTCACTTTTTGTTTTTCTATATATTTTACTACTTGTGTGAACTTGTTTACTTTTCGATATATATATATATATATATACATGTATATATATATATATATATATATATATATATATATATATATATATATATATATATATATATATATACAATGGCGTTCAAAGCTGTAACACATGGTCCTCAATTATGTTTGTGAGGAACTATTTCCATGCATTAAACACGGAATCATATCAGTTCAAGTTTTTTTCCGTACAAACAACGTTATTCTGGGATTTTCCCCGGTAAACGTTTTTTTAACAACAAAGGCAAAAAGACATATATTGTCATGTAATATGTTAGAATATCTATCAGAATTTTTCAATGTACGGTTACATTTCAATTATTTTATAACAGTGAGATACCTGAGAAGTTCTTCTTTTCAATGATACCAAAATTAAAATTCATGGTTATTTTAATTTCAAAATCATCGTTTGAAAAGTGGAATGTGTGTAAAAACGTCAAATCGTGCGTTTTCGCACGATTGGTCAACAAGGGGTTAAATTAAATTTTCTTCACATTCTTTGACTGTAGTTTCTTTACTAAAAACTTTCCCTAAAAAGTTAAAAACTTCAAATATTGGTGTGTTACAATTGGTAAGTTTGGAACTTTTTACCAAACAAATCTGTTTTAGTTACAATTTGCATCACTTCTTTACTGAGTATTACAACCCAATGATGGCCTTGGTCAAGTGGTTAGGTTCGGTCGCCCGATTAAAAATGTTTTCAGCGTTATATATTAATTTTAAAGCAACCTTTGCAAAACCAAAATAAACATGTAGTAATGAAATAATGGATGCATAATTACAAATAAGGCGCCAAAACGGAAGTCGAACCTCAACGTATTTACATTTCTCTTTGTCTGAAATGGCAGAATTCAATTGAAGAAAATTTGTTTTTCTCCTTATTTTTTCTTGTTAACTCACTTTATTAACCCTAGACATGCTGAATTAGTTATAAACTTGAAATCAGTTCCACAAATGCAAAAAAAGTTTCGACAAAAAGCCGCAAATTAATTTCTACACTTCTGATACAACTTGTCTTTAAAATTTCATTCAATTTAGAGCACTCATAATTTTCCCTGGCAACGGCCACCATTTTGGAAATTTTAAGCCGCAAAAAAGTTTATACGCTTCTTATACAAGCTTTCAGTAAAATCTCATTCAATTTGAAGCACCTTCTAACATTCACGCCTTTTTTCCACTTTCATGACAACAACCGCCATTTCAGAATTTTTAAGCATCAAAATTAGTTCTGTAAAATTTAATTGGAGCACTTATAATTTTCCCTGTTTTTTTCCCTATTTCCATGGCAACAGCCACCATTGGAAATTTTAAGCTACAAAATAAGTTTTTCATGGCAAAAACCGGCCGTCATTTTAAAGCCTCAAAACAAGTTCTACGCTTCCTATACAGACTTTCTGTATAATTTCATTCAGTTTGGAGCACTTTTATTTTTTTATTTCCATGGCAACGGATCTATTTTAGAAATTTTCAGCCCCAAATAAGTTCTTATCTTTCTGTAAAATCTTTCAGTAAAATTTCATTCAATTTGGAGCATTTAAAAAACCTGCACGCCTTTTTCCATTATCATAGCAACTGTTTTGATTTTGGAAACTTTAAGCCGCAAAAGAATTTCTACACCTTCTTTACAAAGTTTCTGTAATATTTCATTCAGTTTGAACACTTTTGATTTCCCCGCCTTTTCCAGTTTCCATGGCAACAGTCACCATTTTGAAAACCGTATGCCCATCTTGGGATGGCGATCAACCTTCCTGTAGAGTATTGTTTAGATTGGACCAATGGTCTCCGAGAGTTTGTTTGAACAAATTCATGGCAAGAATAATAATAACAACAACAATAATAATAATAACAATAATAATAATAACTAGAGATTGTAACTGGGATACCAGTTACGTATGATTCCCCACCATCCATAAATAATTTATGGCATATATCTGGTGAAAAGACCCTAGCAGGGTTGTAAAAGTCGGTCGTCAAGGAAATCGCCAGTTGTAAAATTTTGTTGTCAATTTCATTACTGTGTCGCCAAAAAGGGTAAATCTTGTGATTTTCACGTCACATGCGTTTTTAATGTTGTGTATATATTGCCTTGATAAACAATTACATTTTAAAGGCAGTGGCTGACCATTTCGAAAACACGACAGGGGAGATAACACCTATGAACGAAAACGAGGCTTGGGGGGGCAAGCTACATCCGTCCAGTATAATTGCAGCGTAGAATATGACGATTGAAACGGGGGAAAAAAAGACTTTTGTTGTACCCAAGGTTGTACAAAAGTCTTAAGTATATCACAATCTTCACAATTTATAATCCAAAAATATTTGTCAAAGAGTACATTTGTACCGCGCCGACCTGGTAAACTAAAAAAATCATACCTTGATTGCTTTTTAAAATTTCTTTGAAAGTTAAAGTAGATTTGAATTAAAGTTTTCGGTTGAGAAAAATCGTACATTGGAAGGCCTTCTCGGCATAGGAAGTGACGTTTTCAATGAATTTTATTGAATAAGAAAACTCGTAGAACCCCTCTCAGGCCTCTGATTTGGCGTCGCCGCGTGTTACAATGAATGAACACGTATGGGAGGGTTTGCGCTGGGCATCGCTAACTGCGATTTTTTTCTTTAACTTGCGACAAAACACGGCGCTTTGCGATTTTTCTGGCCACAAGTTTTCAAAGTTACCGGTATCTTGGTCACCAGTAATTAACAGGTGATAACACATTGAAGCCAGTGACGGATTGGCGAGTGTCACTGAATAAACACAGTAATTAACGACTGAGTTGATTAAGATCGTTGTCTTAGGTGCGAATGTAAGACCTTCTAATGATGGGCAGGTAGATCCAAGTAATATTGGAGCGTGTCGACACTGCCTGAGGATATACCCAGGTGCCCTCCCGATGTCGTCAGACAGTATAAACACCGATGGACTCGGAATTATTGTAAAATCCAAAATAAATATAATAAAAGTTACCCTTTGTGATGTTTATTTAATATTTTTCTAAAAAGTTTATTGATTAATAATCGTGATTCAATGCGCAATACACATCATAGGAGGCCATCTGTTTGTATTTTAATTACGCGACTTATATCGGTTATTCCTATATGTTTGAGGTTCATGATCATAACGATACATCTACTCAGTCAAAATAGTAAAAGACGGACATTTTTATATGAAGCATGTATGTTAACTCTGTGTATAGTGTGTTGAAATAGATCGACGCTGTATATATAGTCCGATTTAAAAGACCCCCTCTATTGAAAAAAACGTACTTTTCAACACGTTGAGGTACATATTAGTTTAGGTGTATTATACGGAATAAATCTCATATTGTTATTTCCAGCATCTAAAAGACTCAGATCTTCATTGCTCTATAGATTATTTAGGTGTTTTTGATGCAAAAGAAATAAAGTCGACTCTCGTTAATTCGAAATCGGTTGAATCGAAATTTCGCTTAAATCGAAATGATACAAATGGTCCCGTCGATCGCTATGTATTTCTATGTAAATTTGTTAGTTAATTCGATATGCCGAATTTGAAGCGAATTTTCAGTCCAAATTACGAAATATTACGAAAATTCCCATGTTTAAATCGAAGTGAACTTTCAGTCCAAATTACGAAATTCCAATGTTTAAATCGAATAAAAAAGACACAAAAATATTTTATCTTAAACTTGAACAATACCTGAAATAATTGTCCATCTCTTATTTGAAAAGTGTTAATAGTAACAGAGTGGCGGCTTACTCGGAAGATTCATTTCCGACTAAACTACAAATTTTTGTACTCGACATACCGGTCATTAGGAAAGTGTCAGTCAGTAAAAGGAGACATTTCATGGTATAAACTTAAAAAAGTGGGCAGTCTTCTACTTCCACAGTCAGTGATTAACAGAAAACCCCCAAGCCATTTGATCTATCAAGGCAAATTGTATACACCATTCATCTCATTGTGTAAGGTTTTAGTACAGGCGTGTGACGTGACAAGCTGTGGTTTTAAAAATCGCCAAGTTTTTAACGGTCACTAATCGGATTAACTCATAGGTGAAAGCATTGACTTGGTATAATTAAGGTGTCGTAACCAGCTTATGTCCATTCAGAATTGGTTTCCCCGGGTATTTAACTACGTATTTATTTACACCCACCCACCTTCAAGATAACGAAAATGAACGCGTCTTGATTATCTACACAGACAACAGATTATTGGTAGCAAATTTCATCTAAATCCATTAAGCCTTTCCCGAGATATGCGTCAGCATATGGTCTTGAGAGAAGAAGAATAATAAGAATAATAAAAACTAGAGAATGTAACTGTGATACCAGTTACGTATGATTCCCCACCATCCATAAATAATTTATGGCATATATCTGGTGAAAAGACCCTAGCAGGGTTAGCGCTGGGTTGTAAAAGTCTGTCGTCAAGGAAATCGCCAGTTGTAAAATTTTGTTGCCAATTTCATTACTGTGTCGCCAAAAAGGGTAAATCTTGTGATTTTCACGTCACATGCGTTTTTAATGTTGTGTATATATTGCCTTGATGAACAATTACATTTTAAAGGCAGTTGTGTATAAAGTATTTGTACCGCGCCGACCTGGTAAACTAAAAAAATCATACCTTGATTGCTTTTTAAAATTTCTTTGAAAGTTAAAGTAGATTTGAATTAAAGTTTTCGGTTGAGAAAAATCGTACATTGGAAGGCCTTCTCGGCATAGGAAGTGACGTTTTCAATGAATTTTATTGAATAAGAAAACTCGTAGAACCCCTCTCAGGCCTCTGATTTGGCGTCGCCGCGTGTTACAATGAATGAACACGTATGGGAGGGTTTGCGCTGGGCATCGTTAACTGCGATTTTTTTCTTTAACTGCGACAAAACACGGCGCTTTGCGATTTTTCTGGCCACAAGTTTTCAAAGTTCACCGGTATCTTGGTCACCAGTAATTAACAGGTGATAACACATTGAAGCCAGTGACGGATTGGCGAGTGTCACTGAATAAACACAGTAATTAACGACTGAGTTGATTAAGATCGTTGTCTTAGGCGAATGTAAGACCTTCTAATGATGGGCAGGTAGATCCAAGTAATATTGGAGCGTGTCGACACTGCCTGAGGATATACCCAGGTGCCCTCCCGATGTCGTCAGACAGTATAAACACCGATGACTCGGAATTATTGTAAAATCCAAAATAAAATATAATAAAAGTTACCCTTTGTGATGTTTATTTAATATTTTTCTAAAAAGTTTATTGATTAATAATCGTGATTCAATGCGCAATACACATCATAGGAGGCCATCTGTTTGTATTTTAATTACGCGACTTATATCGGTTATTCCTATATGTTTGAGGTTCATGATCATAACGATACATCTACTCAGTCAAAATAGTAAAAGACGGACATTTTTATATGAAGCATGTATGTTAACTCTGTGTATAGTGTGTTGAAATAGATCGACGCTGTATATATAGTCCGATTTAAAAGACCCCCTCTATTGAAAAAAACGTACTTTTCAACACGTTGAGGTACATATTAGTTTAGGTGTATTATACGGAATAAATCTCATATTAGCATCTAAAAGACTCAGATCTTCATTGCTCTATAGATTATTTAGGTGTTTTTGATGCAAAAGAAATAAAGTCGACTCTCGTTAATTCGAAATCGGTTGAATCGAAATTTCGCTTAAATCGAAATGATACAAATGGTCCCGTCAGATCGCTATGTATTTCTATGTAAATTTGTTAGTTAATTCGATATGCCGAATTTGAAGCGAATTTTCAGTCCAAATTACGAAATATTACGAAAATTCCCATGTTTAAATCGAAGTGAACTTTCAGTCCAAATACGAAATTCCAATGTTTAAATCGAATAAAAAAGACACAAAAATATTTTATCTTAAACTTGAACAATACCTGAAATAATTGTCCATCTCTTATTTGAAAAGTGTTAATAGTAACAGAGTGGCGGCTTACTCGGAAGATTCATTTCCGACTAAAACTACAAATTTTTGTACTCGACATACCGGTCATTAGGAAAGTGTCAGTCAGTAAAAGGAGACATTTCATGGTATAAACTTAAAAAAGTGGGCAGTCTTCTACTTCCACAGTCAGTGATTAACAGAAAACCCCCAAGCCATTTGATCTATCAAGGCAAATTGTATACACCATTCATCTCATTGTGTAAGGTTTTAAGTACAGGCGTGTGACGTGACAAGCTGTGGTTTTAAAAATCGCCAAGTTTTTAACGGTCACTAATCGGATTAACTCATAGGTATAATTAAGGTGTCGTAACCAGCTTATGTCCATTCAGAATTGGTTTCCCCGGGTATTTAACTACGTATTATTTACACCCACCCACCCACCTTCAAGATAACGAAAATGAACGCGTCTTGATTATCTACACAGACAACAGATTATTGGTAGCAAATTTCATCTAAATCCATCAAGCCGTTCCCGAGATACGTCAGCATATGGTCTTGAGAATAATAATAATAATAATAAAAATAATAATAATAATAAGAAGAAACAGAACGAAAACAATATGATTCCCCACCTTCGGTGGTGGGGAATCATAATAATAATAATAAGCAGAAACAGAACGAAAACAATATGATTCCCCACCTTCGGTGGTGGGGAATCATAATAATAATAAAACGAAGAAGAAGAACGAAGCAAAAACAAACTTCGTTTGGGCGCCTCAATAAAATATATTGGTTTGTCACGCAAAACATTCAAAACGTTAATAAATATTAGTTTTACAATTGTTCGTGACAGTCGCAAAGCAACAACAAAATGGCTTTTAATGTTGACATAAAATTTATATATTTTATAGCTAGAAGTCGGTGCGTATAATGAGAATGGGGACAGGTTGTGGATGGTACGTTTTAATTCTACCGGAGTTGGAAATAATCCTAGAAAACTGTTTACAACGTGGAACTTTATTGACAGTTCTCCGGTGACATCACCTAGTATGAAGATAGTGCAATCGTAAGTAGTTATCATCATCATCATCATCATCGTCAACACCATTATCATCAACATCATCATCATCATCATTATCATAACAAAATATTCAAGTATAATTGACAAGTTTCATTTTGATGTCCCTGTGTCCACGATTGATCTGGATATATTTGACGTCCCATGTTCCTTTACTAAATTTGCATTACACACGTGTTGGGTTTAGCTAGCTAAACAGGCGGTGCTTACCCTTCCGGAGCACCCAGTCTCACTTCCCTGGTGGAAGGTCATGTGTTTAATCTACCTTTTTAGTTTCAAAGTTTTTACTTTGCTTCTTGATTGTGATTTGGACATGGATTAGATTATTTGTTTTTTATATAAAGCAACAACTTTGAAAACTGGAAAACACTGCTAAACACTGATTCCGTTCTAACTCTTGACTAAGAACAAGTAAAGGTTATAACCATGCTGTTAGTGACGTAGGAATCTTATTATATTATTTGTTCAGTGAAGACATCATCCATATCATTGAACATTTTTATAAAAAAAAATTAGCACATCAATATCTTGAGATTACAACAAAACAAAATTACCGAATAACAAAATAAAAATGTTGGTCTCGGAAGTGAAACAAAACAGTGGGACAACCATGTTTTCGTTGTGTCAATCGGGGAACGCGGTCAAGATAACCCGTCGAGGTCTTTATCTAGCCCGTTCTTATTTAAATTATATAAGCATTGTTTTGCAATGTTGTCAAGCCAAAATCACAAATCTACCCTTGCGCTTCATTTTTGTCACAGTAAAAAGCAGACAACTATGTTTTCCAGTGCATACTTAGTTCTGTCAATCGGGGAACTCGGTCAAAGGTATTCCATATGAAAAAAGTTGTGGTCTTTACTTAGCCTGGGTTTATTTAAATTAGATAAGCATTGTTTTGCAATGTTACCAAGCTAAAATCACAAAACTACCCTTGCGCTACATTTATGTCACATCGAAAACGGGTCCATGTCCAAACCACAAATCAAAAGCAAAGTACAAACTTTTGAGGCTGACAAATTAAGTTAAACACGTGAACTTCCACCAGGGATGTGAGGCCAGGATCTCCGGAAGAGTTAATACTCCTTGTGTGTTAAAGAATTAATCTTATAATTTTTTGAATGTATAATGTGATTAAAATCAAAATACGGTACATGGTATTACCATATTTTCGGAGTAAAGAACGGCATCGGATATCGTAGACTACACATGTTCTAAATGAATGTGAAATGTTTAATTCTATTACATGTACTTTTCATTCGATTCATTTATTATAACCAAAAGCATACAATTATAGGTATATACAATACAATATACATTTACATGTACAGTTGGAAATCATTATTATATGGTAAAAAGAAAAAAATAAACACAAAATAATTTTGAAAGTCTCTACTATTTTTATTACCAAATAATAAAAAATACAGACAATTTCCTCATCATTCCGTTTTTTTAATTTTTCAATAATGATTGTACTAAAACAAAAAGGCTATTATCATGTACACTGTACCGTTAACCGCTTTACATAGCAATTAATGATATATAGAATATTTTCTAATTATTTTTCTCTATATAAACCCTTTGTTGCCGACAGATAGTATTTTTTTTACGACATGTTATACAGTACAGACCTGTCAAAAGTTTAATACTACACTAACGAATTAGTGCTGGCCCCGGTTTCACAATCATTCCTTAGCTAAGATTTTCCTTAACAAAATTTCAATCCTTTATAATTTTCTTAATTTTGAAGATATTCACTAATTTAAGGTATCAATCATAAGATCACTTCTAGATTAAAACATCTACATTGAGATTAGCCATAAATATTCATCAGTAGTTCCAAAAACAGATTATCAAATTTTGCTAAATTTGATTTAAGAAAAATCTTAGCTAAGGAATGGTTGTGAAACCGGGGCCTGATCACTCAAAATGACCCCTCGTTGACTATATCTTGGCAGATACTCTCTGTCTATTGGTAGCAATTTTCGGCAACTACCAACATCGCGACCACTCGAAAGCCGAGCTTTTACTTCTTGTTAGGTCAGTGTAAAACTTTCGACAGGTCTGTACTGTACAAATCAATAACATGTATCTTTGATGATTGCAAATGATAGACAATTGGATGATGTAAGAGCAATTTCACTGCTTTGTGTGTCAGCATTTAAAAAGTAACTATGAAAAAACTTTTTTATCTTTTCTGTATAAAAGAACATAATTGTAAATATAAGGGGAGGGTTTTGTTTATTTTGATGTCTGTTATTAATGATTAATTTGCCCAATTGACACATTAAACAATTAATACCTTGGCAACCGATTACAAACAAACACCAATCTATAATAATTAACAGCCTTTTTGCATTTTTTTTTTACATTTAACAATACAGATAAAGCATCTTAATTTTTTTGAAATACCTATGATAAAACTAATATCATATAGATGGGTTAACAATATGTGGGTTGTCGCTCCAACAGAAATGGGATAAGATTGTACGAGGGCGAGTCAATAAGTAACCAGCCTCATTTATTTCCGGTTGAGATTCACCACTTCTTTTTGGATGCGATTGCCCTCTAGTGTGATGCACTTATACCAACGATGTTCAAGTGCCATCAGGCAAGAACTGAAAAGGGCTATTTTCATTCACCCGTGCATCAACTGTTTTCACGATTTCTTCGCCAGACCGGAAATGACATCCACGGATATTATTTTTTTAGGAATAGAAAAATGTCGCTAGGAGCGTAGTCAGATAAATATGCATGATGTGGTATTAATTTATACCCGGTTTGCTCTAAAGCATCCATTTTGCAAGTGTTGACTTTTGCGTTGTCCATTTGCAGAAAAAAAGCTTTAGAGGAATCTATCCCGCGTTTTTCACGGATGGCATAGTACATCGCAGTTATTGTACTTCTCTAGGATAAAAAGTCTAACATAATAGCACCTTTTGCGCACTGTAGCCAGCAGATTTCCTTACCGAATTACAGCAGGGTACTCAACTTTAAATGAAAAACATGCTTTTGCATCACTAGACGTGCCTTGTAAATAGTTTTTCTGTTACACAGTTTGTAGTGAAACCTGTTTTTGAATAATAAGTAATAATAAATTGTAACGGGTTATGCTTTATAATTACTAGTATAGCAAACTAATAGCATCAGATTTACCGTCATTTATCACACGTCATGAAAGCATGATGTCACCATTAACATAGCGGCATTAGGTGATTTTCAGCGTTACGCTGATATTATTCAAGTTATCTCCTTTGTTGTTGCATATATGGCTGCAATATTTAAATTTATTCAATTGAGTTCCCTTTAAATAGATACGCTGTTTAATTTTGAAAAAAAAAATTAATGGCATATTGATAAAATGTCTGTCAAAACTGCCATTATTAGAAAAATAAACATCAACATACAATGTATGCCAATGTAATGTGTATATTTTTTGCTACATGATGAAATGATATGCTACAGGAACGGTACTAAAGTACAGGCCTTCTGAAAGTTAACACTTTGCTAACGAATTAGTGCAGAGTCGACAATGTTGCCTTCCCTATATTTTGACAGTTTTGGTCCACTTTTTCTATCAGTTGGTAGTTTTAATATCACTAGTTATTCATATCTGAGCCACTCGGCACTTGAGCGTTGACTCCTTTCGTTTAGTTTATATCTCGACCAATAAATATCCGAATTTCGGCTCCGTTTCGTCAGTCCAGTGTTAAACTTTCGACAGATCTGCGCTGTTTTTCAATGACGCATAAATGATAATAATTCAAATAGAATCCAATAAAGAATCATGGTTTTATTATGTATTCTGCAACCATGCAGTTAACACATTATGAAATATTAAACATCGATCGAAGTCTGCAACCATGCAGATAAACAAATGGCATAAAATAGTGACAATGGAAATCTGATATTATTGTGATGATTGCATGGCATACACACAGTACAGACCTGTCGAAAGTTAGACATTTAATAAAGGATTGTAGAGTGCTCGCTCCGTAAGTAGGAGGTCGTGGGTTCGAACCCCGACCGGTTCTGACCCAAGACTTGAAAATGGTAGTGACTGTTCTTTCGCAAAACACTCGGCATCATGAAATGAAAGTCACGGTTCTTTCGGATGGTAACTTAAAATAAACGAGATCCCGTGTCACAGTAGGCTTGGCACGATAAAGAATCCTGCTGTAAAATGCCATTAGCTCAACACACAGGAAAACTTTCTGCATATAGCGGGTGACGTCTCGATATAAGTGAAATATTCTTATCTGAGACGTTAAACGCCATTAATCAAACGAAACAGAGCCAAAGATCGAGGTACCAATAGCAAGTGACGGAAAAGCTGCCAGGAGATTGATAGTAAACCTGTTGACTCGGGTATATCAAACGAGGGGTCGATATGAACAGCCGATTAGGTACAAATGCATTAGCATGATATGTAGCTTTCAACAGGTCTGTACTGTATCATAAATACGAAACCGTGATGGTATCATCCTCTCTGAAATCTCGCAGGTAAACAAATGCTGAAAATATTGAAAACTTCATCTGCTTTTGGCAAAAATGCAGTTAACATGATATACAATGCTGTACATTAATAATATAATTGACATATATGTACAATCAACCATTGAAAAATATCAAATTATATTTATCTGTCCAAGCGAGCTAGAAATAAGATACGTTTGATTTTTTTTTTAATTCTGCTTTATATTTAGGTTTATACCTCATTTATGACACAGAATGCTTTATTTAAAGTTATATCACAAACTAAATGACTTCAATTTTTATTGTCAATTTCATTTCTTCTATGCAGCTATGCACCTACTTCTCAGTCTTGCCTATACAGCATTTACACAAGCCTAGGCCTTATGAGACAAACTTTAAAAGGTTTTATGGCCGTCACCACAGTATTGTTGATAAGTTTGTTATCTCTATGTCCAGGATGTCCCTAAATATATTTGACTTCCCATAGTTCCATGTTCATTTCACTCGATTTTGATTAAAACGTAACCACTGTAGCTAGCTAAACATCAGATGCTTACTTCTTGGAACACCCGGTCTCATTTCCTTAGCTAACTTGTCAGTTCCAAAGTTTTTACTTTGCTTCTGGATTGTGATTCGGAAATGGATAAGTATGTTTGTTTTTGATTAGTTCACGTGTTTAACCTAATTTGTCAGTTTTTACTTTGCTTCTGGATTGTGATTCGGACATAGATTAGTATGTTTGTTTTTGATTTAATATCTAAACATTAATGTTTTAAGTCAAAGTAGACTTATAATAAGGTTTACAGTATGCACCAAAACAAATATAACATTCCATGAAAACCACAATCCCAAAGCAAAATAAAAACTTTAGAACTAACAAGTTAGGTTAAAAAACGCGACCTTCCACCAGGGAAGTGAGATCGTGTGCTTCAGAAGGATACACACCTTCTCTTAAGCTAGCGACACCCATCACGCGTTATCAAAATAGGGGATAAAAGGAACATGGAACACGGGTATGTAAAATATATGATTCGGATATGGATAAGTATGTTTATTTTTTTAAATATTCATGTCTTTGCTGTCAGTGAAAGTAGTTTTATCTCTTGATATTTACAATTGCAATATCTTTCCTTCAATAAAGTATTTGATATCGGCAATTCTTTGCAACTTCATAGAGACATTGCTCCACGTGCTCCATTATGGCGTCAGATGTCAAATGCTCTCGTTGACTGACAGGAGTCAACCCATTTTATGAGAAGGTGTACCAACATTGTATTTCAAAATTGATTTCAAATTAACATGAAAATGTGAAACGACAATAGATTAATTTGATAAATATTGTAAATATAAGAAATAATTTTCCAATGTCTATGAACTTGCAAGGTATAATGGGGTGTCTCAGATTTTTCCGTAAAGGGTTTGATTTTATGCAAATTGAGACAGCCCATTATACTTTGCAAGGTCATAAAGACTTTGGAAATTTACCTTATTTCTTAAATATACGTTGATGTTATTTTGTGTTCAGTGAATGTGGATTCATTCGTATGTTTTCAGAATATATTGTTGCTTTTGATTCCTGTGAGGTGATTTATATTATGTAATAAGTAACTACTTTTGATGATTTTTATTTCAGTAAGAGTGGATTTTCTGTGTCTTTGGTCTGTGATAACAGTTCTGTATGGTTCCAAGTCATCACTAACGATACAGGGACATTTGTCCTAACAACTGTAGATGATTTGCCACATAGGATAACAAAAGGTAAAAATACAATTATCTACTTAATAACATCTTTTTGTTTTAGTGACTGTGGTCGTCGACAGTGATTCAGGGTTCGTGAATTCAATGTCCAATCTGACAAGTTGACATATCGTTGACCCTCACTCTCTGGATGATGAAATACTTGCGGTGCGTCAATGAAACGTGGAAAGTACATACTGATGACCTTATTATATTTGGGTGCATTTTTAAAAAAATGACAAATTTACTTTTCGAAAATCGTTTTGTTCTTTCGATAGTACGTGTTATTAATTTCAACATTCTTTTTCACGACAAATGAGTAACACGATCGTTAAAAAGATATTGCACATCTTGTTCATCACAGTGCACTTTTTATTTTAAGTAAAGTTATACTAGGTGTAACAAATCCTCCCTTTTCGTCTCTTAAATGTATTTCAGCTTTCAGTGTTGTTAGTAGCATGACTTGTTTATATTTATACTCTGTTCACTGACTTTCTTTAACCATATTTGTGACAAAACACCACAATACTGCTCTGAGAATTAATTAATGGAACGGTGTTATGAAATGAAATATTCATTGCGTGTTTAACTCATTTGCAAATAAATTGTTGACTCAGAAATATTGCAAGCCTTGGCTTATCAAGGCCCTCAAACGTTTTATAGCCGTTATTACAGTATTGTTGATAAGTTTGATGTCTCTGTGTCCAGGATTGCCCTGGGTATATTTTACGTCCCATAGTTCCATGTTCCTTTCACACAATTTTAATTACACGTAGCTAGCCTAACTTCTGGAGCACCCAGCCTCACTTACCTGATGGAAGTTCACGTGTCTAACCTTACTTGCCTGTTCAAAGTTTTTATTTTGCTTCTGGATTGTGATTTAAACATGGATTAGTATGTTTGTGTTTGATTAAGTTACTAGCCCTGAAATAATTGAATGGTCAAATAACTATACACTTTTGTTTTCTAAATATTTACAACCCTGTTTTAAGTAGCTCGCTGATTACCAATGAATTTACAATATACAAAACAAACATCCTTACCCATGTCGAAACAACAATTCAACAATCCCAAAGCAAAATAAAAACTTTGAAGCTGACAAATAAGGTTAGTACATGTAAACATCCATCATGAAAGTGGTAAGCACCTCCTGCTTACCTAGGTACACCTGTCATCTGTGTAATCAAAACTAGGAATGAAAGGAACATAAAACAACAAATACGTCCAGGGTAACATAATTATATTTTTTATATATATTTTAAAGATTGGGAAGTTGCATTTAAAGTTCCAGATGGCGGACAACTACCAACAGGAAATGTTACCGTATACGACGTATACACCAGAACAGGATCATTAAATCAAAACGATTTAACAGCTTGGTGTAACTTTACAGCCGGAAGTGAAATATATAAGTCGTCTGCAATCGACGAAATGTTACAAAGGAATATATCAAAGGTCATGTATGAAAACTTTTGTTAATTTCATGAATTAAACTTTTTAAGTATCTTGAAAAGATAAATTGAACTGAGTTTTATTACACCCCTGCAAATTAGTTTGAAAGGGGTATATAGGAATTACCATGTCTGTCTGTTCGTCTGTCCGTGTAAAATCGTGTCCGGCCATATCTCATCAATGCTTTGAAGGACTTTTATGAAACTTCACAAGAATAAGCTTCATGGTCCAAAAGTGTGTCATGACCTTGAACTAAGGTCATATCGGAAAGTCAAGATCGCAGGAAAACTTTAAATGTTGGGGCGGGGTATTTGACTCTCATGAGACTGTTCTAGTTTATTAATAGAAGAATATGTGGAAATTCATTTCTTAAAAATTTACCGAGTAAGCTGTTAGTGTTTTTGTAATAGCGCATCGAATCTATCTTGATTGTTGATATAAGCAATCTTGTTGAAATTTATAAATGACTTATTCGTAAATTAAATATTTAGTCATTTGCCATTTTAATCAAAATCAAACATACCAACCCATGTCCAAACCATATTCCTAAAGCAAAGCAATAACATTGAAGCTTGAAAATTAGGTTAAACACGTGGATTTCCACTAAGGAAGTGCTGTCGAGGTTCCGTAATGGTAAGCTCCTCATACCTACCATGTGTGTTATCAAAATTGGGAATAAAAGAAATATGGAACTATGGGATGTCAAATAAATCGAGAGTAATTTTGAATACAGAGACATCTTACTTATTTTAACGTTTTTATTCGATGTAATTGAACCAAAATGTCTAATATACATAATGAGCATTATACGAACTACGACCTCAAATATATAATCTCTACAATATAACGGATCTTGTTCAGCTTCAAAATTTCTAAATAACATCAATATTGCGAGTAATTGCTTGCCGTTTGATATTATGATTAAATATCGAATGTTTTTTAGATCTATAAAATGTTTAATAATTTACATTTCCAAATATTAGAGCAATTAAACCATTGTAATATTAATAATGTTCATTCTGTTTTAGGTCAAACTTGCCCTGTATAAAGACGGTGCTGCCAGAGTTGTCATGGTGTTTGATTCTTTTGGAAAGGATAAACTAGGATGGCTAGATTGTAACAACATCATTTATTCTTCCTTTTTAGACATACACAATTATACAAAGATTTTTTGCAATGTACCGTACGTACGTTTTACCACATATCAACAATTTTAATAATGTAAACATTATACTTTTATATAGAGAGTTGTGTCAGTTATGGTGTTTAACGCCCCAGTCAAGAATATTTTACTTATATTGAGACGTCGCCAGCTATAGGCGAATGTGCGGAAATTTCGCCTGTGCGTTGCGCTGATGGCATCATACAGCAGGGTTCTTTATCGTGCCACGCTTATCCTGGACAACCTCCTTTAAGTTGCAATCGGAAAGAACCGTGACTTTCATATAGTAAAGCCAAGTGCTTGGCGACAGAACATTTCCCATTTTCATGCTTTGAGTCAGATCCGGTCGGGGTCTTTTATTTAGAGATGCATAGTCGTTAATAAATACTTTTTTACGTTTTCTTTGATTTATTGTATCAGATAATATAGATACTGATAAAATAACGCATATATAAGTATATAAATGCATGAAATTATGAAACACTAGTTGTGAAAACTGAGATTGAGGATCTTCCAAAAGTGTTTTAACAACCTCATTGATAATTAATTTGTAATTTAATTCAGGTTTTTGTCAAAAGTCTATTCAGTTGTACTTAGTTCTATATTCAATTTTCTAACGATTTTTTTCAAATTGAAAAAAAAAATTAACAACATTTCAGATTTTTCCCGAGAAAATTTTCTTTGAATTAATAATAGCAAATTATGCAAATGAGGTCAAATAATTTACGAATGAATTCTTTTAAAATCTTCTCTTAAGAAATCACGTGGCCAATTGAAATCAATATTGGTGTAGAAGGTTCCTAGGTGGGGTACACGTACGGTATTGAAATGGCCTACTTTTCTATAAATAGCAAAATCTGTAAAATGGCAATTAAGGAATATATGTTTATCGATTTTCCTTAAATTTAAAATAAAGAAAGCAGTTACCTGGCCATTAACACTTGTAACGAGTTTTTTAAGATATCTTTCTTAAATGACCCAATTTAAAAACAATATGCAAATGAAGTCACATTTTCTCAGTTGAACCTCATCTAAATTTCCCCTGAATCTATTGTTTTATTGTTGCGTCGTCAGAAAATGATGCAAATAAATGAATTATACCAGTAAAATTTTTAAGCGAAAATTTAATTTTTGTGCGTCCTATCACACTCGCGAATATGCACAAAAATATTTTCTGATAGTATCTCTGTAAACCATCCTACCATCATATTTCAGAATATTTAATTCAATTTCTCTTCAAGATAAGCCTGCTTTGTGAAGATGGACGATTTTAAACCTTAGCTGGTTGCTGATTCGTCTTGTTCTAGAAGCCCTGAAACCGCAAATAATCTTCCAGAGGATGTTAATGTTCTTGAAACTCAATAAAAACACTGGGAACAATATACAGAGAAGTTTAAGCGCTGTATGAAGCACAAAATACGAAAATTAGCTAAAATTATATTTTTGTGCGTCCTGTCACACTTGCGAATATGCGCAAAAATAAAGTGAACGTAAATTATTTCGATTTTAAAGTTCATACTGTGGAATCATTAATTTTCCCGGTGTCTCGTATTCGTATTGATGTATTCGTGGACATCATGACCCACAATTTTACATGCCAACCAAATAGATTATGTAACAAAGGTGCCATAAACTGGTTACTTCAAACCACGAATATACCATTACATGAAGTTGTATTTTGCTTACAACGACGAAAATTGGACAGCGCGAAAGAAATGATTTCACAGTTATTTACGTTATGTATTGTTTGCTGCTAATTTCCCTTCCGGAACACCCGGCCTAACTTCCCTGATGGAAGTTCACGTGTCTAACCTAACTTGTCAGTTCCAAAGGTTTTACTTTGCTTCTGGATTGTGATTCGGACATGGATTAGTATCTTTGTTTTTTATGAAATCTTTAGTAGCTCAATGTAAATCATGATCGATTTGCTGAGAAATGACCTGAATGAATGCACGTTGTACACACTTTTCTATGATTTTGTGTGTGCATTTTCTCATCTATTAGCGAGATAATTTTCAATTATTTATTTTGTTTTAGTGGTGACGTTAGCGTTGGCAGGCATTTTTTTATTCATAAGAGCTACGGCACTTGTGGTATAGATGAAGGTTGGATCGTTATGAAAGATATTGACTGTCTAACTCCATGTTCTTGGGAATCACGTGATGGTGCACCTTTTACTCTGTACGCACCAGGAACGGAGAAAGTAACTTGGTCAAAATGTGAGTCTCTCTCTCTCTCTCTCTCTCTCTCTCTCTCTCTCTCTCTCTCTTCATTTAATTTTTCAGACTACCGTGACCAAACTAGGTCGATTTGTAATAACGGTGGGGAACTATCAAAACATGACAATCTTTATTGAGGTTGGTCGGCTGTCAGCGTTGCCACAACAATCTCGGTGAACTGTGATGTGACAGTGCCCTTCATTGGCAAAAGTTTAGGCGAGGAATAGGACATTTTTGTCGACCAAATGAAACACTGTGCGTTTCGTGTGCCTGGGAACTGAAGCAACCTGTGAGTTTTAACCGGAAACGGGTGTTATTGATTAAGGTTGTCGAAAAAAGTGTTCCGTGTCTGTTTCGCGATCAATTGGCGGATCGCCGGCCACGACCACAATGTTCCGACAAAGGCACGGTATGCTTCCACACACAAAGAATGAAAACTCGGTCTGAATTGTGCCATTTAATGACGCCACTGACACTAGTACGTCATTAGTTGCCGTGACGCTGCTTTGGTACCGTGATGGCGGCCAGTGTAGGAACATAAAAGGCATGGCGGGCGATACGTCAGTTTACAAAACATATCACAGATTAAAAGAAGTCGTGGTACGTCCGAATCAGGAAGGTGTGTATCGCTAAGGAACGTACTAATGTACAAGGTAGACCATATTTGAAGCGCAAGTGTTCCATCCTGATTTGGTCCGTTGTGGCCAGTCCAGTCACGTATATTTATTACTTTGCATAATCTAAAAGAAACTTTAAAACGCAACATTTACAAAGTACAAAAATACACTACGTTTAAGGCAAATGGGACTATCGTGTCCATAATATAAATAAATTAAAACCAGTGCCGAGGAAAGATCATATTATTCTCAAATATGTGTATCAACTCCAGAATAAAAAAATGTTTGCTATGTTTTATTCATATTTTTCCAAAAGTCTATGCTATGATCAGCACCGATCAAGAACTATCACTTCTTGCAATGTTTTATCCTTGTTTGTTACAGATCCCGAAAGAGCTGATGCCCTTGTTGTCTTTGTTATGGGTAAGTTATGATATACATTTTATATAGGATCTCCATAGCTCTTGCATTCATATGTATCACAATTTTTGTCAACTCACATTTTTTGAAGACTTAGTAATTAAGAGAAGCAGGAGACATGGAATAAGAACATTTATCATACCTGTATAATCAAAAACAACTATAACTATCATTTTTAGAATGACATTCTTTGCTTTGGAATTATGATTTGGATATAGATTGGTATGTTCGTATTTGATTTACAAATTGGAACTTTAGCAAATATTGAAGCAAATACAATGCAGCCCATCACAAACGATAAATCTGAGAGGAGAACAATATATATTAAATATAGTTTTCCTGGCCTAGTTCAATGGCTTTTTAAGTTATGGCATTTTAAATTTATTGAATCCAATTTCATTTCCAAACCACAATCCCAAAGCAAAGTAAAAACTTTGAAGCTTGAAAAGACACGTTAAATGCTACCGCAGAAGTAAAGTCGGGTATTCCCGAAGGGTAAGCACCTCCTGTTTAGCTTGCTTCACTTGCCATGTGTGTAATTACAAATGAAATGAATATGGAAGTATGTGATGTTCAATATATCCAGGGTAATGCTGGACATAGATACATCTAACCTATTAACAATACTGTGACGACCACAATAAAACTTTTTGAGTCCCTTGATAAGCCTAGTCTTGCAATATCCCTGGGCCAACAATTTATTTGCACGCAGCCTGCTTCGTTGTACAAGGTCCCCGTAGTGGGAATAAGCTCTACCATAGCGTATTAATTGGGAAAATACACCATAAGCAGGAAAAGCAGGTATATTGTATATTGCTGCATAGAAACAGTAAGTTGAGAATAGAAAATTTAAGTTATCTCGTTTGTCATTATATAGCAAATTTTTCCTAATATGTGCTTCATAACTAAGGTGTAAGTCTAAATATGAAGCAGAACTTGGGGAATCAGTCGTATCTTTTATTTCAAGTTCACCAATATAGATGGCATTCACATAGTCTCCAAATTTCGAATTGTCTAGAGACAGAATGTATCTATATATTTGTATGTGGAGTTGAATGATTTAGATACAGTCTTCTCTCCAGATTAAACAATGTTCTGCATACATTCTACTTCATAAAAATAAAACAACAAATCAACAAGCAATGGAGCACAGTTTGTATCTAATAGTATACCGATTGTTTGCTGAAAATTCATATGACGAAATAAATCAGCAAGCAATGGTACACAGTTTGTACCATTGGTATACAGATTTTGTTGGAAAATTCTATTAGCAAACACAACATATGGCATATGATGTAAAACAAAAACTCTAACATTTGTTTGATGGGATCTTTAATATATATTTTTTAAATCTGTATGGCGGTAACCATAATTCTTATTCAGCACTAGATATTTATATCTTGGCTTGCAAATTTTTGTAAAGGAATGATAAAAAAAATGATTTTATGTTACGAATAGTTTCGGCGTGGGAATTTGCTTTCAAAAAGCTCTTAATATAATATTTAATAGTTAAAGGAAAATATGAAAGTTACATTTAGGATTCAAATACACTATCGAAGATACAAATGTGATGTAAATATTAATTTGTTGTACATGTATAGGCAAACAACATTGACCTGTCAGGTTAACCTTTGATTTAAATATTCATATGGACGAGTAAATTTTACTAATAGGGACCATGAGTGTAGATTTGGCCTATATGATGTGTACACTAATCATGACAATGTGTATATGCACTAACTCTGAATCCTACCGCTACCCATGTATTGGGCGGACCCTCCGAAATGGATATTCCTAATGAAAGGTCAAACAGACAGGTCAATGTTGTTTACCCATACGGTTCAGTTATCTAAAGGAAAATATATCGAAAAAATCTTTAAAAAGATAAGTTATTAATTATACATTTGTATTTTAGAGGCAAAAAGTAATAAAAAAAATCGCATTAAAGTCTGTAGTAGAAATTAACTTTGATGTATGATTATTTGAAAATGCTAAAGGCTTATGTCAGCTATCTAATGGTGTGAAACCACATATGGTTTAACATTATAGATTCTAAATAGCATAGCCATTACCTTTTACTTTGGTAAAAGTAATACTTTGTGATTTCCAGATTAGTTAATCAAGCATTTTAAATGATTTTACTTATCGAAACGTGTACCTAGCTCAAGCTTTTGACATATATGTGTTGCTATTATATCCCCGTAAATATTTATTTGGCCGTCTGTCCATCCATCAACCTGTATGTCTGAAGGTCTGACATTCTATCCATATAAAAGGCGATTTTGATACCCAAATTATACAAACATAAGACGACGTGTCGGGAACCACATTATGTCAAGGTCAAGAACCACGAGCCTATGGCAAAATATTATTTCGGTGTCCAGTTATTATTTATAACTTATAAATCTATGGACGGACTATAACTTCATCTAACAAAACTGTGTACTAGCATAATACGATGTGCCGAGTGCCTCATTTAGCTATATAGGTAAGTCATCAAGGTCATTGGGTTAATTGGTTTTGGTGTCTGTGTGGGTGTAACTTCAATCACCTTGACATAAACATATACCAGCATTAGACTACGCATTGCAAACCCTATTTAGGTGAATGGGTAAAGGTTCAAGGTTGATGTCTAAATACTATTTGCGCTTTATAGCTTTGAATGATTACACAGTTCTATCAAAGGTGCAAACTGTACTCCAGCGAAACTGATAACAGCGGAGATGATTTTGACGAGGGTATTTGACTCTCAAGAGCCAATTCTAGTTTTTTTGTTTATCACTGATTCATTCATTAATGTAATAAATGGTATCGTTTAATTATTTCTATCCTTTCTAAAGAAACTCCACATAATAATTCCCGTTGGGATATGACATAAACAAACATCCTTGATCCTTCTCTGTCCTTCGTCATGTGCCGAGCTTGTCTTCAGGTGTATTCTGGCTTCTGCTGCTCTGCTTGTTTTTCTCCAAGTGGTACGAGGCCTATATGACTTCTTTTTCTAGGAATTGAAGAAAGTGGGGGTGTTAAATTCAAAGTCCATTTGAAGTGTTTCTGCAATGTATCACTTACGTACTAATATCTGTTATACTTAAATATACCTAAAATAACCCCAGACAATATTATATATACAATATTGTTAGTTATACCACCTATCAGTTATATAATTATAGATCTTTTTTAAGGAAATTAAATTTTAAGCTTAACCAATTATGTGTTTCTAGGCGGGATTTCAACTGATACAGATATTTATAGTTTTAGTTTAAGTTTCTATAATGTTGTAACAAAATCAAAAGGCGTAGTAAATGTTTTAACAATCCGCGTTTATCTTAAAACATACCTTTTTGTATTTCGTGGTTAACTATTTAGCAAATACAGTCATGTCATAGAAATGTATACAAGAATGAGTGTGCTACAGTGCAAAAATACATCCCATTTACAATGGTGAAAACAACGAAGTTACCAAATTAAATGTACATTCATCATTTGCTAAAATAATCCAAATGAGCTACCATTAGAATGTAAAAACATTTATTACTTCTGATGTGAACCATGCATCCAAATATGTTATAAAAATTGCGACAAACATCCTCACTGAAATGTTTTTGATGGACAATATATTTTTCATATTTACTATTACATTTTCATACAATCAAGCGTTACCAACACTGTACAATACTGCTGAAAGATTTGTTTGTTTTTTGCACGAAGCAGACTTTATGCAAAAACGTGTTAAATCTGGAGAGAAGACAATCATTCAACTCTCATTAATATTGTATTTAGAATCTTCTATTTAGATGCAAATGCTATCTATACAAGTGGACTTAAAATAAAAGATATAACATATATTTTTTATTTTGATGCCCAAGATAGGTTACGTTTAACTATTGTCAACACTCTTTTGTTGTAATATACCTGCTTCTGGCGTTTTTGATTCATAGTTAATGCACCACAATAGAGCTTGCTTACACTACGGGATTATGGGGTTTTCATATAACAATGCAGAAAGTTTCTTACAAGTTTTTTAATTTAACTGAGATTTATCACGACCTTCAAAAATCGTCTTCTTTTACAATATTTTTGATATTTATGAAGTCTCTTTCATTTTCAAGTTTAATTTTGCGCGTTCAAATAATTTCCTTTTAGAAAATCACATGTTTATTGGATTAGCTAGTCAGTTCTAATTTTTTTTATTGATTTTGATAATATCATTGATCGGCTTTTTGTGGTTGAACGCTATTGTATAAAATATAAATACTGATATTGAATATTGTGTTAATTTAAACATGTTTTTTGTAGATCTAACGACCAATATTGGAGATGAAAGCGATCATGTTACATTTAGGAAAACCCATGTTGTTCTGCCATATACACTTAAGGTAAACGCTCTTCAATATACAACACACTTAGACATCCTTAATTTGGTATTGCAAACAGCTCGAGAACATGCATAAAGCCTGTGTGATTTCTTTCACCACGTCTATCAGAGTATCCTAGATCTCGAACTTTGTTGCACATTTCTTCGTTTTTGGCACTCATTGGGCGTCCATACCTGGCTTTTTTATCTTATAAAGACGTTCTACCGCGTTAGAATTCCCCTACCAAGAATTTATCCTGCACCTCGGATGATACAGAAGACCCATAAGCATTTGCTAACTCGCCTTGTATTTTCTTGCCCGTTTTACCTTTAAAATACAAGTACAGAAATACAGCACGGTATACAACTTATATGCAGGTATAAAAAATGATTACACCAAGGCACGAAAATCATGATCATGACAATCAGCAATTCGATAGGCTGGATATTTATTGACTCGTCCTTGTATCACTTTAATATATTCAACCATAGGAACTTGTCATAGCGTCAAACAATTTGTATCTAATGGGAATTATTACTTTACCTGCTATAATTTTGCAGCATTAGACGAAATTAAATTTTTCATTAGAACTCGGGTCAAAAATGTAGAAAACCAAGTATTTTTAAGTGTCAACAAGAAAAGGACAAACATTTATTTTACCAGAACTACCTAAGACAATACCATTAAGCATAGCTTAATTGTAAGGAACTTTAAAACGCACGAAGCAGATAATTTTGCTGAACAATGACAATCTGGCAATACAATGTTTTTTCCATCTGGGTTAATCTTTGTCCACCAGCAGAGATACTAACACAGTGGGTGTAATTATTAATATACCTGTTTTAATTTTAGTATGATTTTATTAATTTCAGGTTTGCTGATTTGTTTCTTTATTCTTATGAAGCAGAGTTCTTCCAGAACCTTGTAAAATCTGTACTGTCGCCAAATCATTCAACTCCACGTACAGATAAATATATGACATTCTGCCTCGTAACAATCCTAAATTTGGAGACTTTGTGAATGCCATCTATCCTAGTCAGTTTGAAATATGACTAATTTGTCAAATTCTGCTTTATATTTAGATTTGTACCTCACTTATAACGCCCACGAAATGCTACATTTGAAACATTATGACAAACGTGATGACTTCCATTTTTCCAACATTCCTTTATCGTACAGCAATATAACTGATTCTTCTGCTTGTGGTGTATTTGTTTCCAAATTAATACGCTATGGTAGAGCCTGGATGGTTTATAAATGAACGGAACTTGTATTTATTTTATATACATAAATTGTTTTTATGCATAAATTTATAGATAAACCATTCTGATTGGGAAAATAAAATGTTTGTGGATGGTGTGTCGGTTTGGACGGATACTGCTATAAATAACTATTACTTAAGGTACAGGATATATTACAGTAAATGGAGTTATTGCACTGACGAATTGACTAGAACCACAATGGAGCAGTATGTAACACCGAATCAGGTAAATAAAAGGCAAATTAACATTTTGATGTTTGACAAAAGTTGGCATTCTTTGTTAAACCAATACTATTATTATTGTAGTTTAAGTATGAGTCAGCTACAAGTATTTTTAAGAGAAATGCGCTGAACACATTAACAAAGAAAACATCTTTAGTTACAAAACCCTTCCATAATTATTAGTTATAGACATTTAGCATTCTAATTTAGTGTGTATAAGTCGTATTAAAATCATTATTGAGGCTCAAGTGAAGTTGCATACTTCTCCCATATCTGCTCATGTGATAGATTTTACGTCATGTGAAATACACATGAAAAATGACGATTCGGAGATTTGTAAGCTTAATATAAAATATACGACTGAATCTCTGCTTCAAATTAAGACTTATACCTGGATTGTAACGTCCATTAACGGCTTTGTCTTCATTGAAGTGTTGTCAACTTTCCTCTTCTGTTCAAAAATATACATGTTTCTTCCTGCTTAGTGAGTGTTTGTTTCACAATTAATATTCTTCGGAAATACATGTTCCCACTATGTAAACTTTATACAACGAAGCAAGCTCCTGACAAAACAATATTGAAATAAAGATACCTATGTATCAAAGATAACATTGGATGTATTTGACGTCTGATTCGAGCCCGTTGCGGGTGTAACTACTAGCATAACAGTAGTTGCTCGCCCTCCCCGAACGACTGAGTCTCACTTCCTAAGTGGAAAAACATGTATGTTAGCTTCAAAGTTTTTACTTTGCTTTGGACATGGATTAGCTTGTTTGTATTTTTGATCACAATCAGATTATCGTATGGCATCATCATGTGGGAAATTACGTCATTAATGAATGGCACCTGCGTCAATGCATTTTAAATGCTACAAGAGTTTACAATGAAAATTTTTATGTTTGTTTAAACGTTCTGTATGAACCATATTTCGGTAAATTCTATTCGATGGTCATATTTATTTCAAAGTATAACATTGAATAACAAAGTTACAAACTTTGTGTTGATGTTTATGTAAATCATATTTAAAGACATAAGCATTACAATGAAAAGAAAAAAATCAATATGCCTAAATTCGTGTAGAAAAGGAAACTCGCACTCTAGGGGTTTAACATTTCAATCAAAGAAAAGGCTTGCGGAGATTTTAATACCCTATATGAATACTTATAATAGATTTCATATTGTATTTTTGTGACCCTGTGCTTTTAGACGAGTTAAGTAATGGTGTTTAACGTCCGAGTCAAGAAAATTACACTTATATTATCAGCTATAGACGAAGGTGCAGAAATGTTGCCTGTACGTTGTGCTGATGGCATTATACAGCAGGTTCTTTGCATGCCAAGCCCACCGTGACACGGGACTTCCTTTATCTTAAGTTCCCATCCGAAAGAGCCGTGGCTTTTATTTCGTAATGCCGAGTGATTGGCGAAAGAACAGTCACTACTCACTTTCAAGTCTTGGGTCAGACCCAGCCGGGTATCGAACCCATGACCACCCACTAACGAAGCGAGCACTCTACTATCCAAGCTACCGCTGTGAAACCTTGTACTTTGAGTAAATATCAACAGTATAACAATATTATTATCTTGATTTTCGTTTTATATGTTTAATATAATTAATGCGACTTGTTAATATTATTAAGTAAATCAGCTAATAATAATTTCTTGTTAGTTTCATTTGCTACATATGTTATTACTGTTTTTTTCTTTGATTAGGTCAGAATATTTCGTGCCGATGGAAATCGTTTGGTAATGAACCCAATACCATTGAAATGCGTTTATATAAATGTGTTTGAAAGCATTTCATTTAACTTTCAATACAACACAGTTTCATTACATGTTACTGTTTACTCCCCAAGTAAGTATATCAATTGTCTGTTAACGATGTATTATTTTTATATTCCAGTCTCGTTGTTAAACATAATTATGTATAGTCCAACTTGCCTTAAAGGCCACCTTTATATAAGCGCCACCTGCTTCCAAAGGACAATATAATTGTATCCCATTGTTCTTTATTAATATTATTTGAACCCATATATAAAGGCGTCCTGTCCATAAAGGCCCCTTTTCTTGGTTCCCTTGGGAAGTGTTTATGGACAGGTTTGACTGTATTTACGACATGTAGGTTTTGTAAATTAATTTCTATAAATGAAAAGGCGAATGAAATCAGTCAATTTATGGAGAAAATGGAGTAGGTCTACAAATATTGACTTTATGAAAATAATGCACAATAATTCCAAGATCTATTTTAGAGTTTCAACATTAATTCATATGCATTTTAAGAATCATTTCTCGAACAAAAATTGAACTTAAATCTTCTTAGGTCTACAACTGTCAAAACAGCGCAATTTAGCACAATCTGCATCATTGATTTGACCAATAAACCAAGAAAATTGGTTAAAACTTCCTTATGTTAAAACATATACCGATTTTGCTCTATATTTAATCCGACTGATCTATTTCAGGGAAAAATATGAAAGACGTTTAATTGAGGAACTATGAATTTGTTTTAGAAAATTAACCGATAAATGGTACAATCGGACGAAAAACGGAAGAAAATAGTCAGTTCTAAGGGAATATTTACATGATCATAGCGAAAAAGTGGTCCACAATCTATTTATTTGTTCTTGACAAATCATTGTTGTATGGTCATAACCGTCCACAAAGTTGATAAAGAAAACTGTTTTATGTAAAGGTTTGAGTTCCTCAGCAGTATGCACCTTAAAAAAGAAATCGTTTCTTGCTGTTACTTCAAATGAAAATAATTTTATAGGAGTCCATAACAGTTGATTATATTTTTATATTTTTTATTTTCCAATTATTATATCATTAAATAAAACCAACCGTACAAATCCACGTCCAAAACAGAATCAAGGTAAAAACTGGAACTGGCACGTTTAGTGAACTTCCACCAGGAAAGTGGTGCTGGATGTTCCTGAAGGGTAAGCACAAACTCCTGTTTAGCTGGTTACCCCGGCACGCGTTTTATTATAATAATAAAAGTAACAATAATAATGATAAATTAAGAAGATAGTGTCAATTAACAACGGTAATTGTCATGTTTGATCATTCAAAACATTTTCATAAGGTTTCAGTATAAATAGCTAAACTGTAGTTGCTTACCCTTCCGGAGCACCCAGCCTCACTTCCCCGGTGAAAGTTCACGTGTCTAACCTATAATTTCAGTTTCCAAGTTTTACTTTGCTTCTGCATTGTGATTCGGAAATAGATAAGTATGTTTGTTTTTGATTTCATGAAATGAAAAAAAAAGAATTTCTATTTTCAGAAAACAAATTAATGGATGTGTCGTATCTTGCAATTCATGGATTGTATGGTAAGTGATGTATCATCATGGCCATTCCACTACGAACACAAATACAGTGCAGGACATAGTAACTGTGAACTTCGTGGAATTTTGGAAATCGAAAATGAAGCCTTATGAGTAACATATCTCGGCAATTTCTTTAAATGAGATCAATATAAGCAGTTTGTTAACATTTCTGCTCTTAACACTATATGTATTTTAGCCGTACATGAACGTCAGTTTGCTCTGTGATAAGTATTGAAGGTTCTCAAAGATATTAAATTATAGCCACAATTACAGATTAAACTCTAGATTTTTCATGTTGAATACAAAGTGCACTTTATTTTTTTTTTCTGATAGTAAGCAATTGTTATCCAATCGCATCAAGAATTCAGCAATATTTAGAATCCACGATAATAATACAGATACAAACTTTTATTTCATAATTTTGTTATTTATTGTATTTTTATATTCATTAGTACAATGTTCCAAGATTATTATTTCGGTTTTAAATATTATTCCTTCTGGCATTGACAAATAGACTGGTTGTTGTTGGATTGCAGTGTTTAAATGATTTCCAGAAAAGCTTGTAAATAATAAATTATAACAGGTATAACTTCATGTTTTCTACATTCAAGTGAAACTATTTTCTACAAACACATGTTTTTTGCAAAATGATTTGCTTTAAAATTATTATTTTTTAAATTCCTTAAACTTAATTGGTCGTTGTTCCATAATAATGTTAAAAGGTATAAATGTTCATGTCGTTTAACATTAAATATTCGTAATACTATTTGTTTCAACATTTTAATGATTTGTTTTTACTTCTGAATATATATACTCGATTCTTTCTTTTTCATACAGAACTCGAAGATGGAATCATAACACCTTATTCAACTGTATCAGAATCAACATATTCTACGGTAACTTCTTCACTCGGAACTGCGTCCACAATTACTTCAACTGTAACGGATTCGACGGTTACTTTTTCAACTGGGACAGTATCCACGATCAGTGACACCACTATAGGAGATTCGACGGTTACCTCATCCTCACCCGGGATAGAATCCACAATTGTAACAGAAGCTACATCGACTGTTTTATATTCAATAAACAAAACATCGAGGATATCTAATTCAACTATAACAGAATCTCCGACTACTAATCCATGTACATGTGAATGCTCAAACACACAAAGTTGGAGTAGCATGCCGCCAGAAGAAAAACAGAAAATTTTAGATCAAACGCAGAAAATTATAAAAGAATTGCAAGTAGATAAGAAAAACCTATCTTCAAGTATAAGACAGAAAATAAGTGTTCGAGATCATCGTCCAACGGCGGTTTCTGTTGGGTGTTTTGGTTTGTTTATGATATGTTTCGTTTTGGGATTAATGATTATACCAGACGCTCTCCAGCTTGTGGGTTATTTAATGTCATGTTATAACAATCGGATAAAAAAGTGAAACTGTCTTAGTTAAAACTAATACCATGCTTATCCTTCTGGAGCACACGGTCTCGCATGCCAGGAATATTACTTAATTTGACACACACGCTTTAGCATTGTGATTTGGACAAGGACTGGTATTTTATTTTATATATATATATATATCTTTTACTGTAAAATATACAATATTTCTTGTTAATGAACGTAAACAAATTACTGTTAAGATGAAACAGTATTTTTTGTAAAAAAAAAAAGAAAATCTATGTGCATACGTGTATATATGCTATGATTTAAAGGAAATATTACATCTTAATTTAGAAACGCGATTATTCAAATACCCCTGGTTGCGAAATAATAGGGTTGTTTGGTAGAGGGATTACCAATAAGACTATAATAAGTTTTCAGTGTTGGTTATTTGCCCATGTTTGTTGTAGATATATCATTAATATGAGCTTCAGTTAAATTGAGATTTTGAAATAAACAAAGAAGTTTTATCAACTACCCTCGATATATTAGACGTCCAATTTATTCAATGTTCCTTTTATTCTTCATGTAATTTTCATTACATGTCCTGCGGGTGTACTACCTAAATAACAGGTGCTTGTCTCGCTTCTCTAGAAAAATTTGCGTGTTTAACTTTTTGAAAAATAAATTTTCAAAGTATTAACTTTACTTTGAGATTGTGGTTTTGACAGATTTTTGTGGTTTTTTTATTTGCTTCATTATATATAAAAACTATGAAAAAGAGGGTTTGTAATACGCTATGTAATAAAGAATATTTATTATATATTAAAATCACACCATACCATGTGTTACATAAGAGTACACCAAACCGTTTTGTTCCAAATCCGGAAAACTCTCTAAAACATTTCTCATCAAATGATTTAGCTTTCCCAAATTTGGCAAAGTAGAAAAAATATGATTAAAATATATCACGAGTAATTGATGCAACGATATTGAAAATCAAGGGTCATGAAGTCCCTCGAAAAGTTTTATGGCCGTCACAAAAATAATATCGATAATTATGATGTCTCTATCCAAAATTACCCTGGATAGATTTAACGTCCCATGTTTATTTCATTCTCAATTTTAATTACACACACGACGGATGTATGTAGCTCAACAGTAGGCGCCTACAATTCCGAACCATCCGGCTTCATTTCCTTGTTTTACCTAATTTGCCAGTTTTAAAGTTTTAGTTTGCTTTGGGATTGTGGGCTGGACATGGAGCGGTATGTTTGTTTATGTATATAATAATATAATGACTTCAGTTTTTCTATTGTCAACCTTATTTTTCTATGCAGCTTAATATGTGCTTTCTCAGGTTTATGCTGTATTGCTTTGGCAATTAATACGCTATATTTACATTTTGTCTGTTTTCTGTCTTCTACACAAGGTTTCCGAGCAATTGCGTTCATATCGGCTATGAACTGCAAGATCTACTTTGGTGACGTCACGGGAATTCCATTCACAACAATCGGCGTATGTGACGTCACGGGAATTCCATTCACAACAATGAATGCGTATGAATACACAATATGAAATACACAAAACCGGAACTTTTTATTGATTATTTGCATAATTGTATTAATTTATTACCGAAATATTTGTATTTAATAAAAAATTGAACAATTTAGTAAAAATTTTGTATGCAATTTGTTGTTTTTTCCAAGCACTATTTTGTCCTAGAATTTCTGGCGCCAAACTGCACAGCTGATCAGTTGGATCTGCTGTTCCATCAGCTGTTCCGTTAATCGAAAATCGTTGTTGACAAAGCGCGGAATTAAAATTTTCTAAAATGATTTTGAACCAAGAAAAAGAAAAGAAAATAGTTTTAAACGCGCGTTATTCAGTTTGCTTGCATATCAATTGCGTTCATATCGACTATGAACCGCATTTCTAAACAGTTCAATTGTTAAATGATAGAGAATACTTTCACTAAGGCATTATTAGACAATAAATTGTTGATGCATGAACATTGCAAATTTTAGCAAATCAAGACCGTCAAAATGATTTACAATTTACATTACACAATTTGGATTACACACGTAGCGGATATAGCTAGCTAAACAGGAGATGCTAACTCTTCCGAAGCACCGGCCTCACTTCCCTTGTAGAAGTTCACGTGTCTAACCTGACGTCATTTCCAAAGTTTTTGCTTTGCTTCTGAATTGCGACCGAATCGGACATGAAGTAGTATGTTTTTTTGAATGAGTAATGGCCGTAAGTGTATTATTAAGAAATTCTGCTTTATTAGTACAATGGGAATTTTAATAAAACATGTGTTCAAGTTATGCATTGAGTGGTTTTGTCCCTTTTGAAAGTACGTATACTAGTTTGCCTATGGACTGATATAGACCAAAAACCATTCAGTGGCGTTTTAATGATGTAATTGGTATGTTTGTGTGTGCTTGCACCACAGTCCATTTACAAAAAAAACATACATTTTAATTTGCTGTGAATCGCTGTAGATTCCGGAGCCATGATTGTTCGACTTTGAAGACTTACGCTGTACGTATTTTGATTTTCTATTTTCTATGTCTCGTAAGAGCCACTATAAATATCTATCTGTATACATAAAACATTATAAATTTACACTTCATTAAGTTTAATTTACACAAGACATTTCCTCCTTTAGATTGTATTAAACTTTTACATAACGCCAGCATTTATCAGTAAGGTTTGGACGATCGAATGAAAAAGATAATACAGCTTAAAACAGTTTTGTTATTTTTAAATTGCCGTTGGAAATTCAATAACGTACGTATTTTCAATATTATATCTTACAATTGAGAGGCATATATATCCAGGAAAACTTGGTTACAGAGACATTATACTCACCAAAAATATTGTGGTGACGTAACTTAGGGTTTTGATAAGCATGAGCTTGTTATATCCTTGAGCAAACATTTTTTTTTAAAAAACAAATTGCTTCGTGTATAGTGTTGCATTAAGGAAACAAGATCTGTCATAGCATATTAACTTTAAAACAAATGCATAATGGCTAAGAGAAGTGAGTGAGTTGAGTAATGGTGTTTAACGTCCCAGTCAAGAATAGTTCATTTATATCGAGACGTCGCCAGCTACAGGCGAATGTGCAGAAATTTTGCCAGTGCGTTGCGCTTATGGCATTATACAGCAGGGTTCTATATTGCGCAAAGCCTACCGTGACACGGGACCTCGTTTATTTTAAGTTCACATCCGAATGAGTCGTGATTTTCAATTCGTAATGCCGAGTGCTTGGCGAAAGAACAGTCACTACCCACTTTTAAGTCTTGGTCAGACCCGGTCGTGGTTCGAACCATCGACCTCCCACTTACAGAGCGAGCACTCTACCAACTGAGCTACCGCATTGGTTGTTAAGAAGAGGAGTAATATTGATGATAAGAAAAGGAAACATTTTAAAAATTGAAGTTATTGTGCGTGTCATATAGCTTCAAACGTACCTGTATCGTTCCATGACATGGGAATGTATATTTCGCCCTCGGGAAATATGACTTGTTGCGGGTGAACAAATAACCATATCTCCGTTACTCAAAGGCAATAAATGTATAATATGTATCACCAGACGTGCTTTGTCGCTCAATATATAACTACAATAGTAAAAATGTCAGCTATTTCATGAAAGTAATACTGCAAGTAGTATATGATTTGGGCAACATAATTTTTGACAAGCAAATTACATGTACCTTCGAGTTGTTTTATACAATTAAGCAACAGCTCCTTTGCAATGAGAGGTAACTGCAGTTTCATCTATTCGATTTAATGATCTGTAGTTAAAGTCTATAGAGTCTAGAAATATTTACTGTTTAGACATACGTGTTAGTTTTTTGCTCTGAGAATTGCAATATCACAATTTGTAATAATTTTCAAGTTAAATACGCATAAAGAGAAGGATATTTAATGGTATTTGTAACATTAATACGTCTTTATAAACAGGTACAGTCGATCCTGCCTTTAAGGCCACCTCTTTATAAGGACAATCTGTTTATAAAGGCCAGTAGAGTTCGTTATTTAGGTTATTTGAACCTGTATATAAAGGCCACCTGCCCATAAAGGCTACTTTTACTGGTTCCCTTGGGTGGCCTTTATAGACAGGTTTGACTGTATACTGCGTCAGATCGAGAACGTAGACGATGTTAGGATATATAGTGTATTAGAACAATAACTAAATACATATATGCGGAAAAGCATTTTAACACAAACACATTTAATGAATTTTGATATAATTTATAATAAATCATATTGGCGTTTATATTAGGTTCCTCAAAAACATATAATGTTGTTATTAATATAAATAATATATATAGCTGCATAGACATACACATATTTAATTTTTACTCTGAATAAATAATTGACATTTAATTATAATTTAAGATAGCCATTGTGGGTAGTCTGCATTTAATAAAATCATACGACAATGTACATATATTACTTAAAAATATAGAAACAAAAACAAACATACCAATTAAGTCCAATCCTAAGGATGACAAAATTAAGCCATTTGGAATATTCTGTGAACATTTTTTAAAATGATACATAGACCAATTGATTGGTATTAGAAAACCTTAACGATTAGTCCCAAGTTGACCGTTAAATCAAATTGGTGAATTTGAAGACAATCGATTATCAAATCTATTGTACCATATTACTGACAGTATACTGAAAAATTAACCTTTTTCGAAACAGTTGAATTTTCGTCGTCTATTTATAGACAAAATTCGAAAAAAGAAGCAATAACGGGCCTTATTGTCACATTTATGTCCCGAACTGTGGTTCCAACTATCAGGATTGCACATGTAGCCGAAATATATAACAGATAAAGTTCTTTTTTACTTTGCTATCAGAATTGTGATTTGGACATTGTGATCGAATGATATATCCGTTGGACTGTAAGGTTAACTTTTAACTCGTATATAAATGAATGTGTTTGCAATTTTGCGTCAATTTTACGGACGGTGTCATTAGTTACATTGACATATTAATTCTTTTGTAGTATCATTACCATCGCATCAAGAAATAATATAGGCCCAAAATAAATCATCAAACCCAGACTAATATATAATTGCTTTTAAAACAACTTGTGTTTTTGTGTTATTTAATAATGAATGGAAAGTATAAAAAATAATTAAATTAGATATACTGATAATCTTTAATTTATACATTATTATTTATCCTGTTTGTAAATTTTATTTTATTAAAATTAATGCCATGTTTATACATCCTGTTTGAGACATCTGTTCTGTGATTTAATTGCGTTCTCTATCTAAAATATTTGCTGTTAGTCTGAATTTGAAATTCTTCTAAAACTAAAGTATACTCTTTCAAGCAAAGTATTTCTTTAGCTAAATTTGGTAAAATACATTTTGTCTTTTTGGGTATTATTCAACATTTTCTCCCGAATTAAACAAAAAAAACAATTCTAACAGACTTTTCATTGACTATAATCTTGATTGCATGAACGCATTGTCTTTCATTCAACTTAGCAACGGGAATATTAAAATTGGACTTATACTTAAGTATATAGGGTCTTGCTATAAAAATCAAGGTTTTTCTTTGAATTGTAAAACAACAAAATTTGGCAATGTAAAAGAAATGAATTTGATTTATTCTATCATTGAGGCTTAAACATCATGAATATACCTTATATCATTTTGTATTGTATTGTTTATATATGTTACGTTTAGATGTAGTTAATCAAAAACAAACATACTAATACATGTTTGAATCACAATCCATAAGCAAATTAAAACTTTGAAAATGACAGGCTAGACACGCGGACTTCCACCTTGAAAGACCGGGTGCTCCGAAAGGGTTACTACCTCCTGTTTAGCTAGCTGCACCCGCCATGTGTGTAATCAAAATTGTGTAACAGGAACATGGAACTATGTGGCGACAAATACATCCAGGGCAACCCTGGACACAGCTAATTAACTTCAAATATTTATATGCCTTCTTATAAAAGTTCCTTTAAATCTTCTTTTGATTACATGAGTGGCGGGTGTAGCTGGCTGAACAGGAGCTGATTACCATTCTGGAGCACATGGCCTCACGTCCCTGGTAGAAGTTCATGTGTTTAAACTAGATTGCCAGTTTTTACTTTGCTTTGTGATTTTTGTTTGGACATGAATTGGCATGTTTGTTTTTAATTGCTATATAATATATATATAGATGCAGAATCGTCGAGTTATAATACTGGTTCTATCGGTAGCTGGTGTTCTGACGTTGTTTACCTTCTTTTTAGATTGGAAATATATTACAGGTGAGATAGCATTATATATCATACCAGTGTTAACTTTACAGCACTGGACTGTCGTTTTGGAAACCAATTCCTCGTCAGTAGCGCTTAAACTTAAATCTTGAAGCAAATTTTTCCACGGATTGACAAAATATCCAAGAACCAAAATATATTTAACTAAATTTAGCTAAGGATATCTTATGCATGAGAGAACATCTTTAGTTTTAGAGGATTTTCAGATTTTAACTACCAGCAAATCTAGACATTAGCATGGTATTCACTTCGATTGCTTAAATATATTTTGTACTGACCATGCAAACTACTTGTATTGCAACAATGAAGCTTACATTTAATTAAGAAAAATGGTAAGCTATATCGCCACTGCTCAGTTTTAATTTCGACAATTCAATTTTCATTAATGTTTACTAGAAGTGACAAATGCATGCTGAAATTACTTATTATAAACATGTTTAGCAACAACACTGTCCAATTTTTCAAAAGCTTATCGTCCAAATATGACAAAATGCCTTATTGTATCTACCATTGCGGTAGCTCAGTTGGTAGAGTGTTTGTCTCATAAGTGGGAGGTTGTGGGTTCGAACACCGGTTGGGTCTGACCCAAGACTTTAAAGTGACTGTTCTTCCGCCAAGAACTCGGCATCACGAAATGACAGTCACAGTTCTTTCGGATGGGAACTTAAATATACGAAATCCCATGTCACAGTAGATGTGGCAAATAAATAATCCTGCTGTATAATGCCATCAACAAAACGCAAGGCAAAATTTCTGCACATTTGCCTTTAGCTGACGACATCTCCATACATGTGGAATATTCTCGACTAGGACGTTAAACACCATTACTCATCTTCTCATCCCATTTTGTGTCAAACATCGGACCACGTTCTAGAGCGTATATGGTACTTAATCAGGCTAAAATTACAAAAAACTATTCCTTAGAAAAGTAAACCTGTTTCATATTTTTTCTATAAAACGTTTGATAATATACTAAAAAATAAAAAGATGGAAACGAACATAGGTTGTTTGAGCCATTGTATTCTACCAACTTTAGACCACGGGGCATACTGATTCTTCACTTAAAATATAAAGAGGGGAAATTTTTAAAGTATGCTTCAAAATAATAGTCGCGTCTTACTACTTTTTTTATGAAAAGTCTTAACGGGCCTAATTTATGTTTATTTGTTGTATGTTCTCTTTTAATTTTGTATTTTGTACCAATTTTGTAGGTTCACTTCGGGATATTTTAATTGCGGATATCCAAAACAGACAGTTAGTAGAAATCAACAATGAAAAAGAAGACATGTTAAAAGTTCAACTAAGGTATATATTATAAACAATGTAAACAATGAATAAGTTTCGATTTTTGGGGAAGTAAGTTTGAACCACTGTCAGACTGATTGCATTGTGACATACGTAAGACCATTAATTTGACACTTCGTATTCAACCCCGAGACAAGTAAGAAATAGTGGTATAGGAAAAAATACTGGTTTTAACTAATAGTGTAATTAGTAGACCGTACCACGAAAAATATCGACGAACACTTTTATCATCTCCGGCTGAATTGTATATTTTACTTGGTAATCACAATGAAGTCTTCAGTAGTGCACAATGTGTGATTTACCATAAGTGACTAGTTGCTCCCTAACAGTCCCCTTTAAGCGATATGATAAATAACACAAATTAAAGTCTAATGTTTAAAGGTTTAATATATTTTTAACATCACGTGTAATAAAATGGTGACAAGATAGCATGTATAGGTGTTTCAACGCTCGATAAAGCGCTGATATACATATGTATCCCGTCTAAATGTTTGCCCTCAAATTAAAAAATACCGGGTGAATTAAATATATCTTAAAACATGATTTGTTTTATATTATAGAATAGCACAGAAAAAAATAGAGAGTATGAACAGAGTCACAAAGAGTACGAAAGAATTGCCTGATTGTGAGGTAAACGTAATTCTAGATTATCCATTCGGTACATTTTCTGGATTGAAGTATAAAAAGAATCAGCTGTTAAAATTATATCTAAGTTAATATAATTTTTTATTGTTTATAATTGTTTGAAACAATCATATTGCATTCCCATTTGTATCACGGCCCTCAAAAAGTGTTATGGTCGTCATCAAAACATTGTTGATAAATATAATATCTTTGTATAGGTAAACAACATTGACCCATGACCGTTTGACCTTTCATAAGGAATATTCATATAGGAGGGTCCAACCAATAAATGGGTAGCGTTAAGATCCAAGTTAATACATACACAAAGCACAGGTGTACTCATGAGGTGAGTATATCTCATGATGTATACAAAATAAACACCTATGCTCCCTAAACATAGATATACTTGGTCCGTGATAAATATTTAAATGAAAGGTCAAGCGGACAGGTCAAAGTTGTTTACCTATATCCAAAACTACCTTGGATATATTTGGCGTCCAATAGTTATTTTTATTCCCGAATTCGGTAACACATGTGGCGGTTTTAACTAGCTAGACTTGGGACTTGTAGAAGTTCATGTGATTACGTGGTTTGGACATGGATTTGTATGTTTATTTTGTTTGTATATAAACATTTTATTTCAGGTTATACACATAGCTGTAGTGTGTACAAGTCATGCAGCGGCCAGAGATGTTGTAATTCTCATCAAGAGTATTCTTTTTAGCAGAAAACATCCATTGCATTTTCATTTTGTCTCTGACAGTTCTACGATCAATATATTAACATATATGTTCAAAACATGGGACATTCCTTCAGGTACATGTATATATATAACAAAATCACTGTTTTATTCTGAGAAACAATTACAATTCTGATTGCAGTTATTGTTCTTAATAAGTACGATATGGACAAGCTAACTTACTTATTCTATAGAGTTGTTGGTATGGTATGTACTTAACTGTATCAGCTAATGGAACAACTTGTAAACGAAATAAAATGACCATACAAAAATAGAACAGCAATTCAACTAACGGACAAAACCATATATCATAAAGTTGATGATAATGCAAATTATAAAAAAATACGAATAAAAATAGTACTGATAGCTACATTTTTATTTAATCATGGGGAGTTTATTCCAATATTTGGTGAATACAATGATTAACGTACGGGATTGTTATTTTCATTTTTCTATTTTAACCTGCCACCGGCTGTATATTCACAATTATTTGCTTTAATTTTTAACAGTTACAGTGAGTTATTATTCCACGGACACAAATCAGGTAAGTAATGTATATCACCCACAAGCTGACACCTTAGATCATTTAAGCACAGAAACCATTGTTTGTTCGTTGATATTCGGAAGCGGTAAAATGGTATTTCCAGGAGCTGGACGTCATGGGACCGAAATGGCGTGAGTGCATTATTGTCTATTCAATGACCCAGTAAAGTGTTTTTCTATGATATTTAGGTAGTCAGTTTTCGAGGGATGTGAACATTTGATTACCGAAGAAAACACCGACCTATGGGAACTATACAAACAACTATCCTTGTGCTATAAAAAATCTATGGCGGGATCTAACAATGTCGACTTTACGACCTAGTTAAGATTGTCTCTTTGATACTGTGTTGGTCAGTTCTGTGAGAGTACATTGTGCTCCCATTAGTCTGACGTCACTGGGTTAGAGATGCAATAATACTTGTTTTTCGAACCAGTTAAGATAATAGCTTTATGTCGTGGCGGTCACTTCTGAGAGGGTTGTGGAAACTGGAATACTTTGTACTTCTAGTAGCATGACGCCAATAGGACGGTGATAAAGTGGAGTAAAATAATGTCTCTTTTAACAACCAATTTGATAAGGTGTTTTAATTCATTTTAGAAACTTAGTTTTATTTTTAATTTAAATATGTATGGATCACCGCAAAATAAGTGGATAGTTAGGAATCATCAAATTTTTCTAAAATCACACCACTTATATTCATAATTTGGTTTTGGCATGTCATTAATTCTGGCTAAATATAAGTTCATATATTTCTTACAGTGATTTTAGTTTTCTTTGGTATGTATCTTAAAACAAAACATTAGTTGTTTCTTCAACGTTTATTCCATTTCAGAATGAATGCTGCTTGAAGTATAGGAATATCGTAGATAAAGACAATCTATACAAATTAATTCTCCCAATGATACTTCCAAAAGAATATGATAAGGTTAGGCCTACAAAAATATATATTTTTCATTAACAATAGTCCTTTTTCATTTATCTCCTAATGTTTTTATCGTTTTTAAGTTATAATCTAAAGGTCTGTTATAACAGAATAAGGTAATGTCAATTTAAATATACTCCATCTTTGTAACAACAGAGAGAGGATTGAGAGTAGAGAGTAGAGAATATTTAAGTACCAAGTCAAGATTCTTCAGCTTATATCAGATTGAAGTATGCCAAATTAACATGAATGGATATAATTTATGTCATCCATTTCTCCTGCCAGGACCAGACACAAATTTTAGACCACTTGCCCTTCTATGTCTAATGAACACAATTTAATATGTTTGTACTGTTGCGATTTTATGGACGTAAGAAGTATTTCAAAATTTATAATGTATATAGAACCAAAATGCAAAATTCATCCAAATAGCCATCTATGAATTTTAAAATTTTACCCAATATTTCTTTTGAATCAAATATTCTTTAACATTGTTTTACCTATAAATGCTTAAAGTGAACGGTATTAAATTAAATACACTGTCTCATTTAATGTGTCCAGAGTGTGTTTGTTTTTTTTTTGTTTTTTTTTTTGTATTGCAATAAACTTCTATCATTTGTCTGTACAGGAAAGTTATAACAAACAATAAATATCCTAAATGTAACAACTGCATTTTTTCAGAAATAAATGTGATGTTGATCGTTTTCATGATATTTATACTTCTAATTTACTTTTCGGTCTGAATTTTTGTTATATATATTTGTTGCCCTCTGGTGTTTTATTCCAATTTCAATATTGTGTTTTGTTTTTATAGGTTATACTTCTTGACCCAGATATTATTGTTAATATGGACATTGCTGAATTATGGAAGTTATTTGATGCATTTGACGATGGAAAGGTATACAATTGTATTTTGTATTGTTTTTGTGTTAAGAACTACTGATTGTAAAATACCTGAAATGGTTATACACCTCCATACGGCTTCTTAAGTTGTAATTTGCTTACGATTTATTTAAAACATTTAAGAACTGTGAAAACATTCAAAATATCGCTTGTTGATCTCAGGACCCCTATAATGCAAGCTATTGCGATAAAATTAAATCTTTAAATATTTGGCGCTCTAGTGCCAGCCGTAAACTTTTAACCAATAGAGTGTTTTAGTTTTTGATAGACAACATATTTATTGTGTATGGTAGTATGGTTTTTCCAACAATCACTTGGTATACCAATTCGCAATTTGCACCATCATTTGCTGAGTTGTTCCTGCATTCACATGAAGCACAAATTATGCAGTACCTTGTTAAATCTGGAAAGAAAATCTGTCACAAATCGTTCAACCCCAAATACAGAAATATAGATGACGTTATCTCTTAATTATCATGTGAATGTCATTTATCCTGGTAAAATTGAAAAAGGCTGACAAATTAAATGACTGTCACATTTCTTTTTTAAAGAGACAATACCAGTCTACTTGTATATGCTATAACTGCTTATGCAGTATTTCTTTTAAAGTTAATAAGCTCTGGTAGAGTATGTTCTCACTTCGGAAAATATATGGAACAAGCAATGTGTCTTGCAAATATATTGGCTTCATAGTTGTTTACGGCCATCATCAGTGTTGTTGATAAAAATGTCTTTTTTGATTTATTTGATATCTCATGGTTCCATGTTCTACATAAATATGTAATGGTTTGCAACAAAAGATAAAACTGTTTGTATATATTTACTAAATAATAGTTTGATGTTGTAGGCTATAGCTGCAGTAGAAAATCAAAATTCTTCGTATTTAGAAAGGTTAAAGAAAGATAAGAGAGAATCGTTTGTTCTGGTAAGGTTTATATATAGCAAGAATAATGATACATGTCTTTATTAGTTATATTGATTGAATGATTAATTTATGTTTTTGATTGACATGACGAGATGTTTTAATGGATATGCAGCATCATGTTTCCTTTATTCCATATGACTGAATGTTTATGCTTTTTGCGATGTGAATTAACACCGGTTAAGTCGGTACAATCATTACCATGTGTTTACTTGTTATCTTAATTAAATGTCTTTTGTGCTTTTCTTTAATTGATTTCAAGTAATGGTTCTAAAATTAACTTGAATATACATAAGATCCAAGAGACTTATATTTAATCTACCTTGGTAAGTAGTTAATTTTAAGCCATAGAAGAACTAAAATTCAATATTGTTTAGGTTTGATTTGCAATTAAAATACAATGAAAATACATTTTGTATGAAATTAACATTTTTGTTTATTAAGGGTAAAGGTATTAACTTAAGTGTGTTGTTATATGACTTGAAAAAGTTGCAGACGCTAAATTGTACAGAACAAGTAAAAGCGACGACCATGGAAAGTGTAATAAAAAGGTTCTCGTTTCAGGTAGCATATTTTGATAATTAAAATACACGTATGTTTTAAAACGTCTGATTTTTTAAGTTCACTTGTTCGAAATGAATTGAAAATTCAAATATCATTATATCGTGCCTTTACTGGGTGCTAATTGTTATTGCGTTTCTATATTCTTTATTTGAATTGTTTGTGTTTGGAAGTAGCTTGAAAAATTATGACGTACAGATAACCTCTTTATCTTTCATTTTCCATTTTACTCTTTTTTTAATATTGGTGTTAATATTAATTTTAATATTAAACATTTAAACTATGCATTAAATCTTAATTTAAATTAACCTACTTATAAAGCCTTTCGGTTGTTACATACGACTTAGAATATAAGTTTGGCTGATAATCAAGACACTTTTAAATATCCTTATGTTATTGAAAACAATGATATTGGCGTTTAGTCACTTTCTATAAAATGCCCCTGTGTGTATTTTATCAATCGTGACCAACCGCATGGCTCTTTCCTGTAGAACTGATGAGCGTTTTGTTTCGCATATAAAACGTTATATGAATTGTTTAGTATACATCACTTTATAAAATCATTACATACGAAACGGTATATAACGCCATTGAACTGTAGCTAAGACATACGGACTTTGCAGATAGGAAGTGTGCATAGTGAAGAATTTGTTGTAATATGAATCATTGGGGTCTTAAAAAACTGTCGTAATTGACATATGTCTTTTTATAACGAAGATTATGCACTTTTAGGTTTTGAAATTTAAATATAAATATTAAATAATCACAAAGTTTTTTAAGATAAAACCAAAGATTTCATTCACGTTTTGATTGTATTCAAAGAAATTCTATAGTATGTTCACTATCTACAAAATTCCCTTGACATGTCTTACTGATTACATGTGATATGAAGCTGACTTTGATACTGTTTATGTTCTATTTTGTCACCAATATAATATACATATTGTCATTCATTTTAGGATATATTTAATGCAGTATTAAAACACAATGCAAATATATTACAACTACTGCCAAACAAGTGGAATTTACAACTAAACGAAAATTCAACAATAGATTTATGTGGCAACAGAGTTGTATCCGAGTTGAAAGTAAGCAAACTAATTTTTTGATTTTTAACTTATAAAATAGAACCGGTTTTTTCGTTCACAAACCATTGTACGTGGCGTAAATTATAAAATGAACATTCTCTCTCCTACTTGGTCATAAAAATGGATGTTGATTGAAAAGGTTCTATATTGTCATCTAATTTTACATTATTCTATTCTGAAACGGTCGTCTAGTGCTGTAAAATTAAAACTGATGCAATATATAATTATTATCTAAAACAGTTTTAAAATTTCAGGTCGTAAGCAAAATAAAATGTTTCATTTTTTTTTTTTTTAGAAGCGTCCTGAAATTTAAAAAAGAACCATAAAATTTTGAGGTTGTTTTAATGTATATATAAAGACTGATTGTTCCAATTAACCGGATCAACAGGAAAGCAACACATATAATAGAAATAATGACTTCGTCAAAAGACTGTTAATCTAATTAGTCAGTAAAATTGGATTTTCCACATTTCTTAAACACCAAACATAATATTGTACATTGTTATTATACCGTCTTTTTTAACTTGTTTGTCGAGGCATGTTGTTTGTTACTTTGACTTTTGTTGAGTATATGTGTCATTTAGCTATAACTCATGGCAATATTTAAAACACTGAAATGATATGTTTCATTTTGTATATTTTAGATAGTACAGGGATATTCACTCGACTCGATTAGTTTGAAAGGTGAATGTACATCTTTGTACAGGAAACTTCATAATTCATTTTTAGAATTAAGTGGAAATCTGCTTAAAAGACAGTTGTCTGCGTGTAAAACATCTTTAACTTTTAACAATCAGGTAGACGACAATTTGGACAATTTTTGGTTTATTTACTGCTTCCTTGGTTCTTTAAAACAACCTTTATCCTACAATTGCATCCCCTGAAGTATTTACATTTTTTGCTTTTTCATTATGCTGAAGTACCAATGTAATGTACAATCATTTGTAAATTCTATTCCAATTAGCTTATTGATATGACACAAAAGAAAGTAGGTTTTGCATTTTGGTACCATATTTATAATTGAAAACAAGCATATCAATCCATGCCCAAATCAAAATTTTTTGTAATTATCGAGTTCATAGATTATTGTTTTAATTACAAGATTCAATAGTGGCTCATACTAGTTTGAAAGTGAGTTAAAACATGAAATACTGCCAATCGGATCACGTTTGAAGGACAAAAATTGTTTGATTTAGTGAAGTTAAAAATACCTCTCAATACATTGGCTAAGAATAAACTATTTATGATAGACACACGGTGTACTTTTTTTAATTTTAACACCCCTTCATACTAAGTAACACGTTTAATATCTCATTTTTCTTGAGTTCCAGTTAAGTTTGGAGAAAAATGACACTGATGATTGTATAAACTTTCGAATACAACAGAACAACATTTTCCGAACACATCTTTACTTCATAGAATATGACTACAAACCAAAACCTAACGACGTTACCATGGTGACACAAATGACCATGGAGAGGCTGGTTCTGTTTCAGCAAATGTGTGAACACTGGGATGGTCCAATCAGTATTGCAATTCATTTAACAGACACAGAATCTTATGAATTGCTTAACTTTGTAAAAAGTCTTTTCTGCAAACGAGGAAAAACATTGGATATCACATAGTATATAAAGAAGGCTCAACTGTGAGTAAAAAATACTAAAATGCCAATATAGTTTTAGAATTTTTTGATAAATTGATAGAAAAATTAGGATATAGAAAGAAGAAAAGGACAAAACACATGGCGAAATTCATCGCCACTTGAAAACACGACACAACGCAGATAATCAAACACAAACAACCTGATAAAAAACATACGAAACAACTCAGTAAATTGACAAGCGCATATAGACACCTCTGATTATACAGTTGTCTTCTTTAGACAGCACTTAAATTAATGTTGGTGATTTCGTACTATTGGATGTCCTTGACCAACAAATTGAGCAATTTTTTTAAAGAAAAATCCTGTTCATATGCACAAAAGAGGTCATACACGTTGCAAATGATTACCTATTTCGAAATTTTCATACTTTAATCTGAGTAAATCTTAAATCTAACCAAAAAGATCTATAACAACATGAATTCTTGCATATGATAAAGAATTCGTCGAAATTTTAAAAAAGTATTTGATGAATCAAACCCAATATTATAACCTATTTAGTGTTTGATTTTAGATATTGATTTGGTTTTAAAAGAACCAAGTTTTTTACGTTGTCAATAGATATAATTTGATAAACCTTATTTCTATATAGAAATAACTAACAATTATAAGTTTATGTCAGAAATTTTTTATCAAACAACATGATTTTGAATCATTTCAGTATATGGTGTATGCAGTCTCATCTATCTACGATTACATTTCAAACTATGTATGATTTTCATTAACACGTCATTATTTCAGGGTCTTTATCCTTACAATTACTTGCGAAATGTTGCTTTAGAAAACGTCCAGACACCATATGTTTTCCTGAATGATATAGATCTTATACCAGTGGTTGGAATGTATCAGCGACTCAGAAATGATGTGCTAAACAAAATGGATATAAAACACAAAAAGGTTGGGAACCAACTGCTAGTTCAAAAACATTATGTATGAAATACAAACATACTAATCCATGTCCAAATCACATGCATATGTATACATGTTGTTAAAGGGTTGATGTTAGAGGTTGTTTTGGTCCTTCAAAAATGTATTACGGAGCCTCTATTCGATTCAGTGTTGAGGTGTTTCCACGAAAATACGCTCTCACTTCCCCAGTGGAAGTTTACATATTTGACTTAATTACAAGTTTTCAAAACATTTACTTTTCTTTGAAATTGTGATTTGTACATGCATTAGTATGTTTCTGTGTTTTAGGTTATGTCTCTGTTAATTTTTCCACTGATGGTTACATGGTTGTCAAAATCAGTCACATGATTTACGTGTAGCGCGATGCTTAGTTAGCACTATGTTTTAACTACACGGAAGTACGGATAGAAACAAAGAGAGAACCTATTTCTATATATTGTGCCGGGGATAAAAAGAAAGCCAAAAAAGGATAGGTTATTGTTTTACATTATTAGCCATTTGTATGGCCCATGAACAAGTTCAGTTCGTAATAGCTTATCTGTTATAATATCTAGTTACTATCTGGGGTTTTTACAATAAAAAAACAATTATTTGTGTGTATTGTCTTTATTTTATTACATTCCCTGCAGATTGATGTATTCCATTTTGAGTAAATATTCCAAAATCTATTTTTTGCGAATACATTTATTTGTTTTTGAAACTATTATAATAAAACGAAAAATTCAAAGTCATAAAGCGGTACAAAAAAGCCAAAAGAGGTTTATAGTACGAATATAGCTTTCTTGTTTCATTACTTTGTACTTCATATTTCTCGGAAGAGTGTTTCCAAATATAGTTAACAGCTTGTGCGTGCAAATGTCGAGTCAACGAGGGACAATTTCGCAATATCAGTTCAATAAATGTTTTACAATAATTATAACAATTTCATTGATTTCCCAATAGTATTTCATCAAAGATATCATTTTGTCTCATAAATATTGCATATGTTCTTATAAACGAAAATAAGAACTAGTACAATATGACAACAACACAATCAATACGCTGTCAGCCATATTAAAACAATCATGTGACGTGTAATCGACAAAGTCACGTAACAAAGCGTGCAATATCAAAAGTTGATTCAGAAAACCTCGTAGTAGAACAAACTTTCCGTGCAAATATAGATGCATATTGCACGCTAACACCTCGGAATTTATTGTTTAATTTCTATGCAAAGCATATATAAAATAGTTGATATAAACTCGTTTATTATTTATAAGGTGATAATTTTATGTTTTTATCATGTGTGTGTATTTTGAAGGTTGCATTAGTGGTGCCTGCATTTGAACAAACTCAATTAAATCTGAAGTTTCCAAAGAACAAACAGATGTTATTAATGCAGATGAAGAAAAAGCAGATTGTTCCATTCAAGTAATCAATAAGAAAATTTTATTCTTTTGTATATCACTGAAGTGTTCTGTTCTCTTAACTTGAAAGTTATAATATTTTTTGTCAATATATCAAATAGTATTAATTGACACTATAAAATATTGCATTTAATAATGAACCTACAACTAGAAACAAATACATTTCTTTTAATACGCATGTTTTAAGATACTAGTACAACGGAAGACATTATATATTTATGCTAAACTTTATAGATTTGTTTATTATTTTAATGTTTAATTAGTACATATCATACATTTTGAATAAGCGAAAATGAAACTGAAATATTCTTTGCAGGTATATAACATCCCTGTTAAATTTTAACATTCCTGTTTTTCTTTAATGTTTGTTAGATTCTATAAATTTCCAAAAGGACAGAACGCAACCGATTACCCAAATGGATCATGGCGAAGGCTGCATATAAGGTGATTTTAATATTTATATATTCCGAAACGGTCGTCTAGTGCAGTAAAGCACTGTATAATATGTTATACAAGTTATGCAATTATGACTTAGAGATTGTAATCGTATTAAATTTCGCGTGTATTTATTTTTGTGCTGTGGGAAATTAAGACATATCCGCGTAGTTAAATTTCCGCCTTTTTTAACTTTGCACTATAATACAATACACAAATATAATTTACACTCGGTATTAATTTTCGCGCCAAACAAACGACCGTGAAATAAGCAACAATTAATACGTTTACAGTCTTGTTTTATAAACTATGAGATGCAGTTGCTAACTCTTAGCTATAAATTATTTTATTTTGTTGTATAATTTTGTTTCTATTATGTAGACCTATTTTTGTTTTAATTTTTGTTTTAACAAGTCTTCTTTTTAATAGCATTTACATGGCATATAAATTCAAATAAAACTTTCTTTGTTGAGCCACATTCTCCCGCCCCAACATTTTTAAGATGAATGTTTTCACCGATTTTATCTTATACAAATCAGAAAACTCACATTCGAAGTAAAGACCTTGACCGTTAACCTATATACCTAAAGTAGGTATTTCTTATACTTTTTGCCAATTGCGATTTAAAATGTGCAGTATGGATCGGAAGTTTAACACCTAAACCCTAGTTTAAATTTATTACAGTCGTCAATAGTTATTTTAATTTCTTTTAGGTACATTACAGAGCATATTATGAACCGTATATGATTTTATCTAAAGATATGCCAAAGTATGATACACGATTTGTTGGATGGGGTTGGGATAAAACATCACATACAATAGAATTAGATGCAACTGGGTATGTTCATTTTACTTTAATGTCTTTGCTATAAACTGTTAGATATTTTTCACGTATTAAAAAAAACTTATTATGGAACATAAAAATTACCTAAATGTTATATAGCCAGTCACTGAAGGCGCCTCCGCTTAGCTACTCTGCCTTTCCTCGGGAACTTTACAAAGACGTAGTTTGAAAGGATGTTCTCAAAGTGAGTGAAAAGCGAGAATGAAAGCAACGTGATATACGTAACTACGTATGGGCATGCAGTGCATCGCAACACCGCACAAAATATATATTCCTGATTTATCAATAATTGAAATCAAAAACAAACATACTGATCCATGTCCAAATCACAATCCAGAAGCACAGTAAACACAAACATACTTATCCATGTCCGAATCACAATCCAGAAACAAAGTAAAAACAAACACAATTATCCATGTCCGAATCACAATCCAGAGACAACGTAAAAACAAACATACTTATCCATGTCCGAATCACAATCCAGAAGCAAAGTAAAAACAAACATACAGATTCCTGTCCTAATCACAATCCAGAAGCAAAATAAAAACAAACATACTTATCCATGTCCTACTCACAATCTAGAGGCAAAATAAAAACAAACATAGTAATCCATGTCCTAATCACAATTCAGAAGCAAAATAAAAACAAACATACTAATCTATGTCCTAATCACAAACCAAAAGCAAAGTAAAAATTAACAAGTATTTGATCTTGCAGTTCATTGATCCCCTGGAAGCACTGTCCATATACTTTCAAATTTCAAATGTGTTTAAAATAGTCTATTTTTTAACATTTTATATACTTTTGTATTTTTAATTTTGAAGGTATGAATTTGTGGTGTTACCAGATTTATTCATCATCCATATATCACATACTCAAACTTACCACAGAATAATGTTTGCCGCGGATAAAACTTATTACAGGTTTGTAAAATATAATTTATGCATACACTGTTTTTATGAAGTAAAGTTAAATGTATGAATTGCAATAAAAGTGAAAAGAACTATAATAATGGTGTTTAAATCCAAATCAAGATAAAACTAGTAGATTTTAATTTAGGGATTATTGAGTAAATTTCCAATAACCACAGAAAACCGCCATGCTCCGACAATCAAATAGAAAATTCTCTCTCTCTAGGATGTGTCCAATAAGGGTTTCGAACCTAGGTGATAAGAGTTATACAGTTTATAATTGCCAGATTTGTATTCTGATCAAATCAATTGGTATGTCTGTTTTTTATTCTTAAGGAGGTGTCCTATTAATCATACTATTAATTATGATAATAATTGCTTTATTGAATAAAATTACTTTTTGGGGGACTTGATTAGCCTGGGCATAAAAATAAAAAGTTATAAAAATTTATAAGATACATTTACAATCATGCTTGGAATTTTAGCCTAGATGATCAGAATAATAGATGAAGCACAGCAAGCTATTTCTTTTGATTAAATCCATTGGCATTTCTGATTTTGATTCTAAAGGGGTAGAGGTGTTCTCTCAATAATAATATGATAAATTATGATTAATTATTATACTTATTGCCTTATCAATTGTCAAAAATAAATAGTCTAAGATACATTTAGTTTTTTAGTATGTAAATCTTAACCTTACTCTACCAATCATTTGAGATGATATTCTTGAAATCTATTGGACAAGCAATCATGTATATTTTTGATCTGTTATTTCACATATTCCGTTTCCTGTGGTTACTTAAAAAATAAGAAAAAATTGTAAATGGAAAAATGCAATTACAACAACCAACAATAACACTATAGAGGTGCATGACATGAACAGCCAAATAAGACAAAGGAAACATATATTGAGATCATTTATTATAAATAGACTAATTGTAATTGGCACTAGAATTACTGTTAAGTTTAACAATTATCATATTTTACAACATGTGGTGCACACATGCGCTATTTTGATAATTACATAATAATTGTTTTCTGAGCTTACAATTTGTTTTACTTTTGTAGTTCGGCTAATTAACTGTTTCGGAGACTTATGTTCTTATTCCGTTCCTCTTCTTTCTTCTTCTTCTTCTTTTTTCTTCTTCTTCATCTTTTTCTTCTTATCATTATTATTATTATCATAATTATTATTCAACTTTCTGCACGTTTTTTCTCAGAGATGCCTCAATCAATCCCAATGAAACTTTAAAGCAACAATCTATCAATTATGTAGATGTGCAATCCGTATTTTATATTTACAACATGACTGCCGTTACCATGGAAACGTGCCGGAGGTGGGAGACTTTCGTCATTGTGCTTGCCACAATTACATCTCTAATTTATTAATGTATTTATTATTTTTAGGTGTGTTCAGTATTTTAAAAATGAATTTTTAAATCATTTTACCGTGAAGTATGGACAACGGGGGGACTTTTACAGAAAGATGTTTAAAGAGTATAAAGATTAGAAGACATTTGAATGGATTTCAAAATATTTCAAATCTCCAAATATATGTGGATTCATATTTCTCACGTTTTAAATGGAAACCGTCAATACTCAACTCACTTTCTGAATCGTTAAAAATTGTGGAAATTTTAGAACAATAACAGTAGTGTTTAAATATTACAAATTACAAATATGGCTTGCAATCGGATGATCGAAACGAAAGGGTGTCTGTGATTACAAATTATAGATGTGAATGAGTAGATAATATGGATAATAGAGGATTCCAAAAAGCCATTTAAAGAGATATAAGTAAGGCAAGACATCCATAAGCTGTGTTATTGACATAACTTGAAGAGTAATTAACATATTAACAAAAATACCTGGGAAATAGTCTTCTTATAATGTCAGGTGATTAAAACAAAAGCGTGATTGAATCATTTTTAATTAAAACCAGTAGACATTTTGAATAGAAGAATAGAGGTGTAAAGATTCAGAAATAGGCCAAGACACTGATTAATTAATAAACATAACACAAATTACATTTAAATGTACTCCTTGATTATATTCTGCATACTGTACTTTTAAATTTTATGTCTTGTTTTATTTATTTATTTATTTATTTATTTGAATGATATTATAAGTTAAGATTTTCGTTTCCTAAATACACTAAATTGAGGCTGTTAAATTAGCTTAAAATATGTAAATTAAAAATAAAAATTACATTCTTCATGCGTTTGTTAAATATCTGCTGCTGCTGGTGTATTTGTTTCTCAATTAAAACGCTATAGAAGAGCTTTTCCCCACCACGGGACCTTTATACAACGAAGCAGACTGTTTGCAAATAAATTGTAAACGCGGGGATACTGCATGCCCAGGCTAATCAAGGCCCTTAAAAGTTATATGATAATATTGTTGATAAGTATGATACCCCTGTATCAATAATTATCCGGCAATTATAATGAAATCTCATAGTTTAAGGTTCCTTTTAATCTAAATTTCGATTCACATGTGGCCGGTGTAGCTAGTTAAATAGGAGGTACGTACCCTTCTGGAGCACTAGCCCTTCTTTCTCAGGTGGAACACGGGTTTAACTTTATATGCTTTTATCAGTTTCCTTCAATATTGGTATGTTTTGATTTTTATTTAATGCCACTATCTGTCTTTTCCTAAAATGACGTAATCTTTTTTGTTGACACATAAAACGATTACGATGTAATCTATTTGGTGTGTGTAAGTATTGGTGTCTTTTTCGGAATGGCCTGTATTTTACCAAGAATCAAAATTAAAAATCAGAGAAATCCAAATAATGCAGGAGATATTTCATGTGATCTGTCACAACCAGGGCGAGGCAGAAGAATTGAGTGAAATAGCTAGATTTCCTGGACACATGTTTGAGAAGTACATAACCGTTTATATATCGAGTCATTTACTGGATATGGTTAGCAGTTAGCAACATTATTAGCTTTCGTTCGGATCCATCAAGCTTTACCTGAAGTATCTGCAATAAATAAAATCAGAAAGTAAAATTAATATTTGTTTTGTATTAAAACAACATGTGATTTCCAGAAAAACAATTTTATACATCCTGTCGGAGACATCTGTTAATGTAGTTAAATGTAACTCAACAACTAACTTTTTCTTTACACAGTGACTGATAATGTTCATAAACCCTAAATAGATAAAAGGGAATGATACTCACCAACCGTATTCAACCTGTATTATGAGAAGTCTTGTTTTGTTTGTTTTTGATTGCTCTGGATATTGCTGAATTCATTCTTTCCAGATTAGGTAGTGTTCTTCAGCTTAAATGTTTTAGGGGGATTTAGAGATCGGGTATTTGGATATAACTATTGATGCAGTAATTCTGGTATCTGGATAGAATGGTATAGTATGAGTTTGTAAAATATTGGGTTTTTGTATTTCCTATAAAACAGATAAAAAATATTTTCAGTTATTCAAATACAAATGGTACATTATATTGCATTAGTTCACTCTAGGATAATGCAACTCTAGACTTATTAAGACCGTCGAAAAGTTTAATAGACGTCATCACAAAAATGTTAAGTATGATCGCTGTATATAAAAATTATTTTGGATATATTTGACGTCCACTAGTTCAATGTTCCTATGATTCAGATTAATTTTGATAACACACATGACGAATTTATCTAGCTTTAAAAATAGAAGGTACTTATCCGACTTTCAAGTTTCCAATGTTTTAAATGAAATTGTTTTCGGGATTATGAGTTTAACAGGACTGGAAAATTTACTTTTCATTGATTATACTTTTAAAAAATCATATTCATAATGGGGAATATTAGTTTCAAGCCTGTCATGGATAAATTTTCTTGTATTTGAATACTTCTATTGAAGTGATAGTATGTCTATTTTTTGCCAGGAAAATATGGATATATGCAAATTTCGCTATGTGTAAAAGAGGATTTAATTATTTGTTTTCTTTGTTTGGATTTAGATGCAGAAACACATGTGTTTGTTATTGATGCTGCTGATACCCGTTGTTCTGTATTTGCTTGTTTACTTGTTTGATATAGACCATACAACCTCGGGTGAGTTGACCAATAAATCAGTTGTATTCCAGACACAGGATGACATGAACTTATGTAAAATTATATTTTGAAACTATAGAAAATAGATTTTTACGGTATCGAAACTATTTTATATTCCCAGTGTCGGAGAACATGATTTTATACGTTTTTAGAAATGTTATATTGTCTAAATGTGCTGCTTTTTAAAAACTAAAAATCATTATTAAATATTTTAAATTTTTTGGTTGTTAGGATATTTTTCAACTACTTTAAAAAAATTGGTTTAACAATACTGTAGCTTTGATGATAAATTATTTTATTTCGAATGGCAGTCTGGTGCTGTAAAATTGACACTGATACCATATGTAATTTTCATTAAGAACCAACCAGTGCCAGAAGTAATTTGTTAATGATGTTACTTTTTATACTTTTGACATCTTTACAACAAGCATCAGACAGTATCAGAGGTAACAACCATTGGTGACGTGTGGTTTTTATACCTTATTTCCGGTCATTATTTGTATAATTTTTTAAAGCGAAATTTAATAGTTTTGTTCCAGAGTTATATGTTTGACGTTTCATAGTTTACTGTTTCTTTCACACAATTTTGATAACACACGTCGCGAGTGTAGCTAGATAGACAGAAGGTGTTACCCTTCCGGAACACCCGGTCTCACTTCCTTGGTAAAGGTTCACGTGTCAACCTAACTTGTCGGTTCCAAAGTTTTTACTTTGCTTCTGGATTGTGATTTGGACACGGATTAGTATGTTTGCTTTTCATTATTTAAGCGCAAAAAAGATAAATGATCCAAATGCGTTTTACTATTTCTTTTATTCCTTTTTACGATACTGCTCTACTGCTAATACTATTTAGATGAATTAAAGAACATCTGAACATCTGCATATCTACACATTCACTTTTAAACAGGAGATAAATGTATTAACTTTACTTTAATTTTAGTTGTAGGGCTTATTTTTGGTTAAATTGCATTATGCACATATTGTGTTTCATAGCAATTTAAAACATTTTACATAATACCGACTACAAAAACACCGCCTATAGGACCTGATATGATATGTATTTGAATTGCATTATTTCGCGTGATTTTGTTCTTTCGATAATTTTCAGAATATTTTTATTCTGAATCATTTATGTATTTCATTGTAGATATTACAAAGGAAGATGGTGGTCTTGAAAATGTGGACTTGCTGAAGAAACAATTAAGGTGAAACTTTAATTAAACGTGAACCACGGTTCGAATATATAAGTCTGTAATTCTTGTGCTGCAACATTAAAACATGCTTAGTAATAATGTCAATATTTGAGTTGTTTGCAGATACGATATCGAAGAACAGACGCTTAATGATCAAGCAATTGAATACGCAAAAGTATGGTTTTATAGTCACGGTTTTTGTTCTCAGAACATATTCACTTGATATATTAATATTTACATGGTAAAAAGAAGCAGTTACTCCATGTTTGCGTTTGTGTTCAATTCAAGGGAGATAATGTACTGTCATTTTATTGATATTGGGACAAACAAACGGCTAATAAGCTGATTGAACTCTGGAAATAAAGTTTTTGTTTGTTTTTGTAACGTATGTTAATCGAATGATAACATTTGTTTGATATATATTGAAATTATTCAAGTCTTTAGTGATTTTGCAGAAATAGATCTTAAGTTTCTTTCGTACTGCTGGTACTGTGACATACAATGTCAAATCTTAGCAGGAGATGCTTACCTTTCAAGAGCAATTAACCTCACGTTTCTGGTGAAAGTTCATGTAATAAACTAGTTTGTCAGTTTCAAAGTTTTCACTTTGGTTTGGGATTATATTTGGAAATGGAAATTTGGAGACTATGTAAATGTCATCTATCTAGTAATCTTGAAATAAAAGACACGACTGATTCCTCAAGTTCTGCTTCATATTTAGACTCATACCTGAACTATGACGCACACGAAAGGCTACATTTGAAACTTTATGACAAACGTGATGACTTCAATTTTTCTATTGTCAACTTTCCTTTTGATGCAGCAATATACCTGCTTCTCCTGCTTATGGTGTATTTGTTTCCCAATTAATACGCTATGGTAGAGCTTGTTCCCATTACGGGGACTTTGTTCAACGTAGTAGGCTGCTTGCAAAAAAACATTGTTGACTCAGGGATATTGCAAGCCTAGGCTTATCAAGGCCCTCAAAAAGTTTTATGGCCGTCATCACTGTATTATTGATAGGTTTGATGTCTCTGTGTCAAGGATTGCCCTGGATATATTTGACGTCTCATAGTTCCATGTTCCTTTCACACAATTTTGATTACACATGTGGCGGGTGTAGCTAGCTAAACAGAAGGTGCTTACCCTTCCAGAGAACTCACTTCCCTGGCGGAAGTTCACGTGTCTAACCTAACTTGTCAGTTCAAAAGTTTTTACTTTGCTTCTGGATTGTGATTCGGACATTGATTAGTATGTTTGTTTTTGATTATTATGTTTGTTTCTGATTATTATGTTTGTTTATGATTATCGTATTTTACAGAACAGCAGAGAAACAAATTCAGAGTATGCGCAGAATCATAGAGAGTGGACAACAGAAACCTGATTGTGAGGTAATTATAGGTAGAAAATTTATCACAGCAACCAAAAACACACCTTTATAATGAACTTTATATTAAGCAAATTACAGGATTTATATATACAAAGGTCGCTGATTACAAAAATCTGGTGGATTGGTTTCTGCGAGAAATTCTTCCGAAAGTAATAATGATAAAAACATATCATAGACCTTGATGATGCATCTTATAATATAAGTAACGTACCCAATTGCATATACATTGGAATTAGATTATCATTGATTGAAATATCATTGTTTCAGTTAATAGTTACTTGACTAGGTATAATTTTCTCTTAATTACTTTGATATTGATTGTCGAGTACCGTGAAATAGAAATAGGAATTATCAAAACACGCATACCAGTCTGTGTTCCAATCACAAGTATTATGAACATTGCATTCATATAATAGCTATAATTCTTCAGGAACTTTGATGGAAATTTATTTTGTGGAATTTTTTTTGTGATTTAATGGTTTGTAATTTTAATTTTCTTTTAAGATAATACACATAGCCGTAGTTTGTACAGGACATGCAGCAACAAGAGATGTAGTTATACTTATCAAAAGTATTCTTTTAAACAGACAACGTCCTTTGCATTTCCATTTCATATCTGACAGAACTGCGCACCATATACTAAAGTACATGTTTGAAACATGGGAAATACCTTCAGGTATGTGCACAATTACATATTATACCAGTTTTAATTTTTCAGCACTATACGGCTGTTTTGAAATACAATTCGCCTCAGTAGTGCTTGGACCAAAATTCTAAAGCCAAATTTATTTCAAGATGTTAAAAAGAAACCCAACGGACCAAAAAATATTTTACCAAAATTTTACTTAAGAAAATACTTTGCATGAGGAAATATATCTCAGCTTTTGACGAATTTAAATTTTGAACTGGCAGCAAATTTAGACAATAGTATATATCTTTGTAAACAATGCATATACAGTTTTATGAATGGACAGAACAAAGGTATTTGTGTAACCAAGGATTTGATAACAAATGCATAAAGCTTGAAGAAGAAAAGATCAACACATTTTAAATCATTGCTGCATGGACATTGCATTTAGTAATTGTATGAAGGGCTTGTTTTGATATGTGTTGTATAAATATGCAATACAATTTGCATTTGAAGTTGAAACTGTTATTGTCAGATCTTAGCTGACACATCATTTAACTTTGTATTTTAAAACTGAAAATTATTCCACCAAACGTTTGTATTTCTAATTTAAAATATTTGTTTAGATGTCATGTATTCAGGTGGACCTTGATTTCTATTTTCATCAATTGCATTTTTCTTTTTTATTCCGATGCTCAAATCATATCTTCGTTTTGCTGATGGATGATAGAAATGTTAAACCGAAAACATGTTCTTGTCAATAAAAAAAGCAAAGTTAAAACTTTGAAACTGACATATGTGATTAAACACGTCGCTTTCCAACAGTAAAGTGAGTCCGGGTGTTTCGGAAGGGTTACAACCTCCTGTTCAGCAAACTACACCAGCTATGTATATCTCATTTTAGAAATCATAACATAGACAACTATTTTGTATGGTTTACATCATTTTTCTATTATTGACAGTCACGGTCAGTTTTTACTCGACAGGCAGGGTACAGGTAAGTGATGTTTAGATAATTTTTGTTTTACCTGAAACTCAATATAGTATTCAAAGAGAAATATCTTGTTACTGTTTTTATTTTGTATATTCACTTCAAATGCATTACTTGCTTATAGAACGTGACAAATAAAAGTTGAAGTGTCCATACCACATACCATTGTATTATAACAATTTAAAGAATTCAGTGGTCAAAAGAGATCGTATTTCTACACATTTTACAATTATGAAAAACACATGATGAACTTTTGTCCGATTGTAGATCAAAAACGTCAGAGGCGTCAGTATCGAGCGTTCTATATTAAACATTATTATACTTTACATATATTAAAACACTTTTCATTGGATGTTTTCCAATCACATGACATGTAATAAATGAGATGTTTCCCACAGAATCACTGTCAGCGTGTGACAACCTCTCACAGCCATGTGATAACCTCTCACCAGCCATGTGATTATACTATTATCACCCGGTGATAACCCGGTACAAGGGAAATACCTCGTACAACAGAACTGTGTTGTCATTTGGTAAACAATAACAATGGCGGCCAGTCGTTTTTTGCAGTTCGTCGGAAGCGGACTTGGAATTAATAATGTATGACGAAAATACTGGAAATGTATTTGATGGAAACAGAATGAGAGTTAAACCTGGATCTTACTCCCAAAAGACCCATGCACAGCTACTGTGGAATCTTCGTATGCAGGCGAGCGTAAAAGGGTGTTTGAAAGTGTAAACTGATAGCATTTAATTTAATTTAAAATTTAAATATTGTTTTGTCATTTTACATGGTAAGCTTTGTTTCGGTATAATAAAATAATAATTGCCCTCTAGGTATGTGGACATCCAGAATTGTCACCCTTCAGAAGGGTTTTCACCCTCGGGCGATGCCCTCGGGTGACAACCCTTCTGTCGGGTGACAATTCTGGATGTCCACATACCTAGAGGGCAATTATTGTATATTGTCTTTTGACGCGTTCTTGTTGTTGACTGATGCAAGTATTTGTATTTCTTTGAAGCGACGTTATTTATACAGGAACTAAATATTTATCTTACTTTAATTCTAAGTACATGTAATTAAAAATTATTTAAATTATTTTAGAATCAAACTCTCTTGTTTGAGGAGGACATTGCGGATGTAGACAATTTCTACAAATTAGCTCTACCGATACTTTCGAAAGAAATTGATAAAGTAAGTATACAAAAACATAAAGTCTATTACTGAATCATTTAGGTTTGCATTTATTAAACACTTCCAAAAGCACAAAAGCAATCTTTTCAGTCCAACATTTATTTCTCTCTTCTTATTTACAATTTAGTTATTTTATTTGAACATTGCAACCACACAAATCAGGTGTCATAGAATAAGAATTCTTAACTACATATTTCTCTGGTAAACTAATATTACAACATTTTTCGATTGGATTGTAAAATGGTGACTTCTTGAATTTGAAAAGCTTTTAGTGGCTCTGTAAGGAGTGCTTTCTCTTTTGTTGTACAATACATCTCTCATTCCGAGTTATCATTAACAATAGAGAAACATGTAACGTTCTTATTCTTTTATGTCTTCATTGACATTTGTGCATTCCAAACATAAATATAAAAACGGCATATGTGTTTTTTATATGTACACAATACCACTGATCTTTTTTCAAAGAGACAACAAAACTTATGAAAGACAAGATATTGTTAATGTATTTCGCCGTATTAAGACATAAAAGAATAATGTGGACGTTTGATATTTGTGACTGTATGAAAAATTCCATTTTATTCAACTATCTATATTTAATATTATAGGTGATACTACTAGATCCTAATACAATAGTGAACGTGGACATTGCTGAATTATGGATGTTGTTCAGAACTTTCGTTAATAAAGAGGTATTTTATATGTTTATGGTTATGCGTGTAATTCCGATTTGAAAGTGTTTGAGTAGCTGTTTCATACAAACGTATACTTATTTTCATTATTTATGCCAGATATAAGCAGATACATGTTACAATTCTTCTGTCTTGTTCACCAGCAATTTTTAGAAACAATTAGGTTCAATGTATATAATCAGTCTTGGTAATTTCTTCCATTTAAAGACTTGTGTTCTCAATTTCCTTACAGTTGGTAGTTAATGTGTATATTGAAACGGTTATGTTAATTTACGGTGAAAAAACATAAAGCCATTATATTAAAGCTGAGAATGCATTTTGTTTGACAACAAGAGGCATGGAACAAATACTACCAAATAACACAGAATGCCTGTCAATAAGGATAATCATATGTGTACCCACTATCAATCTCGGTCTGTTTGTGACGATAAAAAACGCTTTATTTATATAGAAAACAAAATAAATCGAAATAACAATTGATATTAATCACTTACTTGCATTTGTACCTAGTCATAACAGAAAATCAGTATGCGCATCCGAGATTAGTGTAGCATGTTACAGAGTAAAACGTTGGCGCTATGGGGTATAACATGTTGAAAAGCCAGGCAAATGGCGAACCCTGTTGCGCACATGACGTAAAACGTCACCAAGTATATTACTTCTTGTGTATACATCGCCATTTTCGCCATGTAAAATCCTAGGTACCTGCACATTTTAAATGAACGGAACATACGGGGCGTTAAATAATGAATAATACATTATCTCTTAGGCTATAGGTGCAGTTGAAAATCAGAATTCATGGTATCCGGAGACTTTGAAGAAAGATAAGAGAAATAGGCAAATTTTGGTAACGTAAATATATATATCATACGTTTCAATTGCCATAATTATATAATCATACATTCTACGGTTAGTCTGATGTTTTCGAATATAATTTCTGAATTTGATTGTTACAAAAATGAAAATCATGTAGTGTAAATGTGGTTATATTTGCTTGGTAAAATTTTTACGAATTGTAAAAGAAATCCCCTCGTGTAAATCACAGCGAGTTGTGTTTTTACATACGTTATATTGCAAAAATACCCCCCTCGGGAAATACTAACAAAACGATTTCGAGAAAAGTTCCATTCGCCAAAAAAAAAACATATTTAAAGTATAATAAATAATTTGTTCGTTTCATTTTATATATTGCTACACGAAATGGTTGTAGTCTACAATAAATGTCCATTTAGACTGCTGATTGTCATGATGGACTCTCTTGCCATGTCTATTATTTTGCTTTCCATCTTTTTAGGGAAAAATTGTAACAAATTATGTGTACCAATATATCTAATTTACTTACACTTCTTCGATTAATATTTCCAGGGTAAAGGCATAAACACTGGCATGATATTGTATGACTTAAAAAGATTAAGAAAGATCGCATTCATAGATAAAGCAATACGAGTTAAACAGATGGGCACGCTTGGCACGAAGTTTTCTTACGAGGTGAGGTACTCATTTGGACACTTTGGGTTACAATGACATATTCACTCATATTGCTATTAGTTTAAATTCGACCAGTGTTAAATCAACTTAATGCTTAGTTTCCTTTAATTTTGGATTGTGGTTTGGACATGGATTGGTATGTTTGTTTTTGGAAATATGATGTAGAGTTAACTTTGCACTATATAATTAGTAATAGCATACTTATTCTTTTTATGCGCTTCTGTTTTGTCTGTTTTTTATTATACTAAGTGAGAGTTTCTGATAATCATCAATATATAGTTAGATAATTAGTTTTATGTTTGTCTAACAATGCTGCTTAACATACATGAGCGATAATGGCGTTTAGTCGCATTTAAGCGTATTGAACATTTCATAAATACTAACCTGATGAAAATCAGCAATCAAACTAAAGACATAAAGAAGAAAAAATGTCATCTAATGTATTTAATTCAATGATGAGTGGTGTTTCCCTGTCATACCTTCCGTTTCAAAACATTTAGAATCTCAAGATTTATGGATTGATTGGATGGGGTTTTACGTTACAGTCAAGAATATTTTACTTAAGTCAACTATAGGTGAAGTAGTAGATATTTTGACCTTTGCAGTGCACTCAAAACAATGTAGAGGGAAAATTCTTTTACTTTTCACACGATTGCGTGACGAAAGAACGGTCATTACCTATTTTTAGCTATAGTCAGACTTGGCTGGGGTTTGAACCCACTACTTTCACTTTACGGAACGAGCACTCTACTAACTGATCTACCGTAGTAGAAGTAGTATAGAATCTCCTGAGTACCATTCTAAGGACTATCTTAATGTCGATTAATTAGCGATAGATAAAATCGGCAGTGTCGTTACATTCTGTTTCAGGATATATTTAATGCGGTATTGATGAAGAATGCAGCTATTTTACATTATCTGCCAGACAAATGGATTGTACAACTAAGTAAGAAGCCAAATGTGGATTATTGTAATAGTAGTGCGATATCCGAGATAAAGGTATGTGGAGAAAATGAATTTAGTAATATCTTAATGTAGAACTCGGAAAGTCTGACACTACAGATAGAATATTTATGAAGAACGATCCTTTATAAATTTAAAAGCATCTTATTAACGGCACCAACGACAATGTACGGATGCATTAATAACCATATAAGAAAGTATAAATTTTATTGCCCCAAAGTCTCTATTCTATGTTCATGTACCGGTTTACAACAAAGGGCATATTTTTACAGTACTTAAACTATCCATTTTTCGATTCATATTTTATAAATAATAATTATTTATTTTAGGTTTTACTTGTTTAAATATCAATTTATGACAATTTTTAGTGTTATATATTATAATATCAAGCAACATTAAGAATAATTTTTCTAGCATCATTCGACCATTCAGATATGTGATTGTGTATTCTCTCTGACATGTTTCCAATCATTAATTTTATTTTGAACTGTAGCGACGCACTGATTTTTCACACGTGAAAGAGACACAAGAAAATTAATTCTAAAATTCTAAATTTCAAGACGCGAAATAAAACTGAAAAAACATAATCGAACCTTCGACCTAGTAATTATTACCTAATAATTTTCTCTTTTCCATTTCATACTATTCAAGTAATATATATAAATGTTAGAATAAATTTGACAGTTATTATTTGCAGATTGTACAGGGATATTTATACGATATATTTGCCTCCAAGAGCAGATGCATGGTGGTGTTTAGAAAACTTCGTAATTCATATTTAGAACTGGGTGGAAATCTGCTAAAACGAGACGTGTCTGCATGTAAATCGTCTCTACTATCAATACAAAAGGTAGACATATTATTTAATAATGTATCTAGCTAAACAAGATATACTTACCCTTCCAGAGCATCCAACTTTGCTACCCTCGTAGAATTTCGTGTGTTTAACTTAATTTGCAAGTTTTCAAAGGTATTATATTGCTTGGAGTTGTGGTTTGGACATTAATTGGTTTGTTTGGTTTTGTATCACATATTTTCTGAATTCAAAGTTACAAGGATCCCACGTTAGAAAAGGTTACTTACTTCATCGCAATCGGAAGTATGTTGAGGTTAACGTTTATTAATTGCTGATGACAATAGAGTAATACCAATCTTGTAAATTTTGCTAAGCGTACTTTTACAACCCTTTATTTTTCTATCATTTCAAATCATTAAGTAGTTATTTATTTCACTTTTGTTTCTATTTAAGTCAAGTTCTCTAATTAATAAAAGTGGTGATTGTATAGACTTCCGTATTCAAGAGGACACCATTTTCCGAACACACTTGTACTTCATAGAATATGACTACAAACCAAAACCTAACGACGTTACCATGGTGACACAAATGACCATGGAGAGGCTGACTATGTTTGACGAAATGTGCAAACACTGGGATGGTCCAATCAGTATAGCCCTTCATTTAACAGAAATAGAAGCTTATGAATTTCTTAGATTTGTTAAAGATTCCTACCTTAAGTCGCGGAAAAACATAGGATACCATATCGTCTTTAAAGAGGGCACAAATGTAAGTTAATGTATGATTGATATATAGACAACTTTTTTTTAAATATGTTGGTTGTTACAAAAAGTTTAACAACGAAAATGGATACCGTTGGCTATTGTGTCTAGCAACTCACTACATGTGATTTGTTTTTCTCAAACAAACTTCTAGACATACTGATATTTTCTCGAAATATAGTAATTGCATTTCTAAGAAATAAGTAATTAGTAATTAACATTTTCCCTATTTTACATTTGTGGTGCCACTAGACGGCCGGTTTTAATGAATATCCTCATCAGTTTACATATTAGTAATATACAAACTAATATTCATGTATTTATTGGGAAAATTTCGCAAAAAGTAATGCATTCAACCGCATTGGTAATTAATGCAGGTACCTTATCTGGTGTGCAATTAATCGCAACACGTGTAATTTTTGCTTATAATTACAAGACCTGTGGCATATAACAATTTACTTTAAATACATTTGTATGTCGTGGTGACCAATTAGACGAATATTTGTAATTACTAATTTACAATTATTATCATCATTATCTTTATATATTTATATTGTAAGCCTAGGCTTATCAAGGCAACCTAAAATTAAGGTAAGGTTGTTTTTTAATTCAATGTTTATGTCTATTTTTCAGGGTCTTTATCCATATAACTACTTGCGCAATGTTGCTTCGGAAAACGTCAACACACCATTTGTCTTCCTGTCTGATGTTGATTTCTTACCAACGATTGGAATGTACCAAATACTACGGAAAAATGTTCTTAACCAAAAGGATATAAAAATGAAAAAGGTGAAATATTCCAAACCAGGTCGGAAATATTAAACTCAATAATAAATTAATCTTAATTGATATACTATGCAGTGTTGTGCTAATTTTGCTTTATATATCTTGTAAAATTAAGCTTAGACGTGGAATATCAAAGGCTGTACTATCACTGCATTTTTGTGATGTTCTAAAACCCTGTTCACATGCACAATTTTGTTTATGTAAATAAATTTACATACAGAGTATATTTACAATCATGAGGAACAGTATATTTACTCTGCATTCACATTAATTAAGGAATGTATGAAACCACCTAAGTATTTTTCATTTTGGTTTAAAATTTCAAAATGTTAAGACTTCTTTCTTTACGACAGAGAGGAAATTTCCCATATTTGCTAGGCACAGGTCTTGTCAGAATATTAATGTGTGAGGTCATCAAGTACTGGGCTATTTTTTATGCTGATGTAATTCTGTGATATCATTTCAATTTTTTGCTTACATGAGTAAAGTAAAAACCCGTTTACATGAACAGTTTACTTATAGGAGTATATTTACAAAGAAGTAAATATACTTTTGCACAACCTCCAGAGGTCGTGCAAATATACTCATGGTGTATTTATAATCACGTGTGTAAAATTGTTCACATGACAAATCTACTTACTATAAGTAAATATACTCATGATGGTAAAAATACGCTTGTTTAAAGTTTTTTATTTGTTTTTTAAAATGTGATTTGAACATAGACTGGTATGTTTATATGTGATTTCAAGTGGGTTAGAGGTTTTATTCATTGTGGCTTTTCATTGGCCGATAAAAACATTTGTTGCATAAAAAGCAGGGCTCACATAAACGTGTTTTTGATTTACCAAAAATTAATTTTTAAACATTTATGATATGTTTTCAAAAATGACCAACTACATAAAGGGCAAAAAGCTATATTCTCGAAAATGTTAGTAATGTTGTTATATGATTATATTCTTAAAGGCTCTTGTGATACCTGCATTCGAACAAACTGAATTTAAGCTGAACTTTCCAAATAATAAACAAGAATTATTGATACAGTTGGAGAGAAGACAGATTATTCCAATTAGGTATGACATCATATAGAATGTTACTAATCAAAGCAGAGTAAAATGTTTTTTCACTTACTTATCAATATTAATATGCTTTATATAACATGTGTATTATTAGAACAATGGTAATCAAAAACAAACATACTAATCCATTTCCGAATCACAATCCAGAAGCAAAGTAAAAACTTTGGAACTGACAAGTTAGGTTAGACACGTGAACTTCCACCAGGGAAGTGAGGCCGGGTGCTCCGGAAGGGTAAGCACCTCCTGTTTAGCTAGCTACACCCGCCACGTGTGTAATCAAAATTGTGTGAAAGGAACATGGAACTATGAGACGTCAAATATATCCAAGGCAATGCTGGACACAGACACATCAAACTTATCAAAATATTATATGTAAGCAATTTCTTCCCTCAAAATACCTTTCAAACTATAATAAATTTATCTTTCTTATGTCAACAAACAATGTTTATCTCATAAAAAAAGTTAGCAATCATTTCAAAGGATAGAAAGAACTTATTGAAACTTGCAACAACTACAAAGGAAACAATCACATGATTTCACTTGTTGTAGATGTATACATATTATGCAATATAATACATTTATTATGTTATTATACACGCCATTGATGTTGAATGTGTATTCTATAATACCATGGGGTGGAGGTAGGTTAGATCTGTTACTCAAACTAAAGGTCAAAATTAAAGTAATAGAACATGCATGGTTTTGTTTTATTGATTTTTCGCCATGTTGTCAATTTCGATTGTAATTACTTTCAAAGGCATACAGGATTGGTATTTTTTCGATGTTTTAAAAATACCGTATATGATTTTAGTACGAACATTACAAAAGAAAAAGGAAATTGCTATTTGAAGTTTGTTATTGTCTATGATTCTGCTCTATCAAATATTTAAAAATTCTCCCATAATTGTCAAAATATGAAAATTATGTTTTCGCTAGTCTGTAAATACATTCTTTGCAGTTTTGAAAATTGCTTAAAATCTATTATATTTGTAATTCAATTTCACATTGTTGACGATTGAATACAAAAAAAATCCCATACCATTCCATGTCCAAATCACAATCCATAACAAAGTAAAACATTGAAACTGACAAATTAGGTTAAACACGTGAACTTCAGGGAAGTGAAGCCGGGTGCTCCGGAAAGGTGAGCACCTCATGTCTAGCTAGCAACACCCACCACTTGTGTACTCAAAGTTGAGAGTAAAATAAACATGGAACTTTGTGATGTCAAATATATCCAGGTTAATTTTAGATACAGCAGAGACAATATACTTATCAACAATTTCGTTTGTTTTTATCCCTTTATTTTAACAATCGATATCCATAATAGCCATTTTATTAAGGTCATTGATTTAATTTACTGTTTACATTTCTGCTTCTTATTGTTTGTACCTTAATTATATTTCAATAGATTCGACATATTCTCTAGGGGACAATGGGCGACTGATTATCCGAAATGGATATTGGCCAAGGATCCATACAAGGTATTAATTTTGTTTATTTATTTATTAAATATGAGCTCGGTATACCTGCTTTCGAATTAATAATCAAAATATCACCAATCACAAAAATGTCCAAGTATGACTCTTATTTGTCCTCTCTGGGGATTGAAATAATGGTATTTTAATGTCGTCAGTTGTAATATATGTTGGATTACACCTACCATAATTCCGTTGTTTTTTCAAATGGGAACACGTTGGACCCAAGTATATTGCAAGTCTAGGTTTATTAGGGCCTTGGAAGTTTTATGGCCGTCATCACAGTATTGTTGATAATTGTGATGTCTCTGTGTCCATGATTGCCTTGGATATATTTGATGTCGCATAGTTCCGTGTTCTAATTTAATCAATTTTGATTACACACGTGGCGGTGTAGCTAGCTAAACAGGAGGTGCTTACTTTCAAAAGCACCCGGTCTCACTTTCCTAGTGGAAGTTAATTTGTTAAACCTAATTTGTCAAAGTCTCTACTTTGCTTTGGGATTTTAATTTTGACATGGACAAGTATGTTTGTTTTTTATTTTTTTTTTTTCATATTATATTTCTTTGCTTCTTTGTGGCATTTCGTTTTATTTGTTTCTATTAATTTCTTCAATTAATGTTTTGTATAGAACGGCGCGTTTGTTTCTCTTTTCGATAGTAATATAGATAAAAATAAGTTTAAACACAATATCTTATTTTATTGAGTGACAAAATTGTGTATTTAGGTTAATTACGGAAAATTTTATGAGCCATACATGGTGTTGCCTAAAGATATACCAAAGTATGATAAACGATTTGTTGGCTGGGGCTGGGATAAAATATCACATACGATTGAATTAGACGCAGATGGGTAAGTTAAAATCACCATGAACTTAAAATCTTTAAAGACAATGTAAATGATTCCTGTACCTAATCATTTATCTCCAATTAGTTTCTTTTAATTTCATTCAACAATTCTTGTCACGTAATGACCTAATAAAGTTCATATAAGGTCGTACAAATTCCATATTAAGGTGCTTACCCTTTCGTATCATCTGGTCCCAATTATCTGATGGAAGTCCAAATGTTTACCTAAATTTGTCAGTTTTTCAACGTTTTTACTTTGCTTTGTCATGTTTGTGATTGTGATTTGGACATGGATTTCTGATTGTGTTTGATTAGCCTGTATGGGAGACATTTTCGTTTATTACCGTTTTCATCTGACCAGTGCTTAATTTTTGCATCAAGAACTACTTACCGGTTTAGTTACCAGAGGTATGTCGCTGAATACAGCATTTACATTAATTGGTCATTGTAATCGGTCAAATATAATCGTTGCAGAAGGTATTGATGACCGAAATTTTATAAGGGACCTGAAGTTGGAAAGTATAAGCATAAACATCTTTTTTAAGCATTTGTCTATAGACAAGCATATCAAAACATGCATTAATAATTTATATATAAAACATTAAATTTATTTTTTTCTTTTGTAAAGGTACGAATTTATGGTTTCACCAGACCTCTTCATTATTCATATACCCCATGCTAAAACTTATCATAGAATAATGTATTTTGCCGACTCAAAATACATCAGGTATGTGAAATATTGTACTTAGTTCTGTTTCTTTCTTTGTGACGTTTTTGGTTGACCTTACTCTCTTTGACGTATACAGCTAAATGTGCCAGTTTTCAAAAATTTAACTTTGCTTTGGATAATAATGTAGACATGGATTGGTATGACTGTACGGTTTTTTTTAAAATTTCCTATGACTATGTGACAAATGAATATAAAACGTTTGACTTTATTTTATAGGATGTCAACATTGCATGTTATTGTATCTAGAAAATGTTCTATCAATCAATAGTACCATCCTTTACTAACTATAAACAGAGAAAGCATTTAGGTATTTTGAAGACCCATCTTTCTCCAAAGAGCTAAAGTACCTTCTCATCATTGAAGTCCAAAATGATAATAGTCAATCTACAAGACAAGACGGTACTACTATGGTTGTGTAGTTTTTTCAATAATTAGTTGCTTACACTACCTATAATATAGAAAGTTGATGTGTTTTGATTCATGACAGCTTTCCAACAGGAAGACTGAAAACTATAATGTTGACAATTTTAGGAAATTTGAAAACAAGTGCTCCATAAATTAAAAGATGTTGATTCCCTTTCATATACTAACAACAGAGAACAGTACTGAAATCTAGACCTTTGTTTAAGATTATCTATTGGTTTCCGAAAACGAAATTCTTAAGGTGAAAAATAAGAGAAGTTATAAGTAGCATTCTGGAGTGGAAATCGTCAATCAATAATATTCCATTATTGAGATTTTTTAAATTTAATTTGTTCATATGAAGTATAATTATATTTACAGTTGTGTTAAGAATTTGAAAATCGAATTTTTAAGTTATGTGGCCGAAAAGTATGGACAACGTGGACAGAAATATCGACAAATGTATAAAGAATTATTTAAAGATTGACGTTTCTGTTTCAAAATTGGTATGACATGTTAAAGCATGCTGGGCAAATCGCATTTATAAATCTTGAACCTTATATTTACAATCATGTAAGTGTTCTTATTGCAAATGATGAATATTGAAATATAATAAACTGAACAGAATACACTGAATCAGAAACATTAACTGTGAATATTTATGGAGTTTGAGCATTAACATGTTTGCTTGGCAAATCCATAAACCGTAAACCTCTTTTTACAAAAATGAAAGCGTTCTTTCTGCAAATGATGAATATTTTGAACAGAATACCATCAATTTGGACTATTTGTGGATGTTAGGCAATAATACGTTTTATAGGTCATTACTAAACTATTTAGTTTACAAATTTAACAGTTCATCGAAAAATAACAGTAGTTGGAGAAAAATATTTCACATAGAGTGATATCTAGAATGTAAATATAAGCACTGCAATACATTTGAATATATTAACTTCTTTATATATTTCATCTAAAACCTTACATGTTCCTGTGTTTTTTCACATTTGGATGCTTAATGTTGTGATTTATTGGATGTGTAGTTTACTCGCAAATTGAATTATAGTATCAGACTAATTCATGTAGAGCATCCCAATAAAAGTCATATCAACAATCTTGTGATGACAGTCACACAACTTTTTTGAGGGTCTTGATGAGCCTAGGCTTGCAATAGCACTGCATCAACATGTGCCTTGCATCTTTTTGTGAAAATAGACCAAAACAAAGATGAATAACATGTCCTTGCTATAACTCATTGTATAGAGATTAACGTTTAAATTGCGAATCATGCAAACCTTGTGGTATACAACATTTAATGAAATTTTGTGTTTTTTGTTAGCTCTCAAGTTTACTTTTATGTTCCATGTTGCTTTTTTTACTGGAATTGACTGTTTTATGAGATTTTAGATTGGTGTTTGCACCCAATTATTTATCTACTATGGAGATAATTATTAGTTTTGAAAATGTAAAAGAACAAAGCATATTTAGAGATAAGTTATGACCCTAAAATGAGTACTGAAAAGAAGCAAACAATATGCCTGTCAATGGTCATTCAATTTGTGAATGACAGCTCGTATTTTAAGCTGTTACAGTTAATAATGAAAATTACAACACATTAATTTTAATCAGAATATTTTATTTTGTATAAAACTATAAAAATATAGTGATAATTTCTAACATATGGAAGTGCAATTTTAAACATGTGATACATACAATCTTAAAAAACAAAACATATATGATTCCATTGATACATACAATCTTAAAAAACATAACGTATATAATTTCATTGTTAGCATCAACTTAACTGTTAAAAACATAAATTGTAATATCACTAGCATTTTAAAAATGGAAGCTCCGAGTATAAAGAAACAGGTAACTTTGATTAAATAATGCTATACTTACCCTTCTGAAGCATCTGGTCTCACTTCCTGATGAATCTCGTGTGTAATTAAATATGCCATTTTCAAACGAAGCATTAATAGATTTAATAGCATTATTTAATAATGTTATACTTCCCTGATGGAAGCTCATGTGTAAGTTAACTTGCCATTTTCAAAGTTTTTTTTACTTTGCTTTGAAATTGAGAATGATACACTACTCATGAGGGATTTTATGCTGAAAGGACTGTCTAGGGTTGTAAAATTAAAACTGGTATAATATGTAATACCTGGAATATAGATTAGTATGTTTGCTTTTCGGTTGATAAAAAGGGCGAAATTGTCATCCATCATTATTACCACTGATGTAATTGTTGCAGCTATGAATGAGTAAGGATACATCATCCAAGTAATTTTCAAACTAAAAATATTGTTAAATTTTCCACTGCTTATAACATGCTGGTCAACTACAGTCTGTATGCAGTAGACCACTAATAGATGCATCCATTGATGCAAACAGAAACTGCACAGCACTTATAGTAACAATATTTTTTCCTGAACCAAGTCACTGAACTATAAATGTAGGTCAAATTCAGTCACTGCAACACAGATGCTGTAGAGGAACGCTATATTTAGTAAGATGAATGCATTTATGAAATATAAACTTTGTAGCACTTACAAAAACACAGGTATTGACTTCTCCATTGTCTTTAACAATACCAATGAAGTATAAAATGTAGGTCAAATTCAGTGATAAGAACATGGATGTTGTCAAACAATGCTAGGTATACATCCATTGGTGAAATGTAAACTTGGTAGCACTAACAGTAAAACAGGTATGGACTCAACAAGACCAATTAAACATAAAATGTAGATTAAATTCAGTCACAGAAAGAGAGATGCTGTAGAGCAATCCTTGATGCATCCATTGATAAAAATATAAATTTGTGGTACTTAAAGTAACAATCAAATTTTCTCAACCAAGTCACTGAAACATAAAATGTGAGTCGAATTCAGTCATAGCAACATGGATGCTGTGGACCAATGTGTCATGCAACAAATGATTGATGGGAGTATTTACTGTGTAGCACGCTTAGTGACAAATCTTTCTTATCTACATGGAAGTATTGGTGAAAGAACTGACACACACATTACTAGATTTCACCCCTAAGGCTATCAATATGCTTGCTCTGGTCGCTAGAAATACTGGATTATGCCAGTGTACAACAACCAAATGACATTCAGATTGGTCCTTATTTTATGTAATATTAATAGTATTTGTACTGTATATGATGCAAGTAATGTATACAATTCAAAAAACTTATTTTTGAAATTAAATTGTTTCTTTTTTTCAAGATTTTCAAGATTTGGTAATTACATGCCCATCTAATCCAGTATTTCTAAAAGCCAGTGCAAGTGTATTATGAAGCCAACAAATCTTGGTATTCAATGAGTGGGGATTATATAAAATTTTAGGTTTTCTTTACACCAATGCACACTATTTATGCATTATTTACAAATTTTTCAATATGTTTGTCTACTTTTGTGAGAGAAATAAGATAACATAATATATTTATTACACACTCAATTAAACAAACAAACATTTTATATCTTGGAATGTAAAATCAAACAGAATAAAATCATATCTTCACAAGTTATCTCCCTTTATACAGTTTCTTATCTGACCAGCAGACGCACATAAATTACAGTAATGTGTAGAACATCGATCTAAGTATTAAGCAATTTCTTGAAAAAATGTACAGAAATAATAGGAATGTATATTTGAATCTATATTGAAATAAATAATTTGTATATAATATAACAAAATACATTTGTAAACTTAATTATAAATAAATATGCACATGAAACAATATGGGAATACACTGCAACACAAAGACTATCATTTTCTTTTTAGTTATAGATAACAAAAAATAAATTTTAAATGAAGCAATGAAATGCATTTCGATACAAAATAAGAACCGAGGATTTCTTTGAATACACAAGTCTTTGTAAATGATTTAACATCCCGTATTTGTAAAATGACATCAGTATTTTTTCATCTATTCATACTTTATTCTTCCGTACCAGCTCATGTGAGATAGGGTTATTTGCCATGCAAGATAAGCAAATTTTACATGACCACTTGATCTTTAGTGACATGGTAATAAAAACAACCAAATGATGTCATCCTGTAGGGAACACAACTTTATCTTGTGGGAAAATGACACCCTAGTCTTCAAAATTCAGACATTTTCACTGTGTTTCACATTTTAATTCTGAGATTTTAGACTTATTAATTTTGTGCTTAGTTTATTCATGTTGTATTAACCAAAATTAGGGTCATTCTTTTTGATGATATTTATTTTGATGTAGAATGCTGAATGACAAAGTTAGATTTCACAAACATGGCATCGATGTCTATGTAAATCACATTTGAATCCAAACTTTGACATTAAAATGGAAGAAAAATAAATGAGAAGCCTAGTCTCTGACTGAAATGTTCAACCTCTTAGGTGAGATTTCCGCATCCTACATAGATACTCATGGATTCTTATAAGCTTAAAAGGCGTCGACCAGGATCAAACCCCCAGAAGGGGGATACCTTCAGATACCTTCTTCAAGCATGTGTACAGTATGTATCACAAATTATTACAAAATGAAGAACACCTATATTTTCAATATAAAACAGAATAAATGACATAATGCCATTATGCTAAAATGATAACATTAGGACACAAAAATAAAACTGATTCACCTGAAGAAAAAAGTTACAAACAAAAATTGTGAAAGACTACTAATAAGATGTTATAATTTGCCTTTAGTTTTCCAGATACCACTAAATCATTGCAAGACCTGAAAGTATTCAAACACACTTCAAGTTTTAGTGTCAAGCTAAACTTTGTTTTTTTGCATTTCCTTAACTTTTGTATTACATGTACAACTGACTTCAGTTTCATAATCATTCCTCAACTAAGATTTTCCTTAACTTATATCTGGCAAATTTGAATTCTTAATAATCTTGTTAGGTTTCATTTACCCTTCATATTTCATTAATGGGGTTTACCAGTGTACCATGTGATACCCCATAACATTTCTCTGGAACAATTATTTCAATTGAAAACAGAATCGCTCCCCTTTACATTTTTCCATAAAAATGATGTTACTTGGAGAAATTTCAATGGAAAAGATTACCAAAATGTTCCACACAAACATTAAGGGGTATTGACCATGTGGTACACTGGCTAACTCCATTATCATATACAGTAAAACCTCGTTATAATGCCCCTCGATAACTTTGCCACCTCGCTTATCGCCACACTATTTTGAAGTACCAAAATCCATTTTGTTTATGTTTTTCTTTATGAGCCTCCCTCAATTTATCGCCAAACCCCTTTATAATGCCAAAATATGACTGAACAAATGATGGTGATAAATCGAGGTTTTACTGTATGTTCATTGGAAGCTTGAGATTCTGTTTGGCTAGAATTATATCTGATTTTGGACACTGTTTTGAACAAAAGATTTAACTATGTAAGTGGTTTCTAAAAACTGCTGAATATACATAAGTTTTCTATTCTCGATTAACATATAAAACTGTTCTGTTTGTCAACATAGTACATCTGGTTATTAGACTAAAGCTCTGTATGAATAAAGTTCTTGAATCTTAATCAGATAAACCTGAAATCCTGCAACACTGTGTATCTACAACTACTTGAGGTGAGCATATTGTAATACTGTTTCCTTTGTGGACATCTGGTACCTACAAACTTTGCTGGAGCAAAGAGCACCACTTTGATATACAGTCTGCACTAAGTATGTGAACAAGACACATCTGGTTATAGTTGACTTGTTCTGTCTTGATGAAACTCCTAAAAGCCCTGTTACAATATCAGTCTGGGCTGTCTTCATCCAGTATACCACCAGTTCTAACCTATAATATAAATATACAAGTAAATACAGTGAATTAGGATCCCTTGTCAGCTTGTTCCCTTTTTTGTGATATGCACTTATGTTTAAAGGGCAATAACTTCCAGAAAAATAAGCAAACCAACTTGGGTTTATGATATGCGCATCTGCTATAAATGTTGATGATTTGCACTCAGTTTCATGAAATAGTGCTTCATAGTTTTGGAGAACTTAGACAGACAAGAATTTTAGATGGACAGAGGAATGGACAGATGGAAACTTGATTAACATCCCTCTCTCTCCAAAAGTCAAACAAGCAAGATTCCACTAGGGATGTGTGTGAGGCTGTGTGTTCCAAAGTTACAAGTGAAAAAAGATTACTTTTGGTAAGCCAGACAAGTTAAAGCCAAACTGTTGATATACATACCAAATCTTCAAAAGCCTTGTAATTAACCACTTTGTCTCTATATTCAAGCTTAATTCTGTCTTCTTCTGTAAGTTTCTCATTGGTTGACTGTTCAATGGCCTTATTTACACATTCTAAGACGATGGAGCGCATGGCTACAGTTGGATGGTTTGGTTTTGTCAGGTAATATGAGACAGGATTTACACGTAATTCAGCTGGAACAACACGATGACCTTCCCTATAATAAATAGCGTGATAACATTACAATAACACAGAAATCGCTACAGGTAAACATATGATTTGAGTGTATGCCAAAGTCAAGATACTTTCACTAATAAAGAGACAGCAAATTCTTTGATGATGGAGAAAATCAATTACCTACAGCAAGCAAACCAAAAAATCTTTCTAACACTAGGATCCACAGGCCCCAAGTAGGAATACTACCTAGGAATTGAGAGGTACTGTGATCCATAACTGCATGTTGGGTATGTGGAAGAGTTGTCTCTCAAGCGACTGTTCTAGTCTGTTGTAGTTCTTTAATCAAAACATAACAAACATCAACCACTTATTCAAAGGTCAGACCAAGTACATTAAATGGTAGTGGTAACTACACACCAATACTTACCAACACTCATAAGCTTTCCATACAGCTCTCCTGGTAACATCAGGGTTGTTGTCCTGTAACACTAGTACAGCCAGTCTGTTCACTTTCTGTAATAACATAATTATCAAAGTACTGAAAGTGCTGATAGTAATCATGTCTGAACACATGACATACAAATCAAAAGTTGTGTGTCTTCAAATTTAGCAAGCATTACATATAACATGTTTTTTTTACTAAAATTTTAAAAGATTTTTTTTTAAAAATTGTGTTTATGGCTAACAATTTTGTCGACTAACAAGACAAAATACTTAATCCACAACACTAGCTCAGTCCTACGACAACTGACACTGGATATTGAACAATGATCATTAATTTATTTGAAGAATAAGATGTAACCTCATGATATATTCTTCTACATGGGGTGAACTCCAGCCTTTGTAATATTTTGCAATAGTAGATATAGTTAAGTTGACTATTTCACTTATATCCAGACGTCAGCAGCTATTGGCAAAAGAACCTGACTTTTATTTCGTAATGCAGAGTGCTTGGCATAGTTTCTACCCACTTTAAAGTCTTGGGTCAGACCCTGTTGGGGTTGGAACCTGCCACCTCACACTTAGGGAGTGAGCACTCTACCAATTGAGCTACTGCAGTGGTCAAGGGGTGTAAGAGAGTATATCAGTGGCTTTCTTCATGTTTCATATGAAGAAAAACTCAAGTCATGTTAAAAATTTTCCTGAAAGTTTTTTTCACTAAACTTAACTCTGTATAATATGTATATAGAACACAGAACTATGATTTACCTGTGCATAAAACAGTGCAAATATCTTTCCTTTTGAACACAGTATGCTGATTTTAGAGTTCTGAGGTAGCTTTAGTTCAGTAGAGTCCACAATGAGACCTGGAAAACCTGTAAAAACAATACTGAGTATATTAAACAGATATCAAGTAAAGTTTATAGCTACTACAAGTATTAATATTAATAATCTTCACTTGTGATATACTGTATATTGCTTTATTTTCAAGGTGTCAAATTTTCGCGGTCGTCTTGACCAATATTTCTGAATTCCTTACAATGATGCATTTTCGCAGCAGTTTTATTTTCGAGGGAATACACTGCACCGCAAGTATAGCAAAAATAAAACCATAGTGAAATATAAGCATTATACAGTGAAGGAGACTATTGAAAAAGTAACTAATCCTTCCTATAAGTTTCCAGTCTTGGATTGTGGCACTTGCTGTTATTTCAAACACCATTTTATCAAGTTCAACATAGTTATAGACATCAATCTCATCTTTGTAATCATGATTATTACATTATTTTCCTTTGTTGGTACAGAACCTATCATGATGCATATGAGTGGAGTGGAGTAATGGTGTTTTACTCCCCAGTCAAGATTCTTCCACTTATATCGAGACAGTCAGTTCTTGAATGGTGGAGGGAACCAAAGTGCCCAGATAAAACAACCGAATTTGAGCAAGTGAACAGACAAACTTTCTCACACTAGAATCAGCCCTGAGTGGGTCTAAAACTTGTCAATGAGAGGTTTTATTAATTATAAACATAAACATTGGGCCACAGACAACCCTGATGCACATGCCAGTAAGTGCAATAGAAATTAGCAATCATGACATGATACAATATACATACAGATAGATGTTTAGAACAAAGAGAAAAAGTTAGATTTAATAACATTTACCACTAATATGATATTTAACCATGATATAAATATAGAATTCTATAGAATATTATAACCGCTAAAACTAAATATTATAAAATATATTAAAGGTACAGTTATATTGATCTACCTTTGTATTTCAATTATACAGGATGTTAATTATAATGTCGAAATATTAATTACATGTACAACAATTAATGATCATAATTGTTGGATTATTGCTTTCTAATTAATGATATCCTGTTCATAATCCATGATGTTAATTATCAACATAGTCTTTATTTAAGTTAAACAACAGCTGTTGTAAAATGACTTCTCTTCAATGGAACATCAATACACTGCAGTGTAAAGTCGAAATATTTCAGCTTACAAAACTTGCCTTGCTTTCACAAATGCAGAGTGACTGCCCTTCAATGGTACATCAATCCATTGCAGTTTAAGTCCAAATATTTCAAGTGATAAAGTCTACCTTGCTTTTAATGATGTAGAGAAACTACCCTTCAATGGATCATTAATTGATTGCAATGAAATTCTTAAATATTTCAGCTGTTACTCATTAAATTATGAGCTGAATTTACTAAAGCCAAGTGAGAATAAATGTCTTGCTCATGGACAAACTATGCTGTTAAGCTGGCTTGAGATGAGTTGAGTTGAGTAATGATGTTTAACATCTCATTCAAGAGAATGTTTCACTTATATTGGAGACTTCACTAGCTATAAGCGAAGGTGCAGAAATTTTGACTTTACTTTGTGCTGATGGCAATATATAGCAGGGTTCTATATCGTGCCATGGGACCTAGTTTATTTTAAAATCCCATCCAAAAGATATGTGATTTTCATTTCGTAATGCCAAGTGCTTGCGAAAGAACAGTCACTACCTACTTTCAAGTCTTGGGACAAACCTGGTAAGGGTTCCAACCCACAACCTCCTACTTATGGAGTGAGCACTCGGATAAAAAGTGGTGGAGGAAATTACTGTTAAAAGTCACATAAGTATTTTACAGCTATTTGTATATAGAGGTTAACAGAAGTCTAGTAAAATGGTAAAAAAAGTTGGTATTTCATAAATAATGTTGCAGACTTTTACTAATTAAAAGTAAAATTGATAAAATAAATAATGAGAGTTTGAAATTCTGAAAGATGATATACCTGTAAAGTATAAGAAGTTAAACTTGGGCCAACAATTCTATTTCAAGTTGTTTAAGCATACATGTAGTATATTTTTTGTTTTTAATAACTATTACACTTTTCTTATAAAAGTTTCCATTTTATTTTTGGTTAAAATTAAGAGTTCATAGTGTAAAAGTAATATTTAAATATTACATTATAAAGAACATTGTTAAGAAGTATCAGTATTAATTCATTAAAGCATATAATATTTACCATATGCTAAAAATGATAATTTCAAATAAAATTATGATATCTACGAAATCATTTTTAATCTTAAGAACTTTTGTTACAACACCCAACTCAACACACAAAGACGGAAACTGGTAATTGCAATTAACAAACACTACTGTAGTTTTAATTTCAAAATCATTGAAGTAATAAATATTGTCAGTTTTCATGCAAAATATCAGAAGTTCTAAATCAGACACAAACTAACCAGTCAACATAAAATTTACATCCCCACCCCCCACCCCAAAAAAGAGCAAAAACTTTGAAAACTGGCAAATAAAGTGAAACATGTGGATTTTCACCAGGAGAGTAAATCCTGGTGCTCCACAAGGGTGTGTGCAGATATAAGCTCCTCTTCATATGTACATTATACATACATGCTTCACAAACAGCATTGGGTTTGTGATCAATATCCAATAACATTTGTGCAGCAGAATTACAGTCCAACCTGCCTTAAAGCCATTTCTATATAAGGGCCACCTGCTTATAAAGTCCAGTAGAATTGTATCCCAATTGTTCTTTATTCATTTTATTTGAACCTATATATAAAAGCCATCTGGCCTTTATAGACAGGTTGGACTGTATATGGAAAACTTTTACATCAAAATTTCCTAGAATGCTGATTTTCAAGAAAACATCAACTTACACAATCTCACTTCCAATGAAAATAATAATTCCACACAAATGTTATGTATATTACCATACTTGGTATACTAATGAACCAAAATGACAAATTTTTATACAATATATTAATTACCTGAGAATCGTCCACTGGGATCTTCTGCCTCTATAACTTGTTTACCCGTAGTTAAGGAGTAGGCTTTCAGACTACCATTTACAGCAAGGAACAAATATTCTGTACCAGTTGGTCCAAACACTTTGGAGACCTATAAAGTAAGTTACATTGATGTTTATTATGTCCTAAAGTAAACTAGCCAATATTTAAGAAATAAGGTAATTTTCCAATGTCTTTATGAACTTGAAAGTATAACGGGCTGTTTCAATTTTTTGCATAAAAGGCTTTGTTACAATATTTATTAAAATTTGTTTTATTACCGTTTAACATTTTCCATGTTAATTTGAAAACAATTTTGAAATGCACTGTTGGTGCACCTTTTCATAAAAACGGGTCCTCTCCTGTCAGTCAACAAGAGCATTTCACATCTGACATCATCATGTTAGTGCATGGAGCAATGTATCTATGAAGTTGCAAAGTATACTCAATGTCAAATACTGTAAATGTATTTAATTTCATGTGTATTTATTTTCGCAGTATAGGATATTTTGACATACCCGCGTAGTTAAATTTTCACGTTTTCCAAATATGCTCTATAACATAAGTATAATATAATTTTTGCTTTGTATTAATTCTCGTGCAAAACAAATGACCGCGAAGTAAGCGAAAATTAGTACACCGCGAAAATAAATTCATTTACAGTTATTTTTTTATGCAAAGATATTGCAATTGTAAATATTAATTGGTATAATACAGTAATTTTGTTTGTTTTAATTTACTACCAAATGTTCAAAGTGTCCTTGCCCACAACATTGCAGATATAATGACAATAAAACATCTTTGCGATGAGGAACATAGCTTTTGCCATCATGTCATAATGTTTCCGCTATTATTTCAGAACTTCTATTACCAAGCTTAAGGTGGAATGGAAATTTATAAACAAGAGCACTGCCAAGAGGAGCAAAATACACCTGTTTAAAATTTTACCATTAAACTGTTGGCAAAGATCACAATAATGGCGAAGTACAACAGGAAAGGGAAACAAAAATGAGTGATCTTGTCCATAATATGCCGTTCTGTTAAATAGTGTAAGAGCAGATCAGATGATAAAAAATCTGAGAAATTAACACTTTTCTTGAAACAGGTGTATAAAAACGTAACAAATCAATGTAACAAAATTATGCAGTAATTTAAAATATGTTTTAAAATGTGGATAACTAATGAAGACCTAGCCCCCTAATTACTTACGGCACAATGAGTAACATCTTTTTCTTCCAGTAATTTATAAGTAGCCTTTGTTAGATTGATGTCTCGCCTCATTTCTCTCAGCTGTTCTGACTTTAGATCAAATATAATTATTGATAAATGAGCACCTGTAAAATAGAAGGAAACAGACCAAGTGTGGTTGCTACAGATTACGCTCTAAAAGGGACGTCAGAATAATGACCGTTGCCACAGTAAACATGACAAAAACTAGAACTGTTAGTGAAGCTGACTTATACAGCCTGCAAAGACTTTGTCATTGAGCCATGACCTTGACCTATATGCACCAAAACTTTGTATGAGACACACTGTCTCATGTTTGTTAACATTTGTTCCAAGTCTGATTACAAAGCATCCATAGACACACAAGATATAGACAAGCTATTGCAACAGAGGGCCAGGCAGGTAGATTGACAAACAGAGGGACAGAGTAATTTCTATTTCTCACACCTGTGACATGGAAATCCCGCATTTTTACCAATGTGGGTTTACCTTGTCTCACCCTAGGGTTGAGACAGGCTACATGCTAGGCCCTCAGTCTTATATATTTGATAGATTCTATTAATACCTCCCCTAAACTTCCTCTGTGTGGGGTATATAAACCCTTAATACTCAATGACATAAGCACACATAGAAGATGTACAGACTACTACAGCTGGTGATGGACTGGATTAAAAAGTGACAATAACAATACAGATTATATAACATTGATTTCCAGTTTCATTAACTGTGTACTTAAATGTTATTTCTGTCAATTTATAGTGTATTTTTCATTTTTGGTCTAATTTAATTTTTAAACGTATCTGTCACCTTTAAATTTAAATAAAATATGGATATCTAAATTGCAAAGAAATGGTATAAACTTAATTTAGATAAGTAATGATGTCCCTCAATAACTCAATAACACCTTGTTTATTAGCACATCAACCAATCCAAATCCATTTCCAGTGTTTTCCATAAGAGGCTGCAACAGGCAAATTTGACCGCCTAAGACTCCAAATTGGCCAGTAAGAATTCATAAAATTGCCTACAGAAGACCTGAAAATCATCTACCTCTTGCTACAAATTTTAGGGAAATCACTGCATTTCATATATGCTTTTCTTTATATTGTTCCATAGATTTATCTAAGAACTCCTATATAAGGCCAAAATATTTAAAAAGATTTAGTGGTGACGAGTCTAGATTTTACTATCGTTAAACATCAAAGTGGGTGTGGGAGATCCAACACCCAAGTGGGAGTGGGAGGTCCAATAAATACCATATACTTTATATACACATTCAAACCTAGCTTTTGTTGATACCGATTTAAATATAAAGTGCATCAAGTTTGACCTGGCTGTTTGACCTGTAATTTGAATATTAGATTGGGGTAATTGACAGTGATCTAAGTAAGCATGTTTTATTACTATAAACACCCGGTACCCAGTATTACTATCATCTATCCTTATATATCTACTTTATGTATTAAGCCACATAAATTACACAATGGATATGTCTGTTTGAATATTCAAAATAAAGGTCAAATGGCCAGATCAAACTTGACACACTTATTATTGCATATACATTTAGTCTCCATGTTGATTTAACTCCATATATGGTGTATATACCACTTGTCAAATACATAGCAAATAAATTTTTTGTTTTCTTGTTTTTAAAATCCATTTATCTCGACATATGAGGCCAAAAACATGAATTTTGTATAAAATACATTCCTAAGTGTATTTCACTTCCATCATGTACATACTTAAAAAATATTCTTGTTAAATCATTTATCTTCCATTTTAAACAACAACTAGGGTCATACATGTATGTGAATTCTTTCCACTGCATACAAAACTACATATCACATGTACAGTCAAACCTGTCTGTAAAGTCAACCAAAGGGAACTGATAAAATTGACCTTTAAGGGGAGATGGCCCCTATATACAGGTTTAATTAATATGAATAAAGAACAATTGGGATACAATTTTACTGGTTTTTAAAAGCAGGTGGCCCATATCTAGAGGTGGTCTTTAAGGCAGGTTGGTCCTTATACATGTTATATACAGGTTCAGATAACATGAATAAAGAGCACTTAGTTCAATTTTACTGGCAGGTGGTCCTTATATAGAGGTGGTGTTTAAGGCAAGGTGGTCCTTATATAGAGGTGGTGTTTAAGGCAAGGTTGTCCTTATATAGAGATGGTGTTTTAGGCAAGGTGGTCCTTATATAGAGATGGTGTTTTAGGCAAGGTGGTCCTTATATATAGAGATGGTGTTTTAGGCAAGGTGGTCCTTATATAGAGCTGGTGTTTTAGGCAAGGTGGTCCTTATATATAGAGATGGTGTTTTAGGCAAGGTGGTCCTTATATAGAGCTGGTGTTTTAGGCAAGGTGGTCCTTATATAGAGATGGTGTTTTAGGCAAGGTGGTCTTTATATACAGGTTTAGATAAAATGAATAAAGATCAATTGGGATACAATTTTACTGGCTTTTAAAAACAGGTTGCCCATATATAGAGGTAGCCTTTATGGCAGGTTTGACTGTATATTATACAATTCAACAGATGTACTCATTCATCTCTGACATAACGATAGAGGAATAACTACAGATGTTACATAAAAATATAGACAATTTATTATATTTATCATACTTTACTTATATAGCTGAGAAAAGTTACATTACTGTATCTCATGTTATGTGACTTATGTCCTAACCGACTTTATATCACATATTATATAAATCTTTTCTACTATCACAAATGACCTGAATCATACCAGAGAAATTTACTCATCTCCATCTGTGTTGTCTTCAAATACAATACCAATGACAATTTGCAATTTAATGTCTGCACCTTCATCACTTGTGTAACATTTATATACTGTAAACTAATTACCTATCTAACAAGTGCAAATTTAAGTGAAATTTAGAACCATGTTTAGGAAAACAATATGTCTCCTCTTGTGGACCAATATGTTTAAACCACACATCTTGTGCAATTCTGTTTGAATTACATAAGCTTTGGTTGCAGAGTTGGTTTATCAATATGTCTCACATTGTTCAGGCAAGACAATATGAAGTTAATAGATAAATATGGATTAATTATTTTTCATAACTGTGTCACTCAAGAGCTGGGCCTCAGCAAGGGCAGCTGCCAAAGACAGAGCATCATTGAAAACATGTATTGAGGCCTTATGTGCCAGCGGGCACGGAAAGGATAGGTGAGGTGGTGAGGTGTCACTCAATAGAATGTTTTTATGATGAAAAGTTTAGGTCTTTGTAAAAAGAAATTGCCCAAGAATATTTTACAATAAATACCATTACAGAGTTGCTATCTGTAAAAATTGACCTTGTGACCTTGATCCTTGACCTATGTACCTAATTTTGGTATGAAACATATCACCTCATGTTGGTTTATACATTTGTGTTACATGATCTCATGTGTCAAGTTTAATCAAAATCCATCCACAGACATAGAAGCTAGGGAACGGACATAAATATTGGTATAGACAGCAAAATGGAATGACAAATGGATGAACAGATAGATAGACAGGGTGATTCCTATATAATCCCCAACCTATTTTAGAGAGGTTGGTACAGTGCTCGCTCTGTAAATGGGAGGTCATGTGTTCGAACCCTGACCAGGTCTGACCCGAGACTTGAAAGGTGGTAGTGACTGTTTGTTTGTTAAGCACTCAGCATTACGGAATGAAAGTCATGGTTCTTTCAGATAGGAACTTAAAATAAACAAGGTCCCGTGTCAAGTTGGCTTGGCACGATAAAGAACTCTGCTGAGCAACACACAGGCAAAATTTCTGCACCTTCGCCTATAGCTGGCGACCTCTCAAGTGAAATATTTTTGACTTGGATGTTAAAGACCATTACTCAACTCTTTTAGAGGGGGTTGTAAATAGGTTATATAATACATACATACACAGTATGTTTTGCTCCACTAACATATATAACTATATACAGACATCAAACATAAAACTCAGATATTCTAAATAGTTCATCAGACTCTAGTATTTACCTATATAACTTTCAGTATTGAGATGAAGACATTTAATCCGTCTGATCATGCAGTACTTAACTCATCAATACTTTTTCTCAATACATTTATACATTTTTTTCATTCAAGCATCCTCAAATTATACTTGACGCAATACACATGGGTCATGACTGGAATTAATTTTTATATAACAAGTACCCCAGGATCACAGACATTAAAGGTAAAAAAGTCAATAAATGAATACTCTTATATATCAAACATGAATGATTTTTGTAATTTTCATCTGGGTGTATTTATTTCCTCACTGAACTGTGTTATAAATCAGTCAGTATAGATGGATATTCCCATGACATTTAACAAGGTAAAATTTTTATATTCTGGATTTATTTTTATATTTTATTTTAAAATTTATTTTATTTTTTTCATTTTTCAGACACCTTAAGCCTAAGGCTTGTACATGTTGTATGGGGACATTTTAATCTTTGCACTGCAGTACTAATGTAAGCTGATTTTATGTATAAGTCAGTCAGTATAGATGGATTTTCCCAGGTAATATTTTATATTCTTGATTTATTTTTACATATTTTACTTTATTTTATTTATTAGACACTTTGGTAAGCCTTACACTTTATGGGCACATTTAATTTTTGCACTTTGGTACTATGTGAGGTAGATCACACAAGGCTATCCCAATTTAGCTATAACTGGCAGTGTGTATTATGTATGTCTGTCTTGTACTAGCGCCCACTTAGCTTGAATATTAGGAGCAAGCTCACAGAGACAGCAGCTGCAGAGGTTGCTGCCTCTCTGGTTTATTACCTGACAATGGTGGGAAATGTTTGCAACAATTATTATAATTCCATGATATTTGTGTACTTCTGTTTTCTCATTTACAGATGACAGCCAGTACAAATGCTTTGTACAGAAATAAAATAATTTCAAAAGCTTTTTTAATTTTTTCCTCTGTCCAACTTATGTGAAAATAAAATGCATGCAGAAATTTTCCCAATTACAGGTACATCTCTTCAAATTTATGCAACTTCTCCTATAGCCAGTGACATGCCTTCAAGTCTCCAATTTTAATCTCCAATTATAGTAAATTACTTGTAGAATTTTTAAGTTCGGTAAATTACTTTTAAAGGCCTGCAGCAAAAAAAGATTTAAAAAAAATGAAATTGTCTAACACGCAATAAGCCAGAGTCAACCCACTGATAGAATATTTAGAGTGCCTTTTAAAGAGTCAACACTTGAGACCTGGCTATGCATGCAACTTTAATTCTCACACAAGATTGCACAATCAAGTACACCAATAAATGAAAATCAATTAACTGTAATCTGCAAGGTGCTTGTTCTGATAAAGGAATTAGCAGTGAATCTTGTGATACCAGTCAGCTGTTAGCCAGCTAAATTAAGATCAGGTATTGCAGGTATAGGACAGGTAAGGCTATACTCAATGTCTCCCCTGTAGGTATATAGTCGGTGTAACATGCATTCATAATTTTTATCTAATCTAATGTACATTTATCTTGCCAAACAACTAACTGATAGATCAGGGATTTAAATATATAACGCAGAAATTCAAACATAAACAGCCATTCCAACTGCATTATTTAAGATCAAACTGGATACTGATATAAATATAGTACAGGTTTGTGTGATCAAAGATTTCTATGCGGTTAAGTGGAGTTTTCTGGGTTCAATAGAATATAAATATCATCAGAACTAGTTCAAGGATTTATAAATACTATAATTCACAAACTCGAATATAAACATGGGACATTTCAGCAAGCCTACATATATCGGTCTGCTTGCCTGGTCTACTTGATCAAAGGTGTCTGTTCACTAGTTAAGTGGAGTTTTTTGGGCTAAAAGAAGAAAACTATTTCAAGGATTTATAAATAATATAATAATTCACAAATTCAAATATAAACATGGGCAAGAGTATGTAAATGCTGGTATAAAGGACTTCTGACATGGGACATATCATCCAGCGCACATCAGTCTACCTGATCGAATTAGTTTAAAAGGGTTTTCTGAGGTCATCAGAGTACAATCTATATAAAATAAATTGAACTTTAATCAACAGCTGGATATAAATTGATACAATAATACAACTGACTGACTGTTCTCATTATTGTGATGTATTTATAAACTGAACTGGGACATGTAATACACCAGACACTAGGTGATCAATGTTTACACCTGTATATATATATATATATATATGACAGGAGGTGAGGTGGATAATTATATAGGACATATAAGATGATGGGTATATACCTGGAAATTAAATCTAAGGTAAACATGTAAACAATTACCTGTGTGTGTATGTGTGTGTGTGTGTGTGTGTGAGAGAGAGAGACACTCGGAGAGAGAGAGATTGTTTATACAATCAAAACTGTCTATAAAGAACTCCCAAGGGAACCAGTAAAATTGGCTTTTATGAGCAGGTGGCCTTTATATAAAGGTTCAAATAATATGAATAATAATAAGAACAATTAGGATACAATTCTACTGGCCTAAATACACAGGTGGCCCTTATATATAGAGGTGGCCTTTAAGGCAGGTTGTACTGTATATGTCAGAAATTGATTGATTTAATTGGGTTTTACATCTCAATAAAGAATATTTCAATAATATTGAGATGTCACCAGCTATAGGTGCAGTGAACTCAAGGCAATGAGCCAGGAGAGTTCTTTAACATGCCACAACTGCCATAACATGGTGCATGAGTTTTTCAGGTCTTTTCAAAGGACCTGATGACTTTCGTTTCTACATGCTTTACTTGGCAAAAGAAGTAAATACCTTTTTCCAAGTCTTGATCAGACCAAGCTAGGGTTCGAATCAATGACTTCCAGCAAAAAACAAAGCGAGCACTCTACCAACTTAGCTATTGTAGTGGTTTTATACAAATTTGAGAACCCTTCTAGAAATAATTACTGTCAAATATCATCAAATTTAGCCCTGGAGTTTAGAAGGATTTGACTAAAATGTTAAAAAGTTTACAGATAGATGTTTGATGGGAAGTTGGCCCTATCCCTAGCTCATCTGAGGTTTAGCAGGTGAGCTAAAAAGATAAAATAATTAGTATGCTACATTGATTTAATATTATTTATTTTTTGAATTTCAGAAATAACTGAAAAACAGACTTGGGGTAAAGGAAAATGTTTGGAAGTTTAGTTTAGGACTAGAGTGAATGGAGACGATGACCAATGTCAGTGACCAGGAGGAGGTAATCTCAGCAGATAAGTCTGGATGTCAGAATGTAGGAGGCCAACAATCTGTAGGCAGTCCACAAGACCAACAAACTACAGGCTATACTCAGGAGGAGAGGGTTACAGACCATGCTATGGAACAGAGGTCTATAAGTAATTCTCAGGAAGAGAAGTGTATAGGCAATAAACAGCAACATATTCCAATAGGTGATATTCAGGAACACAGGTCTATAGACAATGCACAGGATCACAGACCTATAGACAATGCACAGGATCACAGGCCTACAGGTAATTCAAAGGAGCAGAGGTCTATAGACAAGTCTCTGGGACAAAGGCCTATGAGCAATTCCCTGGATCAGGGACAAATAGACAATTTTCAGGGACAGATGCCTATTGGCAATGCAAATGAACTGAGAACTACAGGAAATCCTTATGAACAGATGCCATTGTCTATTCAGTATCATTCTGCTAGCAACACTCACTCTGAAGGTGGGACATATCCAGATTCAGAAACTAATCAAATCAAATTTGTTTCAAATTTTCCCAAAGACAATCATAAACATTATTTGACATCTAATGAATCTGTCACACCATTACAAGTAAATGATATGAACATAAGCCCAAACAGGCCTCAGAACAGTGAACATCATTATCAGCCATTTTGTGAGAAGCATGAAGATGAAATTCTGTGTATGTTTTGTGTGGAATGTAAAGTAGCTGTATGCAGGAACTGTATCATTGAAAATCATCAAAAACATGACCTAGACAAAGTGGAAAATCACGCGGACGACAATCAGCTTCATGCAGCAAAATGTTTAGATAAATTAGTGACTCAATTTAGATTATGTCAAAAAGAAATCAAAATATTAGATACCCAGAAGGACTTTTATTGTGAGGAGGTTGTAAAACTTATATCCGCTTTTAATGAAAACCGTGAAAAATTGAAATCTGATATAGACCAAGTAACGGATGATCTTATTGGTTATTTACAATATCGGGAAAAAATTGATCTGGAGAATCTGAACCAACGTAAAGATTATTTTGAATCAAAATTAGGAGACATTAGAGAGTCTATTATAAGCTGTGAGAAACATCTAATAAGTAAAAATGATGTGGATCTAGCAGTGACCATACCCGAATTAGACCATGTACCCACGTATAACAAGATCTATATACCCCCGTTTTCAAGTAAAATACCACATAAGCTTTATCTTCAGAGCCACGTTGGATTTTTGGCAGCCTTTCCAATTTCCACATTTTACCCATCAACCCATCTAAACCTTGTCACAACATTAAACTCTGATGAAGCCTTATTTGCCAGCCATGGAAAAACGGGTATTTATAAAATTACGAAAGATGGCAGAGTTATTAAAAGAATAAGAACCATGTCAGTTCATTCAATGTTTCTCTTGGAGGACATTACTGTTGGTGATATAGCTGTGACAGGTAATGGAGTTATTGTAATATCTGAATTCCAGGGGACACATTTATGGAAAGGACCTTCAGATTTGGGGAAATTTGAATTAGTGAAAAATTTCCATCCATTCTTGACTCAAGGTATATGTGTGGATGTTACAAAATGTGATATTTATATATGTTTAAATTTAAAAAGTAACCACCAAATTAACAGGATCTCACTAAATGGAGAAATAGTACAAACAATTTCATTTGCTGGTTCAACACTTACCCGACCAATGAAAATTGAGATGAGTAAGAATGGAAACATATTCATATTACAACAAAACTCTAACCAGAATGCAATGGACTTGGTTGTCATGGATACCAATGGACATGTATCACATGTTCAAAATGCTATTGGTAGACAAAAAAGTGCTAGTTTATTCACTTATGATTTGGTGATTGACAAGTATGATAATGTTTTAATTAGTAATTATGATAGGTCAAGGTTATTTCTATTTGACGTGGAGAGAAAGTCGCTCCGATATGTACGGTTGAAACTCCACTCAGATAAAACCTGCAGAAGTAAAGTGACAACAGGAATCTCCCTGGATGAGATGGGATTACTTTGGACATGTAACTGTTATGATGTCAGAGATATATTAAAAACACAAGTGTCAATCATGAAATTATAACAAGGAATAGACCACCCCTACTTCTGCAAGTTCCAAGAAACACACAGATTATAGAAAACTAGCAACATTCATTGAAAATCAAAGCCTATTGCCCTGTTTGTTAGACGGTATTAATAGAATCTTACACCTGCAATAATGTAAGACAAAGATATCTCAAATGAGGACGAATATTTTCCTGTCCAGAATGAGTTTTAGCTTTATCTCTGTCTTACATTGTTACCAGTGTAGGATTCTTTTTGTCACACATTTGCAGCATAAAAACATGATTTGTAAACAAAAAATTGCAATCAAACGTTCAGTTTTCAGGCCATCATGGGTGCCTTCTGAGAATGATGTAATCAATTTTGTTGACGTCCTCACGTAAAATGATTATGATATCATCCATTAAGCATGTGTAAGTGATTGTGACATTGAGAAATTGTTGGTTGAAACAAGTGATCTTATCCCTAGAGTGAGATAGAAAATTCTTCCATATCTGCTCATGTAAGATAGGGTTTTTCCCCATGTGAGATACGCATATCTCACATGACCACGTGACCTTTAGTGACGTCACAATCGAAAGACAATTACATGACGTCATCATATGGGGAGCATGACGTCATCTTGCGGGAAAATGACATCAAAATCTTCAAAATTTAGAAATTTTGAGTGCGTTTCAAATGTTACATACTGGATTTTTGAATGAATGACTTTGTTTTGTGTTTATACATTTTGTATAAACCAAAATCTGGTACAATCTTTCCAATGGTCATATTTTTTTCAAAGTAGAATGTCAAATTACAAAGTTAGATTTTACAAACATGGCGTCGATGTCTATGTTAATCGTACTTGAAGCCAAATATTGACACTTAAATGGAAGAAAAATAATCCATTATGAGTTTATCCATGAAGGATAGAGAAATCTCACCGGAGGGGTTGAACATTTCTGGTCAGAGACTCGGCAAGCCTCGTCTCTGACTGAAATGTTCAACCCCTCCGGTGAGATTTCCCTATCCTACATGGATACTCATAATGGATTCTTATAATCTCACATGGGTAAAAATATGGGATTTCTATGTCCCATGGGTGAGACAAAAAACTCTCACATGGGTAAAAATGCGGGATTTCAATGTTTCTTGTGTAAGAAATAGTTCTATCATCTATCAAACAAAGTTTTCTGCCATTTTACATTTTGCTATTTTCTATCTCTCCTTGGTAGCCTTATCATCAGACCCCTGCAGTTTCACAATAATTTCTTAACTATGATTTTCCTTCTTTTATTTCCAGATTTAGTAAAAATTTTGCAGAACTTCAAATTAAGATTTTTGACAAAATTAAATACAACTGTTATAAGCTTGAAGTGGTCTTCAAAATGACAATTTAAATTCTTGAACATTTTTAAAAATTAGCAAAATTTAGATTTTAAATTTGTCAGATTTAAGTTAAGGAAAATCTTGGTTAAGAAAAGATTGAGAAACTGGGGTCAGGGGAGATAAGTAGCATGTGCTAAATTATCAAATAGTATTTGATTACTTCTTTGAATACAAATGTATTATTTCCCCATTTTATTACTCTCTTATCTCACATAAACCTCAAATTATCATCTGTTCTGTATTAAATGTTATTTTATATAAAAGAATTCAGATTTGTAGGTCTCATTTAAAATCTTCGTTTTTGAAACCAACAGGCTGACCAATAAAATTTTTTAATTTGTCCAGATTGGTAAATTTTTAGTGCGCAAGGTACTTTTTTATCGTTAAGTGTTTAATTTTGGCACAATTTCCATATAAAAAGTCAGAATTTTTAATTAAAAAACCCATCAAAATAGGAAAAATCTGTCTAATAAGACCTTTCATTATACAGTTGACTCTCGTTATCTCGAACTCGACGGGGAAATGCAAAAAGTTCGACTTATCCGGAGTTCGAGATAACCGATGTTAAAAACGGCAACAAAAGGGAAGTAACTCGTACACGCCTACCGGAAGTCGCTTCCAAACTGTATGTCATCGGCATTGACATTTTAAGATGCAATGATAAATGATTCAATTATGCATTTTGTTTTATAAGATTTTCTTTAAGTACTCAAATCTGTCAATAACTGATTGCGCTATTGTTATTAGCCGACAAATAGTGGAGTCCGTTTTGGTCTCCATACCAGTTTCGCTTTGTGTACTTTAATTACCCCAAGCTTCCGGTTGTATTGAGTAATGTTCACATCACACGCTTTCGGCAGCCATGTTCAGCTTGGCAGTAATTATAACACCGGCTAATCTCCTTGATGGTTTAATTGCTTATGCAAGGGATAATAATTAAGGGCTTAAGGAAATTGGGAGGTCAGTGCAATGTTGTAATTTTAAAATCAACACGAGGCCGACAGTCAAATATTTTATTTATGTCGGAATGTGTTTTTTCTACTAAAAAATCTGTAGGCGTTGACAAATTTGATTTTCCTAAATTTTTTGTTCGAGTTAACAAATTTAATTTTCCTAAATTTTTGTTCGAGTTAACGAGTGTAATTTTCCTAGGATTTTCATTCAAGGGGACGAAAATATTGTTCGACATATCCGATAATTCAAGATATCCGAGTTCGAGATAACCGGATTGATTTTGGTTTAATAAAGAACAACTCTGTTCGGACTTTTTAAAAAAGTTCGAGATATCCGGTAGTTCGAGATATCCGAGTTCGAGATAACGAGATTCAACTGTATCTGTCTGTTTATCAATTTTTATGTTACAAATCCGTCAAAAATGGATAAATCTGTCAAATTGGTCAGCCTGAACCAAGTATAAGTGTTGCATGCAAATGGAATTCAGAAAACAGTGGCTACCATCAATTACCAATACTTAATTGTTTATCATTGTTTAGAGATGTCATTTGGCATAGCTTTTAATAAGGCCCCAGTTTCACAATCATTCCTTAACTAAGATTTTCCTTAATTAAATCTGGAGAAAATTTTGTTGATCTTCATGCTTATCAAGAATTAAAGGTGTCATTTTGAAGATCTACATTTATTTTCATCAAAAATGTACACCCATATTTCCCATAGAGATTGCAAAAGTTTGTGAAATTTAAGTTATTAAGGAAATATTTAGTTAAGGAATGGTTGTAAAATTTGAGTCAGAATACTTATAATTTTGGATTATTCTCATAAAATCAGTATTCTAGTTTTGTCAATACTTTTTATTTGTAATATATGTACCAAAAATACTGACAAAATCTGTCAAATTTAAGTTTACGAAAATCTTAGTTATGGAAAGATTGTGCAACTGGAGCAGAACCACAACTACTATAAACCAAATATCCTACCATCATCAGACTGATTGGAGATGTTTAAATTCCATTGAGACAACATGGTTGTTTCAAAATAAGCAACATAGTGACATCATCAGAACAGGTCATTGAAATTGTTAATATTATAATGGTAACACTATGAATTTTATGTAAATACCTGTTGATATAGGGCAATTTGTTTTTTAAATTTTGTTAAGTTTTTATACCCCAGCAAACTAGTTTGAGGGGGTATATAGGAATCACCATGTCCATCCATCTGTCTGTTTGTCCCATGTAAAACTGTGTCTGGGCCAGATCTCATAGTTGCTTTGGAGGACTGTCATAAAACTTCACATGAATAATCTGGTCCAAAGGTGTGTCAATGACCTTCTATCAAGGTCATATCAGAAAGATCAAGGTCGTGGGAAAACATTAAATGTTTGGGGTGGGGGTATTTGGCTCTCAAGAGACAGTTTTAGTTTTTTTAGTGAAAAAATTTCCCTTACAGGCTAAAACTAAAATTTAAATTTATTGGATCTAGCAGCAACTGATTGGTTTTCAGTCAGTAAAACAGATGTACTGTTGTTTTGTATACAAATTAACCTGTTAAAGCCTTAGGATAAATATAAAATTACTTCCATCATCCATACTGAAAATGTACATGTATTTTTTTCTTTGTATATCTTGCACATTTTATATTGCCATAATCTCTTCATTATACAAAAATATCGCAATTTTAACCACCAGTAAAATTTAATCGTATTTTATATCATATTTTTTTCTTTGTAAATGTCAAACATTTTATTTTGCCAGTAAGTTTTTGTAGTAAGTTTGAATTTTAACATCCCAGTATATTTTATTTATGTCCAGGTAGTCAATTCTGGGATGGTATATGAAACTGGAGTAACTGAATAAAATAATTAACTTTCAGCAAGTGGTTTTTTAACAATTTTCTCACAATGACACGCCTTAAGCTAGTATGAGAAAGTCTGTTAGTTAACGTGTCAATGTCTGGCATTTTCTTTGGTCACTCCAGTTTTCTCCACCAGTCAAAAACTGATTGCCTGGATATAAGTCAAAGAATCCTGACTGTACAACTTAATTACTTCACTCCACTAAGGGGTGGTAAGTTTTGGATAAATTACTGCATGTATTTCTTACATACTTGTTCACAGAGTGTGTAAACAGACACTCTATTTTTTCTGTCCTAACCTAAAATTGATCTCTGTTTTTTTATCTGTGATGTGTATATTGATTTTTCATTAAAACAAATAAATGCATGTATTAAATACATAAAGTGTACATCATTTTATGTCTGGTCTATATTTTGTTTAAGTTTAAAAGGTTCAGAAACCAATAAGATCAGTCTGATAAACAAACACATGATCACAACATTAGGTGAATTTATCTATCATGTGTATTACATCAGGTGAATTTATCTATCATGTGTATTACATCAGGTGAATTTATCTATCATGTGTCTACTACAAAGTCCAAACTATTTATATATGTTAAGAGTTTATATTTTGTCTATTTATCATAATGAGGCCAAATAAATACATAAATACAGAAACAGAATTATCTGACAAACTGACGAATAACTAATTATACTGTGAAATCAACAAACATTTTAATGTCAGATGTCAGATCAGGTTTTAAGGTTATCATAATATTAGTGATAAGGTAAATCCATGTCAAGATTATCTCATTTATATCAAGATGTCACCAGCTATATGTGACGATACACAAATATATACATATAATTATCAGTCTTTATAATGAATTCAGTTCAAGATTATTTCAGTTCAGGAATGGTGGAGAAAACCAGAATGCCAAGAGAAAAACTACGAACCTTTGGCAAGCAATCTGACAAACTTTTTTGTAATAGGATCTGTCCCATGTGGGATTCACTAATGGGCTAATGATGATGGCCAGTGTTGAGAGAGGCATGTGAAGCATCATTATGTACTTCAATGTCTCAGTGATGGGCACAAGATGAATACCATTTTAGAGAATTGTTTTTTCTTAGTAGTTTGTTGCAGATTTGGCAATTTTGATCACCATTTTGAGCCCTGTAAGTGACCTTGACCCTTTCTTTTCTATCAATATATTTAGTTATTGACCTACCTTTAGGGGGATAAGCTGGAAATAACAAAACAAATATTAACTCATTGCCATCAGCTGACTGCATTACATTAATCATCTTGGTGTATTTAATCTGTAAAAATCAATGATGATATATATTAAATAAAATAAATTTTATTTAATTTTTAAAGTGACTTTTAATGAATTAGACACCAAAATTAGTAAAGCTGTGATGTTCTTTAGTTTGTATACCAGCTCCTGATTTGCAACTATTACTCCTGATAAAAATCAGATTGAACAGCAACAGAAACACAAACTGAAAATAACCACAACATCTGGATTGAATGTTACTTTAACACACTCTAAATGAACACTAACAAAACAAGTGTAAAAACTCCATAACCCTGAGAAATATGATTTATAAATTGTTACTAAATGTGAAGAAATTAACCCCAAATAATTTTTTAGGGCCTCAGTGGCCAAGTGTTCTAAAGGGCACACTTACAGATCACATCGCCTCTCACTGCGTAGGTTATGGGTCAGATCCTAGTGTTAGAAAATTTGTCGGTTTACTTGCTGATGGTCAGTGGTTTTCTCCCAGCAGTCTTATTACCTCCAACATCCATCAATAGACCTTCTCAATGTAAGTGAAAAAAAATCTTGACTTCACATAAAACACAATTACTCTACTCTTCTCTCCCAACAATTTTGATTAAATGTAGGCAGACTTGTGCAAATAACCCTGGAATGGTCATGTTTAATTCTGGAATGAATGTATTGTGAGTCTAATTTGTTGATTTTCAAATACAATTTACTACATCATTGCTGACACACATTCCTTGGTGTTCTTCTAAAAGTCATAATAACCATGAGTTGATACTTACTCTAAATGGTTTATATAGCCTGGTGAGGTAGGGTGATACTTACTCTAAATGGTTTATATAGCCTGGTGAGGTAGGGATATAGCCTGGTGAGGTAGGGGGATACTTACTCTAAATGGTTTATATAGCCTGGTGAGGTAGGGGGATACTTACTCTAAATGGTTTATATAGCCTGGTGAGGTAGGGGGATACTTACTCTAAATGGTTTATATAGCCTGGTGAGGTAGGGGATACTTACTCTAAATGGTTTATATAGCCTGGTGAGGTAGAGATATAGCCTGGTGAGGTAGGGCAATACTTACTCTAAATGGTTTATATAGCCTGGTGAGGTAGGATGATAGCTGGTCTGTCTGTACATGTTTTATAACTATGTGGAACATTGATCCGCTATCCTTTACTCCACCTTTAGGTACATATACAGAAGTCTAAATGACAAAAGAAAAAAGAAAATAAGTTAAAATGGACTGTATGGTAAAAGCCTTATCAAGAATAAATACAAAATACATAAAAAAATTAATATGAATTAACTAGATTTAAATTCTGTCCTGGCTAGTGTTGACGTTATTGGTAAATTGTAAAATGCCCCCAAAACGAATCCCAACTGGAAAGTCCCCAACCATGTGCATGATCAAAATATGAATAGACAATGGTACATCTATAAAATCCAAAGATTGTTCCTGTGAAGTTTCAAAAAGATCTGTAACATGGTTTTGGAGAAAAGTGGCGGACAACATTTTGGCAGAAGAAATGAAGTAAATACTGTAATTGTCCCACACTTCATTTAGGGGGCATAACTAATGTATGATATCAGATACTGTTTTACAGTGAAATTGAAAAAGACATGACTGTAATTTTTACATATAAATATCAGTCCACAATTCCTTTTAAAAAATATTCAATAGTGACTTGTTTCAGTCAGAATTTTAGTTTTGGGACTAGAATCTTCCTACAAAGAAGTTTGTTTATAACAAAATTGAAAAGAATAGGTATATTTACTTCTCCATAGCCAAAATTTGTTATAAGCATTTACAAAATACACTATAACTCCATGCTAGGGGAAATTCCAGGACTTCTTGAAAAGCCTGATTTTGAAACAATAGACTTTGTTGTAATTGCAGTCTATTGTATCCTGTAAATGTATTTATTTTAAAAAGTTCAAATTTTCACAGTTTTGTGATTTCCGACATTTTCACAGAAAGTTATATTCGCTGATTTATGAAACTGACTATAAAATCGAGAACTTATATTACTTTATGTGTGGTATACATTTTACTACTGCAAATTTTGATAAACAAAAATTAATACAATGCCAAAAAAACTACACAATACTGAACCTAGTTTTTGTTGTTGTTGTTTTTTTAAAGACTTTCACTACAAAGAGTTGTGTAATGGTGTTTAACGTCCTATTCAAGAATATTTCACTTATATTGAGACATCAACATCGCTATAGGCAAAGGTGCAGAAAATTTTGCCTGTACCTTGCACTGATGCCATTATACAGCAGGGTTCTTTAGCGTGCTAACCCCACCATGACATGGGACCTTTTTTATTTTAAGTTGCCATCCGAAAGAACCATGACTTTCATTTCATAATGCAAAGTGCTTGGCGACAGAAGTCACTACCCTTTTTCAAGTCTTGGTTCAGACCTGGTCGGGGTTAAAACCCACAACCTCCCACTTACAGAGCAAGCACTCTACCAACTAAGCTATTGCAGTGGTCTACTTCGACATAAAGAATCGTTTACCTCAAGGTAACCTATATAAATACATGATTTATTTTACCTTAAGAGTTTTATTCTCTGTTAATTCTTCATGCCATGGATCTCCTAACATCATATTTGCTATGGTATTTGTAGCTGTTAAAATAAATATAGAAATTCCTAGATATCCAAACTCATTTTACAGGGCCGCCACACCACTTTTTGGTAATGGGTTTAGGGCAAATATTAAGTGTCCTTTCATGCAAATTAAGGGAGGGGAATATAAAAAACAGTAGATATGTAAAAGTTACTTAATTTATTTAAATTGGGAAAAATTCACCAAAATATTGGGAAAAATTAAGGATTAAAATATTGGGAAAAAGGCCAATTTTTGGCCCAAAGTTGAACATAATGACAACCTTGTCTTATAATAAGACTGCAAATCACAGTGAAACTGGTCCTTACTAGCCTATCTCATCATTGTGAAGACTTTCAAATACTGTATGTGTATTGTTAGTGTATACAAATTTTAAAAAAAGAGAGTAAGATGGAGAATTAAATCATTTATATCCAGGAAGAAATTCTGGGATAATGGAGGAAACTAAAGTTTCCAGAGAAAAAAAACAGCCTTCAGCAAGCAAACTGTTTTTCAATCAAATTTTCAAACTGCCATTATTTTGACTTCAAATTCTTGAGAAGTTTGGATAAGTGAATATACAAAAATGAAAAATAAACCATTAATGTAATAATTTTGAGTTATCAGTTGGGTTTTCATGACAACAAGGATCAAGATATTTGATGATATATTAGCCAGTAAATAAAACCATGGTAACTAACCTATTTCTCTTTCCCTTGCTACTTCCTGTCTTGTTTTTGGTCGTTTTCCTGGTTCTGCTTGACCTCTGTCTGTAAATATTACCTGAAACAAGATAATTGGACTTACCATCATTACCGCATTATTATTATTATGATGATGATGATGATGATGATGATGATTAAGTATCATGGTAAGTATTTATTAAAGATGATTCGTCAGGTCAGGCAGACCTAATGATGACAATGATACTAAAAACTTTAACAAAAATGGTACAAAATTTGTATACATAAGCCTCAAGTGAGATTGAAACCAAGAATCTTTTACTCTGAAACCAGAGGAATTACTACTAACCTACAACATTGAGGGCACAGAATAACTGATCACAAAAAGATTTTTTATATAAAAAACCCAATGCACATATGTTTTTTTTAAATTCAATATATAATTCTAGGTCATGTCATCATTGTAAAACAAAAGGTAAAAAATTGTCTTGTACATTTTGTAATAATATGATTGGCTTATAAAATCCCCAATCTCGATGGTGAGGTTAGAATTATAAAGTCTCCAAAACACATAGATTTAATTTTTAGTTGTATTGGTGCATATTAAAGACAGATTGGTTAACCTACCTTTGGTTTTTCACTCGTAGAAGGGTTATACATGGCTTTTGAATCAGATAATTTAAATCTCTTGGTGGGAACATACCAGCCACTAGGTACACGCTTGCTTCTGAAAATTTGAAATGTGAAATTTACCATCATTAATATTAACCATATTTAATATTTACCATATTAATATTACCAATACTTGGTAACAATAACTATACATCAAACCCGCATTAAAAGCCACCTCTAATTAAGGGTCAACTGCTTTTAAATTCATGCAATCATCCTGAAAGTGCTTGTATGAAATAAAATTTACATACAAAATATTACACTAAATGAGATGTCTAATGACAAGGAGCCAAGTTTAAACTAAAATTTACTCCACTTTAATTAGGGGCCTTGGTGGCCAAGTGGTCTAAAGCACTTTTCACTGCCTAGATTCCAATCCATCTTGGGATAAATCCTAGTTTGAAAAGCTTGTTAGTTTTTCCTGAAGGTTTGTGGTTTTTTTCTGAGCACTCAGGTTTCCTAAACTATTCCAATATTGACCATCTCAAAACAAATGAAACTAGAAAAACCCCCCGCTTCCAAAAATCCATCAGATCAAATTTTTAAATAGAAGGTGCACATCTACATTATATCATAAAGATTGTGTGAAAGTTTCATGAAAATCCATTGAAGGATTTAGGAGGAGTTGCGGATAAGAGATAGGTACCCTAAGGTGTAACAGAAGGACGGACAGACACACGGACGGCCACCCCTATCACCATATACCCCCCACTTTTTAAGCGGGGGGTATAAAAATCTTGAATGGAACTCAAAATCCCATTTCTCCACTCCATTACACTCTTCTCCACTTACTTGCTATGTGTCCACATATTGATATAACCCAGTTGATCAACTGTAACCATAGTATTAATATTGTCTATATAACCTATATGTATGAGTGGTGCCCTGTGAGATCTCAGTAGGTCCGCCTCCACACCTTTACTTATCGTGCTTATCTCAACGTTTGAAGTCTATAAAGTAAAATATAATTCTATAAATATAAACAGTAAGTATGATAAAGGCCATATTGAGCCCCTTATAGTGAATGGTATTGAAACAAGCAGATTCAGTGAAACAATAGGTATTTTTCAGTCAAAGGACCATTACTCCAAGGAAAATTAGGGTTAATGATATGCACATCCTTCATCAATGTTTATTCTTTGCACCAAGCCAACGGTGGTTCATTGTTTTGGAGACAAGAAGTGTCTAGAATATAATACAGAATAAGTTTTGTCATTATTTTAGTTGTCTTTTAATGCAGAGAAGATGACAAATTCCTGCAGGATTTAAAGCTAGCCCAACTCATTTAATGACTGGATACTGAAGCAATGAAGATATCTTGATCAAGGACATACTGCTTGGCCAAGGGGGGGGGAGGATTCTGTAAATGTATTCATAGCTGTTCACTTGGTACATGTGGTAATGCTTAATTTAAATACTGATTATGACTCCTTTCATTTAAGAAATGACATTCTGATCATGGTATTTAAAGGGGTAATGCAACATATTGTGGCGTGTGCCAAATTCAAAATGAAGGGCCTGCGTATCTCACACGACCACATGACCCCTGTTTGGGACATGACCTAATATTGCAGGAAAATCGATACACATCAAGGGTCATGACCCCAATTGACTTTCAAGGAAATTGCAATACAATATTGCTTCTGCATGTTTCATCGAAGAGTGATAGTCATATTGTAAATATAACATGTTATAACTGAAATGGAATCCCATTTCAACAGTGTTCTCCCAAAGGAATCCCAAGCAGGAAATCTCCAACCAGGAACATGACTAAAATATAAATAGCCGATGTCACATCTACTCCACGCAAAAGATTGTTCCTGTGAAGTTTTTGAAGATGTGTCAAATAGTTTTTGTGAAAATTGCTGCAAGAAATGGAGAAAACACTATATACCCCCACTTTCATGGACATAACTAAGAAATAATTAAGGTAATTTTCAGATGTCTTCATTAACTTGTAAAGTATAATGGGCTGCCTCAAAATTGAGAAAATTACCTTATTTCTTATATTTACAATATTTATAATAATTAATTTTATTGCTATCTCACATTTTCCATGTTTATCTGAAAAACAATTTTGAAATGTACTGTTGGTGTACCTTCTCATAGAAATGGGTCGCCTCCTGTCAGTCAACGAGAGCATTTGACATCTGACGCCATGTGTCTATGAAGTTGCAAAGTATAGTCGAGTCAAATATTTTATTAAAGCAAACATATTGCGATTGTAAATATTTACCAAACTTTTTGATTCCACTCACCTTAGCCCCCAGTATCTTTGGTACATCATTATAGTCCAGGTCATTGTCTCCAGCATTAAGTGTAAATTCAAGGTCACATTTAAGTATATCACCACTTTCCAGACCAACACAAACTGTATTCTGCAAATAAAAACAATAAAAAGAATTTTAAAGAAAATTATAAAAACTTAACAGCAGAGTATAGATAAATCAAAATCAAAATCATTTAACATTAGCAGACGATAGTGTTTGTTCATTTACCCATTGCCTAAGATTAAAAAGGTACAACTACTTCAAACAGATGAAGATGGAAAAGACTACGTGGAAAGAAACATCTTCATTTATTTCAAATTAGGTTTTTGTACATGTATTCCACCTCCCCCCCCCCCTTAAAAAACCTTGCAAGGGGATATAGACTTGTAATGATGTTTCGTTACATGCTCCTTCTTGTTTGGACCATTAGACCAGTTCTCAATGGATTTTCATGAAACTTGCAGGACATAATCACATCAAAGAGATAATTTGCATAATTTAAACCTAATAAACATTTAGAAGTTTGGTTTTTTTTTTTTTTTTTTTTTTTTAAAAAAAAACAAAGTTTTATGTCCTTATGAATTCTGCGGAAGAATATTGCTGTCATTTAAAGCCTTGTTTTGTTTTCTATTAAAATGACTTTTTTCCATGTACATAAAATCTGTTATTTATATCTCACCTGTATACCACCGATACTGAGACTGGGATAAAACGCTGCTGATGTAGGTCCATAATTACCCTCTATGGCAGACTGGTCCGCTAATGGTCCTTAAAGTATACAACATCAAGACACAGTAGAGTATATTGTTCATATTGATTTACTGATTGATTGAATGAATGGGAGAGTTTTATGTCCAAATCAAGAATTTTTTCTTTATATCAAGACATCACCAGCTATAGCATGTATATGTGAAGTGGAAGAAAGTTTTACCTTTGCAGTACATTCAGATACTGTTTAACATGCCACACCTGTTGTGACACTGAACATTGGTTGTTAAGGTCTCTTCCAAAGGACCCTTTGATTCTTGATACTAAATGCTCAGTTCTTGGCAAAAGGACAGTCACTACCTATTTTCAAGTCTTGGTCTGGGTTTATAGCCAGAATGTGACGATGAAATCAAAATGGCATTATATATAGCTGTCTTGATTGTAGTATAAATAACTTCAAATATAGATGAAAGTGGAAGAATGTGCCAGTCAGGGTTCTATCAAATATGGATGGTGGAAGAAGAGGTAGTACCCCAAGAAAACCACCAGCTTTTAGAAACAAACTTACTTTCCCACTCTAGTATCAATCTGCATGAGCAGGATTCATTCCTAGATGTTAACTTTTTTAATCACTTTCAATCTGACTGGAAAGAAAATAAATTTAATGCAAATCATGTCACCTGGCACCAACTATATTTGGTAATTGACCTTGACCATCGCTAACATACTGTTAAAGTAGGCACTTCGATCACAATTTCAAAAATATCTTAAAAATAAATTCATTATAAAATATATTATATTTCTATCAATAATCTAAACAATTATTAAAATTAATAATAATTTTTTTACCATCTATGAATTTAAAATCTGAACGAGCATCAAACTTTGTCTCTTCTTTTTCTAGGGAGATAAGCAAAAGCAACTGGTGTGGATAATTCCCGTCAATATCAGCAGGTATTCCCAGTTTCTTTATGTCAGATTTCTGTATACCTCCTCCGAGGAAACTCCATACATACATAACACCCTGTAAACAAACATTTATATAATAAGTAAGGGAAATAACTCAATATCAGCAGGTATTCCAAGTTTCTTCATGTCTGATTTTTGTACACCTCCCCTGAGAAAACTCCATACATACATAACACCCTGTAAACAAACATTTATATAATAAGTAAGGGAAATAACTCAATATCAGCAGGTATTCCAAGTTTCTTCATGTCAGATTTCTGTACACCTCCTCCGAGGAAACTCCATACATACATAACACCCTGTAAACAAACATTTATATAATAAGTAAGGGAGATAACTCAATATCAGCAGATATTCCAAGTTTCTTCATGTCAGATTTCTGTACACCTCCTCCGAGAAAACTCCATACATACATAACACCCTGTAAACAAACATTTATATAATAAGTAAGGGAGATAACTCAATATCAGCAGATATTCCACGTTTCTTCATGTCAGATTTCTGTATACCTGCACCGAGGAAACTCCATACATACATAACATCCTGTAAACAAACATTTATAATAGTAAGGGAGATAACTCAATATCAGCAGATATTCCACGTTTCTTCATGTCAGATTTCTGTACACCTCCTCCGAGGAAACTCCATACATACATACATAACACCCTATATACAAATATTCAAGGATTAGGGAAATCATACATCATACTTCTAGCAACACACTGTTTGGATATCTACTGTGAGAAACAATTTAATAGTATTTATACAAGGTAAAAATGAGGAAATGTTCATTCAACATTTTTTCACTGATGTTTTGCTTGGACTTTAAAAATCTTAATTTTCTTAAAAAACTCTTAATTCATTTGTCTTGTTAATTCAAACAATTTAACAATTGGAGTCTTTTGGCAGTGAAATTTGCAACCCCAGATTATCAGGAGAGATTCAGTTGTGGGGGAGATTTTTTCTGAGATCAAAGATATGGGTTATTTTTCCATCTAATTAGGCAGGAGGTGGGAGATGGGGTCAAAATAGGGAGACTCTGGCTTGAATTAGAAGAGTTGGCAGGTACACAACTCTCAAAACTTTTTTCAAGAAACCGAAATAAATAAAAATCTTCAAGGATCATTAAAGGTATCTTTTCTTTCGGTGTTGGGTGCTGAACTTGTTTTTCTACATTATTTTCAATTTAAAATTTGTCCTATAAAAATAGGTGATCGTGTTATTCAGTGTTCATTACAGAGATGTTTGTCTGTATTGTAAAATCTTTTTTTTCCGAGATGTTCAATTTTCATGTTTCTTTGAGAAAATACCATGTTGTGAGGTAACAAAATCTTCTGTTAATATAACCTTGTTATATATATGTTATCTTGTTGACATGTGAATTCATGGGTTGGCATGTCTATGAAAACAACAAGAATGGGGTTTGCCGCTGTATCACGTGATCAATACCTCTTAACATTTGTGCGGAACATTTTGTAAAACGTCAATGTCACATATTTTTGGAATGACATTGTTTTTGCAGGAAAAAGTCACCTCATGCGATTCCATATCTAGTGGAAATAAGTGTTTGGCATAAAAGTCAGAAGGTATCACGTGGTACAGCTGCAAACTCCATTGGGACACCACAAAATATACTGATTTCACAGCATAATATGATACATACTGATTGATTGATAGTTATAAGTCTTGATGAATCTAAACTCCAAATAATGTTTAAAATTGTGTCATCTTTGCTGCCATCATTGACAACGACCTTCACTGGTCGCCATGGAGACATCCAGGTATCATAAATTAAACAATCGCCTAAAATATATACATGTATATATAATAAGAAATTAAATCACTACATGCCCTAGAGTGATAAAAATGTTGAATGTAAAAGACTTATAAATGTAATAATTTTTTGATAACAATTAATGTTTTAAAACCATAATAATTACACTTGTTGCATTAAAGTACTGTAAACAAATTTATTTTCGCTGTTTACTAATTTTTGTTTATTTCTCTGTTATTTGTTTTGTGCAAAAAATTAATACTGACTGAAAATCATATAAGGCTTATTGCGTTATAGTGCATATTTCAAAAACAACCACTGCAGTAGCTCAGTTGGTAGAGTGCTTGCTCCATAAGCACATGATAAGTGGGAGCGTGTGGGTTTGAACCTAGACCTGGTTTGACCCAAGGCCTGAAAGTTGATAGTGACTTCTTTGGCAAAGCACTCGGCATCACTAAATGAAAGTCAGTTCTTTCAGATAGAAACTTAAAATAAACAAGGTCCTGTGTCACAGTAGGCTTGGCACAATAAAGAACCCTGCTGTATAATGCCATCAGCACAACACACAGGCTAAATTTCTGCACCTTTGCCTATAAGTGGCGACATCACCACATAAGTGAAACATTCTGGGGAGTTTAAAACCATTACTCAACTAAACATTCTAACTGACCCTAAATGAGTACCATGTAGTCTTACCATGAACAGATCCTAGTGCCAGGAATCTACCATTAGGTGAGGGTACTACACACTGTAATCCATTAAAACTTTTAGGCATTATTTTCTCGGTAATAGTTGTACTGATATCCTGTAAAAATAAATAAAAGAATGAGCATCATCATTAGTCAGCCATTTTGTGTGTCATTGTATCATTGATTGGGATAAGGAGGAAATCTGAAAATGATAAACCCCCCCCCCCCCCCCCCCACCTCCAGCCAAAAATCACAAATTGTGGTAATAGAACTGACACATTTACTCATGAAAGGATCACTAGAGTGGTAGTTGAAGTGGTAGTTCAACCTAAGTCATGACTGTTACTTTAACCTTTGACTGATGTAAAACTATTATATCAAATATACACTTAAGACATGGTTGACATGCACTTAATTTCCAAAGTTTTCAAAAGGAAACAACAAATGAAAGTATATACATTCTTGGAATACATCTAGCAGTATGAAGAAACTGGTTTTTAAAAATAAATTTTAAAACTGAAATAGAATTTTATCACCACAAAGGGTACCAGATCTGCATTGTTTCCTACAAATTCTTATTATTAAATTAGAACTCTATTGAATACCACTTGTTATCCACTTTTTAACAACACCATACATTACTATTCACATGTGTTGGTTTCCTGTATTTTTAGTATTCAAATTGACAAAAAAAACCAAAATAAACAAAAACAAAAAACACACAAACAAACACCTTTGGAATTACATAAAAACTCTAATACAAGTTTTTAAAACTGCATTAATACACAAAATCCTACCTTCCAGTACTCCACTTCTCTCTTCATATATCTTTTATATTTTTGTTTTTCTAATCTAGCTTCAGGTAAATCAGTTTTAATTGGTTCATAATTTTTAAGATCTATGGGTGTGATGAGATGATATTCTAAAACTACTATATCTGGGTCTTCTTTGTCCGGTATGATGCTAAAAATAGTACAAATATCACAGTTTATTAAAGCCCCATGTAAGTCAACAAAGATAGATAACTCCGTGTCAAGGATGATATTCTTAAACTACAATATCAGGGTCTTCTTTTTCAGGTATGATGCTAAAATAGAACAACATTTCAGTTTATTAAGGCCTCATGTAAGTCAACAAAGGCAGACAACTCTGTGTCAGGGATGACATTATTAAACTACAATATCAGGGTCTTCTTTTTCAGGTATGATGCTAAAATAGAACAACATTTCAGTTTATTAAGGCCTCATGTAAGTCAACAAAGGCAGACAACTCTGTGTCAGGGATGATATTATTAAACTACTATATCAGGGTCTTCTTTGTGGGTATGATGCTAAAAATAGAACACTAATCACAATTTATTAAGGCCTCATGTAAGTCAACAAAGGTATGTAACTGTGTAAGGGATATTTCTACGATATCAGGGTCTTCTTTGTCTCAGGTGTACGATACTGCAAATAGAACAAATATTTAATCATACTGGATCAACAAATGAGATAGGATGATATTTGAAACTAAAATGTCAGTGTCTTTTTGTCTGGTATAACTCATAATTAAGGTAACCTTAAAGTCAACCAAGGTAGGTAATTTTGTTTAGATTTACATGTTGTTGTTGATGCTGAAAGTTGCATCAGCAATTTATCACATATTCATAATGAGAACTATTTTATTAATCTCTATGGATTAATATATGAACATGTTTGTGTATGCATGTGAAAAGTTAGTGTGTTTTATGGTCTGCCATGTACTAATGTGCACTCAGGGCAACTTTAAGGTGCTAGCTCATCAAGTCAGTACACCGCAGTCAAGCATACCTCTCCCCCAGTCCATTATATTGATACCAGGTGAACCAGTAAAGGTCAATGGCAAGGAAAATTCACTTTCCCATATGTGGACTAAGCAGTACTCGAACTCAGTGAGAGACCCTGGATTTGTAGACTAACGTCTTATCCGTACACTAAATTAAATAAATATTAGAAAGGTATAGGTGTGGTGCAATGGTATTCCACCTCATGTAAACTAATTTTGTCAACCATTGATATATAGAAGTCTAACAATTAGTCTCATTTTTTTCAAATTCAATAGATTCAAGGCAAATTCAATGTCTTCAATTTTTACTGTAAACAAAAAAAGTTGTTATTTTGCCCAACAGTCCATAAGTAACATAATTTACCAATCTAGAGTAAGCACAGAGTATGAATAACCCTTGAAAAATATCCTTGTCAAAAATAAACTAAGCTATACCCTGTAATGCATCAACTTTATTTCTTCAATTTCTTCCTGATGCTGAATCAGATGCATAAAAGTTATATCTAAAGGAAAAAGTAAATTATGGACTAGCAAATGCCACCACTCCAATAAAATAAGTATAAACCTTGTACCATTCTATCTAAGACATGTAAATGTAGAGGGTCAGACTAGCAAACTAATATGGTGTATGTATTGTATATCCACAACCAGCTAGCATGGAAATAACCAAAATAAGCTAATTGACATTAAGATTGTTGGATTTTTATAATCAAATACTATATTAATATACACTTTAGAGCTGAAAGAATACCAAATTTAGTATTCAAATTTCTACTATTTCTTTCTGCTCAAATACACATATTTTTTAAATGTTTATGGGCAAAAACTTACTAAAATGTAAAAGGTTAAAATTATTTCTAAATCCACTAAATAAAAAATAATAAATGCTTTACTGTCATTGAGCTTATCTCTGCTCGCCAAAAATGTAGATAAATTCAATAACATTGTCAAAAATTTGAATTTTTCACTAAATTTCAAAGTCAGTTTTGAATTTGTACATAATCCTATATGTAAAAATTACAAAAAATTATCACTTTCTTGTTATAAACCTGTCAAAACTTAAGATTTTTAATGAAATGTCATGTAATAATACAATATGAACCTATATATAGCCTATTCTAATAGAGGAACAAGTGCATGAAATTAGACTTATGCTTATGAAAAACTCTGTCAACCCTTTATGGTATATTCCATTCCCAGGATACTGCTTCATGGATATACCATTTTTTGAATTGAGGGTTGACAAGGTTTTTGATATAACTATAAGCTTGCTTTTTGTCTTACCTCTGTGTCACAAGTACCTCAGACTGCTGTAGTTATATATAGAGAACAAAAATAAATATCTACACTCTACTGTCATATCTACTGTTTGAACTGAATACTGGTTTGTCTTGTAGAAATTTTAAAATATCTCTATAACTACAGTTAACAAACTTTTATACATGTGATTAACTTTCTTGTGTTTCACAAGGACAAAATAATTGCAAAAGTTAATCAATGCAAACATTGAAAATATTCATCTGAGTTTGAGATATCTCTGTCTTACACTGTTAATGGTGTAAGATTCTTTTTCTCACACATTTGCAGCATAAAACATGATTTGTAAACAAAAAATGCATCAAACATTCAGTTTTCAGGCCATCATTGGTGCCTTCTGAAAATGACGTAACCGACTTTGTTGATGTACTCGCGTAAAATGACTATGACATCATCAATTAAGCGTGTGTAAGTGATTGTGACGTTGAGAAATTGTTGGTTGAGACAAATGATCTCATCCCTAGGGTGAAACAGAAAAATCTCACATGGGTAAAAACGCAGGATTTCCATGTCTCATATGTGAGAAAAGGTGATTCCAAAACTTTGTTTGTGGGGAGTATAAAAACCTTTATAGAGAGAAAATAGATAAAATTATAAAATTGACAACAAATCAGTTAAAATCTGCTTTTAAATCCTTTCTTCTGGGGATGGCAGTTAAATTCATTTAATCAAGTGTTTCAATATCATATGTAATTCAACTAAATTCTTGGAAAAATTCAAGACTTTATAATCCTATAAGAATTAGTGCTGTTATTATATATCTCCATCGTGATTATCGTCGCTGAGAATTTACCGATGACGATATCCTGGAACAAAGCTTACATCAGGATATTGCAGAACCAGATTACTCACAAAAAAATTCTTTGAAATCATTGCATCACTTGTGTATTGATAAGCAGATTATAAACATGTAGTTTTGTTGTGAATCTTCAATAACTTTGATAAAATTTGTAATTTCAAATCTCATTATTCTTTTAATATGTTTGATTTTATTGAAGTCCAGTGAAAACTCAGCCCATTTTTTGAGCATATTCTTCTAGAAATATTGTGATATCATTGTGACGATTTTGTCGATATCATGATGTCTTTTTTATCTCACGATTACAGCTCCAATAAGGAACAATAAGAAGTTAATCTGTTAGTTATGGGGACCACAAAACTATGTCAAACATACATGACTACAATAATTATATTTATACAAAATGTATTTATACCTGACAGCTGTAGGTAGAGGCTCTTGTTCAGCCTTTTTGTCTTTCTTCTTCTTTTTACCCTTTGTGGGTGGTGCTGGGTGGGGGTGGGGGTCTAGGTGGGGGTACAATCTTAGCATCTTCTTTAAACTGTGTAGACTGTGAATGTGTCCAAAACTCTTCTCTAAAAAAATATAAAAAAACACATTAAAAATTGAAACAAATGATAATTTACATAATCAGTTATTAGAAAAACAATAAGTCCTTCCTGAACATCTGGTGTATCAAAAACTGTGTATATAAATGTATGCTAACACTGATGAATCAAGGGATAATATCATACACAACCACATGAACCAGTACAGTCAAACCTGCCTAAAGGCCACCTCTATATAAATATAATAAGGGTCACCTGCTTATAAAAGCCAGTGGAATTCATATTAATTCATATTATTTGAACCTGTATACAAACATAATAAAGGCCACTTGCCCATAAAGGTTCCCTTGGGTGGCCTTTATGGCAGGTTTGACTGTATATAATATTAGCTCTGCGCATTATACTTCATACTTGCAAACTGAAATCAGGGCTTCAAAATTTCCAACATCCAATCCGGGACCTACTGGATATCTATTGGGACCCTTGTTATTTAACTGTAAAAGTCTGATAAACCTGCCATTTTTACCAGGATAACACTACATTTTACATATGATAACATAATTGCACATGGACCTTTCAATGATGATACTGGAATTTCAAAACTTTATATGGGACAGGCCAAAATTAAATCTTGGACCATCCAGTACAAAACAATTTTTAACCCCTGCTGAATGGATATATTTAATACAAATATCATTTGTAAAGTTACCTGTTATCAGTTCTCTGTTTCTTCAAGCTGGCGTAAGTCCTAGTAATCATATCATATAATGGATCTTCTGGTGTTCTTCCTTCTTCCTGAGCCAAAGCAATGGACTGAAATGAGTTAACAAAACAACATAACAAAACCATCCAAGTCAAGATCCTTCAGTTATATTGAGGTGGTCATTTTAGGGATAGTGGAGAGGATTTATGATGTTTTAAGCTCTAGTTAAGCTCTTTCAGTTATATATATTATATTAAGGTAGTCATTTCAGGAATGGTGAGGTGGAGTTGATTATATTTATGCCCTAGTCAAAATATTTCAGTTACTCTGTGGTGGTAAGTTCAAGGACCATGGGGATAATTCTGATTGGCCAGAAAAAACACTAATCTTTGACAAGTGAACTGACAACCTCTCTCACACTAGGATATGTAGGATCTATTGTATAAGAAGAAACATTCGTGACAAAGAAATATTCATGATTTTCACGGTGACACTTTTACCATGAATATAACTTAATAACAAATTTGATCATATAGTTGATAATCACATTAGCTAAAAGGAAGAGGCTGTAACAACTGTTATAATTCACAGAGTTTGAATACAGAAATTAATAAAAATACCTCGACTGATCCTATAAACTTTGGATCTATCATATTTTTAGCTGTACCATAACTATGATAAGCTTCCTTCCCAGCTTCTTCTATCATATCACCTGTAACCTATACAATATAAACATCCATAATTATACATCTTATGTCAAATCACATACCGGTAGTTCCCAAGCTTGACTTCAGTCAAAATTACCCAGCAATTCCCTGACAGAATTCCATTTTTTCTTGACATTCTAACACACTTCAAAAATAGGCAAACAAGATACATGTAAGTACTGGTAATGTTGGAAAAGTACAACGATATACAAATTATTTAAGTAGTATCACTTTTACGGTAAACGGGAAACAAAAACTAAGGCTCTGGTCCATAATATGTCTTGTTCTGCTCGGTGGGTGAAATAGGCTACATAAGAAAAAACTCTTGAGAAGAATTATAAAATTCCCTGACATTTTCTAAATTTTTAAAATTCCCTGACATTTATTTTAATTCCCTTACAATTCCCTGACCTTGAAAAAATATAAAAAAAAAATTCCCTGACTTTTCCCTGATGCCTAGGAACCATGATTCACCTACCACATCATGCCTATGTTATAAACATGGACCTTAAGGTTTGACATTATACTTATCAACCATTATTATTTACTAGCCATCAATTATTTCTGAGGTAACCCAAAAATAGTTTTTAAAAGCATGAGCTTTTAATGGAGTTTCAAGCAAGAACTTTTAATGGAGTTTCACACCGTGTTTAAAAAGTTGGACAAGGTTACTGCTATTCCAATTTCAATGGAATAATACAAAGATTGATTGAATGAAGTTTTAAGTCCCAGTCAGTGCCAGTCAAAAATATTTCACTTATGTATTAAAACATCACAAGCTGTATGTGAAGTGGTAGGAATTTTTGCAGTGTGCTCAAGGCAATGTGTGGGATGGGGTCTTTAATGCTCCATGAATACTGTGACATGGGGATTGGTTCTTAAGGTCTCTCCTGAAAGACCCTTAACAACTTAAAGACCTATTGTCCTACATGTATTACTTTTGAAAGATACAGTTTTCTAAATTCCTGTTTCCTGAATCCTGATGATGTGGATGTAGCACGTAGTCTACTCTCTAACTTCTATCCAAAGACAGACTGTAGACATGAAGTGTCTGGGAGGGATAATGGAGGGTGTATGGGATATAATTATACTTACATCTAAAACTATTTCCTCCATCAGTAGTTGTACAACCTTTCTCTCTGACAAATGATCTAATTTTAACCCTCTTTGTTTTTTCTCATTTTCCATCATAGCACTAAAATAAATAGAATAGACTATATGGAGTAATGGTGTTTTATACCCCAGTCAAAATTCTATCTGGTTAGTTCTCAAATGGTAAAAGACAAAACCCTGTAGAACACTAATGACTTTTGGCAAGCAAAATAAAGTTAAATTTTCTCTAATTGAATAATTAAACAAATCGTATATACACTGTATCAACAGCTACATACAGCATTCCACTTCCACTGGCCGAGATATTTTATCAAATGTATTCTTGGAGGACTGGTTGGAAATAAAACTACCACAATGGTAGAGTGCTCACTTCGTAAGTGGGTGGTTGTGGGTTTGAACCTCACATGGTACACTTGCGAGCTCCAATGGAGATAGAACTGATTGTTTTAACGTTTCTCTAGAAACACATTTTCTTGTTTTACACTTTAAACAGAAACATTCTAGTACAGTCAAACCTGTCTATAAAGGCCACCCAAGGGAACCAGTAAAAGTGGCCTTTATTGGCAGGTGGCCTTTATATACAGGTTCAAATTATATGAATAAAAAACAATTGGGATACAGTTTTACTGGCCTATATAAGCAGATGGCCCTTACATAGAGGTGGCCATAAACACAAGTTGGACTGTACTTGAATGATTTTGTATAATGTTATCAACAGATCATTGTAGTTAAATGTGGTTACTGTTTTTATTTTACAGTTTACAGTATACTATAGCCCTTCTAACCATTCAAGATTTATTCTGTAAATGTATTTAATTTCGAGTGTATTTATTTTTGAGGTATATGGAATTTAGACATGTCTGTGTCTTGTGTAGTTAAATTTTCGAGATTTCTAAACAAAAAATATGCACTATAAGTCCACAAAACTGCAAAGTGATTATTTCTAAGATTTGACCTGTGACCTTCACCATTGACCTATGCATCTAAATTTGGTATGGGAAACACATACCTGTCAAGTCTCACGCATTGCGCGTGAGAGTCACGCATTTTGTTATTTAATCACGCTCACACGCACACCACTCACTTTCTCACGCATATTTGTAAAATACCCTTTTGTTCAAAATTTCATACAAATTATTAACGATAACTGCCGATATATTGATTATTATTTAAACTTTTTTTTAACTTTTGACTGATCTTTCAAAAAATGTAGAAGAATCACGACTTCCTATTTGACGATTTCCGGACCTTCGGTAATTATATAATCCGATTTCTTTTCTGTATTTTACCTTTCACAAGTTTTTTCCTGTTTGTTATATATGGATAAACGGAAAGCTGCTAGCGGTGACGAATCACCAAGTCACAAGAAAACAAAGAAATTTACTGGTGCTGCCATTTATAAAACTAAATTTGACACTGAATGGATGCGTAAATATCCAGTTAAACGGTCAGCAATTTCAGATATTCAGTTTTACATTAAAAACAATACAACAATGTAAATATTTAATAATTAAAAAATAGCACATGAATTTTCATAAGATTCAACAACAATGCACTATCTTGTCACCAGATAAAAGTCTAAATCCAAAAATTGTATTTGATCATGTTGTGAGTACATATTTTATGAAAAATTTCTGAGGTTTTAAATGTTTAGTTTTGTTCTTAGAATGCAGGAAATTGCATATTCTTACTTTGATTTTTAAATTTTTTCCGGGGGAGCATGCCCCCGGACCCCCCTAGAGAGTGGATGGCACATTTCTCTCACTCTTTTCTTCAAATCACCCTTGACAGCTATGTAAACATCATCTCATGTTGGTTTACATTTGTTACAAGTTCAATTAAATTTGATCCATAGACATGGAAGATGTGGAACAGACACGGTATGAATGAGAACAATGGCCAGGCAAACAGCTGATAGGGCGATTCCTACATACCCCCCCCCCCCCCCCAACTTTCATTTGAGGGGATATAATAACTAATTATTAATTTATAATATACCATACTTACAAGTAAGTCTCTCTTTCAACTTTAGCCATGGCAGGACTGATATATGAGTCCATAAAATCATTAACAACATCAGCAAGTATATTTCTAACCTACAACAAATCAAAATTAAAACCCGACAGTCAAATATCTGTGTGATAAACTACATATGTATACAGAAATGAACAACAGAATATTAGAAAAATAAAAAATTTTAACAAATAGTTTTACATGAAGTCAGCTTTAACTTTATTGTTCAGCGCACAGGTCTAAACATCCTATTTATCTAACAATCCTTGAAATAAACACATTTAAAAAATCTGAAATAATCCATATTTTACATACTGTGAACCAACAGTCTTGTCACATGGGTGGAGTATTGGAATTTTACACCCCAGTTAAGATTTTTCACTTTCTTCAGATAGTCAGTTCAGGAATGGTGGCGGAAATCAGAGTGCTGAGAAAAAACTGTGGGCCTTTGGTAAGCAAACTAACAAGCTTTCTCACACAAGCTTTTCTTCTGAAAAAGGTCTTGTCACAGAGGTGGAATATGGAATTTTACACCCCAGTTAAGATTCTTTCACTTACTTCAGGCAGTCAGTTCAGGAATGGTGGAGGAAATCAGAGTGCTCAGAAAAAACTGTCGACCTTCGGTAAGCAAACTAACAAACTTTCTCACACTAACTTTTCTTCTGAGTAGGATACAAACCTAGATAGTGTTAAACACCGTAACCTGTAAGTGTACTTAGGTACTTGACATTAGACTGGATTTTATGAAAAGAAAGAGTGGTGTGTTTTACCATAAAATATGTTTTTAGTTGGTCAGGTTTATATGAGTGTATTCCCATTTCCCCTCTGTAGGGCCTCTTGTACTTTTCATAATGCCTCTGTTGATCACGTCTGAAAATAAACAAAAATAACATGATACACAAGTATTCATAAATAAAATGCATTTGGATCTAAATGCAGATAAAAAATCAAGTGGTCCACCAGGAGTATATGTAGGGGTTTGGTGATTTATATAACAAAACCTGGTTATAATGTGCCTCTTTAATTTTGCCACCTCAGTTATCACCACAGTATTTTGAGGTTCTAAAGTCTATAAATTACTGTTTTCACTACAAGTCTACCATTTATCACCAAACCTTTTATTATCCAAAAGTTTGATTGATTAGATGGTTGCAATGAATTGAGTTTTTAATAATCACTAACATAGATTCGTGTCCAAATCAAAATCCCGAAGACAAAGTAAAAAATTTGAAAGATGGCAATTTTAGTTAAACATGTAAAATTCCACCAGAAAAGTGAAAATAAAGCTATGCAGACATCTTGCAAAAATTAAGTGGCACTTAAATTTCCTGAGAAAATTTACAGTATTTAAAGTAAAACGCCTTAAATGACAAGAACCAGCCATCATGACAGCAGACATACATGTACATTATATAAAATTATATATCAGTTTGACAACTGACCTTAGTCTTTGTATTCTATCTATAGTCTGAGGTAGATGATCTATGGTGTCCTTAATGTAAGCGTCCACATTATGTACTTTATCTGGAGACCGTAGACTGAGTCTGGACTGATCATCAATGTCCCGGGCTGACTTGTATATGGCATCTGGCTCACTTCTTATACTATCTGTAACAGAAATATCAAAATTACTGGAATAAGTTCACATTGCAATTCTCAAACAGGTACATAAAGGTTACCACTCCATATCAAAAAGTAACATGTGACATATAAATGGCTTAATTAGTTAGATGTGTTGTAAGATTGATGTTACCTCAGGTATCTCCCACCCACCCCACCCCACTTCCAACCCAGAACATATTTTCTAAAACTTCACTATCTGGTGACATCTCAATATTATTCAGTCTTTACTAGGATATAACCTTTTTCACTCATTCTTGAATAACCGTTTCTAAGCAATACAGTAAAACCTCGTTATAATGCCCCTAGATAACTTTGCCACCTCACTTATCGCCACACTTTTTTAAAGTCCCAAAATCCATTTTGTTTATGTTTTTTTTCTATATGAAACTACCTCAGTTTATTGCCAAACCCCTTTCTAACACCAAAATTTGACGGAATAAATGGTGGCAATGAATCGAGGTTATACTGTACTTATATACAGTAAATCCTGAATATATAAACCAAACAATGGCCCTTGGAAATATGGAATTTATATAGAGGTTGTTTTTAGTAAAATGTGAAGCAAAAGGAGTTTACAACATTGTCCTTAATGGACAGGTGGTCTTTATACAGAGGTAGACAATATAGCAAGTTTTATTTGAATACATGTGGCCTTTACTTAGAGGTGGTCACTATAACAGGTGTTACTGTATATACAGGTGGTCACTATTACAGCTTTTAACTTTATATACAGGTGGTCATTATAGCAGCTTTAACTGTATATACATGTGGCCTTTACTTAGAGGTGGGCACTATAACAGGTGTTACTGTATATACAGGTGGTCACTATTACAGCTTTTAACTTTATATACAGGTGGTCATTATAGCAGCTTTAACTGTATATACATGTGGCCTTTACTTAGAGGTGGGCACTGTAACAGGTGTTACTGTATATACAGATGGTCACTATAGCAGCTTTTAACTGTATATACAGGTGGTCACTAAAGCAGGTTTTGATGTATATACAGGTGGTCACTAGCATGTTTTGCTGTATATACAGGTGGTCACTATGCAGGGTTTAATATATATACAGATTTTACTGTTAATGTTGACATTTTATTCAGATATTCTGATTTTCTTGATCATTCCTTAACTCATCACTGTTGCCTTGATAAATATAATCAAAATATTGATCTGGACTGAAATAAACCCCACCCACTTTATGAAATCAACGTTAAATAAACATGTTTATAACATCTCGCAATAGAAAAGAGGATACTTTCATAAATCACTAATCAATTTTAACAAAGTTATACTAGTAAATGATATAATATCTCATATAGATTTCTTATAAATGTAAAATTATATTGAAATATTAAAATAAATGTACTAGTATTTAATCTAAAGAAATTTAAAGAAATAATTTTATGCTTGTAAATGTAAACATGTATTGAAATATTTAAATAAATTCAATCATTTTAATGTTTCCATTGACAAATGATTCTATAGAATATAAGGACCAGGTTCTAATGGTGTGTATTGAAGCATATCACACTTCTTGTCAGTTCTGAAAGAGTGGGTAAAAGTCAAATAACAACATGTCTAGTACAGCACATGAATCAAAATTTAAATACCTTACATATGGTTAAATTCACACTTTTTTTACTTACATGATAAACAGCAAAACTCAAGAAATGTACTTGTGTGTATTGAAGATCTCATATTAACTGATCATTTGAACAACTCCAATAAAACAAGAGATTGTAAGTTATTATTTTTTGTGATTTTGGTTCATCAAAACCTTTGTTCTCATCTTAAAATAAATATATTTTGGCACACCTGTTATAAATATGTGTACTTTAGCAACAAGTGTTTTGTAGGAGAAGAGTAATAAAGTTTTATGTCACAGATAAGATTCTTCTGCATATATTGGGTCCATCAGCAATAGGTGTCTCGCAGGAATAGAGTAAAAGAATTTTACACCCAAATCAAGATTCTTCTGCATATATTGAGACAGTCAATTCTGGGATGGTGGAGGAAACCTGAATACCCAGAGGTTATATGTGGCCTTTGGAAGTTGTCTTGTTGGGTGTATGTTACAGCAATGATTTTGATACATTTTCTTTAAAAAAAACTACCTTCTGCCTTTTAAAATGGAAAATTTGAAGTTCTGAAATACAATAAGCAGCATAATGACATGTTTGCATTAGCTTAGGATCCTCACTGCAAAGATGTTTTATTGTGACAATATCTAGTATATCACTTTTGTTTTGGGAATTTTAGTGAGCAAATTTGGGAAACTTAATCATTTTTCCCAAAGAGAAACTACCTTTTATTCTGTAGTAATTTTTGGCAAAAAAAAAATTACTGTACAGTAACTGTATCATCATCATTATAAACAATAAAATTTGTCTTCAGATATTATTGACAAACTCATAATTATCACCAAAAGTTTTAAAAAAATTATACTACAAACAAGTCTAAGAATCTTGTGACTTTGACCCTTGAACTATGCACCTAAATTTGGTATGCAACCCATTGTGTCTCATTATGATTTACATATGTGCCAGGTTTAATCAACATCCATAAACATGGAAGATATTGAGTGGGCATGAAACCAATGTGCAGCAGATGGAAGGTCAGATAGACATACAGGGTGATTCTTATATAGAGAAACTGCTGATGCAAAGTAAAGGAATATATGAGGGTATAAATGTATAATTATATGTATGGTAACAGATAAAACCATGACAACCAAGATCATTGTTGACTTCTTGATTATGCATTTGTTGAGGTAGACATACATGTTTTGAGTATAAATTTGAATTTTTTTTTAATCCTTTATCAGCCTTAAAACTGTGTTTTGATATTCAAATACTGCAATTTATATACATGTGTATTTAAAAACAACAAAAACATAATTCTTTTTACAAAATTAAATTTATTTATTTTTCTAAATAATAAACATAAAAAATTGAATTTGAAAGACAATAACATAAAATATGTATAAAATTAAAAAGTAACAAATTTTATAGAAAAAATACTGTTTTACAAAATATAACAAATTATCTACAGGCATGTAAAATAGCATACACTTTTGCATATTTAAATGAGTTTAAAATACTATGCCAATTTGCATATTTAAATGAGTTAAAAATGCTTAACAAATTTACATATTTAAAAGAATTTAAGATGTTAAACAAATTTGCATATTTAGATGAGTATAATAGCATACAAATTTGCACAACAATATTTAAATGAGTTTAAGATGTTATACAAATTTGCATATTTAAATGAGTTTAAGATGTTATACAAATTTGCATATTTAAATGAGTTTAAGATGTTTAAAAAATTTACATATTTAAAAGAGTTTAAGATGGCAAACAAATTTGCATATATATTTAAATCAGTTTAAGATGCTATACAAATTTGCATATTTAAATGAGTTTAAGATGCTATACAAATTAGAATATTCAAATGAGTTTAAGATTGCTATGACATACTACTGTACTCTTGGTTTCAGATACAAGGTCAAAGGTTAAGTGGCAAAAGTAAATGGTTTCCATGTTTAGGCCCCAGTTTCACAATCATTTCCTAACTTAGATTTTCCTTAACTTAAATCTGGCAAAATAAAAACCTTTATAATTTTGCTAATTGTTAAGATATTAGGAAATTTAAGATGTCATTTTAAAGATTATATTAAGCTTATGACATATTTCAAATGTATGGCATTTGCATTAAGTTTTTGACAAAAATATTAATCTGTAGTTGCGAATATAATTGCAAAAATTTGCTGAATTTAAGTTCAGGGAAATCTTAGTTTAAAAAAATGATTGTGAAACCTGGGCCAGGTTATCTCAATATATACATAAAACAGGATATATAGATAAAAAGAAACTAACACCAATAAGTTGTGAGCTAAGGAGATGTTTAAAAGTGGATACCTTGTGATCTTCAATAAAGTTCTGATACAATAATAAGAATTATAAAAAAAATAAATTAGATCTCAACATTAGTCCTGTAGACACCAGATATATTATGGCAAAACTAGTTGACTATTAAATATTAGAAATAGATTGTTTACTAGTATTGAAATCTAATTTATTTTATTATAATTAATATATACATGTGCAGTTGAACCTGCCTTAAAGGCCACCTCTATATAACCACCAACTACTTATAAAGGCCAGTTAAATTTTATCCCAATTGCCCTTTATTCATGTTATTTGAACCAGTATATAAAGGCCACCTGCACATAAAGACCACATTTACTGGTTCCCTTGGGTGGCCTTTATATACAAGTTTGACTGTATGTACAAATAGAATAAAGAAGAATCAATCTCTCCAGGTAGTAGTAAGTTTTAAGACAGGTTTGACTATTGCAAATGCTTCTATTATCATCAAATTAGAACAATGATAAGTAAGAAATGTAAAATGATTGGCAAGTATAGTGATTTGTGACAAAACAGTAAATGATCACTGTCAAGGATGCATTCAATTTCAAACCTGAATGAAACTAGAACTGTCTCATAAGAGCCAAATACCCCCCCCCCCCAACATGTACAAGAGTTTAATGTTTTCTCACAACCTTGACCTTTCCAATATAACCTTGGTTCAATGTCATGACACACCTGTGGACCATGAGATTATTCATGTGAAGTTTCATCACAGTCGTCCAAAGCAATTATGAGGTATGTCCCGGATATGATTTTACAAGGACAGACAGACAGACAAAGACATGGTGATTCCTATATACCTCCATCAAACTAGTTTGCGGGGGGTGGTGGTGGTGGTGGTATACATTTATATATATAATACATGTATATGGAACAAGATATGGTTTAGAAGTTAAAATGAAAAGTAAAGTTAATCTTTGTTAGGCAGTTTGTATTCTGTGCATTGTATCTCTACTGTTGTAAAACCCCAATAAATCAGAGAGTTACAGAGACAGGTTTATCTGTAGTTACAATGGGCTAAGACATAAGGGCTATATATCTACCATCTACCAATATACACATTCTTTATATGCCTATAGAAATCAGTCTAGCAGTGTTCACAAAAAGTCTTTCAGAAGTCTTGATATCACAAAAAATAGATGAAGTCATAAAATCATGGCAATCAAAATCTACAGTATGAGTAAAAAGAGACTGCCACATATCTATATTTCCGTCTCCGTTTTCGAGATTTTAATAATCTGGTGGGTGTTGGAGTTCTAGATTTTACTGGATGATAAAGACCAAGCTCTTTTAGAAACCCAATAGTATCAAACTCCCATGGAGCTTTTTTCTTACCGGCTGGGGAGGCAGCGTTTAATAAAGATCTCCTTTGTTCTCTAACTCTATCTCTGGCAGCTTGAAGTCTCTCCCGTTCTTTTACTAAAAACCTAACAAAGAGAAAATCAGAAGTACATCAACTCTTAAATATAATCAATATCACAGGGTACTATTTAAATAAATTCACATACACACAAAATATAGTGAGTGTTAGAAGAACAGTATAGTTGATCTGCATAACAAGTCCAAAGTAGTAAAACAAAAACATTGATCATAACATTTGGACCTTAGGCCAAAAGTTTGGGTTTCTCTGTGTTACTAACTTAGATGTCTTCATATAGTTAAGGTACTTGGTAATAAGACCTGCTTCAAAATCAAAAGTTATTTCACACAAACATACTGGTTGTTGTCTAAATCACAATCCAAAATGGAAAATAAAGACAAATGTAAACATCCACAAGGGAAGTGATGTCAGTTGCTTCTTTGCGAACTACACCTGTCATATGTGAAATCAAAATTGAAAATGAAAGATAAATGGAATTATACAAAAATAGGAACGTGGAACTTTACAATAATACAACAAATTTTCAGTTAATATTTTACAATTATTTATCTTATTTCAGGCTAATTCAAGGCTTTTTTATCAATCGGACTTAGGAGATAACTATATTACATTTGAAGAGTTCCGACCACAAAACATGGACTTTACTGTCGCAAAACGATTCTACCTGGTGACACTTGCAGAGCCAGGTAAACAGTATTTGCGACAGTAAAATCCATGTTTTACGGTTGGAAATCTTCAAATGTAACATAGTTATCTCCATTCTAATGCAAATAAAAACAAATAATGCTCAAATGAATTGAATAAATGAAGATTTCCGATGCTAAAGTACAATTAGACATTGTTTAGTACAGACGCATCAATGTAGACCTGTATCGTAACGACACAAATATAGTTCAATCACTAAAGCACTGGTATCTATAGGAGAATAACTTTATTGTTCGAAATACAGATACCGTATAAATATCAATATTTAAATATAACAAAATCTTGGTTAACAACGATGAATTATGGCATTTCATTTTGTAAACAAAATCATGTGTACCAGACTGTAGGAATACATAATGTAATCGTAGCTTAGACAGCATGCGACGTCATAACTCCGACCATAAAACATAGATTTTACTGCGGTCGGGGTCCAATCAAAATCCTGTTGCATTAGCATTCAACTTTGGAACACAAAACCTCTAAGTTGATATCTCTTTAATGACCAAAGAGAGTGTCAATAACTGTATAATATTTAGGTCACAAGTTATAACTGAAATGAGATACAAATTCAAAAGTGTCCCCCAAACGAACCCCAATTAGTAAATGTCCAATCATGTGAATCTGAATCATGAAAATTTGAGTAGCCATTGTTACATCTATTCCACCCAAAAGATTGTTCATGTGAAGTTTATGGTCATAAAGATCTGCCTGTTTTCAAGAAAAGTGACAGACAAATGTTGGCAGAAGAAATGAAGTAAATGCTTCGTTTGGGGGACACAATCATTTTGGCGTCATTTTCAAAATAATTCCAAAATACAATAACATCAATATTTTAGCATTTGTCTGATGTTACATATGGCCCACTAAGGCCTTTACAATGGGGCCAACTGGCAAAATAGAGGATCAATGACCCCATGGCCCCCTTCTATAATGAACATCTATTATCATACATTATACATACTCTGTCTCAATGCTGACTTCTTTCTGTTTTAGAGAATGTTCTCTTGTACGAGTTTTAATCATATTGTCTATCATGTTAGATTTACCCGCATGTTCACCTCCTAAATAAGATAAAATAAAACATATTTGTACATGCATTTCAAACCAGAAGAAACTTCCTTGTTATATCTTCAGACATACAATTCACAAAAAATTATCTTTGTTTTTAAATTTACTTCAGTATCTAGTTCAATAATAATATGTGGTAGCCACTGGCATAGTGACCACAATCAAAGGTGAGGTGGACAATGGGAGTTTGCCGCTCTGCAAATTGATCTAATCAACACACACCCTTCAACATTTGTGCGAGACATTTTGAATTCCTGCATTAACATGGGTTTTATGGGTAAAAAAGAAATGTGTGCTGATATGATTCTATATACAATAGAAATAATTGTTTTCACAAAGGTTAGATGGTATCACATGGTTCAGTGGTGAACCACCACCCCTCCTCTACGACTGCTGTAGGTCAGTTGGTAGAGTGCTAGCTCTGTAAGTGAGAGGTTGTGGGTTCGAAACCTGACCACGTCTGACTCAAGACTTGAAAGTGGGTAGCGACTGTTCTTTTGCCACGTACTCTGTGTCTCAGTATAAGTGAAATATTCTTGACTGGAACAATAAACACCATTACTCAACTTCACTCTATAGGGGTGTCAATGACATGATACCTCCAAGTGAGTTTTGAGCAAAATCTATATATTCTAATTATTTATGGTCGATTTGAATGTATTAGCTCACCTAATGACATAACAGTTGTATCTCTACCATACAATCTCTCCATTTCGTTTTTCAGAGTATTCTTTTTGTTATACTTCTCCTAAAATTTCAAATTCATCAAAGAATTTAACACAACAATCAGTTAATCATGTACAAGTAAAATAGGTGAGTTGAAAAGAAAACAATTTTTCTCCAAAAATATCTTAAAGTATTTCATAAAACAACAAAACAAAAGCAACTTAAACATGTTAAAGGTACCGTACAGATTTTAAGCTTAAAAGTAAATGAAATGGTACTTCTGAAATCCTCAATGTTTAGTTGAGATCTTATGTCTAAAACATAATTTTTATAATACAATCAATCCTTCCTTAAAGCCACCTCTATATAGGACATGCTTCTTTTAAACGTCAGTAACATTTTATCTGAATCACTCTTTATTCAGGTTATTTGAACCTGTATATAAGGGCCACCTGCCTTTAAGGACCACTTTTACAGGTTCTTGGTGGCCTTTATGGACAAGTTTGACTTTGGTTTATCATTTATGTCTGTCTGATAAGCAACTTGTAAACAGTTAACATCCTATGAAATGTCCATTAGGCACCTGACCTCCAGTTTTTACCAGAAGTCCTCTTAAAACTATTCAAACTATAGTGGTGCCTTAAATACCTATTCAGTAATTTTTTTAAAGTTTTGTCATTTTAAGTAACCTACCAAAAATTTATCTTGTCTCTCTCTTTCTTTATTCTCTGCACTATGCATCTTTGAAAGTTTATCTATCAGGGCTTGTCTTTCTTTCATGTCCTTTTCTAGTGTTTCTATCTGTCTGTGAATTTTTTCTACTTTCTTTTCACCTAGCTTTTCTCTGTCAATTGGCATGGGTATATAAACACCCTGCCCATCTAGACTTGGTTGTGTCATGGTTCTCTAGTAATTGGTTATGCGTATAATTTTATAAAATGTCTTTAATTATTATATACATAGCTCAACTTCATTTCTTCAACAATTGGAACTGAAAAAAAGACAAAAAAGTAATGTTACATGTGTAAAATTTCTTTCCTAAACATTTGCAAGATAAAAACATGATTTATATAAAGATTTGCATCAAATGTTTAATTTTAATGTCACCATCTGTGTCTTCTTAAAATGATGAAATCAATTTTTGTTGACATTCTCATATAAAATTATCATGGTGTCATCAATTAAGCCTGGAGAAAATTGATGGTTCAGAAAATTAATCTTCCTCTAGGTTATAGAACCTACTTTGTAGTTGAGACATAAAAATCTCAACCTGAGGATGAGCTTCTTTATTTTCCAGACTGAAGCTTGCTTCACTACAAAGCAGGGGTCGATTCTTTAAACATGAAAAAAAAAGAAGAAATAAAATTACAAATGAACTTAAATAATATTTGATTTGTTTGTGGCTAACGACAAAACCACAGGTATAACCTGCTCAATCACAATACACAAGTGATGCAATGATTTCAAAAAATTGTTTTGTAAGTAATATTGTTCCGCACTATCATGTAAGCTTTTGTTGCACAATATCTAAAATCAGCAAATCCTCAGTGACAATAATTGTGATGATGATGACGATGATGATGATGATGATGATGATGATACATAATAACAGCACTACTGAACACCCTATGGACCATATTTTTTGTTTGGAGTGGAGTGGGGTAATGATTTTTTATGTCTCAGTCAAGATTCTTTCACTTATATCAGCAGTCAGTTCAGATGATGAATGAAACCATAATGCCTGGAGTAAGCCAACAACTTTCGGCAAGCAAACCTCTCACACAAGGATCTGATCCGACTCTGATATGAACCTGGGTGATGAGACGCACTGTGATATGTGAGCTGGTGTTTTAGACCACTCAGCCACTGAGGCCTACAGGTTTTTGTTTTGATTATTTGATTAATCAGGTTTTTAGTTTGCACACATTAATTTTTCCACAGAGTAATACTGATATGTCCAAGTAAAGTAGTTTGGTTTACTGAAGGATCCATTTTCACAGGTTTCACTGTCCTTTAGTCTTTTAGTAATCATAAACAAACATATTAATCCATGTCCAAATCAAAATCCAGAAGCAAAGTAAAACTTTGAAACTGACAAACTAGGTAAAACATGTGAACATCCATAAGGGGAGTGAGGCCGTGTGCTCAGGAAGCACCTCCTGTTTTACTCCTATTACTCCTGTTTAATTAGCTACACCACCAACACGACCAAGTGTGTAATCAAAATCGAATGAAAGGCACATAGACCTATGGGACTTCACATATATCCAGGACAATCTGTCTAAATGAAAGATGGTCGGTCTTTGATCGTGTTGTATGGAGGACTTAGGGGTTTTCGATCACTTAGTGGATTTTGGAATAATTGTTTAGCTAGCTAAATAATACTGAATCGAATGTATATCAGCGTAGTTAAAACTAATTAATATGGATGCATTTATACTGACAAAAACTCAATCAAAGCATTACACAGCATGTTTTATCTAAATCCCTACCGGTCCCCATTTCTATGTAAACAAAATGGCGGAAAGGTGAATCCGATCACGTGATGTAGTGACGTATTACACAAGAAAATAAAAGTGTTTGAGGCTCAAAACGGGCCAGTGTTAACATGAAACATGAACATTATATCTTACCTCATGTAAATCCTAAGGTAAGTAATATTCCAGGAACCATTCACCCATTTGTGTATCATCCATCGATTTCATAACAATTAGAAACCTTATATTGACATATGTCTATATATATTATAAAAATATATATACTGATGCAACATCAATAGTTTTAACTGTAAAAATCTGTTGAGAATGTGTTGTGAAGCATGGAGCAGGTAGCGGTTATCACTTTATGGTGTTGAATTGCATTTATAGAATCAAGTCTTGTGTAATCTTGCTCCCGATATATAACAATTATGCTATAACACGTGGTGCCACTTTAAAGCCTCGGTTTTCTTGAAACAGACTATAACTGGTGACGTCACATGAACTGATATTTGTCAAAATGCTCAATGAGTAAACAGACGACACTGGATTGTATGAAAATGATTAGATCAAAATAAATTGGACATATTGTGATACAAGAAAAACGGGAATAACAAAAATGGCGGTTTTTATCAACATGGACAGAATGTGAGTTATTTTACCTTCCTAGAAATTACTTTTGACTATTTGTTTACACTAGTAGAAAAAACGTGCTTCCGTTGTTATAAATAGACAATACCGCCTAAAAAATTCGACTGCGCATGCTCGCCATTCGGAATTTACTTAAGTGATCGGAAACACCTGGTGATCGAAAACGCCTTACGAGCCCATACTGCAAAAAACGATCTGACCGTATGGTGTAAACAAATGACAATATTCTAGAACGTAGAAGCGAGTTTACTACATAATTACCATGGCACGTCATCGTGTTCCAACTGAAAATATTTTTTATCATACGTATTCGTACTGTTCTAAATATTTAGAAATTAAACATCTGTAAATTTTAAGTCTCATTCTTGACAAAAACTGTCTGATTCGTGTGCAAAAGGACACCTGGTCCGCCATTTTCAAACATTTTTGCAACTATGGACCAAAATGAAAGCTGTTATTCGATTGGTTTATCGTGTTTTATGTCGCGCCATTTGATTGGTCAATAAAAAACAAGTGCTTTGGGGACAAATTTTTAGATTAGGTAGAGTTAATTTCATAAACTTCTTCATTTCAAATAATGCATATCATTGAGCATTATAAATTTCAAATATTGAACGTAGATCTATTGATTTTTACGTTAAACATTTATTTTAACTAAACGATTAATGATCGTATCGGCGTATGTATTTAAAATTGAAAAAAAACTGGACTTAAGAATTTTGTGCCGGATCTTCAGATCATGGGTTTCAATACACGGACACGCACTAGATTTTGATCCAGCTGATAGGAGATAAATAGGTCTGTTGAATTTACCAATAGCGGAAATGAAAAACTAAGCCAAGTAGATTTATCTCATGATTAAAGTGGACCGGGTTCTAAAATATTTCGAATTACATTGAAACCGCGCGTTTTCAGTTTTTATTTAAATTATTATTTATTTATTTATTTATTTATTTATTTATATTTTTTGCCAACATTATATTATTTTAACCCCAGGACCAGATTTTCTATGACAGTTTATAGTAGTGTAATAAATAAATGATAGCTATAAACAAATAAAATATTAAAATTGAGAAACATGGGGGGTCCATTAATTTAGCGAACTAATGAATGATCTAATGTTTTATTTTATTTTATTTTATTTACTCTTTTTTGTTTTGTTCAAGAAACATAAGTATTTACCTGAAAATGAAAAAAGTAAATAAAATAAAATAAAATATTAGGGCAGAGACATATATGATATGTCGAGACATATATGATATGTCTCTGATTATCTAGTATTATAACGAGAATTTTATAACTGAAAAAACTAAAAAAAAAAAAAAAATCAAATTGTGATATTAATTAGTTACACCAGAGACATATAATATGTCTCTGATTTACTATATAAATCTCTGCAAAAATCGTTATCAGTAAATCATGCCAATTTGTAGAAGGATATTTGCCATTAACGTAAAAGTTTGAAAATCAAGATGCAGAAAAAATTAAGAAATGAAAAATATCAATGTGAAATTATCATACTTTTAATTTAATGCTTTGCGTTTTTTTTTAATCAAAATAATGATATCTAAGTAAATTACCACCTATTTACATACGTTAGGTTACTTCAAAGTTTACATGTCGGCATGTACTATATACACATGCCCTGGCGGATCTCCTTGTGATCTCGATGCTAATTTGCATATCAAAAGTGGCCGCGATATGTTACAGGATTTCGTGAAGTTGCCAATCTCGGGTTTTATATGTCTCTGGAAGTACTTAGTATGATGATTGAGAGAGAGAGAGAGAGAGAGAGAGTTTTTAAACGAGTTCCTTCAACTAGTTACAGTTTACAGGAAACTAATTTAATGAAGTTAATCAAATGGTTGTCACATTACAGGCGCGTAGCTCCCTGTACGCCACGGCGTCCACATACTTTTTTTAAAATTTTTATCTTTTAAATATGATTTCTGCTCGAACCATTCCTTCACAGAGATATTAATTCTCTTACAAATGCAATAATTCGTCTAACTAATATTTTATCGTTGCAATCCGATAAAGGTTCCAATCGCTAGATCGTTTTCAGGCTTTGGTTTAAAATTTATTGTTACTTATTCAGTATTCACTTGTTTCACAAAAACGGTAAGCGAAGATACAGATATCTAGTGTTGAACAGGGATTCTGCTTATTTTGTCAATCACTATATGGATTCCAAACAGAAATATACTGAAGATACCGTAAAAATGTTAAAATTTTTGATAGACAACATATTTTCATATACTTTTCCAACAAACAACCTGTAAACCAATGGATAAGAAATGTGCACCATTGCTTGCTGATTTGTTTCTTTATACAATCAAGCAGAATTTATGCAGAACCTTGGTAAATATTTAGAGAAGACTTGTCATTCAACTCCACATAACTGCATAAGATATATAGATGGCGATCTATCTCTTAATATTTCCAAATTTTCAGGGGGCCTCATAACCACCATCCCTGAATGTCTTTGGTGCGAAATTTTCATCCTTATTTGAATCCTAATCATTTTCAGCTAGTTACGCGCCTGCATTAAACGTTCGTATTGTTATTTAATTTGTCATTTTGGTAACTATAGTTGTACTATGTGATCACGACATTTAGCGTCTTGTCATGTGGAAATCTATCAAGTGATCTTGCTAATGAAAATCCAGAAATATTCTGAAAAATCCAGGTTAAATGATAGACCTGTTTTTGTCTGATATCCGCCCACATACAATTTAAACTTTAACCTGTATTAAGAGTTTTAGTGGTGTGGTTAAACTCAAAACCATTCCACTTATTTTACAACAGCTGGTCTAGTTTTGAGCTTTCCTATTATACTCTTAAAAAACATTGAGACCAGCTGGAGACTGTTGGTACTGCATGTCATTGTATATTGAGCTTCAATCCTTGCCTCGGTTTATTTAAGGGCCTAGTTACGACACTGGATTTTTTTGCTAAAACCAAATATGGTCTTAATTCAGTATCTGTCACCCCATTATTAGGAGTTATACAAGTATCATGTGCACATGCACGTAAATTCAAAATTCAACATTCAGAAAAATTAATTGTGTCATGTGCTGGTTTTGAATGCATTATTTTAATAAAAATTCAAAATTAGCACATGGAAATTGTAATACAATGTATGTGCTAATTTAGAGGTTTCACGAAATAGATTCGTTAATAACAAATAGTATGCTGGCATCCATGTGCTACTTTTGATTCGTATTGTCTCATAAAAATTAAAGTGACAAATGTGACAACAACTTGGCCAAAAATCCAGAATTTTCATAATAATTTTTTTTTATTTTGAAAGTTTTTTAATAAAACATTAAAAACTCTATGATATGACAATTTTTTTTCAAATATTACATTCAGAAAATTCAAAAATTTATATGGCAGAATACCTCATTTATCATTCGAGGGGAATATTTTATTAATCTACACAGTCTCTTAGCACAAGTTCACTAGGGGAACCCACAACCCCGCCCCTTCTTTGTCTGGTGGGTAGAGGGTTACACTGACACCATAGGAGAGTTTTCGAGAAATCAGAAATAAGGAGAGCAAGGGATGTCGCGTCCCCAAGTACTTCTGTCTCGGAGGGCGGGGAATGACTTGTCCCCAAGTACTTGCATCTCAAAGGGCGGGGGATGTCACAGCCCCATTATTTTTGTCTATTATTTAGATTTTCATTCCCGTTTCAGGTGGATCCCAGACCTGATTATGGCAAAACCTTGATCTCACAACCTTGACCTTAACATTGACTTTTGTTACAATACAGTTGTAACCTTGACCTTTATAATTATATTTTTGTAACCTTGACCTTTTATAGACCACTGTGGTAGCTCAGTTGGTAGAGTGCTTGCTTTGTAAGTGGGAGGTCATGGGTTCAAACCCCGACCAGGTCTGACCCAAGACTTCAAAGTGGGTAGTTACTGTTCTTTCGCAGAGCTCTTGGCATTACAAAATGAAAGTCATGATTCTTTGGATGGGAACTTAAAATAAGCAAGGACAAAGAACCCTGCTGTATAATGCCATCAGTGCAACAAAGAGGAAAAATTCTGCACCTTTGCATATAGCTGGCAATGTCTCAATATAAGTAAAATATTCTTGACTGCGACGTTAAACACAGTTAATCAGCACACCTATTGACCTTTTATTATAAGCTGTAACCTTGATTTTTGTTTATGGCACAGATGTAGCTTTGACCTAATAATGATGTGGTTGTAACCTTGACCTTTATCACAACCTCGGTCTTTTTTATGAACCTGTTATGGCATTGTTCTTTAATTATAATACAGCTGTAAACTTGAACTTTGAACTTAATTGAAATATAAATATTCAGACATGAAGTAATAAAGACAATAAAAAATATAAAAATATATAAAAATACTTTTATTTTTAATAGACATAGATTCTATATCTACAGATAAATGTTGTATTGCACTTGTTATACAAATATTGCACCTCACCGAGTTTAATGCTACAGGTAAAATTGTAAGGTAATCAATGTTGACAATGATTCGTTTCTTAATGTCAAAATATCTTAAGTTACACTATTATATCAAACACTCGTGTGTGTGCCTGTGTGTCACATGTGTGCGTATGATGCATGTGCATGTTTGTGTAAGATGCATTTGTGTTTGTGAGCAAGATGCATGTGTGTGTGTGTGTGTGTGTGAATCGGTAATATGTCTCTGGTCCCACAAATCCACCTGGATTTCTTCGTAAGACTAATGGGGTTCGCCGCTGTACCATGTGATCAATACCTCTTAACGTTTGTGCAGAACATTTTGGAAAACGTTAGCATTACAAATTCCAGGGATAATGTCATTTTTAAGATATAGGATATCATCTTTTTTACAGGGAAACATCATCATTCGCGATTCCATATCCTTTGGAAATAAGTGCTCCTCACAAACATTAGAGGTATCACATGGTACAGCAGCGAACCCCATTGCTAATGTCAAAAATTTAGACTAGAGTTCTTAAATTACAAAACTTTATCAAATGTGTGTGTTTGTGTGATGCATATGTGCATGTGTATGACGTGTGTATGATGCAAGCATGTATGTTTGTGTATGATGCATGAGTGTGTGTGACACGTATGTGTGTGATTGTGAATCAGTAATATGTTTCTCGTTCCACAAATCCACCTGGATTTCTTCGTAATACTAATCTACGACATTCATCATACACAAATATTAACAAGGAAAATGGAATTGCTGGAAGCCACCATACAAATCTGAAATTGAAAAATCAACAACTTAAAAAAATGCTTGTTTAGGTAGAATAGACAGTTGAGATTTGTCAGACTGAATTATCTCCCTTTGTCCAACATGAAAGAGTTAATGTTTTGTCCAGCAACTTACTTTAGGTCATCAATGAATATTTCAATTTAAAAACATTAGGGGTCAATTCCAAATTCAATCTCAGCAAAAATAAGAATGCAGTAAAACCTGCTACAGCAACAACCTCTATGTAAATGCCTGCTACAGAAACAACCTCTATATAAATGCCACCTGTCTTCAGGGTTTTTTGTTATCTCCCACCTGACAATGCTTTAGGTCCTACACTGAAGCCGTATACATATAGTCCTACATTGAAGCTGTATACATATAGTCCTACACTGAAGCTGTATACATATAGTATACTCATTATAGGTTGCTCAATTAAGAATTAACATTCTATTTGAGTGTATTCATTCCGTATTATGAATGAGAGTCAGGAATAGCATATTTAACATGAACTGCAAAGCAGTTCATTGAATATGCTATTCTTGACTCTCATTCATAATACCGAATGAATACACTCAAATAGAATGTTATTTCTTGTATTTACAATCATAAAAAATATTGTTAGCATGTCCGAAATGTAAAATTATGGCTACAATAATTTATTTCATTCAAGATTCCGACAAACATACAGGATTGATGGAACAGCCTTGCTCCAAATAAGGATAGTTACATCTGGACTAGACTTGAATACTGACCAATCAAACAATGCATGACGTAACAGGATGACATTCTGTGACTAGATCAGATAGTAAAACGTTACGTAATCAGAGGTCATGACCCCAAACTGTATTCAAAAGCAATTGAATGCCAGTAAAAACAAATAAGTTCATCTAAAGAAGGTCAATTCCAATTGTAAATATTATCTGTTGACAATGTATACAATAGGCCTCTGGATCACAAACAATACTTTACTTTATAAATCAAAAACTTGTTTTCAAAATATAAGTTTTGAGTTACCTTAACTAAGTTAAATAAAAATTTAAAAAAAGTTAAGCATTGTTTCTGATCCCGAGGCCTGGTACTTGTCTTAGAAAAGTTATGTACAAACTTTGATTATTGAGTTAAAAAAACTAAGATTTAAGCATTAAAACTAGCTTAAGTATCATTTGTGATCCCAGGGCCAGGTCAATAATGTATTCATAAAAAGACAACAAGACAACACACTATTTATAACATTATAACTTTTTTCAGGGTTCGTACAGACATTTGGACTCAAAATTAAGGACTTTTTAGGGTTTTATCAGGGTCTCATTTGCAAATTTAAGGCCTAATCAGAGGGACAATTTTAAAAGAAAAACATTGGGGCAAAGACAATTAAATCAATAAAACAATTACTAACATGTCCATAGTAACGACACTTGAAGTGGGGGTTGATTTTGGGTGTTCGGGAGGGCCAGGTACCTTTAAATCGCTCATTTCAATGTAACTTATTTATTTATTTATTTTTATCAGTCTATTTACAACCACTTAATATCAACACCTAATTTGCAAAATTCAAGGGCTTTTTAGGGCCAGACTTGTTTTTAGGGGTTTTTTTAGTGCAAACCTCAAAATTCAAGGACTTTTCCATGCCTGTACTAACTCTGTTTTTGTGCCATAAACATTCTACAATTATATTGTGAACAGTCTTTACTATTAATCTTTCAGACGAGACTCAAATTTAAGGGCTAATTCCTTATAAGCCAGTAAGTTTTAATTTATACAGTTGAAAAGTGAGATGCCAAAACATGTTTTATGACTGAAACTATACCTTAAATTTTGGAATCTAAGAGCGACATCAAGTCCTGGAGTATAACATAAAAATATGGCTAATACCGTCTCAAATACTAAGGCTGCTGTCATTGTATGGTTTCTGAAATAAGGCAAATACACATTTAAAGATTACAATATATTTCAGTTACAAGACTTTTTAATTTTTTATGTACATGTATTTGTGAACAATGTGAGTTATTGCATTTTGACTTAATCAGTCTGTTGTTAATTCAATTCATTTTATATTCCAATGTACAGTAGAACCTTCACCTGATGATGAAATTCATGAATGTTCACAAACCAACATGATTATTCATGAAAGTTCATGAATAATACATAACATTATATAAACATATCAATCATCTGAATTTGTGAAGAAAGTTCATGAGTAATTTTTGAACATTCATGAAACTTTACTCTGTGCATAATTAAAACTGTTCTAAGTTTATGTATGATAAATGGAGTGATGTTTTTATAATTACCATGGTAACTTTAAGTCAGGAATTTTTTTACACATTGCCCATAAAAATGATTTTATTCTGAGAACATTTAACATAATCAGTCAACAGCTTGTGTGTAAAACAATGCAGAGATCAATTCTTATCTCAGATACTGAATGTAAAAATAAAATGTGTATTTTATGGGATTTAAAAAACATTTTTACTGCAAAAGCGCTTGAAACACCAAGCCAACATGCAACAAAAAGTGATTGCTGGTGTTATTAAAATGACAACAAAATCAAAAGCTACTGTATTTGTTATTTCTTGTCCTAGAGCACATGTAGTCGAAAAAAACTATTTCAGATATATAATACATAGCACATGTACCATGTCTCGCACAAGTTGAGGCACAATATTTCAGTCTCTAGAATGCACTGTGAAGTACGGTATGTGACATGTGACAAAGATTGTCTGTACTGTGTCTGGATGAGATAACATTTATTTAAACATGTTAAACTTACTTAAATCCTTGATGGACCACAGACAATCTTCTAGTTTTACAGATGATCAAATCAGCCCACTGTACAATTATAATGGATACAAAGAACCCAGTATGACAAGTATATTCTAGAACCTTTCTCTGTCTAAATGTCTGAAAAAAAAATTGCATTCAGATGATACAATTAAGGAAACATTTTTGTCTTAGACATTAATATTTTATATTTTAACAGAGCTAAATTCTGTTTCAAGAGAAAACAAAACCAAACCTTTTATAATCATGTTGTGTTAGTCTTTCTTTTCATTTCTTGTGAATTTTTTTGTTTTGTTTTGTTTGCTTGTTTTTTTTTTTTTTTTTTTTTTTTTTTTTTTGTTGTTGTTGTTGAATGATATATAAGCCTGAGTCCATCTATTAAGTTATTTAAAATTACAATTAAAAGAAAATGTGGAAATACCTGAATGAGACTAGTGCTTAAGATCTCAAACTTGTGATTCGTAGGCTGTCATTTTACACTCACATCTATTACTTAGAACAATATATGTTAGTGCATTTTCTTACCCATTCTTGACCGTAGGAGTCCTGGAGATCATTTACAGCACTAGAGTCCCACTTTTGTCTTATACCTAGTAGATCTGTCACCCAAAACCCATTCTCACCAAGTATAACAAAGTAAACAAAAAAACCTGCTAATGCTTGTATAAAACCAATCTGTCCATACGCCATACTTATAAGTCTGAAGAAGATCACATTGGTAAAATATTAAAAACAGTGTAAACAAAAAGTACTCCTTCAAGTAGTCACTGTATTGTAGTGTTGCACATATTTTAGGTGCAAAAGAGTGCCAAACTTTATGTTCAGATATTTCAGACTTGGGGCAAATTGTTCATTTTTCACCCAGGAGAGCAGGGTTCAATTCTCAGTTGGGGCACTCAGTCAGAAAGTGGATTTTCTGGTGTTTCCTTTCTCCTTGTTCATTGGTGCCCAACAAGAAACTCATGGAGTTGAGAAATCTCAAAATAACCTTGTATCTAACCATATGCTGTATAATTGTAAGTCTGGACGGTATCTGAGAAACAAGAGGTCAATGGACCCTATAGCCCAATTATAAATACATCTATGTCCATATTCCTTGAACAAGTTCAAAACTTAATTACATTAATTGCATGGACTATTCAATTTCTTCCGATTTGGGCCCCATGACCTTCATGGATAAGTCAATATCATTGTTATAGCAATATTTACAATATTTTATCACAAAAACATATACAGTCAAACCTGTCTAGAAAGGCCACCCAAGGGAACCAGTAAAAGTGGCCTTTATGGGCAGGTGCCTTTATATACAGGTTCCAGTAATATGAACATAAGACAGTTGGGATTCAATTCTACTGGCCTTTTTAAGCAGGTGGGTCTTAGAAGTGGCCTTTAAGGCAGGTTCGACTGTACAAAAACTTGATAGTTTTCCAGATAATTAACCTATTCAGAATTCTTGTGCATCTGTGACCTCGAACTTTGAACCAACAATCTATGCACCTGTATGTGACACATTATATAATGCTGGTTAACATTTGTTTCAAGTTTGATTAAAATTTATTTACAGACAGGGAATATATGTAGCAGTCACAGTATAGGGTTTGACAGATGGACAAACTAAGTGTTTCCTATATATCCCCCTAAACTTCATTGAAGGGAGTGCATAATTTTTTATCTCATTTTTTAAACACAGATAACAATTATGAAACAAATATGAATTCTACTCGCCTTTCATTAACAAGTTTATCTTTTTTTGGATTTCTTGGTCGACGTTTCATGATGTCACTCTCTGCCTTTTCATATGCAAGTGAGATAGCAGGAAACATATCAGTTCCAAGATCAATAAATAGGATGGTAATAGTTCCTAGTGGCAGCGGTATGTCGAGTATGATGAAGAATAAAAATGGTGTGATCTCTGGGATATTTGACGTCAGGGTGTAGGCAATTGATTTTTTCAAATTGTCAAAAATCAGTCTACCTGCAAAATAAAAAATACATGTAATATGATAGTTTGTAAGCCTCCAAGCTAACCATTGTTGTAGCTCAGTTGGTAGAGTGCTCCAACCAGGTCGATAGTGACTTTCACGGAGCACTTGCCGTGAAGGAATGAAAGCCACAGTTCTTTTTGCATGGGAACTTCAGATAAATGAGGTCTTTTGTCATGATAGGCATGGTACAATAAAGAACCCATTTATAATGCCATCAGCGCAATGATAGGCAAAATTTTTGCACCTTAGTCTATAGCTTGCGACACCTCCATATAAGTGAGATACTCTTTACCTGGATGTTAAACACCGTTACTCAACTCAACTCTAAGCTTATCAAGGCCTTCAAACAGTTTTTTTGGTTGTCATCACAATATTGTTGATAAGTATGTCTCCGTATTTAAAATTATTCTGGATTTATTTGACATTCCATAGTTTCACGTTACTTTCATTTTCAATTTTGATTTTATATGTGGCAGATGTAGCTAGCTAAACAGTCAGTGTTTACTCTTCCAGAGCACCTGGCCTCACCTACCCAGTGGAATTTTACATGTTTGACACGGACTTTCATGTTATTTTTAATTGTAAATTAAATCAAAAGGAGTAGGCATGGTTAGGTGCATTCAATGTCACCGAACATTAAAATGTGTGATTATTTATTCAGTCAAATATCATGGATATATTAAACAAACTATAATTGACTTTTTTACTTGATCAAGGGGAGACAATAAATGATGGCTTGATAAAAAATTAATAAAAATTAATTACTATTAAACTAAACTTTTGTTCAATCTTATCATTAAATACTATAAACTATTTTACACATCAGTTGTTACATTTCCAAACTGCTTCAAATTTTAAATTTGCTCAGATCTAATGTGCAATAGAACTTGAATTCAAAGCTTTTTGTCTGTCATCCAAGCTCAGCATCTGAGCTCCAAAACCTTTTATATATATGAATAGCTCCAATAGATATCACCAACATTTAGTTTTATGGAAATAAATCACACACCATTGTCATATTCAGAACACATTTTCAAGGAGATATAATAATAACAAACCTTCTTCTACACCAATAACAATAGAAGCAAAATTGTCATCCAATAGAATCATGTCTGCTGCTTGTTTGCTGACATCACTTCCTGTTATACCCATAGCCACGCCTAAAAATAAGTCGAAATCAACAAATGAAATTAACAAGAAGAAAAATGTGCTCACAAACCCTATGTCATCCCTATGACCTTGACCTTTTAACCTAAATAACTAACAATGGTTCATGACGTATCCTTGTATGATAGTTTACATTTGTACTGAATGTTGTTACAATTCAAATACAAAAGTAAGAGGTACAGAGTTAGCACCAAAGAAAACGAAAAAATTCTAAGATTTGACCTGCTGACTTTGACCATCACAGTAGCTCAGTTGGTAGAGTGCTCACTTCATAGTCTGGAGGTCTTGGTTTTGATCCCCAGCAGCCAGTCTGACCCAAGGCTTGAAAGTGGGTAGTCTTTTCTTTCGCCAAGCACTGGGCATTACAAAATGAAAGCCATGGCTTTTTCAGATGAGAACTTTAAATGAGATCCCACGCCAACCATGAAATGATAAAGAACCCTGCTGAATAATGCCATCAGTGCAACGCACAGACGAAATTTTTGCACCTTTACCGATAACTGGCGACACCTTGATATAAATAAACTATTCTTGACTTGACTAAATTTTTGCACCTTCGCCTATAGATCGCAACATCTCGATGCAAGTGAAATATTGACTGGGACGTTAAACACCATAACTCGCTCAACTCTTGACTCACTCCTGACTTTGACCCACATAACTAACCATGGTTCATGATACATACTTGTATGCTGGTTTACATTTGTAACAACATTCCCGAAAATGTTATGGGTACTGATCAAGTGATTTATATTTTAACTTATTAAACATAAATATCATACTACCTATATCAGCTTTCTTCAGTGCGGGGGAGTCATTAACGCCATCCCCAGTGACTGCTACGATCTGTCCTTGTCTCTGGCAGCCCTCTACAATAATCAGTTTTTGTTGTGGTGATGTTCTCGCAAAGACAATCTCCTTATGGTATTTAAGCACGTCATCAATGTCTGACGGTGTCATATCACGTAGGTCTGACCCATGTATAACTGCTGCATTCGCATCTCTAAATGAAAACAAAGAAACGCATATCAGGAAAGCTGATCAAATAATTCATAAATTTAAACAAATTTAATATATTTTATATGGTAAAAACAAGATATTTGTTATTTATTTGCTCTTTGTGTCAATTACTTATACTTTAAACATATTTAATTTTGTGTGCATTTATTTTCGCAGTATATAAAATTTACACATATCTGCATAGTTAAATTTTCACGTTTTTTGAAATATGCACTATAACACAAATAGCATAGTATAATATTCGCTTTGTATTAATTTTCCCGCAAAATAAGCGAAAATTAGTACACTGCAAAAGTATATATGTTTACGCTATTTATGTCTAAATTTTTGTAAAAACATGTTTTAAAATCAAGTCAGAATTTATAGAAACAATATCACATTTCCAGAACAAATGCAGAATATTCTTTTCTACTCTTGAGCAAAAAATTGGTAAATAAAGAAGTATGCAAATAGACCTGTTGTTTTTATTAGTATAAACATTAATTAAATCAGGTGGCCCTTGTATAGATAGAGGTGGCCTTTAGGCAGGTTGGATGTATTTTAAAATTACAAACATTACTAATTTTGTGCCAATATGAGGCCTGTTCAATTTATAACATACCACTTTTGATTTACAAAATCATATTTAATACCGGTAATTCAGATTTCACTGTCACTGTAAGAGATGTTCTATTTGTGAACTGTGGCAGTAACACACCATTCTACAATACTCTGCCCAACTCAAAAGTGTCTTATTTATGTAGCTCTTTTCCAGTTTCATCCATCCATCCATTTGACAGTTCTTTTACGTTATAAATTGAACAGGTCTCGTATGGGTTATGAATGACAAGTTTGCACCTTACATTTTTCACATACATGTGTAACTAAGATTAGACAAAGTTTTTGGGTTTAATTTTTTGTTCATGTATAATTTGTATTTTAGTTGTTTTTTATGTTACTTTACAACAAATCATAGGGAATGTTCAATATGCTATTTTTGCCCGTACATATTTTGAATATTCAAAGTTTTCAAAAAAAAAATACAAGTTGTCCCAATACTTTTGGTTGATCGCTGTCCCTAACAATAAGTGTAGACATATTTAATTTCGTGTGTATTTTTTTTGCAGTATAGAAAATTTAGAAATATTTGTGTAGTTAAATTTTCGCAGTTTTGGAAATGTGCACTGTAACACAAAAAGCATAGTATAATTTATGCAGGGTATTAATTTCCATGCAAATCAAACGATAGCGAATTAAGCAAAAATTGATACACCCAAAAATAAATACTATAACAATATTCACATTTAACAATTCACTGAATTAAAGTCAGACTGATTTTTTTACCTGGGATTAACTTCTTGTACAGGAATACCCTTTTTCTCTGCTATATCTTCTACTGTCTCACTGCCCTCTGATATTATACCAACACCTTTAGCTATGGCCTGGGCTGTGATTGGATGATCTCCGGTTACCATGATAACCTAAAAGGAATCATAAAACTCTGATGTCAATTACATATGGTGTGCACATCAGCCAAAAGGCCACACGTAGACGTTAAAACACAACAATCATATACTGGTAAATAATGACAGGTGTTGTATATGGCAGCAGACAGAAAGAATATGAAAAAAACTAAAAGACCTACAGTCAATTCTGTCTATAAAAGCTATACAAGGGAACCAGTAAAAGTGGCCTTTATGGGCAGGTGGTCCTTATATACAGGTTAAAATAATAAGAATTAAGAACAATTTGGATAACATTTGACTGGCCTTTAAAAGCAGGTGGTCCTTATATAAAGGTGGCTTTTAAGGCAAGTTCAACTGTATATCCAAGGAAACTAGTAAAAGTGGCCTTTATGGGCAGGTGGTTCTTAATATACAGGTTAAATTAATATGAATTAAGAGCAAATGGATAACTTTTGACTGGCCTTTAAAAGCAGGTGGTCCTTATATAAAGGTGGCCTTTAAGGCAGGTTCAACTGTATATCCAAGGAAACCAGTAAAAGTGGCCTTTATGGGCAGGTGGTCCTTAAATACAGGTTAAAATAATATGAGTTAAGAGCAATTTGGATAACATTTGACTGGCCTTTAAAAGCAGGTGGTCCTTATATAAAGGTGGTCTTTAAGGCAGGTTCAACTGTATATCAAAGATTTTATGGAATAGCACATGTGATTCTGCATGTGTAAATTGTGCATGTTTCCTTTGTTATGAGCATGCATGTATGAGAGAGGCATTTGCCATAGAAACTCCACAAAAATTATGACCACATCTGTGATCAAAAAGATTACAGTAGTTATATTTCTGTGACATTTTCATGACATGCACACACTTTCCTTTAATTTCCTTGAATTATTTTGGTACATGAAAAATAAGGAAGTGATCAGCAGTCCCAACTAGGAAAACTGTGAGCCACAAGCTCACAAAAAAATACCCCCCGCTCCCCCCACATAAAAAAATCCATCGGATCAAATTTTTAAATAGGAGGTGCACATCTATATTATATCACAAAGATTGTGTGATAGTTTCATGAAAATCCATTGAAGGGTTTAGGAGGAGTTGCGGATAAGAGATAGGTACCCTAAGGTGTAACAGAAGGACGGACACACGGACGGACACCCCTATCACTATATACCCCCCACTTTTTAAGCGAGGGGAATAAACATAAGTACAATCAAAAGAGTTCACCAATGATAGGCCAGGACATTTTTGCAAAACTATTATTTCTAATGATACACATTTGCATAGAATTTTGATTTTTTCTTGTAAAAATGACAATATTCATGAAATTTGTAAAATAATCATTTTTTTAAATGTTCTGCACAAACGTTAAGGGATACTGATCATGTGGCATGATCTGTCATTGATTCCAGAACTGTATCTGTACCTTCTTGACAAGATATTGTGATCCAAATAATTAATTTACATTGAGTTAAATTTATTTTCCATTCCAAAACACCCGAAATTGGATCTGGGCTGCCATTTGTAAAGTAATCACTACAACATTTTGCATAAAAGGTAATTCATAGGTGAAGCAGTAGTCATGTCTCGTAATCTCTGTATAGTCCTCACTATACCATATAGCTATGTCACTACAGTATGTCCGAGAGAGAGAGAGAGAGAGAGAGAGAGAGAGAGAGATTGTCATTACCTTTATTCCAGCACTCCTGCATTTTCTGACAGCCTCAGGTACATTAGGACGGGGCGGGTCAATCATGGACATAAGACCAACAAATCGAAGGTCAACAAGGGGGAAATTTTGTTCATCTGTATCAAATTCGTAACCTGGAGGAAACTGATCTAGTGGCAAGACATAATCACAAAAACCTGCAAAAAAAAAAAAATTACCCTAAGCCGGTGGAAATTAACTGATCTAACAGCAAAACATATTAACAAAATCCTGCAAAAACATAAGTGATAATCATAGTTAAAATATCAGGAAACCAACATCCTTAAGTTGTGAACTATGGTGTTGTTAAAAAGTGAATACATTGCAGCATTCAGTAGAGTCCTGTAATAAGGAATAAGATCTCAACACTAGTTAACAATTGTCTTAAGTTACATCAGAATATTCCTAAAGGTCCCGAAGATAACTAGTCGACTATTAAACATTTGAAATTGATTGTTTACTAGTGTTGAAATTTAATTTATTTATTATCAAATAATAATCATGTTATAGTAATAAATCTTTAATGTTTTTTTCTTAATTTATGTTTTGACCTTACAGCTAAAGGGAGACAACTCAAGATTTCAATGCTTTACATTTACATTAACTTTTTAGCATGTCAGATGTATATTATACTTTCAGCTCAACAGTATTTATTCACTTTTTCAAATATTTTAGACCCAGCAATTGTAATTTCTGCAGTAGCTGAGATGATATATACATATATAGTTGGAGCTTAAGAGTTGAGTGATGTTTTTATACTCCTATAAAGATTTTTCACTTATATTGAGGTGGTCAGTTAAGGGATTGTGGAAGTAACCAAAATGCTCGTAGAAAATAATGTTTAGACAAAAAAAAAATCATTTATTCACTCATTTACCAACTGAATTACCCAACAAAAACATCCAAACCACCACAAATCAGGTATGCCTTTATGAATGACTTCTATACCCTGAGTTGAATTATCTTTGTAGTTAGATGTTTGACACTTTCATATTCATATGTACATGCACACAGACATGCATGCAGACACTCAATCACTCACTCATACTGAATTACCTAATACACGCTCCCCTAATCCACCAAGATCTAGGTAGGCTTTGTTAAATGCTTCCTTGAACTCTGCATTGATTGGATGATCTTTGCCTTTAGCAGTGTAAGTTGAACACCGGTCCAGAATTCTCTCTGGGGCTCCCTTCATCACCAACAAGTGTCTGGCATCGTTTGGATCCTCTGTTGTATGTATAGACACCTTAATGATAAACAGCAAAAAAAATTTAAATTAAAAATTTTCAAATATGCGACTATAAATGTAAAAATATCTTAATGGGTTTTGTTTAACTTTACAGGTCTTTGAAGCAACTACAAATTTGTGGTTCCAGATCCAAAAAAAAAAAGAATGAATGATTAAAATTAAATTAATCTCAGATGAATTGCCATGGTGTATTACTGTGTATACTCTGATGTAAACATTTGCCTGTAACAGAAACGTTCTACCTTTGATATGACAGAAAGCAGTTAATCTGGATAATAACATTTAAGATTTTAAAATAGACATTCTGGTTGATCTACCATTACAAATAGAAAAAAAGAAGCTTTCCCTGCTTAGGTTTGAATCCCACTCAGACAATCAAAAAGTGGATGCCCATCTTATTCTTTTGAGCAGTTTAAACTCATACCTATCTCAATACATGTATTTACCTGAACAGGTAAAAAATAATGATTGCAAAAATGAAGAAGAAATCATTCAGATATGGAAACATGATTTGTGAAAAAATTAACTTTTTATTGTGGAAATACAATGTGCCCAAACACGGTTATACAATACCTGGAACTTATTTGATGAGTTAAATGGTATTTCACAAACTTTGGGGTTTCTAGATCTGTAAGTCATGACATTACCGATAGATAACTCTACACACTTCAACAAGGCCGACTCTGATGCATCGCCAGCACATTCTCTGTAAACAAAATATTAATATATTAAGTTACTGTATTAATGTGTAGTTTTATTGTAGATAAACTAATTTTTGCTTATTTGGCAGTCAAAAATGTTCTATGCAGAAAATTTGTAGCATGCATAAAATAATATATATTTGCAAACTTGCAGCCAATTTAATAAATCTGCCAATATAACACCCTTAAAAGGTTGGCTCCAGAATCACGCTTAAGAAATTGAATAAGTCACTAACATACATGTATATAATAAATGAAAGACATAAATATTGAAAATATTATAAAAATTTTAATGTATTTTCAATATCTCTACCTTTTTAAAACTGGAACATCATTTTGGTCACTTTTAAATTCAGCGCGGTTACATAACATTGCAACACGTGATAAACTAACCCAAGATTCAACATCAGGACCATACTCTCCACCTGAAATAGACACTGTATTGTTATAATACTATAAAGGGAAAACTTTAACATGGATAAAATTTTCGCTTATTTTGTGCTAAGGAGATTATCGCAAAATTATACCCATGCGAAAATGTCTACCATATGGTTAACATTTCATAATATATAGAATATACACCTACCTTTTTTGGTTACCGGTACTCAAAAATTACACCCATCCGAAAATGCCAAATTTCAGAAATCGCAAAAAAATTTCACCCCGCGAAATTAATCCACTTTACAGTATATATAATATCTATAACAGTGATCATGATCAGAAAATGTCAAATTAAATGTTTTACAATTACAATGGCTAATATTGTTTTTTTACTGACTACATGCACACTATGATACAATAGTACCTGCTGTACATGAATAATATGGCTATAAATACAATGGAGTAAAGTGTTCAATCTAGGAGTTTTCAGAAGGGGACATTTTCAAAAAATTTATTTAAACACACAACATCAATATTTTTGTATTCCTGTTATGTTAAAGATGGACCACTAATAGGAGATCAATGACCCCATGACCTCTTCTAGAATGAACACTCGGTATCCAGTTGTTATGATGTAAAAGGAAAGAGAAATCAAAGCACCGAAGGTGCCCAGCGAACAGAGAGCGAGAACAAAATGCAAGCATCTTTTACAATTGCTAATTACCTATCATCATGAAGGATGTTATAACTGTGCCAGTTTTTAAGTACAAGTCAAGATTGCACTGAGTCTCATTTTTCCAATAAGTATTATTCTTCACAAGTTTTTTTCACGGAAGTGTTTTCAAAGTAGGCATATATTCTGCACTGCTGAAAACTTGTCGGATCACTCCAAATTGAGGATTCTTTGTAGCAAACATGCTACGAAGTTTCAAGCAACTTCATTTATCAGTTTCAGCGAAGATTTTTTGAGAAGTTTACAGACAAACGGCAGGCACATACAAAGTCATGATAAAAGCTCACATGGCCTATGGCCAGGTGAGCTAATTAAGGCCATATGTTCAAAAAGTAAGAATACCTATGAATGTTACCACTGCAAACATGCTAACCCTCACGATATAAACAGCGGCCTTGACCACATCCCCCACCTCGTTTCTCTCGGTTTAAAACAAAGTCTTCTGAAATTGACCTTAGTGGCATATAAATATTTATTGTCAATATTATTTATCTCTTTTTGAATTTGTTCAGCTGATAGACGCTTAATCACGGCAACAAAACACTTGAACAAGAATACAGGATCAACAATATTTTTTTTCAAAATACGTTTTTTTCAACATTCAAACACTTTATATTTTCATACCTTGGTCATACAACACTAGATCGTTTTTCTTAGTAAAAACCCAATAAGATTATTCTCAGAAGTGTAGAGTATAGTTCCCTGATCTTTAATCGAGTTTCATAAATTAAAGATATACCACTTTATTTCAAGTAAATGTCACCTGTACAAGTGAGAAATCGGCACCTTTTTTCATTATCGGAAATGCCGACAGTAATAGTACTGTACAAAACGGCAATAAAATGACAATCCGGACCCGAAAAATTCCAGTGAAAATCGCAAAGTAGAATCCACTAAGTGTGTTCGCTACCACGACCAAGCCCCAAAATGAAGGGCCGCTTAATTGGGGCGGTTCACTGCCAAACATTAATTTGCTATCTTTCTTTCAGCTTCGATCATTTAATATGAATATAGTGGCACTCCCCGTTTTACACACTCAGTGACGTACGAAGTTATCTACCAAGACTGCGTAGATTATTAATTTTTCAGTTGGGTTGAGTTTATTCTTTATAACCTGCAGAGCAATTTATCGCAAGAAAAGCTTTGCCACGAATACATTTTATCCTAACATGTGGCTGCTGTCAAAGATTTTGGTATTGTGCGTGAGAGTAACGTATTGCGGCGCAAATCACCCTTCAAGTTAAACATTCACTATTAGACCAAAATGAAATTTTCAGGAAAACAGAGAGACTGGAATAGAAAGCCTCACATAAATGTTTTACACCGATATACATGTAGTTATATTATAAGCATGAAGCCTTCTGGTATGGTAGCATTCTGATTATGGACAACGAGCAGCCTTCAAGGCAAGCGACAATTTAACACCGCGGCTCACACAAAAAAAAGAAAAGTTGCAAAGAAAATTGCTTTAATGATTGCTGCTGCTTAAAAAGCAAATTTTATACATTATGAGCTTGCAAATACCAAATTAAAAGTTCAAATCTAGAAAATCACTTATGAGGTCACTCTGGGCAGTTACGATAGTTTTCATTATTTGCAATTCGTTAACAAAAAAGATGGCAATCAAACGCATCTGACAAGTATCATGTCGATGATACCAAATGTGAAAGTCTAGCAATTTATCAAGATTTCTCCAAGATTCCAAGATTTGAAGCATTTCTCAACTGAAGAAAATCAAACAACGATCACTCACGGTTCGTTTTTAATATTAAGAAAAAAACCAAAAAAAAAACCAAACAAACAAACCAATAACGTCAGGATTTTCCATCTACATGTACAGCTCAAGTGGATACGTGAATTTCAGTCAAAAGGGACTAATTTTCCACCGCGGTCCATCGTGATCTAAAGACATTCACTGCAACTGAATAAATGACAGATTAAAAATATTCCTGCCGCGGTGGACAGTAAAATCGTCCGCCGGCAGGAAAAATCTCCACCGCGATGTTTGTTGAAAATGAATTACACTTTAACCATTGATGGATTATCACGTTATCTAAGTACATGTACAGTCTAACTTAGTTTATTCAAACTTCGATTTTTCAAATGCCTACGGTTATTCGAAGTTCCCGTCATTCATTATAATTTTTATTTATTAAAAAAAAAATCGAATTCCACAGATTATTCGAACCTGAATTCTAGACCCAAATGTTTTAATGATACTAAACCACCCACCCCAATAAAAAAAATTAAAGTTGTTTTTTCCCCACAATATGAAGTTTTAAAAAATTACCAGTGTGCACGTTTTTTTCGGTGTGTATGTTTTCATCACCTCATTAACCAAGTGTAACTGATTGTAATTTCACACAGAGTGGCATGTACTAGCCCTTCCAAGCTCTCGTTTTAAAACTGTTTTCCAAAGCTTGCCGACAGAGATGATTAGACGGTTGAACGCACACTTCCATTTTCAATAAACCACCCCCGCAATTTGTCCATCATAATCTGAAACCTAAGCACGTGTACACCGATACTGCGGTATTCAACAAAGTTTTCAAGCTTTTGTTCAAAGCTTGCCGACAAGGACGAGTAGACGGTTGCACGGACAATAGAGATACTTTCAATTAACCACCCCCGCAACAGACTTGTCTGTGTATTATATATGAGTACACACGTACTATCTTACCCCTATATACTATATAAAAGACATCTCGTTTTTAGAATGTCACATGTAATTAAACACTAGCCATTTGGAAATTCAATTAAAAGTGACATTAAAAACTGATGCTCCGTGTCGTGGTAAGCGTGGCGCTCTAACAAACCATCCCAGTAATTACCGTGCGCATTGCAAAGATAAATAATTCTGCCATTTCACCTATAGCTGGTTTTGTCTCGATAAATGTGATAGATTCTTGACTGAACGTAAAACCCCATTCAATCAACCAATCATCTCTGCTTGTCGAGGCCTCAGTGGCCGAATTTTCCAAAGTGATCCTCTACCTTTCGCCGCCAAGGTTCGAATCGACGGGAAGTTTGTCAGTTTATATTTCTACTTCTACTTCTACCAGTCTGCGGCCGCCATCAATCGCTGATGATACTGCCACTTTGTGTGTGCGCATTTCAAATTTGACTAAGGTAAAAACAAAGTGCTGGCTAAGATTTTCCTTAAATGAAATCTGACAAATTTACTATACACATCCAGCTATTGGGGGAAAATGTCCAATTTAAGAAGGAATCATTGTGAAACTTGCGTCTTGTCACTGTTTGCCAGCAGTGATACCTTGTTCACGTGTGTGTGTGTGTGTGTGTGTGTGTGGTGTGTGTGTGTCGAGGATCTTTAACTGTAAGGGTAACGTTTGGAAAACACAAATTATTATAATACACATATTTAATCCTTAAAACTGATGACCGCGGTGGACGATCCGGTGGACTAGTCCTTACAATATTTTACCACCGGCAAAATCGTGCACCACAAATCGTGGTGGTCAGATAATTCCCACCTGAATCCACAAGAAATTTTGCGGTCACGGATTAAAAAACACCGCGGCGGTGGAAATTCACGTATCCACTTGAGCTGTACTGTAGAGTGTAAAACCACTAAGTATTCTCGCACTTTGGTGTATATGCCGGAATGAAGTCTATGTACAGGTGCACGATTAAAACCGCCTGAAAAGTCTTTTTTCCAGGGCCGATTTTCATATGAAAAGACTGAAAACGAGCATGAAATAAACAACGATATTCAGCTCTATGACTACACCTACGTCTGATGAACTTAAAACTAACACTGCTTCATTCAAAGTAGTTCGCCCTGTACGCTATCACCACGTGGAACATGGTTTTAATTGCGATTTTAAATTAGTAACTTTATTTTCAGTTTTAACGCTATCAACAAAGAATCCATTTTATTCGTCTCGTGACGGCGGTTCGCCCATAGTGGTGGAAACTACAAAACGGTCAAAGCAAGCTAACGATCGGATTTACACAGAGGCGATTGGTTGAAATCAATTTTTTTTAAAGATGCACATTTTATGAATAAATAAAGATTAAATATATAAATATGAAAAAAAATAATGTGGAAATTTTTATCAAATGTTCATGACAGCAGAGTAAAACGAAATATTTAACCAATCAAATAACGGCTTATAAACGTGTCCGGTACTCGCTGTATGTTTAATGATCAGAGTTTATGAATGAATACCTCATTCATAAATCGGTTACGGTGTATTTTCAGAATTCATACGCTAGTAATGGGAGAACTACTATTATGTAGACATTGCCAAATAGTTTTAAACAATGATGCATATTCATTTTCATATTCCATACAGCATAATGTATACATTGATTATTTGCACACTTATACCAATGTTCTCATAAATGACGCTCAATACCCGCACTACATTATTATAGTTTGCGCAAGGTTTGTCAATTAGCGGTTGTTCAGCCTGTCCGGATTTTACAAACGGCTCCCATGACAGTACTCCCAGAGATTACTCTCTGTTCGTAAAAATGCAGGGTAGAACTGGGGATTGAACCCTAGACCTCCTGTACTTAATGAGAATGAGCTAGTCCCAGCCTGCTGCATTCCTTTCCTGTTATTTTTACTTTCCTACATTCCCAAGTGGGAAATCTAACCCTCATTCCCTCAAATGGATTGAACCTGGGTCCTCCCACACTATAGGCGAGTGTTCCAGTAACTGAGCTACCCACACTACTACAATTACATAAATTTTAAATTATCTTACAAGATTGATCATCACTGGTGTCCGTCTCCATTATTTTACCATCAATCCATATATGTGCTACAGTCATTCTGTTCTGAGTTAGTGTTCCTGTTTTATCAGAACATATCGTCGAGGTAGACCCTAGTGTTTCCACGGCTTCCAGATTTTTTACTAGACAGTTTTTGGCAGCCATTCTTTTTGCCGTCAGTGTGAGACATACCTATTAATGTAAAAACAACTGATAGGTGACTGATATTATAAAAAGTATTAGGCAGAGCAAGATAAAACTATTTACTTTTTTGACTGCATTTTTAAACTGTTGATAAAGATTGCAAAAACATTATTAGAATTTCAATAGGGCACATTTCTGAGAAATTTCTAAAGAATTATGTCGATTTTCTGGCACACATAATGACATATCTTGGTAATCATGTAGACCAAGTTCAGTAAAGTATCTTCAATACATGCAGTGTTAGAGGAGTAGTCTGAACATACTGCGGCAGATGGGCAGACAGACAAATGGCAGACGCCTTACCATAATTCATCGCATTTCTAGCAATGAGCATCTAAAAACAACTGATAGATCTGACTTAATTTTTTTACTGTTGGTGTAAAAACCCAACTTCAATCAATTAAAAAAAGTGTAATTTATAGAATATGCCTCTAAGTGCATCCAAATAGAGGATTTGTTTCATATTTCACTAATTCATCTATTTTTTGGCCCTATGTGACTTGTAAAGAACATTCTTTATTCCAATGTAACAGGAGGGAAGAAACACCTGAAAAAACCACTTCGTCACCAAGAGCCCTGGCAGTAAATCACTCTATTATATCTACTATATACAACACAACTATACCATGACTAGTTCAGTCCTGCTTCACCAAAATAAATCATGTACAATGTACCTATCTATAATAAATGGTTATTTTTTGCTGGTATTAATGATACTTATCATACACAATTTGCATTATACCGTGTCATATCATATTCAAACTGCATCATGCCATATCATATTTGAACTGCATCATACTATATCATATTTAAACTGCATCATACCATATCATATTTAAACTGCATCATGCCATATCATATTTGAACTGCATCATGCCATATCATATTTGAACTGCATCATGCCATATCATATTTAAACTGCATCATGCCATATCATATTTGAACTGCATCATGCCATATCATATTTGAACTGCATCATGCCATATCATTTTCAAACTGCATCATGCCATATCATATTCAAACTGCATCATGCCATATCATATTCAAACTGCATCATGCCATATCATATTTAAACTGCATCATGCCATATCATATTTGAACGGCATCATGCCATATCATATTTGAACGGCATCATGCCATATCATTTTCAAACTGCATCATGCCATATCATATTTGAACTGCATCATGCCATATCATATTTGAACTGCATCATGCCATATCATATTTGAACTGCATCATGCCATATCATATTTGAACTGCATCATGCCATATCATATTTGAACTGCATCATGCCATATATTTGAACTGCATCATGCCATATCATTTTCAAACTGCATCATACCATATCATATTCAAACTGCATCATACCATATCATATTTAAACTGCATCATGCCATATCATTTTCAAACTGCATCGTGCCATATCATTTTCGAACTGCATCATGCCATATCATTTTCAAACTGCATCATGCCATATCATATTCAAACTGCATCATGCCATATCATATTCAAACTGCATCATGCCATATCATATTCAAACTGCATCATTCACATGATGTTTAGTAATTCAGTATTGTACCTTGTAATAAGTTAGATACAGGTACACAAAACTCTTTTCAGAAATATTAGTATTCATGCTATAGTTGACATACCTACAAGAAATAATATAGTGATTATACCATAGCATGCTGTAGTTTTATCAGGGACATCAGCTATTTGAATTCATATAAAAAATATAACAGAATCTAGAAGTTAGTATCACAGAAATGACTACAATGTAATTTATACTACACCAACCATATCATGCTATATCATACCATATCATGCATCTAGCATCCCAGCAATAATATATTGACTTGATCAGTTCATATCATTCTATATCATACCATAACATGCATCTAGCAGTTTGTATCCCAGCAATAGTATATTGACTACATCAGGCCATATCATGCTATATCATGTCGTAGTGTGTACCTACAGTTACAGTAGCCAGTAACCCCTCAGGGACATTAGCTACAATAATTCCTATCAGAAATATCACAGCATCTAGAGGTTGGTATCCCAGCGATAACGTGATGATAAAAAACGTGACTCCCAGAAATATGGCTACTCCACTGATAATATGTATAAAGTAAGCTATCTCCCGAGCAATAGGGGTGGTACTGTCTCCGAGTCCAGAAGCCAATATTGCAATACGGCCCATCACAGTCCGGTCTCCAGTCCTTACTACTATACCCTTACAAGTACCTGAAAGTTGTTGAAAAACACATGAAGATGATTATATAATAAAGCTTGAAATAAAAAACATTAGAAAGCATTATTATTGGTAATACAGTGAAACCTCATTACATCACCCCTTCTATTCATTTTAAAATTAATAGTAGCCAAATTTCTGAAATTTGTGAAAACAACTGCCCTTTTTAAATTATTTGTTTTTTTTTAAAAATTGCTAAAATATGTTACTTTTTGATAGAATATCTCAAAAATTAGTAGCCAAAAGGAATGTAAACATTAGATCAATCTACCAATTTGGTAATTCACACAGTTCTTATTACAATTGTTTGAATTGATTAATTGTTTGAATAGGCTTTGACATCCAAGACAAGATGTAATGAGATGAAGTGCAGAAATTTTGACCTTTGAGGAGTGCTTAGGGCAATGTGCATGGAGGATTCTTTAGTGTGCCATGCTTGTCGTTACAAAGGAAATCAGTTTTAAGGTCTCTTCTGAATGTCCCCGTGACTTTCATTTATAAATGCAGGGTGCTTGGCAAATAAACAATCACTACCTTTTTTCAAGTCTTGGACAGACCCCTGCCAGAGTTCGAACCCATCACCTATCACATACAAAGCTAGCACTCTACCAACTGAGCTATCATAGTGGCCAAAAGATTTTCAATAAGGTAATGTTGATCAAATTTTAGAGAACAAAGAGTGTTTTCAGTGAAAATAAATACCTCTTAACATTTGTGCAGAATAATGTTGCGAACATCTTTGTTGATTTTAAGAGAAATCATAAATAAGTTTCAGTATCTATTTGACCACATGATCAATACCTTTAGCTTTGTTCGGAACATTTATGCAAATGTTAACGTCACAAATTCTTGGAAAAACATTGTTTTTACGTGAAAACATTATCTTATGCAATCCCATATCCATTGGAAATAATTGTACAACACAAAAATTTGGGTGTATTACATAGTAAAGCAGCGAACCCATTTCTTCTACATAAACATTATGGGGTACAGTGCTACTGGTATGATTGGGCTTCATGCCAATGGTATGATGGGTATAACATGGAATGCTGGCAAATCCCATTATAAAAATGATTTACCTTCTACTGCATTAGTTGAGAAGAAACACAAGTTCTTTGTTTCTATTGGGTTTTCATTTGTAAAGTCTGGTGAACGAGACTGTGGCTCGGATTCTCCTGTCAGTGAAGAGTTGTCTACCTTTAAAATAAAAAAAATGCATTGCTGAGTATAATAAAACTTATTTCAAGCTATAATAGATATTTTAAAGCAATATAACAAAATATCAATATTTATGTATCGATTGCTTGATCATGTTTTCTGCTAATATGGAGAAACATAGTTATTGTTGCTGAATTGTTGTTTCCAAAATTTGACAATGTGATCTTACCCCTTAACCCTAGACCTATGCCCCAAAATTTGATATGTGACACATCACCTCGTATTGGTTTTCATTTGTTCCAAGTTTGATCAAAATCCATTCATAGACATGAAAGATATGAAGTGGACACAATATTGGGACATTTGGTAAGATGGACAGGTGATTCTTATATATATAGTACCCTCTAAAAACTAGTTTTTTGGGGGCATTATAAGTTATATGGTTTGTAAGTATCTGGTGTGGAATAATACAGGCTCAATAGAAAATGTACCAGGTGAGCGGTAACCCGCCACGTTAGACTAATGTAGTCAAAGTTAGATTTAAAGAAGAGACCAAATAAAATTACTCTTACAAAATTACAGGATTATAATTATCTTCCTATCTCATGTGACACAGTTGGTTTTAATTACAATAAATTCCTTATATGTAACTTACCTTAAAACCACTAGCAGCTATAATTCTGAGATCAGCTGGTATGATATCTCCAAACTTTACATCAACGATATCGCCAGCCACCAATGCGTCAGCTTGTACACTATGTTTCTCACCATTTCTTATTACCAAGGCATACTGGAATCAAAATTTGTAATAATCAACGTAATAATTAACAATTATCTTATATTATTTTAATTTCTTTCTGTTATTTTTTATCTTCTTGATTTTATCATGTTTAACTACAAAAACTGGTTTGGAAACTGAATCAGCCCTTTAGTGGGTTTGACAATTAAAGTTTGCAAACCAGATTTTGGGGTTAAATGTCAAACACTGAAAATATCAAAGTTATTTCTTAAACCTTTATTCAAGTAAATTTGCTATACTTATGATAAAAAAGAATAATTTTATTTCATATTCAAGTTGCCATTGCAAATGCATATGCAAATCATGGTGCATAAAATACAAACCAATTAAAAGACATGACAATATTGACTATGTGACTAATATGTTGTTAATCATATATAAACCGAAAAAGGATATAAAAATAGGTACTACGTGAAAATTATTTTTTAAAATATTACCAGAAGCACTAGAAATATTGAGATGCAAGCAAAAACTTATTGGTACTTTTCTGACTTTACCAATAGGTTAAATGTTAACATCAAGTCATGAATGAACATTATGACCAGGCAGAATATAGAAATAACCTGATAGTCTATCAAACATGACTGCTCTTCTGTTAAGAAATCCCACAATTAGAGAGGTGTAGATAAGATACCAATTGACATATCGCCGACCATGCCTTTTATGTTCCAACACTGGCCGCCATCTATATCAAAGCAACGTCATGGCAACTAATGACATACTAGTGTTAGTGATGTCATTCAATGGTACAATTCAGGCCGAGTTTTTATTCTTTTAGTGTGTAATTCAAGCATGCCTGACATTTGTAGGAACATTGTGGGTGTGCCCGGCGTTACGTCAATTATAACAGAGGCAGAAAAAAAGAAACGCCGAAGGTGGGCTCGGGCTGTTAAAAAATACTATCTGATTTTTATCGAGGCAGTTCTCTCAGTTGCCTCATAGCAAGCTACCCCTCCTGAATTATTATTCCCATTACCAATTTGTATTATTTCTTCAAGTCATCATCAGCTAGCCACATCAATAAAACACAATTAAAACCGATATTGCACCGTATTACAATTCCATTCCTTAGGTTGTAACAATTCACACCTTGTATATTGTATAAACCTACCTGTGGAACTTGATTTTTAAAAGATTCCATAATTTTAGAACTTTTAGCTTCTTGATAATATGAGAATATACCAGTTAGTATAACAACAGCCGCCAGTACAATACCAAGGTAAAGCTGAAATATAAATACTGATAGATTGAATGGACTTTTATGTCGCAGTCAAGAATTTTATATTTATATGGAGAAGTCACCAGCTAAAGATAAAGTGGCAGAAATTTTTACCTTTGCAGTGAACTCAGGGAAATTTGCAGGGAGTGTTCTTTCATGTGACATGCATGTGGTGACATGGGCACCAGTTTTAAAGGTATCTTAAAAACAACATGTCTTTCAAATAACAGTCACTACCTATTTTCAAGTCTTGGTCAGACCCGGCCAAAGTTTAAACCCGAGACCTTAAACATATGGAGCGAGCACAGCAGCTGCCAGTATAATAAAAATTTACAAAGTTCTCATCCCAAGACATTTGAAATTTAATCTTTATTTTGACTCGTCGCTAGAAACTTAGAATTTAATTTGAATTTAACTGGTAGCAAATTAGCTTAATTGGTACAGCTTCAAGCTTGAAGCACAGGGACCCAGAGTCTCATTCTAACTGCTTTTTCCCCTTTCTTTTAAAGTTTGATGTTTTTCAGACCCTTAGATGTGTCCTACCAAAGGATGATCCCAGGGTGGAGCACTGTAGTTTTGATTAAAAAAAGTTTAATTGCAAAAAGAAACAGAGGAATGTAGAAGGCCAAACTCAACAGGTGGTTGCGGCAGATTACCTCAAATGGTAGAGCAAGGCCCAAATTTTGAGTCCCAAGTTTAGTTGCTGAAGTTTTTCTTTTCCTAACTTACAGTTCATTTGACTTTATTCTTGAGTTTATTTACACCAATAGGATCTGAAGATTTTGTCATGTGGCCAGAATGAATTTGTAACTAATTGATACTATGTTTAGAAATTGTTTTAAATGACGCCACTCAACAATAGAATTATCACCTATACAATACTGTAACACAGTTAAAAATTTTTGAAAAAAAAATTTACATAAAAAAATTAACAACGACATGGAATAATGTTGTTTTTTTATAGGAAATGTCATCTCACTGACTATTCCATATCCAATGAATTATTTAAACCTGGCCGTGTTTATAAACAATCTGCCAGCTGATCGTGGACAGACTATACTGGACATGCTAGTGAATCTCATTATAAACATTTATAAGACATTTCTACTATATCACTTACATTATCCTTCACTGCATCTTCTGTTGAAGCCACCTGGATGGAGTACGCTATGATACAAAGTATGGACCCTACCCACAACAGTAGAGCAAACCCTCCAAACAGCTGCTTAGCAAACTTGATAAACTCTGGTGTAGTTGGTGGGGGCGTCAGAGCATTAGGACCATCACGCTCTAATACCATCTCTGCCTTTTCTGTTGTTAGTCCCTATATTACAATAAAAGGTCCAAAATGGTATTAATTGATTTTTATATTTATATTGTTATACTAAATATATATTGTATGTTGCACAATTACTTGGAGGAATAGAGAACACAGATTCCTGACTTTGGATAGGCACTAGAGTAAATATCCAGTGATGTGGTAAAATTGATAAACTGTTTATATATAACACTACCAAGCACTACACTGTTGACAAGTACGAGAAATAGAGAGCACAGATTCCTGACTTTGGATAGGCACTAGATTAAATATCCAGTGATGTGGTAAAATTGATAAACTGTTTTTCTTCATTGCTCAAAAACTAAAAATGCTGGTAGAGGCAATAAAAAAGTGCAGGTAGAGGCAGTAAAAAGTAGCATACAAAGTAAATTGGTGACAAAACAATAAATACAGTCAAACCTGGCTTTAAGGGAACCTCTATATAATGACCACCTGCTTTTAAAGGTCAGTAAGATTTTATCCCCATTGCTCTTTATAAATGGTATTTTAACCTGTATATAAATGTCACCTGTCTATAAAGGCCACTTTTAATGGTTCCCTCCTTGTATGACCTTCAGAGATAGGATTGAGTGTACAGTAGAACCTGTACATAATAATGGACAACTGATAAAAAAAAACAGGAAAAAATGTATAGACTATCTTTAAACAGATATTTTTACTGCACAAATATAGGCTACTTAAAGTAAAACCAAGACCTTATAACCCCCGAACCCTAGAGAAATATTCTTATATTGATCAGAGTACACCAAAACTCAATCCCTAAATATAAATTTTGAAATTTGTTTAATAAAACAAATGCACCAATTAGAAAAACCACAATACCACTGATTAGTGACGCTGATGATATAGACTCTATCAAGGCCTTTTTTCAAAATGAGGTTCAGTCTTTTGCTTTCTCCAAGAGACAAAAAATTGTCAGCCTGTTGAAGATTAGGCGTCAGAGTATGAGGGTTTATTTTTTTTTTTTTTTTTTTTTTTTTTTTTGCAAATTAGACGACTCATGGTTGAGGTCTTCTTGTTTAAAACTGCGTGTACCAGGCATGACATTTATAATCCAAGGTTACCAACGATCCAAAATACAGCAAGTCGCAAAAAGAACATGGTCACACAATATTTAAGGCGCATGTTGTTTAATATAAGTTAAGGGTCATCTAAGTAGGAACATTCAAGTGAAAACCATTTCGTTGAAAAGCGTAAAATAGGGGTATAATTATGAAATTACCTACACAAGTGTGGAGATTTTTAAATAAAAATACAGAAGGAATTGATAATTTAAGAAATTTTAAAATATTTGTTGCACGTTTTTATAAAAAATGTACAAAAATACACGTGTTGGGGAAAATAGCTTACACCTTGTATAACGAATTGATTTTAAAAAATGAAAAGATATTAAGATAGTCAACGTCATAGAGCAGTGCAAAGGGGGTAGAGTTTGTTAAAGAAATACGAGGTTTTTGAAAACTCGACAATTTACGGTTGAGGTTATCTACGATTTATTTTCCTTTTAAAAATGCGTGTACCAGGCGTGATATTTATATTCTAAGGCCACTACTAATCCAAATTACAACAAGTCACTAAAAGTGCACGGTCACACAATACTGTTCTATTTAAATCGAGGTAAATAGTGTTTGTTTTCAACAATGTTGAACTATATAAAGCCGAATATGCCTCAGCAATAATCAAGTAATATTCAAACTTAGCTTTTATAATCTTCCCTTGGATCGTTGGTAGCCTTAGAATATAAACTATCACGCCTGGTACACGCATTTTTAAAAGGAAAACAAAACATAAAAAACCTCAACCGTAAATTGTCGAGTTTTCAAAAACCTCGTATTTCTTTAACAAACTCTACCCCCTTTGCACTGCTCTATGACGTTGACTATCTTAATATCTTTTCATTTTTTTAAATCAATTCGTTATACAAGGTGTAAGCTATTTTCCCCAACACGTGTATTTTTGCACAATTTTCTTTAAAAAATGCAACAAATATTTTAAAATTTCTTAAATTATCAATTCCTACTTTAATTTTATTTATAAATCTTTACACTTTTGTAGGGAGTTTCATAATTATAACCCTCTTTCACGCTTTTCAACCAAATGGTTTTCACTTGAATTTTCCTACTTAAATGACCCTTAAGGGTAATGTAAGTAGGAAAATTCAAGTGAAAACCGTTTGGTTGAAATGCGTGAAAGAGGGATATAATTAAGAAATTACCTACACAAGAGTGAAGAGTTATAAATAAAAATAAAGTAGGAATTGATAATTTAAGAGTTTATAAAATATTTGTTGCATTTTTTAAAGAAAATTGTGCACAAATACACGTGTTGGGGAAAAAAGCTTACACCTTGTATAACGAATTAATTTTTAAAAATGAAAAGATATTAAGATAGTCAACATGATAGAGCAGTGCAAAGGGGCCAGAGTTTGTTAAAGAAATACGAGGTTTTGAAAACTCGGCAATTTACGGTTGGGGTTTTCTATGATTTGTTTTCCTTTTAAAAATGCGTGTACCAGGCGTGATAGTTCATATTCTAAGGCTACCAATGATCCAAGGGAAGATTATAAAAGCTAAGTTTGTATATTACTTGATTATTGTTAAGGCATATTCGGCTTCATATAGTTCAACATTGTTCAAACCAAACAATATTCATCTCAATTCAAATAGAACAGTATTGTGTGACCGTGCACTTTTAGTGACTTGTTGTATTTTGGATTATAAGTGGCCTTAGAATATAAATATCACGCCTGGTACACGCATTTTTAAAAGGAAAATAAATCGTAGATAATTTGAACCGTAAATTGTCGAGTTTTCAAAAACCACGTATTTCTTTAACAAACTCTGGCCCCTTTGCACTGCTCTATGACGTTGACTATCTTAATATCTTTTCATTTTTTAAAATCAATTCGTTATACAAGGTGTAAACTATTTTCCCCAACACGTATATTTTTGCACTATTTTCATAAGGACATGCAACAAATATTTCAAAATTTCGTAAATTATCAATTCCTACTGTATTTTTATTTATAAATCTTCACGCTTGTGTAGGTAATTTCAAAATTATACCCCTCTTTCACGTTTTTCAACCAAATGGGGTTCACTTAAATTTTCCTACTTAGATGACCCTTAAATTCAAAGCAGGAATTGATAATTTAAGAATTTTTAAAATATTTGTTGCTTTTTAGGGAAATTGTGCAAAAATACATGTGTTGGGGAAAGATGATTTTCACCTTGTGTAACGAGTTGATTTAAAAAAATGAAAAGATATTAATATATCCAACGTCATAGAGCAGTGCAAAGGAGCCAAGGTTTGTTAAAGAAATACGAGGTTTTTGAAAACACGACAATTTACGGTTGAGGTTATCTACGATTCATTTTCCTTTTAAAAATGCGTGTACCAGGCGTGATAGTTAATATTCTAAGGCTACCAACGATCCAAGAGCTAAGTTTCTATATTACTTGATTATTGTTGTGGGCATATTCGGCTGTTTATAGTTCAGCATTGTTCGAACTAAACAATATTCACCTCAATTCAAATAGTACGGTAAATATTGTGTGACTGTGCACTTTTTATGACTTGCTGTATTTTGGATTATTAGTTGCCTTAGAACATTAATATCACGCCTGGTACAATAAACATTAAACTTACCAGTTAATGCAACACAATTACCAAACACCTCACAAAATACAAAACCACGTGACAGCTAACTACAAGCACGTGTCTTTGTTTGTTTGTCATAGTTACCAACCTTATCCGGGTCAGTCTCCAGGCGGCTGTATAGTTCCTCTAGTGATATTTTGTGTTCGTCCATGTCTAATTCCTGTTTAAGATCGTCCATATCTGGTTTCTCTTTCTTTTTCTTTTTCTGTGGTCCTTTCTGCTTTGGTGGGGTTTTGGACATAACTGGTGTGGTGCCCACAGAATTCTGAATTTCAAAAAGTGAAAAATTCTATGCTACTTAACTTCACTTGAGCCACGCGCTATATGTACTTTTAGATTGTAACCGAAAATACAACATGTTTACAACAGTCCGTTGGATCAGAATTAATTTTCCCATTCACCGTCGGGACCTTGGCGAATGGCGCTAACGCATTGCGTATCAAACACGTCTAGGGACCTTGGCGAATGGCGCTAACGCAATGTGTATCAAAGCACGTCTAGGGACCTTGGCGAATGGCGCTAACGCAATGTGTATCAAAGCACGTCTAGGGACCTTGGCGAATGGCGCTAACGCAATGTGTATCAAAGCACGTCTAGGGACCTTGGCGAATGGCGCTAACGCAATGTGTATCAAAGCACATCTAGGTTCGAATCGCACTTGCAGAGAAAGTTCTTTGGGTTCTCCGTATATTATATTTTTTTCTCCATTTCCTAGAGTTCACTACCACGATACAAGTGCCAAACCTTGACGGTGATTGGTGGGATAGGGTTATAACACAGCTACACACCACTCTTATTATGTTTCTTACCGTGGGTTATGGAGAGGGGGTCGATTCAAGTCTAAATAGCCGCTGTCAAAAATCAACGAACTAAATTCGATAGTCGCATTGAAATGCCGTATACAATATTTCCAAAGTAGTTGATGTTCCAAAATCATATTGATTTGGTTTTAATATAATTTTCTCCAATAGGGCTATCATCGCAGTTATAACACTATCAGAAAATTTACCCAGCCAGTCACGGCCCGTCAAAAGTCGGGGGTTTTATATTCTGTAATCTCAATATGACTGTGTTTATCATTTCCTCGTCTTGTTTGGCTGTTGCTATCGTTGAATTGTCACATGATTGCCGTGTGTTATGCTTTCCAGTTATGAATTTGTTTTTCTTTTGTTAGAAATTGAATTCCCACTGAAAATCAACCAATGTCGCTTTTTATCACTCTGAAATCGGACGTCCAGAAATCAGCAGAAGCAAGATGAGGTTTTTCAATAAATAAATCCAAACATACTAATCCATGTCCGAATCACAATCCAGAAGCAAAGTAAAAACTTTGGAACTGACAACTTAAGTTAGACACGTGAACTTCCACCATGGAAGTGAAGCCGTGTGCTCCGGAGGGGTAAGCACCTCCTGTTTAGCTAGCTACACCCGCCATGCGTGTAATAGAAACCTAGGTCAAGATTCTGTCGTGATTAACTTAATTGCGATAAAATTGGATATGAAAAGATTTTGAAAACACTCTGTATTTGTTTTTCAGATTATACAAGTTTTTTTTAATTTTCAAATCGAATTCATTCAAAACAGCATATGATGCCAAGATGCCAAGGATCATATAAAAAGAAGTGTTTTTATATATATTCTTACTTGCTTTTCCCCCTCGGGCATCATAGGGTTTAACTCGATGTCTTCCATCTCGTCATTAGACGCCATTTTATACGTTTTTTAGTGTTAACAAGTATCAACCTTAAATTAAAAAATTGTTATTTCTTCTTTATTTCACATTTTCATGTTGGTCAGTCTTAATTAATGTTCGACGCTAATAGAACAAATCTGTTTTTATAATTTATTCAAGTCGCACTGAAAATATCTAGACTAATTCAGAAAAGTTTTGGTGGCCTCTGTCAATGCCATGTAATTTAAAAAAAAAACATTAAAAAATAGTATATGACAACAATATTTTACCATTTTCAAAAAATATTTAGTTATAAAATTCAAAATTGGTATATGACAGCAATATATAAATATAAACAAGACTCCTCTCTCTCTCTCTTGCGCGCTCTCTCTCTCTCTCTCTCTCTCATAAACAAGACTCATCTCTCATTTACTTCCTCATACAGGTTTAATTGTCCGTTTGAAAAATAATATAACATTTTAAGTTAAACATTTAAAATTATGAAAAATTAAATAATACGTTACCTATTATTAAACTAAACTAAAAAAACCAGAAAGCATTCTAAATTCTTGATTTTCCCCCCGACAATTTTGTGATACAGCCGGCCGGACTATTTGACTGACAGTGTGTTGCAATTTCACGGATGTTGACACAACGGTCTTACTTCCTAACCGGATACACGGGGGACGCAACAATGAGATAGATAGGTACTTATAATACTATTATAACATTGATGTCATTAAGTCTTATTTGTCAATGTTTAAATAATTAAAAAATATACTGGTGACTGATGACAAATGTAACAAATAATGAACTAAATTTAAAACAAGTAGATACGCCAGCAGGTTCTTTTTGTGAGTGAGTGAGCCACATCAGCATTATTGCAGCTATTCGCGGCTAGAAAAAGTAAATGTAAGACTAAAAATAACAATAAACGAATAAATAAGTCTCTGATAAAACTATTGCTAAACTGATAAAAACCAGTAAAATCACAGACAAGTTATAAATGAAACAAGACGGTTCTTTTGTTACATGTTCTAAGGACAATACTCCCAGGAAAATCAGCAAACAAAATCGGGTTAACAATATGCACATCTCCTATTAATGTTCTTTGCTCCAAGTTTCATGAAAAATTGGTCTTTAATTTTGGAGAATTTTCGCAGAAAAGAATTTCGGACGGACAGAAGAAAGGAATTAAATATCCCCTTCTTTCTTCGAAAGCTCCAGGAAAAACATCTTATTGTGACAACTAAGTATAGGATGTACTCTGTGGTAGAACGACATGTGTTTGTCCTTGTTTGTTCCTTATAATATTGTGTGTCATTGTGTTCAGTTAAAAATTCTGGTTTGCCATATTTTTTACGACAGGTATTTATTGATTGAATGTTTTACGTCCCAGTCAAGAATATTTCACTTATATCGAGACGTCACCATCTATAGGCGAAACGACAGAATTTTTTATCTTTGCAGTGCGCTCAAGGCAATGTGCATTAAAAATTGTTTAAAGTGGCACGCCTGCCTCCGAGGGAGCATCGGTTTTTAAGGACACTTCCGAAGGACCCCTCGTGACTTTCATTTTCAAGTTTTGTATTTGTTTCACAATTAATACGCTGCGGTAGAGCTTATTCCCAATACAAAGACATACAACGAAACAAGCTGCTTACAAATAAATTGTTGACGCAGGGATATTACAAGCCCAGGCTTATCAAGGCCTTCAAAATGTTCAATGACAATCATCACGGTATTGTTAATAAGTATGGTGTTTCTGTATTCAAAATTTCCATGAATATTAGTCACACAGTTCCATTTTTTTCATTCTCACTGTAGATTTTACTCGTGACGGACGCAGCTAGTTAAACAGAAAGTGCCACCAGTTACTCTTCCTGAGCAGCCGGCTTTACATTCCTGGTGGAAGTTCGCGTGTTTTTACGTACGTGTAATTTGCTAGTTTTCAAAGTTTTTACTTTTTGATTGTGATTTGGACATGCAATGAAACAATGAAAATACAAGTTTATTTTAAGTTTAATTTTTATATTTGTATTATACTTATTTAACTTTGAACTTTGCATGACAGATTGAGACATATAAGTGTCTGAATTAAATTGGAAACAATGCATCATGGTAAAAGTAGTAGGGACGTGAAAACCAATGTATATTAAAGTTAACTTATCTCATTTTCACTAAAAGTCTGTGTAGCGCAATACAATACAGTTCATTATAAGTAAGTTTATATCTATGATAAGTATAGGTTTGAATATGCATTTTGTTCATGATGTAGCTCAGTTGGTACAGTGCTAGTCCGTGGGTAGGAGGTCGTGGGTGAAAGTGGATAGTGACTGTTCTTTCGCCAAGCACTTGGCATTACGAAATAAAAATCACGGTTCTTTCGGATGTAGGTGTGGCACGATAAAGAACCCTGTTGTATAATGCCATCAGCGCAACGCACTGGAAAAAACTTCACCTATAGCTGGAAACGCCTCGATATAAGTGAAATAGTCTTGACTAAGACATTAAACGCCATTACTCAACTCATTGTAACGTTAGTTGCCGGTGCAAGCAGCAAAACATGATAAACTTATACTTCCGAAGCAGCCAATATTAAAATTGAAAACAATGCATCATGCTGGTGACAGTTGTAATAGAGACGCGAAAGCCACATAAATAATTAAATTTGAATGGAACTTAGTATAGATGTATATGGAATCTTAAAAAGGTGCTATTTTTCTTGTAGTAATAATAAAACGCTACCGGAATTTTTTTTTAATTTTATTATTTTCTCAATTTTCACATGTGGCTGGTGTAGCTAGCTAGACAGGAAGTGCTTACCCTTCCAGAGCATTCAGTTTCAGTTTACATGTTTGACTAAATTTGTCAGTTTTTAATTTTACCTTGAGGTTGTTATTTGAATATAGACAGGTATGTTTGTGTTTGATAATTAGAAAAATAGAACATTACTACACACTGTGTGACAAACTACCACACTGCCCAATCCACATATCATGTAATTTATTTATTTATTTATTAACTAGTATTTATTTATTTATTTATTTATTTATTTATAGTCTACCCGTGTTGGTATCATGAAGTGCCGGGCTCTTACTTCTGACGTTGGTAGTATCTGTTGATTCACATGGGAAGTTATGGTTACCAAGAGTTTATTATGTCAAAACAAAAGCACCACACTATAGTGATGGTGGTGGAACCTTCAACAAATTAGCAAGCGACAAAATTATTATACCGGATGGTGTTAAAAGTAAAACGAATGAAGCGGATGGAGAAACTGAATTTGGCTCAAGAGAAAACAGAGATTCAATCGTTCTGAAGCAAGACCAAAGTTTTGCAACCATATTGGAAAGTGAAGTAAAAGGCAGTAGCGCAAATCAAGTGACCAACCCAGATTTATTAGCAGTGAGCGGTGCCAAATCGGGTCCTCTGTTTGAGAAGGCCATTCCAGTAATACAGCATAAGGTACCCGGAATTCTTAATGAAGGCAGTGATATATGGCCAATAACTAGTAACATTGGATCAATTTTTATAAACAATGGGATCAGCCAAAGTTCTACTCCTGAATCGGGTCCAATCATCCAACTCTCTACACTTGAATCGGCTCCAATCATCCAAGGCTCTACTCTTGAATCGGGTCCAATCATCCAAGGCTCTACTCTTGAATCGGGCCCAATCATCCAAGGCTCTTCTCTTGAATCGGGTCCAATAATGGAGTCTGGTATCACTATTACGGGTATTGGTGCACAACTAAACAGCCCCGCTGAAGCACCAATCGGTTTACAAGGATTTCAGACCGAAATCACTGGACCGGGCATTGCTTCTACTAATGTTCATTTTCCCGGAAGGAATGCCGAGTACATGTACATCCCTGATACTGGATATTTTGGGCACTACTACTCTCAATATAACCATGGTAACAAACAAAACCATTACTATATACCAGAGACCAAAAGGACGCATGTTTTAAATAGGTTCTATCGTGTTCTACCAAAATTTTATGGCCCATAGTTCAGTACCAGGGTGGATGTTGCAAGTTCGATGCTGCTTTATTACATCTATTTTTTTTTCTTAAAAAAAAAAAAAGAAAAAAAGTTTCAAATGCGTTTGATAACATCCTCATTTGAAATAAATAATCAAATATATATTAATTTTACTTTTTTTTTATTTTTGTAAAAAGTTTTATGGCCGTCATCACAGTATTGTTGTTCAGTTTGATGTCTCTGTGTCCAGGATTGCCCTTTCACACAATTTTGATTACACACGTGGCGGGTGTAGCTAGCTAAAGAGGAGATGCTTACCATTACGGAGCACACTGCCTCACTTCTCTGGTGCGTATCTAACCCGACTTGTCAGTTTCAAAGTTTTTACTTTGCTTCTTGATTGTGATTCGGACATGGATTAGTATGTTTATTTTATTTATATCATTATGAAACGAATGCTGAAAGTGTTAAATAGCTATGCAAGAATTATAATTTTATTTATTTACGGATAATTTTATTTATATATTTTTTGCTTAAATTATTTTATAGCCAAAATTCCAGGTAGGTTGTTTTCAGTAAAAATCTGTCACTTAATACCATTTTGTCATTATATTCAATATTCAGTGTGAATCCAAAATCTGCAGTTTTATAACCTGTGGATTCACATACCATTTTGTCATTATATTCAATATTCAGTGTGAATCCAAAATCTGCAGTTTTATAACCTGTGGATTCACACCTTAATTCTTGTTCTTTTAACATTCATTGTTCTTGATTGCTCTGGCCTTTGCCAAGTACACGTTATTTAGCTTTTCTTGTAGCTCTCCTAAATACAAGGACACTAAATCTTATCTTGCTCAGTATTATGTTTAAATCAATGCTAAGCATTAAAATTCTCTGTAACTTCTGTAGGTAACCTACTCTTTTTTAAACTCTATACAGAGGTGTCTTTAGCTTGCCCTGAGAAAAAATAGATTTAGGTTTTGAGTCTCATATGAAAGACATCTATAGTGCAGAAAACAAGTTGAAATGACCTTGACCCCATTTTGAAGGTAATTACAAGATTATTCCAAAACTCAAAACCCCATGTCATGATCTATTATTAGAACTTGAAGCAATTTTACGAGTTTTTAAAGATTAAATGCAAAAACACGTAACCTATTTTTTGTCCAAATTTTACGAAATGAACAATTCATAGGTTCAAGACTCTATAGAAGCCAAATATCACATCAAATTTTTCCTTCAATCATTGGTTTCAGAGAAGAAGATTTTTTATGATTTTAGCAACCCTAGGCCACCTTGACTGATTTTTGATAGCTATGGCAACCTCACAAACCAATCTGAAGTGCACTGACCCATCCATACTTCTGACCAAGTTTCATTGAAATCTGTCCAGTAGTTTGAGAGAAGTTGAAAAGGTAAAAGTTTATGCCACTGACAAGAAAGACAATGAGGATTACAGACAAACTTTGATCAGAAAAGCTCACTTGAACTTTCAGATGAGCTAAAAAGATATTTTGGTAATATATCTCTTTTCTTATCAGTCATAACTTAATGTCATATATCAGTATTTTTCAATTTTTTTGCCACACCAGACTATATGTAGATTAAAAAATTTTAAATTTTGATGCAGCAACAAAAAAAAAAAAAAATTCTTAAAAATGGTATAATTGGTTTTAATATTCAATTTGAAATAAGAAAGATATTATACCAAAATACCTGTTCTACATTATAGTGGTATATATTGAGCTTTATACAGCTTCAGCATGGGCAAATGATGGAAATCTTAATTTTTTAAAGGCCAGTGAGTAGTTTAAACCAACAACCCTGGACTGCCAGTGGTTGTATAGCCAAACAACATTGACCTGTCTGCTTGATCTTTAATTTAAATATTTATTATGAATCACTACATTTATGTATGAATGTGGAATACAGATGTTTACTGTAAATGGATTTAATTTCGCATGTATTTATTTTCGAGGTATATGAAATTAAGACATATCAGTGTGGTTAAATTTACCTTTTTTTTTTAAATATCTACTATAACACAATAGGCATATAATATAATTTCTGCTTGGTACTAATTTTTCGCACAAAACAAATGGCCACAAAAACAGCAAAAATAAGTAAACCACGAAAATAAATTTGTTTACAGTATTTCATCTGCATCACAGAAAACAATGCAATCTTTGTGCATTAACTGAGAATCCTAAAATCATGTATTAGGTTGATCATTGTATTTGGATATTCCTATGATGGGTCTGGCAGACATGGGCGAGTGGTACTGTCACTAGCTTTCAAAGTCAAGGGTTGTGGGTTCGAACCTCACTCGGGACTCCGAAATTTTCTAAGATGATTTTCATCTGTCCATACTAGAGCTGTGAAAAGCTTTAAGTACTTCTAGTATAGTCTTTCGGGTGAGACTCAAAACTGAGGTCCTGTGTCTCTGTGCAAGCTAAAGACACCTCTGTAGAGTAGAAAAAGAGTAGGCTACCTGTGGCCACTACAGAGGATGCTAACAACTAGAAGCATTTGAAACAGACTGAACAAGATAAGACAGACAGGTTAATGTTATTTGCCTATACCACTGGGCCATGCTTACCAAATAACCAGACATATAAACAACATATAATGATTTATTGATAGACATATTACAATATATAAATACAATAACAACATTTACATATTTGATTCTCTAAAATGATCATCAATATCGCCGACAACCCCGCTCTCACAACTCTCAATCCACGAGTTGGTACGATATATCCCGTCTTTTGGAGCGTTAGACTGGTTCTCCTTCCAGCAGTCGTTAGCGTTGGATACCAGGTACATTAGTTTCTTTGGTAACTGTTTGTTTTTAATTAAATACAGTAATATGAGTCTGATAAATACATGGCATACTAACATAAAACAGGAGTACACAAATAAAATGTAACATGTATTGAATAATATTGTCCGAAGAGTATTCACCAAGGGGTATAACTCTGAATGTACAAAATGCATAAATGTGTCTTCATTGAAATCTGTAAATATAAAAAAGCACAATAAAATTAAATAACTGAAAACCAAAATATCATACTTACTTTTGGAAATGTATTTTTGAATTCCTATCTATTTATCAGCTTACTTCATGATGCATACCCTAAAACATTTCTGTAGAACATGGATGGACATAATGGCCTATTCTTGTTAACATGGCTTTATTACAGGAGTTTTGTAAGTACATTCAAACCTACCTTCAAGGCCAACTGCTTCTACAGGCCAGTTAAAAATATCCCAATTGCTCTTTATTCTGGTTATTTGAACCTGTACATAACAGCCACCTGCCCATAAAAGCATCTTTTATTGGTTCCCAGGGATGGCTTTTTATAGATTTGACTGTACATATGTAAATGTTTTCTGGTTTACTGGGGTGAGATATAGGCAAACAGCACTGACCTGTTCGCCTGACCTTTCATTTAAATATGTACAGTGGGCAAAGGTGTTAATTTTGTATACATCATGAGATATACTCACTTCATAGAGTAAACTTGTGCACTGTGTATTAACTTGTATCTTAACACTACCCATTTATTGGGTGCATCCTCCTATATGAATAATCTTGATAAAAGGTCAAGGGGACAGGTCAATGTTGTTTGCCTAAACACAATAAATATGAAAGGTTTGTGGCAGTTTACTTGACCCCAACCCCTGTGTTGTAAGCATCACAATATTGTCAAAAGTAATATGTTATTGTGAAATGAAAAATGTTGTAGAAACTTAGAAGCTCATAATGATGTTTTATCACCAAGGTAACAGAAATGTCATGTGTAGTACAAATCTTAATATGTCAAAAGGAGTAGACTTGACAAAATGGTATTTTATGTCCCCCAGTCAAGATTCATTCACTAATATTGAGGCAGTCAGTTCAGGGAAGGTGGAGGAAACCTGAGTAGCCTGAGAAAACCACCAGTCTTAATTAGTCAGTAAACCGACAAACTTTCTCACACTAGGAGTGGATTTCAAAGATCCGTAGTGAGAGGTCCTGTGATCTGTAAGTGAGTGGTTTGGACCACTTGGCTACAGACACCCCCACAGGTAAAGGTAATACATTCTATGTTTATACTTCTGGTTGAAATACTGTAAAGGGGATTGATTATTTTTGCAGGGTAAAATTTACCGATTTCTGAAATCTGGAATTTCAGGTGGCTGTCATTTTCTCATAACTAATATCAGTAAATGTACATTCTATATATTACGATATCTTAACCTGTATAGTAGACAATTTTGCAAGAGTAACATTTTTGTGGCAATTTCTTTAGCGTGAAATAAGCAAAAACTTTACCCACCCAAAATTTTTCCCTTTTACAGTATCACAAGCATGAAGTATGTCTTTTAATAATGTATATATTACCTGTTAATAATTGAGTATTTAATGGCAGAAATCCACAACTAACGATTAAATCTGTCAAATTATTCTTAAACAACCAATTACTACAGGAGTTATCCCCCTTCTGCATACAAAACTCCATCACGATGGACTGTAGTGCTAAATTCTGTAAATATTCAAATAAAACAAAGTGTAATATTCAAAGATTTCTGAAATTTACTATAAATGATATACATGTATATTATCTTACGGGTGGTACCAATTTTAACGAAAAATTTTTAACGGTGAAATATGAGAAAAAACTAAAACTACACTTACAGAACATATATCATTGATCTATAGAAGTTGAATAGGCTTTATCTCTTAACATTTAATTCAAACTAAAGAGTAGAAAGTAGAGAAACTATGCACTTCTTGCATTTAAAAATGCACAGAATAAGTCCTTCCACTTTCACTTTTAACACAGAGCATTTATCTAAGTTTAAAAAAAACCCATTAAAAATAACAAAAAAAATAAAAAATAAAAAAACAATAAAAAAAAAAAAGTAAATTCAGTGAATTAGGATCTACTGCCAGCAGTTTCGTTTTCTGGGATTTGCACTCATGTTCAAAGGGCAATAGCACCCAGGAAATGAGCAAACCAACTCGGGGTAACGATATGCGCATCTACTATCAGAAAGGCAGAAACTTGAACCTAATATCCCCCTCTTTCTTTGAAAGGCAGGAGGATATAAAAAAAACCCAAAAAAACAAACTAATCCACCATTTGACATACCTGTTGTGTAAGAGTATCCTGTAGAAAGCTGTTAATATGGCTGACTTTATGATCCAGTAACGACTTGTACACAGACAGCTGATTATTTAACTCTCTAGCTAGGTCTGACAAAGCATTGTTAGTTATACTTATCTGTCTGTGTACTTGAGGTAGAATAGAATTGGTATCCATTAAAAATGTTGCCGTTTCTATGGTTACAATGTCACTGGTTGCCTTGGTTACCAGGCATATAATCAGCACAAATACGCCCACCAGCACAAATCTCCACAGAATTGGAGAGATAACATGTTTATATATGTATTTAAGTAATCTTATAACAAAGTAAGTAAGTGTATTGTTATCCACTTTGGGATTTGATTTCTGTTTCTGCCTCATTTTGTGATGCCATATTTCTTTTAAAATGTCTTCCTTTGACCTTGGAGAGGCACGACAGTATAATAAGTATAACTCACTTTTACCAGCTACAATACCTTCCTTATTCTCCACATAATAATTATATGGATTATCCAGCACATTGTCCGATCTCGTAATGTCATTCCCTGTGAGAGTGAAATGTATTTTACTGGCTACATGGTCAGTTGGAATTTTTTCCTCCATTCCTAGGCGTGCTTTAGTAAACACTTGTCGTAGCCAGGAAAATCTATACGAGAGTAGCAAAACATCCATAAACAGAAACACCACAATGAAAACGGGAATAAATAAAATCCTCATTTGATTTAACAGTGTAGCTCTATCACTAGATGACCAATTGTTAGCTTGACCAGTGGTCAGTTTGTAAGAGTTATTTATAGCATTCATTTTGTCCTTGTAAATTGTGTCCTGATAAAGTACAGAGTGAAGCTGAACGTAGTTATACAAGTCCAAATCCCAGCCTTGTCCATCCTGAGTTATCTCCCTTTCCACCTTATCAGCCATGATGAGCGGAACCGTTGAGAATGACTTTGTTAGCTTTGATAGTAGCTTATTTTTAATATTAAGCACATCTTTAACTTTATCAACCTCCAACCAGTTCATGAACTCAATACGAGATTCCCTGTTTAATCTACTTTCCACAGTATCCAACTGACTTATGAAAATTTCCAATGGAAATTCCATCCAGCCGTTTACAGACATTTGTTCTAAAAACTCCATATATATCCCTAAAACACCACTATAATGTTCCTGGATTGTTTTATTACATTCCTCTACAAAATAATCCAACTTGGTCTTCATTTTTAAATTCTTATCATCTAAATGTTTATGAACTAATGCCGTTAATGTTTTATTGTTGCCATAGAGACTATTTAAATGGCTCTGCATGCCGACTTGATGCTTCTTTAGAAATCCCTCAATACTTGACTGTATGTGATGAGAGCAGGCATCCAATCTCTCGGTTGTCTGATTTAACATCAAACTGGCCTGATACTTCTCAAAATTTTCATTTTGTTTAAAATGTGTCTGGACAACTTCCTGTACTTTTGCGCTGGTATTTGAGACGATTGTCAGATTCATGACGAGTGATCCCTGGAACATATAGAATATGCCCAGCAACATGGAGAACGTAAACATGAAGGCGTATACTAAATAAAGAGTAACTAAGACACATACAATTCCTCGTGATATCGGTCGTGACATTTGTCCCGGCCCACCATCTATATTTGTGGGGTCATCCTCTTTATTTATGAATGTTACAGTTTCACAATATTTCACAATTTTTCCACGATTAATTGGTTTTTTGTTTCCAATATAAATTCCGAGCAGTAGAAATGCTGTTAAGATGATAACCGTCAACACAAAGGTTACAATAATTGGTATCCATGGATACTCGTTAGAGGATACGGGTATCAGACTTGTCGTTTCTTTGACAGAAAGGTAAACTGGTTTATCAATGAGTGATAGAACAATTCTATGGCTGGTCGCTGAATCATTTACAATTACAATAAAAATGTCTGGTGTGTCCCCTCTAGGCTGCTGTAGAGTGAATGATATCTGGAAACTTGAAGGACATTTTACAAATACATCAAAATGTCCCAATCTGGCTACCATATATTTATCATAAACATCTGTGGTGATGTAAGCTGGACAGGACAGCAAAGTTCCTGTAAATTATAAGAAAAGAAATTAGTTTCATGTTCAGCAAAGAAAAAACAACATAATTTCAAAGTAAAAAACTAATGAGGCAAACAAATATTCAACTCGATTCTGTCTTCTTTTCACTGATCAAGATAGTTTTCACCATTTAGGTTTCAATCCTACTCAAACATGTGAAATAGTGTAAGTTTGTGTGCTGAAAGTCTGTGGTTTTCTCAGAGCAAGCTGGTCCTTCTATCAACCCTAAGTCTGTGGTTTTCTCAGAGCAAGCTGGTCCTTCTATCAACCCTAAGTCTGTGGTTTTCTCAGAGCAAGCTGGTCCTTCTATCAACCCTAAGTCTGTGGTTTTCTCAGAGCAAGCTGGTCCTTCTATCAACCCTAAGTCTGTGGTTTTCTCAGAGCAAGCTGGTCCTTCTATCAACCCTAAGTCTGTGGTTTTCTCAGAGCAAGCTGGTCTTTCTATCAACCCTAAGTCTGTGGTTTTCTCAGAGCAAGCTGGTCCTTCTATCAACCCTAAGTCTGTGGTTTTCTCAGAGCAAGCTGGTCCTTCTATCAACCCTAAGTCTGTGGTTTTCTCAGAGCAAGCTGGTCTTTCTATCAACCCTAAGTCTGTGGTTTTCTCAGAGCAAGCTGGTCTTTCTATCAACCCTAAGTCTGTGGTTTTCTCAGAGCAAGCTGGTCCTTCTATCAACCCTAAGTCTGTGGTTTTCTCAGAGCAAGCTGGTCTTTCTATCAACCCTAAGTCTGTGGTTTTCTCAGAGCAAGCTGGTCCTTCTATCAACCCTAAGTCTGTGGTTTTCTCAGAGCAAGCTGGTCCTTCTATCAACCCTAAGTCTGTGGTTTTCTCAGAGCAAGCTGGTCTTTCTATCAACCCTAAGTCTGTGGTTTTCTCAGAGCAAGCTGGTCCTTCTATCAACCCTAAGTCTGTGGTTTTCTCAGAGCAAGCTGGTCTTTCTATCAACCCTAAGTCTGTGGTTTTCTCAGAGCAAGCTGGTCCTTCTATCAACCCTAAGTCTGTGGTTTTCTCAGAGCAAGCTGGTCCTTCTATCAACCCTAAGTCTGTGGTTTTCTCAGAGCAAGCTGGTCTTTCTATCAACCCTAAGTCTGTGGTTTTCTCAGAGCAAGCTGGTCCTTCTATCAACCCTAAGTCTGTGGTTTTCTCAGAGCAAGCTGGTCCTTCTATCAACCCTAAGTCTGTGGTTTTCTCAGAGCAAGCTGGTCTTTCTATCAACCCTAAGTCTGTGGTTTTCTCAGAGCAAGCTGGTCTTTCTATCAACCCTAAACTGATTACTTATTCAATAGTTTGAAAGAGGAAGATTGTCATTATTCCATCCACTCCTCTTTTTTCTTAACACCCACCTTTGGAGTGAGTGAGTAATGGTGTTTAACGTCCCTGTCAAGAATATTTCACTTATATAGACACATCGCCAGCTATAGGCTAAGGTGCAGAAATTTTACCTGTGCATTGCGCTGGTGGCATTATACAGCAGGGTTCTTTAACGTGCCAAGCCGGGGACCTCGTTTATTTTAAGTTCCCATCTGAAAGAACCGTGAATTTCATTTCGTATTGCCGAGTGCTTGGCGAAAGAACAGTCACTACCCACTTTCAAGTCTTGGGTCAGACCCGGTCGGGGATCGAACCCACGACCTCCCACATACAGAGCAAGCACTCTACCAACTGAGCTACCGCAGTGGTTACCACACATCTTTGGAGCTAAGTTAGTAGACTTGCTACCCCACTATTAGTAAGCAAACGGTCACATCTATGCAGCTTATAATGAATCATTTATTCTATGACGATGATGATGGGGTGGGATAGGGTGGGTGTGATGTTATTCATCCATGACGTCAGAAAGGCTGACTCATAGAGATGATGGTGATATCAGTGGGGGGTGGGGGTGATTTATACAAGAGGCTGATACAAAGCTTGAGACTGGGAAGATGATGTGTATAAAATAGAAAATTGAGTTACCATTTATAGACACAACCCATGTTTTGTTGTCATGGTTCCATTGTAAATCACCATGGAGACTGGATTCATTTATCTGGGCTGTTTGAAAATCACTTTTATAATACTTTAAAATAGACTCGTTACCTAAAATACATAATGAAAAAAATTGAAAAAGTTAATTTCATGTTATTTCAAGTGTTTAAAATATTTCAGTTAATTATTTAGCTAATTGCAGTCATTTTTAGACCAATACTGTCAAATAGAAAGTCCATTCCTTAGGTTGTTATACTGTAAATGTATTTTTTTTTTTGTAGTGTATTAATTTTTGTTTCTTACATAGTCACTAGTTTTAACGAATATTAAGTTATGCTTATTGTATTATAGTACATATTTAAAAAAAGTGAAAATTTAAATATGCAGATATGTCTTAATTTCTAATATCTCAAAAATAAATAACTTTGTTTACAGTATCAGTATATATATTGTGTGCAGATTTTTGTGAAAATAAGAAATTTGCTGACTTTTAGTAAAAGTTTTACACAATCATGCTTTATGCCAATATGCATTGTTTAATTTTTTGGGGAGTTTTTATCCAATAAACCTATAGAAAATACATTATGTCTAACGACTTTAACATTTACATGTGGCATAAGCCAACGGTCAGAATTATAGACCCTATTGCTCTTTTACTTACCACTTATATAAAACTTGATGTATGGAACGCCATCTACTGGTGTAACTTGGTACTCAAAGTAGTCGTCAGATTTCATTATATTAGGATCAACCTCTATAGGTTTACGTTTGTAGATATGCTGCGCCGGGTAAAACTGTGAGAAATTTTTGTTGACACAGCCCCCTCTATACCACACAGATGAACTGTATAAAAATGGTCTCTCTAACTGGACATGTGTAGAGTAGACATTTCTCTTTATATCCTCTCTCCCAGGTCGGACATTAAACTTCTTCCTTTTGTTAAAATCTGATGGTGTCTTTAGTGGATACAGGGTAAATTTTTGTGCGGAATGATTTCTGTCAAATCTATTTCCAACAACCACGACTTCATCATGGATTTCTGGAAATGCAACATGCTCAATGGACATGAAATCGAGGTCAAACTTAGCGTTCTGATGAGTTGTTTTATTAGCAGCTTTTACAATATGTTGTTTCTTTCTCAGTGAATACTGTAAGTTTGGGATATCAACTTGATAATCAACTTGGTAAAGCTGTATTGGTTTACGATATTTCAGATGACACATGTACTGACGTCCCAGCATTTCAAAAAGAGGCTCCAAAATAAACATGTAAACATCACCTGCAAACAAGAAAATAATAACATTTTAGAAATAAATAAGTCCACGATTTTCTTAATTTACTTGAGCATTACAGTTCGTAATCAGATCTAATACTAGAATGCACAGTGAACAAGCAAATACAGTGATTTAGGTTCCCCAGCCAACAGGTTCTTTTTTGTGATTTGTACTTATGTTCAAAGGGACATAACTCCAAGGAAAATAAGCAAATCAACTCAGGGTAACCATATCAATGATAATGCTTTGCACCAAGTTTTGTGTAATAGCACTTAATAGTTTTGGAGAACTAACACAAACAAGAATTTCAGACAGATGGAAGGACGGACAGAAACTTGAATTTAATATCTCCCTCTTTCTTCTAACAGCGGGAGATATTAACATTTTAGACATAAATAAGTCCAGGTTTTTCTTAATTATCTTGCACAATATATTTTATAATTGCAAATCAGATCTGAATACTATAACACAGAGCATAAAATTTCATTGAAAGTGAATAGAACACTTGCATGTATTTGAAAGAGAGCATTTTACATGTTTTACCTACATAGCATTTGGCTGTTTTTAAGAGAGAGAGAGAGAGAGAGAGAGAGAGAGAGAGAGAAAGAGAGAGAGAGAGAGACTATATAGTATTACCTGCAGCACATTCGACTGGTTTTTGAGGACAGGTAGAGCTGAAGGCTTGACTACATGCACGGGTACTGTAACATGGTATGCTACAACAATCACCTTCAGGAGAGAAATCTGTTAGGAAAATAAAAAGAACAAATTTAGTTAAAAACTCATTTAAACCATGACAAAATTTACAGCAAAGATTTTAAAATAATAAAAAAAAGAGATACCAATACAATTATTTCCACTAGTTTTGACATATCAAAATACTTAGCAATTTAAGCTACATTTTGTGCTTATCTATTGGTCAAAACCAACAATAAAATACTCTACTACTTGTGCTAATACAAGGAGCTGTCAATCTCAATATGTGAAGAGGGCGACAATGGGGCTATTGATCCCTTATTTAGCCAAATGACCCCATTGTTAAGGCTTTGGTGGACCATATTTAAAGTTACATGAATGCAAAAACATTGATTTACAGGATTTTTTTTTTTTTTGAAATTGTCCCATCTGAAAAATCCTAGAATGAACACTGTGCCCAATGTAAACTTGAAATTTACAGGTAAAAGAACAATAAGCATAATTTGAAACTGTGTAAATTGACAAATTAATATACCTTGGCTATTAGGACATGTACTATTAAATATACATTTTTCACAGTCATGTTTCAGCTGCTGACACTGCTGTGTTGGAAATGACAGAGCCTCTAGTTCCGAAGGCTTCAATCCAAAAGTCTTTGTAAGTAATGTGGTTATGTATGGACAATATATCACATTAGGATGCTTCTTCAGATGTTCAAAACTTCCCTGAAAATACACAAACAATTTGATAAATAAAATGTTCATTTAAAAAAAAGATCTAAGCTGTTTCTATTGTCACTAACACTCATTGCTATTATTAGGTTATTTAACTAATGAGACTACCAATAGTCATAATTAAAACAACTTTGAATTCAGTAAAACCTGCCTTAAAGGTCAATACGATAAAAGGGCCACCTTCTTTTAAAGGTCAGAAAATTTCTATTTCAATAGCTCTCTATTCAGTTTATTTGAACCTGTGTGTAAGTGGCACTTTTACAGGTGTCCTTGGGTGGCCTTTATACTCAGGTTTGAACAGTTTTGTGTTTCAGGATATCCATTGGCAAAGTGGTTTATGTGTTGTTTTCAAAATAACTTGCCAAAATGTTTTGTTCTAGGGCTGGAATGAAATAAATACTGTGGGGATTTTGTTTGAAGACATTTGACTGGGGATTTCAGTGGTTAAGTGAACTAAAGTGTCAGTTCACTGAATACAATACCTCACACCACTTGGGTTTCATTCTGTAATTTAAATTATCAGTTAAATTTGTCAGCTACCTTGCAGCTATCTGTCTCGGTGGTTTTTTCTGGGTAATCACATTTTCTACCCTGTTTTTGAACTGAAGACCTTTGATATAAGAGAAATCCTCTTGACCGGGGCATACAATATCATTTCAACCATATCATCCAATTTTGGTGATAATAAACTCATTCTTAATTTTTTTCTTTAAATTTTCAGAATTTGTTAATTATAAAGTGAAAATTTGTTTTCGAAATGATGCCAGCATAAATTTTGTAACAATAGTAGAATTTTTTTCTGAATGGTATTATCAATAAAAATACATATATTCACCAAACCAGGGCTCAAAGTTGTGACTAAAATAAGCGCCATGGCAACTAAAATTTTGATTTTGCAACCATTTTGGCTATAAGTTGCTAATTTGGCTACCAAAAATTTCCATCACCAAAATCTGACTTTGACAGTCTCCAGTTAAAACTCTCAGTGCATTACTCTTTTTAAGCATTTTAATGACCAAGTAAATTATTTGTCACATTCATTTCAAAGCAGGTTGTGAATGTTGTTTAAAAAAGCTTGCAGGAAAAAATTCTTTACAGGATCATTTTTGGCAACTACGAGTTTTTAATTGGCACCTGAAAAATTTTGATAATGAGCCATACTGGCTGGAAAGAACTCTGAGGCCTGCAAACAGACGTACCTGAGTTTTTGGACATTTGACATCAAGGTATCTATTGAGATATTTGTTGCCCTTTTTGTATCTGTCCTGACATCGAGGACTTCCCTCGTTACTTGGGTCACATGCCGTGTATGATGCTGCTGAGGTCAAATTTCTGATAACTTCTAGAATCATCTTATAATGGTCTGGTAATGGATGTCTGTAAAAAGATGACAAAAATTAAAACCTAAGGTAAAATTAGAGGGACAAAAAAGTGATTCAAACAAAAACTGAGTTACCCCAGTAAAGTTTGCCTCTTTCTGTTTTGTCAGAAACCTTAAACTGAGGCATATCTATATTTATTACTGTATTTAAGAAATAAGGTAATTTTCCAATGTCTTTATGAACTTGCAAAGTATAATGGACTGTCTCAAATTGCATAAAAGGCTTCGCAATTTGAGACAGCCCATTATACTTCGCAAGTTCATAAAGACATTGGAAAATAACCCTATTTCTTACATTTACAATATTTACAAAAATTAATTTTACTGTCGTCTCAAATTTAAGTTAATTTGAAAACAATTTTGAAATGTGCTGTTGGTGCACCTTCTCATAAAAATGGGTCTTCTCCTGTCAATCAACGAGAGCATTTGACATCTGACGTCATCACGTCAGCGCATGGAGCAATGTTTCTATAAAGTTGCAAGGTATAGTCGATGTCAAATACTTTATTGAAGTAAAGATATTGTAATTTTAAACATATGTATCTAAAACATTTATACCTGCAGTATTTCTCCTGTATCTTGCCATATCTGTCTTTCAGATCTTGCATGGGTTCTCTGTAGGTCAGGAAAAACGGCGTGTCATCAATGTGGTCAAGGTCAACATACGACGGAACAAGGAATATCTCCGACACTTTGATCTTGATCTCGAGTCCAGATGGTCTGCCGTAGAAAAACTCCATTGACTGTTGGTTGTTTGTTATATACACAACTGTGTCCAGACTTCTTATCTTGCCCAGTTTGTCTATGAACACATTATTTGATGATGTCACATCTATTGTGGTGTTTGCTGAAATTCAAATAAAAAACTTTCAATATTTTCAGACTTGAATAAATGTTATATGTATTTGTCTTTTTTGAAACCTGCACAGAGGATTTAGAATCAGAAAAGAACTCAAATCTAACTGTTTCTTTATTATGTAAACTAGGAAAATTTCACAATCGTTTATTTTCGCATAAATTTGCAAAAGTGACTAGATGAAAATAATGAATTTTGGCAAATAATTTCTTTTGATATTTATTCACTTACTGATCACCATAAGAGAACATAACAATCAAAGTACGCAAATATCCTGAAATGAAAATTCTCATGGAAATTAACTGAGGCAAAATTTTTATATTTCTGAATTTGTTTATTATAACGTGAGAATTATTTTCCAATTTTTTTTCCTGATTTAAATCCCTATATAAAGACCAATATATTTTATATTCATGTTTCAACTAAAAGAAACCTCTTTATAACAGGGTTCGTACAGACATATGGACTCCAAATTTAAGGACTTTTTAGGGTCTTTTCAGGGTCTTATTTGCAAATTTAAGGCCTGATCAGAGGGACAATTTTAGCAAAAAATATTGGTGCAAAGGCAATTAAATCAATAAAACAATTACTTACGTGTCCATGGTAATGATACTTGAAGTGGAGTTTGACGTTGTTCGATCTGTTGGGCCAGGTACCTTTAAATTGCCCATTTCAATGTTACTTATTAATTAATTTATTTGTTTATTTATATCAGTCTATTTGCAACCACTTAATATCGAAATACGGACACCAAACTGGCCAAATTCAAGGACATTTTAGGGCCTTCAAGATAAATTCAAGGGCTTTTTAGGGTCAGACTTATTTTTAGGGTCTTTTTAGGGCAAACCTCAAAATTTAAGGACTTTTCCAGGCCTGTACAAACCCTGTATAAAGATCACCTATCTATATTTTAGATGGTCTGTATATACAACACTACTGTATTTATATAAAGTCAATAGCTTCATTTTGAACATTTAGATCATAACTTACTGAGTACTGGACTGGTTCCCTTCCATTTAATGTGATTTACCGGAAATGATACATCTGAAATATACATAAACATATTTGAAAATAACATTTTTAGAAATATCTAAATTTTAGTTTGAATGTGTGCATGTGTGTGTTTGTAAACTAGCATATGTGTTTGTTTTCAATTCAATACTGTGCTGCCTTATAGGTTGATGATAGGATTCCATGTCCCAGTAAAGATGTCACAAGCTAAATGTGAGTTGACAGGAAATTTTACTGTTGCAATGTGCAGGGCGGGTGCTTCATTGTCACATGCCTACCATGTCATGATGGTTTTTCTAAGGTTTAATTTTTAAATCTCAAATGCCAAGTTTTTTGCAAAAGAACAGTTACTATCAATTTGTAAGTCTGGGTCAGACCCAGCCAGGTTTCAAATGCGAACCTCCCACACATGACGTGAATACTCTATCAACTAACTACTGTAGTGGTGGGAGGGTAGGTAGGGTAGTGATGATGATGTTTACCTAGACATATTCTATCATGAGTTGTTCTACATGGTGCTGCTTCGTATGCTGTCTCTCCACACTCTGTGCAGGCTGAAACAAACAATAAATATTGTTTATAGTCTTGAAAAAAATTTCTGACCAATTAAATCCTCCAAATTATTTAATGATTCTGCTCATAAAAAATAGGTAAAATCAATTCTCAACAAGTCTGTCAACTTCAGAATCTGAAAATGTTGTTGAGTACTATTTGAAAAGGTCTTTAAATGTGTTTCACATTTCAGATATTTGCTTTACTTGTACTACAGTACATGTACAATGAAACGGAAGAAAAAGAACCCTGTCAAAGTAACAAGACTCTGATGTTGACCCTTTTACATATTTCTTGCTAATAGATTACACTAGCTTGCTGCTTTAACTTGCATACAATTTACAGACAAGAGTTACCTAGACTCTGATGTTGACCCTTTTACATATTTCCTGCTTATAGATTTACACTAGCTTGCTGCTTTAACTTGCACACAATTTACGGACAAGAGTTACCTACCTTTACACACTACATTTTTATGTGTTGTACATGGTTCTGACATGTAGTAACCATCTGGACAGGCTGTTGCACATTCTGTAAATAAAAATTGTATCTGATGTTAGTAGACACAGATGGAGAATAATGTTAAAATGTAAACCTTGTTATATTCTTTGAGGAAGGTGGGGATAAAATAAATGGTGTGTGTTTGCATATAATCCATGTGTCTAAAATATATTTACTTGAAACAGCCAAATGCATCAAGAGCAAATCAAAGTACTGAAAGTACTGAAACCCACTGGAATTCATCAAGATTTAAATGAATTCTGACACCATTAAACAGTTAAATATAAAAATACGGCCATCACTAGGGTTCTTACACTCAGGACCAATCAAAATTCAATAACTTTTCCATGATCTGACTTTTTAAGGCAAAAACTGAATTTCATGACATTAAGTTCTGTATCAACAATGTTTACACAGATACCAGAAATACTGGAAATAATGTCCAGTGGTGTGGTTGAAGGTCTATTGAAGCTAAGACTAAAGCTGTTTTTATCAGTAATATACCTCTGCAGGTTTGTTTGTCCACATAGTACCCTCGTCGACATATACAGTTAAATGTACCAGAATCTACATCACAGTAAGCATGGGTATGACATGATGTCAGGTTATCCTTACACAAGTCATCTACATCTGAAATAAAAAGACACAATACACATTAATTATGTCATCCTAACGACAAAATGAACAGTAATACACAGTTGAAAGGCCAGCTTCCAATATGGCTGATTTTTAATCGCTTTAGTCACGTGACTTTCAGTTCAAATTTTGGTACGCGATCGGAAATGGTAGTAGGTCTCGAAAATTTAAGTATACTATTAAATGGGATCGTTATTACTTGAAATAACCAAATATTTTTAACAACAGATATTTTTCCCTTTAATTTATCTAAAATAGAATCAAATATATACAGAAAATTACGAGAAATACGTCATGAAAGTGGGGGTTACTTCACAGCTGTCGGCCGACATTCGTGCTTCAGACACAATTTATTAAAATATTGGGACAAATGATGGGTTCTAATAATTAAATTCTGAAAATATATTCATTTCTGAACACATTCATATGAAAGACATGTCCGAAATCGGTGTGGGATGCGATTCTGTCAGTTGAGAAAACGGCAGGTGAGGCTCCTTTTGCGGGGTTTGGCTCACGTCTGTCGGCCGACATTCGTGCTTCAGACACAAATTATTAAATATTAGGACAAATGACGGGTTCTAATAATTCAATTCTGAAAATATATTCATTTCTGAACACATTCATATGAAAGACCTGTCCGAAATCGATGTGGGATGCGATTCTGTCAGTTAAGAAATCAGCAGGTGTTGCCTTTGTTTTGTTTTGTTTTTCGTATGATGATTATCTCCCTTGTTTACACTGTCTCTTGCTTGTATTCGAATAAAACTGAAGTGATTTTACTGTTTTATTGATTGATATTCATTTTAATGTAGGGAAATTTAAAAAAAAAAAAAAAAAAAAAATCAACGTAAATTAGTAGATCTAACATATGCAAAGATGTTCTTAAAAATTCCTGTAGATCATCTGTTTTATTAGGGTGCAATTTCAACTGTTTCAATTATTTTGCAATATCTAATGGCAATTAAAATCTATGTAAAAAATTGGCTTCATTAAACATTTAAATTTTAATCAAATAAAATTATTTTCCATGGGAAATATTTCTCCAAATTTGATACACAGGAAAGTTATATAATTTTTTTTTCAGTGGTGTCATGTGCTGATTTTGAATTTTTATTAAATAATGAATTCAAAATCAGCACATGACAACAAGTTGCCATGTGCTGATTTTGAATGCTCTATTTAAATAAAAATTCAAAATCAACACATGACAGTGGAAAATGAAGAAATATTGTTTCCACATCCTAAGTTAATAATCTCTTTCAAGGTGGTCAGGTCAGTTTTACTGGGTGTAACAGTTTAATCTGTAGTCTCTGTAGTTTATTTTTTTCACAGATCAAGTGCTGCTGATACACTTTTTTGCAGCTAAGGAGTAGAGTAAAAGTCAAGATTTTTTCACTATCAAACATATTTAGAGCCGGGGAGGAATTCGAAACTGTAGAGCCCAAAGAAAACCAACAACATTCCACAACAAAATGACCAACTTTCTCACACAAAAACTGTCCTAAATGAGATTCAAACCTGTACAGTAAGAGGCCATGTCCCTACCAACATTTCAGAGGTTATGCTGGACAGGTGCCAGTGTAATGCACAAAAATAATTATGCATTTATTATGTCAAGTTAACATTTATTTTTCTTAAAGTAATGATAATTTTAATATGCAAACAATACATCTTTATTGACATTGTACTATGTGTTGGCCATGTAGTGTTATCTGCAATAAAAAAAAACCCCAAACGTAGTCATTATAATATTCAATGTAAGTACTAATGTTTTTAGCATAGCAATAGCATTAATAATATTTAATCTACAAATAAAAAAGTTTTCCTATGAATAATCTGAAAATATAATGTTAGCAAATCTGTAAATAAAATTTGAAATATGCATATCACCTGTCAATAAATATAAAAAAGGTTATCTTCAAATAAAATGAACTGAAAAGGGTACCCTAAAAAGTAACTTGTAGGAATAAATAATCTGAAACTAAACTGTATAGGTATTGGTAATCTGAAAATCATCTGAAATAAATACATTATACATGTATGATGTATCATAAAATCATATGAAAATAAATACATATATTCTGTATTCTTGAAAATGAACAAAAAAGAAATTAATTAAAACAGAATAATTTAATGTAGTACCAGTATAACATAATTCACCACACAAGAATGGTACTGTGGGACTGTATGAACTGGCTATGATGTGTGCAGCAATGATCCATGATTTAAAGTTTGGCTAAAATTGAAATACAATAAAAGATATTTACATAGATTCTTGCACAATAAAAGTGAATGGGTTATATTGTGATAAATTTCATAAAAAGCTCAAATACATCACGGTACATGTATCAACTTTAAAAATATGAAATGTTTGAACAGTAAATCTAATACATGTAGTACAAGAATCTTTGTGATCCATTTCTGAATTTTCTGTTTTGTCAAGTATGTTTTCTGCTAGTACATCCATACTTGCTGTGGTTACTGTGGAGAGAAAACATTCAAAATCAGCATCAATGTTATAAAAACCTATGGTATTTGTAGCTGTGGAATCATCAACAACAGTAGCAGTAGTGATAGCTGAAGGATCTAGAATTGCATTAAGCACAAGATTTTTGCAATTTGTGCATTTGCAACATGGACCACAATATCTGCCAACATCATCTCCTGTGATACTGCTCTGTTTCTGAATAACTAAACTGAACTTTGGCATTTAAAATCTATCTCCAACCCTTGAAGTGGCAAAACTGTTCAAATTTCTAAAAACAAAAGAAAGTAATTTACAGTTGAAAACTTTTTTGTAATTTTCTATATCGACTTCTCCTCTTCTGCAAACTTTTTGAAATTTAACAAACTACATGTATAATTATGCTCCTTCAGCCTCCCTGCCAGCCTGTGTACCTGTAAATATGTGATACAACTGTCAACTTCTGATCTGAAACATTAAAAACACATTGTTTTAAAATTTGCATACACTGCAGCAGTTAAATCAACGCCAGATAATTGTTGTTCAGATGGTTTTCTAGCAAACTGTCCCTCTTGTGACTCTAAATGTAATGAAAGTGTAAAAAAAAATCCAATATCAGCTGATTTCTGAGTCACATAGTGACTACATGGGACCAGCTGGGCGATCTGGATGTTTGATTTTCGTGGCATTTTTTCTACAAAATTGAACTAAAATTAAACAAAAATGTTTAAAGATTATATTAAAAACACACCAACAAATATCTAGAGTAAAAATAAACAAATTAGAAGATGTCTAGACGCAATAAATAGCACGTTTTGTTTTCCAAATCATCGGCACGCAGGGTCAACTTGACAATCTTCCTGTGCAATAACCGGTGCGAATGATGGTTTCTACCCGGTATCAAAATGACCGGTGTTCTATATGCTACCGATTACGACTATAATTTTTAACCCAATCGGTGTGGGATGCGATTCTGTCAATTCAATTTACCGGGCATAAACTCCGAATGCACCGCCCACTTGATTTTGACCTTTCGACGATACCGCAGTTTATGTCTATGATTTCAGCATTTTAACTAGTTATAAGGAGTGTTTAATTGTTGTGATCGTCTAGAAAAATCAATTTTCTATCAAACGGATACAAAAATATATATAGTTTAAGTTAAAAACACCATTTAATTAATGATTTATTGCGTCAACCCTAAAATGCAAATTCTTCAAGGTGACGACAAAGCGCCATCTGCCGACTAAATTTGAATTACCCCCCTTGAACGGCCCTGAAGATTAAATCGCGGGTTTAACGGAAAAAATCGAAGCTGGCCTTTCAACTGTACAATCTTTGATCAAGTGGTTCTAACATGTTTTGTGTAAAAATTGTAATATATTTTTAAATTTTACCTTCTAAAATCTTATGACCACTGCTAGCTAAGTTGTCAAAGTGCTTACTCCGTAAGTGGGAGATCATGGGTTCGAACCCCGACCGGGTCTGACCCAAGACTTGAAAGTGGGTAGCGACTGTTCTTTTGTCAAGCACTCGGCATTACAAAATCAAAGTCACTGTTCTTTCGGATGGGAACATTAAATAAAAGAGGTACAGTGTCATGGTAGGTTTGGCACTATAAAGAACACTGCTGTATAATGCTATCAGTACAACACACAGGCAAAATTCTGCACTTTTGCCTATAGCTGGCGACGTCTCAATATCAGTGAAATTTTCTCGACTGAATTGTTAAATAACATTACTCAACTCTAAAGTTTTATGGCCCTAATCACAATATTGTTGATAAGTATGATGTCTATGTATCCAAAATTATCCTGGATAAATCTGACGTCCCAGAACTCCCATCTTCCTTTCATAAATTTGATTTCACACATGGAAGGTATAGCTAGCTAGCTGGACAGAGTCTTGTCCTTCTGGGGCACCTGGACTCAGTTGCTTGGTGGAAGTTCACATGATTAACTTAATTTGCCAGTCTTCAAAGTTTTTACTTTGCATTTGAGATTGCAATTTGAAAATGGTCAAGTCTTTGATTTTTAATGTTTTTGCTAAAAAGTTTCAATATTGTCCGTCGCCTGTGTTTTGTATCAGAGGTCATTAATTAAGAAGGAAGGAGCTACTTTTCCATCAGAAAGGTTGTATTCTTTTGCAATTATATATCTTTGTTGTTTAGTAGTAAATTTATTGAAAAAATAACTATATATTACATATGATGTTCTCTAAGCAAAAAGGGAACTCTAGAAGATCTAGAATCTAATAGCAATGCATAAAACTGGTTTTCAATGCAATGAATAAACATGTAGTCTGTAACAAAAACATAGCCTTGTGTGATTTTACAATTTTTCGACAACTAATTGTGAGAGATTTCACTTTTATGACATTTTTTGTGTAACTTAGTGTTGGTGCGTCAAAAATATAACATAACGAGAAAATCTTAAACATTTTAGCTTGGGTCCCTTTTTGCATATAGATGATCATAACCAGTGTTAATTTTACAGCACCAGACGACAGTTTTGGAATACAATTTCTCATCCATAAGTGCTTGGACCAAAATTGTGAAACCAAATTTTTTTGCAAGAGGTTGAACTATCTTGCACTATTACAACTATTTAATTATACCAGGTTTAACCTAGCTTAGCTTACAGTACTTTTTTGCCTTTTTAATCATTCATGGGTCAGTCAATATCACTAGTATAATTACGCCATGTTCACTCTCTCTCTCTCTCTCTTTTAGGAATGGTGTTTGATTTTTAATCATTCATTGAGGTATGAATTGTTTAAGTAGGCTGGGGCATATCACATAAATTGTGAAGCGATTTATGGTTCATAACTTTGGTATTAAAGAGTACCAGATTGAACGGATGACATAGAATTAGAAATACCAACTGGAACTATTTGTGGAGTTTGTGCATCATAACATTTCATAAGAGAACTATTTACACTTTACAGTGCAATGAAAAATAATGTCACTCGAAAAATAACCTCAGCCATAGAAAAGAGAGTAATTTTTAGATTGTAATTACATATATATGTGTGTATTGTATATCTATTTTACCAATGATAGTTTAATTAAGGACGAAGTATTAATTCTCCAAAGTGATAATAGAGAGATCACCATTCATTGGAATTAAATTTATTGGTCAGATGAATAAACTCATTATAATGTTAGTAAATTTGTTTGGGCAGATAAACAAACTCATTCTAACATAAGTATGGCATTTAACTTGTAATAAATATGATGGTTAAGTATGTGTATCAAGTCTATTGGGTAAAGTTAATGAGAAGTCAGGGTATAATTACGGAGTTTGTGTAAAAACAATATCGGGGATTGATGTTTATTGGACGAGGGATTAATGCTACTGGACAGAATCACAGACAAGCGATGCTTACTGGACGGAAATTACAGACAAGATTTTTACATTAAGTTAGACTATAGATCTACATAAAAAACATAAAGAACGAGTCAACACATTTATCGTTGATATGTTAAAAAAAGGCAGATATACATGCGTACACAAGACCAAAGTTCTAAACTAAGATTTACATTAACTTTGGCAAATTTTGGCAATCCTTTTCAGACAAGGTAAAAAATTAGGTTCAATTTAAAAAAAAGTCTAAATATAAACGTTATGAGCTTGAAGCGGTCTTTAAAATAACGCTTTAAATTTCTGAATATCTGAACAAAATTATAAAAATTTTGAAATTCGACTAAATATACAAAAAAAAAAAAAAAAAAAAAAAAAAAAAAAAAATTTGGATGGGTTTGAGGTATCAAAATTGTTAGTATGTTGGTTTGTTACATCTGTAGCGGAGCTGAGCTAGTTTTGTGTAGTAGTAGATATAAAAGTGATTTAATACCAGGCTATGTAAGGATTAATCATGTCAGGATCATTTTGCCTTGTGATGGAATGCTCACTTTTCACCCGGGATGGCCTGGTTGGTTCTTCAGCCAAGGCATTCAGTGAGAAAGTAGGTTTTTTCGGGTATATTCTCCCTCTTGTAACAAGATCATCTAATGGTGTTAAGTGTTAAGTTTTGGTATAGTATATGTTCAATACAGAGTTAGTCATAGATTTGATCCTAAAGACCTGAATTGCACAATTAAAGATAAAATTTATTAGAAATAAAAGAAGTCAAGATCATTGTGACCTTGACATAAACTTGATTTACTCAACATTTAACATACCTATTAGTTGTAACTTTGTCAGCAGGTTTATACTTGAAGTGTTGATATTTATCCCTGCTAAATCAGGCTTCTCTGAATAAGATCGAACTTTCCCTGCAAAAATAAAACAAAATCCATATCAATAAAAGCATCTATAATATCACAATAGTGTGATTTCTATGATACTTCAGTAGCAGTCTGGGTAGTTAAGGTATTACAGCATTTGCATTTACCTGTGATCTATCAACAGTCCATCATAGTAGTCCTCAGAAGTGGTTTAATTAATATCAAACTTGAATGTTTAAGCTTGGACCAAGTTAACATGATTTGTCATCAGATTATTAACAACATCCTCTCTACTCTGAAATTGACGGATATTTATCCCTAAGCACTTAGACCACTTGGCCACCAAGGATGCCTGGCACCAGTGAATATAATTACATATTATACCAGTTTTTAATTTTACAGCACTAGATGGCCGTTTCAGAATACAATTCCTTATCAGTAGTGCTTGGTCCAAAATTATGAAACCAATTTTTTTTCCCCAGATGTTGAAAAGACACCCAATGGATAAATAATGAAATATAGGTACTGGAAGACTATCAAAAATTCCCTAGAGTAACAGTGTGTGCGCAACTTTCAAAATGATTAATGGACATTCGGTCTGGTAAACCTAGAAACATTACCAAACTGTAAATTTTTTTACTGGACCAAAAATTTGTCAATGAAAAGAATACAATGTTTCAGTTTTGTAAATATTTATTTGTTTTCTCCTTTAAAACGGAAAGCTACGGGAGGCACAAATTATGAAGAAAACTTCAAACCGTGAATAATCATTTAAAAGGTCAGAATACATTTATTTATGGAAGCACAAATAAATGTATTCTGGCCTTTTAAATTATTATCGTATGCTGCGCTTCCCGACCCATAAATTCAAAGCAGTGCGTGCATTTAATTACGCGTTTCTCCTCATCAAATTGCAACCATGGTCGCCCCTCCATCCAATGCTGCTTAAATTTTCTTTCATGTTTTTTCTTCGTAATTTGTGCCTCCCGTAGCTTTCCGTTTTATTGGTTTCCCTGGAATAGCTCCAGGAACGTATTTCAGATTAAACATTTTTGTTTGCAGTATCTGCGATATTGGATTCCCTTTGCAGATCAACAGTATTCTCGGTTTCGGTGTGACGTCACAGGTGAAGATGGCGACTTAAGACACCTTGGAAACGGTGACACTAACCCCTTAGATACTATAGATTTATATAGTGATTCGTACAGGCCAACATTAAAAATGGAATAAAATTTAAGTTTGGCAAGGTTATACGACATGAAACTTTCCACAAAAAAATTATGACTTTAATAAATGATTAGAGACTTTCAAAATTTATCAAAAAGTCAAGAATATTAATTTATAAGGCGTTAAATTTGGGAATTCGGGCGGGGTAAAAATAAAGTTTAATAGAATAACCATGGAGCATGGGGAACATTCTTTAAATTTGTTTTGTAACATTTTTTTTTAAAGATTACAGTATAACATTATAAATATTTAAATAATTATTTCATATATATTTTTCCCGATTGTGTATTTCTGATCAGTAAAATATGCATGAAATTGTAATTTAACGGTACCTCTCATCATGCTCATTCTCATTCTCTGTATCTTAAATTCTGTCGTAATTCATTTTCTGACCCTGGTATAACTCCAAATTTTAATATTTCCATGATATCGTCATAAAACAAGTTTAAAACTTAAAATTTAAAAATAATTTAAAATTATAATAACTCAGAAATCGTCTCTATTTAAATTACATAAAAAAACAATATTGGTTAAAACATCCCGGGATCCATGCAACACCCGGAAAAACTTGGAATAAAACATTCTTTTATTTTTTCACTATATTTATTTGATCTCAATTTATTAAAGGTAGAATTTACATCCGATTCTTACATACCGGTAATTAAGAGATTATCAATAAACTACAGTACAGGACATCTTGTTTATTAGACATTTCATCACCGGTAATGAAGAGGTAGATCTACCTTACAATATACAAAATTTATTGACAGGTGTTAATATAGGGATAAAGTCTTTACGATGTCCCATATTAAATATTAGTTGTCATTAAGTTGGAATTTGAAAAGATGTGTTAAAATGGATTTTAGGTTTATATTTTAATTTTTTATTTTTAATGTATTTAGTGATGGACCGAGTAATCGACGGCAGTAAATTAAACTTATTTAAATTCACGAAATGTTGCTATTTGTAATTCAGTTTTAATCATTTTAAATGTCAAAAATGATTATTTTACTTTTTAAGTTTCTCGTGTCTTTTACGCAAAAAAAGTAAAAGTATTACCAAGTTCGTGACCATTATGAACGCCGACGGACAGATCAGTCCTTTTAAAAAATAGATATAAATTTACCTATAAATTATTTTTTTTAAATCATTCCATCCATATGACAATGTTATCAAATAGACTTGACTACAAATTTTATGAAAATCGCTTAAAGACTCAAATAAAGTTTAATATCCGTGGTAAATAATAGTACATTTGTATCATTTACTATGCTATATAACGGCATGTTGTCACCGTATCTAAGGCCACCGATAACATCTTTACCTGAAATGCCCGGATGTCCGGAACCTAGAATAGAAGTAGAAGTAATAATGGAAGTCGGATGGCAATAATAAAATTAGAATCGGATCAGAACTATAAATCCGGATTTTTGACGCTCTCTATTTGCCGAACTGGTTACCGGACATATGGTCCGGAAAAATCTGATTTTTTATCGGACCAGCAGTAATTTTAACGGACTAGTCCGACAGTCCGACGAAGTTTGGCACACACTGGAGTACCGAGTGCAGAAAGGTGGTTTTGTCACAGTCAAGATTATTTGTAGATTTCTTTATTGTGACTGTTGACAAAATGTAGATTTCTTGGTAACTCAGTTGGTAGGTCCTGGGTTGGATCTCCAGTCCGACCCTTCATTTTTTCTCTTTTCTGTGGCACTTATATTAATCAAATCAAATACTCATTCTAATAATCAGTGTTTTCCATAAGAGGTGGCAACAGGCAGATTTGACTACCTAAAATGCCAAATTGGCGAGTAAGAATTTATAAAATTGCCTTCAGAAGACCTGAAAAGTGTTGGATCAATCAATCTACCTCCTGCTACAAATTTTAGGGAAATCACTGAAGACTATAACATCTTATTACAACCGTTTTGTTAAAAATAAGTCAATTTTGTTATGTAAGAATGTAATATCTAGGAGCATATTGACACCAACTCTGCTGGTAATACTCATACATTATTCATTGAAATGGTAGACTGAGCACATGTAGTGACAAGATATGTCTTATGTCTTTTAAACTGCAGAAATTTAACAGCCATGAAAATAAGTTGATTTATTATAGTATGTGACAGTAATGGATGAAATAAAATGATGAAAAGAAATTCAAATTTCAAAATTGCACCAGTGTTTTTAATTTAAAATCATATATAGTCTAGATTTAAATTTTAAGATTTTTAAATTTTGATATATGAGAGGTGTCAAAAATTGCACATATCAAATATTCCTTTTAATTTTTATTTTTAATTTTTAAATTTTTTTATTATTATTTTTTCAGACCATGACATGACAAAATTTACTTCCATGTTTTTTTAATTTTATATTCAAAACTGCATGCACTTAACCTACACCTTTTTATCTTACCATACATTAAAATAATTCAAATTTATGCATTTGATTACAAATAATGCATTATATACTGTCTAAATATTTATCTAACATTAGACTAGCTCTCTATCTGATATGACGAAATACAAGTTTTATCGAACACATATGTTACAGAATCTTGTATCACCACCTTGTATCACCACAGTGTGGTGATTGGGGTTTAATGTCACAGTCATGAATATTTCACTCATATCAAGATGTTACCAGTAAAGTGACAGAAGAACTAGGCTTAAGATCACAGTCAAAGATATTTCACTTATATCAAGATGTCACCAGCTATAAGTTAAGCGACAGACATTTTGACCTTGGCAGTGTGCTCAAATGAAATAATATACTGTCTCATACAATGGTCTGCCCAAGTAGGACTACAAACACTAGACAATGAGAGGTGTGTGTGATTGATAAGACTGAATTAGTATAATACTTGGTTACCTTCCTTGGGTGACCTATAAGTCAAAACAATTGATAATTTCCCTAATTTGGTACAAGGAAGCAGGCTGCTTGCAAATAAATTGTTGACCCAGGAATATTACAAGCCTAGAATTATCAAGGCCCTAATAAAGTGTTATGGTCGTCATCACAGTATTGTTGATAAGTTTAATGTCTCTGTGTCCAGGATTGTCCTGGATATACTTGACGTCCTATAGTTCCATGTTCCTTTCATACAAATTTTTGATTACACACGTGGCGGATGTAGCTAGCTAAACAGGAGGTGCTTACCCTTACAGAGCAACCAGCCTCACTTCCCTGGTGGAAGGTCACGTGTCTAACCTAACTTGTTGGTTCCAAAGTTTTTACTGTGCTTCTGAATTGGATTAGTATATTTGTTTTTGAATCATTGAGATCAGCCAGAAATAAATGTATATGCACTTACTTATATGAGCAGACTTTGGAATCCCAACCTTTAAGACATTTCTGAAAGATGACGTCCTCCATGCAAAAACTGCAGCAACAGTCAAGGTGACACACAGACAGAATATAACAGGAAATGGCACAGATTTTAGGTGCTGATGGGTAATGCTGCCCATACTGTGCCTTTGGTTTCCATGGGGATTTGATTTTCTTCTAGACAGACAGGACTGTGAAGTGTTTGAAGCTTGTTGTAGTTGTGACGGATTGAAATCTCTGTTGTCAGTTGATATCTCTGTAACTGTTACCTGTAAAAGACAATAAGAACTCAATGTCTAAATCTGCATTGAAGAAACTGAACTCCTCTTTGATGTGACCTTGAAACACAGGAAAACAATTTGTAACTGAAAATCAAGGTGAGCAACAGCCAATGCAATGAAGAGCACAAAACAGTAAAGTTTACAAAGAAAACAGGCAAACTAAGACAAGAAAATACCAAATATATTAAAAACTGCACCATATGTTAAACTGTGGCATGCATTTTTATTTAAGGGAGGACATAATTTTCACATTTATTGGTCACCCAAAACCAAATACAAATTTTACACGAAAAATCTAATAAAGAACTATTTATATTGACGATTAGCCAAAACATGCTGGTTGTTTTTTCTTTTCTTTTTTGACATGTGAAAATGAAAATTTTCATCAGCAAACAAGGGTAATCAAAATACTGCTAAATAAACAAACTTTAATCTACAACAGTCTAAAGTTACTATCAGTGATCACATTCTAACAACTACATTTAACATCAGGAAGACATGAACTTAATCACTGGTACCCAGGACACCGATATCAGTGTGATTATGTAAGAACTTATTCTTTAATCTTCATTTAATCTTTCTATAATCAAATAAAATTGAAAATGAAATTTAATTTAAAACAGATGGTCTTAAGTTGCTGTTAAATATTTGTACATAAAATTTGTAAGAATAATTTTTTTTAAAAATTGAAAGACAGGAAAGCATGCTGTATCTCATGTGAGGACTGAATCTGTTGAATATTTGACAAAAAATAAAAACGTTGCTGGCAATTGTAGTGGTTTTGGTTGATAGCTTGATGTCACAAAGATATATGTAGATATTTGTCTGGCACTTTGCAGACATCACACAAACATAATATGGCTGTTTTAACTATCTTTATTGACTGGCCACGTCATACCAACGTCAACATACAATTCTGATGTCATACACATATGTTATAATATAGAAATTGGATATAAATCTGGATATTACAGCAATTACAAGATTAACATAATTGACCTTCACATCAAAATTTCATTCTAACAATTTAATTCTGAAAACTGATACATGAATCAAGAAAACAAGAATTTAACATCTTTGACAGGAACACAGACAACAGTCATTACATGAATAAATTATAGATCAGAATTTCATTTTTGATATTGATGATCACATTGACTACAGTGTCCGTTACACAGGTATGAATGTTACTGTAAGTTAAATATGGATTCCAAGAACATATACTCTAACTAGCAGTAATTTAAGTAGCTTTATCCTTGTAAATAATGATTATTAAAGAACTAACATTATGGCAGGAAGTTTTTCAAACCAGTTAATTTTCACAAGAAGTCATATTTCAAATTTATCTGTATATTTTTTATTTCCCGTCATCCAATGACAGCACGTGCAGATGAAAATATATTAAATATTTGCAAACAAAAAAATGTCAAGTGTCTCATCGCTTATCTGAATTTATGTAAAATGAAACAAATGTGAAAGTTTACTAAATTACAGGAGCTCAGTTGGTAGTGCTCATTCCATACATGGGAGCTCAGATTTGAACCCTTGATGGGTCTTACCAAGACTTGAAAAAATATGTAGTGTCTGTTCTTTCACAAAGCACTCACGAGTCATGGTGTTCTTCAGAGCAGACCTTCAAATCTGATGCCCAGTGTCACGGTTGGCATGACATGCTGAAGAACCCTCCCTGTACCTTGTCCTGAACCCAGTGTAGTAGTAAGCGTGGTATGTTAAAGAACCACCCCAACCTGCACTTTCACCTGGGTACACTTCAAAGGTAAAAATTTCTGTTACTTGACATGTTGCTGGAGATCTCTCGATAAATGAAATATTCTTGACTGGGATGTAAAACTCTAAATTCAATGAATACTTTTTGAGAATAATGACAACTAATAAATTGGTCAAAATCAAAACATTATAGGTATATTGTTATTACCAGAACCATTATAAGATTGTGTTATTGTGTTATAGTACTTTTGGTAATCTCTATAGATGGGTTTGACTGTATACCGTAAAACACTTTAATTGACAGCTTTGACATGCTTGAGAATGTTTATAAACACCATGTTACACTGATTCTAAACTCTATTTACTAAACGAATGAAACTCAGTTCAAATGAAACTGTCAGTTCAATTGGAACTTTGTCAGTTTGGAAACAGCTCTTAACATCTAGAAATCAGTCAAATCTGTTACAGAAGGACTAAAATTAGTCAATTTATAATGAGTTTTAAAGTAATACTGTGTTTACAGGAGTTAATATGAGGTTGTATTACAGGGTTACCGAAGGTAGAAACGATTTAATTGGGGTAATTTTGGTATTTAATGTATGCGTCAATGGATATAACCATGTTAATTTGTACAAATTATGGCACTTGTAAAATATAAAATTACACATTTTATTTATTATGATATTTCTCCATCCAGTCATACTGATAAAAATATAAAATTACTTATTTCTTAATTATCAAATATTCCTACATTCCTTTATCCAATCAAATGGTTTCGTCTCAATTATCCAATATTTATCTGACCAATCAGACTGCTCTGATATTGGCCATATTTAATTACAAGTAAACTAATTAAGACCATAGCCACAGGTAAAATGTATTGAATTTCTAGCGATGTAGCATGAAAATGTCTGCAAAGTCAGTGAACTGGAACAAACCAAAATCATAAACTTATTTTATAAAAGCTGACCAATAATAAGAACTGTAATTCTTCATAAAACTGAGGACAAAACCTATTGAACTCAATCCAAATATGAATAGCACAAAATTAAACTAAGTTATTGAAGATAAACTAATTATTTTTTGTTCAAATTATTTTTTACTACAGTCAAACCTGCCTTATAGGCATCTCTATATTAGGGCCACCTGCTTTTATAGGGCAGTAAAATTTTATCCCAATTGCTATTTATTTAAGTTATTTGAAGCTTTGTACAAGGACAACCTGCCAATAAAGGCCACTTTTACTGGTTTCCTTATAGGATGGACTTTATAGACAGGTTTGACTATTTTATTTTATCTATTATTATTATCATTATTATTTGATTTTTTGAAAATCATACATGTAAAACTAGTGTTTTTACCTGTTTTTTTTATAATATCTTGCAGAAAATGTGAACAAAAAATTCCTTAAATATCATGAATATTTGTTTATTTACTAATCAGCGTAAATCCTGATATCATTTGGTTTGCCATGTTACTCATAACTCCTAAATTTAAATTAAAACACGTGTGACATCTAATTTTACATTTCAAAAAAAAAAAAAAAAAAAATTCAATTCATATCAAGAAGATTTTTATCTTACCAACATGTTTCATCTCATTTTTTTTTTATTTTGTGGTTTACAAGTACAACATCACATAAAGCGTGTTAAGTGCATCCAAAATACCAATGTTTCCACATGTATTAATGCTACTCCTCACATATTATTTTTTTATCTTTCCACATCACAAAATTTCATTTTTAACTAATTTAAAGAAACACATTATTTTCATTCATTTTCAAATCCAATAACATTTCTATACAGTCAAGTTTTACATAAAATTTTTATCAAAAAGATTACATCATTTTCAATATTAATGCAAAAATGTCATAAATGCATATATTAACCCCACCCCCTTTTTATAATAAACATACATACCTAACTACTAAATTTAACTTTTATCAGATGTAATTTCCCTGAAGAAATTACTTTTATAAAATTTTATTCCTTTTTTCACTTTTCATATTTTGCTCAGTCTGTTTCTATATATCTTTTAGTTGTAAGATCCTCTGTAGTGGCCACAGGTGACCTTCCTTTTTCAAACTCTACAGAGGTGTGTCTTTACCCTACATCGAGACAACAGACCTGGGTTTTCAGTCTTATTTGAAAGACTAATCTAGTAAGATTTTTGCAGCTCTTAGTATGGACAGAAGATGAAAATCAGCTCAGAAAATTTCAAAGTCCCGAATAAGGTTTGAACCCACAACCCTTGATTTTGACAGCCAGTGGCAGTACCACTCAGCCATGTCCATCTATTAAGACTTTAGACTGTATATTGACTTAAGTTTGGAAACATATCATAAAACTGTATCATGTATTGACTGTTTGTAATGTTACACCTAGATTTTCATTATAACACAAATTACATTTTACCACCAAAAATATTTTAAATGTGTTAATAATTTTTTTTAACTTTAAAATGATAAAATCACATACTCTTGTACAAATGACATTGGCTTGAGCAACCAGTCTCGCTTCCATGGTGGAAGTCAATCTGACAAATTTTTCTCAGTAAAGCCTGATTATTGCAAAATACACATTATGGAAAGCTAAAGTACATATTAGGTCCAATGATTGTAAACACATTTTATCAAGAAAAAATAAAAGTATTTTCAGTAATTACAATTTTACTGACAATAAACTGAGTGTAAATCATTTCTGATTATATTTTAATTTTAGTTTTCAAATAAACTGAGTGTAAATCATTTTTGATTATACTTTAATTTTAGTTTTCAAAGTGTTTTATTTTGCTTTTTGTAATCTTTTTATAATCCATCTTTGTACAATTATAAAGCATGCAAAATGCTTTTAAGTACATCATTTCATAAACCTAAACAAATTTCAATTCAGACAAAATATAAATTGCATTTTCGAAAAAGTACAGAAAATATATCAAAAACATTATTCAATTTTTGAAGCTATACAAGTGTTTTGTATCCATTACAGATGCAATCTTTTTTATAAAGTTTTCCAATAATGTCCAATTTTATACCATTGAAGTTTGAATATTACATTTAGTGCAGTACTGCATTCTGGAATAAATCTCATCAACTGAAGCATAAAAAATACTTGTACAAACATTACTCAAAATGAATTACCTAAGTCAATAAAACACTATTTTTATCGACATCAAACATAGCTCATTGAACACAACTCATTTTTAATAAGTGATTGTATTGATTGATTTTTTTCTTTAAAACATAGAAATAACTTTTTTGGCTTGAATTTGAATCTGGTTAAGGTCATAACCGTAAATAAATAAATAATACTGGCACAAATGAACCAGGTTCCGGCTGGTGAAAACGAACCTGCATTCCAGTCAGTAAAACGTTTTGATCTGAGTAACTTAATTACTTGTATTATTTACATTTTAAAATGTAATACTGCTAATAATGACATAATTAATAGAATCACGTTACACAGACTCCCGTCTCTATGAAAAAGTCGATAACGATTTCTTGTTTCCATGTTCTGATAATAAACTGGCGACACAGATATGTTATAACACATATCAACTGCATGACAGTTGTCAATATTGTATTGTAATATTTATTCCTATCAATAACTGTAAAAAACATTTTTGATACTTTAAGAGTACACAGGCCTGTTAAAAGTTTAACACTAAGCTAACAAATAAGAGCTGAATTGGTGGCTCATATTGGCCTTTGTTATCTCAACAATTTCCCTTAAACTGCTATCTAGACGTATTTATTTTGGCATGTATTTATTTTCACATGTATTTATTTTCGCATGTATTTATTTTCGCTGCATAGGGAATTTAGACTTATCCGGATAGTTTTTTTTATGTTTTTGAAATATGCACTATAACACAATAAGCATAATATAATATTTGTTTGGTATTAATTTTGGGGCAAAACAAACGACTACGAAATAAGCCAAAATTAGTATGCCCCGAAAAATAAATATGTATACAGTATCTCTCGGCAGCTTTTTTCAGCCTATAGCTGTCCATAACTCAGCAACTTGGCAGCCGAGCCACAGTTGCTTTTCGTATTAGCAATGTTAAACTTTTGACAGTTCTGTTCCGGTACTTTATGTTTCGTTTAATTATTTTTCAATAAACCTTTTAAAATGACCCTAGGAGGAATAGAAATTACTACTAGCCATTTTACTGGATTATCTAGTTGAGTAACAACATCATCAGTGAACTGCATTGAAAAGCACTTAACTATAGTGCATCAAGTTTGACCTGACTGTTTGACCTTTAATTTGAATATTCAAACAGACATATCCATTGTGTAGCTTAGGTGTTATATGTTGATATACATGTATAATGATAGATGGTAGTAATACCTGGTGTTGGGCATTTCTTGTAATAAAACATGCTGTTTTCCTAAATCACAAAGTCAATTAGCCCAATCTAATATTCAGATTAAAGATCAAACTGCCAGGTCAAACTTGACACATTATACTACTATACATGTTTTTCAGATCCAATGGCTGTTTTAGCAATATCATTACTTTATAAATGACCTATAAGGAAAACAAATTACTTAAGCCATTTGTTGCTTCAGACCTATTTGTCTGATTTTTCCAAAGTGGTTTTTCCAGTTGAGTTAATCACAATGGCTATGCATTAACTTGGGCCTTTCTGTCTGGTGTTCCACTGTGTCAGATTTTTCTGGTCTGACTTAAACCTAGTTGTAAGGTACTCAAAATAGTCAAGCTGCATTTCTTCAATGTGTGTATGTGTGTGTGTCTTGAGGAAATTCAATGATCTAAAAGTTTGTCAATTAGGTTAATATTAAAACCAATGTGCTTATTCTGTTATGGACAATTGCACTTTCTAAATTGAAAATCACATCTCTGTGAAGTAATGAAAAGTCAGTGTTATATAATCAGGTATATCATCTGATAAACTGAAGCATAAATACTTCAAAATGTCAGATGATGAGCTGCCATCATGATTCTTAACAGATCTAGTACTTAATTAAAAAGAAAAGAGAGAAAAAACAGAAAAACTAAAAACAATTAATGTCACTTGATAAGACACAATCTATGTTATTATGTAATTCTTGTATGTTTGAACTTTCCCAATAATCTTAAATATTTATAAATGCTCTCAAATTATACAACTGTTTAACAGCCAGCTGCCAACATTCTGATATCTAAAATAACAAACCCACTCACATATACTTCCAATATGTGGAACTGAAAAAAGAAAGCATTAAATCTCAACAGGCAAATTCAGGATTTGGGTCTGTAAACATGAAAATTGATGCTCAAAATAACCAAGCCAAAGCATTAAATCGTAACAGGCAAGATAATTTTATCATTTCTGAATTCGGGTCTCTAAATATAAAAATTGATATCTAAAATAACAAGGTCAAAGCATTAGGTCTCAACAGGCAAGTTTAGGATTCGGTTCCTAAATGTGAAAACTGATGCCCAAAATAACAAAAACAATGCATTAAATCTAAGCAGACAAGTTCTGGATTCGGGTCTGTAAATTTGAAATTGACGCCGAAAATAACCAAGCCAAAACATTAAGTCTCAAAGGGCAAGATAATTTTATCATTTCTAAATTCCGGTCTCTAAATGTGAAAACTTATTCCCAAAATAACCAATAAGAATTACAAAGCCAACAAATTAAACCAAACAAGTCATCTAATTACTTCATTTCAGGACTTAAGCAAGGGAAGAGGGAACTTGTGCCACAAATAACCAATCTCATACACACATAATAACAATAGATGTATAATTATTACAAAGAAAATAATCAGTCCAGGACTTGAGCCAGTGGAGGGAAGATACTTGTGCTGGAAATAACATACCTTACCCACACCAAAATAGCAAAAACATATATATGAGTATAAAACCAAATAATTATTTCAGGACTTAAATTATGAAGCGAGCAACTTGTTCTGGAAATAACAACTTACCTCACATACACCAAAATAACAATACAAATATGATTACAAAGCCAAATAATTTAACTGCACAAGCTTACATAATGACTTCATTTCCGAATCAGGGTGCTATTTTTGAAATTTATATGACACATGAATAAATAATTTCAAAGTAACATTATTAAGATGATCAAGATTTTATTGAACTATGATGCTCTGAAGTAAACTAATTTCTCTATTTTTAGGACAGGACCGGCGATCATTCTAGAAATTTTGCTATAAAAGAAATAATTAAGAATTATTAAAATAATTGAGATATTATTCAACTATGATGCTCGAAGGTAAATTGACTAATATAGCTTCATTATCACACTACACCAATAATTAAACGCTAAAATGTGCAATTAAAAAAAATTAACAAGATTTTTCGCCAATTTGAAGATCTTTAATCAGATTTTGCGTAATGGTTTATCAAAGATGGTAACGATTAATCGACAATAAAATCAACTTCATCTGGGTGTTTTAAACACTTTAACAAAGCAATCAGCAGACAATCAGGATCAAATTTAAGCTTTTATATTTTGTATCATCAATGGTCAGTTACATTATTATGAGGTTCATTAAAGAATGTGAAAATCTCTGTACTTGCCTGAGGAAAAGGTTAAAGAGTAGTGAGAAGTGTTAATACAGAAGTAATATTAACATGTGTGTGTGTGTGTGGGAGGGGGTATATTGGGGGCTCAAACACTGGCCAGATCTGACAAATTCTTCATTAAGTATTGAACTGAAAATTATCCATTTGAAAATATAAACCTCATTTTACTGTAGACATATTCATTAGGATAAAGAACCTAAGACGCTACCAAATCCTGTACTATGATTGGTGACATCTCAATATAAGTGAAATGATCCTGACTTACATTCAATCAATCTTAATATCTTATAGCCTAATGTTCTAACATATTCTGATGAGGCTATTAGATTACAGAGAAGTCAGAAAATTGAGTAATTTTGAAAAACAGTAAAACCTTGGAATAATGCCCTTTGATAACTTTGCTATCTCACTTGCCACACCACTGTTCTTTTATTTCTATTTTTATAAGCCTCCCTCTAAACATCACCATATCATTTTATAATGATACAATTTGACTGAACAAATGGTTTTGGTGAATCAAAGTTTTACTGTACTACTTAACAAATTTCAAAACAGTACATATTTATATAAGTGATGACCGTTATAGTTGGTCTATCTAAATTGTTAATCAAAACAGATCAATAACTATCAACATCCAATAAAAACTGATCAATAATTACCAACATCCAATCAAAAATCACCAATTAAACTCAGCATCCAATCAAAATCCATCAACTAAATTCAGAATCCAATCAAAATCCATCAATTAAAATCAGCATCCAATCAAAATTCATCAATTAAATTCAGCATCCAATCAAAATCCATCATTTACAATCAAACAAGACTACTGTGAGTTAACACTGACAAGATTTATTGCACATTAAGTAGACATTAAAACAGAACATCAAAAAGTCGGGAGTACAGAGCAGTAAAATTATGTTCACAAATGTACCAATCCATTACTTGTGAAGCAATAAAATAGATATAACTATGTGTTTATTGTCTAACTTAAATGGAAACTCATTTATCAAACATTAATTACTGGTCAGATAATTCAGATATTTTCCTCCTGACACTTGTACCAGTAAATAGTCCAACATCAGAGTGCTGTTGTTCATGATTGTTTTCTAAATGTTGAACAATCTCAGGAGAATTTTTACTGGTCAAATAATTCAGATATTTTCCTCCTGACACTTGTACTAGTAAATAGTCCAACATCAGAGTGCTGTTGTTCATGATTGTTTTCTAAATGTTGAACAATCTCAGGAGAATTTTTACTGGTCAAATAATTCAGATATTTTCCTCCTGACACTTGTACTAGTAAATAGTCCAACATCAGAGTGCTGTTGTTCATGATTGTTTTCTAAATGTTGAACAATCTCAGGAGAATTTTTACTGGTCAAATAATTCAGATATTTTCCTCCTGACACTTGTACTAGTAAATAGTCCAACATCAGAGTGCTGTTGTTCATGATTGTTTTCTAAATGTTGAACAATCTCAGGAGAATTTTTACTGGTCAAATAATTCAGATATTTTCCTCCTGACACTTGTACTAGTAAATAGTCCAACATCAGAGTGCTGTTGTATCGTGATTGTTTTCTAAATGTTGAACAATCTCAGGAGAATTTTTACTGGTCAAATAATTCAGATATTTTCCTCCTGACACTTGTACTAGTAAATAGTCCAACATCAGAGTGCTGTTGTTCATGATTGTTTTCTAAATGTTGAACAATCTCAGGAGAATTTTTACTGGTCAAATAATTCAGATATTTTCCTCCTGACACTTGTACTAGTAAATAGTCCAACATCAGAGTGCTGTTGTATCGTGATTGTTTTCTAAATGTTGAACAATCTCAGGAGAATTTTTACTGGTCAAATAATTCAGATATTTTCCTCCTGACACTTGTACTAGTAAATAGTCCAACATCAGAGTGCTGTTGTATCGTGATTGTTTTCTAAATGTTGAACAATCTCAGGAGAATTTTTACTGGTCAAATAATTCAGATATTTTCCTCCTGACACTTGTACTAGTAAATAGTCCAACATCAGAGTGCTGTTGTTCATGATTGTTTTCTAAATGTTGAACAATCTCAGGAGAATTTTTACTGGTCAAATAATTCAGATATTTTCCTCCTGACACTTGTACTAGTAAATAGTCCAACATCAGAGTGCTGTTGTTCATGATTGTTTTCTAAATGTTGAACAATCTCAGGAGAATTTTTACTGGTCAAATAATTCAGATATTTTCCTCCTGACACTTGTACTAGTAAATAGTCCAACATCAGAGTGCTGTTGTTCATGATTGTTTTCTAAATGTTGAACAATCTCAGGAGAATTTTTACTGGTCAAATAATTCAGATATTTTCCTCCTGACACTTGTACTAGTAAATAGTCCAACATCAGAGTGCTGTTGTTCATGATTGTTTTCTAAATGTTGAACAATCTCAGGAGAATTTTTACTGGTCAAATAATTCAGATATTTTCCTCCTGACACTTGTACTAGTAAATAGTCCAACATCAGAGTGCTGTTGTTCATGATTGTTTTCTAAATGTTGAACAATCTCAGGAGAATTTTTACTGGTCAAATAATTCAGATATTTTCCTCCTGACACTTGTACTAGTAAATAGTCCAACATCAGAGTGCTGTTGTTCATGATTGTTTTCTAAATGTTGAACAATCTCAGGAGAATTTTTACTGGTCAAATAATTCAGATATTTTCCTCCTAACACTTGTACTAGTAAATAGTCCAACATCAGAGTGCTGTTGTTCATGATTGTTTTCTAAATGTTGAACAATCTCAGGAGAATTTTTACTGGTCAAATAATTCAGATATTTTCCTCCTGACACTTGTACTAGTAAATAGTCCAACATCAGAGTGCTGTTGTTCATGATTGTTTTCTAAATGTTGAACAATCTCAGGAGAATTTTTACTGGTCAAATAATTCAGATATTTTCCTCCTGACACTTGTACTAGTAAATAGTCCAACATCAGAGTGCTGTTGTTCATGATTGTTTTCTAAATGTTGAACAATCTCAGGAGAATTTTTACTGGTCAAATAATTCAGATATTTTCCTCCTGACACTTGTACTAGTAAATAGTCCAACATCAGAGTGCTGTTGTTCATGATTGTTTTCTAAATGTTGAACAATCTCAGGAGAATTTTTACTGGTCAAATAATTCAGATATTTTCCTCCTGACACTTGTACTAGTAAATAGTCCAACATCAGAGTGCTGTTGTTCATGATTGTTTTCTAAATGTTGAACAATCTCAGGAGAATTTTTACTGGTCAAATAATTCAGATATTTTCCTCCTGACACTTGTACTAGTAAATAGTCCAACATCAGAGTGCTGTTGTTCATGATTGTTTTCTAAATGTTGAACAATCTCAGGAGAATTTTTACTGGTCAAATAATTCAGATATTTTCCTCCTGACACTTGTACTAGTAAATAGTCCAACATCAGAGTGCTGTTGTTCATGATTGTTTTCTAAATGTTGAACAATCTCAGGAGAATTTTTACTGGTCAAATAATTCAGATATTTTCCTCCTGACACTTGTACTAGTAAATAGTCCAACATCAGAGTGCTGTTGTTCATGATTGTTTTCTAAATGTTGAACAATCTCAGGAGAATTTTTACTGGTCAAATAATTCAGATATTTTCCTCCTGACACTTGTACTAGTAAATAGTCCAACATCAGAGTGCTGTTGTTCATGATTGTTTTCTAAATGTTGAACAATCTCAGGAGAATTTTTACTGGTCAAATAATTCAGATATTTTCCTCCTGACACTTGTACTAGTAAATAGTCCAACATCAGAGTGCTGTTGTTCATGATTGTTTTCTAAATGTTGAACAATCTCAGGAGAATTTTTACTGGTCAAATAATTCAGATATTTTCCTCCTGACACTTGTACTAGTAAATAGTCCAACATCAGAGTGCTGTTGTTCATGATTGTTTTCTAAATGTTGAACAATCTCAGGAGAATTTTTAATAGAATCAGAACACCACTAAATGAACCATTAAACTAACGATTATTCAATTACATGTATATATTTTTTCTTTTTGTTTGTTAGTGCAAGATTATTGATTAAATTATAGTTAATTTAAAAACTTCTGTTGAATAGGTTCTATACAAATATATATATATATATATATTTAACTCTTTTTACTTTTTCGGCACTTGAAAGTCTAAGTAGTAATTAGCAAACTGTCAAAATAGCTTGATAAACATCAAAGCATTTCAAGTGATCTTGTCAAAAAAGACTTATTGCATTCTTTCTGTTTACTAACTGCTATAATTATGAATTGACTTCAAATTTTGATTTCAAGTTTCCTACACATTAAAATGGATGACAAAGAAATAATGTTGAGACTGGTGGTAAAGTTAATGAGGGTCATTATGATGAGGTTTTCTATTGCAAAAAGCAAGGTGGCAAAGAAAGGCATTATAACAAAGTTTATTCTGCATAAATGATATTTTAGGGTTGCAGTTGCCCTAGATGACAATGAGTTGAGTGAGTATTGGTGTTTAAAGTCCAAGTCAAGAATATTACACTTATATTGAGATGTCACCAGCTATAGACGAAGGTGCAGAAATTTTGCCTGTGCGTTGCGCTGATCGAATTAAACAACAGGGTTTTTTTTTTATTGTGTCACATCTGCCATGACAAAGGACCTCATTTATTTTAAGTTCCCATCCAAAAGAACAGCCAATAGCTACTATCAAATCTTGGGTCAGACCCGGTCAGGGTTTGAACCCACCACCTGACACTTACCAAGTGAGCTCTCTAACAACTGAGCTACGGCAGTGGTTTAGATGACAATGACTTGAAATGGGTTGGGAAAGAGTAGGTGTGAAAGGGTGTGCAATGACCGATCTATCTGACGCAAAGAGAGCCAGTACAAGTTATATATACAGAACAACAAGAAACACTGCCAAAAACCTGGAACAGTTTATTGCCAGAATATCGTAATCATTGTCAATGGCTTGAAATTAATTGTAAATCTGCCAGAAAGCTTACTGAAATATATTGCCGGCTTTTAAAGATTGATTGAGAAATTAATATATCTGAGCCATGAGTGACAAGCTATTAAATGTAGCAGGTAAATGCACCTAAAAAACAAGTTGTTTCTCCAAACTGTTACACAGTAATTAAGACCACAAAGTGCTTTATCTGTAACTGTATTACAGATCAAACCAAATAATCATTAAAATGTTAAATGAAGTGATTCCAGGTAAAGTAGTTCTAATTTACTGCTCAAGGATACCAGCTGTAACTAACAGGAAGTATTCTTACCCAGCTGTGAAGAGGTTAAATAAAGTCCCTATTAATTATAGAGAACTCATTTCTGATATTTCTCACCCTGATAATCGCATTTCTGATATTTTTCACCCTGATAATCTCAATATTATTTTGATTGACAACCGAAAGTGGAAATCTGACTTAATGATTTTAACATCTCAAATCTAATTGAAAAAAATTAGGATTTATTTTACATGTATTTGACACATAAACAGTTTCATAATATATTTTGTAAGGATTACTGATACTCCTTTTGTATATAGGCAAACAACTTTGACCTGTTAACTTGTGTGACCTTTAATTCACATAATCATTAAGAACCAGTTCATTTATGTATAGCAGTGATTTTGATTGACTAAAATTACTACTGAATAAAGGTAGTTCCCCCTGGGGAAAAATGACTAAATTTTTCAAAGTTGATCACTGAAATTCGCAAAACAACAGTAATATACTAAATATTAATGTCACAATATATAACATCTTTGCAGTGAGGATCGTAAGCTTTTGCAAGCATGTCATTATGCAGATGCAAATTTTCCCAATTTAAAAGGTAGAAGGTAGTTTTAAAAAATGTAACAAAATATCTGTATAGGGAACACATGTGTTTAAATCAACATCATGGCAAACATGCATTGTGTATGTTTTAACCATGAATCCTAACACTACCCATAATAGATAAATCGCTGTGTAATGATTTCTTAATGAAAGGTCAAGCTGACAGGTCAATGTTGTTTGCCTATATATCTCTGATAATAAAGAGAAAACTAGTTATCAACTTAATAAAATACATTTCAAGAAATAATAAAACATATTGCCAAATTCTTACTGCTGATATATAAAACAGATTTGTACATGAAACCTTCATAAATACCAATAAATAACTTATAGTCGACCTCTGTAAACATGTCAGATTTAATGCTGAAATAAGTAAATTCATTGAATTAGGATCCCCGCCAGCAGGTTCTTTTTTTTGTGATTTAGGTGTATGTTCAAAGGTCAAAACTCCCAGGTAAATGAGCAAACCAACTGGAGCTAAAGATATGTGCATCTCCTACCAATGCTGACGCTTTGCATCAAGTTTCATGAAAAAGTGCTTCATAGTTTTGGATATATCAAATGGGCGAATGGAAGGGTGAACAGAAGGACCAAGGGAGGGAAGGACGGATGGGTGGAAACTTGAATTTAATATCCCCCTTTCTTCAAAAGGCCAGGGATAATAAGTCAAACCATGGATGCATGAAGTGGAGCAATGGGGTTTTACAACAGAGTCAAGATTCTTTCACTTATATCAAAGCAGTTTATTCAGAGATGGTAGAGGAAACCAGAGTGCCTGGAGAAAACCCACTGACCTTCAACAAGCAAACTGATACACTTTCTCATACTATGATCTGCGCCAAATGGAATTTCAACCTAAGTGATTAGAGGCCCTGTTATATAAGTCTGGATAAAAAGGAATATAAAATCATATGGTTATCACAAATATAATTTTAAATATAATAGGAACCAATAACTATTGTGTCTAGATCATAATCAAGACTTGTCAATGATAAAGGTTCCAATTCCACTTGGCAGTTTGCCAGTTGGCTTGCCAAAGGTTGATGGTTTTCTATGAGCACTCCAGTTTCCTCCACCATTCCAGAAGCTAAGTCTGCGATATAAGTGAAAGAATCTTGACTGGGCCATAAAACACCACTAATCCATTCCACTCTAAGACTTTTGTAATTTGATAATAACTTGCTAAAATATTTTCTGAATAAATTACATTCCACTTAAAATTTCAGTTCACCATCAAATCTAAAATTCAAATTTATAACCATCAAAATTAATTTTTCTATCCAATTTGAAAATTCCAGTTTCCAATGAAACAATTTCAAATTACAGTTACCATCCAACTTAAAATTCAAGTTTACCCAAATGTGCCAGATTCCAAGTGGAAAAAATTTACTTTTGTGAAACTTGGAGAACTTCAAAAGGACCAATATGAAATTACTTATAAATATAACAAAAATTTACCTGAATGATATAGTCTGTCATCTAAAACATTAATTCCATATAAGGCTTCCACATTTATAAAAATCGTAAACATTTACAGAAATGCTATATATTCAACAAAATAATTCCACTTACTCCAAACATTGCACAATCAAATACTATAACAAACCAATATCTCCCAAAACATAGGGTTTTACATACAACTGCTTCAATTGATCAACTTGATTCTTCAGTTAATAAAGTAAGATGTTCAGATTTTGTCTTCATATAATCAATTCCTAAAAAGTGCATCTTTTGATTTTTTTTTTTTTTTTTTTTTATAAAATACTGCTTTCTAAAGTATCAATTAAAATTGAGAGTTAATTCCATGACATGAAACTATTTCTACATTTTTGTTTTTCAGCCAAATGACATGAAAAACATAATGGAATAATGTAGTCATTATTATGATAATACCATATGACCATTTACACATTTGCAGATTTTGTAAACATTTACTAGCTGAACACGAAATGTAAGCATGTACACATGTATAGGCAAACAACATTGACCTGTCTGCTTGAACTCTCATTAGGAATATTTATATAGAAGGGTCTACCTAATACAGGCCCAGTAGCTCATGAGTCCTAAAATAATGTACATGATTAGTGTTCTCATTATAGACAAACTGAAACTATGTGATCCCTGAACAGAAATGCACTCCTGCATAATGAATATTCAAATTAAAGGTCAAGCGGACAGGTTGTTTGCCTATACATATTTGAAAGCCTTAATTCCATATGACTTGGAGTTAAGTAAGAACATGGGGACATGCAAGGTCATCAGACTTTTGTGGTGGTCAATGTCTCATTGATAGTATTAAAATATTACACATGATTTAGACAAAGTTCACTGCAGACTTTATACCTTTGATACATAAATAGCAATTTGGCACCGTCATAATTCCTCATTAATGAAACAAACTTTGTATAACCTTATAACTTCCTAATTCCTTGACGGTTGACTGCATCTCAGGATAAAAAAATTACTACCTTTAAATTTCACTGTTTGGCTCCAATTTGTACAATTTAATAACTACACAATTAAACATGCATTATACTGTCAACCTGCATGTGTTATCATTAAAAGGGTTGTTGTAAATTTTTACATTAAATTTTCAGTTTGGCCCCAAATTTGTAGATACCCATTTGCAATACAAAAACATACATGTATGATAATGTAACTTTGCATGTACTATCAGTCAACAGATGGTAATTTTTTTCTTACTTTAAATTTTTAGTTTGGCCCAAATTTGTAGCATCCCATTTGCAATATAAAAATATACATGTATTGTAATATGAATTTCATTATGCTGGCTATCGAGTATATAGGTTGCAAGGAATACAGGTCCAATAGCCCATGGGTCCTAAAATAAGTCTGAGACCTTTTATCTATTTATTACTATTACAACTTATTCTTTTCTGAAGTTAGCTGGATCCCTAACTCAAAATAGTTAAGCTACATACATCCTTGGGTTGTTGTAAAAAAGAACATTCTGATACATTTAACATAGTGTCTTTATAGTACATGTATTTGGAACCAATCCATTAATTGCTGCAAAACTGTTGATGGTTCTTCAAATACTAATACCGGTAAATAACTCTTTTACTTCAGAAAGTTTGCCCTATGTACAATCTGCTCATTCATCAAACTATGTAATTCTGACAGCATTTTGTCTAAGAATATTGTTTTATACATGATATACACTCAACCAATGCTGAAATTTTAGAATCTGGGTGAGTAATTTGAAATTATGTTAGAGGTTACAAAACTTATCTTTTATATTTAATATTGGTGCTAAGTATTCATAACTGTTAAGATAGGGTCAAGCTACCATGCAAGCCCTGACTTATATTGAGTATGACAACATTGAAATCTATGTTTAAGACAGTTTTTAATATAGTAATTAAGAAGGATCAAAACTGAACTTATTGACGAACTGAACCAAAACAAAAAAATTGTAGTGAATTGTATTTTTGGTGAATTGCTCTACCCCTAACAGACAGTAACAGTTCAATAGGGATCTGAGAACCTTTATTTTTAAGTTTTATGGTATCAATATACCTAGTGGATCCATCCTGAACCCATTTGGTGGTTCCCCTTAAAACGGTAAGAACTAAAGAAGAGAACAGATCTTTCTAGGAAGTAACTGAAGTCCTGTCTGAAACAAAATTGCTAATTGATAAGAGGCCATCTGAAACTGGTTCAACTTGGAAAAAGAACAGTACTGAGTAAAATTTGTACCAGAGTAGACTTATCTGGCTACATATATAGATATTAAGTTGACAATATTGTGATCAGAATTAAATAAAGGCAGAGTTAGCTGACCAAAGGCCACACCAATCATATATGGGATAATATTCAGAAAAGCATCAGGTCAAAGGTCACATTAAATCGATCATGTGGCAATCCTCCAAGGTAAAAACCTAATTCATCAACCAAGACAAAAATACTTAAAACATGGCAGACAAGTTAAACAATTTTCACAACATTGAAGACAGAGAAATGGAAGTTTATAGCTTAAAGGTGTCGTAAATTACTCCTTGTTTAACAGGCTAAAAACTCAAGTAAAACTAAAAATTGGACATGAACCTCAGGCATATCTTGCCAGACAAATTTAACAGCTTTGGGAATAGTTTTTGGTGAGGAAATCAATTGTAAAATGGTTTAACAATTTTCCATTTCTCTTAACTCATTAGATAAAGACCAAGATAATCAATATTAAGCTAATAGAGTCACAAATAGATCCACTAAAGTCGCAAATAGATCCAGTAAATAGTTTTAAATCTTTATTAAACACTGTATGGTTTTACAGAAATACACTGCTAAAAGACACGACTGATTGGAAAGATGAGCAAAAAATGCATTATATGACTGGCAGTAAACATTTTAACAAAGTTTTAAGATTAACTAAGACACTAGGGCTTCATCAATCTTTCTAACTCACTCCAAGGCCTCTGTAGCTCATCTGTTTATAAAGTTTTAAAATTAACTAAGACACTAGGGGTCATCAATCTTACTAACTCACTCCAAGGCCTCTGTCACTTCCTAACTCACCCCTGGGCCTCTGTAGCTCATCTGTTTATAAAGTTTTAAGATTAATTAAGACACTAGGGCTTCATCAATCTTACTAACTCACTCCAAGGCCTGTGTCGCCTCCTAACTCACTTCTGGGCCTCTGTAGCTCATCTGTTTATTCCAATATAGTAAAATGCTTGATACTAGCATTTAATAATGCTCTTCTGTTCCTTTCTTTGCCATTGAACTTTTCACAACAGACCCCAGTATCTTGATCATTTCTTAACTAAAATTTTCCTCAACTTAAATCTGGCAAATTTGATACCATCAAAAAGACTTAGTCCAGTGGTAACTGCTTATGGTATACATGTAACACTGCAGCTAAATTTCTAGGTTTACAGTAGCTTATATTCAACTCAATTTATTTACAACAACAACTTCTAAAATACACAAAACATAGTGAACACAAAGGTAGTGAAACACTAAAGATTCCTTTCTTCACATTGTTCTGAGTGCACCAAAACGCCTGAAAGGTCAAAATTTCTGCCACTTCAACTATAGCTGGTGACAGCATAAAATAACTAAAATATTCTTGATCCAAATCAATCGATCAGCTAACTACAATTAGATGTCATGTGATTATCAAACTTAGCACAGTTTAACCACTCAAATCCCTTCCTTAAGTTAAGCAACCACCACAAAACGAAAGTGGATAGGTGAAAACGTAAGTTTAGTGCCCATAACAATACATGAATATGAGAGAATTCTAGGTATTATATGATTTTTATACATATTGATCAGACTTGCAACTTAACCATTCTTTCTAATCTAAACACCCAACCAAAACAAAAATATAATGGACAGGTGAACAACTGAAGTTTAGTGCCCATAACAATACATGATCATTAGACAATTCTAAGTGTTATATGATTTTTATACATATCTATCAGACTCACTATTTAACCATCTTTTCTAATCTAAGCACCCAACCTCCACAAAAGTAAAGTGGACAGGTGAACAACTAACTTTTAGTACCCCATAACAATACAGTTAAGGGCATTTCATAATTAAGTGTAACAGTCCTATGAAGGACTGAACATCATAGCTTAATATATCTATCAGACTCGCAATTTAACCATCTTTTCTAATCTAAACACCCACCTCCTAAAAAATAAAGTGGACAGGTGAACAACTGACTTTTAGTGCCCCATAACAAGATATGACTAGCAAATGGCTTAAAAGCATCAGAGAGTAAGAAAGTATCTGCCGCAAAGCTGCTGAGATATATCTAACGAGGGGTCAAGATGTGCTGTACTTATATGAGTTAGCTCAGTGTTAAACTTTCAACAGGCCTGTACTGTAATCCCATTTATCTCACTTATCTCACATTGCCAAATGACCACTGTTAATGACCTCCCTTATCTTACTTATCTAACATCAATCCTATTTTATTTTTTACAGCTTTCCAAAAAATGTTCTGACCACACATTATAACCGTCTTACAATCCTAAAAGATGTTGTACAAATATATCATTAGTTCCATCCTAATGCTGACAGCCCGAAAAATATTTTACAAATACATCAAAAAGTCTATTTTAATTATTACTGCCTTCCGAAAATCGGACCTCCGTGAGATGCAAACGCCTTGTTTTTTGTCCGTTAGTCATGTGTAACTAAATCTTGGAGTACATATACACTAAACAACTTACTAAACAATTATCTTTATTGTGTTTTTCGCATTACTCCAGCAAATCTAGTACTTAATTTAAATTGACATTTCTATATCTAACTACTAGCTAATAACACAACTTACATTGTCTGTTAGTGATTCCATCAATCCATCATCCTCCCCACAAAACAATGTCTGAAAAAATAAAACAGGAAAAATTAGCGATTCCATCAATCTATTATCCTCTCCACAAAATGATGTCTGTAAAATACAAGAGGCCCATGGGCCTTAACGCTCACCTGTGACCTTTGAACCCATGAGCTTCATTCAAATATCAAAATGATAATTCGGCCAATATTCTAATATACATCCCTATACAAAAAGTTTATAGTTTTTGAGATAATAATCATCTCAGTACTTGTTTGTATCTGTGATCTTGACATTTGAACCCATGCTCTTCATTCATCTATCAAAATGACCACTGTGCCCGTACTAACAATATTCTAATATACATGCCTATACAAAAAGTTAATAGTTTTTAAGATAATTAACCATTTAGGTATTCATTCGCATCTGTGACCTTGACCTTTAAACCCATGACCTTCATTCATATATCAAAATGATCATTAGGATAATACCTAAATAGTCTAATATACATGCCTATACAAAAAGTTCATAGTTTTTGAGATAAATAATCATTTCAGATCTTGTTCACATCTGTGACCTTGACCTTTGAACCCATAACCTTCATTCATATATCAAAATGGTTGTTAGGCTAATACCTACAATATTCTAATATACATGCATATCCAAAAAGTTAACAGTTTTCAAGATAAATAACCATTCAGGTATTCATTCACATCTGTGACCTTGACCTTTGAACCTATGACCTTCATTCATATATCAAAATGATCGTTAGGATAATACCTAAAATATTCTAATATACATGCATATCCAAAAAGTTAACAGTTTTCAAGATAAATAACCATTCAGGTATTCATTCACATCTGTGACCTTGACCTTTGAACCTATGACCTTCATTCATATATCAAAATGATCGTTAGGATAATACCTAAAATATTCTAATATACATGCCTATACAAAAAGTTCATAGTTTTTGAGATAAATAATCATTTCAGTACTTGTTTACATCTGTGACCTTGACCTTTGAACTCATGACCTTTATTTATGTATCAAAATTACCATCGGACCATTACCTACAATATTCTAATATATATGCCTATACAAAAAGTTCATAGTTTTGCAGATAATTAACTATTTTGGTAAACTTGTACATCTGTGACCTTGACCTTTGAACCCATGAACTTAATCGATATATCAAAATGGTCGTCATGTCAATGCCTACAATTAACCAAAAATCCCAAGTCATTATCACCAGAAATGTTTAAAAAATAGCATTTTTTATCAAAGGTCAAAAACTGGGACATGACCTTGACCTTTGACCTTGACATCAATCAGAAGAAAATCGCAAGACAACATCAACAGTGAAAACTCCATACAATTATCTTCGGCCATTATAAAGTTATAATAATAAATGTCTCATTTTAAAAATTACAAAATTTTACGCAAAAAACGCGTAACCTATTTTTCGTCCAATTTTCATGAAAAACACAATTTTAGTGTATCTAGGTATCCTGAATCCAAATATCTAATCAAAATTTGCCTGCACCTTTTGGTTTCAGAGAAGAAGATTTTTTTGTCTTTTGGCTATTTATAGTAACGGCAGCCATATTGTTGGGCGTGGTCAAACCCCGAACACAATTTTGAAAGTCTGTTACCCAGGCATAATAATCGCCAAGTTTCATCAAATTTGGCTCAGTAGTTTTGGAGGAGAAGATTAAAATGTAAAGTTTACGCACGACGCACGACGGACGACGAACGACGAACGACGGACGACGGACGACGGACGACGGACGGTGATAGATAGCAATAGCTCATCTGAGCCTTTCGGCTCAGGTGAGCTAAAAATATGAAAAATTAGTGATTCCATCAATCCATCATCTTCCCCAAAATACAATGTATGAAAACATGAAACAATAGTGATTCCATCAATCTGTTAGCCTCCCCACAAAACAATGTCTAAGAAAAAAACATGTAAAATTAGTGATTAGATCAATCCATCATCTTCCCCAAAATACAATGTATGAAAATATGAAACATTTGTGATTCCATCAATATATTAGCCTCCCCATAAAACAATGTCTGAAAAATAAAACAGGAAAAATTAGTGATTTCATCAATCAATTATCTGTCCCACAAAGAATGTCTGAAAAAAAGTGATTCCATCAATTCACCATCCTCCATACAAAACAATGCTAAAAACATGAAACATTAGTGATTCCATAAATCTACTATCCTATCAACAAAACAGTTCATGTTTGAAAATTTTACCAACAGGAGTTATTATTGATTCCATCAATTTGTAGCTAAAAAGGAGGTGATTACACTTCCAGAACACCTGGCCTCACTTCTCTGGTGAAAGTTCACATATTTAATTTCAATTTGCCAGTTTCAAATTTTTTTTACATTGCTTTTGGATTGTGATTTAGACATGTATTGATATGTTTGAGTTTTTTCTAGCTAGCCAAGATGTTGATTTTACATAAATGGCTGTCAATGGTGACATAACAGGGCCCACAAATTGCCCAAATCAACTAAACATCATTGAATTAGCACAAAAAACACCAAATTTGAAATTGGTCATTCAGCTCTTTTATTTTTTTTTACTTTATTTTTTTTCTATTTATTTATTTTTTGTTTTTGTTTTTGAAAAAGTGTTGATCTCTAATGCCCAATAACATTGTGTTGCCGATGTTTGTGGGTCCCTGGATATCAATGGTGTTACACACCTGTAAAATCAAAACTGATCTACTACTGTAGTATCAGAGTATCAGAGCATATTATTTACAATGTTGTAAACTTAGTATCTCTGACACTGTAACACTGCAGCTTGGTGTTAAACAGCTGTAAATACTGATCTGTGAAAACAAAATAACTATGTCAACAGTATCAGTGTATCGTTACACACCTTAATTACAGGTGTTAAAGTGAAAGTACACCAGGTACATTACATAAAGGTAACCAGATATAAGTTATATAATGATGATAAGTAATAACAGATTACATGACTTGCATAAATTAAAATATGGGAGAATCAAAACTGCATGATCAAAACAAACAAGATTTTGTCTTCTTTAAGTTTCAATATATAATTTTCAAGACATACAATTTTTAAATAACATATGGTATTACAAGATGTTTCAAACATCTAACACCATTGTTTCAAACAATAAAGTTGTTTTTAAAAAACATTTAGGCATCTTGAAAAGTACCAATACACATGTATATTTTTCATACACTTTTTAAAATAGCAAGTTTCAAAATTTATAACTCTTGCTACATAGATTGTTTAAAAAATACATATCATAAAACATGTTTTAACTGAAAAGGGACGCAATTCGAAAATTATTCAACAAATAAATCCTGAATCTGATATCCACAACCATATGCATGATCTAAATACAAATATTCAATGGCATATATAACACACCAAAAAATGAGAAGTTTCAAATAGTTTTTGAGAAAAAGGGCAGAAAAAATGTTGGCAGAAGAAAATGGAATAAAAAATGACACACTTCGTTTCGGGGGCATAATAATAAATAAATATGAATTACATTACACAAAAATGCCTAAAAAAGATCACAATAAGATTCCAATCAAAAACAAACATACCAGTCCATGTTCACATCACAGCTCAAAAAAAGTACATAAAAACTTGAAAAGTGGCAAATTAAGTTAAACAAGGGAACTTCCATTAGGAGATGTGAGGCAATTGCAGCAATCCATTATCTTGTTGCCGTAAGTGAAATCATTGATTCACAGATTGTAATTAATAAAATGCCTGATATGTACATATATATAATCACCACACTTATATCACCACTTTACTAGTTACAAAAAACATGTAAAACTGCAAAAAAGTTGTTTTTCTTTTTTACTTTCTAACTGCCAACACCATGAAGAACAATTGAAGATAACAAGGTTGATGGAAAATTGTTTTAACACTTCAGACAATGCCTCTTATCTGTGTTGATCACAGACTTATTAAAAGACAATGCATCTTACCCTTAATTTGGAGTTCCCACTTACTGGTGAAAATTCAAGTACATTGCACTTGACTGCAGTTCTTGAACCAGAATTTCGGATGTCACACTTACTGGTGGAAATTCAAGTGTATTGCACTCGAGTGCAAATACATCTCTTGAACCCAAAGTTTGGAGCTCACACTTACTTGTAGATGTTCAATTATACTGCACCTGGTTGCAAATACAGTTCTTGAACCAGACTTTAGGAGTTCACACTTACTGATGGAAATTCAAGTGTATTGGACTTGACTGTCAATATAGTTCTTGAACCAGAATTTTGGAAGTCACACTTACTGGTGGAAATTAAAATGCAATCAAATGTAATAAAACCACAAATACAGTTTTTAATCCAGAAGTTTTGTAATTTTCTCACAAATTTCAATATTCAATTCTATGGCAAAGGAAGGATCACCACTGTATTTTGCATGATACCCCTAACATTTTTGAGGGAACAATTATTTCCATTGGATACTAAACAATATTGAACCATATCAGTTGGCATTTGCCCATAAAAATGGTGTTATCCAAAGAATTTATGATATAAATGTTTTCCAAAATATCCTGCACAAATGTCAAATGGTGTTGATCAGGTCCTGGTTTCACAATCATTCCTTAGCTAAATTTCCCTTCACCTAAATTTGCTAAATCTAAGTTAAAGAAAATCTAAGCTAAGGAATGATTGTGAAACTGGGGCCTAGAGGCACAAAGGCCATTACTTCTAATATACCGGTTATAAAGAGAAGCTCTCTGGGAGGGAGGACATATCAATCTTGATCTTAATTTCTAGGAGTATTACTATTTTGGATTTATTTAAATGCTCTACTTACTTATAAATATCCAATCAGTTTAAATCCTGGTAACAGTGGAGTCCGAATAAAACAGGGCGACATTAAAATGAAAGATTTTTCAAAAATCCCAATTACGACTATAAAATACCATTTATCATCTATGTCCTATCTTCTGCCATAAGCATTATATTGGATTGAAACAGGGTGGTGTTAAAATGAAGGATTTTTAAAAAATCTAAGTTAACACTTTAAAATACCATTTATGTCCCATTAAATTAAACATGGCCAAATTTTATTCGGGGTATATGTGCAGTAAAAACAATATTTATATTGAAATCCAGGATGATTTACAACTGTCTTGTATAAAATCTAATATAACCATTAATTTATAATAAAAACGGGTGTAAAATTCTCTGCATTTCAATAAAACTAGAGAGAAAAGCAAATAAGGATGTGTTTTAGCAGGCAAAGTGTAAAATATGGACTGAATCAGATTTCTTGGGCTGGATGTGACTGGACTCACATTGACTAGAATGTGGTCTGGAAAAAATGGGATATGAAAAATAGTACCAGATCACATCACAATGTAATGCAGTATTATATCTCCAGAATAAAACATCAATAGCAAACATACCAATTCATGTCCAAAGCAAAGTGAAAACTTTTGAACTTGCAAATTAAGTTAAACATGTGCACTTCCACAAAAGGAAGTGAAAGCAGGTGCTCCGAAAGAATAAGCACCTCCTGTTTAACTAACTATACCCATCAGGTGTGAAATCATAAATGAAAATGAAAGGAATATGAAACAATGAGACATCAAATATATATATATATCCAGGATAATATCGGATACAGAGACATCATACCTAATTTTACAGTCTACAGTGTTCGTACAGACATTTGGACCCCAAATTTAAGGACTTTTTAGGGTCTTTTCAGGGTTTCATTTGCAAATTTAAGGCCTAATCAGAGGGACAATTTTATAAGAAAAACATTGGTGCAAAGACAATTAAACCAATAAAACAATTACTTACATGTCCATAGTAACAACACTTGAAGTGGGGTTGATTTTGGGTGCTCAGGAGGGCCAGGTACCTTTAAATCGCTCATTTCAATGTAACTTATTTATTTATTTTGATCAGTCTATTTACAACCATTTAATATCAACACCTAATTGGCAAATTTCAAGGGCTTTTTAGGGCCTTCAGGATAAATTCAAGGGCTTTTTAGGGTCAGACTTGTTTTTAGGGTCTTTTTAGGGCAAACCTCAAAATTTAAGGACTTTTCCAGGCCTGTACGAACCCTGGTCTAACGGAAAAGTCCCATCCAAGATTATATACTATAGTCCAATGTCATAAATCTGTGTCCAATCCACTCCACATTTTACACTATGTCGGTTTATCACATTATAACTAAGACACTACATGATATCACTTTGGTTAACCTAGTCATTTATTCTGAGATGAAAGTGAGTTGTAAATACCTCAGACAGACCAACATGTGAATAAAAGTGATTTTTGTTGTCTTGTAAAACCCTCGACAAACAAATCATACTTATTACCAAGTACCTGTTCAACCACCCACATAACATATGTACATGTAAAACTGATAAAAAATGTTCATATGAATAGACACCATCCAGTTTCAATATTTTCCTTAGATATGATTAACTTTAATTAACTTCATTTCAGACCAATCTTAGCATTTCTTTAGAAGGGTAATGTGAAAAACTGATGATTCTAACACAGCTTCATTTATACAAAATATTAGTTATTGCAAAATATCTCTTTATCTGAAATTTTCCAACACAACTGACATGAAAATATCACTACATGTCAAATATATCAATGGTCCAGCAAAAAGATGGCCGAACGGGATAGCATGGTCGGTGTGAGCTCTGACAAGATGGTTTAATAGCGCATCTTCCATCTGGCCAAGAGTAATATGGTTCCAGGAATTGCAGAAAAATAACATACAGATTATGAATTTGTGGTGAGAATACATTAATGAACCGGAAAAAAGCTGCAATTGCAATGTAAATATATGTATATATTGATTATATATTGACTGTATGAATGAACACTGGTCAAGTGGTTATCCGTGCGTAACACCATATACAAGTAAACATTTATGTAATGTTTGATGTTAGTGTTGAAAGCACTGACAGTACTGAACACTTATATCCTGATTCAAAGCATCAGAGAAGGTTCACCGATAATTCTGTTTCACCAAATTTTAACATATCGTGTGTAAATCCCAGAATATCCTATATCTCACCCAAGGTATTGCGTTTTAACAACTCACTTAGAAACATGTCATTTGATCAATCTACGCATATACCTCAGCTTTATTCTTCACCAGCTGCAATGCAAGTCCCTCCAGGAATGATGACATATAGCACAATGTCCGATTATGACTTTTCTAGGATTGCTACAGCTATGCGAAATTCTATGTATAATGATATGATCGGTGAAATGAAGAAAATGATGGATAACATGTATCAAAATTTAATAACTGATTTAAAAAAAGAAGTTCAGTCATTGAAAATTGAGAATGATGCCCCGAAGACCGAAAATATAAACCTGTCAATCAAGGTCGACGATTTAGAGCAGTACTCACGACGGAATGCCATTCGTATTTCTGGAATGCGAGAATCTTCGCCTGAGGAAACTGATAAAATTGTGCTGAAAGTGGCCAAAGATATGGGAGTAAATATAAGTGAAAGTGACATAGATCGGTCACATCGTACAGGTAAACCCCAACAAGGCACAAACCGACAAATCTTGGTCAAGTTCACAAATTATCATGTTAAAAGGCAAATCTTGAAGTCACGTTATACTATGAAATCAAACCCTTCGCTGCGAAATGTATATATAAGTGAGGATCTCACCAAACGCAGACATGCCCTTTTTAATAGTTATTCAACATTTTATATCTAACGATTGTACCTGGCTTTATCATAATATTTTCCTTTGTTTTGGCCATTCAGTTTTGAATTTTACAGTATCTAAGGAAACGGGTTAATATAAGCCATTCTGGCTTGTTCCTGAATCCTGTTCTATATTTCTATATGTTTGTATATTGAATTATATGTTGTATATATTGTTTTTGGAGAATAAAATATTGTTTAAACTAAATATCTCAAAACATTGTCATGAAAATGACTCAATGAGCCATTTTTGTGTCAAATATTCCAACATAATGACATAAAAATAACCCCTAATGTCAGATTTCCCTACATAATGTAATGAAAATGGCATGAAAATATCCCTTCAAGTAAAAATTCTCTCTACATGCCATAGAAGTGACATGAAAATACCTCTTCATAAAGCCATGCCCATGGTTTTACAGGGTTCGTACAGACATTTGGATTCCAAATTTAAGGACTTTTTAGGGTCTTTTCATGGTCTTATTTGCAAATTTAAGGCCTATTTAAATGGACAATATTAACAAAAAAAATATTGGTGCAAAGGCAATAAAACAAATACTTATGTGTCCATAGTAACAACACTTGAAGTGGAGGTTGAAGTTAGGCGTTCGGGAGGGCCAGGTACCTTTAAATTGCTCATTTCAATGCAACTTATTGATTAAATTAATTTATGCGACCTAATTTATTGATGTATATCAGTCTATTGGCAACCACTTAATATCAAAATACAGACATCCAACTGGCCAAATTCAAGGGCTTTTTAGGGCCTTCAGATAAATTCAAGGGCTTTTTAGGGTCAGACTTGTTCAAAATTTAAGGACTTTTCCAGGCCTGTACGAACCCTGTTTTATATATAATTTTATGTACCAGTACTACATGATGAAGTATACTGTTAATATCCCTTCATGTCAAAAACCCTACATTATCCCATAGATAAACCGTTCAGGTTATCAAAATTCCCCCTTCATGTCATGCCGTGAAAATGTCCCTTCGTAATGCCAATGTTATATTGTATTTTATGTACTACTACATGATGAAGTATAGTGTTAATAAAGAAGCTGAATGTTATGTAACTTAAAATAGTTTATAACAAGATAACATTCATCAAGTTCACATTTATATATAACAAGATTTACTACCTCACTACAACAGGTATCTGGTCTATACAGAGAATGTCTATCAAATTGTTACCACTACTGTTAAAGCTTAGTTGGTAGAGTGCTTGCTTCATATGTTTGTGGTCATGAATTCAACCATTGGCAAGGTCTGACCAAAATCTGAAAATAGGAAGTAACTGTTCTTTTGTCAAGCAATGGGCATTTATGAAAGTCATGAGGTCCTTCAGAAGAGACCTTAAAAACCAATGCCATGTGTCACGACAAGCATGGCACATTTAAAAGAACCCTGCCTGCATATTGCCTTGAGTGCACTACAAAGGTCCAAATTTCTGCCTCTTCACCTATTGCTGGTGATGTCTTGATATAAATGAAATATCCTTGAGTCTGGAATTAAAACCTATTCAATCAATCAATCAATGTTATATTTTTCATATCCAAAATGAAAATTAAGTGAGACTGGTTTAATATAAAGGATTGAACTACAGTAAAATCTCTAAACTCATTGCCATCTTTTGTTAAATCAGATTTTGGTTTTATAAAAGGGGTTTGGCAATAAATTGATGGATACATAGAAGAAATGGATTTTGGACTTCAACATAATTTGGTGATAAGTTATACTGAGGAGAATTAAAAAAAGATTTTTCTGTATGATGAATGACCTCATCCTCATTTTCAACACAGCAAGACCACAGCCTATTAATCTTAATCTTTATTATGTTCTAATATATCAGTTATTCTATACCTTTGATTTTGTGGGCCTTAAGTGGTCTAGAGTCCCGAATTATGATCTAAGCAATTCTCACCTCCCACTCTTTCAGATACAAGTAGGAAACATTTTGTCAGTATGCTACCTTGCAAAAGGTTGATGGTTTTTTTTTCCAGGCACTCCTGTTCTCTACATGAACCATTTACACTTAATTTTTTATAAATCTAAAAAAATTTTGACTGTTGCATAAAAACACTAATACTCCACTCCTTTGATATTGGGTGACAAACATGAAGAAGACATCTCTAAAACTCTTGTGATTCTTCACAGATCAGCTGTGACAGTTCAAACTGAAGACTTACAAGTTTAGAAATCTTTGAGCATCAAATTCATTCCTTAACTAAGATTTTCTTAAACTGAATTCTTCAAGTACCAAAATTCATTTCTATGACTTTCTTGAACTGAAATCTGGCATTCTTTTGATGACTGTGTTAATTTTCAGATAAAATATTTGAGGATTTTAGATGTCATTATGAAGATAAATTTGAATTTATCCTATCTGTATTCTAGTTTAGTAGAGTAGGTGATTTCTGAGTACCATTGCCAATTTTTTTTTTTTTAAATTATTGAATAAAGAATTGTATATTAGCTATAATTTGTGAATTTGTGAGAATTTAATTTGGAGTGACAAGTTAAGCTGTAAAATACGTAAGCTTATAATAAATGTTCTGTTTAATTTACTTTTGGCAGAAAATTTCTAAATTGAATCTAATTTGCCATCATTTTATTTCATAGAATGATTCTTCCCTCTCTACCTGAAAGGGAAATCAATGGCCTAGTGGTTAAAAGTCCACACTTATAGATCACAGCACCTCTAACTGCCAAGTTTCAAATCCAACCCAAAACAGATCCTCATGTCAAAAAGTTTGTCAGTTTGATTGCCGAAGGTTGCAGGTTTTCTCTAGGCAATCAGGTTTTCTCCATTATCCCTGAACTGACTGCCTTGATATTAGTGGATTTATCTTGACTGGGGTGTAAAACACTATTACTTCACTTCATTCTTATCCGATTCTAATTTGCCATCACTTTGTTTCATAAACCATCCATCCTTCCCTCCACAAAAAATTCTCTGTAGATTTTCTATGTCAGAATCTTTATTGAGCTAGCTTAGTTGTGGAGGAGAATTTGGCAGTGAATTTGTTTCCGTGTTATTACCGCTTGTTTACTGATTGTTTGATGTTTTTTGTAGTGTCTGTTGAAAAACGAGAATACAAGTGTTACCATAGGTACTAATAATAATGACATATTGTACTTAACAAGTCGATGAGTGACTATTATGTGTCTGACACTTCAACTTTGGCAAAATGTCGGAAATTTCAAAATTAGAAATTTGTGTACAATAAATATATCTCTGGCAAAGTCACAATATTTCAGAATCAGACAATGGCGTACATTATGGATTTTGGCACATTGTCTGAAAAAAGCAGGTTTTGGGGTACATTTGTGTTACGGAAATTTGTACCACTCACGCTTTTGTAATTAAAACTGTTTTCGAAATCGGTGAATTTATGCTCCTTAGTGTCTTTATTTATCCTGTTTTATCATGTATATTTATAAACAAAACGATTTTAACAGAGCTTGACAACGTTAATTACGAGCTGGTTTCTTCTGAAATAAACCAGACGCAGAAGAAGAAGTAAAAAATGTGATTGTATTGTGTAATACAAACACAGACAAATATGTTTATGTCAATCTTGACATTATAAACATTGATCATTAAATCTTCATATAAATTTCATAATTTAGCCTATCAATTATCTTTATCAACTAATAATGTTTCCTCGTAATTTCTTCTCATCTTCAGAACTTCAGTAATATCATTTATACATTATTTTAGTACTCATAAAGCCACAGGAGATATAATTTTGTGTATATTTAGAAAACAGAGTATTTTGCAATTACTTGTATGGTAACTCTTGTACCAGTATATTACTTACTGATATTGGTGCTCTTTTCATTGGAGGGAACTACATACAGTGATATCATTGTGTGATTGATGAAGGTAGATCTGTACACTCAGGTTTTCTCTAATATAAGTTTTTGGACAGGATGAAATCTTTATCAATTATGTACAAATCAGTAAGAAACATACTAATTCATGTCTGAATCACAATCCAGAAGCAAAGTAAAAACTTTGAAACATGTAAACTTCAACCAGGGAAGTCAGGCCGGGTGCTCCGGAAAGGTAAGCACCTCCTGTTTAGCTAGCTACACCAGCTAGGTTGTAAATAGAATTAAATCAATTAAAGCACTGACCACTTCAGTAACCTGTATGACTATTACTCCATTTCATCCTAAATCTCTGGACACAGTGTCTCTCACCGTTTGAATTCAAATACCACTTAAAAGATGCATTGAGTGTAAATTCTTAGTTTGTCGTTCGCTTGGTAAAAGTCATAAGTTTTCTCTGGGTACTCTATTTTCCTCCACCATGTCAGATCTAACCAGTCAGTATAAATGACTATGAAATAACCTTCGGGGCGTTAAACATAATTAGCATACTCCACTCCTTTAGACCAAATTTCTCTAATACAAGTTAAAATTTTTAATTCCTCAAAAACTAAGGTAAACTCCCTCATGCAAAGTATTTTCTTGGCTAGATTTGGTAAAATATATTTTGGTCCTTTGGGTATCTTTTCAACATCTTGAAAACAAATTGGTTTCATAATTTTGATTAAAGCACTGTTGCGGATTTGTATTCCGTACCAGCCATCTAGTGCTGTAAAATTAAAACTGGTATAATATGTAATATAACAAATTCATTGGACAGGTACAGACCATGGGATTTTTTAAATGATGGATACAGAAACTACATAAACTGAAGATAACAAAGTAAAGTTGACAAGGCTACCAACTGTTTTTTTTCTCCTGGACATTTACACATATACAAAAGTATAAAAAGATTGCCAATTTTTATCACAGTAATCTCCGAGTATAGTGACATACACAACAATTTTTCTGTTATGTGTATATATTTATATATAAAACACAAAAATGTAGGCATAAGAAATAACACAGAAATGTATATCTATCAGATATGATATTTCACTTCCTTGTCATACATCATGTTCACCAGTAGGCGGTCCTGCAGTGGTGCAGATATTCCGACGAAGACCTATATAACACTAACTCTAACAAAACTGTATCAAACATATGTTAATGAATAATAGGTAACCAGCTTCTTTGCTGCTGGAATGTACGAATATATAACGATGAAGATCATGATAATGTTGTAATATCATAAATTAATTTGTCAGTTACATCTAGTCTATATCATCTTAATTATGTAAAATAGTACAGTGCCAGTATAGTGCAATAAACCCAGTGAAGACTCTTTCACTTACAAGCAGTTATTTCTTGGATAATGGGAGAAAATGGAAATGTCCAGAGAAAACCACTGAAACTGAAAAAATAATAAAATAATGCTTGAGCATGGAGTAATGGTGTTTTACTCTCTAGTCAAGGTCAAGAATCTTTCACTTATATTGAGATGGTGTGTTCAGAGATGATGGAGGAAACTGGAGTACCCAGAAACAACAACACACCTTCAGCAAGCTATATGAAAGTTTTCTCATACTAGGATCTGTCCCGAGTGCAGTTGAAACCTAATTGGTGTGAGATGCTGTGATCAGTATATATATATACATGCTTAAGACCACTCTACAACCAAGCCCATCTCAATAGTGCAGTTATCTCAGTTGAATGAGCAATGTATTTCAATTTTAACACAGCTTGTATATAAAATAGTCAAGGTTTCATTGCAAAAATGTCAAGTTCTGAAAGGAAAGTAAAACCTATGAGGAAAGCCACGAACCTATGGCAAGCAAACTGACAAACTTCCTTAAACAAGGATCTGCCCTGAATGAGAAATGATTTAAGGCAATGACACAAACTATGAGGGTGAGTCTGCTCTTCCTTTGCCAGATTTTTAGACCACTTGGAGAACATGGACCTACTGGAAAGCCTGACCCTTTAGCTGAATATTAAGGTTTCTAAAATTTTTCTCTTGTTTATTCATGCAACAGGGGGAATGATCTAGCAATCAGTCTGGCAGAAAAACTATTTACTTTTTCTTCTGTCATTTCTGATGTTTTTATAAAGTTCAAATTAAGCATAAAATCAATTTTCTAACCATCAAAACAATATCATAGTCTAATAATCACTAGAAAAAAGACTTTAGCTTCACTTTATCCCATAAAAACATCAATGAATTCTCAATTAAATTCCACAATCTCAGAAAATTGACGGAAAATGACCCTGACTACTAACCCTATCTTATCAACATTATAGAATAAGTAAATAAATACAAAATTTATGAATTTCTTTATTTGATTATATAAATATCTCTAAGTCAGTGTTATTTCGTTAAGGTATTGTATTCCCTTGTAAGGCATAGTCTAACAGCTGGCCTGGTCTCATTGGCTTGGTTTAGACTGTAAGTATGCTTGGCTTGTATTGTTTTGGCTGCTAAATAAGATTTGCTTCAACTGTTGTCTTGCCTTTATTTTAGCTTTTTCAATGCTCAACTGATTGACTCTTACTGCAAAATTTAGCATCCTCTTTGATTGACTATATTTCGTTTACCGGTATATTTACTCTTAAAAATACCCCAAGATTTATAGAGAGGCAACAGAGACCAAGTGGTGTCAAGCATACACTTACAAATTACAGTATCTTTTTCATCATCTGAGTTCAAATCCCACTCAGGCACATCCTAGTGCGAGAAAGTTTGTCAGTTCACTTGGCAAAGTTGGGATTTGTTTTTTGGTACTCCAGTTTCCTCAACCATCCCAGAACTGACAGTATGAATATAAGTGAAAGAAACTGGACTGGAGCAAAAAACACCACTATTCCATCCAGGCCAGGTTTTATACCATGCCTACCAATGGTCTTTATCTAGTTATTTGGGGTCTATTAAATCTATTTTACAGCAATATGGACTATTTCAACCAGACATTTTAGACTTATTGGTCTGTGATTGATACATTATCTGTCAGTCTAATGTGTGTTTTGTTTGGTTTTCTTCGATTTCTTGATCAAATCCATATTTATCAGTTACCGTATTATTGCTTCAGGTTTTTACTTTTTACGGATTTCTGTTACGTGGAAAAATCTTTATTTTCCTTGATCACATAAAAGGCGATAACTGGTAATTAATTATATAGAGTTTCATTTATTTTATATTATTTATATGTTGACAGATTCTATAACATTTATTGTCCTATGCTAATCCAGAATATTTCATTTATTGTATGTGGCCGCCTTGGCCTAATGGATAAGATGTTAGTCTACAAATCTAGGGTCTTTTACAGCTGTGAGTTCGAGTCCCGCTCGGAACACATGTGGGAAAGTAAATTTTGCTTGCCATTGGCCTTTACTGGTTCACCCTGTGTCAGTATAATGTGACTTGAGGAGTGGCAAGCTTGTCTGTGTGCAGCATACTGACTTGGGTGAGCTAGCTCTTTAAAGTCGCCCTGAGTGCATGCTGGTATAAGGCAGACCATACAACACACTTGCACATCACATGCATACACTAACTTGTTCATAGATTAAACCATAGAGATTTATAAAACAGTTCCCATCACGAATAGCTGAAAAATTGCTGATGCAATGTTAAGCAACAAACAACCAACTAACCATCATTCATTGTAACATAAGACAGCAGTGTGTCATTCTAGAAGGGCCTAATTAGTTTGTCTGATACCCCATTTGTTAAGACCTTAGTGGGTCACATTTAATGTTATGTGAATGCAAAAACTTTGATGTTGTGAAGTTTTAGAGGAAACTTATGAAAAATGAACCCTTCTAAAAATCCTAGACTGAAAACAGAGACATTGACAAAATACAGAATCAACAGATTGGGGTTAGAATCCATCTCTGTTAGATCTTAGTACAAGAAAATTTGTCAGTACACTTGTTCTAAATTAATGGTTCTGCTACTGAATGCATCATCATTATGTAACATTATATTGTGACATTTAAAACCACGACTTAAATTTTATTCTCAGTCAATTTTAATAATTATACAAAAACAGATTTTAGAAACTGCTTATAATTCTTTTTTTTTTTTTTGGTGATATTATTCAGTAATTTTATCCTACTGCCAAAATATGTCATACAGTACAATTGTAACAAAAGTTTGATGAACAATAAAAAAGTAAAAGAAGTCGGTATGAAAACAAATATTAGACTCCAATAAAACTAAGAAGGACTTGATGACCAAGTGGTCTTAAAGTGCCAGCTTTCAAATCACATTTCCTCTTGCCAAGTAAGTTCAAATTCCACTAAAGACGGATCCTGCTGCCACAGGTGATTGGTTTGTTTAAGCACTCCAGTTTCCTCTGACAACTGAAGATCAGAACTTACCAATTGACACTTATAAGTGTTTCAGCCAGGAAAGTAACTTTGTGTAAAACAATCCGGAAAATAACTTTGTGTACAACAATCCTAATTCAACATATTATAGTTAAATATCCAAACAAGAAGTTTTGATCATCTGAAAAGTGACAGTTTTGTCATTGCCTATATCAGTTTTAGATTTTAATAAAATTCAAAATTATAGAAGAACCTACAACACAGAAAATAGCCAGACAAAATTATTGTCATTACAATAGGTGGCTCAATTGCAACTTCTTGACCAGCCCTGTCAAAGCTGGTAGCTAAATCAAGCTTTGCTAAGTTTGGCAAAGAAGTTGCCAATGGACATTTTTGCAATATAGAATCAAGTTTATCCAAAATTCAATGATCCATAAATCAGTTCTAAGAATCAGACCAAATCAATTATAGATATGACATTTCATAATTACTGTGTGACCATATACAATAACTAACAACTCAATGGTTTGGCAATTACATGGATTTGTTGTCTATAATCTCACCAATACAGGAAATTAACATGGTGATAAAGGAAATTAATATCACACCAATGTTGACACATTTACATTGAAGTGACATCTAAAATGGTAACCACATTGACTGATGGCACACATAATATTATGACACACCATGTCCTGGATACCTGTACAGTAACCAGGAAATAAGAATTAAAGCCAACTGTTTCTGTACCATGCATCTTGTACAGCAAAACCTCATGGTCTTGCAATTTATACTGTACAAGAAAAAAAATTAGTGGTTGAAAACTTTCGCGGTTTTGACCATCTAAATTATTTTGCAGTAAGAAATTGTCGCAGTTCTGACTGTAGAGAAAGTGTGCTAAAGGAATTAGGAAAGTTTAGCTGAGAAGATATATTCACAATAAACAAGTAACCTAAAAAATCACGAATATTTTATCCACATGAAAGTTTTCTTCTTATGCAGTATACTAAAACCTCATTGATCTCTATCTAGTAACTTATTCAGTAAAACCTCATTTTAATGTTCCTTGATAACTTTTCGAGCTTATTGATTTTCGTTTTAGGTCTTCCTCGATATATCACAAAACCCTTTTTATAATGCCAAAAAATTGACTAAACAAATGTTGGCAATGAATAGAGAAATTGTTCTTGATATGTCACCAAAACTCTCTATACTGCTAAAACTTGACTGAACTAGTTGTTGCGATGAACAGAGATTTTACTGTTTATGAAGATATTAACAGTGGCTTTTCAGACAATTCTTTAATGAAATCTATTAATAACATGTGGCAAGCAAAAAACAAAGTAACATGTATCAACCAAAAAAAAACCCTACAAGATAAACACATTATAATCAGTAAATCAGAATCTCAATGTGACTGTTTCCATGGCAACCCAGTATGTCCAATGTGTAATTAATGACCTATTTACACTGACCCCATTACAACTCCAAATGTGTCATGGTCAACTTCTATCATCAAGCAAACTGACAGAATATTTGTAAATATTTGAAAAATTACAGATTTATTTTAAAATTAAACAAAACTGGCTTTAAATGTGTGTTAAGTATATTAAATAAATATATTTATTTTGTCTCAGTTGGTCACTGTAATATGTTTATAAAAAGAATTATGAACAAGAGTGATGGTCCAGTTTAATGTTCAGAGCCAAGAAGTGGTCTTGTACAAACCTTAGCTTGGACACTAATTGGATATATTTGGTGATAAATGACCACTTGATATAGACTTTGGCTAAACATCATATTTATTTTAAGTTAATAAGGATTCATGTTTTACAATTTGAAACTGTTTAAATATTGTTAAAACTTTGATGATAGGTTTAATCCTCAAATGACCAATGCAATGTTTGAATGAGACACACACTGGACAGGCACACAATGTATGAATTCTTCTGCTTTTAATTGTCAAGGCAATGTTTGAATGAGGCACACACTGGACAGGCACACAATGTACGATTTCTTCTGCTTTTAATTGTCAAGGCAATGTTTGAATGAGGCACACACTGGACAGGCACACAATGTACGATTTCTTCTGCTTTTAATTGTCAAGGCAATGTTTGAATGAGGCACACACTGGACAGGCACACAATGTACGATTTCTTCTGCTTTTAATTGTCAAGGCAATGTTTGAATGAGGCACACACTGGACAGGCACACAATGTACGATTTCTTCTGCTTTTAATTGTCAAGGCAATGTTTGAATGAGGCACACACTGGACAGGCACACAATGTACGATTTCTTCTGCTTTTAATTGTCAAGGCAATGTTTGAATGAGGCACGATACAAACACTGGACAGATCCTTCTGGTCCACTTCTTTTCATGTTCATTATATATATAGTCACCCTAGATATCAAACAGTATCATGAAACAATTTAGCCCCAAATCTCTCTAAACTGACAACAATACCTTTAAGTGTTCGACCTACCTCTGGTTACTGTCCTATATACCACAACAGAAAATGTTGAAATTATCAAGACAAGGACTAGTGGAAATTTCCACTTATTACAAACACTGATACTTCCAGGGAAACACTAAAATATTATATTACTGGATAAACATACAGGATAGAGTAGAGTTATGAGTTAAAGATTCACCAACTTGTATTGAGGTGGTCAGTTCCAGGGTGGTATAGTGGAGTGGAGCAGAGTGCTGTAATGATGTTTAACACCCAAGTCAAGATGCAGTCATTTCCAGGAAAGTGTAGTGGAGTTGAGTGGAGTAATTATGTTTAATGCCCCAATCAAGATTCTTCAACTTGTATTGAGGTGGTCAGTTCAAGGGTGGTGTAGTGAAGTGGAGCAGAGTGCTGTATTGATGTTTAACACCAAAGTCAAGATGCACTTGAATTGAGGCAGTCATTTCCAGGAAAGTGTAGTGGAATTAAGTAGAGTAATGATGTTTAATGCCCTGATCAAGATTCTTCAACTTGTATTTTGTGCGATCAGTTGCATGATCTTGAAGGAAAATCACCTTAATCATATGAATTAAAAAATATTTTACACTAGGATCTGCAAGAATGGGATTAAAACTTAGATGTTGCGAGGTGTTGCTGTTATTCTTAAGAACACACTTTACACCCCTCAGCTACCATGGTCTAGCATACAGGATGGGATACTTGACTGACAGCAGTAGCTCCCTCTAGACTTTATCTGGTGATTTAAAATTGAGACAAGCAAATTCAGTGAATTAAGATCCCCCGCCAGCTGGTTCTTTTTTTTTGTGATTTGCACTTATGTTGCAAGCACCATAACTCTGAGGTAAATGAGCAAACCAACTCGGGTTAGTGATATGCACATCTCCTATCTATATTGATACTTTGCACCAAGTTTTGTGAAATAGTTGTCCATAGTTTTGAAGACAGTGCAGACCAGAATTTCGGAATGATGAAAACTCAAATTTAATATCCTCCTCTTTCTTCGAAAAGCGAAGGATAATTACACAAGTACTTAAGTGACTGAAACAGCCTTAAATATTATATCTCAAGTAATCCAACTTAAGCTTGATCAAAGCTGACTTAAGCCATCAAAATAACTTAAAAACAATGCATGAAACAAGGATAAACACCAGATTCTGGAACTAATATATACTCTGTAATATTTCTGAGTCAGTTCAGTACATCATAATGTTTAAAAAAGTGAAATATAAAGTTTTATATTCCAGAGCCATACTTATAATTAAAACTTCATATAAAATTCATTTTAAACAGCTTTTAATTTCAATCTAACCATATCCGTAATTAGGGTGTTTATTTTTTCTAATTATAATCTGACTATATTACCCATCGGAGTCATCCACAGAACTGATTGAATGTGACTCCACAGAACTGATTGAATGTGAAAAAGTGAAAATGATTTTAAAATTTTATAAAATATGAACTTTTCAAAAATTTTGATATTATGTAAGAAATTATTCAATTAGGAAACCAAATCATAAATTTTCTACTTTGCAGTATCCAGTATCAATTAAAGTGTTTATTAAATATAAATTATAACAAAATTACAGTTCTAACAAGGAATATAGGATTTTAATAAACATACCTGTCATGGAAGATCTGTTTCTACCAGAATATAAATTATCTTCATTAATGTTGAAACACTGATCAAAAATATTGTTTTTATTGGTGACAGTGAATGAAATTATGTAATTACAACAAATCTCTAAATTATTATCAATTAAAATTTTATTTTGATGCTTATTTTTGTTTTAATACAAGTTACTGATTTAATGACCAGAATTTTACTTTATATCTTTTTTGTTAATTATAGATTGTAGTGAAGTAATGGTGTTTTAATCATTGGTGTTTCATATCTTTCACTTATATTGAGGCAGTCATTTCTTGGATGGTGCAAGAAACCAGTGTTTCCAGAAAAAAAACAACAAAGGGTCTGCCCAAAAGGTTTTCACACCAAATGGGTGAGAGGTGCCATTACCAAACTGCTTAATGTTTGTGTAAAACAATGAGGAAAACACAAATTTCTCAGAATTACATTATTGGGGAAAATTGTATTAGGTCATGAAAGACATTTTTGCCAGGTTGCGGTTGAGGAAAAAATCTGTCTGCAAATTAATTTTTTTCAAGTTGATCACAGAATTCTTTCAAAGTTGTAATACATAAATGCAATTGTCTGCTTCCAAGATTCAAGGAAGGTAATTTAAACTTGATGCATTAAATCAAATAAAACTGATTTACTTATATATTATATATTATTATATATTACATTTAATGTCACCCTGCAGGGAGGCACTTATTATGATCAAACGCTCACTAGACATAAAGGGAAGTTCTAATCTCTGATATATACAAAATACTTTATTTATTTGCTGTTTAATTTCACTGAATTCAAATAACAGGTTCTCTTTTCTATACCAAATCAGATTGTCCCTGGTAGACTGAACTTATTTATACCATATATATATATATATTATAAAGAAATGATATCATAAAGTTTGGTTATAATCAAATCTATATATACAAACAACATTGACCTGTTAGTTTGACCTGTCATTCGGAATATTCATATGCAATGATCCTTCTAATGCAAGGACATTGATAGTATTTGCAGTTAATACATAAATAATGCATGTTTTTCTAAGATATATAAAAATAACTTCTGTGCACTTATACACAAAATCCTAAATATTCAAATTTAAGTCTAAAGCAGACAGGTCAATATTGTTTTGCTTTACAAGACAGTGTATTATAAATCTGTGATGTTTATTTAAAAGCTAACTTGTTATCCTGGGACAAATCCAATTATATATTACCTTATTGCTTCTATAAATGTTAATTAAGTATTTTTATCTATTTTCCATTTTTTTAAATCTCTCTTTGACAGTATGAACTATTTCATGCCAAGTAAACTGTTTTATGTGCAAAGTAGATGCACAAACAATATTCTTTTGGAACTCTTATAAAGAGTGATCATGATCATGATCATACAGACACCAAAAGATAATGCATACCAATCAAAATATTGCACACACCAAAAGCACAAGACCTTGCTTAAATCTGAAACCACTTTATGCCAGTTTATAATTAAGGCTTTGGTCTGCATGACCCTAACCTAAGGGTGATGTATGGATGAATCAAAGTAACTGCTTAGATTGGTCTGACCTGTATTTGGTCTAATAAATCTGGTCTGCATGACCCTAACTAGTTAAGGGCTGGTGTATGGCTTGTATTGGTCTGATTGGTATCTGGACTGACTCTGTATCCAGTAAAGAACCAATAGATAGTTAATGTCATAATTAAGACTGTAAGAGAGAGCATTAAAATCTGGCCTGACTAGAGCCAGTTAAAAAGTAATATATGGCTGTATACGAACTACTAAAGTTACGGCTCATTTCAATTAACTCCTTTAGGTCTTGTTTAAGTATAAGCTGGCTCTTAACTGTGATATATGGCTTATTAATGTAGATCATGAAATATTGACAGGGCACGAGATACCAGGCCCCGAATGCATGTCCATTATTATCAATATTAATATGTATGTAAATCAAGCGCGACACACGTGATCTTAACATGCAATAAACCTATTATACACACGACAAGCACATGGTACTAAATATTGCAATACCCATAATTCATCTGTGATACAATGTGATTCATTTCCTGTTTTACACTTTGTTGTGATTACAATCAATATTGTTAAATGATGCTATAACTGACCAAAGGGCTTACCAGAAGATGACTAGTAAGTGATCAAGGGTATTAATGGATGGACCGTGGTCAAGATATTAGTTTTAATATTGGAAGTCAATAATATAAAAGTGGAAGATATCATAATTAAAACTGGACTTTCATTAGACTTAAGGAGACTTAATGAAGGGTGAGAATACACATGCCTTTACAGTTTCATAGCAAGCATACAAAAGTTCCCCATTTAGAGCTGCAGTTCCAGATGGTCAAGAAGGCGTACTGCTGATTAGACTTTTTGAAGAAAGAGCATACCACTTACTTTACAATTAAGAGATCAGTAGCATGCATTCTCCATTTTTTAAAACAATGGCTACCTTCCACTTTCCATAAATTCCACTTTTCTATTATTCTATTGATATTTTTTAAAACATATGTTTGAAAAAAACTTAAACTAAAATGTTTGAACCAATTTGAACATAATCTGCATTACTACACTTTTTAGACAAGTATTTGGTGCTTCCAATGTGGATGCAACATCAAAAAGACCACTGGCTGTCTCATAATTTTCAAGCAAGTGTTTGGTGTAATTCTTACTTTAATCATTTAACTCAAGGTTATAATGTGCTTCAGTTTTGGCTTTCTAGTTTTTCAGTGGTGTTCCAGAAAATGATGTTCTCAGACAGGTTAGAAAGCAACTGTACTGTACAGAAAAGATAAATACTGTTTACTTGGTAATAACCCAAAGTTTAAATGACTCCATGGATTCTAATCATAGATGGCCAGACATCTTGACCAAATCTTGTTGATTTGTCATCAATGGCTGACCACCAGACATAGTGACCAAATTTTGTTGATTTGTGTTTTATCAGATAATTACATCATTAGCCATAAGACATTTTGTTGGCTTAGAAATATATTTCACAGTGTTAGTATAAGACTTTCTACTACTATGGGTTCCAACTTGTATGACCATACATAAGAAATTAAGCCAATTTATTTTCTATCCAGTTTGTCTGCAACAAGGATTTTCTGGCTACTCACTGGGTCCAAAAAGCATACACTGGTCCCAATTTTGAAGATTAATACTTCCAAATTGACTCTGCATAAAAATTCAGTTGGAAAATTCAAGAAAAAGTGACAAAAACAATGTATCTTCAGTTTACCTCTTTACAATAATAAACCCGATTTAAATATACTGTGATGTGCTTTCAATTTACATCTGGTACAAGCAATGAAGCTTGAACAAAACAAATTCATACAAATAGTATTGCAAGATTATTATTATAAGATGTTAAAACGAGAAAATCAAGGTACCATTTTTTATTTATCCTATTTTTTCATTTTTTCCCCATTGATTGATTTTTTCCAATTTCATTTCAAGGTCTCTTTCCTAAAATGATCTGGAAAATCCCTGCATACTGCCTAGTTACCCTAGGTGTAAGCTGTGCCGTTTTAAAAAGAAGCACCATTTTACTAGTTAGGTTCTGAGAGCTATAAATGTGATAAGAGACATTCTAAGAACTATGGTCTAATTTTTTATCCTCTAATGGCAAAACCAATCTTTTTGTGAAAAACTAGAAAATTCCATTAGTGTTAAAAAATTAGGACACTCAAATTTTGTAATGTTGACAATTACTTGTACATAACTCAATGCCTCATGGGAATTGTAAGATCTTTGACCACCATATTGAAGCAGGAACTATCTGTCAATTCAATAACTCTATCGGTCAATTTAATCATTGTAAGCGCCAAATTAATCGCTCTAAATCCCTAATATAACAGCATTATTGCCACTGGTCATAATGAGATCAAACTTTATTGGATGTAGGTAAGGAGTTTAACACAGTTCTATAGAACACAACCTTCGGGATTTGAAGTCGTCAATACTGATTAAGAATTGTCATAGATAAATGGTCAGCTAATGATACATCTAATTAGCATATGTTAAATATTCATATAATCGCTCAGGTGTAAAACAACATTCAAACTTTATTAACACGCACAAGACAAACACAACTACTAGTAATTGAATTTCCTAGGATATGGAGATCTCTGTAAATTAATCTTGATATTTCTAGCATTATTACTGAAATAAAACTGTTTCTCCATATAAAAATATAAAAATCACAATTTTGAAAGATCAATAAAATAATTAACCTTCTTTAGAAATAATTTTATCAGAAGTACCATTTTTATTTTCAGAGAATAAATTGTATAGGCAAACAATATTGACCTGTCTGCTTGACCTTTAATTAAGAATATCTTTATAGGAAGATCCACACAGTTAGAATTCGTAGGTCAGACATATACATTGAGCTGTCTGCTTGACCTTTAATTAAGAATATCTTTATAAGAAGATCCACACAGTTAGAATTCGTAGGTCAGACATATACATTGAGCTGTCTACTTGACTTTTCATTAAGAATATCTTTATAAGAAGATCCACACAGTTAGAATTCGTAGGTCAGACATATACATTGAGCTGTCTACTTGACCTTTCATTAAGAATATCTTTATAAGAAGATCCACACAGTTAGAATTCGTAGGTCAGACATATACATTGAGCTGTCTACTTGACCTTTAATTAAGAATATCTTTATAAGAAGATCCACACAGTTAGAATTCGTAGGTCAGACATATACATTGAGCTGTCTACTTGACCTTTAATTAAGAATATCTTTATAAGAAGATCCACACAGTTAGAATTCGTAGGTCAGACATATACATTGAGCTGTCTACTTGACCTTTCATTAAAAATATTGATATAGGAGTATCCAAACAAGACATGGGTAGGGTTAGGATTCGTAAGTCAAGAAATACACAATGCACAATGCACAGACTAACACCAATTTTCCTTACTGTCTTAAACCCTTGAACATTGATTCTTCATATTGTTTGAAATTAGTGTTAAACATGACATAGATGAAATAAACACTAACTTGTACTCCCTATACATAAATGCACTGGTACATGACTTATTTTGACTTAAGCCTTTATCACTCCCAAGTGGAGTATAGGCCACTGACAATTCTTCTCCATCTTCCTCTGTCTTTTGCTAGTGGTGGATGTTGTTCCATGTATATTTTTGTTCTATAGCATCTATTTCTCCAGTGCTCTTCTCCATGTAAGTTTCGGTCTTCCCCTTTTTCTTTTTCCTTGAGGTGTCCATTGAAGGGCTTGGCATGTGATGTTCGTCTTGCCTTTGCGCAGTGTGTGACCCAGCCACTTCCATTTTCTCTTCTTTATTTCTTGAACAATAGGTGTTTGTTTTGTTCTTTGCCAAAGATCTTCATTTGTGATTTTGTTGGGCCACCATATCTGAAGGATGGATCTCAGACAGATGTTGTTAACTGTGAAACTCCATGTTTCTGAACCATATAGCAGGATTGATTCACATATAGCACTGGTTCATGATACATACATGTAAAATATTTGAATGAAAGCTCAAGTGGACAGGTCAATGTTGTTTGCCTATTAGTATAAATGATACAGGGAAGTTGTCCACACTTTGAACTGTTAAAATTAATCTCAATATTTCTAGCAATTTTTGCACAAAACATGTTCTATGATTAAAGCAATTATCACTCGCCAACAGATCTCATTGCCAGTATAGTAGAACATAGTAGAATATTGCAAGTTGGCTGCTAAAATGAAATGTAGAGAATCTGTAAAATTAATCTGGATATATCTAGTGGCATGTTTTTTGTAACAAACTACAATTTTGAAAGATCAATAGCATGTATGGAATCAATCACCCAAAATAAAACCAATCCAAATATTACTGTTATTACGTATGAATCATTCCAACAAAATAACAACTGATATTATCAACCTTTGACAGAACATTGCTTATAACCACTTATATCAGTGCCATATTTATCAATACTGTCAATTGATTTAGTTTCTATGACTGCATGAAAATTGTTGAAATATTTGAAATCCTGCCTGGCCTGATTCCCACTTAGAATCAATCCCAGTGTTAAGATAGTATGTAAACAAACTTGCAAAACCCTGAATATTCAAGTGGCCCCTGCCTTGCCTACAGATCATAGTGCCTTCAACTGCCTACCTTATAATCCTATTTAGGCTCCCTCTACCATCTCACAGCATGAGTGAACAAATCTTGACTGGGGTGTAAACAACATTGCTGAGTAATCTTCCCCGAAATATTCCTATTTCTTCCACAAAACTGACATTTATATCCTACAGTTTCAATTCAAGACTTAAACATAAAATGATATTTCATCCTTATGATTATGGAAGTGTTTACAACTTTGCTATAGACAATTTTTATATGAATAGTCAAGGCAGACCCAGGAATTTTGAGAGGGTGAGTCCATTCCAAGACAATATACCTCTAAAGAAGAACATTAAAAAAATTGCAAGTGTCATGCACTCTGGAAAAATATCTATGTCTGAACAAGCTCTATATGTACTTAACAAGGAAGTGTTTAATCTGTTACATATCACTATTATTCTGACATAATATAATAATTATAAATGTTACTAGAGGTCTACCTATGTCATACCACATCCCATGGTTAGGTTGCTTCTGACATCATTTCACAACTCTGTCTGCTAACAAGACAAAATAAGAGGTCTACCTATGTCATACCACATCCCATGGTTAGGTTGCTTCTGACATCATTTCACAACTCTGTCTGCTAACAAGACAAAATAAGAGGTCTACCTATGTCATACCACATCCCATGGTTAGGTTGCTTCTGACATCATTTCACAACTCTGTCTGCTAACAAGACAAAATAAGAGGTCTACCCATGTCATACAGCATTCCACAGTCAGCTTGCTTCTGACATCATTTCACAACTTGCCTACTTAAGTGACAAGACCAGAGATTAGATATTTCATTTAATAACTAATCAGATATATAAAGTTATAATTATCATTATTCATATTGTATTAAAACTTATATCACCAAGTCATTCTAAGACATTTCTAATTAAGTACATAGTGATTAATCAATTAATAGAGTTTGCCGCTGTACCACATGATACCCTCTAATGTTTGTGCAAAACACTTTTTATCCAATGAATATGGAATTGCATATGATTACATTTTCCCTTACAAACGTGATATTATTCCGAGAATTTGTGACTGACTTTTTCAAAAACATTATACACAAATGTTAAGAGGAATTGATCATGTGGTACCATGTCGAACCCCATTGCTATATCATTTGAAGACTAATCAATTATTTTGTGATTTTGGACTGATTTACCATTTTCATCAAACTCCTAAACAAAGTAAAAACTTTAAATTAAAATTGACAAATTAAGTTAAACATGTGAATGTAACTTGCAGTTCAATCAGTGCTTTGATTAACAACAATTCATTTGTCGTTTGATTTATCTTTCAGTACTGTCAGTGCTTTGATTAATGCCAAAAAAAAAAAAAACGTAAACTTGTATAGTTGTGTTGTATGTTTTGAGTAATTGAAGTGTGTTGTGATACAGTAATCAAAAATTACACAATACGGTTTACAAGTGTGATTACAGTCAGCATCAATATACCCTGCTACATCAAACAGTTTAATAAGATCTTTATCTAGGTGAGTTGCTACACCACGGTCACACATACTGGTACACATCATGGAAGAAGTCACATAGAATGTGTATAGATTTTAATTAGTTTTTCTCAGTTTTTTTATTGTTTCCTTTTGATTTCACATGTTTCTTTGAACACTTGGAATGATATTAATTATTTCACTATTACGTCAAAAACCCCACCAGGATTGATTACTGAAGGGAATGCCTGAAAAAATGATGATGTACTGACTTCAATATTCTGATAAGTATGAATTGCATGCTTACAAATCACTGAATAAAACACTATGTCAAAATGCAACAGTAGAAACCCTTTGGAGATTATAACCAATGTTAGCAACAACAATCCCTGAATAAATGTAGAGTGATAAAAAAACATGTGGAATATTCACAAATGGCTAAAAATATAAGGATGAGAATGAGACTACATGTACTGGAAGAATTTTTGAAAAAGCATGACAATTATGAAATTAAGCCATTCTGAACTTTTCTGTTAAAAATATTTTTCAAAAACCTTTACAAAGAATGGATGGTGGTGGAGGGTGTGTTACAAAAGGAAGTCTAGGTAAGTCTCCAAAAGAAAGTCAGGTACTAGTAATATCACACACCCATAATTCTTCTCCTAAAAATTGACAACCTAATTTCCAGTAACTGACAACCACTTCCTCCAACTTTTGTTAAATCACTCAACAGACCTAGTTGAGGTTTTCAATGTGAAGTTGTCCTACAAGGCCATATAAAGCAGCAGTTGCTGTCCTCTCTAGAAGATTTTGTATTTATCAGGAGTATACCAGAAATAATCTAAAGGACATAGACTTTGTTTTTGTCATAATTTCTAGGTGGCCGTTTTTGACAGATTTGACGGTACATCATATTGAAATAAGTGTCAGATTAAGATCATAACAGGACCTTCATGCAAGTCTCATCTTTCTGTCAAAATATTTGGCTTAATTAAATACACTACAAAGTGGAATGCAGTATTATATCCCTAAACAATGAAATACCAAATTTAACGCAAGGTTACACCTCCCGATACATGCCATTACAAAATTTTAATGCAAGGTTACTCCTCTGTTGTAGGTCATTGTAATTAAGACATTAATATTATTTGTTTTCCAGATTGATATCTCGGCCAGGGATCACGACATACACACCTTAAGTCAGGATCACAGTAATGCTTGTATGTCTGATAAAACATCTGGTTTAATCCAGACAGATAAAAACAGTCAGAAGACATGGAATCAAGTCCAATAAAAGACGGATCATTTTACGTTTTTATTGTGGTTTGTTACTCTAATAATGGCAATCTTTATAAAAAACAACTGTAAATCAGTCATTAAACTAATTAATTAATAATTATATCACCTTTATCTGTGTACAGGTAAACTCACAGGTGAGAAAAAAATATGATACAGTTCCAAAGGTATCTAGTTCTAGATAAGTAATTTATAGGTTTACTTCAGATGATCCCATTTAATTACAAGTTTTATATATACATAGAACATATGAAGAAGCAGAGTTTGATAAGGTTAGCGGAAAAAATTACAACATCATCATCTTAATATATACAAGTCAGTACAAAAAGAGTACAGTCAAACCTGCCTATAAAGGCCACCAAAGCGATCCCATAAAAGCGGTCAGATGACCCACTTTACTTACAAGGTTTCTATATACATAGCACATATAAAATACTGGTAGTACTGACTTTGATAAGGTTATATTTAGACATCATCAGCTAAATATTTATTTACACTCTGTCAGTACAAAAAATGTAATATTCAATTCATTTATTCCGTAAGTTCATATAACTTATTGGTACAATAAATACATTATATAACAATTTAAGTACTGTAACAGTAGATACATGATAGCACATAATCGGAGATATATTAAATAATAATAATAATAATAATAATAACAGTAAAAATAATAATACTAAACAGACATTTATAGATATAACGAGTTAACAATCATTTCGGAATTTGACAGCTTTGCAGAGATATTTACCGAGATTACACAGTTGCTTTACATTATTGACACTAAGTAATTGAATAAGTTTATAAACACTAGGTTTGATCCAAAAATATGGCTTTATATATTGCTTTCTAAGACTAGAATAAACAGGACATTCAAGAATAAAGTGGTACTCATCTTCGACAATTTCAGAACAAAAATTACAACATCTATTATTTCTCCTTGTATTACCATAACGACCAGTTTCAATTGACAAACAATGCGAAGAGAGTCTAAATTTTGCTAAAAATTTTTTGTACATTATAGGAATAGGTTTACATAAATAATATTGTAGAGTAAAATTATCTATTAAATACTGATATAAAGAACATTTAGAAGAATTTACAATTGTATTGTACAGTGTTTGTTTACATGTATCTTCCAACCGCTGTTTTATGATAGACAATGCATGTTTTGGGCAAATGCTGTTTTGGCTTAGCCAAATGTAACCAAGACCAAGAGACTCAAGCTCTAGTTTTATAAAATTAGTCCAAATGAAATTTTTAGATGTATATTTTGCACCTAATGATAACAAAACTTGATAAACATTTGATAAAATACAATTATTAGTATGCAATAAGTGGAACCAATATTTAAACATACGTATTTTTCTAATTACAAAAAGAGGCAATCTTCCTAATTCAAAATATACCATAGCATTTGGAGTTGAACATTTGACACCTAAAATCTTTTTACAAAAATCTAAATGTACACGCTCTACAGCAGGACCATTATGCACAGCCCAAACTTCACACGAATACAATAAAACGCTAGACACGTAGGTGTCAAATAGAGACAATAGTGTTTCAATATTTAAATACAAATTTTTAGTTTTACTTTGGAGTGAGTACATTGCCTTTCTACCTTGTAGCCCAAACTGTTGTTGTGTAGCGTGAAATTTGCCATTATAATTTAAAACAAAACCCAAATAATTGAACTTGTCAACAATTTCTAGTTCATTGTTATAATAAAACCATTTGTCTGTATCTTTAACATAGCCACCATTTCGAAAAACCACTACTTTTGTTTTACTTATATTAACTTTTAAATCCCAAGTCAGTGTATACTGATACAAATTATCCAACATATTTTGTAAACCCTCTTTTGTTTCAGAAAATAACACTAAATCATCTGCATACATTAATAGAAATAACGACAGTTCTTGAAGTTCATAACAACATTCACATTGAGATAAAAAATTGATTTCTAAATCATTCATATAAAAAGAAAAAAGTATTGGGGAAATTACCTCCCCTTGCATAAGTCCCATTTTGTTACTGAAATAATGGGAATAAAAACCATCAACGGTTACACAACCTCTCACTTTATCATACATTGATTTAACAACTGATAATATTTTACCTTTAATACCCTCTTTAGCTAACTTATAAAATAAAAACTGTCTATTTATGGAGTCAAAAGCACAAGAAAAATCTACAAAACAACAATATAATCTATTTTTACTAAGTAAAGATTTGGTTATAATAGAATGCAATGCAAAAATTGCATCACGTGTCCCTAGTCCTGGGCGAAAACCAAACTGGGCATCAGTCAATACATCATAGTTATCTGCCCATTGTAGAAGTCGAGTGTTGATTACAGAAGTAAACAGTTTACAAAAATGACTGATTAAACTGATTCCCCGATAATTACTGGGGTCATTTTGGGAACCTTTCTTAAAAATTGGTAAAATAACCACTGAAGACCATGTCGATGGGAAAATCCCTGAATCAAAAATTTTATTAAATATAAATGACAGGTAGGGTAAAATAAAGGGACTAGATTCGATAAAAAATTCGTTCAAGAGTTCATCTTCTCCGTTGCTTTTATCCCGTTTTAAATTTTTTATACATTTATCTATTTCCTCTGTTGTTATAGGTTGATCCAATTCCTCAAAAATAGATTGATTTTCCGAGTCAATATCACTATCCGAGATGTCACGTGGATTATCTGTTGTGTAATTATTAAACAGGTCACTGAAATGTTTTTCAAATTCATCCAATGAAACGGTAGTTGATCGCATTTTACGGCGTGAAAATTTTGAATAAAACTGTTTTGGATTATATTGTCGGAGGCTAGATAGCATGTCACCTTCCTGTCTTAGGTAAGCACGTTTTAATTTTGCTGTATAATCAAACCCGTCTTTAAAGGCCACCCAAGGGAACCTGTAAAAAAGGGCAGGTGATACTTATATACAGGTTTAAATAACCTGAATAAAGAGCGATTGGGATAAAAAAAATTACTGGCCTTAAAAACCAGGTTGTCCTTAAAAAAAGATACCGCCTTAACCCCTTAAGCCTCAGGATTTTGAGTTGAAATTAGAGGGAAATTATAGTAATTTTCACAGCTATTTTTCGGCCTTTTGCATTAATTTTGTCAAATACAAACCCCTATATATTATTAAAGCATATAACTTAAACTATTTGTTTCAATGAAATTTAGACAGATATTGGTTACCATGGCAACGGAATATCTCTTTTAATGCAAAAATTTGGGAAAAATCATTAAAATATTGCTTCTGGGTGCATGAGTTACAAACAAATGCATATATCTACGAGGAATTCACACAAAAATGATAAAAATGAATTAATTTGATACAATTCAAACTTTTATTGTAAAATATTTCAGCAATACTGAAGTTTTAGCACAATCAAATCTGTGATATATCTTTAGTCTTATAATGAACAAAATTTTGATTTTAATCTATTATTCACGATTTACAAACAAATGATGGTTGGTTTTGGATGCTTATTTTCAGCCTTTTTATTGTAAATTATTATAAGGAAACCTTATATATCCCTAAAGATAAGAAATTGCAGTTTTAATTACATTTGCAATAAAGTCTTATTATTGGTTACCATGGCAACGGATCTACATCTAATTTGCATAAATAGGTAAACAATCATTTAAATATTGTTTCTAAACGCATATCCTAACTGAATACATATAACTATTGGAAATTTACATTGAATGGGCAAAAAAGAAATGATTTCAAGCAATTTAATTCGTGTTATAACAAATATGCAGGAATACTCAACTTATATTTCAAATTTTAACTCCCAGTATGCTTTTACTTTGAAATAAAAAATATCCATTAATATATCATGACTCAATGTTATACAAATAAATGGATGTATGTTTTTAAGGTTGTTTTCCAGTGTTTTTCTTTATATTACAATAAAGAAAACCTCATGTACTCTGAAAAATAAAGAGTAAGTTTTATATGTCTTTTCCGTGATAAAAGTCTGATATCGGTTGCCATGGTAATTAGTAAAAAATTTCAGCTAATGCAAATAAAGGTAAATTCATTCAAATAGTGTTTCTTGATATATAATTCACTAAAATGTGTTTCTTTAAATTTGCATTGAAGGTACAAATGAAGAAATAATTATTCATTGAAAAAAATGAAGAAATACTCACCAATGTAACATACATGTATATATACTCTCATTAAAAAAATATCAAATACAATCTCAGAATTGAAGATTTATCCATTTATTATTAGTGGTATAAAATGTAATTTATTACGTTTTAAGGCTTTATGGTGAAAAGAGACATGGAAAATATTTTTAAAATTTGTTTCAAGTTTTAATCTACATGATCAAATTACGAAAAATCCAACAGACATAAACTGTTAACTGAAATTTTAAAATGATCCTCTATAAACTGTACGGTTGGTTGGTTTGTTGGTTGAATGTTTTTACGACACATCAGTTGTTTTTTCAGCTTCTTGTGATGAGACATCTTTTTCTTATTAATTTCAATTGTTAGTCTAAAACAAAATGGCGACATCTAGAGTACATATACGCTGGATACACCGACTGCGATGTCACAGAAAATTAAGTCCATTGCACTAATCGAACCACAACAAGGAAACCCCTTTCTTAATTTAAATTGATCCCAATCACCTGGGCTTTGAAGGTTACGCCTTCATCACTCGGTCACTGCGGCCACCTTATAAAGTGTATGAGAAACATACTGCTACTAGATTTACAATGCAATACAACCCGAACTGCATATACTTGTCATGTGCATTATTTTTAAATAAAAATTTAAAAGTATCTCATGACAAAACAATAATTAATTTATTGAGGGAATGGACCAGGTGCCAGAGGACAGAGCATATAAAGTATTAGATTGCTATCTATCATGCAAGCAATTTAATGTATATATATGTGTTTTATATGTTGGAGTCTGAATAGTTTTGTTAGATATCCAACAATGTATTATATAGGGGTGGCACTGACGAAATATGTTGAGTATTGGATATATCTAATAGAAAGGGTTGAGGTTGTGGATCTTAATAAGTTTCAATGTGATCAAAGGGTGTGGCACAGTTACTGGTGCCAAAACCTATTACAGTACAGACCTGTCGAAAGTTTAACACTAAGATAAAGGATAAGTGCCGAATCGACAGCCCATCTTGGCCCCTCATTATCAACACCTTTTGATAACTGCTATCTATGTTTCGGCGGGCGAGCTTTTCGACCAAAAGCATATCCAAACCCCTCTCCAGCCGATATTCGACTCTTTTTCGTTAACTCGGTGTTAAACTTTCGACGGGTCTGTACTGTATGTACTGTACTTCTTGTGATTAGACACACCATTTTTAAGATTTCTGGCAATCTCAGGTAGTCGAGTAAAATAAGAATTTTACATATTTTGTGTGGTGTCCAATTAGCAGCCATGTTAGATTTTTATATGCCATTACCATATCTTCAGACCAATGGTAATGTAGTGCCTGCATAGTAACATCATGTTGTTTTTGTTGTAATGTTGCTTAATGTCGCATCAGCATTTTTAGCTATCTGCGACAGAATCAAGTTGATTTAATTCTAAGAATCAATCAAAGTACAGGTTCTTGTATGTGCAAGATATAACAGTGTGTTTTTGAACTGACCGGGGTTCGAATCCACGACGTCCCACTCTAGAGACACACACTAAGTAGACCCGATATGGGAAATAATACACGCGGTAGTACATATGCATGCATATTTATATTCACTTGGAAATTCTAATTTATGATACTTCGGTAAATTAAAAAAAAATAAAAAATAAAAATCCAAGGACGAAATCACGAAATGTATACTCTATAAAAAGACCTTCCATATACTGATATACAGATCAATCTTTTATAAAGCCATGTTTCCATCTACAAGCTCTAATAATAAGAGGTATACATTAGCTATATATAAAATAAAATAATTCATTGAACTACATGCAAGTTAAACTAGTTTAAATGCATTTCATTTGGTTCAGTAAAGATGTGTTACCGTGGAATAAGGTAATGTAATCATCTGTTTTACATTGATGTCAAGAGTGTTTCAAGGTTGCCAAGTAAAAGTTGATGTCGAAAACAGGACTACCCGGAAATAAACAACCTTCGGCAAGTGAAATGACAACATTTGTCTTCTCAAACAAGCATAGAACTGACATTCAAGGGTCAAGACTTTAATATGTCCTTGTACTTTTAAATTGTTTCAGTCACGGAGACTAATTAATACTCTCAGGTGATTTACATCATTTAAATTGGCACCGGAGTATGGACCATAGCAATTTTAGCTACAACAAAATCTGCTGCACAATGCGCAGGATAAATGTTTTGAGTTTTCTTAGTTGGTAATGTCGAAATTACTTTTTTATTTGGAATGTATATACATTCTAAACTACTGCATTAGTTTTATAAGTTTTAAAAATTTCAAATATACTATAGAGTTTTATATTTAAAATCTTGGGAATACATCATAATATCAGATTTTAAATGCCAGCCCAAGGTTGGCAACTTTCAAGATAATTCTGAAACAGTGCTGGGTAAATTGAGGCCGAATCATCAGCAATATCAAACATGTCCTACCACCATTAGGGCAGAAAATTCGGCGTAGGGTAAATGAGGATATAATTGAATAAAAATTGACATGCATGTATTATTTCTCATTCGGGGCTTGCTAAAATGTTGACCCGATAGTTTGAAACCTAAAATCGACATTGTTTTGTTAGAAGTGACCATACAACATGTAGCTATTGTAAACATGGTGAGTTATCTTTGAGTAGAGATTTGTTTAATCCGCGAAGCTTTAGGGGCAGGCTGGTGGTTTTCTAGATTCATACGGACCTATGGCCAGAATTCATCTCGTGATACATGTTAGAAATCTGACTATCGCCATCGTAAGTACATGTTGTACATCGGTTTCTGTGCAATTAATTTGTTGATTTTCTGCAAATGGTTTGTGAATATGGGATTCCCGTGGTTCTATTTATAGCACATGTTTATTTTTATATCGGGTGACATTTCCGTCCGTATATATCATATTTGTTTACGATCATCGGTGTTCCGATATTTTTAATCAATTTTTTCTCATTTTTAGCATATTAGTTAAATTCAAACCCTTAAATTTTATTTGTGTAAGACGTCATATTTTCTGAGATTTACCGCCATACCGGCCTGTCCTTGTCCTTATGGCCAGGTTACCGTGAGTAACATGTGCCACCGGGAAATAAACTTTAAAAAAAAATAAAAAATAATAAAATTATATAATTTCTAACAATACTTAGTTCATGTAGTTATCACAATAAAAACTTATTTCGGTCTTTAAAATAAAATAATATATGTATATTTAGAAGCCGCTGTCCAGCTAGATTTTAGAAACACCACGTGATAGTTCTGCCGAAAATCTGTATAGGTATTGAAAATGTCGGTGTTTATAACTATTCATAAATACTTAAATTTTTGATAAACAACATTAATTTTGATATTTTTAAAATATGAAATCCGTCTACTTTATAGGCATGTCACTTTTGTTGTTTTTATAAAGTTTATTGTCCGGTATTTTACAACTTAAACTTTGCGATTTTTTAATATTTGATTTTTTTTCTTATGACGTCGATATTTTTCTTAACATTCAAGTAAAATTTTCACATCATTAGAGTGTACCTAGAAAAACATTTTGAGAACAAAAATTGAAGTCCCGAAAGAAAATTTTCATTTGATACCATATTTGTCAAATTCTGATGAGTATTAACGAAATGACGGGCAAAAAAAAACTATGGCTTGAGATTTACGTTGACGCCAAAAAAATGCGTAGAAATGCGTAGTTGAGGCTTAAGGGGTTAAAGGAAGGTTTGACTGTGTATGGCAAATAATTATAATAACCAAAACTTTCAACAAGCACTGTACATAATACATATTCTAATTCATTCTGTATGTAACGCTCGTTTTCATTGGCTAACGTCAACAATTTGCGACAGTATAACCACCGATATACTGTCGCAAATTCTGACAGTAAAACCACAATATACTGCTTCAAATTTTTTGGGTACTTGCACGTGCGCATGCGGTACTGAACCATCTTGATGGATTAATGTAAACTTACACAGGGTATGACAGAGATATATCAATCGAGGATGAATATTTTCCTGTCATTGAAAATATTACACTGTTAGTGGTGTAGGATTCTTTTACTCAGACGCCAAAACTCGATTTGTAAACAAATATTTGCATCAGATCATGCCACCATCCGTGTCTTCGGAAAATGATGTCATCAAATTTTGTTGACGTTCTTGCGTAAAATGATTATGACGTCATCAATGTAGTGTCTGTAAGTGATCGTATGATATCTCATCCGGAAGGCACTTTACTTTTTCGTAGAATCAGATTTGAAAGTCAGTTCAAGGATGGTAGAGGAACACAGAGTGCCCTGAGAAAAGAAATCTAACAACCTTTTGCAAACTTACAAATTTTCTCACTTAGATCTGTGCACAGCAGGATTCAAGTTAGGTGGTGTATGGATTTGTGATCTGTAAGAATACTTTAGACCACTCAATCACCAAGGCCCATGTCTTCAGTTTAGACATGCATTTCTAACTGTTAGGGGTTCAAAATGTTTTGTAATGAAAGATCCAAGACCTTTTGACTTCAATTTTAAAACTGAAATTAGATTCATGTACAATTAAGTTATAATATAGAAAAAGTAAGATTATTCTAGTAAAAAGATGGCAGGTCCATGGGACTTTTACAGTTTAAATATCAAGGGTCCTAATGAAAAATAATTAGGCCCAGGACCTCAGACTGTACATGGTTCTATGTATGTCTTTCTTTGAAGTACATGTAACATCAAGCCTGAAGTTATAGCTAACATTTCAATAAAGAAATAGACCTTAAACACTTCAATACAATTGTCAGCTGGATACATCCAATGTTCGACCCTAAAACTGGCAGCAGAAAACTGTACTGAATTCCAAATGAGAAAAAAACCCACCAATTTACATTTAGGTACTGAAAAATTGATGTCAAATAAAACATTAATAATAGGAGTCATTCTATTTCTGTAAGTCTGTAAGTAAAAGATAAGAAGTATTGCCAACATTAAATAGTTTTTTCATCGTTTGATCTGTTACTTTTTAAAGTCAGGATCCGATCACCTATAAAATCGAAAACAAATATCACCGCGGGATATGTCACAAAAAAAATCTTTAAAACTCTTGTTTAACAGTAATATAATAACTGAATAATTCAAACATCTCGCTGATGATGTATAACAATTTTGCGTCTCTGGAATAATAAGATGGGATATTTTTTTCAGAAGTTGTATAGTTCTTTTTGTCTTCTTTATTTATTTGCTTTATGAGGATACACAGAGACCACGTAATTTCTGCTTCACAGAATACAAATAAACGTGTCAGTGTTAATACTGCAGATATCATCTTGTCTGTACTCTGGAAAATTAATTACCTTACACCAAATTTATCACAAACAAAACAATGTATTCTTCATAAAAATTAAATTTGAGAATTAAGTTAAATGATTAAAAGTTAAATTTGGATAACTCTTAGTGCAGACGACTTTGATTTTACTTCCAGATATCTAGGAGTTCAAGTTTTTAAAAAATTGACTTTTAAAACATACAAGTCCATATTCAAAATACAATCTAAAAAACAAAGCAAAAACTTTGAAAAATTACAAATTTGGTTAAACACATACACTTCAATCGAGACTTGGTGCTCTGGAAGGGTAAACACCTCCAGTTTAGCTAGTTACATCAGTAATGTGTGTAATCAAAATGGAGAATGAAAGGAACATGGAACTATGGGAAGTGAAGGAACATGGAACTATGGGAAGTGAAGGAACATGGAACTATGGGAAGTGAAGGAACATGGAACTATAGGAAGTTAAATATATCCATACAAAGACATCATATTATTAACTTTTACTGCTATTTTCAGGGCGAATTTGTATTTAGATTAATCTTTCAAGTTTTCTAAAATTGTGACCCACAGTAAATAGCACAAAATTACAGATGCAGCATAAAACAACTTTCAACCAGCCAACCAACTAACCTTCTGACCAACCAGTCACAATTATCCGTAAGATTTGACCAACTAAACAATTATCAGTAAGACTTAGCTATAATCTAAAAAAATTATTTTCTCTTATAGATAGAATTTAAAGAAATTTTCAATCAAACAAGATATTAACAGCAATCATCTTATTTTTCCTGTACGTAATTATTTCGTAGAAAAGTAGTAAGAGGGATTTCCGTTTGGCAGAAATGGCGTGCTTGAAGTGATTACATAAAACTGACCAATCAAATCCCTTTATTTAATTAGATCTACTTGATACAGTATGGCGATTATTCATCATCCTTTTGTTGCCTGCGGCGATTAACAGAACAGTCTAATTTACAGATGTAATAATAAGCCTGTAGCTAAAATCACAAACTTCTGATTTTTTCTGATTTAAGTTGGTTACCATCTAAATATGGACAGTAATGAAATAAACCATACATGAACGAATTACAATACATTAGAAGACATCATAGTCTTTATCAGTATTCACATTTTAAATCAACAATGATTTGATTTTGTTTATAGAGATTTTTCTGGCCATTCTGGAAAAGAGAACTTGGAATGAAATTGGGAAAAGTTAATCAACAAAATCCACATTTTGAAAAAAATTAAGTAATGAAGACAAGAATCTGAATTCTGATTATCTTTTAATACTAATCTTGCAGTAGAAGTTGCATCCCTTGTATCAGATGTACAATGAACGCACATCACAATATAAAGATTATAAAGGCATACAAGCTACAAGGAAAACCTAGTGTTTTCACTTTCCTTGAGTTTTGTAATAAACTTTTAATGCAGTCACTTTGGGAATATCTACCTACAAAATTGGACAAAATGTAAGCTTTTTGCTGTTGGCAATGGTTTTTTTTTACCACATCCTGTTAAGTTAAAGTCTGTCCCGAGCCATTAGGCCCATCAGGCCGGAGCTTATCCCGGTTTCGGTGGCATTAAGCGACTGAGAGTACAAGACTCTCCCCTGAATGGGACGCCGGTCCATCGCAGGGTTAACCTCCAGCATTTTGCTGGTACTCATTTATTTTTCAGCTGAGTGAACTGGAACAACGTGAAATTAAGTGTCTTGCTCAAGGACACAACACATCGCCCGGTCCAGGGATCGAACCCACGACCTTCGATTCATGAGTCCAACGCCTTAACCACTAGGCCACACGCTTTCACACCACATCCTGTGACGAGCAAGAAAAATTTCTGCTTTAGTTCCTAACTTACCTGAATGAATTCCAAAAGTGTAGAATGAAGCAGAATTGATACAAGTCGAGTAATAGTTGTTTTATGCCAAAATCAAGATCCTTCAAACAAGATTTGGAGAATCCAAAGGCAACTAATTACCTGACCAACACCACTGACAACTGCAAGTTGACAAACTTCATAACACTAGAATCTTTAATCAAGGAAATTTGAACCTATGTAGTGAGAAGGAACTGTGATCGGTTGGCTGGTCATGTGTCTTGACTGATGAAAACCTAGAATATTTCTGACATATGTAATATCAATCAACACAACATCAAACAGGACATATAAGTTTAGTTTTTGCTTTGTTATCATTTCTCTTTTTGTTTAAGATAGATAATTCTTTGTGAAAAAATAATTCTAATTTCATCATGTTTTATGAAAAGATGTGACTATCATGCATTTAATAATCAACAAAATTATACAAATTTATGTCCAAATTCCAATGCAAAAAACAAAGTAAAAACTTTGAAACTGGCAAATAAATAGAGGATCTTGCATGAGTGTTTATGTAATATTGAATTTATTAAACGAGTTGAATAATTTTTTATGCAACAAGCCTTGACGAGTTTAATAAATTCAATTTTCCATAAACACGAATGCAAGATTTTATTTATTATATATATAATCCCATAAAAACTGGGTTTTCGTAGATTTAAAACTAGTCTTCTCATTATAAGAAAACAGCTGATTCACTGCGAAACACAACAAATTCACGTAACTGTGTACATGCGCCAAAAGTAATCCTGCTGAAATATTAAAAGTAAACAATAGTCTGTCCGCATGATACAAAAACAAAACAAACAGTTTCAATTTAAATACAATGTATCTTCTTTTCAGAAGAAAAGTTCAAAAGTATCAGCTTAAATTGGAATAAACAAACAGTGTCAAATGAAACAAACAATTGTGAACTAGGTCATTTATGTGACGTCACTCTGGAATGACTTTTATGCTTTTATGACGTCACACTCATTCAATACGATTTTTATTGTATGACCGTATTACATGGATTATTGAGTAGATTATATAATAAAGTTAAATACGTAAACTTCCACCAGGAAAGTGAGGCCATGTGCTCCGGAAGGGTAAGCACCTCCTGCTTAGTTAGCTAGCTACACCCACCATGTTTGAAATCAAAATTGAGAATTGAAGAGGCACCCAAAATTATGAGACATCAAAAATTAATTACTGTCAGTATATATAATACTATAGATACATAAAGAAATTGTTGGAAGGGTTTGTTTCAAAACAATCTTATATGTATTTAGTACCAAAAAAATCAAATTTATTGTTCATTTCATTAATTATAAGTCTTCACAATATGATGGCAATGTTTGTTTTAATTTTAGGGGTGGTTGTAACAAATAAAAGCATGAGAAAGCATGAATGTATATAAACGGTTCTGAGAAGGTGTAAATGTAATCCACATAGTTACATGTTGTTATGTAGTCTATATGTTGCTACTGGATATAGGAATTTCCTGTTGTTCACAAGCACCTTCTCCCACATAGCACCTGCTCTCACAGCTACCTGTACTTATTTACCTAAACACTTTATTAATATATATGTTAAGCAATTTTTATTCAAAACTTGGTCAAATCAGTTGAAGAGGAAAGAAACGTTATCATACCTAGGATCTGCCTCAGAGGAAATATAACCTAGGCAGTAAGAGGGTGTTACATGACTGATTGATTGATTGTTTGATTAAATGGGGTTTTACATCCCAGTCAAGAATATTTCATTTACATCGAGACACACCACAAGCTATAGATCAAGTCAATTTTGTCCTTTGCAGTGCTTTCACAACAATGTGCAGGGAGGGTTCTTGAGCATGCCACACCTACTATGGCGATGTGACATCAATTTTAAAGGTATCTTTGAATTTCATTTCTGAATGACAAGTGCTTAGTGAAGTACAGTCAATCTAAATGACATGTGTTGGTTAAAGAACAGCCTCTACCATGTCTTGGTCAGTGCTGGTCAGGTATTGTGATAATTAAAATACACATGCTTTTACACTGCTGGGCAACAATAGAAAGGTTCAATAAAAACTGAAATAACTGGATAAATTACGTGTTAACTTATATAATTCTTGCCTAAGGTCATAAAACCCACAATATCACAGTCCAGATAAATAAAAGTTTTCAGGTTTCAATAACAATATCAACGTATTAATCATTTACCGTATTAACTGTGATAAACATCCAGTAATACATGTATCCCCCAGATATATTTAAACTAAAATATAACAATCATCGTTACGATTTCACATGAACAACATGACATGATTAATACAATAAAATAATATTGTTTCATTCAAACACTGAGATATGAATTTATTTTCTATATCAATGTTATTGTTAACAACACAATCAAAAACTTTCACTCCAGTAAGCATTTTATAATCAGATCACTTCATTAGGCATTTTATTAACAGTTCATTTAATTTAGAATTTAGAATTTTTATAAAACTACTGGGATTTTCAATATCTATATTTTTTACCAAGGGAATAAAACCATATTGGTACTGATTTATATTGTGTAGTGTGTGCACTAATGCACATTCATAAATAATTTAGATTACAATTATTTTTATTATAGGAAAGAAGTTAATTTTTGTTTTTGTTATGGAAGTATGAAAAAATTGGACATTTTGCACAATGATTATTTTGCAATGTGAATTATGTTACAATTAAGATTACAGTTATTTTTATTATAGGAATGAAGTTAATTTTTGGTTTTGTTATGGAAGTATGAAAAAATTGGACATTTTGCACAATGATTATTTTTGCAATGCGAATTATGTTACATGTGCAATGTCCAATTCTTTCATACTTCAAAACAAAAAGAAAAATTAACTTCATTTCTTATAAATCAATTTATAGAAATTTCAAGATAACAGGACAAATGTAGCAGGACTGAGCTTGTTGTCGTGTTGTAGTGCTGTATGTAGTTGATATAATCAAGTGATTTAATGCCAGATATTTTAGCCTAGTAGAAGAATGTTCATTTTTCATCCAGGAGCGCTGGGTTCGATCATTAGTCGAGACACCTTTTTTCAGGCATTGTCTCTAACATGTTACACACATAGCCATCTTGGATTAGAATCTGGAATGTGGATACAAATAATTTCATAATGCTCATTGAAGATTCAAAAGTGACCGACTAAATGATAATCACAGTAAAACCACTGACTTCACGTAATCTTTAGTATTTTAAAACCATTTGTTCCATTTTTCAAAACATACTTTCTTTACTTAATGATACGAAACATTATCTAAATATTATCCAATTATATTTCAATTTCTGTCAAACTTCTTTTAGCTATTCCTTAAAACTGTTTTAAAAGTGAATAATTTACTTTCTATTTTTCAAATCTAAAATTTCTGTCAAACTTTTTTCAGATACTCTTAATCTGTTTTAAAAGATAATCTAAATTCAATTTTTCAAATCTAAAATTCTAAAAAAAATAAGATAAACAAAACCAACAAAACCAAAAAATGTTTAAGTTTAAAACAAATTTACTTCAATTTACCACACAGTTAAGCTTCCTGTCATCTGTCAATTATCAAATATCGAAATAATGAGGTCCAATTTGTCAAACCATTTAAAATTAGCCAAAATAAATTTTACAAATTTGTCAAACCTTTTAAATGCACTAAAATAAATTTTACACAAACAGATTTAAAAGAATTAACCCTTTTTATACCATTTTTCAGATTTTTTTTTCTATTCACTTAGTTCAATGTGAGAGTTAAAGACAAATAATAGAAAGAGAGAAAGAATGAAAAGAAAACGATGTTATCATTGCCTTAAAAACGTTAAGAGACATCTCCTAATGAGACAAATCACACCAGGACCCCTTCTTCTATTATACCAATTTCTTATTTTAGGGGTAAAAAACACCATTAAAATTTCAAAACTAAATTTAAAAAAAAAAATAAGTCAGACATTGAAAAAACCAACAGTAATTGTTTCACCTATTTTCTCTACTTCTGAATACCAATCTTATCGTCCAACAGATATCACTCAACAAAATTCTAAAACTTTTTTGAAAGAAATTAAGCTACATTAATATTAAAATAATTGCTTATACTGAGACAGTTTTTTTTTATCTTATCTGCCTTTAAATTTTTCACTTTGATGATAGCATGTCAGAAAAATAACTTTGTTTTGTTTTTGGTCAATTTGTAGTAAAGGGACATTTAGGAACGTGATTTAAATATCTGATATTCATTTTTTTTTTTACATCAAAACAAGCTATAATTGTTTTGAAGTCCTTGACAATGTTTTTAAATTTTAATTACCAGTATGCACTTTTACTAGGCAGTGCTAGTGGTAAAGATAAAAATTTTCATTTTGTCACTAATATAGCAATTAAAACCAAAATGGTAGGTCAAAATGTTCAATTAGGTTGTTCCTACTGTCAAATTCATTTCCCCTGTAATTTCAAAATTTCCGTTTCACATACATTTAATAAATAAATTATAGAAATCTGCAATGCAAAAATCTGTGACAAAATAAATAAATAAATAAATAAATAAATAAATATAACTAGTTTATAAATCACATCAATATTATGGGTTAGAAAATATTTAAATACATGTATTAGTAATATAATACTTAACTTTTATCTTCAAACAAAACTTTTTTATACAAAACTGCTAAAACATTAGTTAAATTATGTCAAAGCAATTAAAAAATCTATTAAAATCAAACGACTTACCTTGAAAAAATATCTTCCTCCCTCCCCCTTCTCTTAACTGTGCAAAAAAATATCAAAAATACTGATGTGTTAATCCCCCTCACCTTAAAGAAATAATTCCTCCATATACGTGTAATGTTGCGTTTTATATCTGTATCAGTAGCCTTTCCTCCTCCTTGGCTGTATTAGTAGTAGAGGCTGGTGACAACAAACGTGTAGTATCCTGGCGATAACTTACATACTCTGAAACAGATAGAAGAATAACCACACTGAATTATCACTTCTACCAATAATTACCCGGCTGGCTAGCTACACCATAATGTATTAATCTATACATGTATAACAGGGCTGGTCTTACACTCAGAGCCAGCCAGCGACGACATGTAAAAACTCTTGTCTATAGATCCTAAAGAGATCTAACTACGAGTTATAATATTATGTCTACCCGCTTCTCCTTAATAAATTCAGGTAAGTGAATTTATTTTTCACGATTTTAAAATTTCTATAAATGTGAAATGTAGCAAGTTTACTTTATAAATATGTAAATATATGACATTTCTTTTCAGTTTTTACAATAAGTTTTTGTTATTCATTACTATTTACTATTTACATAATAGTGTTGATATATATATATATATATATATATATATATATAGTACCTGTATGTACCATTTTAAGGTGTTGAGACAAACAGATAACAGACAGACGGATAGACAGATACAGGTGTTTTAATTAGCTGTAAAAACTCCAGGTAGAAACAGGTAAACTCAGAACAAGATAGACACAATCACAATATTCTTTAATTAAACAATTCTTTTTAATGTAAAAAGTGTATAATCATTGTAAAGATTATTACTTGTAAAAGTTCACTTCTATACCCCACCTACCATAAACACAAAGATACTTTGTTAATGTGGACAATTTTATTGTTAAATTTATTGAAAAATTTACTGAATGACCAATTACATTTTTTAGTTTCATCAACTATACTGAAAAGATATTTTGCTATTGTATGATTGAAATTTTTCAGAGTAAGGAATTTTACATAAAGCCTATCTGTTGATTAATTTTAAACTTCTTCAGTAGAAATTAAAATTAAGCAGATGGTGTAAATAGAACTCTAAAAATGCTAATCAGAAATAAAATATTAATTCGATTGATTGATTGACTTGTCAATGTATAACTGTGAGAAGGGATATACTGGTCAATGGAGAAAAGGTGGTCATAGTTAAAGGTACAAATTAGCTTGTTTTATATGGTACAGGTCCCAGTTTCACAATCATTTCTTAACTAAGATTTTCCTTAACTTAAATTTAGCAAATTTTGGTAATCTTTTTGGAACTACTTATGAAAATTTTTGTCTGGTCTAATGCAAATGTTTTAATCTAGAAATTATCTTAAAATTGACACCTTAAATTCCTGAATATCTTGAAAATTAACAAAATTATGAAGATTTGAAATTTTGCAAAATTTAAGTTAAGGAAAATCTTAGCTAAGAAACAATTGTGAAACTGGGGCCTGGTATTCACCCTCCCCTAAAACAGTTTGTACATTGACCCATAGGCCACATGAAGATGTTAATCTCCCACAATCATCATCACCATTATACTTGGCTGTTTTTTCTAACTTATAGAAAATTATGTATCATCTTAATACTGTTATGTGAACATTAAAACTGGTCTCTCTTTAAAATTTTAAATCTAGTAAGAGACGCACCAATGGGCTATGTTTTTATATACCCGTTAGTCACCCTCCCCATATTATAAGGTATATATATATATCAGTAGTCACCCTCCTCAACCCCGTTGTAACAGATTGCTCTTTCTGATTTTTATAGAATCAAGTAGCATCTTATTGTGCTGGGTACATTTAAACTGGTCTCTCTTAAGAATTTTATATCTTGTAAAAGATGTCTGACCCAAATTTTGAAAATGGGTAGTGACTTTTCTTTCTCCAAGTACTCGACATCATGAAATAAAAGTCACAGTTCTTTCGGATGGGAACTTAAAATAAGTGAGTCCTGTGTCACAGTGGGCGTGGCACGATTTAGAACCCTGCTGTAAAAACTATTAAACAAGGCACATGCAAAATTTCTGCACCTTTGTCTATAGCTGGCGATGTCTTGATATAAGTGAAATATTCTTAACTGGGACGTTAAACACCATTACTCAACTCTACTCTTGTAAAAGATGCACTAATGGTCTATGTTTTTTTATTTCTTTAACTTTTTATGAAAACACTGTGATCAAATAAGTGCTAGACAGTTAATGAATTTCTTACAAAAGACATTCTAATGGGCTAATTTTTTAAATTTTTTTATTAAAATGATGTAATCGAAATCAGTACTAGACATTTTAACTCATTTGAAAATGGAACTTACAAGTAAACAGTGCTGTATCTATCTGAAATAAATAAGAATGTAATCTTGAGAATTGTGAAAATCAATCATTATGAGATCCACATATATTATCTTTAGATAAATCAGGTATAGTGTGTCAAGTTTGACCTGACCGTTTGACCTTTAAATTTAAATATTAGATTGGGCTAATAGACTGTTTGATTCAGGTAAGACAGCATATTTCATTACCATAAAGTACTGGTACCCAGTATAACCATCATCTATCCTTATATATCAACTTAATAGTCCTAAATTACACAATAGATATATCTGTTTGAATATTAAAATTAAGGGTCAAACAGCCAGGTCAAACTTGACCCATGTTATTTTCTCTGCTTCTATAAAGTAGATATATAAATACTAGATGTTTATATATCAGATATACCACCATTACATAATCTCTCCCCAAGCAGCTTATAAAAAATGTGTTTATTGTCTTGTTGTAACTGTGGATTTTTTTCTGCCAGTAACTTGTTCCACTTGGATCAGTTCCAGCACATCAGCAGATTTTTTTCAGCAGTTGATAAAACTTGACAATAAAATCAGCCCGTTAATATGCTGATTACAAGATGAAACCACAGATGAGCAGGCTTACAATAATACACCATAGATTTGCTATAAGGTCTTGTCAGAACTCTTTTGTTTTTTAAGGTACAAAGATAAAGTGATAGTTGGTACAGTATCAATACCTCAGATGAGCTGGGAAAGAATAACTGAGTTGCTATAATACACCATAGAATTTGTTTTTGATATTTTGCTGTTTATTTTCAAACTCAAATATGAGCTCATATTGTAATTGTTTTGTTTTGGAGGATAAAAACATTAAGTGATAGTGGGTGCAATATCGATACTGCATGCTTAGAGGAACATTCTATCAGCTGCATCTTGTCTAAAACTTGTACTATATTAAACAGAAAATGTTGAGCAAGTTTTTGAAAATCTAGAATGAATGATATTTAGTAAACTCTACCTAATTAACTTAAACAGTTAGGGGTACTGGTATGTGCTAAACTGTGGCCATTACCCAATGAAATGTGTAGTCAATGATTACTAGACTGCCATAGGTCTAATTCCAACAGAAAAGTTTGAATTAATGGGCTGGATGAGGGGGGTGGATGAAATGATGTTTTAATGTCCCAAGTCAAGATTATTCCATTGAAATCAAAGTGGTTATTTCAAGAACGTGTAAAGGAAACCAAAATAACAAAAGAAAGCCAAATGAATATTCTCACAAGAAAGGACTTGACCAGAGTGGAGCAGATTGAGGTGGTTATATCAAGAATAAGGAATGCAAGAGAATACAACCACCTTTAGCAAACTAATTGAACAATCTCACACTTAGGAAATGTCCAAAGTGGAACTCAAAGCTAACATAGACTGTAACAAACACTGCAATCTGTAGGGAAGGGGGTGCTTCAAATTGTACTGAGTGAACTGTGGATACATCTTGTTGAGAGACATCTGTGCATAGGACACACAACTTCATATAAATCACACGTACATGTCATAATTCAATGAAATCCTCAATAAATAGGTAACTACTACAGTATGTATAAACAGATTGACTTGTGTGTTAATGTGGTACGTGATCATGACGTTTTGTCTGTGTAATGACTAAAATTTGAAATTAAACTTATAAAGACTTAAAATCAATACATGATGGATTGCTCTGTCCTTAGTTATTTAACTTTATAACACCATTTTTCTAGGTTTCCACAAATTTGAAATTATTAGTAGCCAAATATCTAGAATTTTTGAAAATATAGTTCTCTTTTTAATTTTTAACAAATTTGCTGAAGACGGTTACATTTTGAACAAATTTCTCAGAACCTAGTATCCAATGGCGAGAATGGAAGTAAGGCCTGGTGCTCGGGAAGGGTAAGCAGCAGCTCCTCCTTAGCTAGCTACACTCCCCCCCACTCACGTGTCTCATTAGAACTAGGAATAAAAGGAGCATGAATCTATGGTATGTCAAATATATCCGGAATAATTTTAGATACAGAGACATCATACTTACCAACAATATTGTGATGGCCGTCATATAACTTTTTGTGGGCCTTGATAAGCCTTGGCTTACAATATACCCTGGAGTCAACAATTTATTTGTAATCAGACCAAGAAGAAGATTCTTTTAATCTTTTGATTACAGCTAAGTAAGTGTAGAAATGGGACTGCTTTTATATATACACCAGGTATTCTGTAGTGTAGGTATTCAAAAATCACCACAATTAAACTTTAAAATCCAAGTATTTACATTTTAAATAATAACAATCATTACATTTTAACTTTGATTTTCAAGTGTTGTTATAAGTCTGACACAAAGAAGTGGGCGTCGCCTACTCTAGAAGTGGGCGTGGTCCTTGCATGTCTTGACAAGATGAAGGTACCAGTTATGTATGTTTATAGTGGGTTTAATAATAGATAGATAGGCAATATAACAGTTCTTCACATCAGGTGAGCAACCTAACAAGTACTAACAGCTGGTAACTAATGCCAATTACAGTTCTGAATAAGGACGATTTGACATTGTTTGTACCAGCTAGTGTACAGTTGAGAAAACCAGGGTTAAAACCACAGATTTTGAAGGTTAATGGTGTCACAATTGTACAGTTGGTCAAACCAGGTTCAATCCAGAGGTTTGAGGTACCACAGTAATGCTCCATGATAACATAGTCACCTTGCATATCGCCTCAATATTTTTAAGCCAGGGTGGTTGATACCAGTTTTGAAGGCTTATGCTGTCACTTGGTCAAACCAGGATCAAATATACATGTTTGAAGTATTGCTCTCTGATAACATGATCACCTTGCAAATTGCCCAACTATTTTCAAGTCAAAGGATCCATTTCTTCCCTACCGTTTCTTCTATGTTTTCTTTTCATAAGCGTACTTCAATTCATTAAAAAACCATCTTTATACTACAATAATTGACTGAATAAATAGTTGCCTAATGAATCAAGATGTTACTGTATACGTATATTTGAAGGCTATTACTTTAACTAATTAGCCATATAAGGTGTCAGTTTAAAACAATTCCAACTTGGGATCAAAAGTTTAATTTCGACTTATATATACTTAAAATGCTGATTATAAGTATATTTTAGCTGACATAAAAAAAAACAAAAAATAATTTCCTCTCATTAAAATTTTTTTAAATCCCAACAGTACATGAATAAAGAACATTTGACCGATATATGTTATGTAATGTATTGAAGTGTCGGCTTCCTTCCTCTGTATTTATGTGATGTCCATTGATCAATCTTCTGTACATAGCATACATGTATAACATCTATCACTCTCATCTTAACAGGATACTCTTCATCAATGTTAATTTTCTGACGTCTTTTTTCAGAATTTGTAAAGACATAAGACAATTTAAAAATCCAATCAATTATTTACAATTTTTTTATGATCATGGACGTGTGAGTTTGAGTTTGATTCTGTGTATATTATACATGTATTTGTGATTCATGATACTGTAAACCAACTTTTATTTGCGGATATTAACTTTCTCCATTCTCTTACCAAAACCCATTTACAACTATAAACTTTCGCGATTTGGATTTAAGCTGAATATTTTATATTAATATAACCATTTTCGTAAACAAGTTCGCAGCGCAACTTTCGCGATTATTTTGTCCTCAAGAAATATGCGAAAGTTAATCACACATGTTGGTTTACAAAGTTGGTTTACAGTGTTAAAATAGAAACAAAATTTGAAATAGAAACCAGAGCAGTTTTTAAAGAAACAAATACCCATATTCATCATAGGTGGAGTGGGTGTCTCACCCAAGCTGACTTTCGATGAACAATGGCGTAGATGTTGAGTGGCATGGTTTTAGCACTATTAAAAGTCTCCTGCACTTTACAATGTATGCAGTATATTACAAACGTCACCAAATTATTGAACTGACAATAAACACTGATTGGAGTAAAAGTAATTAAACCTCTAAATCTGCCTTAATAAAACTTCTAAATTTGTCCTAAAGTCCATTTACGATCCTTTAGTCTCTCGGTCTTTCGTAAAATTCTCTAAAACGAAACGTTTTATTGTAAAAGTAAAATCGTACATTTATTATACAATTCATGCCGTAATTAATTTTTAATATTTCTATCCTTAAACTTTTCTCAGTTTTGCCCCATACTCCGTAAATTTTGGTCAATTTTGAGCAACGGCTATTTTGTCCAAGTCCTACATTTCGGTCGAAACCATTTCGGACAGGGAAATACTGATCTAATTTGCATAAGAAATACTTATCGACAATAAGTTGATACGCAACACTACCCATGATTGACAGGGACGGATATTGTTTTCATAATTTGTTTTTAAAATTACTTCAAAATTGTTTAAATTTATCCACATATGGTGTTATAGTTCTGCACGTAAGAGTACGTCATGTACTAAAAATTTTTGTTTACAAGATTTTTGTACGGAATATAGCATTCTTGCCACAATTCACGTGTAAATCATTATTTGAGACAACGTTCTCTCTCTCTCTCTCTCTCTCTCTCTCTCGTTGTACCATAATTCTTACTGAAATTCATTTAAGAACGGTGATACTTAACCTTGACAAACTTAAAACAATTCACGTGCAAATCATTATTTGAGACAATGCTCTCTCTCTCTCTCTCTCTCTCTCTCTCTCTCTCTCTCTCTCTCTCTCTCTCTCTCTATTTGTACTATTATTCTTAAATGGTAAATTATGATAACTAATTAAAATTATAAATCGTGTGTACGGATAAGTAGAAAGACTGCAAGAACTTTGTCAAATCTACTTGGTGGCTGGCAAGAACTATCGATGTACACGTGTTGTAAAAGTCGGTCAACTTTGACTTTAGCATTATAATAACAAATATTTCTGATCGTTGTAGCAGAAAATATGGATTAAATAATAACGATAAATTAACAACTGTGTAGATTTTTTGAGACATTCACTTAAAAAAGTGTTGTGATATTATAATATACATACACGTGGTTGGGGTGACTATCTTTGTAGAATCGAAGAAGATTGTGTAAATGACCCGTAACAGAAACTGATTAGCATATGAAAAACCCTCTCACTCCTGTTTTTGGTATCGCCGCAAAGGTTAAAAAAATGGCGCTAAAATATTTTACATAGCGATATCAAAGGCAATATTAAAAAGTTTTAATATGAAGTAAAGAGTGTAGATTAGACACCGGTTACACTAGGCCACATTACGGCATGGGCTTGTTTTCACGATGCAAAAAGCTATGATTTTTATTCACACGTTAACCCCATGAAAAGGGACAAAAACCAAGAGACTAATTGGTTGTAAACAGACTTTAATTAAACCTCTATGTACATATTCTAAATTGAAATTTACCATCTCTTAACATTTGTGTTACAGCCAAATGTATATATACATGTATATATAGCCATGGAAGACTGTATACTTAAATTTAGCATAATCTCTTTAAATAGTAATCAAAAATATATAAAAAATTCCATAAATCTAAAATTCAACTCATATTGTATGTAAATTGAAGAAATATCTATTCTAAATGACCAGATCGCTATTTATATAAATAGTAAAAATAAGAAATAGCTGTCCAGTTTCAGTTTAATTAAAAGATGACCACATAAAGAGGTCACTGTGACCCATCAAACATAAAAATAAATAAAATCTTAATATTGAAGGCATTAGAGGTCACCTTGATCTTTCAGTTTATTTATGTTTAAATTCATTTTTAAATTTTAATTAATTTTTCCAATATTAAGTTATGAGGGATGGGGTGCCTTGATCTAGCTATAAAATTGAAGTTAAGTGTGTTAGCTATGGAAGAATCTGAATGGAAGTAAATTCAGGATAAATTTATCATATATAATAACTCTGGTAGTTAAATTTATACCAATAAACTCTATACAGAGCACCTGTCATACTGGTAATAAATGATATATCTCATGTTTTAACACTTTTATAAAAGAAAAAACATTTGTATAAAAGAGTAGCTTTAAAGTGCATGCATATTATGTATTACATAGATGTCTCAACTTAAAAATTAAAAAGTTCTATTTAAAGGAAGTAAATTTGAACTGAAACACTTATTTCTCATTGGTCATATTATAGCACCTCTCACTGCCAAGGTTTGAATTTCACTGGGAAAAAAGATCCTAGTGTGAAAGAGTTACAGTAGTTCATTTGCTGATGTTTGGTAGTTTTCTCTGGGCACTACAATTTCATCTATTTCCCTGATCTTAAAATTGCCACCTCAGTATAAGTAAAAGAATCTTGATTGGAACATAAAACACCATTACTCCACTTCACCATCGATGAACTGACCACCTCAATATGAGTCAAAAAAATCTTGACTGGTAAACAAAACACCATCCCTGAACTGATCACCTCATTATAAGTAAAAGAATCTTGACTGGGACATGAAACACCATTACTCAACTCCAACATCCCTGAACTGACCATCTCAATATAAGTAAAAGAATCTTGACTGGGACATGAAACACCATTACTCCACTCCACCATCGATGAACTGATCCCCTCAATATAAGTCAAAGAATCTTGACTGGGACATGAAACACCATTACTCAACTCCACCATCCCTGAACTGACCATCTCAATATAAGTCAAAGAATCTTGACTGGGACATAAAACACCATTACTCCACTCCACCATCGATGAACTGACCATCTCAATATAAGTCAAAGAATCTTGACTGGGACATGAAACACCATTACTCCACTCCACCATCGATGAACTGACCATCTCAATATAAGTCAAAGAATCTTGACTGGGACATAAAACACCATTACTCCACTCCACCATCGATGAACTGACCATCTCAATATAAGTCAAAGAATCTTGACTGGGACATGACCACTCCACCATCGATGAACTGACCATCTCAATATAAGTCAAAGAATCTTGACTGGGACATGAAACACCATTACTCAACTCCACCATCCCTGAACTGACCATCTCAATATAAGTCAAAGAATCTTGACTGGGACATAAAACACCGTTATTCCACTCTGTACTCTTTCAATGATTTTGAATTTTTGTATTTCTGTCATGTACTAATTTTGAATTTTTACATTTTTTAATTGAAAGAAACATGTAGTAAATTTGAAGTACAAATTTTATGTGAATGTACATATTTACATACAGGTAATATAACAGAGACTATGTAGCCATACCAATGTTTGACTAATAACAAAATGTAAATATATTTTATGTTATTTCTTTGGAGTTTTCTAATCAATTTGTTTACCTTAAATAACTTCACAAGAGCTTTTATAATACACATAAAAAATGTCATAATAAAGATATAAAATTTTACTCATATTTATAACCTATAATATACATGTGTGTGCATAATACATATACCGGTAACTACATATACAGTAAAACCTCAATGGGGTTCGCCGCTGTACCACATGATCAATACCTCTTAACGTTTGTGCTTCTACAGCACTCGGTCTCACTTGCATGGTTGGAATTTTACCTATTTCACATAACTTTCCAGTTTTCAAAATTTTTCCTTTACTATTGGGATTGTGATTTAAACATAAACAGGAATGGGTATATCTGCGTTTGATACATTTATTTTGTTGGCTCTTACTACACCACATTTGAACCTGATGACAAACAAATTCCAGGGAACCAAGTGAAAAAACCCTACATGTTCATCAAGCATATTGCAATGAAAGAAACAGCTAACCTGTGACATAATGATGAAAACTTCAGGGGCATTAAAATGGAGTTTTAGAGTATTTCTAAACATTTTATGATTAACATCCTGACAAGCTGAGATATATTTCTATCTACAACTTTGATAAAACTTATAAATTTACATAAACATGTTAACATACAACTTATTAATCACTCAGTCAGTCATATTTTTTGTTTAATCTCAATGTATAACATGTTTATTGCCACCTATCATCTCAGAAATCTCAGTTGTACCATTGTGGAACAGCAGGAGGGAATTAGTTGGGAGGTTATGCCTTTTTCTAAAGTATTTGGCTAATATGAAAGCACAGTTGGGTAATGCTTTCTTCCTAAGTGGTAGGCCAATGCAGAAGCCCAGTTGGGTGATCCTATCTTCCAGTGAGGTGATGTTTTTTTTCCTTATTGGGTGACCACTGCAACAGAAGCTCCATTAGGTGATGCTATCTTCCCAAGTCGTGGGCCAATGTGGAAGTCCAGTAAGGTGATGCTTCTTTCTTAGTGGGTGGCCACTGCAGAACCCTAGTCGGTAGGGGATGTTTTCTCCCTAAGTGGGGGCCGATCTGGAAGCCCAGTTGGGTTATGCTTTCTTCCTCAGTGGGTGACCACTGCAGAAGACCAGTTGGCAGGTGTTGTGAAGTTTTGTTATTACAAAAATAAATTCACATGTAATTTGTGATTGAAACCCTAGAAGACACCTTATTTACATATGATTGTTTAACTTAATTTGACAGTTTCAGAGGTTTTACTTTGTTTTGTAATCTGGACATGTTTGCTTTTGATTGACCATAGCCAAAACATTACCAGAGACAATAATAACACCATAATTACTTGACATCATCTTTAATCTAAAGTCACCAGGGCTGGATAACTCAAAGCTATCTTAGCAGTTACGATCACTTAATGCCTATATACATGTAATACAAAGCCGTTAAGTGTTCGTAGCTGCTAAGATATCTTCCGAGTTCTGAGCCCTGTTCTTTAACGAAACTAGTAAGTGAAGTGGTTTGGCAAAACAAGTTTTATGTTCAATTTTTTTTACTTATATCAACACAGACATTTCAGGGGTGGTGAAGAAAACAAGAGTGCCCAGAGAAAACCAATGACTTTCTTACAGTAGGATTTTTTCAAAGGGGAATTTGAACCTAGGCAGAGAGAGAGAGAGAGAGCTGCTGTGATCAAATAAGTTATGTTATTTAGTGTTTTGGATTCATTGGAAACAATTATTACTCTAAAAAGGAATTTTTGATCTTTTTAATGATTTTGTTAGAAGTTGGTCACAATAAAATGACAGAAGTCATAAAATCTGAATGTGTCATAAAATTCTACACATTTTCTCATGCTGTAATTAATTCAGAAACAAAATTACATCCATTTAGATAACAAAATGAAATATTTTATAATCCATATTGCAATATTACTCATAATTATCCTTTATACAGTATACAATAACCAATACAACGACTCATCGCTTTATTTTAATTAACTTAAGTTTTTCTCCTCATCGCTTTATTTCAATAAACTCAGTTTTCTCTTATTTTGTCCGTTAATTACAGCTTATCAAGTGTTTTTTCACTTTCTGTATTAATTACATTTTCTACCTGAAAACTGACAGGTAAAATGAATTTCTCCCGCATCACTTGTACATGATCAATATTGATTTACAAATAGAAAAGTTCCATTAAGTTGTACAATAATGCTTCATTTCTACGTTGTTATAATACGGGTTCTAAAAAAGCCAATCTGAGTCACTGCAAATTACAAAATTAGTCTAATAGCCACAACATAACAGATCACCTAGCCTAGGGTTTTTACAATCACTGGTTTCTGTTTTGCTCAAGATTTAGTAATCTACAGGTTCTAGTGTAGTTTCTGGTTTATTCAGGGTCTGGTTTGTACTCATGGGTTCCAATGAAGTATGTGTTACTTAAGTTCTACCGTAGTTCAGTTTGACAAATTTCCGGTTTATTTAGGGTCTGGTTTGTAAACTGGGGTTCCAATGAAGTACAGTTAATTGGTTTACTCAAGTTCTACTGTAGTTCAGCTTAGAAAGTTTTCTCAGGATTTGGTTTTTACATTGAGTTCTGTTGTAGTTTAGTTAACCAGTGACAAAACCAGGGATGGGGCACGTTTCTAGAGGTATGACTCTCCCCTTTTTATTTCTGTCCATAATATTATGTATGTGTAAAAATATAGATAGAGTTATTAAAGGCTTCTGTATCAATATCAGTACAATCAAGCCTGTCTATAAAGGCCACCCAAGGGAACCAGTAAAAGTGACCTTTATAAGCAGGTTGCTTTTATATACAGGTTCAAATAATATGAATAAAGAACAATTGGTATAAAATTCTTCTGGTTTTTATAACAGGTAACCCTTATATACAGGTTCAAATAATATGAATGAAGAACAATTTGGATACAATTCTGCTGGTCTGTATAAGCAGGTAGCCCTAATATAGAGGTGACCTTTAAGGCAGGTTGACCTGTATTTTGAATAAACATATTGAATATTGCAGTTAAACAGGAGTTATGAGTCATAACAAACATGCATTTTTACTGACAATTAACAGAGAGATAAACTTCTTCATAAAAGTAACAATCAATATTAAGTCATGGAAATTATTAAGATTTAAGAGAAATTGATAATTCCTGACTTAATAACACCCAAGAGAAATACACACAAAAAACACTGATTTTAAGTCAAAGATCCGTTTTTTAAAAAGCTAAAGTATCATATCTCCAACTCTTCAACATTCTGCTGCAATACTTTTCATTGTTATTGATTTGACAAATGCAATTATAATCTGATCTACTAAATTTTTCTCTTTTTTTGGGTGGGAGTGGGGTGGGGGTGGGGTGCATGAGGCTCTTCTAGCATGGGGCGACATGGAGTAATGGTGTTTTACACAAGTCAAGTTCTTTCTTTTAATTTATATATCGTTGATCAGTTCTATAGTGGCTGTGGTGGATGAAAACTCAAATTTCAGCAGAAAACCATTGATTTTAATTAAGCAAGCTGGCAAACTTTCTCACACTAGGATAAGATTTGGCTGAGCTGAATTTCAATCTGGCAGTGAGCTTAACTGCATGTGATTCAGAATGTAGCCCTTAAAAGCCAATCAGTCACTGAAGATTACTTGTACACAGTAAGAAACTGTCATCTGCAATTAAACTATAGATGGTAAGCTTTTTTTAAATGAAAAATTAGTTTGGTGAAATAATATTTCTAGTTTTCGAAAGGGTATGTATAAGAGGTTGTTGGATTATTGTTCGGTGAAATAATTTAAAATTCAAATATGAGTATTTATAGACCAATTGGTTGCAAAATAAGTTAAATGGTGGTCAAACCATCCCATAGAGCAAATGTACTATAACCACATCATTGGGGATAATCTAAAGTGTTAGTCCAAAGCCGAGAGTTTTATAATCAGTGGTTTCTATCTTTTTTGTATTGTATGGTCCTTTTTCTATAATTAACATGTGTTCTTGCTTATGTTGGCAGTTGGCTGCTAAATAAGTTATTCATTTACAACTTTCTGTCTTCTATTCAATGTTGAAATATTTACCATAGTTATGGCAAATATGTATAAAAACATTGAATTAAATCATTCAAATGGCTATGAAACAAATGTTTTCAGCAATAAAACAACTTTTTCTGACAAAAATGTAATGAAAGTTAAACAAAAGTACCAAAATACTTGAAATTATTGTAAATCTTTAAACCATTTTATATAATCTGATATTTTAAATAAATTATAACTTCCTGTTTATTTTCACAACATTTTGGTATTTCCAATTTTTTATCATTGCGATAAGAACAAGAAGCATTTAACTTCTTTAGAAAACAAACACTTACATGTTGTTATAATTTATCACTTCTTAATGAGCTTCATATGTTTCAAAATCAGTAAAACAAATTTCTTCAGGTGTTAATGTATTGACACAGATTGAGATTTGACGTTTTTATAGTTCATTAATTGTAAACAGTTTTTTATTTCTCAGTTTTATTACGTATCAATTCATAATATTTTTTGTTATTTTAACTTTTTTTTTACTGATATGGTAAGAAAAATATACAGTGAATTCCCTTTTTAAAAACTAAGAATTACATAATGATACAATTTATTACTTCTTCTTTGTGAATTTCATGTTTCAAAATTGATAAAACAAATTTCTACTTTAGGAACCAGCTGTTCAAAGCTCCATAAATAACTGAATCAAGTAGAAATTTTATGGTCGGATCGGTGACTTCAATTTCCAGTACTGGTATTGACTGAAAATTGTGGTCATCTTATAGGCATAGCATAGACTGAAATTGTCAAAAATGACAGGAAAATCCCATCCCCTCCTATAGGTGAAGTAACCTTATAGTCAAGGATTTACCGTAGTAAAATTTCAAATTGTCATTAAAATGGCAAAATTTTCATGTGACTGATATTACTTCTATTTTGTAATAGCAGTTGTATTCATTAATTTTCACATGAAACCTAAACAATATTTTTAAAATACTAGATGCAAATTTTCTCTAACCAACTGGTTAAGTTAATGAAGTTTAATAAAATTAGGGCTGGTATGGTGTGTGATTTGAAACAAACAGGACCAGGTGTGAATTCATTGACACATTTTGAGTTTTGATGTTTTTAGCATTCATTAATTATAAACTTTTTTTTTAAGTTTCGGATTTATTACGTTTCGATTCTATGGCACCTAACCTCTGTCATAAAAACAGAAATCAGTGTTTCATTTTCTGACTCTACTTTGCACTTCTGTTAAAACAGTTGGTAATTCTGTTTAATTATAACCACGGTAACACTTAAAGGAGGGAACTATGAATGATGTAGTTATCTCATAATGAATGAAAAATATCACAACTTAAAGAAGAACTTAACACAAATAAACTTACTGCACTCTGATGTTTTTTTTCTTTCTGTGTACAAAGATAGAACCACTTATGGTACTTTAAAAGTCATTGATTTTTAACCTTTAATGGTGAAGTGCAAGCCTGTTGTTCAGAGCATCAGACACTAGATCTAAGGGATTTGGGTTCCAATCCCTGCTTTGTCCTGTTGTGACCTTACAGCAAATTGCTTCATTTAACATTGCAGACATACCCAGTATCCGTTGAGCTGCCCCTCTGCAACTGCTGACTCTTGAGCTAGCACCTAAATAGTAGCCCTGAGTATAAGCCTTGCACATAATACACACCGACAGTCATGGTCAACAGCTGAGTAGCCTAGTGTGATCTTGATGATACACACTGCCAGTTATGGTCAACAGCTGAGTAGCCTAGTGTGATCTTGATGATACATACCGCCAGTCATGGTCAACAGCTAAGTAGCCTAGTGTGATCTTGATGATACATACCGCCAGTCATGGTCAACAGCTGAGTAGCCTAGTGTGATCTTGATGATACATACCGCCAGTCATGGTCAACAGCTGAGTAGCCTAGTGTGATCTTGATGATACATACCGCCAGTCATGGTCAACAGCTGAGTAGCCTAGTGTGATCTTGATGACACACACCGCCAGTTATGGTCAACAGCTGAGTAGCCTAGTGTGATCTTGATGACACACACCACCAGTTATGGTCAACAGCTGAGTAGCCTAGTGTGATCTTGATGACACACCGCCAGTTATGGTCAACAGCTGAGTAGCCTAGTGTGATCTTGATGACACACCGCCAGTTATGGTCAACAGCTGAGTAGCCTAGTGTGATCTTGATGACACACACCACCAGTTATGGTCAACAGCTGAGTAGCCTAGTGTGATCTTGATGATACACACCGCCAGTTATGGTCAACAGCTGAGTAGCCTAGTGTGATCTTGATGATACACACCGCCAGTTATGGTCAACAGCTGAGTAGCCTAGTGTGATCTTGATGATACACACTGCCAGTTATGGTCAACAGCTGAGTAGCCTAGTGTGATCTTGATGATACACCGCCAGTTATGGTCAACAGCTGAGTAGCCAAGTGTGATCTTGATGATACACACCGCCAGTTATGGTCAACAGCTGAGTAGCCTAGTGTGATCTTGATGATACACACTGCCAGTTATGGTCAACAGCTGAGTAGCCTAGTGTGATCTTGATGATACACACTACCAGTTATGGTCAACAGCTGAGTAGCCTAGTGTGATCTTGATGATACACACTGCCAGTTGGTCAACAGCTGAGTAGCCTAGTGTGATCTGATGATACACACCACCAGTTATGGTCAACAGCTGAGTAGCCTAGTGTGATCTTGATGATACACACCCAGTTATGGTCAACAGCTGAGTAGCCTAGTGTGATCTTGATGATACACACCGCCAGTTATGGTCAACAGCTGAGTAGCCTAGTGTGATCTTGATGATACACACCGCCAGTTATGGTCAACAGCTGAGTAGCCTAGTGTGATCTTGATGATACATACCGCCAGTTATGGTCAACAGCTGAGTAGCCAAGTGTGATCTTGATGATACACACCACCAGTTATGGTCAACAGCTGAGTAGCCTAGTGTGATCTTGATGATACATACCCAGTTATGGTCAACAGCTGAGTAGCCTAGTGTGATCTTGATGATACACACCACCAGTTATGGTCAACAGCTGAGTAGCCTAGTGTGATCTTGATGATACACACCACCAGTTATGGTCAACAGCTGAGTAGCCTAGTGTGATCTTGATGATACACACTGCCAGTTATGGTCAACAGCTGAGTAGCCTAGTGTGATCTTGATGATACATACCGCCAGTTATGGTCAACAGCTGAGTAGCCTAGTGTGATCTTGATGATACACACCGCCAGTCATGGTCAACAGCTGAGTAGCCTAGTGTGATCTTGATGATACACACCACCAGTTATGGTCAACAGCTGAGTAGCCTAGTGTGATCTTGATGATACACACCACCAGTTATGGTCAACAGCTGAGTAGCCTAGTGTGATCTTGATGATACACACTGCCAGTTATGGTCAACAGCTGAGTAGCCTAGTGTGATCTTGATGATACATACCGCCAGTTATGGTCAACAGCTGAGTAGCCTAGTGTGATCTTGATGATACACACCGCCAGTTATGGTCAACAGCTGAGTAGCCTAGTGTGATCTTGATGATACACACCACCAGTTATGGTCAACAGCTGAGTAGCCTAGTGTGATCTTGATGATACACTGCCAGTTATGGTCAACAGCTGAGTAGCCTAGTGTGATCTTGATGATACACACCACCAGTTATGGTCAACAGCTGAGTAGCCTAGTGTGATCTTGATGACACACACTGCCAGTTATGGTCAACAGCTGAGTAGCCTAGTGTGATCTTGATGATACATACCGCCAGTTATGGTCAACAGCTGAGTAGCCTAGTGTGATCTTGATGACACACACCGCCAGTTATGGTCAACAGCTGAGTAGCCTAGTGTGATCTTGATGATACACACTGCCAGTTATGGTCAACAGCTGAGTAGCCTAGTGTGATCTTGATGATACACACCGCCAGTTATGGTCAACAGCTGAGTAGCCTAGTGTGATCTTGATGACACACACTGCCAGTTATGGTCAACAGCTGAGTAGCCTAGTGTGATCTTGATGATACACACTGCCAGTTATGGTCAACAGCTGAGTAGCCTAGTGTGATCTTGATGATACACACCACCAGTTATGGTCAACAGCTGAGTAGCCTAGTGTGATCTTGATGATACATACCGCCAGTTATGGTCAACAGCTGAGTAGCCAAGTGTGATCTTGATGATACACACCACCAGTTATGGTCAACAGCTGAGTAGCCTAGTGTGATCTTGATGATACACACCGCCAGTTATGGTCAACAGCTGAGTAGCCTAGTGTGATCTTGATGACACACACCACCAGTTATGGTCAACAGCTGAGTAGCCTAGTGTGATCTTGATGATACATACCGCCAGTTATGGTCAACAGCTGAGTAGCCTAGTGTGATCTTGATGATACACACCACCAGTTATGGTCAACAGCTGAGTAGCCTAGTGTGATCTTGATGATACACACCACCAGTTATGGTCAACAGCTGAGTAGCCTAGTGTGATCTTGATGATACACACCGCCAGTTATGTCAACAGCTGAGTAGCCTAGTGTGATCTTGATGATACACACCACCAGTTATGGTCAACAGCTGAGTAGCCTAGTGTGATCTTGATGATACACACCCCCAGTCATGGTCAACAGCTGAGTAGCCTAGTGTGATCTTGATGATACACACCACCAGTTATGGTCAACAGCTGAGTAGCCTAGTGTGATCTTGATGACACACACCAGTTATGGTCAACAGCTGAGTAGCCTAGTGTGATCTTGATGATACACACTGCCAGTTATGGTCAACAGCTGAGTAGCCTAGTGTGATCTTGATGATACACACTGCCAGTTATGGTCAACAGCTGAGTAGCCTAGTGTGATCTTGATGATACACACTGCCAGTTATGGTCAACAGCTGAGTAGCCTAGTGTGATCTTGATGATACACACCACCAGTTATGGTCAACAGCTGAGTAGCCTAGTGTGATCTTGATGACACACTGCCGTTATGGTCAACAGCTGAGTAGCCTAGTGTGATCTTGATGACACACACTGCCAGTTATGGTCAACAGCTGAGTAGCCTAGTGTGATCTTGATGATACACACTGCCAGTTATGGTCAACAGCTGAGTAGCCTAGTGTGATCTTGATGATACACCCGCCAGTTATGGTCAACAGCTGAGTAGCCTAGTGTGATCTTGATGATACACACCCAGTTATGGTCAACAGCTGAGTAGCCTAGTGTGATCTTGATGATACACACCGCCAGTTATGGTCAACAGCTGAGTAGCCTAGTGTGATCTTGATGATACACACTGCCAGTTATGGTCAACAGCTGAGTAGCCTAGTGTGATCTTGATGATACACACCGCCAGTTATGGTCAACAGCTGAGTAGCCTAGTGTGATCTTGATGATACATACCGCCAGTTATGGTCAACAGCTGAGTAGCCTAGTGTGATCTTGATGATACATACCGCCAGTTATGGTCAACAGCTGAGTAGCCTAGTGTGATCTTGATGATACACACCGCCAGTTATGGTCAACAGCTGAGTAGCCTAGTGTGATCTTGATGATACATACCGCCAGTTATGGTCAACAGCTGAGTAGCCTAGTGTGATCTTGATGATACACACCACCAGTTATGGTCAACAGCTGAGTAGCCTAGTGTGATCTTGATGATACACACCACCAGTTATGGTCAACAGCTGAGTAGCCTAGTGTGATCTTGATGATACACACTGCCAGTTATGGTCAACAGCTGAGTAGCCTAGTGTGATCTTGATGATACACACCGCCAGTTATGGTCAACAGCTGAGTAGCCTAGTGTGATCTTGATGACACACACCGCCAGTTATGGTCAACAGCTGAGTAGCCTAGTGTGATCTTGATGACACACACCACCAGTTATGGTCAACAGCTGAGTAGCCTAGTGTGATCTTGATGATACACACTGCCAGTTATGGTCAACAGCTGAGTAGCCTAGTGTGATCTTGATGATACACACCGCCAGTTATGGTCAACAGCTGAGTAGCCTAGTGTGATCTTGATGATACATACCGCCAGTTATGGTCAACAGCTGAGTAGCCTAGTGTGATCTTGATGATACATACCGCCAGTTATGGTCAACAGCTGAGTAGCCTAGTGTGATCTTGATGATACACACCGCCAGTTATGGTCAACAGCTGAGTAGCCTAGTGTGATCTTGATGATACATACCGCCAGTTATGGTCAACAGCTGAGTAGCCTAGTGTGATCTTGATGATACACACTGCCAGTTATGGTCAACAGCTGAGTAGCCTAGTGTGATCTTGATGATACATACCGCCAGTTATGGTCAACAGCTGAGTAGCCTAGTGTGATCTTGATGATACACACTGCCAGTTATGGTCAACAGCTGAGTAGCCTAGTGTGATCTTGATGATACACACTGCCAGTTATGGTCAACAGCTGAGTAGCCTAGTGTGATCTTGATGATACACACCACCAGTTATGGTCAACAGCTGAGTAGCCTAGTGTGATCTTGATGATACACACTGCCAGTTATGGTCAACAGCTGAGTAGCCTAGTGTGATCTTGATGATACACACCACCAGTTATGGTCAACAGCTGAGTAGCCTAGTGTGATCTTGATGATACACACCACCAGTTATGGTCAACAGCTGAGTAGCCTAGTGTGATCTTGATGATACACACTGCCAGTTATGGTCAACAGCTGAGTAGCCTAGTGTGATCTTGATGATACACACCACCAGTTATGGTCAACAGCTGAGTAGCCTAGTGTGATCTTGATGATACACACTGCCAGTTATGGTCAACAGCTGAGTAGCCTAGTGTGATCTTGATGATACACACCACCAGTTATGGTCAACAGCTGAGTAGCCTAGTGTGATCTTGATGACACACACTGCCAGTTATGGTCAACAGCTGAGTAGCCTAGTGTGATCTTGATGATACACACTGCCAGTTATGGTCAACAGCTGAGTAGCCTAGTGTGATCTTGATGATACACACCACCAGTTATGGTCAACAGCTGAGTAGCCTAGTGTGATCTTGATGATACACACTGCCAGTTATGGTCAACAGCTGAGTAGCCAGTGTGATCTTGATGACACACACTGCCAGTTATGGTCAACAGCTGAGTAGCCTAGTGTGATCTTGATGATACACACCACCAGTTATGGTCAACAGCTGAGTAGCCTAGTGTGATCTTGATGATACACACTGCCAGTTATGGTCAACAGCTGAGTAGCCTAGTGTGATCTTGATGATACACACCACCAGTTATGGTCAACAGCTGAGTAGCCTAGTGTGATCTTGATGATACACACTGCCAGTTATGGTCAACAGCTGAGTAGCCTAGTGTGATCTTGATGATACACACCACCAGTTATGGTCAACAGCTGAGTAGCCAAGTGTGATCTTGATGACACACACCAGTTATGGTCAACAGCTGAGTAGCCAAGTGTGATCTTGATGACACACACCGCCAGTTATGGTCAACAGCTGAGTAGCCTAGTGTGATCTTGATGATACACACCACCAGTTATGGTCAACAGCTGAGTAGCCTAGTGTGATCTTGATGATACACACTGCCAGTTATGGTCAACAGCTGAGTAGCCTAGTGTGATCTTGATGATACACACTGCCAGTTATGGTCAACAGCTGAGTAGCCTAGTGTGATCTTGATGACACACACCGCCAGTTATGGTCAACAGCTGAGTAGCCTAGTGTGATCTTGATGATACACACCACCAGTTATGGTCAACAGCTGAGTAGCCAAGTGTGATCTTGATGATACACACCACCAGTTATGGTCAACAGCTGAGTAGCCAAGTGTGATCTTGATGATACACACCACCAGTTATGGTCAACAGCTGAGTAGCCTAGTGTGATCTTGATGACACACACCGCCAGTTATGGTCAACAGCTGAGTAGCCTAGTGTGATCTTGATGACACACACCGCCAGTTATGGTCAACAGCTGAGTAGCCTAGTGTGATCTTGATGACACACACCGCCAGTTATGGTCAACAGCTGAGTAGCCTAGTGTGATCTTGATGATACACACTGCCAGTTATGGTCAACAGCTGAGTAGCCTAGTGTGATCTTGATGATACACACCACCAGTTATGGTCAACAGCTGAGTAGCCTAGTGTGATCTTGATGATACACACCGCCAGTCATGGTCAACAGCTAAGTAGTCTAGTGTGATCTTGATGATACACACTGCCAGTTATGGTCAACAGCTGAGTAGCCTAGTGTGATCTTGATGATACACACCACCAGTTATGGTCAACAGCTGAGTAGCCTAGTGTGATCTTGATGATACACACCACCAGTTATGGTCAACAGCTGAGTAGCCTAGTGTGATCTTGATGATACACACCGCCAGTTATGGTCAACAGCTGAGTAGCCTAGTGTGATCTTGATGATACACACTGCCAGTTATGGTCAACAGCTGAGTAGCCTAGTGTGATCTTGATGATACACACCGCCAGTTATGGTCAACAGCTGAGTAGCCTAGTGTGATCTTGATGACACACACCACCAGTTATGGTCAACAGCTGAGTAGCCTAGTGTGATCTTGATGACACACACCGCCAGTTATGGTCAACAGCTGAGTAGCCTAGTGTGATCTTGATGATACACACTACCAGTTATAGTCAACAGCTGAGTAGCCTAGTGTGATCTTGATGATACACACTGCCAGTTATGGTCAACAGCTGAGTAGCCTAGTGTGATCTTGATGATACACACCACCAGTTATGGTCAACAGCTGAGTAGCCTAGTGTGATCTTGATGATACACACCGCCAGTCATGGTCAACAGCTGAGTAGCCTAGTGTGATCTTGATGATACACACTGCCAGTTATGGTCAACAGCTGAGTAGCCTAGTGTGATCTTGATGATACACACCCACCATTATGGTAACAGCTGAGTAGCCTAGTGTGATCTTGATGATACCACTGCCAGTTATGGTCCAGCTGAGTAGCCTATGTGATCTTGATGATACACACCACCAGTTATGGTCAACAGCTGAGTAGCCTAGTGTGATCTTGATGATACACACGCCAGTTATGGTCCAGCTGAGTAGCCTAGTTGTGATCTTGATGATACACACCGCCAGTTATGGTCAACAGCTGAGTAGCTAGTGTGATCTTGGATACCCACCGCCAGTTATGGTCAACAGCTGAGTAGCCTAGTGTGATCTTGATGATACACACTGCCAGTTATGGTCAACAGCTGAGTAGCCTAGTGTGATCTTGATGATACACACCTGCCAGTTATGGTCAACAGCTGAGTAGCCTAGTGTGATCTTGATGATACACACTGCCAGTTATGGTCAACAGCTGAGTAGCCTAGTGTGATCTTGATGATACACACCGCCAGTTATGGTCAACAGCTGAGTAGCCTAGTGTGATCTTGATGATACACACTGCCAGTTATGGTCAAACAGCTGAGTAGCCTAGTGTGATCTTGATGATACACACCGCCAGTTATGGTCAACAGCTGAGTTAGCCTAGTGTGATCTTGATGATACACACCGCCAGTTATGGTCAACAGCTGAGTAGCCTAGTGTGATCTTGATGATACACACCACCAGTTATGGTCAACAGCTGAGTAGCCTAGTGTGATCTTGATGATACACACCGCCAGTTATGGTCAACAGCTGAGTAGCCTAGTGTGATCTTGATGATACACACCAACCATTTGGTCAACAGCTGAGTAGCCTAGTGTGATCTTGATGATACACACCGCCAGTTATGGTCAACAGCTGAGTAGCCTAGTGTGATCTTGATGATACACACCGCCAGTTATGGTCAACAGCTGAGTAGCCTAGTGTGATCTTGATGATACACACTGCCAGTTATGGTCAACAGCTGAGTAGCCTAGTGTGATCTTGATGTACACACCGCCAGTTATGGTCAACAGCTGAGTAGCCTAGTGTGATCTTGATGATACACACTGCCTTATGGTCACAGCTGAGTAGCCTAGTGTGATCTTGATGATACACACCGCCAGTTATGGTCAACAGCTGAGTAGCCTAGTGTGATCTTGATGATACACACCCCAGTTATGGTCAACAGCTGAGCCTAGTGTGATCTTGATGATACACACCGCCAGTTATGGCAACAGCTGAGTAGCCTAGTGTGATCTGATGATACACACCACCAGTTATGGTCAACAGCTGAGTACTAGTGTGATCTTGATGATACACACCGCCAGTTATGGTCAACAGCTGAGTAGCCTAGTTGATCTTGATGATACACACCGCCAGTTATGGTCAACAGCTGAGTAGCCTAGTGTGATCTTGATGATACACACCGCCAGTTATGGTCAACAGCTGAGTAGCCTAGTGTGATCTTGATGACACACCGCCAGTTATGGTCAACAGCTGAGTAGCCTAGTGTGATCTTGATGACCACACGCCAGTTATGTCAACAGCTGAGTAGCCTAGTGTGATCTTGATGATACACCGCCAGTTATGGTCAACAGCTGAGTAGCCTAGTGTGATCTTGAACACACCGCCAGTTATGGTCAACAGCTGAGTAGCCTAGTGTGATCTTGATGATACCACACCAGTTATGGTCAACAGCTGAGTAGCCTAGTGTGATCTTGATGATACACACCCCAGTTATGGTCAACAGCTGAGTAGCCTAGTGTGATCTTGATGACACACACCGCCAGTTATGGTCAACAGCTGAGTAGCCTAGTGTGATCTTGATGATACACACCGCCAGTTATGGTCACAGCTGAGTAGCCTATGTGATCTTGATGATACACACCGCCAGTTATGGTCAACAGCTGAGTAGCCTAGTGTGATCTTGATGATACACACCGCAGTTATGGTCAACAGCTGAGTAGCCTAGTGTGATCTTGATGATACACACCGCCAGTTATGGTCAGCAGCTGAGTAGCCAGTGTGATCTATGATAACACTGCCAGTTATGGTCAACAGCTGAGTAGCCAAGTGTGATCTTAATGATGGTAGCACCATTCACAATCCAAAGATTTAATTGCATAAGGCTTACCAAAGTGTCCAATATATTGAATACTGTATAAAGAAAACATTTACAGGGAGGGAAAAAATATTCCTGATTTTTATAGCAATTTTTGAACTGCAAATATGTCTTCTTGGTGGAAATTTATTTCCCTTGGTACCTATATTCCCTACCATCGGAACCCTGAAAATTTCTTACTGCAAAATAGTTTAGAAGATCAAAACCGCAAAAATTTCTACCGCTTCTGTTTCCTCTTAATAATACATGATTCATTACCTACTTTTGATTTTCATTAATTAATCATTACACAGACAAAGACGAAATTATGCACCAAAAACCGCATACAACATGATTTATTATTAGAAAACCGCATCCTGTTTACAATTTTGACAATAAAAACATTTAACATGTAAACATTTAAGAAATGACACCTTTTTTGTAATGGATGCAAGTATGAATAACAATGGCCACCTAAATTACATGATGGCAGTCAGTTCATGGATGGTGGAGAAAACCGGAGAGCTCTAAAAAACCACACAGACATTCAGCAAGCAAGGAAACTGACCAACTTTCTCACACTAGGATTTGTCCAGAAAACACACAGGCTTTAAGCTAGCCAGGAAACTGACCAACTTTCTCACACTAGGATCTGTCCAGAGTTGGACTTTAACCTAGGCTAGGTGGAGGAAACCTGAGTGCCCAGAGAAAACATACAGGCTTTAAGCTAGCAAGGAAACTGACCAACTTTATCACACTAGGATCTGTCCGGAGTGGGATTTTGAGAGGCAATGTGATCAATAAACATGTGCTTTAGACCACTTGGTCACTGAGGGCCTCTAGATATAATATAAAGGAAATTTGAGTATACTACAATTTTATGAAATTGATTCATTCTTTTCAGGAAGAAGAATTTTTGTGTAATGCATGTATATATACAGAAAAAAATCTCGTCCCTGGTTCATTCACTACTTTTTTTTTTCATTTTTACTGTTATTATAAATACATATCAAATCATATATACAGTAAAACCTCGATTCATCGCCACCATTTGTTCAGTTAAATTTTGGCGTTATAAAGGGGTTTGGCGATAAATCGGGGGAGGCGGATAAAGAAAACCATAAACAAAATGGATTTTGGGACTTCAAAATAGTGTGGCGATAGGCGAGGTGGCAAAGTTATCGAGGGGCATTATAACGGGGTTTTACTGTAATATCATATATGATATCGCACATTACTCAGTATATCGTGCAAAGGTTTGGCATTCATATTGACTATGAACGTCATTTCAAAACAGTTCAATTGTTAAATATATCAATCAAGCATCTATATTGAATTGCATGTTTTTACTATCACTGCCTGCTCTATGTATGTCTTAAAATAAATATCAGATTTTTTCACTGGGATTTTACAAAGCAAAAAGCTAATCTTTCTGATTAGAAAATCAAATTTTCTTCTTATTTCTACAAACCAATATCATGTATGTAAAATACTATAGGACTCTTTATGAACAACTGTACGCTAAGTGCATGATAGACACATCTCAAGTAATCTCATATCATTATACAGTCCAACCTGTGTTAAAGGCCACCTCTATATAAGGGCCACCTGTCTATAAAGGCCACTTTCATTTCCTCCCGAGCCATTTTACTCTTTATTTAACCTCTATATAAGGGCCACTGTTCAACTGAGCCAGAGGCCACCCTATTTTTGTACAAAATGGCTCATGAACCTGTCTACAAAGGCCACTTTTTATTCGTATTTTGGGGACAAGTTTTGTTATAGTTTCTAAAAATTTGTGCAAAAATGTTAATCCATCTTGTTTTTTTTTTTAAAATTGAAGCTAAAATTAGATTTTAAACATTGATTATTTAACTTTAAACCATTGATCATTAAACTAAGTAACCAAATCTGTATGTTGATAAGAAAAGAATTTTTAAAAGTATATTTTTGAAACTTTTTTAAAAACTTAAAAAAATTCTTCAGTCATTTATCCTCATGTCAACAAATGAAGCCATAAAGCACTAAGGATAGATTTTTACTCATTATTAATTATGATACATCTACTAATTTCTATTGTTTTCATTACTGGCTCCTACCTATTAAAGGAAACATGTCTTCATTTAAGATATGTGTATATACTTGGTGATTTTTAAGGTTTTTTTTCAAAGATTGATAAATAGTGTGGTCAGAAGATTTTTTTAATTGTTTTCAAAGAAATTATTCTATTAAAATTAGCTAATGCCTTTTTTGTAACAGAAATTTTAACAAATAAAATAAATAAATTAGAACTGCTCACTATTTTTCCAACTAATATTTATATTGATGTCATAACTGGATTTACAAACCTCTATATAAAGGCCACCTGTCCATAAGGGCCACTTTTGCAACTTCCCCTGAGTGGCTCTTATAGACAGGTTAGACTGTACATGTATTAATATGTATGATTGAATCCTGGATGCTGAAAACCATGTTTGGACAATGATATTATTACAGAGTTTAGTTGAGTTGAGTAATAGTGTTTAACGTCCCAGTCAAGAATATTTCACTTATATCGAGATATCACAAGCTATAGCCAAAGGGACAGAAATTTTGGTTGTGCATTGCACTGATGGCATAATACAGCTGGGTTCTTTATCATGCCATGCCAATCATCATGACACAATACCTCTTTTCAGTTTGCATCCGAAAGAACCATGAACTCATTTCATAGTGCTTGGCAAAATAACAGTCACTAAACACTTTCAAGTCTTAGGTTAGACCCTGGGTTGGGGGTAGTGGGAGGCTGAACCCACAACCTACTACGTACAGAGCAAGTACTCTACCAACTGGGCTACCAGTGGTATGTGTATGATTGAATCCTGTGTTAGAGATACATTTGATGGATGCTGGAAAAACATGTTTAGACAATAACACTAAAGAATAAACCAAAAAGATTAACTCATAGTCTTCAAATAAGTATTTTTCATAAACAGAATGTTAATGTGCTAATGTTTTAAAAATAGAAAAAAAAATGTACCATCATAAAAATGGTGAAAAACTTTTTTTTCAAGAACTTTGTCCGAGGTGGGTCATAATATGAAAGGAAATTGAGGACTAATTATTTTCACATTTATAAAATCAAATCATGCATTTTATGATATAGCGTTTGTGTAATACACCATGAAATCTCCTCCCCGAGTGCATTGGTAACTTGTATTTTCCCTGTTATCTATATCTTATATCAAAGTAGCTATCTATTTTATTGGAATACATCTTTATATACATGTACATTATAAAGTTGTTCCTTTTCCACTGGGATTTTACAGAGTAATGCTGATCTTTTATTTCTTAATAATAAATCATATTTGTCATACCCATTTGTCTGTATTGATAAATTCTGTAGGAAATTCAGCTTGGTTATATAGATATAGTTCAACGATATCTGGAGAAGTCCAAAAAGCATGGACAACTGTTAAAGTGTAAGTGCAATTTTTTCTGGAGTGATAAAGGTTCCAGATAGCATGAAATACCCTGCTGATAATGGAAAAACTAAAAAATACACACAATAAGAATATAAAATAGCAGACAGAAATACTGGTGACTTTATTATACCCCCCCCCCCCTTAAAAATTGGGGGATATATAGTGATAGGGGTATACGTCCGTCCTTCCGTTACACCTTAGGGTACATATCTCTTATCCACAACTCCTCTTAAACCCTTCAATGGATTTCCATGAAACTTTTTACACAATCTTTGTGATATAATGTAGATGTGCACCTCCTATTTAAAAATTTGATGCGATAAATTTTTTTTATGTGGGGGGCGGGGGTATTTTTTGTGAGCTTGTGGCTGACAGTTTTTCTAGTTTCATTTGCAACAACTAAACTAGTGATATTGTACTGAACAACACCATTTTATTCCAATATCTGCTTGAGCCAGCACCATTTTATTCCAATATCTGCTTGAGCCAGCACCATTTAAGTCCAATATTTACTTAAGCCAACACCATTTTAGTCCAATTTTTGCTTGAGCCAGCACCATTTTAGTCCAATATTTACTTGAGCCAGCACCGTTTTAGTCCAATATTTGCTTGAGCCAGTACCATTTTAGTCCAATATTTACTTGAGCCAGCACTATTTTATTCCAATAATTGCCAGAAATCACAATTTTAGCCCAATATCTGCCTGAGCAGTTCAAGATCACAATTTTAGCCCAATATCTGCCTGAGCAGTTCAAGTTCTGAGACCAATATCCCTGAGTCAAACTATTTTTGTCAATACACATGTCTAATATCTTTCTGAGCTACATCATTTTAATCAAGTATTTGTCACACCATTTTAGTTTTTTGGTCTGGAGTACACCTTATTTTTCACAAGTAGCTGTTTAATCAAGGTTTATATTTATATATTTATATTAACACATAACAATGAAGTATGTGTGAAGTATGGTAATTTAAAGGAAATAATTTGTCTGTGTGTGTGGGTTTTAATATAAGAAGGATGTCATAGTACAAATACCTATGTGTAATGGACTGAATGACGATGTATTTCAAATATTAAAAAATATGACGATTCAAAGCTCGATCAGATAGTGATTTTTTATTAATGTTTTAAAAACTGCCTTCTGACTTTGATTGGGTAAACTGAAGCTCTGAAAAACAGTCCAACCTGCCTTAAAGGCCACTTCAATATAAGGACCACCTGCTTATAAAGGCCAAAGGAATTGTATCTCAATTGTTCTTTATTCATATTATTTGAACCTGTATATAAGAACCATCTGGGTATTAAGGCCATTTTTACTGGTTTCCTTGGGTGGTCTTTACAGACAGGTTTGACTTTAAAACAAACTACATAATAACATACTTGCTGTAGATATCATTACTATTGCATGTAAAGATTTTACTAGTTTAATGTGAAATATGTGAAATGTTTTGTTCATAAAGCAACTACAGTCAAACCTGTCTATAAAGGCCTCTAAAGGGAACCAGCAAAAGTGGTCTTTATGGGTAGGTGGCCTTAATATACAGGTTCAAATAATATGAATAAAGAACAATTGGGATATAATTTTACTGGCCTTTATAAGCAGGTGGCCCTTATATAGAGGTGGCCTTTAAGGCAGGTTGGACTGTAGATTTCAAGCAGTTTGCTGCTGTACCAAGTGATACCATCAGAATACTTATTTCCATTGAATATGGACTTGCATAGGATGACGTTTTCCTGTGAAAATGACGCCGTTTCGCGAATTTGTGACGTTGACTTTCCAAAACATTCTACACAAACATTAAGAGGTATTGATCATATGGTACAACAGAGAACTCCATTTGCAAGCAAGTGTATCATTATTTTTGGAGTTTCAGTGGTAAAATTGGGAAATTTAATGGAAGTTATTTTTTCCTAGGAGAAACTACTACCTTTATCCAGTAGTAATTATTGGCAAATAAAATCAGATTGTAAAAGAAATGTTTGTTGTTCTTTTGTGTCACATCAAAATCTTTCAGCTGTCTATGTAAGTGCACATTTTAGTCCAATGAGCCACCAATTTCTGAGTATTATGATATATCCTGAACTAATGTGTCTACAAATGAATACAGGGGTATAAAGTATATCAAAATAGTGTGCAATTTAGAACAATCCTTAACTAATTTGTCTACAAGTGTATACAAGGGTTATAAAGTATATGAAAATACAATAAATAGTATAAACTGACCAGGTGGATAATTTAATTGTTCAGCTACATTGCTTCCTTTTGTGATTGTCATCTTTGTAATCTCCCGGTGGTCACACCTTCTTGACCCTGATATAGGTACTTACATTCCAATAAAACATACACATGTACCCCGTACAGCAGGTAGAGCAGAGCATAAATAGAAATAGTCTGGCTCCAGTTTCACAATCATTTCTTAGCTAAGATTTTCCTTCACTTAAATCTGACAAATTTCATACTTTATAATTTTGTCAATCATCAAGATATTCAGGAATTTAAGGTCTAATTTTGAAGATCTCTTCAAGCTTAAAACATTTGTGTTTCGTTTTGTCAAAAATGTTTCTTCATATTCTTAGAAAACATCATTATAAGTTCAGGAAAATCTTAGTTAAGGAATGATTGTTAAACTGGGGCCAGTTTCACAATAATTTCTTAACTAAACTTATATCTGGCAAACTATAAATCTGTATAATTTTGTTAGTTTTCAAGATACAGTCAAATTTGTCTTATAAAGTCTATAAAGGCCACCAAAAGGAACCAGAAAAAGTGACCTTTATGGACAGGTGGCCCTTACATAAAGATTCAAATAACATGAGTAAAGGGCAATTAGGATAAAATTTTACTGGTCTTTAAAAGCAAGTGGTCCTTATATAGAGAAGGTCTTTAAGGCAGGTTTGACTGTATTCATACATTTAAGCTTATATTCTAATTTTACTTGTAGCGTTATAAAGTATGGCTTTACCAGATTTAAGTTACGAAAAATCTTTGTTAAGAAATGATTGTGAAACTGGAGCCTGGCTTGATTTCTAATTGGGTTACAACCAGTCCAGATTTAAAATTGGCTAGCATTCTGCTTTTAAGAATGGATGTTGCTAGGTCCTCTGAATAAGACCTTATAAACTGATGACCCACACATGAATGATTAAGTTAATAACAAACCAGACACCTCATTGTGAAAATATTTTATGTTCCCACTCTAAACCAACATTCATTACTTAATCTATTTCTAAGATTTTCTAAATCTAACCTCTTAATTCAAAGAGCAGAAATTTAGAAAAAAGCCTGTTGGCTATATATTAAGGTGATTTCAAAGTAAAATATTATTTTGATGGTCTTTTTCTTTGTAGTAAATAATTAACGACCCAATGACTTTCTCTTCAAAATTCCAGCAACAAACTGTTTGTCTTTTTGCTTTAATAAGACCAACTTTATCAATGTCAGATTCTTCAAAAACTGGAGAAGTAGTTCTCGAAGCTGCCATAGTTATCACTTATAAAAAGCAATATTATCTGAGTGTGCGGTAAGATTAGTTGGACAACATAACACAAAAATAATTAGCTTGTCTAACTCTTCACTCGGAGTAAAGCCACCATTATTAGATTGCTTTGTTACAAGTTACAATGACAAATATAGAATTAGTAAGATTAATGGGAAAATAGTCTAGAAAATTGCAGCTTAAAAACAAAAACATGGCATTCAGGACCACATCAGAATAAACAAACCACTAAGTCAGGCATCCACACTTAATATACACGCCCATGTCGAGACCACATTCTTATTGTACTAATATAGTCTAGATGACAAATGGTATTTTTTCACATAACCTAAAAAAATAGTCCGCACAAAATGTTTTTACATAAAGTTGTTCTTTAACATGTCCCTAATCAGAAACTGCATGATGCCACCTTGGCAGCCTTGGGGAATTTAAGATATCCAAGATGGCGGACAAGATGGCTGCCAGAATCGTTTTCATTTGATATCTGTTGATGTTTAAGGGTTTTCCATATATTATTGTGTTTTTGCACTATATAAATGATAGTTTAACATTAATGCTTCACTATAATGATAAAAAATCAATAAAATGATAATTATTGAATCTATTCTAGCGAAAATGGTCTTAGTTTTGCTATTTCTAAGAGTGCAAAGCTAGATAAGTAACAAAATATGCTTTTTCTAACTTTTCTACAATTACAGTGCACAGTCCATTCAACTTCCCTCTATGATTGATTGAATAACACCATAACCAGCACTGGTTTGATAAAATAGTACAGCCACAGGTTTACCGTCCTGCTTTGACTTGTCCTCAGACAGTTCAGCCGCAGGCTTACCGTCCTGCTTTGACCTGCCCTCAGACAGTATAGGCATAGGTTTTCCATCCTGCTTTGACCTGCCCTCAGACATTACAACCACATCTTTACTGTCCTGCTTTGACCTGTCCTCAGACGGTACCGCCACAACTTTACTGTCCTGCTTTGACCTGCCCTCAGACGGTGCAGCCTTAGTTTTACTGTCCTGCTTTGATCTGTCCTCAGACAGTACAGCCACAGGTCTGTCTTGCTTTCATTTGCCCTCAGACATTACAGCCACAGCATTACTGTCCTGCTTTGACCTGTCCTCAGACGGTGCAGCCATAGGTCTGTCCTGCTTTGATCTGCCCTCAGACTGTACAGCCACAGGGTCTGTCCTGCTTTGATCTGCCCTCAGACAGTACAGCAACAGGTCTGTCCTGCTTTGATCTGCCCTCAGACAGTACAGCCACATGTCTGTCCTGCTTTGATCTGCCCTCAGACAGTACAGCCACAGCGTTACTGTCCTGCTTTGATCTGTCCTCAGACGGTGCAGCCATAGGTCTGTCCTGCTTTGATCTGCCCTCAGACAGTACAGCCATAGGTCTGTCCTTCTTTGATCTGTCCTCAGGCAGTACAGCCATAGGTTTACTGTCCTGCTTTGACCTGCCTTCATCAAGAATATCTGCAATCAAGTTACTATAGTCTGTAACATCAACTACAATTTTACACAACACTGCCTAACGTTTTTACATTCTGTGGAATGTTTTTGCTAAGAGGCTACCTCTCAAAATGTCACTTTTAGTAGCACTTCTAGACTAGAATTCGGCTTTATCACACCTATGCACCCAACAAAACCCATCAGCATATCAATATCCCTTAATCTCAGTACATGTTTTGGGAACAAATCTGGCTGTAATGATATGACACTCAATATAAACTCGATACAATTAAAATGAACATAACAATTCATGTTCAAATCATATTAGAAACTGGCAACTTAAATTTTAAAAAAGTAAACTTTCACCAGGTAAGTGAGGCCAGGTGCAACTGAAGTGTTAGCACATCATGTTTTTCTAGCTACGTGCAACACGTGTGTATAACTGTTGTTCGGCTGTAAATACAATAAAAGTTTATCTGCATTCATTTAACATCTGAACTTCACACATAGCAGTCATCTACTGGAACAATGTCAATTACAGGCGTCGAAATCTGGAGTTTTGTCACACATGCAATACTTAAAAAATCAAAATCTAATTCACACGCCCTTGGCACCAGGATTGCATGTTCTCATGTAACCTCAGAGGCAACATTGTCCGTTTTCTTTCACCTACAGTAAAACTGAGCTTGTAGTACCATAATGTTTTACTTCTACATCTGAGCCTTAGATCTTTCATATCCTCTTTATCATACCCCGCAGACGAAGTTTATGGGGATATATAGGAACCATCCTGTTTGTCTGTCTATCTGTCCGACTGGTTGTCTGTCCCAATATCGTGTACGCTCCAAACCAACATAAAACGATGTGTCGCATACCACATTTACGTGCATAAGTCAAAGGTCAAGGTCTGGAGGTCAATATTGGGGTGGGGGTGGAGTTATTTGGCTCTCAAGAGAAGTTCCAGTTTTCTTCATTATTACCGCTTTGCCAGATTGGTTATCGTAAAGAAATTTATGGTTGGGTAAGAAGAAGTGCAAGAGCATAGGTAGATTTCAGCCCATTTTGTGATGAAATTTGGCATCAAGGTTATCTGCCACAGTCCTTATCATTCCTCCAACAGAACCAGTTATAGCTCTTGCAGTTTTCTGTGCAGTTACTGCAGCAGGCAAGTTAAGCCATATCAATTCATCATACTAAATTAATGAAATCACAGTATATAAACATGTCATGCTGAAGTTTTTAAATTTTGTGCTTTTGCCTTGCAATCTGAAGAGATGTTGATCTTTTAATCAGAATGCTAGTGACTAATTTACAAATAAGCAAGGCAGTGAGAATGTAAGAAAGTATGTCCGACAACTTAGATAACAAACTAAGTAGTGTAGAGCTGAAGTCTTCAGTATCAAGAGCTGAATCTATTGTGGACATATAACTATCTCTACGCCCTCTTTCTTTATTATCTTTACATTTTGATATTCTAAGCAACAACCTCTGTAGATATATCATCTTCTTCCAATCTATTCGTTTTACGTGTCTCTAAAATATTGTCCTGTATTTGTTTATCTTCCTAAACGTTCAGCAGTTTGACATACTAGTAATACAACCATAGGCTTGGATGAGTAGAATCTGGATCCTTGATACCTTGCCCTCCAAAGAACCAACAATGTTCACGAACATTAAACTGCTCTATTCTGCCGTCACCTATACTTTGCTGATAAGGTTCATTGGAAGTATTCCCTGCTTCAATGCGTTTCATATGATGAATATTGTATATCATTTACACGTTTTCTCTCCAAAGTTGGCATGAATGGTCTCCTATCTTCGCTTACTTGATTCATCACTAGTCATTTTTTCCCATAATATACACAAACAAATATTTCAGATAGATAAAATAGATCTGTTTTGATAGATTTTAACCATGATGAGAATGTATAATTTATGTATGTTATTAAGAAGAACGTTTTGTGGAAAGTCACAATTTCGACAATACATTATCTACAATACGTCAAAACTAGCTCAAATATTCGTTCTGTGTGAATATAATTAACAAAAACAACTTTGTTGACCACTGAAACCTATAAAAAGACACTTTGATTAACTTTATGTGGCTATTATAACTAGATATACGAGATATTATAATTTTGTCAGCCATATTGGCCGCCATCTTGGATTTTTCAGTTTCCCCACCTGTGCCAAGGTGGCATCACTCGGATTATGATTAAGCACATCCTAAACATATATTATCAACAGAGAAACATTGTGCGGACTACATTTTTGGGTTTTGCAAGCTGCTCCCAGACTAATATGACAAAAATAATCTTTTTTTAAATCTAAAATTCCTCCAAAATTCAAATTTCATTTTTATTGCATTTTCGAGACCAAATACGACCCTTATCATACATGATCTTTTATACTCTTTGATAAGTTTTTGCGCAGTAACATTCAGTAGGCAGTAACCAGGGCCACCCAGATACATATATTGTAATGGTGGTGTGGAGTATCTGTGTTTTACTCCCCAGTCAAGAGGATTTCACTTATATATCAAGGCAGTCAGTTCTGTGATGATGGAGAAATCTGTAATACTAAAGAAACCTGTCAACCTTTGGCAAGCAATATCACAAACTTGAAGTTTTCGTACTGGGATAAGCCTGAGTGGGATTTGGATCTTAAGTCATTGAGAGGCACTGCGATCCATAAGATAGCACTTGACATCACCCCAAACCACCCCCACCTTCAATGAAACATCAAACAGTAACACTAGTTCTTTGGTAGCTACATGGGCACTGTACATATTGAAGATGATTCATGGTTTAGACACTTTTAAATCCCATTTATTATGTCCCAAAAACAAGTGGGTGACATCAGCAATGTAGTGTTTACTCCATTTCTTTTGCAAACAATTTGTCTGCCATTTTCTTGACAACTATCTTGCAGATGTTACGGAACAATCTTTAGGTGGAGCAGATGTGTTGGCTACTTGTATTTTGATCATGCGCATAGTTAGAAAAACATGGATTTCCCAGGTGGTTTCATTTTTTGACACTTTTGAAACTGCAGCTAAAGTGGCTCTATAGCATAAAATGTACACCCACAAACAGTAAGAGTTGTTGACCTATACTGCTTTTAGGGATTTTTGCTGGTTAAGAATCACACGACATGACACTCTGCCATATATCATTCTCCAGTGTCTATTTTGTCATGGAATTCAAGCTTAAAAACACAGCATTATACAGAAATATGACAAGCAATGTGTGAATGAAGATACCCATCAGTTCATTTATACAAAAAATATAAACTTAATACAAGTCCTAATGATCTGACCTACCCTGGTCAAAAGTTTACAAGTTCAATAACAGTTTCTGAAACAAGAAGGTGACTGTGAAACTGGATGCTGACTTTACACTTCAAGTAGATTTTGATACAAGTATCTGAATGGAAAGGATACACCAGTTCTAAAGAGTAGAATAGAGCGACCATGATATTAACAAAAGAGGCAAGCTTCCCTTAATTTGCCACTTGAAGTGTTTGTGTGTTAGCACAGTTTATTAACTGTTAAAAGCCTCAAGGGATAACCAGTTCATCATATCCCAATTAGCAGCTGTCATTGTCCATTGTCCATCATTCTGGCCAATTTAGTATCAAATGACCTAAGAAATAATGACCACAGTGACCACTACAAATGACCAGTATAGAGTTTTATAGAGTAATTTATTTTAGTGACAAGATTGTATTGAGCTTTTGTCCAGATAGAATTGGTTTTTGATTCAGAGTATAAAATATTGATAAGATGAGCTATTTATATAACCTAAATCATGATTACTGGGATATCCCAATAGATCTAGCTTGTCACTTCATATACAGTACAGACCTGTTGAAAGTTTAAAGGGCTAACAAAAAAGAGTCCAAGCTCAGCTGTCAAGTGGCTGAGATACAGTACAGACCTGTCGAAAGTTTAACACTTGGCTAATGAAAAGGAGTCCAAGTTCTGCTGCCAAGTGGTCGAAATATGCCGAAATATGATAGCTATTGGCTGAAAATCTGTCGAGAGATATAGAGCAGCTGCCAAATAAGCTGTCAAAATAGCTTCAAGATGAATAGCTAGTTTGGTAGTAATTTGTTAGCTTGGTGTTAAACTTTTCGACAGGCCTGTGCTGTATGAGAGAAGGGAACATTTTCCCTTTAATACTTATAGATAGGGCTTGTTGATTTCGGTAAATAACCTTTCATTGAAAGTTTTATAATGTCATACATACTCAGAATTGGCTTGATAATGGGATATTCTGTAAAGTGGTTTTTTTTTACTTTAGCATAGTTTATTTTCACCAGGGCAAAAATAAAGTGTTTACAAAAAAAAAACCCATTAATTTACAGTATACAAATGGCAGATATCACAATTTTTTAACAAGAATTTTTGTTTCAATTGTGGTCAATGCAATCAAAATGACACATTCACTGGGTTCAAAATATCTTGAGGTAAACACACATTTTATTTTAGCCCCAATTGTTACAATGATATCCTAAACAATTTGGTATATGGCATATGGCTAATAACCTTGGAAACTGCTGAATCATAATGATGGCTCAATGTCAATCATAACACATTGTTATTATTGTGGATAAGAAAATTTCAATAATATATATACTGGTATATTTCAAAGCTAGTCAACACAATACTGCTAACAAGCATGCCAAAAATTACATTAATTTTGAACAGAAAATTTTTTCACATAAAAAGCTGAAAATTGTCTTATGGACCAGGTATAAATAGCTAATCAAGTGACTAAGCATACCGGTACTTGTCATCTCGGTTTTAATGGGGTTGAGTATATACGAAGCAAAGTTATATACATCCTCATCAAGACTACTTTGCTCATATGGATCCGATCAGTTCTAGAATAATGGGGAAACCTGAGTACCAAGTTAAACAAACTGACTTTTAGCAAGTTTACTTAAAACCTTTTTTGAAACTATAATGTGTTTGAGTAGGATTTGGACCTAGGCAGTACAAGGTACTATAATCCATAGCCTGGTGTTTTAAAACACTTGGTCACAAAAGCCCTTCATTATACCCCCACAAACTAGTTTGAGGGGGAGGGGTGGGTTTATTGGAATTACCATGTCTGTCTGTCCGTCCGTGTAAAATCGTGTCCACGCCATATCTCATAGCTGCTTTGGGCGACTATCATAAAACTTCACAAGAATAATCTTCATGGTCCAAAAATGTATCATGAATGACCTATAACCTTCAACTAAAAGGTCAAAGTTGCTGGGAAACATTAAATATTGGGGTGGGTGGGGGAGGGGTATTTGGCTCTCAAGAGACAGTTCTTTGTTTTACAGATCTGATACATGTATTCAACTACTGGGTTACTATAAAAATGTTGAACAAAGATATATATACAGTAAAACCTTGTTCCAATGCCACTCAATAATTTTGCCACCTCGCCTGATGCCATATGTTTTAATACCAAAATCCATTTCTTCAACATTTTCTTTATAAGCCTCCAATACCTTTATAATGCCAAAATTTCACTAAATACATGGTGCCAATGAATTGAGGTTTTACTGTGCATTTACACGTACATTATATACAAAATAAAGTAAGAAGTAAGAACTTGTTTGTTACAACTTTAAAAACTTGTAAACAGTAAATACCACCAGCCTGCGATTTGCATTATTAGAAAACATCTTCAGAAATCTCTGAGGTAAGAATAAATAAGAATTTACAGAAATAGATACAACATTCTAAAATGAGCAGTAAGTATGCATATTTCCCAGGACCTACGAAAGGTAAAAAATTAACTATGTATTGGCAAACTACAATGACCTGTCTGTTTGACCTTTCATTTAAATACTTATTATTGACCAGTACATTTCCGTATAGGGAACACAGGTGTATATTTTGTCTAATAATAGGAAGCATGCATTGTTTGTGTATAACGCTGAATCCTAACACTATCCATTTATTGGGTGGATCATCTTATATGAATTATTCCTAATGAAAGGTCAAACAGACAGGTCAATGTTGTTGGTCTAGAACTATGTCTAATGTACGAAAATGTATCTAACAAGAAAACAACAATAGAGAGTAACTAATACCCCTAATTTGTTACTGTGGTAGTTTTATATACAACAGGAACTCACTGAGCATGTCAACACCTACAGCAAGATAAAATCAAACCTTTTATTTGTTTATGTAATTAATATACATTTTGTACTTTTAAATACTTTACTTATTATGAAAGGTAAACAATAATAAAGGGAAAATAAACCCACTACATAGTAAACATTCTTTTTTAAAATATTCTTTTCTGTACCAAATATGTGGGAGGTCGTGAGTTTGAACCCTGAACGGCATCTGACCAAGACTTGAAAATAGGTAGTGACTGTTCTTTTGCTATGCACTTGGCACTTAGGTCATGGCATCCTTCAGAAGAGACCTTAAAAACCAATGTCCTCTGTCACAGCAGGCATTGCATGTTTAAGAACCCTCTCTTCCGCAGCGCAATGTCCTGAGCACAATGCAAAGGTAAAAATTCTGTCACTTCACTTATAGTTGGTGACATCTTGATATAAGTGAAATATCCTAGACTGGGATGTATAACCCCATTCATGATATCAATAAATTCTTCAGGGCAAAAAAATGACTTCCTTGTCCTCTATGGTATTCAAGAAAACATTATGTTTGAGTTATCTATTGTACATATATAAAGCAAGATATTCAGTCAATCTAATTTAACAGTGTTTTGTAAATTAAAATATTTTCAATTTGTCTAAAATCAATGATAAATACCATGTATTTGATAATAACTTTTAAATAGAGGTTTTGCAGAAGAACTACCAGCAATACATAAAATAGGCAAACAACAATGACCTGTCCACTTGACCTTTCATTAGGAATATTCATCTGCTATGATCGACCATATACATGGGTAATGTTAGGATTAATAGTTAATACATCAGCAATGCAGGCTTCCAATGATGCAGATGAAATAAACACCTGTGTCACCTATACATAAATGTACTGGTCCATAATAAATATCTAAAGCAAAGGTCAAATGGACAGGTCTATGTTGTTTGACTGTATGAACTAAGCTGCAGAAATCAACAAAATTAATGCACATGACATAAATATCGCCCTACTCTCGTAATCGTTGTAATTAAAACACATAACAAAGTGTAGTCAGTAACTAGAACATAATGTAATTCTGAATCATTAACTAATAATGATTGTAATCACAAATGACAGGAGAAAAAAAATATATAACATTAATTTACATAAAACATTCAAATGTTCTTTGTCCTAGAAATCAATATAACCAAGAGGGTTCATTTCATTCTTTTCACAAAAATCTGCTTTTTTAGATTGACAGGTAAATGATGATAAGTTATATGCAGATGAACACTTCATTAGGCTCGTACAATAAAACTGCATTTAACCAAACATCAGTTAAGCTCAAGTGTTTAACTTGGGTTACAGAGGCTCAATGTTGTATACAACAGTTGATCTGGATAATTTTCTCTAATGTTCAAAAGTAACTGTTAGTTTAATGGTCACCGATAAAATCAGTAGGTGACTCACTAATCAGGGAATAAAATGTGCGAGGGGTTAATGGGGCAACAATACTAAACACACAGAAGGTGACTCACTAGTTAGGGATAAAATGTGTGATGGGTTAATGGGGCAACAATACTAAACACACAGAAGGTGACTCACTAGTTACGGATAAAATGTGTGATGGGTTAATGGGGCAACAAGGTTCACCAGATAACATGGCAATGGTTAATGGGGCAACAATGTTCACCAGATAACATGGCAATGGTTAATGGGGCAACAATGCTAAGCAAACAGTGTGACAGTGCCCCATGGGTTAATGGGGCAACAATGTTCACAAGACAATGTGGCAATGGGTTAATGGGGCTACAATGCTAAGCAAACAAAATGACAATGGGTCAATGGGGCAACAATGCTTACAAGACAACATGGCAATGGGTTAATGGGGCAACAATGCTAAGCAAACAGTGTGACAGTTCCCCATAAGTTAATGGGGCAATACTATTCACCAGACAACATGGCAATGGGTTAATGGGGAACAATGCTCACAAGACAACATGACAATGGGTAAATGGGGCAACAATGCTAAGCAAACAGTGTGACAGTACCCCATACATTAATGGGGCAATTCTATTCACCAGACAATATGGTAATGGGTTAATGGGGCATCAATGCAAACCAAAAAATTTGAAAGTGTCCCATGGGTATTAGGGCAACAATGTTCACCAGATAACATGGCAATATTTTGATGGGCGTCAATGCTCACTAAACAATGTGACAATGCTCCATGGGTTAATGGGGCACCAATGCTTACAAGAAAACATGGCAATCAGTAGACAGTCAATGCACACCAAACAATGTGACAATCAGCAACCCATTCCTGGATATATAAGAATGCAAAGAAAAGGGTTGTAAATGTAATGGTTAAGCTAGGATGTTGAAATGTTTGCCTTTATTGTGCAAGATCTCCGATTTGTCACTATTTGTTTTGATTCTGGGATACAAGGGGAGGCTTGTAGATGTATGTGTAGCACTAGCCTTAATTTGGTGTGTGATTGATTGTTTGATTAATTGAATGAGCTTTTATGTCCCAGAAAAAATATTTCAATTATAACGAGATGTCACCAGTTATAGGTGAAGTCACAGAAATTTTTACTTTTGCAGTGCACTCAGGAACATGTGCAGTGAGACCATGTCATGCCTGCTGTGACACAGAGCATTGGTTTTTAAGGTCTCTTCTGAAGGACCCATATGACTTTCATTTCTAAATGCTGAGTGCTTGGCGAAAGAACAGTGGCTACATATTTCAAGTCTTGGTTAGACCTATCTGGTGTTTGAACCTTTGACCTCCCACATATTAAGGGAGATACCGTAGTGGTCCTTTGGCATGCAAGATCACATATTTGATATAAACTTATTTAAATAAGTTGCCAAATTTAAATGCGGAGTTATAAAAACAACTTACTTGCATAATATGTAAATTTACTACCAATAAAGTCTCATGTATTCGATTAAGGTAATAAAACACCCTCTTTCATCAAATTTTTTTTAATGTACCCAAAAACATCAAATTTTCTCGTACTTCAAAGTGGTAGGCGTAATCAAATTCCACAGGTCTTTTTTCTGACTCTAATCTCTATGCAGACAAGATAATGGACATTTCACATCTGATTTACAAATATATCATCTATGTATGATTTAATAAGAAAATATCGCTGCTGGGCAGACCCTAGTTACAACACTCACGGGGACTAAATTATCTCCATTTTGACAATATTAATTATAAAAGCCGATAATTTGACTGCCGGGAATTTGTACGATAAAGAAAATTCATGTTACATAACTTGAACGATTCTGTCATATTTCATGTGTGATATTTCCACTTTGTAATGTATAGGATATCTCACGGGAGTTTTTGGGTTGTACTTGATGTGGTGTAGCGTGATTACATAAATCGTAATTGTATAATAAGGCTATAAAATTCAGAATATAAAGTGAAATGAATTATAATCATCCTCTATTTATATTAAAACAATACCTGTTGATACAAGCTTTATTTTTTGACATGTATTTAAAATTTTTATGACTTAAAGCGAAATTTCATTGATAAACAATGACAAATGCATAATTCCTTGGGGTGGTGGTGGTGGAAGAGGTATTAAATTTTATAAAAATCAAATCCCCCACTCCATATCTACATCTCGGGCAGAATATTTTTTAAAACTCAACGCCATTCTGATATATCAACTGTGTACATATTTGTACATGCAGCAAACATGAGCATTTTATGACATTCTTTTGTATTACTTTTACGTAACCTTATACATACAAAATGTACATTACATTCACAATTATGAAATTACAAAATATCTAGATACATACCTAACCCTGACTGCATAATAACTATAATCTGTAGTATATTATAAAAAGAATAATTGCCTATTTTCATCATTTTTACCAACTTTTCTGCAATAATTACCATGACTCAATTCTAGCCATTTCTTAATAATTACTAAATTGGCATGGTTTAAATACTTCCAGAAATTTTCCTGATTCATTTATAAAAAATCTGTCTTAACAAATTTTTTGTTGTGACTTAACTTGTAAATCATTCATATATCTGTGATTTGTGAACCTCTAGTGTTGGTAAAACCAATGTTATGTCATCGCATTGACACAATGTATTTTTGCATTCAAGATGGAAAAGAATCTGTTAATCCCATAAGGGATGTGAGGGGATTTGTGGCCAAGTGGTCTAAGTGAATGCCTACAGATCACAGCACCTCACAGTCTAATCTTCCCGATTCTCCCACTTTTAATTACCGGTGAATATAAACATTGGTCTTAAATGTTATTTTAGTAATTATAGTCTATTTCCTTATCCTTCGTTTCATTCACCTGGATTTTTACCCGGTTAAAATAATTTGTTCTTTAAATGTAAAAAACATTAAAAATAATAGAAATAAAATAAAATTTTAAAAATACCTGTTATTGTTATAATAACACTGATCAGCCGTAATTTTAAAAAAAAGTTAGTTAATTTTTACCCTGTTAAAATTATTTATTTCTTTTTTAAATGTAAAAAATATTTTTAAAAAATAAAATAAAATAATTTATGAATTATGATAATAATTAGAGCCATCCAAATAACACTGATCAGTCGTAATTTTAAAAAGTTAAATGTAAAAAATATATTAAAAATAAACAAGAGAAAAGTGTCAATGTAACACATAATTATTGTCCAAGCTTTATTTATGATAGATTGATTGAATGTGATTTACTTTCCTGAGGGTCAGTGGTTTACTCCGGTTTCCTCTGCTTTTCCTGAGCAGATCACCTTGGTCTTGATCTTGACCTTGATGTTATCAATTTGATATGCGACACATCATCTTTCCATACTATATGTATCTTGTAAATATCACTTCGATACATCTTTTGATACAAAAGTTAAGGAGCAGAATTGGATAAAAATCATTCTTCAAAGTTTTTATAGTCCTTATATTACTTGTATTTTATAATTTTAATTGTAATACACAAGTAACCATTTACAATGCGATTGGTGTTTAACGTCTACCAGGGAAATATTTTGATTGTTTACATTTCTCGTGTTTTGATTTTTAGTGCATTTGAAAATTTACAGCATCTTGCAAGTGCGCCTGTGATATTTTGTGATGGTACATTCTATAATTGCCCAAAATTTTTCCACAAACCTTTGTACTATACATGCAATGCTCAATGGTCTTCTGTAGCTTTTGATTTGAGTTTTAAATTGCTTCCAGAAATGCTGTGAAGAATATTTTCCCTGGAGTCATGGTTAAAGGTTCTTCCTTTTGTTATACACAGTGCCAAAAAGTTTTTGAATTAATAGCGCTTCATCCTAACTTTGTTGATGTTTATTTTGTTCTGGCGTATTTAATATTGTGCTATTATCTTTTGTTGCTTAAAATTATCTATTTGTTTTAAAAGAAACTTGATAAATATAAACGTTAAAATTATGTTAAAGTTAAGAACGTTCTGATAAAAATAACCAGGTATTAGTCTTCTTTAAAACAGACTATAATCTTAATCCTATTGTTCTAATTGTATATATAAGGGATTATAATTCTTTAGGAAATTAAAAGTGGGAGAATCGGGAATGAACCGTTTGAATCCTGCTGGGGAAAGATTCTAGTGTGAAAAAAGTTCGCTTCATGAAGGCCCGTGGTTTTCTCCAGGCACTTTGGTTTCTTTCAACATCCCAGAACTGAACTGACAACCTCATTTTAAATGAAAAAGTCTTATTTAGGGCATGAAACACCATTACTCCACTTCATAATAGTAATTTCTTAAAATAGCGTTTTATTATCTAAACTCCCTAGGGTTTGTAAATGTTAAAAAGTATGTTGCATAGATAGGGGATCATCAGTTTTATGTTGCATAATGATAATAAAATTTATTGCCAAAATTAAATATAAAACATTGGTTAGGGCAAATACAAACATATATATATAGGTAAACAACACTGATCTGTCCGCTTGACCTTTGACTTAAATATTCATTATGGGTGAGTAAATTTCACATGTGTATATTTCATCATATGATGTGAACACTTGTATATGTATTAACTGCGAATCGTAAAGCTACCTATGTATTGGGTGGACCCTCCTATATGAATATTCCTAATAAAAGGTCAAACAGACAAGTCAGTGTTGTTTACCTATACAAGATATAAAGTCTAATATTGACACATTTTGTATAATAAAGATACTTGTCTGTACATAATAACTGACTGATTTCATCAAATAATAGGATGTAAAAATGTACTGATATTATATAATGTTCTGTAATTACTGAATATCTAAATTGACATCATTCAAATTTCGTGGAAATTAATGTAACACATCTTGTTAATTTCTGGTATCTATAGAATTGATTCAGTCATTAAACCCTACCATAACTGTGTGTTATAAACATGTTTTATAACATCATATAAAATCTATTTTATTTCTATTATAACAGATTGGTAACAAATATTTTGGCACCTCTGTATATATGGGCCATAGGCCACTTTTAATCCCTTAGGTAGTCTTTATAGACAGGTTTGGCTGTATGAAATGGGTTTTCTGAAAAATGAATGTGAAGAAGGTTATATGAGCAATAATGGCCATTTGAGGCCTCTAGTCATGCATTCTTGGCAATTGTGGGATAGTTTCCAGTTAAAATACAGTAAAACACGAATATAACGAACACACTTACAAGGAATACATGTATAGTACGAAGTCAAATATTGGCCCTGGCCGCTGCTCTATATAAGTATATATAACACAATATAAAGAAATGACTTCATAAAGAAGATAAAAATAGAGTCCCAGGGGCTTCGTTATAAACATGTTTTACTGTACATGTAATTTGAATCTCTATATAAGGGTCACCTGTCCATAAAGACCACTTTTACTGATTCCCTTGGGTAGTCATTTTAGACAGGTTTGGCTGTATGAAATGGGTTTTCTGAGAAATGAATATGAAGAAGATTGGGTGAGCAATAAAGGACATTTGAGATCTTTTGTTATGCTAATTATTGTGTAGAGGTAGACGGATGCTACCAACTTGGTTGGTTCACACTACAACAACACCCTGTCTTATAATTTCAACTGATAATGATATTCTGACCTAAATACATGTAAAAATGTTATATATTATATTACATAATAAACAATAATGATTATCCTCATCATTCAATTAAACCAAAACCTTCATCCTCATATAACAAAAATCTCTGGTATTTAGGAATTCATTAATTAGCCATTGTATGATAATAACTGCTATTTTAACTGTAAACCATCCCAAGTTTTTTGAGAATGCATGACAAGAGGCCTGAAATGGCCATTATTGCTCACCCAACATTGGCTTGAATAGTTGCAATCTCTTTCAGAAAATTGTCAAGTAGTAGGCAAATGCCTTAAAGTAGACAAGTAAGAAGTAATCTATAATTCAAAACATTTCCAGAAAATGTAAACTTGATGGAAGTAGTTGTCAAACTTAATCCAAAGTTCCTTGGCCTTCAGCTGGCTTTATTAAAACCTCTGTAAATCGGCATACATTTCTTAGAAAAGTCATTGCATATATTAATGGTATACAACATAATTTTGAATGCTTAAATTGGAATACAATCAGTTGAAAAATTTAGTCATATTATTTTTTTTTATTTAGATTTTTCAACATTTTTACAAAAATATGAGATAGACAAAGACAACATTCATTTAGTCATATTATGCCATTTAGCCTGTTTTTGCAATTTATAGTACCTAAACATAGACTTCTTGTATTTTTTACAGCAATGCTAGATGCAATTTTCCCGTATCTACAATATACTTTCCCATTTAAAATCATTTAATTTGGATTGGTGGCTTAATAAGGGGGAGTTGAGTTGAGTAATGGTGTTTAAAGTCCCAGTCAAGAATTTTTCACTTATATCAAGATGTCACCAGCTATAGGTGAAGTGGCAGTGCGCAGGGAAGTTCGCCAGTTGTGACATGTGATTTTTATTTGTAAATGCCAAGTGCTTGGCAAACGAACAGTCACTACCTATTTTCAAGTCTTTATCAGACCCAGACCTGGGTTCCAACTCACCACCTCCCACATAAGACTAAAACCTCACAATAGAGACAGTTCACTATTTAGATCAGTCTAGTATAATTTCAAATGAAATGACTGTATTCTCAAGAAGGGCATTCCATCTAGTTCAACCAGCAGTTCAGCAGAGAGTGGTTGAAACAACATGGCTTTATCAACTTCGCTATCTACTGGTACTCAGTGTTTGTGTGCTCTTTACTTCAAAACTTCGCCCTTTACTTCAAAACTTCAAAAAAATACTGTAATCCAGTGCTGAGTATCTGCTACTTACAAAGCATCTGTGTGCCCTTTACTCCAAAAGTACTTATCCTGTTAGCTACAAAGCGTTTGTATGCCCTTTACTTAGAAGAATTTACCCTGTACTACATCCTCTCAGACAATGTATGTTATATAAGTACATTATCATCATCCTAGTATCATTATAACTAAATCATACACTATGATAATTCTATTTTTTTGTTTTATACTATCAGCATGATAAAACACTGGTTACATTATAGGTGATATTGTAACCCGGAGGGGGATATAACAACATGGATATTACATAGGTTTTTATCTCTCATCAAACAGAATTATTATTACGGTATGCAACCGTTTTCTTCTGTTTCTTCTCTCTTGTATGAAAAACAAAAAACATAATCCTTCTCAGACTTGTTTAAAATCTGGATTGGACTTTGGTCTACCACCATCCATTTAAGGCCAACTAACTACCACAATCCATCCAGGGCTAGCTACCTAAAACAGTACATCCAAAGGTAGCTAGCTACCACCATCCATCCACAGCTAACAAGCTACAACCATCCATCCAAGGATAGCTAGCTACCACCATCTATTCAAGGCCAGCTAGCTACCACCATCCATCCACAGCTAACAAGCTACTACCATCCATCCAAGGATAGCTAGCTGGACTTTGGTCTAAGACCCTGCAGGCTCTATGTGGCCTTGGTAGCAGAATGGTCTACAGCACCTGTCTATAATGCCTCTTCAAACCCCTCTCTGGCAGATCCTAGTGTCAGGTCGCTTGCTAAAAAGGCCTTTGGTTTTCTCTGGGCACTCTGGTTTCCTCCACGATCCAAGAACTGACTTCCTAGATATAAGTGAAATACTCAACTGGGACATATTTAACACAATTACACCACTCAACTCCTCTAATTAAAATTAAATTAATTATTTACATGGACTCTGGATTATGGAACTGGAGTATGAACTTAGAGCCTGGACTTTGGATTCTAGACTTTGAATTCAGTCTCTGCCTCTGTATTTACTTCAGTAATAATATACTTTTTCAAGACTTCAAGTTCAAATCCTGAATTCAACCAAGTCCCAAGGCCCAATCCTAAGTCCAACCAAGTCCTAAGTACAAAGTGTGGTAAAGAATTTCCGTAATGCCCTTAAAAACTATTACAATCAATGGAGAGTATTTGTGGAGAATTAATCAGAAAATGATGATGATAATCTTCACAATGACTTGTTCATCTCATCTAGTACATAATATCCTGGCATGGGAACCTGCTGGAAATGACAACCAAATACAAAAAATAATCTTCATCCTCTTTATTCTCTCGTGCATCAAACACGAAACTCATCTTGTTTTTCTTGATGTGGGGTCGTAATTTTTTTTTAATCATGACAATAGAAAATGCAGGTGTTATCTTGAATTACACTAGTAAGTTATTTTGAATTGCACTGGTTATCTTGAAGTGTATAAAAATTATATTTAATGCTCTGTGAACTTTAACGTTATTCTGGATTACTACAGTACCCTATAATAGTAAAATTATTGTTGAATACATAAAAAATGTCTATTTAAAGAACTTTGAATGTTAAAGTGGACAAAAGCTAATACATATACATTTACACTAACAAAAAATGTTTTAAATGTGAATTTCCTGTTTTTAATTAAAGCCTTTTTTCTAGTGAAATATTTCTTATAGTTGGACAAAGTTTACTCACAAGATGAGAAGAGTTGTCTCCCTTACCACAGTTTTTTTATCTATGGCCATGGTTTTTACATCTTAGTCTAGAAATGTATTTTATGTATTTTGGGGGTATTTTGGTCCAATGCTTGCCACATCAATGGTTGAATTTTAATCCGATGCCTGCCTCATGGGTGATGCGGGCTTTTGGGGTTTGGGGTTTGGAGTTTGATCTAATGCCTGCCTCATAAATGATGGGGATTTTGATGCCTACCAGTAAATGATAGGCCGGTAAATGATGGGGATTTTGAGGTTAACAGTACTCTCTAAATATATATTCTAACAAACATTCAGAAAACTAATTACTAAATACATGTATGAATACTTCTAAACAAAAAATAATAACAATGGCACTAATGATTTAACCATTTCTATATTTTACACACCAGACTGACTTTCAGCATTTTACATGTTTGAAGGTTTATACAAGATGACAGTACAAATAAATAACGAGTGTTAACTGTTACAAGTTCTGTACTGGTAAACATGCTTTATTTTTGTTTACCACAAACATGCATGTAGAAAAATACGAACAACCAAAATTAAACATGACATAATATGTGTATTTTTAGTTGGTGCATATTGGGATTAAAAAATTGGAACATTGTATTTATTCCTAGGCCTTTTGTTTCAATTTGATTTTTCAGAGGTGCAAATTTCCTTCTACACCAGTAGCCAAATTTTGTGGAGTGTGTGCTAACAGATAACATCTCACTCCTTAGGTTGGCAAATCCTAGTGTGTGAATGTTTGTCATTTCACTTGACGAAGGTGGGTGGTTTTCTCTGAATACTCTGTTTTCCTCCAAAATCCCAGAACTAACCGCTACAATAAGGAAAACACAATCCCAGAACTGATCACCGAGTCACTGGAAAAAAGTCACCAACGTTCAGCAAGCACGATTTGTTGGTAGTGGGATTCAAACCTCGGCAGGAAGAGGCACTTTGATCCATAAACATGCACTTTAGACCTCTCAAAAAGCACAGTACCTATTTGATCTCAGTGTCTCCATTGTAAAACTTTTAATTTATTTCACTACTGAAATATTAGGCACCTACAGCAAAACCTCGTTATAATGCCCCTCCATAACTTTGCCACCTCACTTATCCCCAAACTATTTTGAAGTCTTAAAATCCATTTTGTTATTGTTTTTCTTTATCCACCTCCCCCAATTTATCGCCAAACATCTTTATAATGCCAAAATTTTACTGAACAAATGGTGGCGATGAATCGAGGTTTTACTGTATTTGATCTCCGTGCCTCCAGTGTAAAATGTCAAGTTATTTTACTACTGACCAAATTTTTTTTATCAGTTTATATAAGACATATTTTTGTCTCAAATGAAATGTCATCAGAGATTATCTAGACCTGACTATCTTACACTTACCTCCCTGCTGTTCCTGGTGTCACTGTGGTGTTTTTATCATAAGGACCAGGTAGGACACATAATGTTTCTGGCCCCAAGGTGTAAATGATATCATGCCAAAGAAAAGATTTGTTTTAGAAAACAGTTTAGATCTTTTATATTTAAATTATATATTTGTTTTACTGTTATAAAGGGAAGATATCTGAATTTTCGCAATTTTTTATTTTAATATTTTTTTTTAACAGAATTTTTACAATTTTTTAATTTTTTTAAAGAAAATATAAATGTTTTAAATTTTAATTTGTTTATCAGATTGTCTTTAGTGATATTTATAAAATCTTAATGACTAAAATGCCACTGATACTCATGTTTCAGATTTAAAAAATAGCCACCTGCTGTTTTCATGATTTCTAAAGGAAATATTACACATATTTTAAGATGACAGTATCCTATTACAAAAGGATGAATACCGTAATCATATCTCATCCAAATAAAAATATTTTGTTGATGGAAAAAATTTTAATGTATCAAATAAGACACTTATTTTAATCTGCCAAAAAAACCCACACTCTACTTGATACTGTCTAGTCTCAGCCTGAAGCAAGACAGGGAACCAGATACTCCTAATTCAAATAATAACACAGTGATGAGGCCTAGAAATAATTCTGTGTTTCTGTAATATACTTAAGTGTGATAGTGTTTTAGTCATGAGCATTTCTATATATTTAGGTGGACAATTATGGATGGTGGAGAAAACTTGAATTCCCCGATTACACTGGGGAGGGGGGGGGGTTACACTAACTGACAAACAGATGAATTTAAACAAAAATCCTAATATAAGAACTATTCATGAATGCAACTACAACCCAAGTGATTAAGGGCACTGTGATCTGAAAAGCAACATAGACCACTAAGGAACTGTTTACCACATCAAGCCCAAAGGACAAGAAAGGGAAATTTTTTCTTAATATGATTTCTTATATATGTCAAATGCACTGAATGTAAATAGTGATATTCACAACATTTAATAATGTGTTCCAAAAATTTAAGATAAAAAACTTCCGGGGAAAGGCCAAAATAAGTAGGTCAGTAAGAGTTACCTGAAACATAGAATTTTTTTTTTGGCCTAAAGAGTTGGGGGATGACCCATCCTATACAAACACATAATTGTCACCTTTTATCTTCTCACAAATATTACAAATTACTTCAAGTGAATTATAAGTGGTTTAAATATCAGCAGGTAGCTTCTTAAACTTCATTTCAATCCAGTACAAACTATGGCCATTTGACCACTGGATGACCAGAGGATGACCAGCCCAGCCAGATAAAATAAATAAAAGACTCTAACAAAACCTTGGAAACTGTTCAATTTAGTTTTAATAAAGACCTTAACAATACCTTAGAAACTGATCAATTTATTTTTATTTTGGTTTACAATTAAATTTCCACTTCTTCAAAGAGGACCAATATAATGAAAATTAGTTCATAAGTAATTTCTATAAAGTGTTATGTAACCCTCCCCACACCTTCCCCTCCCTATTCCACCCTCCCTCCATTGAAATCAGAATCAGTCATTTATAATTAGAAATTTTAACTTCTCTAAGTAGCCTAATTTGTACAAATATAAACTACTTCATTATGTCAGAGTGAACTAGCTGTCAGGTCAACAAAACCTAGAGACCAGAGAGAACAATTTCAACCAAGATTTTTCACCTCCATGTTTAATTTCAAAAATAGGAACAATTCCAACAGCAATTTTAAACATTTAGACTATTAGTTCTAATTTAACACTTATGGAAATAAAAATTTGTAAAACACATTTTAAGAAAACATGCAATGATCCCAAAATTAAGCAATTTAGCGACCTTGTTACAGATGCAAATTAAAGGTCATCTTGACCAGGTTAAAGTTGTTTTAGATATCTCAGCTGGTTGTTTAGGAGTCAATGTAAAGCAGGGTTGTTGTCACTTCTATAAATCACAGGTAATAAAACTTTAGTTTTCACTGTTTATTACAGGTAAAAACCTGATAATTTATACAAACAGATACAATAAATAACCAGTAAAGGAGGATAAATCTAAACAATATACAGGTGTAAAACTTTGTCAAAAACATCTAATGACTGATCAGCTACCTACCAGGCTAGCCAGCTTCAACAATTCATTGAGGGCTAGCTAGGTAGCTGCTACCAATATACATCCAAGACAAGCTAGCTACCACAATACAGCTTCTGTCATCTATCCAGGGCTAGCTACCACCATCTATCTAGGGATAGCTAGCTAGCTCTATGACCAACCATTCAGGACTAGCTAGCTACCACCATACAGCTTCTACCATCTATCTAGTGCTAGCTAGCTGCCACCATCTATCCAGGGATGGCTAGCTTTCACAATCAATCAAGGGCTAGCTAGCTGCCATCATCTATCTAGAGCTAGCTAGCTGCCACCATCTATCCAGGGATGGCTAGCTTTCACAATCAATCCAGGGCTAGCAAGCTGCCACCCTCCATCCAGGGATAGCTAGCTACCACCATTTCAGGGTTAACTAGCTATCACTATCCATCAAGGGCTAGTTAGCTACTATGAACCATCCTATACAGGGCTAGCTAGTTTCAACAAACTATTTTATGCCAGAAAAGTAACACCAGTGTATTGCAGCAACAAGATAAAATGTAAAACATAGACTTACCTTTCAGCTGTACCTGTTTGAAGTTATTGTAGACAAATACTGCTGTGAACACAAGTACAATGGTTGTAAAGATGAACACAGTAAAATAGGAGGATGTAAACACTGGCTGTTGCTGTGCCTGCAATATATATATATATATGTATAGCAACTATTTATCTGTATGCTTGATTATGTCTTAGTCTTATGTCATTTAAATCTGATAGGCTTCATCAATATAAGATTAAAAACATGGAGTTAGTTATAAGTAAGTCCCATAGCTTTAGGCTTATCTTGCCGGTGCTTATTCAGGTTTCTTTGGTTTTAAGAAAACAAGCTGAGAGCACAAGACAGTTCTTGGATCTTGCTGGTGCTTATTCAGGTTTCTTTGGTTTTAAGAAAACAAGCTGAGAGCACAAGACAATTCTTGGAAGGTATGACAGTTAATAAAGAACATCCTTAAATCCAAATTATGTCATGTAATTCAGTTATGATCAACAACCCTAGAACACTGCGCAATATTAAACTAAACATCTTGTTTAAGGACATACAGTTTGACTGGGACTAATGTCCTGTATACAGAGACTTTATTTTTGAAAACCAAGTGGTATGTTCATCAGAGTCAGATTTGTACTATGGAAAGCCTACTGATCGAAAATGTGACCTAGTGGTTTGCGAAGTAGGTCTAGCTATAAGCACTTGATAAAATATCTTCTTTTGAATTGACAAAAAATTGCTGATAAGGCATAAATGATATGGACTCCATTTATCCAAAACAATTTTAACCTCATTTTAAAAAACTGAACCAAAAAAAAACAAGTGTCAAAATTATCATTGATCATTCTAATAACGTTTTATATACCGGTATGTAAAAGATACATGCATGTGCAGTCTGACATTTTAAGGCCTAGCTATAAATTTTTGTGTTGTTTGTTTTGTATTTCAAATCTTAAGGACTCATTATAAATTTTTGTGTTGTTTTGTGTTTCAAATTTTAAGGCCACATTAGAAATTTCTGTGTTGTTTTGTATTTCACATTTAAAGGCCACACTATAAATTTCTGTGTTGTTTGTTGCATTTGACATTTTAAGGCCACATCATAAATTTCTGTGTTGTTTGTTGCATTTGACATTTTAAGGCCACATCATAAATTTCTGTGTTGTTTGTTGTATAACTTACAACATAAAGAGTAACATGTAGTCCATTATCCGCTGTAGACAGGGCTGTATGATACATATAAACATCACTCTCTGTATCGGCGTACGGAGAAATTGTCTGTAGTTCAAAATTAAGTAACTCATTGTCTTCTTTCTCCTCTTCTAAAACTATCTCAACCTGGAAAATAAAATAAAATAAAAAAATAATTAAATAAATAAATAAATGAAAAAATAAATGAATAAATAAATAAATGATCTATAAATAAATAAATAAATAAAAAATAATCTTTAAATAAATAAATAAATAAACAAATAAATAAATTACAATTTGTGTGCAGTATAGTTCAAAGAAAGATAACTCAAGACAAAGAGAAATTACTTCCCTTTGTTATTCAGGCATACCAGTAATTATAACGTGAAAACATGAAAAGGTTAAATAATAATATTTGTTTACAAAAAAGACAAAATTCTATTCTACATAAATGTCTGACTATATAAATTAAAATGTTTATTGCATGAATACCAAAAGTTTTTTGGCTGTCGGTGGTTTTGACTTATAATTAATGTCTGTTGTCATTTTATCAATATGTGTACTTCTTTTTCTGAAAAAAACATTTATACAGCTACTAAGTGACTTTTTAAACTTTTTTTATTTTTGGTGGCTTTTCTTTCTTTCTTTTTTCTTTTTTATTCAATTTTACTTTATTTGATTATACTTTATTTTATATATTCAATTTACATGTTAATGACTGATTTATATACAAGGTTGTCTTTTTTTCAGTGCTTAATTTAGACCAGGAGACAACAGGACAGAGACACAAAAAATACAGTAAAATCTGCTAGTCTCCACCTTTGCATAAAGACCAGTATTTAAAGGTATTTCAACTAAGAATAACCTGTATATAAAGACCATTTCACTATAAACTTATAATACATGTAGTTTATTGTCTTGGTTTCAAAACTATTTCTTACATACTTCAATTAGTAAACTTTGAAAGCTGAATAATTTTGTTAATTTTCAAGATATTCATAAATTTAAGGTGGCGTTTTGACGATTACTCTTAGCTTATTAAATCTACATCAAATTTTTGTTGAATCTTTTTATTTGTAGTACCATAGTAATTTAATAGTAATTTGCCAGATTTAAGTTAAGGAAAAGCTGTAGAACTGGGGCCTGTACTACCGGTAGTTATATTCTGACATTTATAAACCCCTCTAGTACACATATACAGTACAGTCCAACCTGCCTGAAAGGCCACCTCTATATAAGGGGCCACCTGCTTATAAAGGCCAATATTGTTAATCAATTGTTCTTTATTCATGTTATTTGAACCTGTATATAAAGGTCACCTGCCCATAAAGGCCACTTTAACTGGTTCCCTTGGTTGGCCTTTATAAATAGGTGACTGTATATAAATTTATGGTATAATCACAATAAATATATTAAAATTATCAGATACATTTTAACAGACATTAAAAAATACATAAATATTTCATCTAAAAACAAAAACGTTTCCAATATTTGGGTAAAAAAATAATAAAAAATAATCATCAAACATTATTTTTTTAATAAAATTATGAATGTTATCAACCTAATAATTAACTTAGAGATTTGATCCTGAATGCAATTAGTATTTAAAATCAGCATTAACAACAGTCACCGGGTGATCATCGGTGCAAATCAAGTTGGACCATTAAAATTTATATTCAAAATAATTAAATAAATTATGTGCATAAATAAAATCATTATAGGGTAGATTTATAAGCATAAATAAAGAAGTGTTGATAGATCTTATATGGATTGATATTGGCTTGCTTAAACTGACTGAACAGATTTGTCCGACTAATTTGTTGTACTTGGTTAAACATCCTCTTAAACTTCAAAAGAGACCCGAGTATTGTACAAAATGCTCCATTGTTTTATAACAAGTAATACATTTTGTTGCCATCTGAGTTATCTTATCTTGACCTTGATTTTAAACAGAATAAAAATAACCTCCAAAATAAAAGATTTGATTATCAGATAATGGCTAATCTCCTTCTGATTAATTCATCCGTTATCTGTCTGTGAACATCTTACAAACATTTGTGTGTTGTAGGGTATATATATATAATGTGCGACAATGTCGTATCCTGATTAATATGACGTCATTCAACATAGTTTATTGGTAAAATTAATTCAATAAAATTGTTAAACAGCTGATATAACAATGATCAGAGTTTTATTTATGGATAGTACGTCTCTACATATCAATTTTGGTGGTCTCTCTGTTTAAGGGGGATTTGACTACCAAACAGTCTAAAGACCCAGGTTTCAGATCAAAGGGCCTCTAACTGCCTAGGTTCGAATCCCGCTCAAGCAGCTATCCTGGTGTAAAAAAGTTTGTAAGTTCATTTGCTGAAGGTACATGGTTTTTCTCCAGGTACTCCAGTTTCCACTAAAATCTAAGAGCTGAACACTTCAATATAAGTGCGAAGAATCTTGACTGGGGAGTAAAACTATATTATTTCACTTTGCTCTATCATCCCAGAACTGGCCGACTCAATATAAGTGAAAGATGAAAACTGATCACCTTGTTGCAACTGAAAGAATCTTGACCTTGCCAAGGTGCAGAAATTTGCCTGCATGTTGGCATTATATGGCAGAGTTCTTTATCATGCCATACTAACCATTTAAAGTTTTTTATCTGAAAGAACCATTGACTTTCATTTTGTAATGCCGAGTGGTTGGTGAAAAACAGTCAATACCCACTTTCAAGTCTTGGGTCAGCCCAGTATAGGTTTGAACCCACAACCTCCCACATATGAAGCGAGCACTCTATTAAATCAGCCACAGTAGTGGTTTTAAAGGATTGTGCAAGGTGTCAAAATTATGGAGGGGTGTAATAACAATGTTTTACTGTATGTGCAAATTGCTATATATACATTGTAATACAAATGTACAAGGATACCATCATTTTATCGGTGTTAAAATCAGTTAATTTTCTTTTCAATGGCCTTGGTAGATTTATTCAAAACAAAATCTTGTCCCAACTAATTTCCCTAGTAGAGGACACCGGATATTAGCCAGGCAGGTAGTTCAGGTATCTGATTTCCTTAATTTATACAGTCAACCCTAGATACAATCAAAAAGAAAGCAAAAACCAGGCACACCAATCTACCAACTGTCAGGTATGAATCCAGGTATTATGTTACCTGAATAATAAAGTTACCTACAAGGTGTGAATATTAATATACCTGTAATATACCTATACAGGTGATCAGTGTAATTAACACCTTTATGTATCTGTCTTTGATACCTGTCATTTTGCGGACTTTAAACTATCTAGTCTTGTCTTATTTATGTCTCCATAAAAAACACTGGTTACATGGTTTAAATATTAAACAACAACTTCAATCTTATACTATAAAGAACACTCTACACATAGAAGTTAAACCATGTATGTAAAAAGTACTAAAAAGTACCAGGTGTTTCACTCTTTACACACATAATGTAAAGTGGGTGTGGCTTTCTGAAGTTGCAATTTTTACGGATTGAAAAGAACCAACTTTTTAAAGTCTTTAACATAAAATAGGATTGGAAGCTGCAACTTTTACCAATGTTTAAGAGTACAAACTTTTTTACACTCTTTCACATAAAGTGGGAGTGGAAGCTGCAATTTTTTTCCAAATGAAAACAACTCCAGAAAATTCAAATGATTTAATTTAGAAGCTGTTGTCTTTAATTTATGATGTCATGTCTCTGCACCCAAAATTATCCTGGAATCCTGGATATATTTGATATTGTATCGTTCCATGTTCCTACTATTCTCAACTTGTATTTTACATGTGACAGGTGTAGCTAGCTAGAAAGGAAGTGCTAACCCTGCCAGAGTACCCAGCCTCATTTAGCTTGATAACCTACTTCATTTCTGTAGAAACGAAAATGTTGCTGCTATGATTTTTAACACCAGAAGTGATGTTGCCCTTAGTGACCTATTATGCCATAGTTGCTCTTGGTGACTATGATGCCATATGTGCAAAAAGATCCTTCACACACCAGAGATACTCTACGTTAATTGCAGATGTGCATAGCAATAATCTGACTAGGGTCAACTACCATAAGTGAATTCAAGTTCACTGGAGTTTTTATGATCTATGAAAATTTTCCACAATTTCCTGTCACAAACATAATAAAACTGATACTGTAAATGTTTTAATTTTACCATGTACAAATTTCATAGCAGTATAAACCAAAATTCTGTCTAATTCAGACATCCTGAAATGTTTGGTTAAGGTGGTATCACTAGAATATAAGGTTTGGTAAGACTTCCTATTAAATTCTAATTTTTAACTTAATTTGCCAGTTTCAAAGTTATGATTTGGACATGGATTTGTATGTTTGTTTTTTGATTTTTGAAAAAAGAAATGTTCAAAAATGGGTTGATTCAATCATTTTAGGCATTTTCATTTAAGAATAAGAGGTATTTTTAACTTGGTAAATCTCACTTATTATTATTTTTTTACTGGGTCAATCTTACTTAATTTTTTACTCAGTATATCTGACTTGTTATTACATGTCCCTATCTCCCAATCTGTATAAATAAACTATGATATTAAAATCATAAATTTAAGATCTGAAATTTAAATTCACCTTTGTATTGTAGATGTTTATTTCAGCTTTGATTTAGAATTAAAAAGTAAACAAACAACAGTAAAGTACTTTAAGTTAAAGTTAAGGCCTCAAAAAATAATTTCTGTGTTTCTCATAACATCACTGAAAAGCATATTAATTAAAAGTATATACTGGTAGGTAGGGCATTTTTTAACTTTATTTTTCACAATGGAACAATTGATTAGTATTCAAAACATTAAACAGTGTGTGTGTGTGTGTGTTTTCAAAATGAAAGAAAAACATTAGACTAGCACAAAACAAGAAATCTGTGACCTACTGTTCACTTAGTATACCCCCATTTTTAACTTCAACCATTGACTATAAATGTTGAAAAATAAATTAATTTGATAAACAGGAACTTGACAGACTTGATATCAGTAATTGCAGCATTGGACCTCATACTGAACTCACTTACAAAATTTCAAGTTGCTGTGTTTGGTAGTTGCCAGGAAAAGTATTACGGAAACTTTTGTTTCAGATGGACAGAGGTTAACCAGTATGCCCTTCTTCTAAGTGGGGGTTTTATAAGTAGCGTCCCAGGAAAGGCAATGCCATTAACACATAATTTCTTTGGCCTAAGATTATAACCCTGGAGAGACAGATTATAATCAGCTGACTGACAGAGTTTTAAAATCACCTTCTGTTCAATATCATTAATAAATCTATAGGTTATTATATACATAAGTAGTACTATCCCTATGAATTAAGGTGGATCAATCCCTGGCGAGGACAATAGTCCAATGTCACCGTTATAACTCCTAGTGGTGCTCAACAGTTAGCTTTACTGTTCAAAGATCTATCAGATTATAACCATATGGTTTGTGATAATTTTAAATAGATGGAAAAAATAATGCATGGTTGAAAAAAAAAACTACTACTCAGAACCTCCTGCAATATAACTGGGATATCCAAACAACTTTGATCCAAATCCTCCTGCACTGCAACTGGGTCTCCCAAATAACTTTGAACCAAATCCACCTGCACAACAAGTGGGCTACCCAAATAACTTTGATCCAAAACCTCCTACACTGCAACTCAGAGCTACCCAGCAACTTTGATCCAAACCCTCTTGCACCACAAGTGGGCTACCTAAACAACTTTGATCCAAATCCGCCTGGGCTACAACTGCCCGGTTACCGAAACAACTTTGATCTAAAACCTCCTGCATTGCAACTGAGCTACCCTGGCCACTACATAATTCTTCCTAAAGTTTTTTTTTATTGAACATCCTTTCAACTTGTAAGGACATTGTCATTTGGTGGCATTTCTAAGTGTAGCAGAAAAAGGAAAACATGTCAGTTTGGATGGAGACTGGAACCTTAAGACCTCCCACACTGGATGCATGGATTTTACAAACTGAGCTACATAGTCTGTTTCACAACTCTTGTTACTTTTACAAATAAATAAATAAATAAATAAATAAATAAATAAATAAATAAATAAATAAATAATGTCATTTTATCAGCCATAATACATTCATCATTCTAAAAGGGGCCATTGATCCCCTATTTTGCCCTATTGTCAAGTCCTTAGTGGGCCATATTTTGAAAATTGGCCCTTCTGAAAAACCCCTAGATTGAACACTGCCGTCAGTACTCATTAACTCAAAATGTAACAATTTTTCATTCATAAATAAAGATACTATGTCATAGTCTCATTAGAATTAGTCAACCCCCTTGTACTTATACCACGTACCACCTGAACAGTTAACAACCCTTTGATTCTAAATTATAAGTAACACTTTGATCAAATTACATCTATCCTTGCAATGTTAAAATCACTTGAATAAAGCCGATTTTCCAGGCCATTTCACCCATGTAAAACCGCAGTTTTTGTCTAGGGCTTATCTGGGTAATATGATATAAAAAGTGACTTTTAAGTCTATTATAATACAATAACAATCTATTCTACACAAGGCCTTCTTAAGAACCTTTTATATATACACACTTATTCATAATAATATATCTATATTCAGTCCCGTTATTTCATTCATTATGAGGCTGGGGTATTGTCGGGGTGGCATTGTCATGAGGCTTGTTACTTGGTTTTGGTCTTTGTCAACTCACTAGTTTTTGTCATTGAGGTTCGGCAAGCTTTTTAAATTAAAACGGTAATGATTGTTGGGTTATTATAAGTTCTATAATCAAGGTAAATAAAGTGAAACTTTATATATGTCAGATAATTGATATGACAATTAACAGGGCACTTGTTAACTTAATAACACATTTCTGTATAATATAATATAGTCACAATCCCCTATACATTAAGTCAATATATAATCTACCACAGGTACGGTACAGACCTGTCTAAGGTTTAACAGTACAGACCTGTCAAAAGTTTCACACTTCACCGAAGAATTACAGTACAGACATGTCAAAAGGTTATCACTAAGCTAATCAATATGTGCCAAACGCGGCAGCTCATCTCAGTTTCTTATTAGCTGTATCTTCTACAGTTTTTCAGTAGTTTCTATCTCTCTGCAGCTTTTCTGCACTAGCTTTCCATATACTGACCACTGGATAGCGAAGCTTTGACACCTTTTCCATTGGCTAAGTGTTAAATTTTTGACAGGTCTGTACATCTAGCAGTAAGACCCATGTGATGTATTTCTGTCACAAAAATTGTTACACTAGTAAATTAGTTCCTAGGTGCTAAAACAAAGATGATGTGAAGGAAATAAGTGAAGGGTCAAAGCTGTGACAAAGTTAAGTTGCATACTCAGGAGAGTTAAAATATTGTTTTTTTTTATTTTCTTTTCTAAATCTTTGTGTTTAGGCAAAGAAAGAGGAATGTACTTGGAATTAATAATTATGTTTTATACCCCAATAAAGATTTATTTTAATCATATAAAGACAGTCAGTGGTGGAAGAAACTGGAGAGCAAAAGCCCAATGATCAACCTTTTGCAAGCAAATCAACAAAAATTCTCATACTAGGATCTTCCTGAGTAAGATTCAAACCAGTTGACAGTGAAATGCTAATTTTCAGAGTTAAACATCTACATGTTGCCTATCGGTCAACCTGCAGACTGTGACAATGAGAGGTACTTATATCTGCAAGCCGACAATTAGGCAAATACAAGGCCCTTTAGGTTAAAGAGAAAAGAAGTTGGGTTGAGTGATGGTGTTTAACATCCCAGTCAAGAATATTTCAATTATTTCGAGATGTCACCAGCTATAAGAAATAAAGGTGCAGAAATTTTGCCTGCGTGTTGGGCTGCTGGCATTATACAGCAGGGTTCTTTATTGAGCCACCCCTACCATGGCACGGGACCTCGTTTATTTTAAGTTCCCAACCTAAAGAACAGTGACTTTCATTTCATAATGCCAAGTACTTTGTGAAAGAACAGTCACTACCCACTTTCAAGTCTTGGGTCAGACCAGGTCAGGGTTCGAACCCAAGACCTCCCACTTACAAGAGAGAAAAAGAAATGTGAATTCCTTATATTGGTAATAACCAGAAACCATAACAACCCTAACATTTTAATTAAATTACAATTTGTAATTTGGTAAAGATCGTCGATCAGGAAGCTCACAAAGGCCTGATTCTTTGGTTCACCTGCAGCGGGAGGGTTAAGACAAGTTTTAAGACTTCCTGCAAACATATACCAGTATGACATGTATGATAACACTTCTTATCTCTTCAATATTACATGTACTACATGTCTTAATTTCATCCAAAACAATGGTAGAGTTATGAAAAAACAAATTTTATAGAAAAACTGAAACCATTTAGCAGTTTAAATGACATTAAAGAATGTAAATAAAAACAGAAATTTAAAATCTGATATATCATATAAAATTAAACACAGGATTTCTTATCATTTTGTGACTTATTTGTAAAGTTAAAATTGTCTGGAAGGGACAATCAGGGGGCACCTGTCATGTAATATATAGAGGATTTTATTGTTCATGTAAAACGGTCTGGAAGGGACAATCAGGGGGGGGGGGACACATGTCATGTAATAAATAAAGGATTTCATTGTTCATGTAAAACGGTCTTGAAGGGACAATTAGGGAGTCCTTTTCATAATATAGAGGATTTCATCGTTCATGCAAAACTGTCTTGAAGGGACAATCAGGGGACACCTGTAATGTAATATATAGAGGATTTCATCGTTCATGCAAAACTGTCTTGAAGGGACAATCAGGGGACACCTGTCATGTAATATACAGAGGATCTCTATGTCTAGTTTATCTGTCTATCTGTGTCACTTTCCAAGAACAATAAAAGGCAACACCCACTTTCTAAAGATATAAAAACAATTCCCACTTTATATACTGGTACATTATTATTGGCACAATCTGATGCTTTCTAAGAAACAAGTAAAGATAACACCCACTTTTTACCATAATGTAGAGAGTTGAGTTGAGTAATGGTGTTTAATGTCTCAGTGGAGAATATTTCATTTATATTGAGATGTCACCTGTGATTGTGACACCTAGTTCATTTCAAGTTCCCATCCGAAAGAACTGTAACTTTCATTTCGTAATGTCGAGTGCTTGGCAAAAGAAAAGTCACTTCCCACTTTTAAGTCTTTGGTCTGACATGGTCGGGGTTCCAAACCCACCCTTCCACTTACAGAGAGATTATTCGTTTGACTCCACTATTCTATTTACATGAAATAAAACGAACTATATATATAGTACAGTTTTTCCATTGGAATCTGTAAACTAATATGTTTATTGTTTTGTTTTTTTTTTTTTAATTGTGTTAACTCCATGTTTATCGTGTTTATTCCATTGGAATAAAATAACTGGTGTATTCATTCCAAGGACAGAAAATACTAGGGGTATTTGTTCCCTTTTTTGGCAGAAATAATTCACTATTACAACACCATATTTACAAATTATTTTGTTGTTTGTCAACTTAATTTGAATTCATTGAACTTAAGAGTTGTTGTTTCCAAGGTTAATAAGTTTCTTCACATAAAGGCGTTTCTTTATAGACATGATAAATGACTGTTCTTATGGTCAAGACATCACTTGAATGTTAACTAAGTCAAAACAATCAGCTTTTAGAATAATTATTATAATTTTTTCCTTGCAAGATATTCAGACTTTCTATTTATTAGAAAATTTTCATAATTTATTATTATTTTATTTTTTATTTTATTTTATTGCTTAATCAGAATAAAAACCTTTTTTATTTGTTTATTTCATGTTTTTTTTTACATCAGAGCATTAACTTTTTCAAGAGACAAATACATACAAATCTGGCTTTTATTCAATTAAATAAAAACCCCTTTAACCCTTTTTGAAACTGTAAATCATTCATGATAAACGTTAATTTAGTGCAGTTAATTCTAATCGTGGTGGAAGCGCGTGGCCTAGTGGTTAAGGCGTTGGACTCACGATTCGAAGGTCGTGGGTTCGATCCCTAGACCGGGCGATGTGTTGTGTCCTTGAGCAAGACACTTAATTTCTCGTTGTTCCAGTTCACTCAGCTGAAAAATAAATGAGTACCAGCAAAATGCTGGGGGTTAACCCTGCGATGGACCGGCGTCCCATTCAGGGGAGAGTCTTGTACTCTCAGTCGCTTAACGCCACCGAAACCGGGATAAGCTCCGGCCTGATGGGCCTAATGGCTCGGGACAGACTTTAACTTTAACTTTTAATTCTAATCGTATGACAAGAACTTAATGTTAAACTGTCATCTTAAACATATCATTGTACATTAACAACATCTAGTTATTATGTCTATTGACATTATATACAACTTTGCAACTAACATATTTTAATATTCAAAGCACCTTGCATGCAACTACATGTCCAAACAAAAAGATGGAGACCTTAACCTTCAATAGATTTAGACCTTAAGTTAGTGGTCCAAGATTTAATTGGGAACATTTAACATTCAAAGCCCTGTCTTGTTCTACCTTGTTGGAGACCTTGACCCTCAATAGATTTAGACTTTCAGTTAGTGGTCTTGGATTTGGCATGAGTTAACATTTGAAGCCCACCCTCATCCTTCCTTGATAGAGACCTTGGCCGTCAATAGATCTAGACCTTCAGTTAGTGGTCTTGGACTTGGCATGAGTTAACATTTAAAGCCCACCCTCATCCTTCCTTGATTGAGACCTTGACCTTTAATAGATTTTGACCTTCAGTTAGTGGTCTGTGACTTGGTACCAATGGACATTTAAAGTCCAATCTTGTTCTTCTTTGTTGGAGACCTTGGCCATCAATAGTTTTAGACATCCACTTAATGACATTGGACTTGGCACCATGAACATTTAAAGCCCAGCCTTGTTTTACCTTGACTCTGACATGTGGTATCTATAAACAGCACTATAGTGATATTTTCATTGGCTTTCATGGGTTGTTGATTGAAACTCCAGTCCTGTTTGAAATCTTTTTTAAGATAATGTTTATCTATTCCTGGAATTAAAACTTAGAAAAACCGTATTTTTTAGAAAGTATTTTACCCTTAATAAAAATAAACTCCTTAAATAAAACTCCTAAGTTCCATTTTTAATGTTCTATAGAATTAAGAAAAGGAATACAGGTGACAGTTACAGAGGATACCTACCAACAACAAGGGACATTAAGTCAGATTCAGCAGAATAAATTGACAGAGTAAAAAGACAGTGCAAACCAAATATCCACCTTAACAGTCTGTATGCCATTTATAAGAACAGCAATATATAACCCATGTGCCACCTTAATATTCTGTGATCACCAGACTAAACCACACATGTCAAACCCCTGTGCCACCTTAAAATTCAACTTTCAATAACAGTAACAACATATGACAGACTCGTGTTTCACCTTAATATCCAAACCCAAGTTCCACCTTACTATTCTGTTATAACCAGTGTTTAATAAGAGAAAAAAAAGTGATCAGTCAAACCCATGTGCTACCTTAATATTCTGTGATCACCAGAGCAAACTGCACATGTCAAACCCATGTTCCACCTTAATATTCTGTGATCACCAGAGCAAACTGCACATGTCAAACCCATGTTCCACCTTAATATTCTGTGATCACCAGAGCAAACTGCACATGTCAAACCCATGTTCCACCTTAATATTCTGTGATCACCAGAGCAAACCGCACATGTCAAACCATGTGCTACCTTAATATTCAACAGCCCATTTAATATTCTGTGATCACCAGAGCAAACTGCACATGTCAAACCCATATTCCACCTTAATATTCTGTGATCACCAAAGCAAACTGCACATGTCAAACCCATGTTCCACCTTAATATTCTGTGATCACCAGAGCAAACTGCACATGTCAAACCCATGTGCTACCTTAATATTCAACAGCCCATTTAATATTCTGTGATCACCAGAGCAAACTGCACATGTCAAACCCATATTCCACCTTAATATTCTGTGATCACCAAAGCAAACTGCACATGTCAAACCCATGTTCCACCTTAATATTCTGTGATCACCAGAGCAAACCGCACATGTCAAACCCATGTGCTACCTTAATATTCAACAGCCCATTTAATATTCTGTGATCAACAGAGCAGTTGATAAGTTAAGAAACACATGTCAAACCCATGTTCACTCTTAACATTTTGTGATCAATTTGAAATGCTGCACATGGCTTAAACCAATCATTTTGCATAAATTTACATAAAAATCATGCAAGTGTCAACATGACTTCATAATTCAATAAAACGTCAAATTTCCTTTTTATATAAAAATTATATCAAATTTAAAATTTTGAACAGATTTCAGTCGGGAGTTCATAGGGTGCTTCCTGTTTTTACACAAAACACATAATTATATATTCATATATTATCTTATATGGTCGCCCAAAAGTAAAATAAAATATTACACATAAATACACCACTTCAAAGCTCATATTTTACGTTAAAAAACTGTAACATAATAACAAATTTTTAAGGATATTTCATATGTTTTAGACGCCATATAAATAGGAAATTTAAGATGTATATTACATAACTGATATATTTTATATTAAAACCAGACAGTCTGTTATGTTACAAATTGGTAGGGTTTAAGAATGGGAAGGGTACTTGAATCAACACATAAGGTGCTCAGTTCACATGTAGGAAAATGAATTTTCCTTGTCGTTGGCCTTTACTGGTTCATCCAGTGTCAGGGTTTGGGTGACTGGGCAAGTGGTATGCTTGTCTGCAGCGTACTGACTTGGTGAACTAGCACCTTAAAGTCGCCCTGTGTGCGCGCTGGTACAAGGCAGACCATAAAACACACTCACACTTCATATGCATATATGAGCTTGTTTATAGATTAATCTATAGAGATTAATGAAGTAATTTTTGTTGCCAATAGCTGAAAAACTGCTGATGCGATGTTAAGCAAAATTCAACAACAACAACAACAACACATAAGGGTAGATTGTAGGGTGTCAGTATAGGCAGGGTACCAGTTCCCAGTCCCACAATCATTACTTAACTAATAATTTCCTTAACTTTAAATCTAACAACTTTTGGCAGTACAGTCCAACCTGCCTTAAGGGCCACCTCTATATAAGGGCCACCTGCTTATAAAGGCCAGTAGAATTATATCCCAATTGTTCTTTATTCACATTATTTGAACCTGTATATAAAGGCCACCTGTCCATAAAAGCCACTTTTACTGGTTCCCTTGGGTGGCCTTTATAGACAGGTGGCCTTTATAGTCAGATTTGACTGTATTTTATAGTACTTTAAATAAAACATTTATACAAAATTACAATATACATGTAATATGTATAAAGTGATCTTCAAAATGTCTTAAATTTAATTAATATCTTAAAAAAAACACCAACAAATTATTCAGATTTCACAAATTTCACAATTGCCTGATTTTCAAGTTAAGGGAAATCTAGTTGAGATATGATTGTGAAACTGGGCCCCGACTAAGATTCAAACCCATGACTTCTGCCACATACAAAGTCAGCACTGATCGTGAAACTAGGGCCAGATCATAGGAAAAGATTTCAATTTTACAACAGCAATTTTTTTATATAAAGCCTTTCCCTTTTTTTTTTTAAACAATTGTTTTCTTTTTCCTTTTTAAACAATTGTTTATCATTTTGTTTTTATTAATTAATGCGAGTTTTATTACATCTCCGCCCCAGGTCATGTTGTGTAATTTATCACAGGTTTGTTTTGGTTTATCGACATACAGTCTAAAATTTGACTGACAAAAACAACATTTTATGTTTAAAACTATGACAAACAGAAACACAGACATCAAAATCATTAAATAACTAGTAAATTGTAATAATTTTTATGTATTTCATTTTATTTTATTTTTTTAAAAAAAAAAATGTATATCCATGACTTATCATTAATTCAAACATCAAAATGGTTACCAGTTGACAGTAAGATGGTATATTCACCAATATTTTACCTGTTATAGGCTGATTTTTTTTTTGTTTTTTGTTTTTTTTTTCTTTTGGTTTTTTTTTTTTGGTTTTTTTTATAGGACACCCATGACAACTCATTTTTCAAAAACATGTAGATTAATTAAAGTACCAATGATAAAAAATTATCCATGAACTGCAATAACCTTTTCACTTCTTCCAGTTTTCTTTCACGAAAAACCACAACACACTCCTGTCATTTTATTTTTCTCAAATTTATAAGCACTTATATATGTATACAAAGTTCAAAATTTAACAAGAAAAAAAATCTGTCTGGGGTATTTCAATTCTGTCTTTTTTTTTTATAATAATCCGTTTTGCTTATATTTGTCAATTCATCATTAGGATGAATATAGCATTTAACTAATACATGCAGAGTTTGAAATTTTAAATGTAAAAAAAATTGTGAAGATCGTTTCATACATTTCTGCTAAAATGAAAAGTAATATTGATGAACTGTCAAGTCACGATGATGAGATAGATAATCGTCATTATTATATCATTTAAAATCTGTAAAATTGACACTAATTTACAGGTAAATAGCCTTATTAAAATATAATTTGCCTTGTATAAGTACTATATCAATAGCTTTCTCTTTTGTACCCAGGGTAAACAGTTTTACAAATGACAGCACATATTATATGGCTTTTAGACCATTTTCTAACCCATGACTTGAAAAATTACCATAATATTGAGGAAAACAATTTGTGCAGATAAAACTCATTTTAATTCCATTTAATTCCTTGTCAATAACATTTCACTTATATTGAGATAACTCCAATAAGCAATGAGTAGGTAGCAATTAATGAATTATTCTGTCAAGAAATGATGATGTATTTAAACCAAGCCTTCCTGATAGGGTATCTGTTTGTCTGACCTTTTACATGACCTTTGGCACCTGACCTTTTATAAAACCTTTAAATCTGACCTTTGAACCTGACTTTTTACACTTTATTTTTTATCTTTTTTTTTCAGGTACAGTAAAATCTGGTTTCACTCTTTGTTCATTCATATTTTGACAATATTTATGTCTGTCAACAAATCAAGAGAAAATTTTAAATACCCAGTCAAGTTTTAGGCAAAAGAACACCAATTTGAAGCACAGGGAAAATTTCTGCTCCGTGGCATATAGCTGGCGATGTCTTGGTATACCATAAATGAATTACTTTCTTGACTGGAACGTGAAACACCATTACCCAACTCAACTCAACCAGTTTGAAGAATAATTACCAGCTGAAGTGTCTGAAAAGAGCCGTAGATTTAAACTGATCCAGTGTTCAATCTAGAAGTGAAAATGGAATCACCAATCACTTATTTTGCCAAACGACCCCATTGTTAAGGCACTAGAGGGACATATTTAACATTACATGAATGCAAAAATAGTGATTTGTTTTTTAGAAGCTTTTGAAACTTGACTCTTTTGAAAAATCCTAAACTGAACACTGCTGGTCAGATTTTCAAAATAATGATGCTTTCTGCAATAACGTATAGTAATATTTATTTGATATAAGATGTCCAAATGAAAAGTTACAAAAACAAGTGAAATCAAAAAATTTTTTACAAATAACCAGAAATTCATATGTAAAATTAAGATCATGCTCTTCTTTATATGGTCTATTTCTTGCAATGCAAGTGTAACAGTAGTGTGTTGGTTAAAGGAAGATTTTGTTGACATCGATATGCCATTAGTTACCAAACATTGACAATACTCTGAAAAGTCTTTGACTGTCCTATGTAAAAATTACAGATCTCCGACCTAAAGACTGGCCTAAACTATATTTGATGTTCCATAAGCAAAAAACGCCCTTAGAACAATCCAATAGTACCGGGCTAAAGAGGGGTAATCAAAAATCTAAGTTTAAATGCAATAAATAGTGTCTGTTATGAAAAGAAAGCTTCATATTTTTAACAATTTCTCCATAACTATTGGGGTAATTTTGCACTTTTACTACTATTTTTGCATGATTTTATATTGGTGCTTCAAAAATATAACATAAAGTGGATTTTTTACATATTAACTGGCCCTTTTTTCCATATGGATGGTCATACTTATGGGGCATTTTGGCATAATTTATCATAGCAAAACCAAACAATTTGTATTATCTGGTCCCTGCACCCTTGATGAATAAAAAACCTTTAAACACAGACCATGCAAGTCTAACTTATAAATTAAGCAAAAAATAGGAGGTAGACACAGACTGATAGAATTTAAAAGAAAAAAGAAGTCAATTGGACTCACATCACTTATTTTATTTTAACTGTGGTCAACCAGTCACAGAGAACCACTAGACCTGAACACTCCACACTGACTTCATTTATATTTTACATAACGCCCCAATGATTCCATATGACAAGTACGGCTTATTAAATCAACTATCTTGTCTCACCTTGCGTTTTTTTCTGACCCTGATATGAAAATTGTTGTTGTGAATAATTTTCCACAGCTCAAGTAGAAAATAAATAGTAACATCAGATATAATTGTCACTCGTATATTTAATTATAGGTTCCTTTAAGTACAATATTCATAGGGAAAAAAGGGAGGGGATGAAACATGCTAAATGTGCAATTTTTAATATATATACCATGTGTGTGTGTGTGTGTGTGTGTGTGTGTGTGTGCAGGGATTTTTCTGACCTTTTTGGGATGAAATTGGGAAAATGCTCAACAAAAATGTAATTTTGGGAAAAATCACAACAACATATTAGAAATTCTAGACCTCTAGAATACTGGTAATTGAACAAATTATGTCGGTGTTCACAGCAAAATAGTGCTGTCTCTTTTGTCTCTATATAAATCATCCAGCAAAATGTGGGTTAATATAGATTGAAATCGTTATCAGAGGGAGATATCCTCCAAATATGATGTTGATGATTTTGTGAAATTTTTTTTCTCAAAAAATTGATAAAACATAGCTAATTGGGAATTTTTTACTACAGAATTGGAAAAAAAGTATGTTTTTTGCATTGGGAATGGGTCCCTTTACCGGACCCTGTGGATACCCAGAAAAATCCCTGGTGTGCACATTATTCATCATTAATATTAAAACCTTGATCCATTGCACTGAATTTATATACCAAAAAGTGTGCAATATTCACAGGGAAATAGGGGGAGGGGTGAAACATGCTAAATGTGCAATTTTTAGTATATACATCATGTGTGTGTGTGTGTATGTGTGTGCACAGTATTCATTATTAACATATTAAAACTTTGATCCAAAATGCACCCAATTTATATACCATACAGTGTGTGTGTGTGTGTGTGTGTGAAACTACCTGCACCTAATTAGTTATTCAGTCAAATTTAAGGTGTTATAAAGAGATTTGGTAATAAATTGGTGAAGACTGATATAGATTTTTTTTTAAAAAAAAACATGTATAAAAAAATTTTTGGTACTTCAAAATACTGTGTTAATAAGACAGATAGCAACATAATAGATACATAATATAACATTACATAGTTTTCGTGCACATAAGTATTAAGAGTTAAAGGGGCAGGTGAAAAAAGTAGATTTTTGGAAATAAAAATACTGTATCAATAAGAGAGACAACAAAGCAAAAGAGAACATAATATAAGATGCATTCATCATCCACCATCCATCCATCAGCACATTTAGTATTCAGAGTTAGACATGTTAAAAGGGCAGGTGAAAAAAAAAGTTTTTGGGACATAAAAATACTGTGTCAATAACTGAGACAGCAAAGTAATAGGAGCATAATATAACACAGTTTTAGTGCATATTTAGTATTCAGAGTTAAAGGGGCAGGTGAATGTTGCTAAATGTGCATTTTTAAACCTGAGTGTTTGTGTATACCTGTATGTATATACCTGTAATGTACAGGTACGTTTGATGTAGCTATCTGCTGGAAGATAACTGTCAAGATCTTTACAAATAAATTAGCAGTATATACCAAGATATATATATATATATATATATATATAGTACAGGCATGTCAAAGTTTTACAGTCGGACAGACCACATGTATATATATTAAACTCCGACAAAGTTTAATACTGAGTTGGCAAAAAAAAGAGTCAAAGTGTCCGAGGTATGGAAAGCTAGTGACCAAAAAGGTGACAAGAGATAGATAACAGCTGTCAAATATATAGCTAATAAGGGGCTAGAATGAGCTGCTGATTCCACTGATTCAGTCCATCTTCTTTTTCTTAGTGTTAAACTTTCGACAGATCTACACTACATATATACCCATGTATAGCTGTCTTCCTTAAATCCTTTGTAGATTCTTACAATAAATTCATCTCTATCTGGTAGTAAAACTAAAACATTTTACTACTTTTTGTTAAATTTTAATTTCGCTGAAGATTTTAATATTTGTATGATGTGTGCTGCAACATGACAACTATGATATATCATATATACACAGAGCACAGACTTATTTAAATACTGCAGCTAGAACCACTGCACTTCAAAGTCTTACAATATCTCAAAAGACAAATGGTCTAATACAGATCATGGTGTCTCTCACTGCAATAGGTTAGAATCCCACTCAGGCAGATTCTAGTGCAAGCAGGTTTGTCAGTTCACTTGCTGAAGGTTGGTGGTGGTTTTATCTCCAGAATCTAGAACCACTGCACTTCCAAGGTCCAACAATATCTCAATGAGCTGAGTGGTTTAAAGTGTGTGCTTACAGATCACAGCACCTTTCACCGCCAGAGGTTTGAATCCCACTAACCTAATCAAGACGCTAAGGTAATGAGTATACTGAACAACTTTCACCAAAATCTGATCAATATTGAAGGAGTTATCACCTAAAAAGCCAGAATCAGATTCCGCACATAAGCATTTTTTCAAGTGGAATTAAAACAAGGTGGTGAGCAGCACTAGCTGCGATCACTAAGCCCTCAGCCATCAAGGCCCCCCACACATGTAACAAAAATACATGTATGACATGGCAGGAATTTTTTATCCGTCCAATTCCCATAACTGTCCAGCATAAACATGTGTCTGGACATACAAAACTATTAATCAGCAGTAAATAATAATGACAAGTGAAATACATGTTGATATTACTGTAAATGGTCAGCTAACATGCCGATAAAAACAATTCTGTCAAGTAACATGCCGAAAAAACAATTTGGCCAGGTGACATGCTGATAAAAAACAATTAATGTATCACCTGGTCAAATTAATACACAATAAACAATTATCTACTTTTTACCTACAGCAAAAAATACCTTGTTAATATCACAGGTTCTGTTTGATTATGGTACCACACATATCTCTCCTTGTAAGTGCCAAGCGATCTAAAGAGTGCCCTTCAATATGGATAGAACTGCCTAGGTTCGAACCCTGCCTAGGCAGATCCTAGTTGTGAAAAAGTTTGTCAGTTCACATGTCAAAGGTTGGTGGATTTCTCCAGGTACTCTGGTTTCCCCTAATATCCTTAAACTGACCACCTCAATTTGAGTGAAAGAAGCTTGATTTGTGGAACAAAAACCATTACTCAACTCCTTATAGAAACAGAAAGTTTGTCAATTAAATCAGGGTTTCCCAATTTTCTACACCAGTCTTACTTGTAATTAACAGAACCTTTGTACTCAGTACTGTATAAGAGAAAATATATATGGGAGGAAACATTTGCAATTTTGGCCTTCCTAACTATTTCACGGTAAGAAATTTTCACGGTTCTGACTGTAAGGAAAGTGTACCAAGGGAAATAAATAATTTTCGGCGAGAAAAAATATTCGTGATCCAAGTGTTGCCGTGAAAATCTCAAATATTTCTTCCTTGCAAACATTTCTTCTAATACAGTAGTACATAACACCATTACACCAAAGTTTAACTTTAAATAATTTCTGAATTTTAAAACAGATGTATATGAGTAATTTTCCAAATAAATCATAGAGATGTGTTTTACATAATTAACTTTCAATTTATGTTAAATTGTTCAATTTGTCTCAATTTTTGTATCACATTTTATAATCTTTGAATAAATTTGTTGAGTACATGTGATATCATGTTGAGCTAGCTATTATCCGTATGTTATACCAGTCTTTTTAGATCCACATACATGATGTACAAGTACACATTGTTGGCCGAGTGTGAATAGGATTTTTTTTAAAACTGAATCAATTTAAAAATCATGTTGAGTCGTAATTACCATTGAGGCAAGTGAGACAGTCCAGTCCCATCACCTAGAATTTAGCTAGGTTTTTCAGAGTCACGTGGTTATTCAGTTGTCAGCATTTTCATGTATTGTAGTTTGAATACTTTACCACAACTGACTAGATGAATACATCCAATACAACTGGAGATGCTAACCTAAGTTTTAATATTACACTTTGAGGGCGAGTTTTATCTACTAAATCTGTTTTTTCTGATTTTTCCCTTCATTCTCTTTCATGCCTAACCTCTATGGTTTTGGGACTGTCTATCAAATACATCATTTTCAAATTTCAGTTACAATATTTGATATCAACATACATGAATTCGACACACATCTTTTAGCCTTTCAAAGGACAGAAAAATGCAGGAATTTAGCTTAATATTTCGACAATTTTTCAGGAAAATGCCTCCAAAATCCCATAGATCAAAGCGCCTCCGGCATGTATATGTGCCTTGAACCCATCAAATTTTGCCTCATATACAACAAGACCTTAGTTACGGCCATGACTATTACCGTAGTTGTGTTCCGATCCACATGTATGATATAGAATACACATTGTTGGCCCAGTGTATGTAAGATTTTTTTTTAAACTGACACAATCTAAATTACCTACAACAATTGGTGTTTTACAAACTAAAATAAACACTGGTCTTCTACAAACATACAAAGTACACAAAAATGAACAATGTTACACCTAGCTACACAAACTTCTCTTTAAAAAATAAAATAAATAGTTATTTTTATCAATATTTTAACTAATTATTTTTTGTTCACTTGTTAAAAGTCATAGTTCTCAGATTATGTTGAATGTACACATTAGATTTACTGTACAAACTCATTTTTATTTGAAAAAGAAAGAAAAATATTTGACATGCAGTAAATGATCAGGTGTGATTTTTTTCAAATCCATTGACAAAACATATCTGTATAAAGTTATAGAACATAATAGAAATAAATATTCTTTGTAGCTATATGTACATATTTACCAATTCTATGCATATAAATAAGGCCAATAAAATAAGTGTATTTCCGTTAACTTTAACCGACCCTAAATTGTTGTCTACCCAAAAGTTTTTTTTATAACAAGTTGTAACAGGATGCCAGGTCAAATGGCCACCAAACTACATTCTTCCCCTGTTTCCAACAGTAGCAAAAGTGAGAAATCATGCATCCAAAATTCCCTCGGATTAACTTTTCCATCTGGTAATAAATGCAAGTACAAGTACATCACTTTGTAGGGCCACCGTTAGTAACAGGAATAAATGGATGAAGAAAAATGCAGGCTCAGACCAGGGATCAAACCACCGACCTTATATTACACAAGAAAGTGCTCTACCAACTCAGACCACTATAAATCTGTCCAGCAAAGTACTTGTAATGTTTTCAATGCATTTAACCTCAAATATTACCTAATGGTAAGCTTAATTTAGAACCTCATACTTGGACAACAAGCACCACAGCCCAGAGTTCCAACCCATGATGTCCAACATTATAGACAAGCGCTCTACCATCTGACCTACCCAGACAGCTACACAAGACATACAATGAATTTCTTTCCAGTAAAGTACTTGTAATGTTTTCAATGCCATTGACCTCAAATATTACCTAATGGTAAGCTCATACTTGGACAACAAGCTAACAGCCCAAAGTTCCAACCCATGATGTCCAACATTATAGACAAGCGCTCTACCATCTGACCTACCCAGACAGCTACACAGACAAACAATGAAATCTTTCCAGTACTTGTAATGTTTTCAATGTATTTGACCTCAAATATTGTCTAATGATAAGCTCATACTTGGACAACAAGCTAACAGCCCAAAGTTCCAACCCATGATGTCCAACATTATAGACAAGTGCTCTACCATCTGACCTACCCAGACAGCTACACAAGACATACAATGAATTTCTTTCCAGTAAAGTACTTGTAATGTTTTCAATGCCATTGACCTCAAATATTACCTAATGGTAAGCTTAATCCAGAACTCATACTTGGTCAACAAGCAGCACTCTACTGACTGAGTTATTACACTGATAAGCTAACAGACAAATAACCGGTAGACTTGTAGTAAAAAATGTCCAGGTATTTAACCTAAAACCACCGCTACCTTAATCAGGGATTATCAAACGCTAACAACTTGTTGAAGTTTTACAGAGAAATCTGGTAGCAAGTTGAAATATAAACAATCTTATCATTAAACTTAACAAAGTTGTAGGTAGTTGTATGATAGACAGATGAAACTGTGTGATAGACAGAAGGAACTGCATGATAGACAGAGGGAACTGTGTGATAGACAGAGGGAACTGTGCGATAGACAAAAGAAATAAGATGTATACATATGGAGAAATAAAGTAATTCAATTCAATGAAAATTTGCCAAGAGATTTTTGTTTACACGGTGCAAACTGTGTAAATCAAAAATCCTGTCCATCTAACCCAAACTGTTTGTTAGGATATTATTTTAAATCAAAACAAAGAACAGTTTAATCTGTAAATGGCCCTCTGTAGCCAAGTGTTCCAAGCACATGCTTAAAGATCACAGCACCTCTCGTTAGCAAGGTTTGAATTTCCACTCAGGACCAAAATTTAGTTTTCTGCAGGCACTCCAATTGCCTTCACCATCCCTGAACTGAATGCCAAATATAAGTGAAAAAAAATTAATATTGACTTAGGCATAAAAATTTTAACTGGCAACCAAGGGCTAGAGTACCGTATAACCTCCAAATTTAAACATACTGATTCAGGGTCTGTTAATCCAGAGATGCTAGAAGTTATATACACACTCATCCATTTATGACCACATATTGTCTAATAAAAAAAAATGCCTAAATAATCCCACAAATCTGGCAAGCACTTGCTGTAGATTATTTATAAATTATCAGAAAATCTGGTTCATTTCTACCTTCACCAAGTAGTTTAAAGCATCAACTTACTGATCACAGGACCTCTTTGGTGGTGGTGGTGGGGGGTGGGGTACTCCAGTTCCTTCCACCATCCCAGAACTGTCTGTCTTCATGTAAGTGAAACAATCTTGACTAGGGAATAAAACTCCTAGGACAACTACGGAAGCTTTGATGGTAGAGTGCTCGCTTCTTATGTTGGAGGTCATGGGCTCGAACCCTGCCCAAGTCTGACAACGCACTTGGCAATTTAGAAATAAAAGTCAGTGTTATTCAACAGAGACCTTAACAGCTGATACCCTGTATTATGGCAGGCGTGGCACATAAAAGAACCATCCCAGCATATTGCCCTGAACACACTGTAAAGGTAAAAATTTCTGCCACTTCACCAATAGCTGGTGACATCTCGATGTAAGCAAAATATTCTTGACTGGAATCAAGAAAAAAACATCATTCAATCAATCAATCCACCTGCTACTTTTATCCTTTTGGCAGATAGATTCATGTTTTATTATTTCTCTCTCTCTCTATCATACAATTACAATAGGTGTTTATTTGTCTGCAGACCAATATAATTGTTTTACTAGCAATTTATTCTTGTCCATGCACCAGAAACATAAATAATATAAATAGCACACCAGACTTACTTTTTTTCTAATGTAGGCTAGACCCAATCTCAGTACCCTTTTTAGTTATAACTTAATTTCAATGACCCTGCCCTGAATTTTAAAGCTCCCTGTAAGTGCATTAATTTATTATTATTACATAAAATTTAATACAAACTGCAATTTTCATGATGCAAATTAATTGTTTTTTGAACTGGCAATATTATAGTATTGGAACAAAGGAGATATGTTAACATGGTCGTTGTTAACATGGCTGTCCATCTGCTAGATTGGGGCCATAAACAATCCATTCCTATATTTTAAAAACTAAGTTTTTGGTGAAAGTTCCCAATTTGAATAAAATAACTATAAAAGCGTAATATTAATATAAGGTACTTTTCCATTAGATGTTTCCCCAAAACTTGGAAAAAATATTTCTTATTTTCCCAATTCCAAGTGCACCAGAATTTTATACAAATAGAGGACAACAATCTGAAGAAATTATTACAACATAAAATTATTTCTGTGAGTATTTTCAGCAAATTCTAGCAATGATAGGACCATTTATTCCAATCAAGTTAATTTAGACAATGTCTGCTGGACTTAAAAGTGAGAACATTATCTCAAATTTAGCAGATTTGTTTGGCTTTTCAACTTAATTTGTTCCTATAATTGACAGAAGCCAATACAGAACAACACGTTCCACAACATTGACCTGTCCACTTGACCTTTGATTTAAATTTTTATCATGGACCAAAATATTTATGTATTTAAAGGGAAAACAGAGGTCTATTTTGTTTATCTAAACCATGGAAACATGCATTGTTTATGTATTAACTGTGAATCCTAACACTACCCATGTATTCAGTGAATCATTGTGTATATATAAATATTCCTAATGAAAGGTCAACCAGGCAGGTCAATGTTGCTTGCCTATACAATACAAAATGATAAACAGATGTAATGGAGTATGTGTTATATCAGAACTACTAGTGACGACATTAACAGCAAAAATTTCAATTTTTAAAATGTCAAATGGTGTCATTTAAAATAAATTTTATATATGTGTGTGCAGCAAGAGATGCCATAAATACTATAAAAATACATGCATGTAGTCTACTAGACTCTAAAAGTGTTGGAGAAATTTTGAACCAAAAAACTGAAAGTTTTTAATACATAACATGAAAATTTACGATACACATGCAAATGTGTCATACTGGGGTAAAAATACTGGTAATGATAAAAGTTTAACCAGCCCCGATTTGTTTTCCTCCCAATTCTGTATTCATTTCAACCTGCCTTACAGGACACCTCTATTAAGGATCACCTGCTTTTAAAGGCCAGTAGACTTGTTTTCCAATTGCTCTTTATGCGTATTATTTGAATCTGACAATAAAAGCCATTTTCACTGGTTCCTTTTGGTGGCCTTTATAGAAGGTTTGACTGTACTGCTGTTTACTGTAAACCAATTTACATTGGCACATACTTATTTTAATGATTTAACTTTACAGAATGAATATGCAACATTTTATTTTGATAGTGCGCTAACTTTTTGTATGCATACCAAATCACATATACCCACATAAAGTACTGAAATAAAATTGCCACAAAAATTACGATAAGATATTCATACAGTCTTGCCTAAAAACTAACCAGTCTTGCATAAATGCAATACCAGACTGGCTCTTCTTGTCATTATATCATGTTCACATGCAGAAAATGCATACAAATTTGTATTACCAGGGTAAAAATAATGACAAAATTTTAGCCAATCTGCATCAGTCCTCCCAATTTTGTCCCTTCAGACAGTCCTGCTAAAACACTATCTAGTCCTACCAGACAGGCTCTGCATGGTCATTATCTAATGTTTACGTACAGAAAATGCATACGCTATGCATGCAAGTTACAAACATGTGCATGTTCTGCATCTTGTATTAAACTAATCTTAAAACCATAAAACGCTCAAAAGATCACAACCTGTATACAAACATTTGTACTTGTACACTTTACAAAGAAATTGTTTGCCACTTTGGCTGTGTGTATCCAAGTGTATCTTACATACCCAACTTTAATTGCAAGTTTTTCACAGATAAAAGAAACCATATGTACAACATGTATGCAACAAACATGCATGTTCCTCTCTATTAAGAATGAATGTAAAAGTACCATCACCCAAAACATCTTCCCTTGTTTGATTGGAGATGTGTATCTCTTCTGGTTTAATCTGAGATGTGCATCACCTCTGGTGTGATTGGAGATGTTCATCTCACATCTCTGGTTTGACTGGCAATGAGCATCTCCTCACATCTCTGGTTTGTTTGGAGATGTATAGCTCACATCTCTGGTTTCATTGGAGATGTGCATCTCCTCAAATCTCTGGTTTCATTGGAGATGTGCATCTCCTCAAATCTCTGGTTTCATTGGAGATGTGCATGATTCCTCAAATCTCTGGTTTCACTGGAGATGTTCATCTCCTCTGTTGTGATTGGAGATGTGCATCTCCTCTGGTTTTGATTGGAGATGTTCATCTCCTCTGTTGTGATTGGAGATGTGCACCTTCTCTGTTGTGCATCTCCTCTGTTTTGATTGGAGATGTGCATCTCCTCTGGTTTGATTGGAGATGTGCATCTCCTCTGGTTTGATTGGAGATGTGCATCCCCTAACATCTCTAGTTTGATTGGAGATGTGCATCTCCTCTAGTTTGTGCAGTCTTCAATAAATATGAAGCTGACATTCCTACTAGTCAGGGCTTCTATTTCAGTGGTAAAATTAACATTTTACAAAATATGAATAAGTCAAAAAGCAGATCTTTATGACGTTATGAGTCAAATTTAATTATTTAATTCCCACGAGTCAAAGGGCCAAGTGGAATCCCTGCTGGGACCTTTACTTTACTAGTCAAATATACAATCTGCAGAAATCCAAATGTACACAGTTTTAGACCTTCCAAAATTAAGTTGGCATTCTATGGTTGATATAAGATCTTATGACACAGTGGAGTAATGTAAAATAGCCTTCTGTAAAGATTTTTATAGTAAAAATTCTGTTTTATAGTATTTCTGTAGCTTGTAAATTACATGAACACATTTAAGTCATGTATAGTGTATATATGCTTACCTTACACATAAAATCTGTTAAAGATTTAATTCTAAGTAATGGTGTTTAAATATATTTGAAGTTTAAACAAATTAAAAAATTACCCTGTTTATGTCTGTTTAGACTTTAAAAAACTTTGGGATTACTTTTTCTGTATCAATATTTACTATGGTACACAGTTAGAAAAAATCTGAATCTATACATTTTGAACTGGTATACTTTTGGTAAAAATAAATGATTTATTATTATTATTACAGTCAAACCTATATATAAAAGCCACCCAAGGGAACCAATAAAAGATATCTTTGTGGGCAGGTGGCCCTTATATAGAGGTTCAAATAACATAAATTGCAATTGGGATAAAATTTTAAGGGTTTTTAAAACAGGTGCCCCTTACATAGAGGTGGTCTTTCAGACAGGTTTATTATTATTATTATTATTATTATTATCTTTTATTACTATTATTATCAGTTTGTATTTCAGTAAAACCTGATCAGATTAAATACTCTTATCACAACCCTTCTCAATTTTGCCTTATTCAGATTTATAATTTTTAAACTTTTTAATTGACTTTCAGTTAAGTGAAAATACTCTTTCCTAATTTAAAAATTCAATTACATTAATTTTGCATGCATTATAATTGGATTTTAATTTTCTTTGAAAAAGGGGCAAATATATTAAAGATTAAATCTAAAAGCCAACTTTAATTAAGTATTTATTATTATTTATATTTTTCATTTTTTTAATTCACTTTTTATAATTCAGTATGCATTGTAAATACATAAGTGATGGGTGTTTGTGTGTGTCCATAAAAGTGAGTGAAAAAAATAAAATTTAAAAAAGTGAAAATTTAAATTTTAAAATAGGTATATGGTATATATATATTTACCTGTGTGGATTGTATAATATCAAGATATACAATATTTCCATAATGGGGTACACTTAGGTAGAGGCTCTGTTTGTGAAGATTCCCCGAATACACATTAAAATCAGCTGTCTGTTCCTCCCGCTGTCGCTGGGTAAGATGAAACTCGCCGCCTTGGTTACACTTGTCAAATCTGTCATCTGGTACATGTTCCGACTTAAAATTTAATTTTTCCGAAATTGTCACTCCAAATAAAAAAGTCAAAAAACAAATAAGAAGTAAACTATTCCGTAAGAAGTCCACCATGGTTTAAGTGCATTTTAATCTATGGGAATTTTGCCAGTATTCGTTCTTTAACTGACTGTCACCCGTGTGTTACGTTATAACCGTCCCTGATTTTTTGGGCAAGTTTTACCACGTATAGAAGCGTGTTTATGACCTGGAGGTGCTTTTAACGCTGTTACAATCAGCGGACTTACTCCCTAATGTAATACACAGATAATATTTTGTTTAAAGAAGTAAAAACTCGTTTTTCTGCATTTTAGTCATTAAGGATATAATTTTGTTAATTTTAAAGTTTATAGAAATATGATTGATGATTATAATTTGACTCTAGATATTTTTTATAATTATTTTAAAATGCATTGCACAACGGAGTAAAACTTGCAAAATAAACGGTGATCTTTTTTAAGATCATAGGGTTTTACGGTACCGACTCTTTTAGCGGCTGCTACATGATGTGATTTGTAACTGATTTTGCTGAAACTGGGGGACATCAGAATTTTGACACAGAACTCAAAATGATGTAAAATTTTGATTTTGAAGGATAAAATTCAAGGGAAAGCTATATTTTGGACGATGTCATTTAAATGTTATAAGATCCAGGTAAATGTTTTTAAGATTTTACTATTTGTGTATTCATGATATCGTAAAGTAAATGTTATAAATCGGATAAGTTGTCGGTTTATCATAATAATATCAAATGTCACACATCTAGACTACTGTACTGATTTGACGTAAAGGCGATAAATATTGGGTGTTTTAATTAACTAGTCTTAGTGAAAATAATGAAGTATGTAGAAAAATGTGCCTTATTTCTCCAATCTTGTGTGATTTGGTTTGAATTTATTTATTTATTTACTTTTTGGGATTTTTGTTTTGTCTTTTTATTTTATTTATTTGTTTATTTATTTACTTTTTGGAATTTTGATTTTGTCTTTTTATTTATTTATTTATTTATTTATTTATTTTTTATTTATTTATTTATTTGTTTGTTTGTTTGTTTGTTTGTTTATTTAATTACTTTTGGACATGGACCAGTATGTTTGTCTTTTTATTTATTTATTTATTTATTTATTTTTTATTAAATAATGTAAGAAAAACAAGTGTTTGATTAAATAAAACAAAGTACAAATTTAAATTGTATACAAATAAAAGATGTATAAATTTTGAAACAATGTATTATTTATACAATAATGAAATGACATATCTGCTGGACTGTTAACCAGATTGATCACACTTGACCACCTGTAAACCTGATCACCACAATCAATTAAATCAATATATATAATCCTCATTGATACGTCCTTGTTGTATGTGATTGATTTTTTGCTGTATAATAGGTGTATTGATGGATCAGACAATTTAATTATGTACAATCAGTCATGATAGATTTGATTTTAGGTGAAAAGTCAGAATGGTGTATGTGTGTGTGTCTGTGTGCTTTTAACATTTGTGTCTGTGTGTGCTTTTAACATTTGTGTCTGTGTGCTTAGTGCACTTTTAATGTGAGTGTCTGTGTGCATGATGCATTTTTAATGTGTGTGTCTGTGTCAATGTGCATAGTCAGTGCACTTCTAATGCATAGTAAGTGCTCTATTAATGTGTGTGTGTGGGGGTGCATACTGCATAGTCAGTGCACTTCTAATGTGTGTGTTTGTGTGCATAGTAAGTGTTCTATTAATGTATGTGTGTCTGGGTGCATACTGCAGTCAGTGCACTTCTAATGTGTGTGTGTCTGGGTGCATACTGCAGTCAGTGCACTTCTAATGTGTGTGTTTGTGTGCATAGTAAGTGCTCTATTAATGTGTGTGTGTCTGGGTGCATACTGCATAGTCAGTGCACTTCTAGTGTGTGTGTTTGTGTGCATAGTAAGTGTTCTATTAATGTGTGTGTCTCTGGGTGCATACTGCATAGTCAGTGCACTTCTACTGTATGTATTTGTGTGCATATTATTTGCACTATCAATGTGTGTGTGTCTGGGTGCATACTGCACAGGCAGTGCACTTCTAATGTGTGTGTTTGTGTGCATATTATTTGCACTATTATGTGTGTGTGGGGGGGTGGGTGGGTGCATACTGCACAGGCAGTGCACTTCTAATGTGTGCATATTGCACTATTAATGTGTGTGTGTCTGGGTGCATACTGCACAGAAAGTGCACTTCATATGTGTATGTTTGTGTGCATATTATTTGCACTATTAATGTGTGTGTGTCTGGGTGCTTACTGCACAGGCAGTGCACTTCTAATGTGTGTGTTTGTGTGCATAGTAAGTGTTCTATTAATGTGTGTGTGTTTGGGTGCATACTGCATAGTCAGTGCACTTCTAATGTGTGTGTTTGTGTGCATAGTAAGTGTTCTATTAATGTATGTGTGTCTGGGTATATACTGCACAGGCAGTGCACTTCTTATGTGTGTGTTTGTGTGCATAGTAAGTGTTCTATTAATGTATGTGTGTCTGGGTGCATACTGCACAGGCATTGCACTTCTAATGTGTGTGTTTGTGTGCATAGTAAGTGTTCTATTAATGTATGTGTGTTTGGGTGCATACTGCATAGTCAGTGCACTTCTAATGTGTGTGTTTGTGTGCATAGTAAGTGTTCTATTAATGTATGTGTGTCTGGGTATATACTGCACAGGCAGTGCACTTCTTATGTGTGTGTTTGTGTGCATAGTAAGTGTTCTATTAATGTATGTGTGTCTGGGTGCATACTGCACAGGCATTGCACTTCTAATGTGTGTGTGTTTGTGTGCATAGTAAGTGTTCTATTAATGTATGTGTGTTTAGGTGCATACTGCATAGTCAGTGCACTTCTAATGTGTGTGTTTGTGTGCATAGTAAGTGTTCTATTAATGTATGTGTGTCTGGGTATATACTGCACAGGCAGTGCACTTCTTATGTGTGTGTTTGTGTGCATAGTAAGTGTTCTATTAATGTATGTGTGTTTGGGTGCATACTGCATAGTCAGTGCACTTCTGATGTGTGTGTTTGTGTGCATAGTAAGTGTTCTATTAATGTATGTGTGTCTGGGTGCATACTGCACAGGCAGTGCACTTCTGATGTGTGTGTTTGTGTGCATAGTAAGTGTTCTATTAATGTATGTGTGTCTTGGTGCATACTGCAGTCAGTGCACTTCTAATGTGTGTGGTGTTGTGTGTGTGGTGTGTGTGTGTGTGTGTCTGGGTGCATACTGTACAGGCAGTGCACTTTTATGTGTGTGTTTGTGTGCATAGTAATTGCACTATTAATGTTGTGGTGGGGCATACTGCACTTTTTATGTGCACTCACTACCATGCATATTACCATAAAAATGTACATATAAATAAAAACACCTTTTGTTAGGAAAATACATGTTAGACTTATGTCTGTGTTGACTTTTTTCATGAATTTTCATAAACGTCTGTTTCATGGGCCATTAAAGAGAATTAAAATACTTAAAAACTTTCAAATTAACTTTGACAGCAAAAACAGTTTAAGATGAAAAATAAAATAAATGCAATCAATATTTTGTTTCTGGTATATTTTTTCTGAGATATTAAAACACTGCATCCCTCTTAAATTAAGAGTTTAAACTAGAATTGTGAATATAGGGGACATTTTCCCCTCCATATAAAAACAGACAAAAACTTTTTATAAGTAATAAAAACGGCAGTTGACAATGAAAAACATGAAGGAAATGACATTTGTTTTGAGCACAACATGACAATGAAAATTGAAATTAAAACTTCATCACCTGCTTTATCAAGATGTTAAAATACTACCACCCTTCATTGACTCTACCACCCTCATTCACTGTGATGGTAAAACAAAACCAATCTCTTGAATGAAATGTTAAAGCACCACCATCCTACGTGACTGAAATGTTAAAACAACAGTTTGCCAGTTTGATTGCTGAAGGTTGGTGGTTTTTGCTGGGCACCCTGGTTTTCCACCATCAAAGAACTGTCCATATGGATACATTAATGAAAGAATTTTGATTTTACATTAAATCACATTCCATCCCCCTCCCCTCCTCTGGTTCCTTCCCTTCCCTATTATTACAGAGCATTTAATGGTGTTTTACACCCTATTCAAGATTTTTTTCACTTATATTGAGACAGTTCTTGAATGAAGGAGGGAACCAGAGTGTCCTTAAAAAACCATGATCTACGGCAAGCAAAGTGACAAATTTTCTCACACTAGGTCCTGAGGTTTAAACCAGGGTAACAAGATAACCACTTGTTTCTTATCGCTCTGCTACAAACAGGAATGAGAGGAATATTACTGTAAACCAACTTTTATGTGGCTGCTGTTTACTTTCGTGTATTTGGCTAGGACAGTAAAATCGTGAAAGCATATTGTCACAATCTTTAAATCATACAGATTTTATAATGATTTCTTTAGTGTATTTAATTAAATTGCGAAAATTTATAGTCACAAATGGTTTTTGATGGTGACATTGCAAAAATTAATAGCCGCCAATAAAAGTTGGTTAACAGTATCAATCACTTCAAACTTGAAGGCATGCCCACAAAATGTTAAGAAAAATTACCAACTTTTTAGATACAGTACAGCATCTTTTGATTTAATTGTTACCAGTGACGGAACATAGTTTTTTTCCTATATGATAATGAGGTACATTTTTTCAAGGGCCATTTGTTATACTCATAATTATAGAAGAAAGTATCATGGGTCTGGTTTATGTCAGAAGAGCTACTTAAAATAACAATGTGAAAAGTTTACAATATTTTTTTCTGCTGCATGGACCTTATTTTTTTTACATATGTGTAATGGTACTGTAGTTAATAGGTAATTACATGCATTGTACTAACAATGTGAAACGTTTAGAGTATTTTTTCTGCAGCTTGGACCTTATTTTTTACATATGTGTATTTACTGTATTGGTACCATAGTTAATAGGTAATTACATTCATTGTACTGAGAGCGGTTAATTAGAGCACCTGCAGATCCGATAACAGCCAATTAACACCAAAATAAAAAACAACCAATATGTTTGATGTATGCTATTTGTCAGTTCATCATTCTAACAGTTTTCTTTTTTTCCCTCTTTTTTTCTTTCAGTAATGATTTCCTAGGAAGATGGGCTTGCTGAATGTTTTTTGGAGATACCACCTACCAGTGCTGTTGGTTTTGTGTTTATGTTGCCATGGAAACCAAGAGATGCCTATGCATCACTTGGTATTGTTAGAAGACTTACCATCCCAGTTTTCTTTGAAATCTTCACCAGAAATAGTTGTCCGAACCAATTATAGCGTGAGTATTATTGCAAGATGGATAAAACCTTACAGTTTATACAATCATCTCTTGTTTTATTGGAGATTTCTATTAAGCCAGTCACTATGAAATATTTGATGCAATAGTGTAGGGTCTTTGTAGATCAATTGGTAGCACACTCGCTAATAGTGGGGGAGGTTTTCCGTTTTACATCTAGTCTGACCCATATTTATTATTCATCCTGTTATTTTTGTGGCTAGTGTGGCACATGGAAGTGGTGGAATGGCAATTGTTCCTATATAAAAGTCCTTCCATGAGACCATTGAGAACTCAAGAATTTTTTTAGGGGAAATTTAGGTCTGGGTAGCTAACTTGGTGTGGGAGGTCCTGGGTTTGTAGCTCAATCTGACCCTGCATTTTGTTTCCATCTGTTATGATAGTTGGTTACAAGTTACACTTGCCTTATAAGTTATGCAAATTTGAACTGGTAAGCTATGAAATTAAAATAATTATATTTGTGTAAGATTTATCTAACAACTGTACACATAACAAGAAAGAGCAGTTATAAGAATCTGTTTGATAGGCCTTGGTTACCAAGTGGTCTTAAGCACATGCTTATAGATGACAGCGCCACTCACTGCCAAGGTACAAAATCCACATAGAACAGAGCCTAATGTGAAAAAGTGTGTTAGTTCGCTTGCAGAAAATTGATGGTTTTTCTGGGGACTCCAGTTTCCTCCACCATCCCAGGACTTTCTACCTTGATATAAGTGAAAGAATCTTGACTGATGTGTAAAACATTATTTCTCCACTCCATTCCATTTCAGTATGGTTATCTGGTATAAATAAAATAGGTATTTACTGAATGAATCAAAACAAATAACATGCTTTCACTACCTCGCAGGAATAATGATAAAATACAAACACCTTAAACAGGTGTCAGTGTGTTGAGTTCTAAATATATTTGAACCTCCTACCAACTCAGCCAGGAATCACCAGCCTCTCTGATTCATCAACTTGGATTCTGGCATATGCCACTAGGTCACAGGAAAAAATAATAAAAACAAGTGTTATTATATAATTCTAAATGACAAGAACACAGTTTCTATCAAATGAGACACAGGCACCAGCCTCCCTGATTCATTCTGTTGAACCCTGGCATAAGTCAATTTGTCACAGGAAAAATAATAAAAACAGGGGACTGTTCTAAATAACTAGAACAGGGTTTGATATCTAAACCTCTTATCAAATAAGCCACAAAAATTAGCCTCTCTGTTTTATACAGTTGGTCCCTGGCATATGTCACATAAAAAATTATTAAAAACGGGTGTCAGTGTACAGTTCTAAATGACTAAAACAGGGTTTGATATCTAGACCTCACATCAAAGGAGCCCCAAAAACCAGCCTCTCTGAACCATCGAGTTGGACATTTGTCACTATTTCACAGAAAATATGATAAAAAGCAGATGTCTGTTTACATTTCAAACTGACTAGAACAGGGATTGATATTTAGACCTCCTAGCAGCTTAACCACAAAAATTAACATTTTTGATTCATCCAGTTGACTGGCATATGTTACTACATCACAGGAAAAGCAATAAAAAACAGGCGTCAGTCAACAGTTCTTAATGACAGGAGTAGGGTTTGATATCTAGACCTCTCATTAACTGAGCCACAAAGGTCAGCTTTACTTGATTCATCCAGTCGGACCCTGGCATACATCACAGTTGTCGGTTAACAGTACTAATCGACTAGAACAGGGTTTGATATCTAGACCTCCAACTGAGCCACATAAATGAGCCTTTCTGAATCATGCAGTTGGACTCTGGCATACGTTGCAGGTTTGCCTTCAAGTAAAAACTGTGCATGCATATAACTGAATGAGTAATATGTCATCATTGAGCAGGTAAGAATGATAAAAGACTAAAACCTTCTACAGGTGACATTTTACCCCCAGTAGTTAGTACTTTAATACTTTGATGTTTATAAGTATTAGTCCCCCTGGCTAGTTTTTATCAAGAAACATTTATTTTGATAAAATTCACATCAGTTAGGTAATAATAAGATTATAGTGTCAAAACCACAAGCTGTGTTTAACTAAGGGAGATAATCCATGATAATATTTTTGATTAATTTGGTGTTTCAAAATCTTAGTACAAAAGCTGCAAACATTTGTGTGACTCAGTAGCTGAGTACTTAAATTAAGGCACAGTACATTCCAAAAGTTTCAATCCCACCTTGCAATGACTGTCTGGCTGAATGGTTCAATACAGAGTACTTCCAACAGCATAGGTTTGAATCTCATTCTGGACTGAATCGAAGCTTGCTAAATGGTTTAATGCACAGTACTTCCCATAGCATAGGTTTGAATCCCACTCTGGACAGATTAAGTAGCCAAGTAGCTTAAAGCACTGTGCTTTTCCACTGCATAGGTGTCAATTCCGTTTGAGACAGACTCGGTGGCAAAGTGGTTAAAGGACAATGTTACCTACAGTCCCACCTGGATAAACTCTTTTGATGAGTGGTTTAATACATTAATGCTTCCAAAAGCATAGGTTTGAATCTAATTGGACACAGATGTAGTGGCTGAGTGGTTAAAATGTCTGTGTTTCGTACAGTGTAGGTTTGAATCCCAACAAGATAAACTTGGTGGCTGAGTGGTTTAAATCACACTAGGGACAGATCATAATGTGAGCGTTTCACTTACAAAAGGTGGATTGATTCAAGTACTCCAGTTTCCTCCACCATTTCTGAACTGACTGCCTTGATAAGAATGAAATCATGTTGACTGAGGGGTAAAACACCATTAGGTTCCAGCTTCCCCTCGTCGATCTGTGTTTAACTAAAGGTATGTGTGGCTTAGTGGTACTGTCAAAGTGAAATACAGTCCAACCTGCCTTAAAGGCCACCTCTATATAAAGGCCACCTGCTTATAAAGGCCAGCATAATCATATCCCAATTGTTCTTTATTCATATTATTTGAACCTGTATATAAAGGCCACCTGCCCATTAAGGCCACTTTTACTGTTTCCCTTGGGTGGCCTTTATAGACAGGTTTGACTGTATTGAAGGTTCAGTCTGATCCAGGAAATTTTTTCATCTCGCATTCAAGCTGTAGCCATGAAAAGATAAAATGGTTTATTATGAGAATACAAAAATGAATGTCAGTGTCTCCAAAGACATGTCTGTGAATTTGTTAAGAGAATAAACAACCTATTACAGTGCTACAGGGGATAGGATAAAAACTGACCTAACTAAACTAAGGGAGATAATCCATGACAGTACTCCCTGTGTTCTGGTAGCAGTATTATTGGTGTATTAAAATCTGTGGTTTTATTTATATAAGTGATATGTCTGTTTCTTACAAATTAATTCTCTTTTATTTATCAAAACAGGTATATTTATTTAAACTCTAACAGACACTTGATACCTGTAAGTGAATATACATTATATATCTGTGTGATATAGCTGAGATAATGTCCTTACCTTACCTGCCAGGTAACAAGACCACTAAAACTGGACTTATGTCAATATTTACACAATTTTACAGATATATACTTATAATTCAGTCCTTACAAAGGATGTAAATAAAAAACACTGCCCCCCTCAGTCCAAACAGATGATGTAAATAATATGTTGCCCCCATCATCGGGACAAAATAGTTTATTCTATACAACTAATTTGAATAAAATAATGCCCCCTCATGAAAGAGAATCTCAACCTTTTTAATACTAATTGCATTGATGTATAAATTCATGTGCTAACTTGGAAAATTTGAACTCAATTCTTTCATTGTGTTCCATTCTACCCTTAACTCTTTTGATGTAGATCAGCATTATTGACAACTTATCTAGGTCTTTCCATGGGGCCTTGGTGGCAAAGTGGTCTATCTCTTTCTAAGGGGGCTCAGTGGCCAAGTGGTTAAGCTTTCTTTATTGAACCTCAGTGACCAAGTGGTCTAGCTCTCTCCATAGAGTCTCGATGGCCAAGTGGTCTAGCTTTCTCCATAGAGTCTCGATAGCCAAGTGGTTTGTCTCTCAGGAACCTTGGTGGCCAAGTGGTCTAGCTCCTTCCATAGAGTCTCGATGGCCAAGTGGCGTGTCTCTCAGGAACCTTGGTGGCCAAGTGGTCTAGCTCCTTCCATAGAGTCTCGATTGCCAAGTGGTGTGTCTCTCAGGAACCTTGGTGGCCAAGTGGTCTAGCTCCTTCCATAGAGTCTCGATGGCCAAGTGGTGTGTCTCTCAGGAACCTCGGTGGCCAAGTGGTCTAGCTCTCCATAGAGTCTTGATGGCCAAGTAGTGTGTCTCTCAGGAACCTCGGTGGCCAAGGGGTCTAGCTCCCTCAATGGTATCTATCAATGTCAGCCCTAGTAAAATCTTGTTCAGTCACTCAATCAACCTTCCAAACCAGATGGTCTTTATTTGGATATTGCCTTTCAGATATTCAGATATGCTTGACTAGGGTATATATATATCTTTTAAAAAATTCAGCATATAACTTGGCCTGCCCTGTATGGTATAGATGGGAAAAGTAAACATATAATTTCTCTATAAATCTACATAAAGAGTTTTTATATTTATATTTTCTATTTATGATTATAATAAGAACACTGCACAGCATAGGGCCAAATAAAAAAAATCATATGTTTGTGGAGATTTTTTGTCAGTTGGTCAGTATTTTTTCTGTTACATGCACTTTGTAGAATATTGTAGAATATTGCAATACATTTTCACAAATATTTCACAATACAACCCCACTATATATCACAAAACACCAATTTGATACAGTATTTGACTCCCAACTTTTTCCTGTTCATGATATTAGAGCTAGACATTTACTTCCTTATCTAAGCTAGCATGGCCAATCACCTCCAATAAAATGCAGTTTAAACTAAAAATTAGAGTGGGGTGAAGTGGAGGCCTCTCACAATCCAGTTTCGAATCCAAACTGGACAGATTCTCCCAATTCGCTTGCCAAGGATCAGTGGTTTAATTTTTTCCTGTTTCCTCCACCATCCCAGAAATGACAACATTGATATAAGTGAAAGAACCTTGAATCAGACATAAAATGCTCTTACTGGGGTACTCCAATCCAATCCAAAACAGTTTTCATGTTAAGTAGACAGGTTTCTGAAGAAATGATATGTACAGTAATTCATTTTTGTTGGCCTTATATAACAATATGTATATACATGTAATTTGCTTTCTTTGGTCTATAATTGTTGGGTTGAGCATCCTATTTTTGGTGATAAAACTTAGATTTTATTTTGATATAATAACAGTAATTTTGTCAGATTTTATATTAAGATTTATCTTAAAATTAATACTTATATCAAAAGAACATATTAGATTTGTTGACATTTTAAGCACCTGTAAATTATCTCTGTATGGCCTATCTGTAATTTGTCCAGTTTTGATATAATTTATGTATAGGCAAACAACGATGACCTGTCCGTGTGACCTTTGATTTCAATAGTCAGGTAAATTTAAGTAATAGGGATCACATATGCATATTTTGTCTATATGATGTAAACACTAATGATGAGCAATGTGTATATGTATTAACTACAAATCCTAACACTACCCATGTATCGAGTGAACCCTCCTATAGGAATATTCTTAATGAAAGGTCAAACGAACAGGTCAATGTTGTTTGCCTAGACTTGTTTTGATTACCATCACTTTGTATTGTCATTTTGTTTTCTTTTTGAAAATGACTGGCGACCTTTTATTTTGTCTATTGTTTTGATCTGAAACCTGTTTAATATATTATAGGTAATCAACATTGACCTGTCTACTTGACCTTCAATTTAAATATTTCTTATAGATGAGTACATTTATATTTTTGGGACATTTGGGTTTATCAACATAATGGAGAAACACTATTTTCAAGAAAAAGTTTACTCTTGCACTGACAACTAATCCTAACATTACCCATATATCGGATAGATTCGCCTATAGGGATATTCTTAACCAAAGGTCAAGCAGACAGGTCATTGTTGTTTGACTACATCTTTATTGCCATATCTTAAACTTATGGTCAGTTGTTACTGTTCTTTAATCAAACACTATGAAAGCCACTGTCCTTTAAAATGACCATAAAAAACAAGGTAACATACTGAATGGACCTTCATTTGACCCTTGAGAATTTTGTTTTTTTTTAACTAGAAAATTAAATTTGATCCATATTTCAGAAAATGGTGATTTAATTGATGTGTGTTAAGTCTTGATATCCTGAGAAAGTCCTTCATGAAAAAATAGTTGACCAAATTTTGTCTGAATGTAGGTTGTTGCTTTTACATGTACATTTTCAGAATGAATTCAGAATTTTCAAACAAAATTAAAAAGAGATAGAGACAATTGTCCAGAAAACTTCAGGCACAAGTTTTTGATGAAAGAAAAATTCAGAATAAATCAAAATATTTTCAGATATATTCAGACAAAATTCAAAATTTTTTTTTTCTTTGATTTACCCTTAAATTTGTAGCAGGAGGTAGACTGACTAATCCAAGAGGCCAGGGGCCAAGGGGGACTCCTAGTCAGAAACAATTTTCAGGTCTTCTGAAGGCAATTACATGTAATTAATTTGAACCAGTCAATTTGGAGTTTTAGGTGATCAAATCTGCCTGTTGCCGGCTCTTAAGGAAAACACTGATTGAGGGTTAATTTAATGCCTAAAATTAATTTTAAAAAAAACCCAGATGAAGTTAATTGCAAATTTAAATCTTGCAATACAGTTTGTGTCTGTTTATATAATTAACATTCAATGCATTCACAAATTTATGCAGTAAAATTTGATTAGAAATGCTTAGAGATATTTTTATCACACAAAATAATTAGAACTTTTTTATATTCATTACACCCACACGAAATGCCAGATTTTAGAAATTGTGAAATTTTCACCCTGCAAAAATAATCCACTTTGCAGTTACTTCCAAGGTTTTCATACACAATTAACTTGTAGCCAAAGTGAGGGACCAACACAAGTCTTTTAGTAATGTACAAACTTGTTACCTTCAAGTAGGGTTAATTCTTGTACCCTAAATGTGTGTACCCCCAGAGTTGAGCATTCCACCATTAGCCTATCAAGTGAAAATACAATAACTGAATGTAACCTTGACTAGGACATAAAAGCCAAATCATTCACTCACTTACCCTTAACAAATGGATTGATATGGTAGCTCGGTTGGTAAAGATGCTAGAGATATGTTGGAGGTTGGGCTTCGATATCCTAACTGGGATCAAACTAAGGTTGTTACTGTTCCTTCATTAAACACTCAGCATTTAGAATTAAAAGTCACAGGTCCTTTAAAAGAGGCCTTAAAAACTGATGCTCTGTGTCATGGCAGGCATGTCATGTTAAAGATCCTTCCCTGTACATTGCCAATCCACCTATAGCTGGTGATGTCTCAGTATAAGTGAAATATTCTTGACTGGGACATAAAACCCAATAATTGAATCAATCAGCGAACCAATGGTGAAAGAAATAGTCACACTGGTGATGCAATGTAAAACTTTATATATTCAGCTAAATAAACCTTTTCTATTTTCAGGGTTCAGTACAGTTTGTAGAATCAGATGACTTTAAAGTTTTACTGAATATCACAGCTCCATCTATAAGTCAAGCCTATGCTGTGCAGTCTGAATTGGTTGAAAACAAAGGGAGACTACTCTTACAAGTGGTATGCTAAATAAACAAATTAAACAGAAACATTACAAATCATGTCCTTACTTGATTTATTTCAACATATAAAATTGTATAAAAACATATCAAGTTTTGTTTTCTGCTGATACAGTATTTCATATTCCAGTTTGTTAGTAATTTCCTAGATATATGACAGTTTTTCAAATTATTTCTTGATGTTTCAAAAACTTTCAGTTTTGATCTTCTAAACTACTTCCCGGTAAGAAATGATTACGGTTTGGACTGTAGGGAAAGTGGACCATGGGAAACAAGAAGTTTTCACTGAGTAATTACAGTACTACAGTACAGTGAAAATCACAAATATTTTTCCTTGCTAATGTTTCTTCTTAGACATTACCGGGTAAATCATTTTGACTAGATAATGCTGCTAAGTATTTATTAAATTAAATTTATTAGTTTCTGATTTTGTTTTATAATTTAATAATTTTCACTGAGAAGATATATTCCCAGTACAAGAGTCACAGTGAAAATGGCCAATATTTATTCCTTGGTAATGTTTCTTCTTTAAATCAGCAAATCAATCGGCTAAATAATCCTAACTATTAAAGGTTCTGCTTTTTGGTTTATAATTTCAGTATGAAAAGCCAGTATCCCCTGCCACCATTACGTTACCATGGATATTCATCATAATCGGAGTGGCAACATTTGTAGTATTGTGTCTCGCGACTTTGTACGCCATCTGGTGGTATTGTAGTAAACAATACTTAGAACTGCAAAATGACTTGTATAGCCATGGCAATGTTATGTACCGGTCCAGAAACAGCATGCATTTATCAAGTTCTCAAGGTGCGGAACCGTTACTGCTGCAGAGCGAGGATCATGATAATATCAACAATGAGGACACGCTACGAGAAGTTCCTGAGATGCCTGAAGAGGAAGAGGAGGAAGCTAGAAAAATGGTAAGTTTGGTATAAATGTACTGCCAGATTACTGATTGGCTCAGTAAATTATAAGGAGTTTAAAACGATTTGTAGTATTTACACTTTCCCATCAACAAGCCACTGCCTCTTACAATCTAAGTTTGAACGCCACCCAGGCAGATTCTAGTATGAGGAAGTTGGTCAGTTTGCATGCCAAAGTTTTTCTCCAGGTACTACAATTTTGTGCAGATTGTTAACTTTAATAGAAAAGAATGTGCATTTAAGACATTCACTGTTCTTGGAACATTGGAATTTTATTTAAAAGATATAAAGATAGATTTTTAGCCCAATGTGATATTTATATTCATGATGATTGACAATAATATTGATATTTTTACAGGAGTTGATGAAAGGCAAAGATTATGTAGATCACGGTGATTCAGAATATGAAAAGGTAGATGATAAAAGATACGTAAAACAGAGATACCACTCACCGTCAAAGAAAATCCATAGAGAGTTGTTTAAACGGGATACAAAGAGAAAAAGACATCCATCTCTAAATGATCCGCCATCATACAACACTGTCATGCAGTATCCTAATGAATCAAGTGATGAGTCGGACAAGGAGGCGGGGCCAGGGACTGATCTAGCCAATCAGGACCCAGAACTTGTTGAAAGCAGACAGACTATACCTTGTGAAAGAAATTATCAAAATATCTACCAGAGTAGTAGAGCTAGTTTAGAACTGAGCCTACCAGTGACACACTCTGATAGTGATTTAGCACGCAGACATTCTGGACGTGTGCGGGTATTACCGACAATTTCACCCACAGCTAAAGGCCTCGTGACACCAGTTCACGGGTCTGACAGCATAGAACAGGGACAATTATCACGTGTGGCAAAACTAGACAATTTTACGGGTGACAATAGTAGGGAGAATGTATCTCGAGATGAGGGTAATAAATCCCCATTCAGTGTGACGGCAGTTGTACACCAAGGAGAGCCACTGTATGATGATGCCACAATGCAGATACGGCCTAAACCAACTTCTTTAATCCCACAGCCACTCAATCTTGAACCATTAGGGGCAGACCAGCCACATCCTATGGACATACCTTTAACAAGTTTTAAAGGTCCATCTAGCAAGGAACCAACTCCAGACTCAGCTGTAGATGAATCAGAAGGTAAGGTTAAAATGCTATAGTTTGTCTGTGTCCAGGATTGTCCTGGATATGTTTGACGTCCCATAGTTCCATGTTCCTTTTACACAGTTTTGATTACACACGTGGCTAGTGTAGCTAGCTAAGCAGGAGGTGCTTACCCTTCCGGATCACCCGGTCTCACTTCCCTGGTGGAAGTTCACATGTCTAACCTGACTTGTCAGTTCCAAAGTTTTAACTTTGCTTCTGATTGTGATTCGGACATGGATTAGTATGTGTTGGTTTTTGATTTGATTACAAAGACTGTTTTAAACTTGTCATAATTAGAGTACTGTAAAGCAGCAATTTTAGCATCCATTTTTGTTTTTGCATTAATGTGCTAGAGTAAGAAGATACAAAAAAACTTCCAAAAATATTTTATTTATATTGATACAATTTACTTGCATTTACACTGACCATCATTTATATGATGGCTAAAAAAACCCAGAGAATATCTTAAAATGACAATTTTCGTGAAAAATAAGATGAAACAAAATTTTGCAGATTTGCAGTTCTGTAAACGTTTTAATAACCCCCTAATCTTTCTCTCCCAAACAAAGAAGGTACATGTATCATCCTTTCTGTTTAACAAAAAGTTTTTATTTACATCCGTTCACTTTGTGCCTGGGCTATTTTTAATGACAGAAACTTCATAGTACTTGGTATACATATACATCATATCAAGGTTATATGCAGCATAAGAGAATTTATCCCTGAACAGGTATTTGTCTCTTTTACACAACTCTAGTTAAGAATATAAGGATTTTAACACAGTAGAGTTCAAAAACATAAGAACTAAAAAAGTAGTGTACAAAAGTACTTGTTGAATAATCTGGCTAAGGTTGGCAGATTTAACTACTAGTAATAACTCTGTGCTACATTGCTGATAATTTGAAGTCACTATCATGTAGTTTTCAAATATTAGTTGCAAGATCAGATTTGTCAGGTATAATGAGTTTATTTATATTTATATATTTATTTATATATTTTGTTGTTTCAATTCCAGACACAGTTTCAGGCCTTCCAAATGGACAGATACAATATGGTAAAATATCTAGCCCAGTTGGTACTCCAAACTTCTTACTGGAGCCTGTCAGTCCAGGTGGATACAGGTATGCCTCCTCACCTGAGCCGAGCCCAGGTGGTACAGGTACAGCATTATGAGTGACAGAACATTATCTATGTATGGTAGTAGTGAAATATTTGATGCAAATAATCCTGATGGCCATGGCTACTATGAAGACCAGGCATCAGATATCGACGTGGATGTTCCTCCATTGGAATCTGATGCTGACGTCCTGTCTGAGGTCAGTCTTCCGTTGCCAGTCCACCAGCGTATGTCAAGTTACCACCAGGAAGTCCTGTCAGACCATTTGTGAAGCCATTGTATCCAGAGTCACCTAAAAGTCCTATAACAATATCAGCTGTCCAGTGGGAAGATCCTGTGTCAGGTAAATAGACGTGATTGTATTAGATATAGAGAAACTTAATTGGGTTTTGCTGCTATACCACACGATACCCCCTAACGTTTGTTCAGAGAACTTATTTCCATTGGATATGGAATCATATCGGCTCATGTTTCCCTGTAAAATTCAGGTTATTCTTGGAATTTGTGACATAAACGTTTCCAAAACATCCTGCACAAACATTGAGGGGTATTAATCATGTGGTGCAGCGGCAAACCTCATTGTTATATTCTTAATACTTTAAATAACTGATACCAATGAAATTTCTGAATTCAATAACTCAAACACTAAAATGATTAAGAAAGAAAGTTCTGAAATGTTTGAGGAACCAAAACTATTTTTTATAATGTAAACCAAATAACTTCCGATCTCTGGTTTGATTGGAGATATTCATCTAGTCAGTCAATAGGGAATCTTAAATACACCTAAATGCAGTCTGTATCAAATGACTAGAGGTAACCTAACCTTGTAGTTGAGTGTAATCGTCAGCAAAAAAAAAAAAAAAACAAAAAAAAAAAACAAAAAAAAAACAAAAAAAACAAAAAACAAAAGAAACTGTCAAAATCTAATTCATTGAAATTTAATTTATCACACTTTCATTGTGTATTGACTTCTTCATGCCAGAGAAATTAAATGTTGTGGCTAGATGTTCATGGATTACTTTTTAAGGTTAAGAAGTGACTTTCATCCTTAATACACCTATACCATAGTTTTACACTTGCTAGTTTGATTATACTATTTTATCACCAGGTGGCACATTTATAGCAGCAACAGCATCACCTACCAATACACTAGACAGACATTTCCAGTTCCCAAATCAACCTTATACCTCAAACATACCAGAACAGGGACCATCTCAAAGTCCAGTACCAGTAGGAGAAAATGGATCATTTCTACCACCCCCTCCTCCTAAAGTATTCAGACCACCTCAGAGATACTCCTGGGCCAGAGATGATAAAAAATTTGGGAACTCTGATTATGCTAAAATACAAAAACCTAGTCAACAACAACAGCAGCAACAACAACAACAACAACAACAACAACAACAAGCTGATAGACAGTCTCAACCATCGCCATCTGGTGGCAGTTCTCAAGGATCATCAAGGACAGGGGGAGGTAAACCTCTCTCAGGAACTAAACAGTAAGTAGATGTTTATGATTGTAATGTTATGACATGTTTCATATATTTGATTATTCCATAAATATGGAACATTCTTATTTAATTTTGAATAAGTGTCAACAGATTTGCAAAAAAAAAATCCTTTTAAACTCTTGCTTACTAGTATAAGCGATGTTAGCTTATTTTTTTTTTATAGAAGTCTATTTAGATTTAAAATAGAAATGTGTTCTCTAGCTGATTGATTGATCAAGAATACTAGTATTTCACTTATATTGTGACGTAAGCAGCTATAAGTGAAATGATAGAAATTTTGACCTTTCAGGTCAATGTGCATGAAAGATTCTTTAGCATGCTACACCTACCAAGACACAGGACATTGGTTTTTGAAGTGTCTTCCAAAGGGCTCCTGTTACTTTCATTTCAATATTGTTAAGTACTTGGCAAAGGAACAGTCATTAATTATTTTTCAAGTCTTGGTCAAAACAGGTCAGGGTTTAAACCCCAACCTACCACATATGGAGCATGAACTCCAACCAATTGAGCTACTGTAGTGGTCTTTTAGGCAAAACTAAATCTAATGACAATCTTTACAAATGAAATCTGAACAGACCATGTTTATCTTTTAATCTTATGAAATCATATAAATTTGAATTTCTATCCATCTATCCATATGAAGTTCTTGTCTGCGCAAATTCTCCAAAAATATGAAGCACTATTTCACGAAACTTGGTGCAAAGCATCAACGTTTATAGGAGATGCATTATCGTTAATCCAAGTTGGTTTGCTCATTTCCTGGGAGTTGATGCCCTTTGAACATAAGCGCAAATTACAAAAAAGAACCTGCTAGTGGGGTATCCTAATTCACTGAATTTGCTTGTTGTCATTTCTTGTTCTGTGTGTCTGTTTCTGTTATTGACTTGTTTTGTGTCATGTTCTTGGTTTACGTTGTTATCAAGTAACATCACCGTTTACGATATTTAAACTTACAGGTTACACTTAGCAGTGATATCCACACTTTGTATTATGAGTCTAATGACAGGGGTATATTGTGGAATGACGTCCAATGATATCCAAGTTCACATCACTGTTTACGCACCGAAATCATTCTTAACCAATAATATAACAGTTTACTTCAACCAGAAGAAATCAGGGGAGATAATTGGCTCTAAAAGCAATTTACAGGCTTACGGTATGTGTACACTTTTGATTTAAAAACTATGTACTATTTGTATATTGCATCTCGGAGATAACAAAATTAGAAATATTTTTTTAATTTGAAATGGGACGGGGTGAAAATGTCAATTTGAGTCAAGTTTCTGTAAAAATACCATTTGACAAAAAGCCAGAAATTTTTAAGAAGTTTCTAATCTCTTACTTTTGTATAAATAAAATTTTAAAAAAAGATGAAAAAGATGAAATTTGTAAATAATATACTGTAATATAGATTACCATAAAATATATGATAAACATGTATAGACACAGACCAACACTGATAGTGAATATCAACTTTGGAGGGACACTGAACATAATAACATGTTTGTGTTTAGTGTTGTCGTCAATTATTTTAGTTTAGCAAAACCTTGTTATAATGCCCCTCAGTGACTTTGCCTCTTCATTTTTTGCCACACTTTGAAGTCCCAAAAATCAGTTTCTTTGATTTCTTTCAATTTATCGCCAAACCCTTCATAATGCCAAAATTTGACTAATCATACTGTGGCAATGAATGGGGATTTTGCTGTATTCCACTGCTTGGAAGTGTTGTTGTGTACATTGCAAATTGACATATCGCCAGCCACCCCCACAATGTTCCAACAAATGGCTGGATGCTTGATTTACACGCAAAAAGAAATGAAAACTTGGCATGAATTGCACCATTTAATGAGGTAACTGACACTAGTACATCATTAGTTGCCATGACGCTGCTGTGGTACCATGATGGCGGCCAGTGTTGGAACATTGTGGGCATGGTCGGCGATACATCAATTGCAATGTGCTGTATAGAAGAAACGCTATAGTGTCAGGAAACTTTCTCGGTTTTGGTCTTCTTCACTTTTTCCCGATAAAAAAATTTCATGGTTCCGACTGTAGGGGGAAAAAAGAAATTTTAGCTGAGAAGATATATTTGCCGCAGAATAGAACGTGAAATTTGTAAATATTTTTTCCACATGAATGCCTCTTATACAGTATACAACACAAATTAAAAGAATTATTTTGATAAGCAATTGGCTATAAAAGGCAGTTGGTTTAGGAGCACATATTGGACGTTATTAGATTTACTAGTACTATGACAAGTGCCATAAAAAGTGCCATGAACTCACTTAAAAGTTAAAATCTACATTAGTTAATCCTAATCTTGTACTTTATAAACCAGTATGTGTATCCTGACACTACTGATTATCTTACTAAATCTTAGTTCAAGTGACACTACAAACTTGGCAAATTACAAACTTGGCAAATAATCATTATAAGTTCATTGTTGTTTGGTAAATAAAAAACAACAACATAGGATTAAAATTACAGTTCAAGCTGCCTTAAAGGCCACTTCTATATAAAGGCCACCCAGTGTTTTCTCCAACTTCTTAAAATAAGGGGTCATAGATGACCCCCTCACTTGAAAGTTGGGGGTCATTTTCCAAATCAAGGGGTCACAATAATTCTGTTAAATTTTTAGATTTAATTATCATGCAAATGAGCAAGGGAATGGTAATATTTTATGTGAATATTGGATAACTGAAGCCAGAGTCAAGAATTTGTTTATTGTTATTGCTATACAGTCTTTACTGTTTACATTTGAAATAGCTGTTCATTAGCAAGCCAGTACACAGAACATAATGCTCCCATTGCAGCTTCATTTTTAGAACATAACAAATCATGCACTTGCTTTTTCATGTTCAAACGAAGAGAACTTGATTCAAGAGATGCTTTGTGCTAAATGGAAGCAATATGTCTAGTGGGAGTAGAATGTCTGAAATTAGTACATCCGCTTGTGAAAGGATTGTCTTTCCCCTCGGATGAACACACGTTACATATCATTTTCGAATCTCAGCAAGCTATTTTGTTGCAACCATTCAGGTCTAAATTCTCGTTTTGTCTTTAGACCACTTTTATTGACTATCGGGGTATCGTCATCCTGAGCTGGTTGGTCGAGGCCTGGTGTTTCATCCAATTGCTTTTGTTGTCGTTTTTATCACCGACAAGTTTAAAAAACGAAGTCAATCGCCGTTGCTTTGGCTTGGGCATTTTTTTGTTTACAGCCGATTGACCAAACGCTTTAAATACACCCAAACATAGTCACTAACATGTGGTTTAATACAAGCATTAAATTGATCATGAATGAATCATGAGTGAACAGGGATCCTGTTATCTTAAATTGTAGCAATGGATGTATCGATGTGTAATGCAACAGGAAACCTGTTTAGCGGGAAATTCCGTTTTTAACTTTAGTTTTCAGTTCAAAACATTGTCCAAGTAAAAACGAAGATGTTACACATTTGGATTGTTGTAAAAATCTAATTGTGTCAAGAAAAACGCACTCTGGAGAAAACACTGCCACCTGCTTATAAAGGCCAGTAAAGTTGTTTCCCAACTGTACTTTATTCATATCATTTGAACCTGTATATAAAGGCCACCTGCCCATAAAGGTCACTTTTACTGGTTCCCTTGGGTGGCCTTTATAGACAGGTTTGACTGTATATTATATAAATGTAAAAATGGGAAAATATGGATTTTACAATTGGAGTTCATTGTGGGGGACACTTTTGAAATGACATCCTATTTCAGTTACAACTTATTTTTTATTTTTATGTATGTTTTAAATTACAGATTTAGCAGATCCTATATTACAAAGTAAAGAGACAGATCTATGTAAATATTCAAGCTCAAAATGTACCCATGGTTGTGATGAAAATAACGGGAAATGTATCTGTAAAAAAGGATATCGGCTAGATGACAGTGGTAATTGTGTCGGTTAGTATTACAGAAGTAGATTTACTGTATTATATATATCTGTGTCAAAGGTCTTGTTTTGAAACTATTATTATAATGTCACAATAAGAATGGTGGTAAATGTATCTGTAAAAAAGAATTGTCACATTTCAGAAGGGATGTCACCAGAGACATTCAGGGTTCCAGTGGAAGTTATCTCCCTTGTACTGGTTTGTATTGAGTTGTTACAAGGAGACAATAGTATTATCATTTGGCTGAGACAGGATGGGAGAGTTTTTCATACACTGAGTAATTTTGCGGAAAATATCTCATTTGTTACATGTCATGTGATTGAAAAACATTCAATAAAGTATGTTTTGATACTGTATATATATGAGGTATAAAGGGTTGACACAACATTTGCACGAGCTTGCGAGGGACAATATTTCACCATATGAGTTCAATATCCCTTTCATTATATAGCAAAATAAATTTCGTTTACTTCCCACTAGTATTTCATCTATTTACCATTTTGTCTGACAATACATAAATATTGCACTAGTTCTTGTATAGGATATAAGAACTAGTGCAATAAGACAACAACACAGAGATGACATCTTCAGCCATGTAACAACAATCGTATGACGTCATAAACAACAGCGTCATGTGACAAAGCATGCAATATGAAAAATTGATTTAGGAAACCTCGGACTGGAACAAATTCAGCGTGCAAATATCGATATTTATTGCATGCTAACACCTCGGGATTTATCAACTTATTATACTTTCTATGCCAAGCATTTATTGCTATAAAATAATAACTATTATAACATTTGTCTTTTCAGATATCAATGAATGTCATGAGCGTACCTTTAGATGTCACCCTGATGCTGGTTGCCTGGATACAGAGGGATCATATGACTGTATCTGTAGTAACAAGTTCTATGGTGATGGTAAAAACTGTGAAGGTAAACTTGTAACTTAAAGATTGAAATTGTCCAAGATGTATATAGTTCACTTCTTGTCTGTTTGTGAAACTGAATGTACATTTTTTGATTTATAATTAATTTCTGTCAAACTTCTTCAAATCACTTGTGTTTCATCAAAGTTTGAAAGTTTTCTTTCTCAAAGAGCATTCAATTGTTAAAATAATTTTTATATACTGTAAAACCGTTTATTATTCCTTGTTTACCAAAAACGTGCTTACAGAAATCATGGCACCTTTCACCGCCTAAAGGTGAATCCCACTCAGTCAGATCCTTGTGTGAGAAAGTTTGTTAGTTTGCTTGCTGAAGGTTGGCAGTTTTCTTTGCACACTCCATTTTCCTCCATCATCCCAGAAATGACCTACTCAACATAAATGAAAGAATCTAGACTGGGGCATAAAACCATCATTACTCCTCACCACTCCTTGTTTACAAAATTTGCCACCTAGCTTATTGTCACAGTTTTCAAACAACCAAAATCCATACTTAATCCTTTTGTAGCTTTTCCTCCATTTATTGCCTTTCTCTATTATAATGCCCACATTGTGACAGAACTGAATGAAAATATTTATAGTAATATGCCTCGTACCATAGAAAAAATTTAGAAATAACAAAGGGATAAATTTGTTTCAAAACATTGTGTGCTTACCAGAGACAAATGCTCAAATGAGGTATTGGGACCACTCTCTTCCATCTATCATGCCTAAATGTTACATTTTAAACTTCCTGTCAAAAACTACTTGGCCAAATTGAATGATATTTGTTAATAATTATGTGTAGGTGAAGAGCTTTCAGATTTGCACAAATCCAAAGAGTTATGTCCCCTTAAATGCCTACCAAAGGGTTAAATGGTGGAAATATTTTAAAAATGTTCTTGTTTTGTATTTACAGAATGTGATGCACCCTGTAGAGAGGGAACATATCAAGATTTACCATGCTCACATAAACAACAAAAAATATGTAGAGGTATAAAACAATGTTATATGATTATTGACTTTTAATGAGGTAGATATTAGGATTTATCAACCCCAGAATTATGATCTTCTGACTGAGGCAGTAATGTGCCCTTGAGGTTGATTCTTTTGTTACTCTTCAAAAGAAACTTCTCACATAGATTTTGATTAACTTGCCAAGGTACATAGAAATATACAGTTGAATCTCCTTATCTCAAACACAGATATCTTGGGATTTCCGGATAAGTCAAATGAGATAACAAGATTCAACTATATTTGTAAATCTGCATGGGTACATAAATCTTTGACAGTGTATACATGACCTTGTAATTTCTGCCAAAAAAAAAAAAACAGTATTACTTATACATGTTTTATCATTGCTTAGGAAAATCTTTAAATAACTTACTTTTAGTAAAAAAAAAAAATAATAAAGCCATAATTAAGAGAAATTATTTGTGTTGTATTAACAGTACAGTTTTGAAATGTTTTTAAGATTTTGTTTCAGAGTAGCAAAAACATATCACTCAGTGAGAGGTGACACATTGACTATTTTTCTGCTTCACTTTAGATTTGGGTTTCCCTAAAGTATAGTTCCATGGCATTGTTGTTTAAATGCAAACTTTTGACATTTCATTCAGGTCAATAGGGGAATTTCTTTGTGCTAGAGTTAGCAACAGAATACCACATTAGTATTTCATACTACCGGTAATTTGTAATTATATTTTTGTTTCAGCTTGTACAGAGATGTGTGAAGATGGGTTCTATATGTTTAAACCTTGTGATAGAGACTCTGATGCTGTTTGTAATTGTAAGCTAGCTCTCTCTCTCTCTCTCTCTTCTCTCTCTCTCTCTCTCTCTCTCTCTCTCTCATTATAAAACCTTGTTTCTAAATGAAATATTCAACCCTTCAGGTGAGATTTCTCTATCCTACATGGATACTCATAATGGATTCTATTCTATTGTATTGTTTGTTTGCCTCTCTCTCTCTCTCTCTCTCTCTCTCTCTCTCTCTCTCTCTCTCTCTCTCTACCTGAAGAGATTTCTCTATCCTACATGGATACTCATAATGGATTCTATTCTATTGTTTGTTTGCCTCTCTCTCTCTCTCTCTCTCTCTCTCTCTCTCTCTCTCTCTCTCATATACAGATATTTTGATATGTTAATCTTTCCTTTTAGTGTGCCATGCTAAATGTTCAGAGGATCAGTTTGAATATAAACAGTGTACAGAAACACAGAACAGAATGTGTAAAGGTAAGTAATGTTACAAATCTAACACAAAGTCTAAATAACAATCCCAAGAACAAAAACTGAGAAAACTGGCAAATGGGGTTCACCACTGTACCATGTGATACCCTCTAACGTTTGTGTGAAACATTTATTTCCAATGGTTATGGAATAACATGAGATGACGTTTTCCTGCGAAAATAACATAATTCCGGGAATCTGTGACGTTGACGTTTTCCAAACTGTTCCGCACAAACGTTAAGAGGTAGTGATCACATGGTACAGCGACGAACCCCATTGAACTAAACATGTGAACTTCCACGAGGGACGTTACGCCGGGTGCTCCGGAAGTGTAAGCACCTCCTGTCTAGCTAGCTACACCTGCCACATGTAAATTAAAATTAAGAATAAAAAGAGCATGAAATCATTGGGCAACAAATGTATCTGTGAAAATTTTGAATGCATTGATATCATACTTAAAATCAGTAGTGTGATGACGGCCATGAAACTTTTTGAGGGCTTTGATAATCCTAGGATTGCAATATCCCAGATTCAACAATATATTTGAAAGCATTATGTTTTTAACAGAAACAAAGGTTTTGTACAAATACAATTTTGAGGTTTTATGATCAAGCAGTCATCATTGTTGTCATCTGCAGTGTAACTCGTTACATTCTCTCCATGTACTTCTCTGAAACCACTGTATTGTTCAATTCTGGGAGGAAACAATTTTGCAGTTTAGACACTGGAACTTAATCAGGGGTATAAAATTTTACGGTGCAGTGGTCAGTGTTAAAAATTTTCTGTATGGATTATCTCAGTCTACATTTAATGGATGCTACATGAAAATGTTCACTTTGTATTTAATATCACGCTATAAATTCAAACTGCAAATATAGCAAAATAAAATTCCCAGTGAATAAAAGCAATTAATCATTACTTTGCAGATTTCAGTCAATCAGATTCCCTCTGATCTAGGTTGCTCATACACCTTGGATATGTGGGCTATCATTCTAACCACTTGGTCACTGTATCCATATTTTATGGAAATGGAGTTTGCAAAGACCTGGAAAAGTACTTGAATTTAGAAGAGTGCCTCGAAAAGTCATGGAATTTTGTGACTGTATAAACACTGGGGAATGACTACATATAAAATTTTACATTGAATGCTGATCACTTTATTTATTGATTATAGACAGGACATCCCTACCAGAGCCAGTACCCAGTGGTAATGTTATCATAGAGAAGAAAAAACACACACAACAAGATGACACAATAGAAGCTCCTTATGTACCATCTAGCTTCTCCGGAACTCGTATCTTCACATTTAAACGAGGTAACAACTAAATTATGTAATGCATTTTAATTTGAGTTTCTATAGGTAGAGTGGAGAGGCATAATGGTGTTTTATATCCCATTTAAGGCAGTCAGTTCTGAGATGGTGGAGGAAACTGGAGTGCCCATATAAAATTGGCAAGCTAAATTGACAACCTTTCTCAAACAAGGATTCAGACCTATGTGGTGAAAGGTGCTGCATTCCATAAGCACACACTTGATACCATTCAGCCAGCGACTCAATTAAGCTATATGGGTATGAAACTATTGAATCATGAAACTGTAATCAAACACATACAAATTACCAGGACATGTGAATTTCAACCAGAGAAATGAGGCTGGGTGTTACGGAAGGGTAAGCACCCTCTGTCTAGCTACATGAGAGACCTATATCCACCATGTGTGAAGTCAGAATTTAGAAGTAAAGGAACATGGAACTAAAATAAATCAATAACTTCACAGTATCATGTTATTGGAGTTTCTTATTTCTTTAACCATGGTAAATATTTACATATTTCAGCTTCAGGATTCCATGTTCAGGTTGCTGTAAAGTATATAAAACCTGTGGTAACCCTGGAACCAGTAGATCACCATGGTAACAACGACCTTGACTCTTACCGCAGTTCACAGGAAATACTACAGAAATTCTGTCCTTACCCAGTACCAAACCACTATAAACTACTGTACTATGTACATCGGGTAAGTACTGTCTTGTTATAACTCCAGATATAAGTGAAACATTGAACACCATTACTCAAATTAACTCCAATACATGATGAACTTTCATGTTGATTTTGATGTTATACTCTTTATATTGTAGAATATGACGTACAGGTCAAGGTCATATACTGGTAGTTCTAGTTATATTTCACCATGTGAGACTTATGAGCGACATGGACGGTACCCTGACCAGAGTCGGTCTCCTGTTGGCTCTATCATGTGTACAGAGCCAGGGCCAGTTAGTAGTATATTTACTGTGGAAAATGAATTTGTAACACCTGCAGATACCTGGGTAGAACTATCAGACAGGTTAGTCATTATAACACTGTATATTTTAATGAACTGTAAACCTGGAATTTTTTTTACATTTTATTTTGGTCAAGTTATTCTAATAAAATGTATTTGAATATTTAAAAGCTCAATATAATTGAGATTTAATGGTGAATGAATGATTTTGCTTTTACTGGTTCCCTTAGGTGGCCTTTATAGACAGGTTTGACTGTACGATTAAAAAACAAGCATCAATCCTTATATTTACAATCATGCCAGTTTTCTTTTTGCAAATGATGATTTATAAAAATGCCAGATTGAACAGAAGATAACGAATTAGAAATATTAATTGGGACTTTTTGTGGGGTTTTGCATTTCTGTAATCATATTTAATTATGCATGTATTTATTTTCGCGGTATAGAATATTTAGACATATCCACATAGTTAAATTTTCCTGTTTTATAAATATGCACTGTAACACAATAAGCATAATATATTTTCACTTGGTATAAATTTTCGCACAAGAACAAACGACCGCGTTATGAGCGAAAACTACAACACCGTGGAAATAAATATGTTTATAGTATTACATTTCATATGCAATTACGAAACTATATACACTATCAAAAAATAAAGTCAGTCGGATAAAAGAGGTTCATAAAGAGAGTCATACTAAGTTTGTAAATATATGTAATTATTATTTTCTATTTGTCAGTTGTAACAACAGTAATGAGGTGTGTTCTAATTGTACTCGGGAGTGTGCCAGGTTCATGATGACATTTGGCGGGGACTGTTCAGTGAGTGGAGAGGACCAGGATAATGGATGGTCCCCCAGGCTCCACAAGTGTTACACATGTTGTGCACAGAAGAACTGCTCTGATGTATGTGATGAATACCACAATATACACTGCCACCCGGTCAGGTAAATCTATTACGTATTATACCAGTTTTAATTTTACAGCACTAGACAGCAGTTTTAGATTACAATTCCTCACCATGAAAAGTAACAAATTTAAATCTCTTGAGGTCTGGTTCCTTTGAATCTTTTGGTTTTACTTTAGGACACTTGGACTTTTTACTGTGTGTTAGACCTGATGTTTCTGTCGGAGCCCTATTTATCTGTATATTAAAGACAATCTTAAATCAATTCACTTGGTGATACTATAGAGTTGTCAGTGTTAAATATCAGTACAACTCATTGTCATCATTTTTTATTATTTCTCTATGACATTATAGCACAAAATCCTTCCAGTTTTTATATAAGCCTTGCCAAATACATTAATAAAGGTCCTGAACCATTTTTATGATTTATTGGTTTATTCATTTTAAATTGCAGGTTCTTTTAATATGATTCTCTCTTTTCACAGATGTTCTACAGGGAATTTGATAGAGTTTCAGCTTCGTCCGAGGTTCAAGGACAATGAATTTCTATGTCATGTGACACCAGTAACCAATCAAAAACTAATGGAGATTGAGTATACTGTCATGCATTATTATGAAACTTTGGTTAAGAAAAGCTTTATTATGTATGGTAATGATGTATGGAGGAAAACTGGAAAACAATCACATAGGTAAACTAGAAACTTCAATGAATTAAGATCCTTTGCACTTATGTTCAAAGGGCCATAACTTCCAGAAAAATGAGCAAACAAACTCAAGATAATGCTATGCCCATCTCCTATCAGTATTTATGCTAAGCAAAAATTTTCATAAAATAGTGCTTCATAGTTTTGGAGAATTATTACAGACAATTAGTGTCTGGACGGACAGAAAGATAGACAAAAGGACATGCAGTTACAGCTTTCCAAAACACAATTATATACACAAGCAAAATTGTTTAATTAAAACTTTTTAAGGTAATTGAGTTTTGAATGATCAAGCCCCAGTTTCACAATCATTTTTCCTTAACTTAAATTAGATTTAGCAAATTTTAGGGTTTTTGGGATTTTTTTTGGAACTACCAATAAATATTTTGACAAAACTAAATATAAATGTTTTAAACTAGAAATGATTTAGTAAGGACACCATAAATTTCTAAATTCCTTAAACATGTTAAGATTAAACAATTATTAAGATTTGAAATTTTACCAGATTTAAATTAAGGAATGATAGTAAAACTGGAGCCATTTTAATTTTAAGTATTTTATATTATATCAATCCAGTGAGGGTATGGTACGGATAGATTTAGATACAAAGTTGGACAAGATACCAGATTTTGTAAAAGGTTATATAAATACCAGGAACTTCAGCTTTGGAATGCACCAATCAGAGGGCATATCTGTACAGAGTACCTTTATTACTGGACAGATGGCGCTAATACGGCCCAGGAAACCATTTGGAATGACAGCCGCCAAGTTTGGTAAGATTATAGCTCTTTAAATTCAGTAATTTAATATAAGGTGATAATGATATGATCTCATCAAATCACACACATACACACATACACACATTCATTTGATATATACATGTATATATATATTACCCTTTTTGGGATTATGACCTTTAGTTTTTGGGGTGTATAAGGAAGACTAAGAAAACTCATTAGGAATAGATAACAACTTTTGAGATATTTTTGAATATACAAGAAAACAATGTTCCCAATACAAATACATTACATTTATGTTGTTTATGGACCTTTGGTTCTAAATGTCCTTCAAAAGTTGGAAGTTTTATAAATAGTTGTCCCAAATATTTGTCTCTTTTCTTGTGTTCTGTTTCTGTCATTATACTAGTATTGCATTGTCATGTTCTAAGTCTCATTAGCTTTGTACATGTTTTTTCCATAACAAATGTCTTTGGTTTATAGTTTAAGACTTCATGTATTCTAATTTTGGGTGTTTTTCTGATTTCAGGTCAGAAATCCTGTGAAGATGATGTTTTACAGGATGCTGTTGTTGTCTCTGAGTCTGATGACCCTTACACCCCTATACCAGACTATATTGGACTGAACCAGTCTGACAGTACATATACAGTCTATCATAAAACAAAGCTAGCCAGTATAAGACTAGGGGTAGACCAGCATTCATCAGTACTGAGCTACCTATATCCACCTGCAGTACTTAGACCAGGTACTCTGTCAGGAAGACTTGTACATAACAGTACACACTGGATACTGGTGACTGAGGGATTTATAAAAACTTGTCCTGGTAGGTATACTTCTGTTGCTTTTTGCTCAAGCATGTTAATTGCATAAATACTGGTAAGTGATTTTATTGTGTGAATAAGATATAGATTTATTTTCAAGATGTTTCTGAATCTTCGATGATTTGTCAGCTCACCTACACAAAAAGTCCCTTAAGTAAGCCATTGTTATCAATCTTTGCCCTTAGCATGCCAACAAACTAGAGACAACAATTTTCGTCCAATCTTCATCAAACTTGTCCAGAATAATTTTAACTAAAAATAGGTCAAATATGGTTATTTGCAATTGTCATTTTAGGTAAAATTTGGGTCACTAGGTCAAAGCATAGAAAATCCCTGTACTATTAACACTTTAACAGCCTAGATGTTTTGAACACTCTAAAGGCCATAGTATTTTGGCCCAATCCTCTACAAACTTGCCTAGAATGTTCTCTTGACCAAAACTAGTTTCTTTATTCATGTATGTCATGTTTGGTCAAAAAGTAGGTTACTAGGTCAAATTGCAGAAAAATCTTGTTAATGTGTTTTGACATTGTTTGTAATACCTGTATATGCTGTGTTTCTAACAGCTTTTGTTAGCTCACCTGAGCCAAAGGCTCAAGTGAGCTTTTCTGATCACAATTTGTCCGTTGTCTGTCGTCGTCGTCGTCGTCGTCATTGTCGTCGTCGTAAACTTTTCACATTTTCATCTTCTCACGAACCACTGGGCAGATTTCAACGAGACTTGGTCAGATGCATGTCTTGGTCGGTGCAATTCAAATTTGTTCGTGGTGTTGCCATGGCTACCATAACTAGGTCAAGGTGACCTAGGGGTGCAAAAATCTTAAAAAATCTTCTTCTCCGAAAGTATTGATTAGAGAAAAAATCTGATGTGATATTTGGCTTCTCTAGGGTCTTTAGCCTATAGTTTGTTCATTTTGTGAAATTCGGACAAAAAATAGGTTACGCGTTTTTGCGTTTAATTTTGAAAAAATCGTAAAATAGCTTCAAATTGTTATAACTTGACTATTTGGCCAGATAATGACATGGGGTTTTCAGTTTTGACATCTTCTTGTTAGTATCTTCAAATTGAGGTCAAGGTCAATTGTGAAGGTCGTGACCTAATTTTTTTTACCTCTGATTATAATTATTATCTCGAAAACTATAAACTTTTTGTATAGGCATGTATATTAGAATGTTGTAGGTATTGATACAACAATCATTTTGGTGTATAGAAAAAGGTCATAGGTTCAAAGGTCAAGGTCACAGATGTAAAACAATACCAAAATGGTTACTTATCTCGAAAACTATAAACTTTTTGTATAGGCATTTATATTAGAATGTTGTAGGTATTGATACAACGATCATTTTGATATATAGAAAAAGGTCATGGGTTCAAAGGTCAAGGTCACAGATGCGAAACAATACGGAAATGTTTAATTATCTCGAAAACTATAAACTTTTTGTATAGGCATGTATATTAGAATGCTGTAGGTATTGATACAACGATCATTTTGATGTACAGAAAGAGGTCATGGGTTCAAAGGTCAAGGTCACAGATGCGAAACAATACGGAAATGTTTAATTATCTCGAAAACTATAAACTTTTTGTATAGGCATGTATATTAGAATGTTGTAGGTATTGATACAACGATCATTTTGATGTATAGAAAAAGGTCATGGGTTCAAAGGTCAAGGTCACAGATGCGAGACAATACCGAAATGGTTAATTATCTCGAAAACTATAAACTTTTTGTATAGGCATGTATATTAGAATGTTGTAGGTATTGATACAACAATCATTTTGATGTATAGAAAAAGGTCATGGGTTCAAAGGTCAAGGTCACAGATGCGAATCAATACCGAAATGGTTAATTATCTCGAAAACTATAAACTTTTTGTATAGGCATGTATATTAGAATGTTGTAGGTATTGATACAATGATCATTTTGACGTATAGAAAAAGGTCATGGGTTCAAAGGTCAAGGTCACAGATGCGAAAACAATACTGAAATGGTTAATTATCTTGAAAACTATAAAAGTTTTGTATAGGCATGTATATTAGAATGTTGTAGGTATTGATGCAATGATCATTTTGATGTAAAGAAAAAATTCATTGGGGTTTAGTATTTATGTTTTCTTTAAATCTATCAGCTAGCCATTAGTTATCAGGTGAGCGTATAAGGCCCATGGGCCTCTTGTTAATCTTACAGCCTTCTGTTATATGTTTATATATATTTTATATGTTTAAACAGCAATGATCAATTTAAACATCTCATTACCGGAGTATCCACACAGACCATTGTATCAATATGCTGTAGCAGTCAAGTGCCCAGAAATGTTTAAACTAACATTCTATATACCTAATGGTGACAAGCCTGAAAGTGATAAAGAATTTATTGTTGCTGTTAGAGACAAGACAACAACATATCGTTTGAATTTGTACAGACCAGCTGCCAGGGTTGTCATGGTAACATCAGAAGAATCAAAACAGGGTAGGTAAAATTAACTGAAATCAAAAGCAACAGGTGAAATACAAAATTACAATATCATTAAGTTTGGTAATACATATAATGTACTGTCTGAACCACTCACACCTTTTCAGATTTTTCTGTCACAATTAGTAGCTTGGACAGTTGCTACAATCAAGTCTTGTACATGTGCTTAGAATTAGTTATTTTCACTTTTATTTACCAGTTTACAACTGGTTTAGCAAAATTTAGTTTTTTTGGAACTGCCAATAAATATTTTTGACCAAATTAAATACAAATGTTTTAAGCTAGAAAAGATTTTAAAATGACACAAAATAAATTTCTGAATTCCTTAAACATGTTAAAAATTAAAAAGTTATTAAGATTTAAATTTTACTGGATTTAAGTTAAGGAATGATAGTAAAAATGGAGCCAGGCCCTTCACCATGTTAATTTAAGGGTTTTTTTTTTAATGACTTACCATTTTGATGTTTGTAGGGCACCAATTGTTAGAGTCCCCACTTCCAGATATTCCAGAACCTCCACACTTCTCAGTACCATTTATAGCCTCTGTGTGTGGATGTATTCTCTTGTTACTATTTGTAGCAGCTTTTGGAATTGCCATCAAATTTGGTAGGTATATTGTATTAAAAGATAATTGATGGATTCCCAGTCATGCCTACAATGTTCTGACAAAGGACTGGCATGCTTAAATTACATGCAGAAATAATGAAAACTTGGTCTGAATTTTGCCGCTTAATGATATCACTGACACTAGAACATCATTAGTTGTGATGACACTGCATTGGTACTGTGATGATGGCCAGTGTGGAAACATAATAGGCATGACTGGTGATATGTCAGTTATACCCCACACAACTTAAATTACAGAGTGTATGATGTTTTTAAATTGTCCGTTAGTCAATCATCAGTTTTTGACACCTCTTTCTTAAACGCTTGTAAGATATTGAGCTGAGTTTTGGAATGTGAGTCAGCCTGTGTGACAATGAGTTGCAAATCCAGTTTACATTTTGTTCAGGTGCTCAGATTGTTATGAAAATTTGTGGCTCTTAATTTTGTCTTTATAATTTCATTAAAATCCACAACTTTTCCACACTTGTTTCTAAATGCTTACAGATAATGCACTGATTTTGGTATGCAAGTCAACCCCAATCAGTTACAGAACAAATTAATGTCTCATCCCACTCTGATGATATTCACAGAATTTGGAATACCTTGTATTTGATAATTACACTGCAAGAACAGTTTTCCGCACTTTTTCCCAAAACTCTTGCAGCTTGTTACACAGTGAATTGTAATAACTGAAAGTGCATCAGACTTTTAATTTTTGACTAAATTTGAGTTGGATTTGTTATCAGTTAAAATGAATAAGAAAGAAAATACCGAGACCAAATGAAGAATGTTTTTTTGTTATTTTATTTATATTGTGTTGAATCAAACTAAATGTTTCTTATCTTATCTTATTTTTGTGACCAAGAAGGTCTATCCTTGTGAATTGGATTCTTCAACTAACTGCATGATATTCAGTTTCAAGTACAGTAAACCCACATTAGCAACTACTTTTTAATGTAAGGACCACAAAACCATCAGTTTTTAAAGGTCTCTTTGCTTCATATTTCAAACAAAAAGAACCTCACAATCAACTTACAAAGGCAAATTTTCTATAAAGTTCATATTTCAAAGGTCTGTTGTTTGGTCTTTACATATAGATTTAACTTCTCTCAGTGCCAGGAGGCACACAAGGCTTGGACGTGATTCATCCATGTTGGTCAGTCTAAGGCTACATGACGTGCCACATTCCAGGTGTTCCAGCCTGCACCGTTCTGTTCTGCTTTAACCATCTGCCGCCAAAATGTTTTAGGGTGACCTCTTTTACATCTACCCTCAGAAGTCCCCCCAAGGGCAACAGCACAATCCTCTGTCTGTACCTTTCCTCAATACTTGCGCAATTGAGTTCCATTTCCTCATGATTTTACTGTATTTTGTACTGTTTTTTTTTTGTTTCAGGCCAGCCAGAGGGAGATGTATTAAGATTTCAGTGGTGTCAGTTATTTGTAATGATCAGCTACGTGACCTTCAACTTTATCTACGCCATCTTTGTTTCCATGACAGTATTTGTGTTAATTATAATCGCTGTAAATAGGTAAATAACGCATAAAAATGCACACACACACACACACACTGTTCAATCTAGGATTTTTCAGTTGGAGTCATTTTCAAAACCTTTCCTCTCAAACTCCATAAAATCAATATTTTGCATCCAAGACCTATTGATTTTATATAGGGACCTTTGATATTTAAACTGTTAAAGTGCATATTGGACCTGCCAGTTTTTACCAAAATATTTCTTGTATGTATATTTCTGTATGATAACATTTCCAAAGCACATTCACCTTTCAATAATGACACTGGACTTTCAAAACTTTATGTGGGACCTGCCAAAAATAAAGGCAAATGGACCTTCCATTACAAAACATTGCAAAACATAATTTTTAACCCCTGGGGATCCAATTAATTGTTTTAACAAATCTTCATTCTGGTTTTTAGTGATACAGCTTCATTTTTAAAAAATTACCATCAACAGAGGTCTGTTAAGTCAGCATACAGCCACCTTGTGTTGGATCACATGGAGCGCCATCTACAGGCAGAAATATACAGGCAAAATAAACAGGCGAAACATACGATGTCACAGTGTGAAAAACAAATGAAGATTGTAGTCGAAGATTTAAACCAGGTATGAATAGAAACCATTTTAAAGTGTGACCTCAAAAAGGAAAGAGTAATACAAATCAAAGTACTGAAGGTACTGAAGCATCAGCTAAACTGAGCAATTTGATAAAAAAAAATGTGCACTTGAAACTGAGATTTGTCAAATGAATCAGTAAAAAATGAAAATCATGCAAATAATAGATACTGTGATCGGGAAGCTTCTAACAACAAGTCTGCTTTTTATGCAAGTTGTTAGGTTCTAACATATAAATATGTTACAATGGTCAAAATGGACATGCCACGCAATGTTTATCAATTGAGTAAACTAAGTAATTCGCATAAATATAAATTTTCAATTTTTCAAAAACCAAGAGAGGCTACAAAAGACCCGACCCCAAATCTGAGTGAAATATCTCAAGCATAACGGAAAAAAGTCCAGAGAAACCATCATTTTGATAAAATTCACAAAGTGAAAGGGGCATAACTCCACTAAAACGCAGTTGACTGGAAGAAACCCCAAACTGGATCTGTAATCATCACCATCACGATCATTATCACTCCTCATATCACATTTTGATCATCAACATGAAGATATCATCACCATCATCGTCGTCGTCATTAGCAGCAGCAGTAGAACCCATGCCATGACAATCACCACCACCATTATATTAATCATTTTCAGAAATCCTTATGTTACATATGGTCACATCATCATCATAGCTCTTTGTGTCACATAATCATCATCATTATCAGCAGCAGCAGTACTGAATGTCATCATCATTATCATCATCATCATTAGCAGCAGCAGCAGCAGCAGCATAAAGACATTGGCTTTGTTATCATCATCATCATCATCATCATCATGAATTATTATCATCATCGACAGCAGCAGAACTGAATGTCATCACCATCATCATCATCATCATCATCATCATCATCATCACAACCATCTTCATCATCATCATCATCATCATACTATCGGCAGTGCTCAGCAGTAATGTCATCATTGCCACCATCATCATCATCGGTAGCAACAGAACTCATGTCACCATCATAATCATCATCATAGTTCGTCAAGTCACATCGTCATCATCACCATCATCATTCATAGCAGCAGAGCTTATTTTCATCACCACCATCACTATCATCTTCTTCATCACGATAATCATTATCATCCACGGCATCAACAGAACTCATGTCACCACCATCATCAATATCATTATCATATCTCCTCGTGTCACATCATCATCATGGTGACATCATTATCATATCTCCTCGTGTCCAACATCATCATCATGGTGACATCGATTCGTCATAATATCTCCTCATGTCACATCATCATCATCATCATTATATCTCCTCATGTTATATCATCATCATCATGGTGACATCATCATCATCATCGGCAGCAGCAGAACTGAATGTCATCATCATCATTATTATTGTCATCATCTCCACCAGATCATCATGCCACATCATCATTGACATAGTGTCATCATCACAAAAAAAACTTCTACCATGACCAGCTATTTCCCTTGACTTGCAATTGACAGATTAACCATTGTTGAAGTCATTAATTTTATTCATTGAATTCACAATTAATTTGAAAAAATAAATAAAAATAAAACCTTTGTTTTAGAAATAATTTAAATGTATTTAAAATTATTGTTGAACATATATAAATTGTCCAAGTGAGCTTCAAAAGCCTGAATTGGTATAAACCAAAAGCCAATAATCTGTACCTCCCAATTACAGAAGTTGTCCAGGCAACTGTCTCTTTCAAAAAAGTTTGTTGACAAGAATTGTGTACAAAAGGGGGAAATATTTCTGAATACGATTAATTATAAATTATTTGATTATTATTTAGACAACTAAAATGTTACAATAAAATTACTTTGAATTTAAGAGAAACTGTAAGAGGAGTTGAGTTCACAAAGTAGGTACCCCCATTCTAATACTTGCTAAAAAGTGACTAAGTTTTAAAGTATGGAAAAATGGAGAAAAAATCTTGAAATATTTCCATAAAGTCAGGTGCACATCTTCAATATATATAAACATTCTTTGAAATTTCAAGGCTTTTGGATGAAAACTGTAAGAGGAGTTGAGTTCACAAAGTAGGTACCCCCATTCAAATACTTGCTAAAAAGTGACTAAGTTTCAAAGTCTTGAAAAATGGGGGGAAAAAATCTTGAAATATTTCCATAAAGTCAGGTGCTCATCCTCAATATATATAGAAACATCCTGTGAAGTTTCAAGGTTTTTGGTTGAAAACTGTAAGAGGAGTTGAGTTCACAAAATTGGTACCCTATTTTCCCCGCCCTTAGTTACTGTTCTACTACACCAACGGTGCTCTAAAAATCGGAAGAACTTAAGAAAGCACAACGTTTCAGTTTTCCGGCATGTCCAGAGTTCACACCATATTTGTTTATTTTATGTGAAATAAAGTAATATGGCTTCATGAAAAGAAATCAAAGGTTGTAAAAACCATGGATTAAACTACTGACAACAACTTTAATCGGATATCCACTGTAAAAACGATCTAATATGGACTTGTAACAAGGTAAATAAATTTTATCTAAAAATTTTGAAACATCGTTTTTTTTCCAGTTTTGTTTAGATTTTGATTTCAAGTTGTTCTTTCTTGCGATTTATTTTGTTGATTGAAAATAAACAACTGGAAAAGGTATTTAAATGAATATTGATGATGAAATTGTCTGTCTTCGGAGACATATGGTGAGAAGTGGAGTGTGTGCGGAAGATCGGAAGTATGTAGCAGAGATTCGAGAATAAAGCATGTCGTTTTTATATTAAACTGATAACTGAAAAGGACAGGGTGTCATGATTATTTTAAAAGGGGCAAGGGTGTACTGGACTGAAAAGGCCAGTCACCTCGCTATGTGAATACATTTGAGCAGGGTCATCGGGTGTCAAATGCAGGCGTGCCCACAAACACATGGCTAATTTGCATACGAACTACGGTATCCTACACGAGAAGGTATAAAATGTGTAGGCGGGCTGGCAAAATCTTACACCCAATTTTCAATTATCTATATTTCAATAAATATCTATTCGATTTTTATAATATTTTTACACAATATTGGGCATAATCTCAATTTTTAAAATATATTTTGATTTAAAAAAAATATTTGATACTTTTGAAGTTATTACAAAAAACATGGGCTACACTTTTTTCAATCGTTCAAAATTCATCCGAGACAGGATAACAAAATTTTACAACCCGATTTTCATTGATCTATATTTCCATTAATATGTATTGGATTCATATAGTATTTTGACATAATATCCGGCATGACCTAAATTTTTAAAATATGTTTTTGATTTAAAAAAATATTTAATATTTTTGAAGTAATTAAAGAAAATACGGGCTACACTTTTTCCAATCGGTCAAAATTCATCCGAGGCAGGACGGGTAAGCTTTGAACATTGATCGATATCTCTTCACATGATTATGCTTGCCTATTAAAATTTGCAACAAATACGCGGTGAATATGTATCTTTGATACCAACAAATGGTACTTCCTATAATGCAGTGGTTTTCTTTTTATAACCGATTGTTTGTGACAGTTGATTGTTCTATAAGTACGACGCCATAAGTTATTTTTCTGTAAATCCCTCCTGTGTAATGGTGAACCTATCGTGCCTTGATCAAAGATGGCGGCGTACTTATCGCAATTAAAGAACAATCAACTGTCACAAACAATCCTTTATAAAAAGAAAACCACTCCATTATGAGAAATATCCTTTGTTGCTATTAAAGATATATATCCACCGTGTATTTGTTGAAAAATTTAATAGGCAAGCATAATTATGTGGAGAGATATCGATCAATGTTCAAACCTCACTCGTCCTACCTCGCATGAATTTTGACCGATTGGAAAAAGTGTAGCCCATGTTTTTTGTAATAACTTCAAAAATATCGAATATTTTTTAAAATCAAAAATATATTTAAACAATTTAGGTCATGCCCGATATTATGTAAAAAAAATTATAAAAATCCAATAGATATTTATTGAAATATAGATCAATGAAAATTGGGTGGTAATATTTTGTTATCCTGTCTCGGATGAATTTTGACCGATTGAAAAAAGTGTAGCCCATGTTTTTTGTAATAACTTCAAAAATATCAAATATTTTTTAAAATCAAAACTATATTTAAAAAATTGATGTCATGCCCAATATTATGTGTAAATATTATAAGAATCCAATAGACATCTATTGAAATATAGATCATTGAAAATTGGGTGTAAGATTTTGCCAGCCCGCCTACACATTTTATACCCTCTCATCCTACACAACTTCACGAGTCACAAACGATTTATAAAAAGCCAATAACTTGTAAATAAACTTCTCTTTTAGTTTTGTATCACATTTTTGGGAATCTTTGATTTCTACTTTTTTGTTATGCATACTTTCGCTACCAGCAAACTGACAGGAATGTATTTTAATACCCAATGAAAGCGGAAAATCCTCGTGACGTTATGATGAATATTAATGAACCAGGTCGGGATATCCCAAACACGAAATATTATTGACAATCATTTTTTAAAAATATATAGGCTATATAATTTAGCATCAAATGTGATCAATGTTTAAAGTTATTTAACTTAATAACTGTTTAATGAGCATACTTTGTGTTTATTTATCGATGTCACTTTGCGTAAATTAAAAAATCCAATATGGCGGCGACTGCATACAGCACTGTAGGTCAAAAAGAAGAACGTCGGCACGAACTGACAAGATCGTCATTTTTGTTGGGTTTTCCGAGGGGCGTATATTTAATGGATTTTTGTGGTTTTTATTTTAAAATTATCATACAAAAATGAAGAATTAAATTATATATCCAGCAAAAACAATTACGGACTAATACGCGTATGAATACATTTCAGATCGGCACATGTGTACAAGATACAAGATACAAGATATTTTATTAAACCAATTAAGGGCCCACAGAGGGGCAATACAATTACTGAGAGGCAACTCCTCTCTAAACTAAAACTAATTAAGACTGATTAGCAAATAAGGAAGTGCAATTATATATACATACATGCAAGTATTGAATATTGCCTTAATATGTGTAAGGGCCCACAGAGGGGCAATACAATAAATGAGAGGCTACTCCTCTCTTAACTTAAACAACATCATATGTACATATATGCAAGTATTGAATTATCTTAATATGTGTATACATACATTGTGATATAGGTATATTATTTGGACCGCAGGGGGTGGGGGTGGTGTTCAGAGCCTCAGCGAAGATGCTTACAGAGGAAATTACCTAGTTCAAGTAAGATTTCTGTAGTTTCACAGTTTAAAATCCAAAATAATTTATCGAATGAAGACAACAGGCTGAAATGCTGGTTGGTTTTGTCTATAATATTAAAAAATTTAATTCTATCATTAGTGTAAGCACTGCAATCTATTAAGAAATGAGTTTCGTCTTCTATACAGTTACTTTCACACATCTTGCAGATTCTTTTATTCCTTTCTAATCTGTTGGCAGAATATCTGCCAGTTTCAATTTTCAGTCTATGAGCTGAAATTCTCAACCTACATATATGTCGTCTATACTGTGGATTACTAAGAATTGTCAAATATTTTTCACATCTAAAGCTTGTTTTAATTTTACAATATGTATCCAATTTACCAACAGAATTATTATTTCGATCTTTATACCATGTATTTATGTATGCATCTTCACAGAGACTCTTTACATATCTTTTAAAGCTAGTTTCAGACAATAGAAGTGCATGATTCTTATCAATGTCTAATATAGAACATAACTGATCAATACTACTATACCATGTATTTTTGTTTGCAAAATGTGCATCTTTAGATTCTTTAAGAGCATTAAAAAGCAAAGAATCATTTGGCAATTGTTCTAGACGATGCCAATATGTAAGCATAGACACAATAATGTTAACATAATAGGGAATTCTTCCAAGTTCAGAGAAAACTGCGAAATTGGTACTTTTCTTATGTACTCCTAGCAATCTCTTGCAAAACTTACTATGAAGATTTTCTTGTTCAAGTTTATCATATATCTTTTCTAGTAAAATACCATTTCTAAATTTTGAACTTGAGGTGTTAAATGCACCCCATACTTCACTGGCATATAACATAATTGGTTTTACAGTGTGATCAAAAATATGCATACTGGTCTTTGTATGTGGATGAAATGAAAAGATCATTTTGCAGAGTTTAAAATAAGCTTTTAAACTTTTATTGTACAAGTCTTTTCTAGCATTAGAAAAAGATCCTGAAGCTGAGAAGAGTATTCCTAAATACTTGTAGTTATTTACACAATCTAATAGTTCTCCTCCTAAATAAAATTGTGTTTAATTAGTTTACCACTTTTATTAAAGGTCAATATTTTTGTTTTATTAATATTTACATTTAGACACCAGTCATTACAATACTTCTCAAGACAGTCTAATTTTGACTGCAAACCTTCTGGAGATGTTGATAAGAGTACTAAATCGTCTGCATATAGAAGACAATGTAATTTTAAGTTATTTAGTAAAACAGGGTCTTTTGTAGACTCTAAGTAGTTGGGCAGGTCATTCATGAAAATGTTAAAGAGATTGGGACTAAGATTATCACCTTGACGAACTCCAAGACTCAGACTGAATTCAGATGAAAGACGCTTACCAAGTTTTATGCTGGATCTACTCTTAATGTACATATCAACAATAGTTTTGTAGAAGTTTGATCCTAATTGATGGAAAGCAGTTTAAACTTGAGACCAGAGTGAATAACAGAGTCGAAAGCTTTACGCAGATCAATAAAGCAAGTATATAATCTGCCGGCTTTTTTATTGCAGTATTTATTAATCAGCGAGTTGAGGACAAATATGTGATCAGAGGTTCTAGCTTTTTTTGTAAATCCAATTTGGGAAGGGTGTATAACTGAATTCTTTATAAGATATTTATCCAATCTTTCGTTCAAAATAGTATTAAAAAGTTTTCCTACTGTACTCGTAATTGTAATACCTCTATAATTTGATGGATCATTTGGGTCACCAGATTTATGAATGGGTACAATATATCCTTCAGACCAGCACTTAGGATAGAAACTATTAATTAAACAAGAGTTAAATAGTTTACTTAAACAGTGAATCATTGCATGTTGACTGGATTTAATCATTTCATTACTAATAAGATCTAAACAAGGAGATTTATTATTTTTTAATTTAGATATAGCTGCTAAAATTTCTTGTTGTGTAATAGAATTATCTAGCTCATTGAAAACTTTTTCTTTTTCAAGGTTTTTGACACAATCTTGTAAAAACTGGTCTCTGTTAGAAAATTTGTTCTCTAGGGAATTCAGAGACTGAAAATGCTTCAACCATGAATCTAGGGATATATTGTTGTTGGTGTCAGAGCAGCTATCCTCATCCTTAATTTTGATATTAATTTCCAATATGATTTTGGGTTAGTATCATGTAAATTTTGTAATTCCTGTAAAATGGACTGTTTGTACTGTCTCTTAGTTTGTTTTCGACATTTATTATATTCTCTGTAAAGTCTGAAATATCTATTACGAATTGCGAGGTCAAATGGCGAAGATGATAGTTTTCTTCCAAAACAGATAACTCTCTTTCTCATTTGATGTAGATCCCTGTTAAACCATTTTTTATTTTTACTTTTAGGCTTAGTTTTAGAAGAGTGACAGTCTTTCAATGCAGGTTTATATAAAGATTTTTTAGCAGCTTCTATATAAATTTTATTTAATTCATCAGTTGCTGTGTCAATATTAGTGTTGGTAATAGATGTATCCAAATAATTCTTAACCATATTTTGTATGTCTGCCGAAAGAAATGCTGCTTGATATAATTGTGATGAATTACCACACCATTTAAATGTAGAAGGAACACATTTTACATTTTTCTCATCTTGAATTTGGCAGTTAAAATATGATATAATGTTCCAAGAAATTTACAATGTTTATCACTACATGTTGACATAAATGGAGATACCTTAAAAAATAATACCTGATCAATAAACTTTTCTGACACCATGCAATAGTCTACTACACTCTGTCCATTGTGTGAAAAACATGTGTACTGACCTGAGTTATCACCAAATAACCTACCATTTAACAATCTCATTTGAGTACCGATACATAGATCAACAAGATCTTTCCCCCTGCGGTCAACTACACTATCTTTACTATATCTATGTTTGATAACTGTATCTGGGCGATAATCATAAATCGGAAGATGATTTGCTCCATCGTTACTAATAAAGTCATCTAAATTACCTGTTCGTGCATTGAAATCACCACATATAATGAGGTCTCCCTTCTGTTTATAATTTTCAATGTCAGATTCGAGTAAGTGTAGAATATCTTCATTCAGAGTTTGTGAATACCCAGTCTGACCTGGTGATATATAGGTAACACAAATATATAAATCATTTTTTAGATGAAAGAAATTTTTATCAAGTACTATCCATTGGATTTCTGTATGTTTGTTGGGCAGGATGGAAATGTGTGGTTTTATATCTAATTTTGAGATCACTGCTAATCCTCCATATACATTGCCATTACTGGAAATCTCTCTACAAACAGGGAAATAATGATAACCAGTTAAAGAAGCAGTGTGGTTTTTACTTACATGGGTCTCCGCTAGAAATATTATATCATGTTGGGTTAACTGCTTTAGGAACAAATCATCATCCAACATAATCACCATGTGAATAAAGGCCACCTATATTCCAAAAGCACATGCTCAAATCTGTGCGTTTTCTAGTTGAATTTAACTTCATTACTGTACAATAACTGTCATTAATAAAGAGAAATGGAACAGTCAAACCATTACCAACAATGAAAATATTATGCTAAATTCGAAATTGTTCAATTATAAAGTAAACTTAATCAACAACATTAATCAACAACATAAAAAAACAATGTGTCAAATTTACAATGTGTATCAACCTTTATATGTTTATTGTTCAAAGAGAGGTAACTCTTACCACATTTCTTTACTTACTGGGAGATATCTAGATAAAATAGAGGAATGTGATTAGTACTTGGAGTACAATAATTATCAATATGTGGTATTCACTATAAAGCAATGACATACTCAAAATAGTACTCTGTGTATAATATTTATCAATATTTGGTATTCTCTACAAAACAATATCAAATACAAATGTACTCAAAATATGGTACAAGAGTTACCGGTACTCACAATAAAAGGTGTACTAGGTATTACAAGGCCTATCGCCAAATTTGAAGGGCCTGGGTCCCCTGAACCTCGGTGGTCCAGGTCTCCTAAAACCAAAATTATAGGGTCTGCCAGGATTGCGTCTACCTACATCTGAATTGCTTTTTTGAGGAATGGGGATCCGAAGCACTTTATGTATGGCACGTTTTATATTGGCTGCTAGCTTTGAAGTGCCTCTATAAGTGAGGTGGAACCCATCATTAGACAGGAATTGTGGTTTAGGCTCTCCTACTTCACACATGTTACTATTGTCACTTAGACAAATACTGGGCTTATTTATAAATTTACATTTGACCAATGCATTGAGAAGTTGTGATTTGGTGTGATAGTCATAACTATCAGATCTTGGGGTTGCTAGTGATACAATTATTTTAGAAGAAGGCCATTTACCTTCAATTGTTTTGACAATTTGGTCCAATTTAACAAGGCACTGTTCTGGGGTATTGTTCCTAATACATGATGAAAACATTGCTTTCGTAACTTTCCGGGAGAGCCAATCACTCAGATTATAGTTTATACATACCTGGGATACCGTATATGGAAATTCCCGTAATTTCAGTCGAAAGGAAGGATTTGATTGGCTGTCAAGGTGAAATGAGAGCGGCGCTAAATACGAAAAAATCCAACGATCGCTATAAAGCATTCAGCATGGCTGATGCTTTAAAAAATAAAAAGTAGTTTTTGTCATTACTGTTTACATGCATAAATATATTGAGTTGCTTTTGTTTTGATTGGAAATAGTTGTTGTTTTTGTGTGTTTCTTTGTAATGATCAAAAAACAAAGATACTCATCCATGTCCAAGTTAAAAATTGAATAGTAGATTAACATTGTTTGACATCTACATATATATAATTATCCCCCAACCTTGGAAGAAAGAGGGGGATATTAAATTCGAGTTTCCGTCTATCCATCCTTCGGTCCGTCTGAAATTCTTGTCTGAACTAATTCTCCAAAACTATGAAGCATTATTTCACAAAACTTAGTGCAAAGCATCAACATTGATAGGAGATGTGCATATCTTTAATTCGAGTTGGTTTTCTTATTTTCCTGGGGGTTATTGCCCTTTGACTGAAAAAATCCTAAAACAGATATATTTTTAAAAATAAATGACTGGAGCCAAAATCAAAATTTTACTGAACAAATGAAGGCGATGTACTGAGGTTTTAACTGTACTTTATGATAACAAGGTATTTTATTATTTCAGTTGAAGCGTGAAGTAGAAGAAGAAACAATAGACAGATTGGATAGACAGAATGTAAAAAGTTTGATGAATGTCCACATGAAAGATGTACTGAAGAAATTTACAGATAACCTGTCTGTTCTGATGTATGTAACTTCAATATTTCTTGTATTTCTTTCGGTTCCTAGATGGTGGAGTGGTCTCAAGTGCTCCCTTATGCATCATAGGGCATCTCACTGCCTAGGATCAAACCCAACTTTGGGGAAACGCTAATGTGTAAAAGTTTGTTAGTCCACTTTCTCCAGGCATTCTTGTTTCCTCCACTATCACTGAACTGAATGTGTTGATATAAGGGAAAGGTTATTTAATGGGGAGTAAAACTCCATTACTCTATTCTGTAACTTAACCTTAATGCTCTCTGCACCAGAAGGTGCATAAGGATCCTTACCCAGTTGAAATTCTGATGGCATCAAACCCCTTGGTATATTCTGTATGCTACTTATTTTATTCTTTACTTTGTGAGCCTTTTAATTTTGCACACTACTTTAAAATGGCATAATGATTTATTATTTACTTTGTCAGAGAAATACATCATAGAAGATGTCAATGAAAGAAATATAATAATTAATCTGCTGTATTTACCACTTCTCAGTTTTACATTAAAAACCTCAATGGTTGCTTAGTTAAATTGGTAGAGTGCTCGCTTCATATGTAAGAGGTCAGAGTTGGAACCCTAGCCATGTCTGAGCAAGACATTGAATGTTCTTTGGCCAAACACTCAGCATTAATAAATGAGAGTCACAGACTTTTTCAAACAACTTCTCTTAAACCAATGTACTCTTGTCATGAAAGGAATGACACATTAAAAAAACCCCCTCTGTCCATTGTCCTGATCACATTACAAAGGTAAAAAATATCTGCATCTTCACCTATAGCTAGCAACAGCTTGTTATAAATTACATATCCTTGACTATGACATAAAACCCCATTCAATCTATCAATCGGTTTACATATAACAATGACAGATTCTATCTTACACAATAAAATTAAAGTTTAAATTTTAAACTAAATATTTCTACTTTCAGGGAGAGGTATAACATTTATGTGAAGCATGCACAGAAATCATTTGTTACAAACATTCAGGAGACCTATAACAGTGTCAAGAAGAATAAATGGATGAAAGGTGCCGATTTCCTACATAAAACTGTGAAAAATTTACGAGATCTAACAGGAGCTACGACCAAACCCTTCATGGATTGGGCAGGATTTCAGACGGACTTGTCACAGGTGTCTATAGGTAATGTTCTAAAATTATATTACACAATTCCTGAACTTATAATTAGTCCCATTTGTCAAAAAAGGCTTCTATGGTCTCATGTCTTAAAATGTAGGTTACTGTGTCTTTCGCCACTTAGCTTCAAATCCACTTTTCGAGAGATGTAACTGCAAGAAGGTGTACCAGTTTATTTGGTAGAAGGTCATACTTTGCTCTGTTTCTCTGGGTATTCTGGTATTCTCCACCATCCCAAAATGGCCACATACATATGAGTGTAACATTTTCTTTGGGTTTAAGACACCATTCTAACAAATCAACCAACAAACCAAGTTATCTATTGATGGACTTCTTTTGTTTTCAAAATACTACATCTTGAAGTAATTGGGGGGGTAAAGACTATGATATTGTTCCTTTTAATTTGCTCTGATTAAATATAGACACTGTATAAACGTAAAATTAAACCCAATTTTAAAACCCCACCTCTATACAGCTAAAACAAAGAAAAGAAGAGTTTATAGTTATGCCTATATACCGGTAGCTGACGTAAGTTTCTAGTTTTTAAATTTTTGATAGATTGAAAAAGATAGTGGCTACCATATTCTTTTGAATGCTATTGAATTTCCAATCTAATAATGGAAAAAAATAATGATATGTGTATGTTACACATACACAAATTCTGATTTATATTATTTTTAATTACAGGTGCCAAGATGCCTTTACCAAGACTACCATTGTTTGATGATATTTTAAACATCAATGTTCATCCAGGAACAAGGTCATCGAAGCCACAAAGGGTAATCTCCCCTGAACAGACAAACATTCAAACACACAATATGTGGCTGTACAAAGATTCAAGTGCATCCATGAGAAATGAATCATCCACCCAAGAAGATAACCTTGTTACCATGGAAACAGAATCATGGAACATGGGGAGTTATTATTTATTTTTTGGTGTAATGGTGTTTATAGATGTAGTATGGTTTTTACATCGGATGTTGAAGGCGTTAGGAGTTGGTCAGTTGTTGCTGTATGGATACCCAATTTTTGTGGACATCAGAGATAAAACAGGTAAAGTAAAACTCTCTCTCTCTCTCTCTCTCTCTCTCTCATTCTCATGATTAGGATACCTACCTACCTACCTAGTCCTTTTTATGCCCGGGGGCACATAAGGCAAGGACTAGAGTTTTCCACTTTTCTCTATCTTGTGCCATCCTCTCCAGTTCTCCCCAAGTTAGTCTATGTTCTTTCATTTCCTTTTCCACAGTTCTCCTCCAGGTGTTTTTGGGGTCTGCCTTGCTTCCTTTTTCCTTCAGGCGTCCATCTGAGAGCAACTCTTGTGATGTTATTCATAGGCTTTCTGAGCACATGTCCTATCCATCTCCATCTTGATCTTGTCAGAACAGTTCTTATATTATCTGTGTTTGTGTTTTTATGGAGCTCCTTATTGGTGATCCTAGCTGGCCAGTAAATCCTCATGATCTTTTCTAAGGCATCCATTGTGAAAGCTGGAAAGTTTGTTGGTATCTTTTTCGGTCATTCTCCAGCATTCGGCTCCATATAATAGAACTGATAAAACACAGCTGTTGTAAAGTCTTAGTTTTGTCTTTCTGCTTATGCAATTTGTTTTCCAGATGTTTTTTACTTTATGAAAGCACCCCTAGCCTTACTAAGTCTAGCTCTTATGTCTTTATCTGCACCCCCATCAGATGTTACTATACTTCCAAAATAGGTAAATGAGTCTGTGTTGTTTAGGGTATTCTCATCTAGTTGAATCTGTGCTGGTTGTTTAGTATTCAAAGACATAACCTCTGTTTTCTTAACATTGATTTTTAGTCCAATGCTCTTAGCATGTTTCTGCAATTCTGTTGTTTTACTCTGCATATGAAGTTCTGTATGCGACAGTAAGGCTAAGTCATCTGCATAGTCTAGGTCTTCAAGACTGGTGAAAAGAGTCCATCTTACTCCTGTGTTGTTACCATCAAGTGTAGATTTCATAACCCAGTCTATTGCCAGTATGAAGAGGAGAGCTGACATCACACAACCTTGTCTAACACCAGATTTAACCAGGAAGGATGTATCAGATGTGTTGCCTATTGTGCATCTAAATTCTATGTAAAAGGTCTTGATCAACTCTACTATCTTTTTTGCTATACCATAGTGCCTCAAGATCTTCCATAGGCTTTCACGATGGATACTGTCAAAGGCCTTCTCAAAGTCTACAAAGTTAATAATGAGCTGCCTTTGCCATTCTGTACACTGTTCTATAATATTTCTTAAGGTGAACACTTGGTCACAACAGCTTTTTCCTTTCCTAAATCCTGCTTGTTCTTGTCTTAGTTGTATGTCTACTGCATTTTTTATTCTGTCAATTAATATTTTGCTAAAAATCTTACTAGGTATTGATAATAATGTGATTCCCCTACAGTTGTTACAGTTGGTGAGATCACCTTTCTTTGGAAGTTTAATGACATTTCCTTCAGACCAGGTTGTTGGTATAGAATTCTTATTCCAGATTTTAGCAAAAAGTGGTTGTAAAATCTCAGCTGCTAGGTTTGGATCTGCTTTAAATCTGCTTTTGATTAGGACAGAAATGTAAATTTCCAATCCTTGTAACTATTATACGTGATGGAGATGTATTGCCAGTAATATTTTTATGCCACTGTTATGGGAGGCATGGTGTTTTGGCTGTCCCTCCTGTCTATAGGTTTCCACATAGTAGTTGCTCAGTTTGCTTTGATGGAAATTTATAAAACTTTATACACTGGTAAAATTTCTTAAAAGGAAAAATAAGTTTATATATTATAAAAGTTTATGTACATGTAGGTTCCTGCATCTTATTTTTTGTTTCAAACATAAGACATAATTTTTTTAAGTATATACCAAATGCATGTATGTTGAAATTGAGTTGAGTAATGTTGTTTTATGCCTAAATCAAGAGTCTTTCACTAAAACTGGAAGGTCAGTCATGTTGTGGAGGAAAATTGCTTGGAGAAAATGACCAACCTTTAGCAAGTGAACTGTCTGCAAATGATTTTTAGTTTGTGCAAACCTGGATTTAATATGTGTATATTTATTTACAGATGAGACACAGCCATCTACAGATGATTTAAGTAGTAGAAAGCTATGTAAATCTGGTGTCTGTAGTGGATTTAAAGAATTTATATTTAAAGTGAGTGATAGAATTATCTCCCTTACATTTACATGAACATCTTGTTTTACTTAAAGAGTTGATTTGAGTAATGGTGTTAAATGCCCTAGTCAAGAATATTTCATTTTTACTGAGATATTGCCAGCTGTAGTCTTGACACAATTTTATATGGACAGCTAGACAAATGGACAGACAGACATGGTGATTCCTATGTTTCCCCCTCAAACTAGTTTGCAGGGGGTATAATTAATTAGAGATGTTCAGAACTGCATAGAAAACAACTAAAAAGAACATGACAAACATGTGTCTATGGTAAATAATTAACAAAAGGTTTTGAAAATGCTTAAAGTACTAGGGCCTGATTGTATAAAGCATAAATCTACTAAACAGTTCAATCAAAAACAAAGTGATAGTTTGAACAGAACTCAATGGTTTGATAAGTATGAATTCATTATAATTGTTAATTGTTATTTTCCAGGTTTTATCCAGCATGTTCATTCCAAAGGTTATAGCCACCATATTTGTCTGTATGGCTGTTTATCTGATTTCCATGGCAACCCATCATTTTGTAAACCGAGAGACATTTAGTTACCTTGGTTACTACAACAATATGGTAAGTAATTTTGAAGTAAGCAAGAGATAAAGGTTATTTTTCACTGATGATATTATTCTTTTTAATTTATAAGTTGTAGACACTGCTTTATCTGTTTTCTGTCACACTGCTTTATCTGTTTTCTGTAAACAAAAATAAAAAGAAACCATAATCCTACAAACATTATATGTTATCATGTCTTGTTGACCCAGCTTGTAGGTAAGGAAATAATTAACTGCACTGATGACAAAAAATTAACATCTGTACCTTTTATGTGCTAATTCTATTTAGAGATAATATAGGCTAGTATTCAAAAGTGAAAGCTTATTGATCACAGTGCCTCTTGCCACCTTCCAGTAGATTTGAATCTGACTTGGTCAGTCACTAGTTGGGAGAAAGTTTGTAAGTTCACCTTTTGAAGGTCAATGTTTTTCTCTTGCCATTCAGTTTACTTCATCATCCCAGAACTCACTGCCTTGATATAAGTGGCAGTTTCTTGACTAGATTGTTAAACACCATTACTCCTACTCCATACTTTTTAGAGAAACACTAGATAAATGAAATATGTTATATATTTATAATTACAGAATGATTTGCTATGGTTACATGAGAAGTATATAAATAACAGAATTGAGGCTCACGCCAACAGAATAAACACGTTAGAATACCTGGCTTATCAGGAACTCATGAACGATTACGTCAGACATCACCATTACCTGTTTAGTATGCAGGAGAAACAATGGAGAGAAATAGGCTCTGCCCACTCACAATTCTACTGCGATTATTTGAAGAAAATGGATGTGAATGCTGTATGTGAGCCTGATCAGCAAATCAAATTTGAAGATTTACAAATAACAGCTTGTCATTTTAAAAGAGTAATTCCAAAAGCATACAAAAGGTATTTACTTTGTTGTTATATAAAAGTTAGTATTCAATTTAAGATTGCAATAAAAAATTTGACATTTTCATGTTAAAAGAACATAATTCCAGGAAAATTAGATGTGAAAATTATAGTAACCTTGAAAACAATAACTCAGCTGAAACATTTATAAAGATCAATTGGTGAAACCAGTTACTTTTCTTATACAAGTATCATCTCATTGCTAAACAGTATTTATTTCTTTAACTTTTGGATTGTAACATTCAGATATCTTCATTAATTGTCTGTAATTGAAATTTGGTAAACTAACGCTTTGTATCAAATCAGTGACATTAGTGGCAGAATAGTTAAGATGGGTGAATAGAGGATGGTTGGTTTGAATCTAGGGATTGTATCTATACAACAGAAATTTAAATGGGTGCCATTAAAAATCTTGAAGTAGACTGGTGACCATGGTCAGTGTGAATCCAGCTCCTAATGTCTTAAAACAAAGCATGTAACATTGCTCTTATCCACAGGACAGAAATATGAACGGGCTCCATTAGAATTGGTTTAGATTACTGTGAACCTTGCAGTAGACTGGTGCCCCATCTAAGGGCTGTGTAATCAATAAAAAACAAACATACCAGTCCATGTTTAAAACTCAATCCAAAAATCAAAGTAAAAACTTGAACACAGCTACTTCACACCATAGAAACCATTTTATGTAAGCCTTGCTGTGGGGTTTTTTCTGTTTTTGATATTGCATCTTCTTGGTTGCTGTTCTATTAGACAAATGTTTAATACTGTAAATCAGATTCATTTGACACTTGTAAAAACTTTAATTATTATTATACAGATATTCCGGGTCAGATTCCCGAGTGGCCGAGTTTCAGATGGACGCATTCCTAACACGTATAAGACAGCTGATAGCAGATACCTGTTACATCATACTGGTATATCTATCAACTGTAGTGATAAAGGAACTTCTGGGTACAGTAATATGGCTTTATATGAAAAGGTGAGTACATAAACAAAAAAATGAAAATAGATCTAACTATCCCAATAACTGGATTGTGTTATTTAAGAGAAACAACCTATGATGACATATTGACAGTTTTGAGGAAGATTTACTGTAAAACAGGAATATAACAAACACGCTTACACCCAGTACATGGATAGTTCAAAGTCAAATATCGGCTCGACCATTCCTGTATATAAGTCTTTTAATAACATTATAAGGTATTCGCTTTTTAACAAACCTAAAAATAGAGTCCCAAGGCTTCATTATAAACATGTTTTACTGTATAATGGTCGTAACCATGATTAAAAGTCACAATTTATATTACTTCACTTATCTCAAGGTGGTAAGTTTTAAGATGGTGGAGGAAACATAAACAAAACGAAAGTCAGATGGAAAATGAAATTTGGGAGTCTTGGAAATCGGAAGAATTGAATACCAGTACCAATTTTTTAGCTCACTGGCGAAAAGTCCTGATGACACACCAGTATTTTGGTCCATATACAATATATGTTGTGTTAAGGTTTTTGTTCATATTTTCCAAAGATCTATTGTTGTCATTGTGGATTTAGCATCTTCTGAAAGTGCCTCCCACAAAATTGGAATAGCCATTGTACTACATGATCAATAGATTCAATACCTCTTTACATTTGTAGCATTTTTTGAGAACAAAGTTCTTGATTTACACGATTTTTATGGGAAAAAAGTCAACTTCTATTTTCCATATCCAATGGAAATTAATGGAAATAAAAGTTCTGCACAAATATTATGGGGTTTCACATGGTGCACTGGCAAACCCCCTTTAAAGTACATATATATTCTTATAACATTTCTTGTTGTTAATAAATATGTAATGTGATTAATTGAAATTTTCTTCATTTTAGATCTGGATTAATCAACTTGAGGATAATTTATGAAGCTGATGAACCACCTCCTCCAAAGCAGGCCAGTTAACTACATCAGGGCCAGGACTATTAGCATACTGACTACAGATCCCACTACTTTCTGGTGAAGCCTGTCTATCCGTAGGAATTGTACATGGGGTGTCACAGACATGATTGTGATACAATAGGAATTCTACATCAGATTTCGTTGATATGGTTTGACTACAGTAGGAATTCTACATGGGGTTTCATGAATATGATGTAAATACAGTAGGAATTCTATGTATGATTTCATGGATATAAATTAGATCAAAAGTTAACAATCAGATAGAGTAGGAATTCACTGATATGACTTACAGTAGATACAATATAGATACAATATCTAGATTGAAATATATACATACATCAACCTTTAAAATCACAATGTGCATTTGAAGGTATGTGTAAAAAAGACTTAACTGGACTTCAACTTCAGTACCATCATGGTACTCATCAAAATCCTATGAAAGTATGTAAAACAAGGACTTAACTGGACTTCAACTTCAGTACCATCATGGTACTCATCAAAATCCTATGAAAGTATGTAAAACAAGGACTTAACTGGACTTCAACTTCATTGATGGTACTTAAAACATCCTAGATGGACATATGTGACAGGGAAACTGTACATGTTGTACAGAGAACTGGATACAAACATATAAATATTTTATAGACATTGATCTCATTAATTCATAGAAATGCATTTGTAGCTAAATATTATTTCATATTTATATCATACACATGATGCTTTTTTGCTGAAACATTAAAAAAAACTATCAAATGGCAATATAGTGATAAGACATTCATGAGATCTCTGTAGTATCATCAAAAACATTTCAAAAATGGTTGCTATAGTTACTGACTACTGGATTCGCTAAAAATCCATTTCTAAAGCGACAGATCAGCTAATTCTGATACTTCCAGAACAGCTAGTTGTCAATTAGGTTGTGATGTTGAAGACAGAGGACTAGTCGAGGACATGTCTGGTAAAACTCTCTGTTTGAGATACAATATTTGACAGTGATTTTCTCTGGACACTCCTAGTTTCTGCGGCCATTTCAGAACTGACCGCCTGAATATAAGTGAGTCAAAGACAAACATACCAAATCTTGATTGTGGCATATATAAAATGACAATGCTCCATTCCATCAGCATAATAATAATCAGCTTATATTGATATATTGATGACCATTTGTTGTTGAGATTTTATATTTAATTACATTCTATTTCTTTTCTTCTTTTTTTTATCTTTTTTTTTTTTTTTTTTTTTTTTTTTTTCATTGTTATTGTTGCATTTATAGCTTTTAATTAAGCTGCATTTAATGTAAGCTCATTATTGTGTTATATATTGAATATAAAGTAAAGTGTTTGTATATATTTTGTATCATATATTTCAAATGTTTATTAATCAGTGGTCTGTAAAATATGAAAATTAATTTCCATGGAAATGCATTTAAGTAAAATGTTGTACAAAAATATTGTTGAACAAATGTATATATGTTTTACATTGAACAGTGCTATGAATAGATCTCAAAATCTCCACATTGCATACTTGTAAATGCTTTCTAGATTTCCAAGTTACAACAGTGTGTATGAGAGATAGAGAGAAAGAGAGAGAGGGGAGAAGTGAGAGGGGAGTGAGAGAAAGAGAGGTATCATTTACAACATATACTTCTAAAATACAAGTTTAGTGTACCAGTTTATTGAAAGCAAGAAAGAAAGGAATGTATCCGTTAAAAATATGCTTCTTAGTGTAAACATTGGGTTTGTTGAGAGAGAGAAGAGAGAGAGAGAGAGAATGAAGTATAACTTGGACTATACATTTACATGTAGAATACAAACCTGTAAAGTTTATTATGTTTATGTAAACATTATTAAAAATCTTTTCAATGTGTTTTTGATTTTTGTGTCATTATCATTAAATAAGTTGAATGTTGTTTGTTTTGCTGTTATTTGTTTTTGTGTGATGGCAATTGCTAAAAGTCAATGTTAGAACTATTTTACTTCAATTCATCTCATACCAAAATGTACATAGCATATTAAATTGCTATTTTATCTTTACCATTCTGTAACTATCATAGCTGAATAATGGTGTTTAACATCCCAGTCAAGAATATTTCACTTATATTGAGACGTCATCAGCTGTAGGTGAAGGTGCAGAAATTTTGCCTTTGCATTGTGCTGATGGCATTATACAGCAGGGTTCTCTATCGAGCCAAGCCCACCGTGACAGGGGACCTTGTTTACTTAAAGTTTCCATCTGAAAGAACTGTGACTTTCATAATTGTTAAATGCCTATTGCCTTGTGAAAGAAAAGTCACTAACCACTTTCAAGTCTTGGGTCAGATCTGGCCAGAGATCAAACTCACAACCTCCCACTTACAGAGTGATTACTCTACCAACTGAGCTACCGCAGTGCTTTAACTATAAAAAAAGGCATTAATAAGTTATGCTAAATTTATTTGTCAGAAAAAGACAGTGTCTTTTCTGTACCAATATATTTCTTATTTCATTGTTACTTTTCTATACTATTCTAGACTTAGTTTTTCAGGAGATACCTTTTGTTTATTGAATACTTATAGAACAACTGACTTTGAAAACTTTGCAAACTGTTTTGATCAGTCATTCTTCATTCATTGAAATACTGTATGTGTACCTATTTAAATAGTAAGCTTTTGTTGATACTGGGAAAAAACAGGAATTTGAAGCATTGGTCTGGTAATGCCAATCATGAATCTCATTTAAAGATAAAAAATTTGTAATCAAGTTGTTAATCATTAAAAAGAATATAGAAAGATCTGTGGCTATTTTCATTTTTTACCAAACCTTAACAAGCAAAATGACAAACTTTTTCACACTAGAATCTGTCATGGGTGGGATATGAATATGGACAGAGAGATGCTGTGATCCATGAGCATATGCTTTAAACCACATCTGGCAAAAAAACCCATTTTATTTTTAATATACATGATGAATTGTCCTAGCTAATTTGTAAAATATTAACTTTTACAATTTAACCCTTCAATCAATGTTGCCAAGTGGTCTAGCTCATGCACTAATAGATCAGAACAAATCTCACCCATTACCCCAGTTTTCTCCAACATTGAAGAATGACAGCTCAATATTGGAGAAAGAATCTTGAATTTGGCATTAAATACCATTAATCCACTCATATCTCAAACCAAATTTATTATCCACATGTGTTTGAAGTTAGATAAGGGTCCATTTTCATAAGTACTGGCCCATATATCTATAAACTAATGGGTCATTTTTAAAATTATAAGAAAAGAAAAAGACCAGATTGACCCTATCTCCTTTCAACTCTCCAAATGATCTGAAACAGGCATTACATCACTAATTTGAACATATTTTTCAAGGTTTACACATATATTAGGGCTGAACCATTTTAGTTTTTGCCCCAACAGTTTTTGAAATAAACCAAATTCACTGTTTCCATAGTGGAAAACAGAGGCCATAACAGTAAGCAGCTGGTTAACACAAACAGCAAACCATATCTTTGACTGGAATCAAGATGTTTATGTCGCATGAAAAAAAAACTACAAAGCCGACTGATTAGTCTTCAAAATAGAAACATGACCATGCCCAAAGACTTCCAAGTTCTTCCATTTTATTGACCACATAAAGTGAACATTCCATGTTGAATATCTAACACTTTAAAATTATGGAAAATTCAAAACAAATTCAATAAGCATTTAAAACAAAAAAGAATTTAGAAGAATATTCAGATGCCTTTAAATTTTAAAATTCTGATAAAAGACCTTGGCAACCGCTGAATAAAGTTGGATGGTCATATGGTGAGAAACTTTGTGTATTATTAATGCTGGAACCTTCTTCCTTGTGTATGATTTGTAAAGCTAGTTGTCCCTTGGTCTAAAAATTAAGTCACCAGTTAGGAAGCTGTACTCTTATCAAAACCACTTTGAGCTCAAAAAGTGCTATTACACTTTCCAAACACGATATAGCAAATGTAACTGAGTATAAAGAAGCAAAGAACATCAAAACATACACGAATTTTTGATAATTCGAGTATAATATAACTCGAACAAAAGTCGGTGGGGCCGTATGTAAACCCTGTAAATGTCCAGTTAATCGAGTAAAAGTGTTTAATCGTACTAGGCCGTAACAGACCGTACTAGACCGTACTTGGAACCGTACAACAATCGTATGAAAATCGTTTGCAAATCATGTTCAAACCGTGACAAACCTTGCTTGACCGAGTATATCCGTGCTTTGTTCGTACATACTCGTGCTACATTCGAGTCTAAATCGTACCAACTCATCCCCAGGCACGGTTGGAGCTCAATACTCGTACCAGTCAACCCGTGTATAACCGAGTGTACCGTATTGGAACCGTGTGCCCAACCGTGTTCTGTGTGAGACAGGCTTTAAAGAAGTATCAGAATATATGTCAGTATTATCAAAAGTTCCCGGGTATATATATCTTTTATTGTCAGATTGTTGTACCATTATTAAATTCACCCAAAACGTAATGACAATTCATTAAGTTCCATTTATACGCTTTAAAAATGTTCTACTTCCACTCTTTGTTTTGGGTGAATTTAATAATGGTACAACAATCTGACAATAAAAGATATATATACCCGGGAACTTTTGATAATACTGACATATATTCTGATACTTCTTTAAAGCCTGTCTCGCACAGAACACGGTTGGGCACACGGTTCCAATACGGTACACTCGGTTATACAATGGATCCTCATTGGCCTATTGACTGGTAGTTTCTCTTTGAACAAGAGGCTCTTCTTGTATTTTTGACCAATTACATTACGTGTAACAAGTGTTCTCAACACGTCTTTTTAGGGTTGTTGAAGACAAATCTTACTAGTCGAAAACTGCATTCTGTGATCTGACGGTAAAGCTGAAAAACATGTCGATCAATTGAAAAGCATTTAGCTCAATCGAAAACCATAAAAAATGAATAATAAGCCTGGAAAATACTCTAAATGAAACAAGGAAAATCACACAAAATATCTAATTTAGCATGAACATATATTTCAATTTTTATAATTGCCAGACATTTCATTTATAAAGAAATATTTCTGCTGTAAATTCAAGCTATATAACACGCCATTAATTTTAATTTTGCTTATTTGGGATACCTGAAGATTGGTGACATTGTAATTTACCAATGCCAAGCTCAAGCCAGTACAGGTCTGACTAAATATACATCTAAAAATTTCATTTGGACTAATTTTATAAAACAAGAGCTTGAGTCTCTTGGTCTTGGTTACATTTGGCTAAGCCAAAACAACATTTGCCCAAAACATGCATTGTCTATCATTAAACAGCGGTTGGAAGATACATGTAAACAAACACTGTACAATACAATTGTAAATTCTTCTAAATGTTCTTTATATCAGTATTTAATAGATAATTTTACTCTACAATATTATTTATGTAAACCTATTCCTATAATGTACAAAAAAATATTAGCAAAATTTAGACTCTCTTCGCATTGTTTGTCAATTGAAACTGGCCGTTATGGTAATACAAGGAGAAATAATAGATGTTGTAATTTTTGTTCTAAAATTGTCGAAGATGAGTACCACTTTATTCTTGAATGTCCTGTTTATTCTAGTCTTAGAAAGCAATATATCAAGCCATATTTTTGGATCAAACCTAGTGTTTATAAACTTATTCAATTACTTAGTGTCAATAATGTAAAGCAACTGTGTAATCTCGGTAAATATCTCTGCGAAGCTGTCAAATTCCGAAATGATTGTTAACTCGTTATATCTATAAATGTCTGTTTATTATTATTATTTTTACTGTTATTATTATTATTATTATTAAGGCGCCCAAACGAAGTTTGGCGACTTATTGTTTTTGCACCGTTTCTTATTATTATTATTATTATTATTATTATTATTAAGGCGCCCAAACAAAGTTTGGCGACTTATTGTTTTTGCACCGTTTCTTATTATTATTATTATTAAGGCGCCCAAACAAAGTTTGGCGACTTATTGTTTTTGCACCGTTTCTTTATTATTATTATTATTATTATTATTATTATTATTATTATTCCTCTTCTTCTTCTTCTTCCGGCCATGAACTTGTCCAACCAATTTCTCAAAGACCGTTGGTCCAATCTTAACCAAACTTCACATGAAGGTTGAACCCTATCTCCTTCCTCAGAGGCCGAGGTAAAATGCCCATGGGGTCATTAGGGGAGGGGCAGGAGGGCGGGGTCTTAAAAACAATAATGATCAATTTTGCCATTTATACTTTATTTTGTACTATAAAACCATATATAATCACGATCAGTGTCTCAAGATGCACAAGTCTGTATCAGTATATTTTCCCTGCGGTATCAGGGAGGGGTGGGGATGGACGTGGCAGTGTGCTAACTTTTAAACGGTTGAGATCCCCACCCATAAACTATATATTTTCTGGTTTTACATAAAAAGTTGAATAGAGTGATACTAAAAAAAATCCCATGGGGTCAATTCTGATGGAGGGTGGGGACAGGCGGGGCTTGGTTCTAACTTTTAAATGGTTGATATCCCACCCTGAAACTATATATTTTCCGGTTCTGTTTTAAAAGTTGAATAGAGTGATACTAAAGTAAACCCATATGGGCATTCCAATAGGAGGGTGGGGACAGGTAGGTCTACGTACTAACTTTGAGATCCCCACCCTCAAACTACAGTTTTCTTCATGGGCTGGTTGCTATCATTTTGTTTAAGAATTAAAACAATAAGCATGAATTTTCATTGTCAAGGATACTTAAGTAATCACTGATCCATGTCTAAAAGCTCTCAAGCTAAATGTTTTATAAGCAACACTAATGGTCAGTTATCCCTGGGGCATGATTTATTATTCAATTCGATAGAGTAGCTGCATTTAGTTATTAGTATGACATTATATGGGTAAATGCTTGGATTAATTTAAAATCAACACATCATTAGCTCATCAAAACAATGGTTTGTGATATTGGGTATAGGTGATGTCAATCAACTTTGCCTATTGTTTGAATTTCAACCAATTGGATTCATGTAGTACTTCTCTATATATGGTCTTCTCTATATAGAAAATATTAAAATTTTAAAATTTTCAGCCGTTGCCATGGAAATGGAAAAAAGCAACAAAAGTACAAGTCCTAATATGTGTTTTGAATACAGGGTTTTATTTTTATTCGTTTGGGCGCCTTATTTGTAATGATGCATCCATCATTACATTAGTACTCGTTATTTTTATTATTCTTCCTCTTCTTCTTCTTCTTCCGGCCATGAACTTGTCCAACCAATTTCTCGAAGACCGTTGGTCCAATCTTAACCAAACTTCACATGAAGGTTGATCCCCATCTCCTTCCCCAGAGGCCGAAGTAAAATGCCCATGGGGTCATTAGGGGAGGGGCAGGAGGGCGGGGTCTTAAAAACAATAATGCTCAGTTTTGCTATTTATACTATATTTTGTACTATAAAACCATATATATTCATGATCAGTGTCTCGAGATGTACAAGTCTGTATCGCAAGATTTTCCCGGGGGTATCAGGGAGGGTGGGGATGGGTGGGACAGTGTGCTAACTTTTAAACGGTTAAGATCCCCACCCAAAACTATATATTTTCTGGTTCTACATGAAAAGTTGAATAGAGTGATACTAAAGAAAGTCCCATGGGGTCATTCTTGATGGAGAGTGGGGATGGGCGGGGCTTGGTACTAACTTTAAATGGTTGATATCCCCATCCTGAAACTATATATTTTCCAGTTCGGCTTTTAAAGTTGAATAGAATGATACAGCAGAAATACAAATGATGTTATTCCAGAGGAGGGTGGGGACAGGCGGGACTGGGTACTAACTTTGATCAGTTGAGATCCCCACCCCTAACATATATATTTTCTTATTCTTTATAAAAAGTTGAATAGATTGATACTTAAGTAAACCCATATGGTCATTTAATAGGAGGGTGGGGACAGGTAGGTCTAGGTACTAACTTTGAGATCCCCACCCTCAGACTATAGTTTTCTTCATTGGATGGTTGCTATCATTTTGTTTAAGAATTAAAACAATAAGCATGAATTTTCATTGTTTAGGATACTTAAGTAATCACTGATCCATGTCCAAAAGCTCTCAAGCTAACTCTGTTTTTATAAGCAATACTAATGGTCAGTTATCCCTGGGGCATGATTCATTCAATTCGATAGAGTAGCTGCATTTAGTTGTCAATATGACATTACATTGGTAAATGCTTGGATTTATTTAAAATCAACACATCATTAGCTCATCAAAACAACAGGTTGTGATATTGGTTATAGGTGATGTCAATCAACTTTGCCTATTGTTTGAATTTTAACCAATTGGATTCATGTACTACTTCTATTTATAAAATTAAATCTCAATATTACAAGTTTAAAATTCTTCATTTTTATTCGTTTGGGCGCCTTATTTGTAATGATGCATCCATCATTACATTAGTACTCGTTTTTATTATTCTTCCTCTTCTTCTTCTTCCGGCCATGAACTTGTCCAACCAATTTTTCGAAGACCGTTGGTCCAATCTTAACCAAACTTCACAGGAAGGTTGATCCCCATCTCCTTCCCCAGAGGCCGAGGTAAAATGCCCATGGGGTTATTAGGGGAGGGGCAGGAGGGCGGGGTCTTAAAAACAATAATGCTCAATTTTGCTATTTATACTATATTTTGTACTATAAAACCATATATATTCATGATCAGTGTCTCAAGATGTACAAGTCTGTATCACAAGATTTTCCCGGGGGTATCAGGGAGGGTGGGGATGGGCGGGGCAGTGTGCTAACTTTTAAACGGTTAAGATCCCCACCCATAAACTATATATTTTCTGGTTCTGCATGAAAAGTTGAATTGAGTGATACTAAAGAAAGTCCTATGGGGTCATTCCTGATGGAGGGTGGGGATGGGCGGGGCTTGGTACTAACTTTTAAATGGTTGATATCCCCATCCTGAAACTATATATTTTCCAGTTCTGTTTTAAAAGTTGAATAGAGTGATACTGACGAAATGCCCATGGCGTTTTCCAGAGGAGGAAGGGGACAGGCGGGGCTGGGTACTAACTTTTGATCAGTTGAGATCCCCACCCCTATCATATATATTCTCTTATTCTTTATGAAAAGTTGAATAGATTGATACTTAAGTAAACCCATATGGTCATTCAATAGGAGGGTGGGGACAGGTAGGTCTAGGTACTAACTTTGAGATCCCCACCCTCAAACTATAGTTTTCTTCGTGGGATGGTTGCTATCGTTTTGTTTAAGAATTAAAACCATAAGCATGAATTTTCATTGTCAAGGATACTTAAGTAATCACTGATCCATGTCTAAAAGCTCTCAAGCTAAATATGTTTTTATAAGCAGCACCGATGGTCAGTTATCCTTGGGGCATGATTTATGATTCAATTCGATAGAGTAGCTGCATTTAGTTATCAATATGACATTACATGGGTAAATGCTTGGATCAATTTAAAATCAACACATCATTGGCTAATCAAAACAACAGGTTGTGATATTGGGTATATGCGATGTCAATCAACTTTGCCTATTGTTTGAATTTCAACCAATTGGATTCATGTACTACTTCTCTATATAAAATCAAATCTTAAAATGAAAAGAATAATACAAGTTTAAAATTTCTAATAATCCATGTTGGGATTAAAATAAGTGTTACTATTTGATTAGGGATTTTTAAGTTCGGAAACCTGGTATTTGATAAAAAAAAAAGTTCACTAAGTACATGTTTACAATAATGTAATACCATGTAAATGAAAAAATGATATATTTTGTAATTATGCAAAGTGATCATATTTTTGTTGTCCTTTTAAAAATGGCAAAAAGTAATTTGGTTTCCCTGCAGTTTTTAGTGATGTAGATCGTAATTAAAGGTTTAAAATTTTCAAAATGGCAGCCGTTGCCATGGACATGGAAAAAAGCGGCAAAAGTACAAGTCCTCCTAATATGAGTTCTAAGTAGAGGGTTTGATTTTTATTCGTTTGGGCGCCTTATTTGTAATGGTGCATCCATCATTACATTAATACTCGTTATTATTATTATTATTTAATATGTCTCCGATTATGTGCTACCATGTATCTACTGTTACAGTACTTAAATTGTTATATAATGTATTTATTGTACCAATAAGTTATATGAACTTACGGAATAAATGAATTAAATTGAAATTGACTAATGACAATCACGACAGCCAAAATAACACCTTCCATATGCACGTTTCAAATTTGAGTAACTAATTTGCATAGTTACCTGACAGCAATACAGTACAATCCCCTTTGCATTTCCATTATTATTACCATTTTGGTACTTGGTAAAGTTGTTCATGTTATTTACATTTCCGTAGATTTGCTACATGTATATATTGGAACTAGCGGAACTGTGGGGGTGTATTGCTTACAATACTACTTACCGGTAACATGCAAGACTAGGACTGTCTAGATATAGGTAAACAACATTGACCTTTCCGTTTGACCTTTCATTACGAATATTCATATAGGAGAGTCCACCCAATACATAGGTAGCGTTAGGTTTCGCAGTTAATACATATACACATTGTCCATGATTAGTGTTCACATCAGCAGGTAGACGAAATATACACGCATGATCCCTATTACTTACATTTACCTGTCCATAATGAATATTTAAATTAAAGGTCAAACGGACAGGTCAATGTTGTTGACCTATACTGTCTTTGAATTTATTTATTTATTTATTTATTTATTTATTTGGGAAATCAGTAAGTAGATTGACAAAGATACCAAATGTAATGATTTACATACTGCTAATATAAACTTAAGACACACGGTTATCCCGAATCGTAATTTATTTATTGAGGGTACATACTGCATATCTTTTTGTCGCTATATAAAGTTTTAAAAAACACGAAAAACCTGCCAGTTTGGAAATCAAAGTATCTTGTAATAAGACACAATTGTTATTATTATTATTATTATTATTATATGAAACACAGGATAAGTTAAATCACAATATGTTTAGTTAAAGTTTATCACGCTGAATGTCACGCTCTGATAAGCGAACAACTGTGTAAATCTCAAAGTCCGTAATTGTTATTTACTAGTATTTGTTTTTAAATACTTTGTCCAAACATACGGGTCCGTTAACTTTCATTCTGGTTGTGAAATATCTGTATATCGGTACAGGGCATTTCACTCCGATTGTGAAATATCTGAACTTTACGGTAACGCATTACTGTGATAGAGATAACTTATCGTAAGCTATTCACAAATTGTAGTATAATGATACGAAACAGGTTTTATAATACATATGTCACTATTCCGCTACCGTTAATAATATTCATTTGAATATTCTAGACACGTTTATAGTATATATAAGCAATATTCTGTAATCAGTGGCAGGTCACGGAGTGAGTGAAAATGGAAGACAAACTTGCTGAAGAAATTCTTAGTCAATGTAAAGTGTATGATGGGTAAGTAATTAAAACAGCAATAAACTTCTGCATTAAGCAGGGAAAGTGGTTATATGACAGTCCATTGACTATATGTCATGTCCAAATTTGAAATAATAATAATAATTTGGCACATTTTCATCACATGTACACGGACGATTAGTAACCAGTCAACCATTCTATTTTTTTAAATTCTTGTGACGGGACTGCAAATCTATTCATTGAAATAATATTCACGTCCAACCGACTTCTGTAACATGTGATCACACACACGCAGGCGCGCGCGCGCGTATTTAAATTTTAGAAATCATGAAATGTTATTTAAACAAAGACCTGACTCTCGATTTATATATATATATATATATATATATATATATATATATATATATATATATATATATATATATATATATATGAAATAATAATGTAATATTTAAATTTGGACTTGGTCAATTTAAATATGATTATAATTATGTTGATATAAAGAGATAAATATACATGTATATGTGTGAAAAGTAGTTTGTTCATTTTTCCTTCGTTTAAAATGTTCTAGTATAACCTTAAGTTTCATATACCGCTTTTTAATGTATTTTTACACTAGCCAAAGTCCATGAATACAGAATAATGTAAAGACATCTGGTACTAAACCATATTCATTATTACATGTGTCGTATACCATTTTTTAATTTAATTATAAAATACATTCAAAAATGGTATTATGACATTTTTTTAATGTATTTTATGATTCAATTAAAAAAATATGACACATGTGCTAAAACCCTGTTATTAAGATTCTGTAGATACATGTACAATTGACTGCAATCTGAAAAATGTAGTAATATTTACAATATGACTGTAAACATAGAAAGACAACAGGGGTCATGACCTTTGATGCATAGTAGTTCCAGAAAGCACATGTCATTCCACGTGGATTTGTTTACAAACAATATATTACTTGCAGTATTATTCTACTTTTAATAATTGCAATTTTAATTTTAACATGAAGATATTTGTTATAAAATTATATGACTATAAATAAAAAAAATAGCATGAAATACTTCGGATTATATTTTTCTTTGACACCTGTCGGAAATCGGAGGCGGAGTCAAACTGTCAATCAGCAACAGTTTTGAACATCGGATCAACAAATATTGGTACAAAATACTTATTTAAACAAAATAAATAAATAAATAAATAAATAAATAAACAAAAATTGTAAATATAAGAAATGACATTTCTGACCATGGTATTTCAAGGGGTAATGAAAGATAGTGTGGCGCGTGCCAAATTCAAAATAAAGGGCTTTGCCCGTCATCGAATTTGGCACGCGCCACTCTTTCATTCCATGATCAGAATGTCATTCTTAAATGAGTATAATAGACCTCCACTAGTTATTGTGATGGAATCATGTTATTGACGTGTTTTTAGGAAAAAAAATATTTATTTATTTATTTATTTATTTAATATAAGTAAGGTTCCCACATATATGAGACTTGTAGGGATTCGTAATTATTTGACTCGGTGAAATTTCAAGGAATAAAGTGACAGAAAAACTTCCAATGTTTTTGCTTAATTACTCTTACAAACATTTTTAACTTACATGGAGATATTACAATGCAGCATCTCCGTTTGTCTTAAAAACATAAATTTTCCCTGTTCTGGATAAACTTAAAAAATCTAGTTGGTTCAAATAATTCCATATACAGTTAGATTTTTAATGCTATGAAATTATTCTTTGTAAAATTTAAAATCGTGTCACACGTATCAGCTACATGTATCTTATTTCTGTAAAACAATAGCGGTATAGTGAACCAAGATCTTAATAAATTAAGGAAACATGTTTTTTTTGAAGGGAGTCCATTCGACAGCAGCTGGAACAAAATGGATACGTGGTGATACCAAATGTGGTTCCTGTGGCAGAATGTGACAATTATATAAGACAGTATAGGACGTGGTTGTCCCGTTATGGCGAGAACTGTCCACATTGGAATAGGTCCATAATCCAACAATATCGAGTTGGACATGCCGAACCGACATGGAAAACAAGGCTTTGGACAAAACCGATTTTTGCTTCCATTTGGAAAACAGACAAATTGTTGTCAAGTGTGGATGGTGTTGCTATTGGTGAACCACCGGAACTCGGTAAGAGAAACTCTAAATATTGGATATTAAATACAGCCAAACCTGTCTATAAAGGCTACCCAAGGGAACCAGTAGAAGTGGTCTTTAAGGGCAGGTGACCCTTGTATACAGGTTCAAATAATATGAATAAAAACAATTAGGATACAATTTCACTGGCCTTTATAAGCAAGCGGCCCTTATATAGAGGTGGCCTTTAAGGCAGGTTAGACTTATTCAATAAATGAAGTGTCTCAATGTTTGCAAAGCTTCATCCTCATTCATAATCAAGGTCATAGTGACTTCATATAATAAAACGTACTTTTATCATGAGCTGAAGGCCAACATCCATAAAGTTGCTAAGTTTGATGGGATCAACAAAAATACAAAGTAGTAGTGGCCTTTAATATTCTCTTACTTACTCAGTCTGCTACAATCGCTTTTAGGTGTAAGCATCCTCTGTAAAACATTAATAACATCCATAAAGTTTGCGAAGTTGGATGAGCTAAACAAAAATACAAAGTAGCAGTGGCCTTTAATATTCTCTTACCAACTCAGTCTGTTTCAATTGCTTTTAAGTTGTTAGTATCCTCTTTAGCGGTTTCAGGTGTACTACTCTTTTTTCGAACACTACAGAGGTGTCTTAACGTGCACTGAGACACGGGACGTCGGTTTTAGTCTCATCCGAAAGCCAAGTCCACCAATATAGTTTCTCTCGGTAATTAGTTTGCCCTCAATGTTTGAATCTTTTCTAGCACCAGTCCCCATATCATATTATATATTGTTTTAATTTTCTGAATAAGTCCTACTAAAGTTTGCAAATTTGACTTAACCCTTCATTCAAGATCGCAATACTGAAACCTGCCAATTAGGTTTGTGCAAGTTGAAAATAAAGTGGTGATAAAGCAAGTACCGATTTACACCGAAACACGAACATACATATACATGCTTCGATATGCCATAAGGTCGCTTGATGTCTCCGTCAAGGGATCTAATAAGCACATATTAAGCATATTATAAGCAAATATGAGTATTTCAATTTTTTAAATAGCAACGATAAGTTTTTAAAAATTATGTCATATCATGAAGCATAGACTCTTTCAGCTAAAACACTAAATTGTATGTTTAAAAGGCGTAGAATGTGTAGTTTTTTATATTTTTCTCCTATTTTAGTATTTAAATCGATAACTATTGTTTTCATTTTTCTGGTATATCTTTTAGACAGGATATCACACCTTTTTAATGTATTTATTTGTAAATATTGTTCATTTATAAGATATCTACTTACGTTTTACTTACTTACTACATATGGAAAAATATCGTTTCTTTTATTAAAATATTTCCATAAACGGATTTACATTTCAGGTAGGACCACATTCAGAGAGCCTGGTTTTAATTGGTTTCACATAGACCAGGCGAGCAGGAGGGAGGGGCTTCATACTTACCAAGGTGCCGTTTACCTTGAAGGGACAACAGAAGAGGACCACTGCTTTAGGGTTGTTGACGGTACAAGCAACCAGCATAGTGATTTTTTCTCAGAGTTCCCTACAGAATCCAAAAAACTAGGGGATTTTATAAAACTGGACAGTAGACATATTGATTGGTACAAAGACCGTGGAGGGGAAGAAAAAATTATCCCCGTACCAAAAGGAGGGATGGTTTTATGGGATTCGAGAAACGTACATGACAATATAGCGCCACAAAAGGGTCGGGTAACCTCCGATAAATGGCGATTTGTTGTTTTTGTTAGCATGGGACCTGCTATATGGGCTAAGGATGATGATATTGAACTTAAACGGAAAGCTTATACCGAAATGGTTTCGACTGCTCATTGGTCTTGTCAGGGTGTCAAATTATTCCCATGTACATCTGAGGCGAGAGGATCCAAAAACAAGAGGATTATAGAGATGGTAAATGAACAACCTGCTATTGCTAAGACACAAACTGTAAGACAATTGGCTGGTATGGAGCCATATGATTTTGAGGATGGGAAGTCAAATGGCCCTGGTTGGGAGCCAAAGTGGAAAGATATCGGTCTCGTCCAGGGAGCATGTGGTTACAACAAAAAAGATAATCATAAAAAACGGCCTTTCAAACACAGATAAAATTGGACATAAGTAGGCAATTTTTAACAAAATAATCCAAAATTACGCTGAAACCGGCTAGTGCAATTAACGAGATGAGATAATGTGCCAAAAATTTGGTTAATGGTGGTGCTCAACACTTTCTTTATACTGAGCAGCCGTCTTGGGTGCTAATTTAGCTACAATCAATTGCTAGGACAACATATCAGTCTTAAGTGCTTGTTTCGCAAAATTACTCTTTTAAATTAGATTGCTTTTACCGACTTGATTAAAGCTCTGTAATAAATGCAGGAATTTAATTATAGTTTTCTTATTTTTATTTGCATATCAACCGTGCGCTTATTTTACAATAAAACACTATTTTTGCCAAATTTGCAACAACAAAAAAAAAAAAAAAAAAAAAAAAAAAAAGAGAGAGAGAGAATAACGAGTGAAGTTGAATAATGCGGTTTTATGCCTCAGTCAAGATGCAAGATGTTTATTTACTTAGTTTGGTGTCAGCTCTGGAATACCGGTGATGGCAATCATTCTCACACAAGCACCTGTTTGAGTAAATTGTAGGTTGTGAGAGATGATTTAATTTGTAAGCTGGTGCTTTAGTCCACTCGGTCACAAACCACTGCGGTAGCTCATATGGTACAGTGTTCGCTCCGTAAGTGGAAGGTCGTGGGTTCGAACCCTGGCCTGGTCTGACTAGGAACACGCCGGAGGTGGTCTTAAAAACAACAATGACACTGTTAACAAATGTAACTCTAATACCAGTATATGTCTCGAAAGTTTAAAGCTTTGCGGTTTAAATGTTTGCGGATTAAGATCTAAGCTTACAGCACCTTACTTATATGAATTTATATGTGATTATGACTTGATTTTTATTTCAGAAACTAAGTTACTTGATACAGATGATTTAAATATTAATAATTATCATCTTTTTGCCAGGTGTAACCCTACTAGACGTGGAGGTATAGGTATATTAGTAAAGGAGTCGATTTGTAATAACTTTGAATTGATTGATTCTAAATGCAAACTAGTGTTATGGTTAAAAGGTCATAAATTGTTTAATGGTAAAGATATAATTTTTGGAGTAGTATATGTAGCACCCATTGAATCCGCTTATTCTGATATTGATAGTTTTACTGAGCTTGAAAATGAAATACTAAGAATGTCCCAGATAACCCCACACGTGTGCTTATTAGGAGACTTTAATGCTCGCACTAATAAACTGACTGACTTTGTTCATATTGATTAGATTTCACCTGAATGGTCCTAAAATATTAGAGAACCTTGGTGTTTGCCTAGACAGACACTCAAGTGACATTGGACAACCAAATAGATACGGCTATAAGCTCATAGAACTGTGCAAGGGTTGTAACTTGTTTATTGTGAACGGTAGGGTGGGACAGGATAAAAACATAGGGAGGG